>CM035225.1:806831-2114037 GCA_020226215.1 Sindora glabra
GAAAATGTATGTCAAATCTACTTTCAACTACAAGTATATATAAAAAAGACCACAAAAAATGAAAAAAAAAAAGGTATATACAATTGACAAAAAAAGTATTATGAAATTTTAGAAAAAAAATAGCCAATTATGAAAATTGATAAAAAAAAATTAGTCTTGCCTGGTTATGTAACATGAAAGCAGCACATGAAAGAAAAAAAATGATTTGTGAACTGAAGAAAAAATATTTTTTTAACATTTCGGGTCGAATCTACTACTAATGGATAAGCATTATCATCAATTGCATCTATGATTTTTATTCAAAATTCAATTTTAAATTTTATTTTTCATGCATATAGCATATAGTATTGCTGATTAGGATTTGCTATCTTCAATTTGACCAAAATTAACAATTTATTACACTTAATTTGTTATAATTTATATAAGAAATGCACCAAAATAGAGTATTTGTATTTAAATGACACTAATTGCAATCAATTTGTATATTGGAGGTATAGAAATTATAATTAAGCTTTTCTCCTAATATAGTTTTTTTTTACATTTTATACAAATTATCTTTTCCAAAGTTTTAAATTCTCAAACAAGTTTAAGAATAAATGATCTTTCACAAAAATTAAGATAAAATTATTCTACAATGGGCTCACATTGTTTATGTGGGATTATGGTTGAGTGTCAAAAGGATCATTTTTTGAAAAAATATATATTAGAAAATTGCACAAGTCTAAGCTGTTGCATTAGTTGGCACTACCTTTATAGCACAACCATTCAATATTACTTTATTAGATTTTATTAGACTTTATACAACTCCATCTTCACCTTTGTATCTTGCTTATAAAATCATCACATGTTATTTTCCATTTCTTCCAAAACACTAATTAGGATTCCATGATTCAATATCTAAAAAAAATCTTATTTTTTAAAAGCCTTTTTGACTCTTTTGACAATCTTTCTGTGCTTTCCTTGACTTCCATTGACGTCTATAAGGTCTATAATAAGAATTACTTGTTCTTGAAGACCTAAAGTTTAGGCCTTTTTGAATTTATCTAGTGGATAATGAAATAAGTGATGGATTTCATGATTTTGGCATTAGGGAGACCTTTAATGCCAACTTTTATTTTGTCAAATGCTTTGAGCTCATTTACTCTATTAGATTTGGCTCAATGACCTCCTAATAGTAGATCGACTCAATTACCTCCCAGTGGCTACAAGTGTCGTGTCTACCGTAGATCTGTGTTGTGCTACATAGTAGCTACCCAAACGGGACTTCTCCAATAACTCAACATCATCATATACACACAATACAATAAGACAACAATGGCAGTAGGACAAATAATGGAAAGAAGGAAGAATACATACCTGGGTATGGAAGGAAAGTGGTGATAATTTTGGAAGTCTAGCAAAGCAGTTTGACATGAGAGCTTGAAGTTTATCCTTGGGCGAGCACAAAAAGAAAAAAAAATGAACTTCTTCTCCCTCATTTTTTTTTCATTTGATGGGAGAAAAATAAATCATAGGACTTACATTTTTTTCTCAACTCTATTTTCTTTCTCTCCTAATTTTTGTTATATCCAAGCAAGGAAATTTCAAATTTTCTATCCCAATTTCTCCTTTCTAACTTCTTTTTCCCCTATTTTCTTTGCAGCCAAATAAGGGGTTATAGATAACTTCTCTCATTATGGTTATGTCTACCTTATAGATGATAAACCATAATCTCTTGAAAAGTTTAAAATTTTTAAAGTTGAGGTAAAAAATCAATGTGGTAAAAAAATTAAAAGTGTCAATTCTAACCATGGTGGTGAGTATTATAGCAAAGTTGGTAATATAAGTAAGCTCATGGGACTTTTTACCAAATACTTATAGAATTGTGGAATAGTTTCCCAATTTACTATGCTTAGGACTCTTAAACAAAATGGAATGGCTGAAAGATAAAATTGCACTTTGATGGACATGGTAAGATCCATGATGAGCATAATCAACTTACTAATTTTCTTTAGGATGAAGCCTTAAAAACTACTAAGCATATCCTAAATAGAGTCTTTATCAAATCAGTACCCAAAACACCTTTTGAACTTTTCAAAGGCTGGAAACTAAGTCTAAACTATTTTCAAGTGTGGTGTTATCTTATTGAAGTAAAAATCTATAACCTTATAGCATCAAAGTTAGATCCAAAAATCATTAGGTGTTATTTTATTAAACAATACTAGCTGTCTTTGGATTTTGAAGTATTAGCATTAAAATTTCTTAAAAATGATGTTTATAATTCAAGTAACCTTCAAAATAATGATAATGTTTTGGAGAAGGTACTAACTATTTTTCTTATGCTTATTATGAAAGAAAGGATCGTATATCAATCTATTAATAGGTATGCTTGATATACAAGATTATGAGGGTGTTATGAATAATCCACCTAAATTAGAAGAACCCATTGTGCTTATTAATGTTCCTGTTAGACGTTATGAAAGTGAAAAGGGGCCTGCAATCTTAAATGATTATATTGTATACCCGGGTTAAGCTAATTGTGATATTAGGCAAACCGTTAATCCAATGAGTTATAATAATAAGTGGATAGAGGCAATACATAATGAGATTCAATCTATATATTCTAATGAATTATGAGAGTTAGTTAAAATTTTAAATGGTTTTAAATTTATTAGTTGCAAATGAATGTTTAAGATTAAAATGAATTTAAAAGGAAATATTGAGTGATTTAAAGCAAAGCATATATGCAAAAGGAAAAGATAGATTTCAAAGAAACCTTTTCAACTATATCTTTTAAAGATTCTTTAAGAATTATTATGGCTTTGGTGGCTCATTTTGATCCAGAACTCTATCAGATAGATGTGAAAATTGCCTTTTTAGATAGAGATTTATGTTAGGAAGTCTACATGCAATAACTAAAAGGTTTTGTTGAAAGTGAAAATGCACATTAGTTGATATGTAAGTTGAAAAAGTTAATTTATGGTCCTAAACAAGTGTTTAGGCAATAGTATTTGAAATTTAATAAAATCATCTCTTTAATGGGTTTTGTTGAAAATAAGATTAATTAATACATATACCTCAAGATGAATAGAAGTCATTTCATTATTCTTGTTATGTATATGGATGATATATTACTTGCTAGTAGTGATATTAATTTACTTAATGAGACTAAATCTATATTAGCTTAATCTTTTGACATGAAGCACCTTGGTGACGCATCTTTTGTTTTGAGTATTGAAATTCATAAAGATAAGTTTAGGCACTTGTTAGGACTTTCACAAAAGATTTACATTAATCGTGTTCTTGAAAAGTTCAACATAAATAAATGCAAACTTAGAGATGTTTCTATCTTTAAATGTGATAATTTAGTGAAGATCAATGTTTTAAAAATGAAATTAAAAAAAGTTTGATAAAAGATAAACTATATTCTAGTACTATAGGAAATCTAATGTATGCTCAAGTTTATACTAAGCTTGATTTGTCTTTTATTATGAGTATTCTTAGTAGATGTCTCCCTAATCTAAGTGATAAATATTTTATTACTATTAAAAAGGTAATAAGATATTTATAGAAAACTAAGGATTATATGCTTATGTATAAGAGAGCTAATGATTTTGAAGTAATTAGGTACACAGATTCAAATTTTGCTTGTTATTGTATAGATGATATGAAATTGATATCAGGCTATGTTTTTCTTTAGTTGGTGGGGCTATCTTTTGAAAAAGTATGAAACAAACACTTACTATATCTTCCACCATGCAAGTAGAGTTTGTTGTTTGTTATAGTATGGGTATATATGCAATATGGCTTAGGAATTTATTTTTGGGCTAAAAGTAATTGAATCCATCTCAAGGCCTTTAAAGATTTACTATGACAATTTTGCAAAAATAATATTCTCAAAGAATAATAAGATATCTAGTGATTTTAAACATATTAAAATTAAGTACTTTGTAGTTAAAGATTGGGTTAAGAATAATGGCATTCTTATTGAATATATTAACACTAAGATGTTGATAGCAAATTCTCTAACCAAGGTTATTCCACCAATTATTTTCAAGCAACATATTTCAAACATAGGTGTTTTGAGTTCTTTTGATGTAATTGGTTAATAAAAGAGTTTATATTATGAACTTATTTATATTATTTTTGCAATTTATTTTTCTATGAACTTATGTACCTTTTATTTTGCATGCACATTATGAAACCTAAATGTTATTGTGATAAAGTTTATCTCAAGATATAATTATTTTCTTGATGAAAACATTGTTTACTTTTACATGAATATAAACTATAGTTGTCTCTTTGAAAAAATGAAATTAAAATTAATGTCATATTTATGAAAATAACTGTAATTGTCTTTCTGGGGAGACGGTTGTTTATAGTAATATCCTTATAAAAGATCACAAAGAGGACTTTTATATTATAGTATGGAAGGATCACTTAATTATACTATATGTATAACTACACCATCACATTCTTATGATCATATTAATAAGGTAATTGATTCGTGTAATTGTGGATGTACTATACAGTAAATTGGTATATCATCATCTATAATTCAAAGTTGGACATTTCATTGGATCCAATCATGTTTTAAGATAAATTATATTGAGTTATGATTTATTTTGTGACCACTTATGTTGTTATTTGATATAGGGGTTATTTTTTTAATTAATTTTCAAAATTAATAAAACCCAATTAATATTGTTTAGGTAGGAGAATATAAAAATTTATTATTTTTAGGTTGTTATTAATTGGATTTATTTCATTTCAAATAAAATTAGATTAAGCATATAACTCAATTATATAAGACCTGAAAGTAATAAAGTGATCCAATGAGTTATATATTTATCTCATATTATATATACATATATATATTGCATTAAGAATGTGATTTGAGCCTATTTAAGCATATATAACTCAATTATATGAGACTTAAAAGTAATAAAGTGGTTTAATGGGTTATATATTTACCTTATATTATATATATTGCATTAAGAATGTGATTTAACTCTATTTAAGCATATTTAATGTAAGGCTTGTTGTTGAATCCATGAAGTGATTTAATAGGTTATATATGTACCTTATATTATATAGATTATATTAAAAATGTAATTTAAGCCTATTTAAGCATATTTAGTGTAAGGCTTGTTATTAAATTGATAAAAGATGGACTCAATTAGAGTTATATATGTTATTGAGGCTAGTTCCTTTCTCTACATTGGATGTTTACAATTGTTCTCTTATCAGAGCATCACGAATTGCAGAAGGTATAGAAGAGGAATACCTTGTTTTTATATATATATATTTGTGCAAAAGAATTGAAAATCATGAATGAATTCAAGAAGGACGCACTATTATTAATTTCTAATATTCTTATATTAATGGTTCTAGTCTCAATATATAATTTGTAAAATTATGAAATCTTATAATAAGTGCCTATTGAAATTATGTAGAAACTCATGGGCATTTGTGCGAGATGCATGAATGGTGAGTAGGAAATTATAGGATTATGATTAAAAACCTTCATACACATTATCCTATAATTTTTAATAATATAATAATTCTTTTTGCATTTATAATTTTTCTTTAAAATTTGAGATTTTTTACGTTAAATTATTAGTGTAATTTATCAATTTATTATGATATTATCATTAATTAATTTAATTATCTAGTACTTGTATATATATTTGGAGAAGGATATTTTTCCCGCCATTTTGCAGTATACTCATATAATGGATTCTCTTAAATGAACTTTGTAGTAACAAACAGATGGATTTATACTCTTAGGAGTTAAAAGTCCATTTTTCAGTACCAAAAATCAACATTTCAGCTTGAAAACACATGAAATAATTCATTAACTTTAAGATAGGAACAACTTCACAGTTCACACACTTTATTCGTCAAAGTTAAAAAATAAATAAATAAACACTCAAAATAAAGTAAGCTTCTCTTCCTTCTCCCATGTAATATATATATATATATTTCAAACCTCTTCCCTCTTGCTTTCTCAATAAGATGAGAGGCATCTTTTCCGTGTAATTTTATTTACAAAAATTACTTTCATCTATGTACTTATACTAACTAATTAATTAGGGGTGGGGATTAGCAACAAAGTAGGCCAGAATCCCAACGAACGGTGCATTAATGTAGGTGGTAGGTTCGGACTTCCTAAAATCAGCCCTATCATCCATATAAACATCATCTTCTCCGGGTCCTCCAACTATAGCACCCACTAGAACATTAAGGTTAGGATTTGTTGAGTTGAAGTAGACTGTGCCTTCCTTGCATGCAATGAACTCCGGATGATCCTTAATGGATGGTAAAGACGAGCCGCGGTGATGAATCCGCTGCGGATAATTGTTACCATAGCCAACCATGTACGATAATCCCATGGGATTATGGCCTAAAATGTAGTCAACTTGCTTCTTAGCATGTTGGCCAAGTGTTTGTGCACTAACATACATGTTTCCACAATTTAAGGACTGTGAGGCGCGAGCTAAGTAATTGGCATACACCAATGCAAGGAAGGCGAGGGACGTTGCATGCTGCAAGTTGCTGCCTCCTGGCCTGTATATGAGACCTCCGGGAGTGTACTTTATGTGAGCGCTCGATGATTCTGGTATTAGTGTGCACAGAAAGCTCTCTGCGGAGGCCCGGTACGAGTCGAGGGAATTCATGCTTCCTTCCAATACTTCCTAAAAACAGTTTTCAATTGGACCATGAAAAAGTTGCACATTAGATGACAGATTTTAAAGATTTTCCTTTCTTTTTTAAATCTTTGTTTGTGGAAAATCTACATATCTACATATATTTTGGTCAATTTGAGTAATGTTAATTTCATTGTACATGTTTGTTGGTCTAGATTTATTGTCTGGTATTTTTATAAGTGAATTACCGTGAATTGATAAGAATATGCCGTACGTTCTTAATTAATGGAAGGCTGACCTTAGAGACGAGAACGTTAAGGCCAGCATGCTTGTTTTCCCAACCGAACTCGTTGATATTTTCATGGGCTCCAAGCGTTTCGGCATTTATTTGAATGTAGTTGAGGAAATTATCGTCTTGTGTGGCTCTCCTTAGCCAAGCGGCTCCCCATAACAATTCATCCTGCCATTTTAAAATTAAGCAACAGACCCGTCAAAGACTACTAAAATATAGTAATATTAGATATATTCATTGGTTTAATTCAATAATGTATGATGTATACCTGGCATTTTTCATTAACAAATATGATGGGGATTCAACATAGTAATACATCAGTTTGCCGGTTAATTTCAATAATTCTTGAGTTGACAAGTATGTATGACTCTTTTGAATGTGTCCCTAATTAATTATTGTGATATGAGGGTGCATTTGGTTAATCGAATCATGGATTAGATTTTTTAACACATACATAAGTCGACATGATATTATCAATTTTTGCTAATATAGCATTTTGTGTTTTTGATATTGCCGTGAAGAATTTTCGGGTGAAATGCAATACTTGATAATTCTCTTTTCAAGCCAAATGCAGCAATTTAAATTGGTCAGGATCCATTACATTTTATCCTAAATTTTATTTTGTCAATGAATGTATGTCCCTTGACCTAAAACATATTATGTGGATCAGTGCTATATATTAATTAACCTAGCTATTTTTATTGTCGTCTGCCATGCATCAAAGAGTTGAATTGGCCCAAAAAAAAAAGGAAGAAGAAGAAAGTTCATTATTGAAAAGTCATAATCAAATATATACCTGATAGCCATCAAAATCGCAATAATATGGGCAGACACCATCCCTAACATCGGCATTGTCACTGTAGGCACCTCTATAGTTGTCTGCAAATTCAAAGGCCTTTATCGCATTTCGTAGCAATGTCTCTGAATATCCCGGATCTGTTGACCGAAATGCCACGGAGGAAGCTGCCAGTGCCGCCGCAGTTTCGCCGGCAACATCGGAAGCTGCATTTGGTGCATCAACGGCATAAACAGTCCTACTTGTGTCCATGTCTTCTGGTCTTTCCCAACAATTGTGGTCCTTATTTGGATCACCCACCTATCAAATGTACTCCAAAGCCTCGTTAACTTAAAACTCAAGAGTAGGTGAGTGCACAACCGTTTCCAGCGCGTGGATGACGCATCATATTCCAATGGGGAATCCAACAAAAGGGTGTGTGATTGTAATAATTTCAATTTTAGTAAAAAATAATTGTAATTTACTATTAATTAATATAAATAACTTACCTGAACAAAAATCCGATTGGGGTGGGAAACAGTCTTGAGCAAATAATCCGTGGCCCAACGAATAGCCACCAAAGTGTTTCTGAGTTCATGAGGAGGCATCATGTCCCCGAATTCGATCACGCTCCACGCCAACATCGTGGTGGTAAAGGCCATCGGAAACCCGAATTTGACGTTATCTCCTGCGTCATAGTAGCCGCCGGTGAGGTCCGTATTGTAGGTGGAGCCATCAGCGAGACCCGAATGGTGTCTCCAAGTCATTCTCTGATCCTGTGGGAGATAACCCGAACGCTGGCCCTCAAAGAAAAGAATAGCCTTTGATAATGCTTCTTTATAATCATGGCTTCTAACCAGGTTGGGTAATCCAAAAAGGAAGAAAAACAAGGGAAGAAGAAAGCGGAGGAAGATGGAGAGCTCCATTTTAGGTTTGATGAAAATTGTACCGAAATGAGGAAAGTGGGGAGTCATTTTATATGATCACGGGGGCCGGCTGAGACTTGAAAGCGAAGGTAGTGAGTGGGTGAGAGAGAGAAAGTGTGTGTGGGAGAAAAGAAGGAAGAGATGTGTGTTGTGAGCGCCGACACCTGAACTGAACACAACTCAATGCCTGAGCGTGTGTTAGTTGTGGGTTCAGTCTTCCCAGGTTTCCGTTTTGTATTATGCCTTTATTACTAAAACGGAATCTATTATCACGTATTAAAGTTAGGAACTTGCTGCAAAACTTGACTTTAGTGTTGTCAAATAAAATTGTCGTAAATTAATATGGCATAAATAGCACCACTGGGAAAATGAAATAGGAATGCTGTAGTAGTGTGCAGTTCAAAGAGAAACGAAAACGTGGAAAGAGATAGAAGAAGAAGAGAGTGAGTAATGAAGAAGAGACACTGAAAGGGAGAAAGTGGATGAGATAGTGGATTCCTACAAAAGGGAATTGAAATTATACTTATCCCATCGTTGAAGTTAGCAAAAAGAGGCAATGTTTCTTCTTTATTTCATGAAATTCACGACAATGGGATCCGGAATACGGTTCCTTTCATTTGATGCATTGCCTTGAGCTTAATTAACATTCCGGGAATCCTAAACCAACAACCCTCTTCTTGTATTGCACCTGCTACTGCTGCTCTCCAATCTTCATAGAGGAGTAAGGCTTAGCTTTGTTGCACAAAATCTGCTGAGTTTAAAAAAGGACACCGAAATCTGACGATTGCTTCCTTTACGCGGGATTGGCCACTTTGCCACTGCCACAAGTAAGCCCATCAATTCTTATATCTACACACTAATTACTTCACAACCTTCCCTTTCCATGCCAACTATCATCCAAGTATGTCTAAATTCGAAATTCTTTCTAACTGAGAAAACAAAAAATAAATAAATATGTAAATAAAAGGAGATACTACTTGCCTTACTATTGTTTTCCCAAATTCATATAATTTCGATTGAGATAATAATTAAAAATAAAAAATCACAGTTCCCCGACCCTAATTCTGCTTAATTTAATTTTGTAGATCCCAAAGCATTGGTATTGTTTTCAATAGAAAACTTTCCACAGGAAATGTCTCCTGCCACATGAAAATAATATATGAATCTGTTTCACAACCTCTTCTTGGTTTATTTGTTTCTGCCAGATCAACTCATCTTACCCGTGCTATATTCTCTAAGACATCAGTCCATTACAGACATCGGCCCAAACTGGATCCAAATATTGTGAGTCACCGTAAACCACCCAAGTCTATGTGCACCAGAAAAACAAAATACCCATCTATGACCAAAATGGTGGCCTTACACCCAAAAAAATTGTTGGCCAAAATCGAGCTCACACAACTAAAATATTCAAATAAACTTCGACCTATTTGGAAATAGGCAATTCAAATTCCATTAACCAATAAACTAGTTCATCCAATCTATTCAGAATATTAATGGTTTTTATAAAAATCTCTAGAAAAAGGAGTTGTTTATATAAAAAATGGCATGCACAAATAGGATATGAAAATATTTTATAATTTATTTGAATATTATTTTATTTTAATAATATTTCAAATTTTAATATATTATTTATAAAATAATTTTTTCTAAATATTAGATTATTGAAATTTATACTACTTAAATGACTTTTCTTTAAGAAATCAGTAATTATAATTTTCTAATTGCAAAACTCTTATAATATTTATGTCAATGCATATGCAATTATTAAATTAAATTTTATTTTTCAATTAATATTAAATTAAATAAACATAATAAAATAACATGTAAACTAAAATTTAAATTCCCATGCATTTTATTAAAAATATACACGAATTACACAATTTTATATCTAAGAGACAATTTGACCGGAAGATTTATATTTTTACCAACACATTTTTTATTATTCTTTATAAAATGAAATTACTAAAAACGGATTAGTGAATATACTAAATACACCCAAATCGTAGAAAAACTTCCCATGGATATATATACACTGTTCAGTCCTTCCTCTAGTAACTCTGTTTGTTCTTCGTTGCCGGCTGTAAATCATCTATAACGAAAAACAGAAAAGACACACACCAGCTTGCAAGCCTCACAACAAATGAAACCATAAAAAACAATCACCATCTCTACAGTAAAAAACGATCAAAATCAAGAGCACTCAGAAAATGAACTCATTATTATTAAATTGGGGCGGGATGTAATTTTCTTATTAAAAGCTTTTGTTCGAGAGAGATATCTCAAATGCAAACATGTAGGCCCTACATAATCAACCTGTTGGAACTTAGATCATAAATTCAACCCAGTAGAATAAAATGGCCAATGTCCAAAATTGAAATTCCCACTGAACGTTAATATACATCACTTGGGTCGTCTTCGATAAGGGTAGAGAATGTCCTCTAGTGTATCTTTTACATAGTTACCCACCCTGTTCAAGTTTCTGCCAACACCAGATGCAACCAGGCCCGCATTTCTTTTAAACCTGCAGATTTACAATCTTCTTGCGTTAGCAATTTTGTGCTCGCAACCAAGGTTTCCGCTTGTCAAAAGCACAAACATGCTAAAAGCAAAACTCGTACATACAGCAAATCTCTACTTACCTGTTTAGGTATTCTTCTCCTCTACTCGTGGTATGCGGGGGGTTATACCTTCGTGGTTGAGGAGTAGCATGTTCATGTTCTGAATAGACATGTAGACTAAACATTAAGTGACATGTCATCAAAGAAGATAAAGTAAGAGTGAAACAAGAAAAAGATAACCCCAAAATCAACAAGAATAACCATAAATCCTAGCATTTAAATCTCCCATATAAAATGAACTATAGATATTCGCAGTGGTGTTCCTTTCAAATATAAATAGCAACCCCACAAGCATAAACTTATATATACTTGTTCACCCTCGGATAGCTTCATGATGAGATCACTTCACCACAAGGCAAAGAAAGTCGATGAATGATAATAACATAAACAGAAAAATTCACTTAAAAAGCAAATGTAATTGGAAACTACATACATTCAAGCACATCAATGACAACAAAAAGAATGGACCCAGATGCATCTCTATCTTTGTGTGAAGACCTTCTACCTTCACAGATTTTGCTTTTGGGCAAAAAAATAAAAACCAATATTAACTGACAACCAAAAAAAGTTAGAAGACATGCAAAAGATGACTTTACCAAGTTTGATTGTCCCCCCCCCCCCCCCATGGCTATTCAAGAGAAAGGTCAACAAGGAAGAAAATATTATGAGAATTGCACGTCAGAGGTTTAAAAGAAATTTCATACCCTCACTTTTCTGAGCAGGATAAGAAGTTGGAGCATGGCCAACAGGTGTTGTTGAAGGCCCTTTGTCCAGCAAAACCTAAAATAAGTGCTGATAAAGTCAGAATCACAACTCACAATCTGTTTATATAATAACAAAGAGCCAAGCTTCATTCCATTAATCAAGGCCATCTACATGGATCATTCATTGCTACTACACTCTATCAAAAGACCATATATACAGTAAAATCATTTAAGACAAGATCATGTTTTATGATTTCTCCCAAAGTTCCTCTAGATCTTTCTATATCTCTTTTAAATAAGCAATCCTACCAACAAAAGTCCCTTTACTTAATAGACAAGCGAAATCACAAAATGTATCCAGAGAAACCATACAACAAGAATAAACCTTATTTTTGCACATATAAAAGATCAAATTGAGATATCAGACCTCAAGACCAACACAAAAGGGTAATTTTGCTGTTTTATCCTTTGAATCAGCTGAAGAATCTTTATTGTCCAAGTAGACCGAGTACCCAACACAAGCATACTTGAAATCTGTAAGACTGCGCCCCTCCTTTGAAGCTTCCAACTCAGTTTCTCCCACAATGTAGGAGGGTACTGGCCATGGAGATAGAAACATCAGTACAGAATTTTAATAAGTAGGAACATAAAACTGACAATTGCTACCCAATATTAATAAGCACAAAACAATATATAGAAAAAAAATCCAAATTACCCGGAAAGACCAATATTTCAGCAATCCAAAGAATATAGTTCACCCTGGTATACTTAAGATCTATTTAATTTTCTATACAAGTTACTCAAAGATATGGAGAAACAACTCTATAATTTGTAGAATATAAATTGCAAACCCACATATCGTTGCAAGTCTTTTTGTAGAGCATTACTGATGAATACTTCGAGAAGGGATGATATCAAGAACAAACAGAGTATTTGTGCTTTAGATCGCAGTTAGGTGCCCCAAATTCTACAGAATAAAATAAAAGATGCATACCCCTTCTTTACTTGTGCGATGCATACAATGCAATTAATTGGAAAACTGTAAATTCACAATTGTATTAAGATAATCTAAGCTTCAGGTAAAAATTATATCCTCACATTCCACCAAATATAAAATGAATATTAATGAATCCTTGCTTGCCTACTATGCTTAATTAGACCAAAGTCGTATATACATATAAAATGGTGGATTGATGCTGCACCTTTATGTTATTCCAAAAAAATATAGCATGAAAAACAACGAATAGGAAACTATCATCATGGAAGAAAAATTGTATATAATTTAACTTTGATCCATTTCCTTAAATAAAATGAAAATTTTAAATGCTACAAGCCAAGAGGAAGACAGACCTTGCTGGAGGGTTTTGGATAAGCCAACACAAGTGGGGTTTTTGGATTTTGATTTGTGAAGCGATGAGTAGTATAAGCATCCCTTGCACGATTTTCCACTGGATCCCCTGAATTGAGGAGAAGCAGAGTTAGGGACCGGGTTCGGCTTATCATTAGGAATGGGATTTCGAGTTTGACCTCCTCCTCCTCCTCCTCCTACTGCGTCCTCTTTGTTCTCATCCATAGGGAGCTACAAATTGTGCCTTTTTTCGCGGATACAATATAAAGAAGGAATATGGATATTTCGAAAATCCAGACCACAGCAGAATCTCGTTCTATGTCCAACAACACGGCTTGTGTCGATAGAAACAGTATGTGAATCTTGCTCTTTTATTCAGATTTTACTTCAAAGCATAATAATCCTGTAGAAAAGCTAACATAAACAAATTAAAACGGAAATAAGGAAGAAAGATTAAGAATAAGAAATGGAGAAAAACTAAACCCAGACCAAGAGCAAAAACAAAATAGATATATTCTAATATATTCAATCGAACCCGAAACAGGAAAAAAAAAAAAGAAATTGAAGAAACTAGTTTGAGCAGGAGAAAACAATAATCTTACTTCGTCTCAGTGGTGGTGCCGCTTTGCATTTGGCTCTGCGTTTCCATTTCACCTTGGAGGGGGAAAAAATGGAAAAAAGGAAAGAAAAAACAGGCCGGGGAGCGTAGAGCGTTTCTCGCCCTGTAAATGACGACGCCCCCATCAGCCATCTTAGGCTTAAATTAAATGGGAAAAGAAAATGGATTTTTGTCACTTTTGGGGCTAAATTTATTTTGGACCCCAAAATTTTGTCGCTTCTTTCAATTTAATCCTAAAATATCAAATTTTACTCGCCCGTATTTCTTATCTAATCTAATAAAATCAATGCAATCTAAACTTGATTTCAACTTTTTAATTTGGTGTGAAACAAATGTGATTTTAACTCTAAAATTTAATTGATCTTTTAACGCAGTGTGTACTATATAAAATGTCATTATGTTTTGTGAGTTCGTATACAATCTTGATAACAAGTAAGTTGGTTTTACAAAAAAACATGTTTTATAGGAATAATTTTTAATAAAATATTAAATAATAAAAATATTTTATTT
Organism: Sindora glabra; assembly: GCA_020226215.1. Lineage (NCBI taxonomy): Eukaryota > Viridiplantae > Streptophyta > Magnoliopsida > Fabales > Fabaceae > Sindora > Sindora glabra. The sequence continues at coordinate 821,256 of CM035225.1, forward strand.
ATTTAATATTAAATATAAAGAATATAATAGAAAATAACATTCTTTATTTTAAGAAGAAAATCATCTATTATAATTACAGTGAGAAAAATTATTTTATCATATTTTTAATTAAAATATATTATTCCATTATTTTATATAAATAAATAAATTTTTTAAGAAAATATAACCTCCAACAAAATAATCCCAATCTTATATTTGATTGATCCTCTTCTTTGGCAAGCATTTTGTTTCAATGATTTTTGTAATCAACCATATCCTATTATAATTATGGCAAGGACTAATACTTGCCATTAGATTTGATTTTCTTTAATATAACATAAAATAATGGATTATATTGTTCGGTTACAGTGCAGGTAAGCAAAAGGACTTGTCAGTTTAGACTTGATTTATCCTCTTTAATAAGATTTTGTTCTAATAATTTGGCACGCAACCTTATCGATTACAATTATTGGAAAAAAATGCTTATCCATTATAATTATGGTAAGAAACAATACTTGCAATTAGACTTTATTTACCTTTGATATTGATATAACATAAATTAATGGGTTATTTTGTTTTATAATTTCGTAAAACCTTGATCATTGCCTCACAGTTAGGTAAGCAAAAAAGCTTGCCAATTTAGACTCAAATTATTCTCTTTCATAATATTTTGTTCTAATAATTGCCATTAGACTTGATTTATCTTTATTATAAAAAAAAATAATGGGTTATTTTTTCCTATAATTTTGCACAGCAGATTACAGTTTAAGGCAAGCAAAAAGGCTTGCCAATTTAGACCTGATTTAGATTTATCCTCTTTCATAATATTTTGTTCTAATAATTTTGTTAACAACCTTACCGATTACCATTATTGGATGAAAAAATTATTGTCTTAAGATTTGTTTTATCAGCACTCCCAATTAACGCAAGTCATATAATGATTGTAGGGGATCTACAATGACATTTCCCCCCTTAATTTTAAGGGTTTTTTTAACAGTTAAAATGGGGAATTTATTAATTGTACATATAAAAGAATTTGAGATAAAACTCAAATGCAATGAAAGATAAAAAGTTTAAAAAAACACCAAATATCATCTGAGTTAAAAGGTTTTTCACCAAATTTGAAGGTATATAAAAATAAAATTAGAAGCCGTTTAATTTAATTTAGAGGGTGCAAGGATAGGATGCGGTTCCTCTTACCTGTATTTATCATCTTATTTTATCTAATCCTTAGAAAGGATTTTCAAGAGACGAGTAGGAAATAAAAATAATTATATTAATTGGCTAAATATATGAGTTATGTTTCAAGATCATGAATTGTCCAGCCGCCTTTAGAATTGAAAATGTTGATTCAAGTTAATATGATTAGGATCTTTATCCCTTGAATAGTTAGAATGTAATTTTCTTTTCATCTAGATTTTAGCTCTGTGGATTTACCAAAAAAAAAAAAAGAGTAAGAAGAAAATATATAAAAAGAAAAAAGTATTTGAAAATAAAATGTTGTTTATTTTGGATGTTTCGAAGAATTGAGTGTAGAAAATTTTTTGAGTCATGGGATTCATGGGTCTATTCGAATATATTTTTATTTTTTATTTTTAGAAATTATTTTAATTTATTTTTATTTTTTAAAAATTAGTTTTGAATTTAAAAAATAATATAGGATTTTAAAAACAAATTATGAAAACAATAATCAAATAAGAAATTCTATTTTTAAAAACATAAAAAACAAAAATTCATTTTAAAATCAGTTAAGAAACAAATTATAAATATATATATATATATATATATATATATATATATATATATATATATATATATATATATTTCTCATTAATTTGTCCTGGGAAACAGCTGAAAATCCTAACTCATTTATCAATAGCCTTGTTTCATGTGTTGCAAAGATTTGAAGTTGAAATTTGAAATCAAAATTATTTATAATAAACTATAATAGTTTAATATGAATATTAAATAATATTTTTTAGTAGAGTGTCGTATTATAAGTTTATTATGTTAAACCGATACTTTTAAAATAAAAAACACTTAAATTTTCACATATATTATATTCTCAATTCAACCTATTAAGAGGAAACAAAAAACACTCAAAGATAGTAAAAATTCTATATTAACTTTGAAAAAAAAACTTATTTTTTGAACTCAATACATAAGTTTATTAAAACCACTAAAAATGTCAAAATGGGGAAAAAATAAAATGAGTCTATATATCTAGGTAATCAACATAAAATCATACAAAAAAAAAGCTAGTGAAATAAAAATAAAAAATAAAGAGAAAAAAATATACCAAAGTTATAGAGATAAAACATGAGAATGTTACATATACGTATATGGAATAATTTGTCCCCAAAAAAAAAAAAGTTTGTCACTAATCTCACTTTTGTTAACGAATTCTAGAAGACTTGTTTTGATTTATACATAAAAGAATTATGCAGGCATTTGAAACATAACACCTCAAAAAAGAAAAAAGAAATCAAGAAAAGATCCCACTGTTACAACAAATATGATTTATGCTAGCAAAACTTGAAAAATAAACCGCAAGTCTTCAAAAATAAATCCTCAAGATTATAAAATAATCAATAACGACAGGCCAACTAATATTTATGATAGTTAGCTTATTTCTCTTTTTTTTAGTATTTGCTACGATATCATGAGGGATTTAGAATTAAAGGTGGTGTGATAAAATATAAGTCACAGAATAAAATTAGTAAGATTTTTTATAATCTCATCTAGTAATCAGTATTTTATCATATCGCCCCAGGTTCCAAACCCTAGAGGTAACTAAAGGTCTGTTTGGTTTAGGAAAAAATGAAATTTTTAGAAAATGCTTTCTTAAGAAAGCATATTTCTAAAAAATGAATTGATTTTTTATTATTTGGTGTATAAAAAAAATATTTTCTAGTATTTAGTACATAAATAAAAATTAATTCCATTTAAACTAAATTAAAATTATTTACTTCAAAATTATTATAATTTTACTTACCTTTTAAAAAAAATTTAATAAAATTTTTATTGTTCTTGGTGATCAATAGTCCAATAATAATTAATTTTTAATAATAAAATATATATTAAAAGTATTACAAAATGTTATACATAGATTCACATAGTTAATTTAATTAATTATTACGAAATATTATATAATAGAATATCTATCATAAAAAAAGAAAAAATATTTTAGTAACTGTTACATAAAAATGTGCACCTAAATTTTAATAAATAAAAATAAATTTTATAAAAATAAAAATAAAGCATCCATCATAAAATATTTAATAAATAAAAAAAATTTTTGTTTATGACCGTGATTGCGTAATAAAGTGAGAAGGTAAAAAGTTTGGGCTCAGGTATGGGTGCCAAGAAAAATGAATTTTATTTTTTAAAATGGGAAGTTATTTTCCTTAAAAATAATACAACTTTCTGATTGATCATAATTTATTTTCTTGTTGACTAAAATTTTTGAATATCTAAATAAAAGAAAGTTAGAAAATGAATTTCAAAAATTCATTTTCCCCCCAACCAAACGGACCTTTAGAATTCCTTCTTTCTTCATCCTTCCTTAGAAAATTGTTTCAACAAGCCTATGTCATGCATCGGTTAAGGTCTAAAAAAGAAAAAAATGAAAAAGATGATAACATATTATAACTTTAAAAGAAAAATCTATCTCGTATTATATTAACCGTGGTTTTGCCACTGGACTTATCTCTTCTTAATAAATATTATGCTGCAATGAATCACATTTATATAATTAATTTTTTTTAATAAATATTATATTGCAACAAGTCACACTCACTTGATTAAAAATAAGGGACTAAGTCTTCTATTGTCTTTTCAATCTGTCCATCATCTTTTTCTTATCATTTTTAGAAATTAACTTCAAATTTCAAATCCCTTGCTTCATTTCTTAAATTAATTTAAAAATGTTGCAATTAATTTTTACATCTACTAAAAGAATAAATCAAAATTTTAAAATTTGAATTTAAAATTCATTATTCTATATTATCACCAATTTGTAAACAATATTTCTAACAACGAGCAAATAGGAACAATAGTGAAATTTTGCATTTTTTACTTTCATATTTTTTTTTTTGCACACATGGAATTGTTCAGTATAGGAAACTAAAATGATTAAGATTTGCTTTAGGTTCTAATTTTTCCGAAATTGATATTATCTTCTTTTTCTATGCTTTTTATCTAATTTATCTCAATTAATCATGAATCCCTCAAATTTCTATTTTGGGATTTTTTCCATTAGAATTTAAATTTTAAAACTTTTCCTTTTTCTTGATCCCTTACTTTCTCTCTATTTTTCTCTTCTTTTCATTTAAATTCTAATGCATTTATGATTTACAATGCTTATTTTTTACATTTTTCATTTTTGTAAAACATCACTTCTTCTAAAATTCATGCTTTTTCATCACTCAAATCGCCATATTTCTTTATCTTCCTATCTTTTTATAGATTTATTTTTTTTATTTTAGATTTTACTCTCTTTAATTAATTTGTTTGCTGTTCATAGGTTTTGCAATAATTTTTCTGAAAATTAGATAATAAGATCTCATTACTTCACCTAAAAAATAGAAGTCTACTTTAGTTATTAAAATACTGAAATACTTTCAATAGGGTAAAATTTAAAGTATTATTTTCTTCATAAATAGAAAAACTTTAATTTTTGAAATTTTCTTTTGGTTTGAACTTCCACACCCTAGCACTATCTATAGGATAAATCTACCCTAATATTTTTTATTCATGGATCCTATGACAAGTGTGCACCTTAATTGGTCTACAATCTTGAAGGACAATTCTATGGTACCCTAAGGGTTTTCAAACCCAGGGTGATGTGGTACCTTTTGTACCATTGGATGAGATTATCAAAATTTTTTATAATCTCATCCAACGACTTACATTGTGGCATGTCATCCCGGATTTGAAAACCCCCAGGATACCGTAGCAAGCCCCATCTTGAATTGATTCTCATTGGTTTATTATTTTAGCCCTAAGCATATACAATTTTACAATTCTTTCTTCAAATCACTGGCTTCTTTCTTCCGCTATCTAAAATTTTAAATTAATATGAATTAATTTTAATAATATAAAGTAATTATAACTTTAAATTTATTATAAATTAAGTTGTACAAAAATGAAAAAGCAACTATTAACATAGGGTAATAATTATTATTAATTTTTAATTGTGTGAGTATTTACTAATTTAATTTAATATGCATATATTTCTAGTAGTATAATGCACATAATTAATTTGTCTTTACCATTTTCCCCCTTCATTATTATGAGTTTGACCCTGAATATTGTATTTGGTAGCATGCCATTAGCCTATTCTTATTATTATATTATATTATATTAATGATATTAGTTGTTAAATTATTAAATACATACACATAAAATAGTACAATCAAACTTAGGATGCCTAAGATGTGGGTTATGTTTGTTTAATCAGGAAGTATTTTTTATAAAATATAATTATAAAAAGAAAATATTTTATTTATTTAATGTTAGATATGAAAAATTTAGAAAAAGTAACTTTATTTATTTTAAAAAAAGAATTACTTTTTCTACATTTATGGATTTTTAGGCATCATCTTTTTAATTATTAATATAAACAGTACATTACTCTTTTATTAATATATATACAAACAAACGGAGCCGTAAAGGAAGGTAAAACCTTCAAGTAGTAATAAGTAATATAAATAATATACTAAAAATTAATAATTCTTATAAAATACAAATTAATCATCATGCTATTGAAATTAATATGTATTAGAATTCTTCCGATAACATTGATATCATTTTTTTTATTACTTATTTATTTTAATAATGCATTATTTAATCAAATAAATAAGTTACTAAATTAACGATCGAATTTACTTTTGACTTGTTACTTATTTTGCAATTACTTTGTAATTATTCATTAAATTCTAACATAAAAAAGTCAAGAAAGTCCTTAATTTATATATAAATTTAGAATTAATTTCCATTAAGTATTTATTTTCTAAATTTTGTAATTTTCTTCACAAATTTGTTAAAACAAGAATCATATATTATTATACTTTAGTTTATTATTTTTTAATATATTTTCAAACTCACTTTTATGTATTTTATTAAATTTCTATATTTATATAATTCTTATTTTTGAGCAATCATCTTATATCATTTGTTCTTATATATAAATATTTTATATATAAATATTAATTAGTCTATATCACATTAAATATTTTCATTGTATTGCCCATATTACTCCATATATAACTTTCTACACATTTTTAATTATCTATTTTTTAATTTAATTAATGATCGTACTATTATTTTATATTCACTATAAGTTATAAAAATTATTTTAATTTTTATATAAATTATAAATTAAAAGATTATAATAAAAAATCAGAATAGACATAATTTCAGTAGAAACAAAACTTGCTTTTTTTAATATGTAAGTATTTTCTATTTTAATATGGAAATGTCTTTCGATATTCATAATGTTATGTTTTAGGTTTGAAAATGGATATGCATTTAATAATTAATATGCAAATATTTAGTATGAAATCATGAATTTTATTTTATATTTGAAAATTTTTTGAATGTATACTTTTTAAATTATTTTAAGTTGTTTTTTTGAATAAATATGATAATAACTTATGCTCCTTAAGCTAGATGGAAAAAAATTATTCTACTAAATTAATGATTGTATAAAAATAAAGGATATTAAAATTAATTTGTTATCACTAATAATTTTATAAATTAATTTGTATATATATTGTGAAAACTTAAATATTTTAAATTAAATATTTTTCCTTAAAATTATTTAAATACTCATAATTATTGTGTTACATTTTAAAATTTGCAAAGGACAATGTAAATCTAAATGATTTACACTAAATTTAAACTATTAATTTTATTAAATTTTAATAAGTGATATCAATTCATTTTAAAATAATTTTACATTTTATATAGTTTACTCTCCCATTTGATTAATGTATTAAATTAAAATTCTTAATTCATCGGAATATTATAAATCTATTTTAGAAAACAAAGGTGGTTAAATATGTTGACTAAAATCATTGATATACAACAAATTTATTTGAAAAAACAAAATATTACTTTTTTTTGTGATAAATGGGGCTAAACAGCCCCAAAAAAAAAAAAAAAAACAGCGAGCTAATCAAACACTACTCTTAGGTAGAAATTCCATTGACATCATCAAGTAAAAAATATTGAAGTTCAGGAGGAGGAGTTTGTAATATCTTCAAGCTCATCTTAGCTACCTTACATCTGGATTGCCAATGTTGAAGTTCAAGCTCATCTTCGAGTGGTTTTTTTTACAACGGACCTACGTCAATGGGTAATTTCTAATATAACTAATCATTCTAAGTTGGATTCAGCCACAAACTGGCTGTGACCTACCCACATATCATTTCAAAAATCCACCCTTAAAACAAAATATTACTTTAAAAAGTAAAACAAGTCTATTTTAACGACAACAATACTAATTATAACATATTAAACAATAGTTTTTATCCACTTGATTTTTATTATTAATATTATTGATTATTACATTGGAATGTAAATCAATTTCTCTTTTATCTGTTAGATGAATTCTTTCACTTTTTTACTTTATTTTAATAAAAAATATTAAATTAAAATTTGAAGATTTCAATTATAACTTAAAAATATCAATTCCTTTTTCAAATCCTACTGCGCTGTTTTATGTAGCGTAAAATTTGTTTTAAAATGAATTGATATTTAATTTTAGTGACCATTTTCAATTAATAAATTCTTGGACAACTAAAATTGAAATAACTATACAACCTAATCAATCAGTTCTATATCATTTATTACGGCCGACTATTTTGATTAGCTTCATTTTTATAGAATTTGAAGGGTTAATAATTTGCTACATGTGTGGAGCAAACTTACCATAATTTTTAATTGGAGTATAATAGTCTCCGCCTTTTCTTTTTAGGATTAATATTTATCACTTTTTTATTCTCCATTAAGTATCAAGGATTTTGTTCTACTTATCATTAATGTTTATAAGACATTCACACATAACTTTTATTCTTTATTAACAATTTCATTTTAATTATCATTCATGTTTAATATATTGACACATGACATTAAATGCTATTATTGTTTAAAGCAACTTGATGATTTAGAATTTACGAAACAAGTAGTTGAAAATTTACTTTAGCTAAAGTTTAAATTAAATTTCATTTTTTTCAATTTATAATATTTTTATTTTTTGTTTTTTCCTTGTGGGATTGTTATTTACATAATAGTGAAGTGTTGCATCCTCTTAATGACTTCACGAATTATTGCAATATAGTTTACACCTTTCTCTCCTTAATAAAATTATCTCTTTAAGACCCATTTAAATTATAATAGTTTCCATGTTTGCATTTGCAAATTAATTGTTTTGAATTTTAATGCATGATAACTTTCTTTAATTATCTTTTTACAATATAATCTGAGTTCCCTCTTGATGTAGGACAAAGGAGAACTTTTAAAAGTCATATATAATTTTTGATGTAATTTAATTTCAAGTATATGTATTAATTTGTGATAATATTTTTATAGTCAATCCTTCCTAATGTTATAATAAGTTGCAAACATGAATTGTTATTGGTAATGTTTATGTAGTGAGGCCAAACAACAAATGAGAATGAAGTACTATATAAATTTTGTGATAATTAAAACATATGTCAATAATTGATAATTAATGCTTAAATTTAACCTAGATTAAATTTCAAGCTAAGCAATGCCTACATTAACATAGATCCAAGATTATCTGGCATTTGTTTTAATTTATTTTGCTGTTTGGTTGGAAACTAATAATACCATCGCTAATATTTTAATGTTTACATTTAGAGTTTAGATTCAACTACTTTGATACTTCGACGAGGACTGAAGACTCAAAAAAATCTTTGTTTCTAATTCAAAATATAACAATTGCAATTGCAATTATAATATATTAGAAGAGAATTGTTACTATTAAAATAAAAATATAATAAATCAAATTTATTTAATCCAATTAATATTTTCTTTAAATATATGGAATAAATTAATTATATTTTCAAAATAATTAATAATTTCATTATTATATGAGGAGGCCATCAAGTCAGAATTGAAATGATCCGGTAAATAATAAATCAATATCAAAATATATTTTACATCAATTAAATATTAATGTCAAAATTTTTGCTGCAAATTAGTATTAAAATTTTTTAAAATTAATTTATTACTGAAAAATCTGAAGAATATCAAATTAAATTTTTAAAATTAATATTAAATTTATACAAATGAATTTCAATATTAATTTGATGTCATAGTAATAATTTAGTACCATAAATTTATGCGAAAATTTGTATATTAAATTAATACCAAAACTTTACAATAATGTTTTTGTAATTTCTTCTTATTATATATTTTTTATGAAATCAAAACTTATGCATTCCATGGATTAGAAAGTAGTTAATTACAATAGTGAGTATCCTGTGCCAAGCCAAGCACAGAAAGGGAAAAAAATGGAATAGCAGTGCATTCTAATTTTGTATACTAAGATTAATTACTAAATCATATATCTTTAATTAATATACCAAATTATATCTTGAATCTATTTAATAACTAAATTGTCTCACCTACCAACAATAAAGCTTTATTTACTTTGATGAAAAAAATTATAGAAATATAGTTATAAATTAGTGAGATAGTGGAAAATATTTAATATTAAATATAAGAAATTTAATGAAAGATAATTTTTTTATTAGAAATTTATTTTCCTCTATTATTATAATTTTATATATCATTTTTAATAATAAAATATAGAAACAATATATCACCTTTTCACTCACATATAAAAATAAAATAATTTTTTCCATAGAAAGATTCTTCCAAGAAAATATTCCAATCTTTTTCGTTGCTCATTTAGTTCTATCTCTTGTAACAGTGACATTTGTGAAACAAACAGGAAAAATGAATAATCTGTAGCGTTCTTATTTCATAAAACTTCGCATAATAGGAAGAGGAAGAAATATGTTTTGAGAAAATATATAATTTTTTAATAATTTAATTTTCGAAATGATTATCCATCTCATTGGATTATATATATATATATATTTCAAATATTCCAAAAAGGTACAGCACTTTATAATTTTTTTTTTAATAAAATGCTACATTAGGCTCAATTTCGATGTATAAAAAATGATTTTGAAATATATAAATATTTGTTAAAAGAAGACTTACATGATTCATTTAGCATCATTATTTTTCTTTCTCATTTAAGATAAAAAGCGTCAATGGCAGATATAAATTTGTATTTTCTGAAGTACTCTTGCGTCAGAGGAATAACAACCAGCCAAATGAAAGTACATCCAGCAACGAAAAATGGGTATCTATTAAAAAAATCATCAATTGAAACTAAAATGGATTCCAAGTTAATTTTCCCTGAATCTTGTTCTGCCGAAGAAGCTACAGCTTCAGAAGCAAAGCTCGGAAAAGTAGTGAAAAGGTCTACGAATGGGAATGAAAAATAGGACTTCCATAAATTTTGGAGATTCAAAACATGTTTTCGAAGGGAATTCCAAGGATGGTTTCTGAGCAATATAGAATTTTTCCTGATGGAGGGAAAATGGGGTTGATGAGAACGCACAGATTGAAATGCAGAATCTGGTGGTTTGTGATTTGAAAATGAAGAAAAGGGTTTGGAGCAAGTGACTTTGTGGGATTTTCGGTGACTTATGTGGAGTGGACAACAAAAGAAGGACTGTAGAGAGAGAATCCATGACAACCAGCAAAACGGACAGAGTATGAGAGAGGAGAACGGATAGAAAAATCTCCTTCCTTTTTGGTGCCACCCAACACCGATCGGCTGACATACCCTCCGCGCTTCGGAAAGCCTAAATTGCACTTTTGTCCCGCTAAAAATAAGCCAAATGGCGTTGAAACCTTCCTAATGTTATATAAGTCATCACATATTACTATTTTGATAATAATATTTTTCTTAAAATAAGTGTATATAAGTATACTCTACTTAAAAAGAGCGACTATTGCTTTTATCTATTCCCTTAATAGATTGTTCTTTAAAAAAATCTTTTAATAAGTTATTTCTTTATTATAAAAAATATTTTTATTAAGTTAAAAGCTCAATATAGAAGGTATACATTGATTGGATTAATTATATATTTTATTTTTTATAAAAGTATATAAAAATTAAATTTTATTTTATTTAAAATTTATTTATTTTTATAAATTTTTTAAGTATTATATTTTAAATTAAATAAATATATATCAATTAAAATTTTATCACAAAATATTTTTTTCCTTTTATTTACACAATTAGTAATATAGACATAATAAAATATATTTTTATTATAAAAATATTTTAAATAAATTAAATATATATTTTAATTTAATTAATTTACTGTATATTTTATTTTAAACTTTATTATTCTATAATTGACATACTTCTTTTTTTATTTTATTTACTCCATTGTATATATTTTTTTTAAGTTCACTATGATTAATTATTATAAAATTTTAAATAAGTTAAAATTTTAATTTAATTAAATTAATTAACTTCATATTTTATATTTAACTTTTATTATTTTATAAATAATATATTATCTCTTTTTTGTTTGCTACTTTACATGTGTTTTTTTTATAACCCATACGTTAATAGTACAACATGGTATAAATATTATATGATATATTCTATTTTTATTATAAAAATATTTTATATAAATTAAAGATTAAATTAAATTAAATTAATTAATTACATATTTTTAAACTTTATTACTTTACAGGTTATGTACTTTTTCATTTTTTCCTTTTCGTTTGCTTATTTGCATGCATTTTCATTTTTTCATAACTCATAAGCTAATACTATAAAATAGTATAAATATAATATAATATATTTTGAGTAAAACAAATTGCAAAAAATTTTATTTGTTTAATTTTTACTTACTTTCTACTATAATTATTTTTATATTGAAGATTTTCATTTGATTATGGATTCAAATTATGAAAAAATATGTTGGAAATTTTTAATTCACAAGTTCAAATATATGATTATAAAATAAATATAATAAATTAGATTTTAAAATTTTTATATCATTTTTATAATATAAAATTTATTTAAAAATTATTTATATAAATGAAAATTTTATTTCAATGAAAGGTAATTTTCAAACCGTGTATTGCACGGATCGATAACCTAAACTAATCTAATATAAAATATACAGGTGGCTTTGGTGTTTTAGGGAGTAGACATAGTTAATCTCATTGAATTCACTCCAAAGCCTGCATCAATGATACATGATCGATGAAAACATGATTGAGTCAATTATATATATATAAACAAAAAATTCAATTAAAAAAAGCAACAAAAGTAGTCAAAAAATAGTTATACAAATATAAACCTGTAGTCTGTCAAGAATAGAATACTAAAAAAAAAGGTCATAAGAAAAAGGTATATTTATAAATAAAAAAAATAAAAAAAAGGAACATCTAACATGTTGCTCACTTATGATAAGCGGTTTAAAGTTACTTGAGAGAGTCATAGCATATTCAATACACGAAGGGGGTCCTCGGCTACTCGCACATCGAACATCAAAGATGGGGGAACTATTTTAACGATTAAACTTACATGCAAAATAGAAACTATTGTAAAATGAAAGTAGAGAAGACGAATAGTTAGCAGTTGTGCCTGTTTGGACAAATTGTGAGAGTAGAAAGTACTCATGGTTGACAACTTACAGAAATTATGACAGCATTACCATACGCTAGTAAAAAGAAGAAAAGCCAAAAAAAAAAAATCACTTTTTTAATGATTGAGTTTACTCCCAACCAATCACTAAATAAAATAAAAAGAAAATTCAGTCACTCAAAACTGTTATAAACATAGCATGAATCTGTTGTTTTTATAACAAATGTTTTTACACAAAATAACCTCAAAGTATATTTCTGCTGAAGTAGCCATCAATAATATTCCAATTGAGCAACCTATACAGGTCTCCACATTTTTCCTCAAAGAATGCTATAACCTAGGCATAATTAGAGAGTAAATTAAACAAAGTCAAAAAGAACATATAGTATCTAATACTTTCCCCTTATTAACAATTATTATGCAAAATAATTAATGAAGATCATCTGCATTTACATATTTGAGCAAAGAAAAATTGTAAACACATTCTGATTATCATAATCGGTGGGTCATATATATGTTTTGGTGGACATAATAGTATCGTTTTCTGTGTGTGAGAGAAAGAGAGGGAGAGAGGGACAATCTATTACCTTTTGGGCTAACTTTTGTTTCTATAAACATTCACACAGAAGAAAATGAAGCAGTTAGAGTTCTGCTTATGTTGTAGTCTTCCATAAACTAACAGGAGTACTCTTGTTTTTCTCTAACACAAGATCCACAAACATATTTCAATCTTTATATAGAAAAATATTAATTGAACACATTAGAAACATTAAATACCATTAATGTTACATAAAGACAAAACCATTGAAACATTTTAAGCAAAAAGAACAAATTAGACATAACCTGTGAGTTGCAACTTGCAAGTACTTAAAAAACATAAAAAATCTAATTGTTCTACTTGAAATGAATAAGGAAAACTATGAAAAAAAAATGAAAAGAGAACAAAGGAGAGTATCTCTTTCTTAATCAGCTAAGCTAACAAAATTTAACTCCAAAATTCAATGGGAGGAGGAATTGTAAGAAGCAGCAAGCCTTCTAGTAAGGGTTTTCTTGGTACTAGTAACATGAATTTCTTTGCGTACCACATTAAGAATCAATGGAAAGCGAAGTCGTCCGGATGTCAAAGAATAAGATGAATAACTCTTTGCATCATTGTAAAGAAAATCAAGTTTAAAAATGAAAAGAATATACTCATAGAACATGACGTATAATCGTTTGACGGATTGAAAAATCAACTCAAGGGATAGGATGAGAATAAACCTTTGAAATGATTGAAAATTGATGAATACTTCCAAATAGGATCAAACTATTAGTATCTTGGATTATCATGCTTCAAGTAATTCAAGCACTATAAATACTAATCTCTATATCAAGCATGATTTCCAATTTCACTTTTTTACTATTTAAATTATTTTTTCTTTTCTACTAATCATTGATTCAAGTATTGGAAAAGTATCAATAGACGACTTTTTGATGATGTGTTTTATCTTGTAAGTATACCAAGTAGAGAGAGATTTACTAATGGGCACCAGGTTGTGAGTTCAATTCCCACAAATGATGCCAATCGGTGAATCCCTCTCTATTTAGTATACCTAAAAAAAATACAAAAAGAAATTGTTAAAGAGCGGAAAACAATAATTTGTCAATGCTTCACCGATACATACATTTAATAATGAATATTAAAAAAAGAATAATTTGAATAATAAGGAAGTGAAATTAGAAACTATACCTAATATGAAGATTAAAGTGAAATTAGAAACTATACCTAATATGAAGATTAATATTTAGAGTGTTTGAATTACTTGAAACATAATAGTTTAATGATAAGGATACTAAGAATAGTTTGATACAAGTATTGATAAAAAAATCAACATAGAATCAATTCACTTGCTATAGTTAGTGGTAAAAGAAGATATGATAAGGCAATTTTCAAGATTCAGAAGGAAGCTACCACTCCACTCCCTTTAATGAGAGCTAAATTGTTAAAAATGTTTTACACCATTTATTTTGATTTCAAAAGCATGCGTAACATTTCTATAAACTTGATAGCTGCAAATCTATTCCATCATAGATTAAGCTCTTAACAAAGAATAACTTCATGATATGCTAAAATTTTTAAATATTCAGTTGATGTAATTAAATTGCAAGCTTCATCAATATCACAACTGCTCATATTACATAACAAAGCAAAGGCAATGAATCAAACAACAACTATGATTTCTAGGAAATATGAATATCTACTCCAAGAGAATAGGAGAGAAAATGCCATTAAAAAGAAAATAATATTACATGATCAGTTACATCCATTCAAATATATATCATTTATGTCAATTGTCTCTCCTCCACCTTGCTGAAGACAGAGGTTTCAAATAAATCAAGAATTTATATATATATATATATATATATATATATATATATATATATATATATATATATATATATATATGTGTGTGTGTGTGTGTGTGTGTGTGTGTGTTAAAGGCATGCGATTTCCTTTTTCATTGGAATCATTTTTCTAAAACTTCTCTCTTAAAATCTTAAGATTCCTTAGCAATGAATCGTGAAATTTCAACATATATCCTTCCAAAAATGTCCTAAAAATGTGAAGACATTCAAATGCAAAATTAATTCATATGATTTCAAAAGAATGCAACAACAAATAAAATTCTGAGATTCCACATAATTAGATAAACTAAAAAAAATGAGATGAAAAGAGTAATAAGAGGAATTATAGATACAAAGACAGAGAGCAGCAAATGAAAATGAGAAAAAAAAACGGTAGAAGAATTCTAAAATAAAAATAAACCATTATTTTTAGAGATTAGATTTAATCCACTATTACAATGTCGATAAATGAGAAAAGGATATTTTTATAAAAAATTTAAAAAGTATAGTAAATAAGAATTTTGCATTACAATAAAGAAGTTTAAATAATTTTTTATTAATATGATAGTACATGAATGGGTTATAATATAGAATTAATTTACACTAAGAATAAATCTTTTCTTTATATTGTATATTAGTTGTGATGTTCTTTACTTTTTTTTTATATCAAGTATTATTCCTATAATTTGTCACATATTAATTTATTATTTCTTAATGAGTATTGTACTTCAATAATCACACTCATGCAATCAATATAAAAAATTAAATCACTTATTTATATACAATAGTCTATATTAAATTAAGAAAAAATAGATTATCTATTTTTTCTTATTTATTATATTTTTATTATTTTATTATTTTTTCCTTGATTTATTGAATTTTCTAATTTTCATGCATTTTCTTCCTCTTTGAAATAATCTTCTTGATTTTTTCTTATTTATTACATTTTCATGATCACTTTGATCTTTTTTTCCTAATTTATTGCATT
Organism: Sindora glabra; assembly: GCA_020226215.1. Classification (NCBI taxonomy): domain Eukaryota; kingdom Viridiplantae; phylum Streptophyta; class Magnoliopsida; order Fabales; family Fabaceae; genus Sindora; species Sindora glabra. The sequence goes on from CM035225.1 coordinate 837,329, forward strand.
TTTGTAGGATTGAATACCTTATTTATATATAGTATTCTATGTTAAATTGAGAAAAGAAAAACTCTTTAATTCCTTTTCCTCATTTATTGCATTCTCCCTAATTTTTTCCAATTTATTGGATCTTTTAATTTTCATAATTATCTTCCTTTCTAAAATAATCTCCCTAATTTCTTTTCTTTATACAGCACCAATTAGTTTCTATAAGCACCAATTGACCATTAGCAAAAAATTCATTTATTCTAATAAAAATCATGTGTCTCTGATTGATTTCCATCTCCATTTTTACATCTTAATCTATTTACCTAATTGAAAAATATTCAAACTTTTATTATTTATATATATCATCATCAATTTTCTTTTTAAAAAAAGTTGTTGATATTTTCTTTATCTTATCTTTTTCCTATTAGTTGACCTTTTTCTAACTCACATTTCTCTCTTTCTCATGTCTCTTAATTTCGAATCTTAAAAATTTATGATCGATCTTAACTTTAATCATGCAAGCCATTTAGTTTGTAAGTAACATTGTTTTACTATTAATAATACTTACCTATTAAATCATTATGCTACCATCTTAATAGGTGATGACTGCTGCCTTCGATGATCCCTTCCAGCACATTGCTTCACTATGATTACTATTGCCTTCGATAATCCCTTTCAGCACATGGCTTTGCTATGGTTGCTAACAAGTGAGTATTAATCTTTTTAGAAATAAGTTCTTTATTTCTTTGATTTTTTTCTACTAATATCATTTCCTTCTTTATAGTTTATACCAATTTTTTTATATAAAATCAATTTATTATGTATAATTTGTTTCATTACATAAAATAAATTATTTTTCCTATAATTCTATATATAGAATGAGATTAATATACATTCATATTTCTATTATAGGTTGATAAGATAAAATAACTTTACATATTTTGCATTGAGAATGTATATAATGCAATTTTTTTGTCAAATATTGAAGTATATATATGTTTGAATTTTTGCCAAAAGTTGATGTACATCGATCTTTCCATAAGTTGAATTTCAATTTTTTTTTTGTATTTAGTATATATATATGTATTATAGTATGTAACTTTTAAAGAGGTTAATGTATTTGATCAAATAGATATTTTTTATTTGAAAAGTATTTAAAAAGATTAATTAGTATATTAGATAATATTTTTTTAATTATCTATCACAGTTTAAATATGTATAGAATTAATAATGGATATATATATTCTATTTTATATGAGTAAATGTTATTTCTTTTTATATATATAATTTTATATTATTTTTCTCAGTTAAATTATTTTAATGTTTAAATATGTATGTATCATTCTAATTATAGTAATAACCACTACTAATATAATATTACAATAATATAACAATTTTATCTATAGTTATATAGTACATTCTCTTAATTTAAAAATAATTATATTAATTTTATAATTATTTAATTGATATAAATATAATAATATATTTTATATTAATAATTTGAATGTCTTATAATTTAAATTTTAAAATTATAATTTATAATATAAATTATATATTATCAATTAAAATGAATTATATCTGTGTATCACATGGATTATAAACTAGTTAAATTTATATCCGATTTAATTTAATTTTTTAAGATCACAATAAATGCAAGCATTAAGTTTATTTTTTTAATCTTAACATTTATTTTTAACATTATTGAAATACAAAATAAGGATTTCCCAGGATGATAAAGTAATTATTAATTATCAACAATTTAGCAAGCACACATGATCTCAAATTACAACAAATGGTTTTGAAATAAAGAATAGTAAATAGAAAAATTACAAATGTGTAAGTTGTAGAATAATTCTAATATACTCGAACTAAAAATTTGGATATTAACATTTAAGATATTTATCTTCATTTTCAATGCTAGATTAAAATGTTATCAAAATATAAGAGAATAGATTAACTTGTAAAAATATTATTTAGATCTACAGATAAAAGAGATGAATGGAAGAATAGATTAACTTGTAAAAAATGATAACATATTTTTTATTCTATTCATATATTTTTAACTTATTTATATATTTAGTAATAACTTAAAATGATAAGCTATAAATATTGAGCCAATATTATTGAATTGCTATTGATTTATAAAATAATTTGTTAGGTCACACAATACATTAAATAATCAATACATTTTATTTATAAATAAATTATCTATATTGAACTAAAACTATAAATGATAGAATATGTATATAATATATTGGAGAAAAAATTTACAACAACAATTTTTATTTGTAAAATTTGTTGTAAAAAATAATTTAAATAAGTCATGATATAATTGTTACTTGATTAATGATGTCACCATAGTTTCATACTTGATTATTTGTACTTACACTATTTTATCCATGTTTGTAAAGAAAAATATTTTTTTAAATAATAAAATGCCAAAAGTATAAAAAGGATTTACCCATTGTGCAAATTTTATTCTTATGAAAAACTTAAATCATAATTTTGTATATTATAATCTTTAAAATTTGACATATAAAATTAAATTGAATGTATATGTGTGTGTGTGTATGTATCTACAAATATTGACTTTTAAAACATTGTTCCTGAAATTAAATTCAATATATATTGTAAATTCTAATTCTAACTATTTAAATAAAATTTAATATACAAATATGTTTTGCAAATCCTAACTTTTAAAATATAATCTTTAAATTTAAATTCCAATACTACAAATGTTTTAATTTTTAAATTTAGATACAAAACATTTGGAAGTTGATTAAGTCAATAATTTATTAAGAGAAATAAATCCATTTTTATTAATAAAATAAATTTAAAAGAAAGCTTAACTCTCATAATGATAAAATATAGTTGGTGATACCTTTCTAGTAACAATAATATAATTATTTATTTATAAGATATCTAAATAATGAAACTAATTTTTAATAATGGTTACAATGATATGAGATGTAGAAATTTAACATATGAAAGAGTTGAAATAATTTGGTGAGAGTTAAATTGATATATCATAGTATCTCATAGTATGCTTAATTATTTATAAAGTGTTCAAATAGAAAAAATTAATTTTTGACAATGACTAATATGTTACTCTATTTAATGAGTTGATAATTTTAGTAATTTGAGACATCAAAGTTGAACCAATTTTATGCCAATTAATTTGATATATCATAATCTAGTGTAATGATTTATTTCTATAATATTAACTCAATAAAAATTAATCTTTGATTAATTTTTATAGGTATTAATTTTAGCAAATTGATACATGAAAGTTGCCCTATTTTGGTGGCAATTAATTTAATATATTAGAAATTAATTAGCATAATTAATTATTTATACAATGTTTAAAATATGAAAGTAATTTTTTTCTAATAATTAATATATTATTTTATTTTATTAGATAATAATATCAGTAATTTAATGCATAAAATTTGTAATAATTTCATCAAAATTAATTTGATACATTGTAAATAGAACGATAAAATTATTTATCTATATAATATTTATATTTGTAAAACTAATTTTTAATTATAATTGATATATTACCTAATTTAATTAGGTGATAATTTTAGTATTTTAAAATTTAAAAAATTATAATAATTTAATATAAATTTACTCTAATTCAATAAAAAATTTAATGCATTTTAAATTACAACATACATTTTACTTTGAGAATAGTGAAAATAAGATTATAAATTGATAATATTTTATTTATATAATATTTAAATATAAAAAATTAATTTTTAATCATCATTAATATTACCCTATTTAATTAAGTGATAATTTTAATATTTTAAAATATCTAAAAAATTATAATAAGTTGGTCTAAATTTACTCTATTTTGATGAAAATTTAATGTATCATATCATGCATTTTGGTTTGACATTAGATAAAGTAAGATGTTCAATTGACAATTATTTATTTATTTTTTTAATATTTAAATTTTAAAATTAATTTTTAATGATCATTAATATGTTATCACGTTTAATTAAGTGATAGTTTATACCATAACTTTTTTCTTTTCAATTTGCTTCCAACTTAGTTTTTCGATAACCCCTGAGATGTAACGATAATTGAAATTTTTTTATCTCAACTTAATTTTTTTTTTTAAGATTCTATGTTTGAATTAAACGAATTCAAACCTAAATTCATATAATTGATGAATTGAGTTCAAACTTGAATATATAAAATTAACTCATACTGTTCTTGAGTTTAAAATAGCTCATATGTATATTTTTTCTTATTATATTATATATGATTTTTTGATCAAATTATTTTTTCATTTAATTGGCTAATATTTTGATATTATAAAAAATTCTTGTTATTTTTATTTTACAAAAGTAAAAAAAGCCAAATTATGTACTTTAAATAATTAAATCCAATGATTTATGCTTAAGTTATTTGAAAAAGTTAAAGGAATTTTTAATGATAAATTTTATATTTATATTCTTGCTTATATAATTATTATACAATGTTCAAACATTATAATTTGACTATTACATACATATATATATATATGAATTAGAGTAAAATTTATATTTATAGTGTTATTTATTTGTACCAAAAATTATTTGATATCTTTTTATTATTATATGTAAGAATTTATTTAAGCTCGATTAGATTCATTTTTAGTCAAACTTAATCCCAAACATGCCTAATTTTTTTTTAGTTTCAGCTCAAACAGACTCATTCGATTAGCCAAACCACGTTACGACCTCATATTCAAGTTTACTTAGGCTTAATAGGCTGACCTCTGCCAATTGCATAGTTTGGAGTGAAGTTGGATGAAAATCACTATCAGTAACTTTGATTTTGGACCATAGAAGCTGAATCCTCTAAGTTCTGGACTCTAAGCTATTTGATTAGAACTTGATTGAGATTTGGTGTGTTGTCGCATCAATGGCACGTCATTGCTTTAGATGAAGATCATAGACGAACACTAAGTTTATTTAACAGATTAAAACTTAAATGGTAGGCCTAATTTAGATAGGACTGTGTATATTATCACACAATTTTATAGTTTTGTTTACTTCTCACTGTGCATATGGAATGGTGTCTGTTGTTCTCAGAATTTGAGCAGCTAATAGTTTATTAATTTTCTTTTTTCTTTTTGCCATTGTAGTTTATTAAATTTGGAGTTGAGACTATTCACTATTGCAACGAGTTACAACTTATAGGATTTTGTTATTAAATTGCACAACAATGTAATAAAAAGTTTCACTAAATTTATTTTAAACATTTGCTACCTCTCCTACTCTTTTTTGGCTGATTAGTTCTTGTATCACTGTGAAGGCATATCGTTTGTTTATGTTATCTTTTAATTAATTAGTGATTAAATGACGAGACATTTGTCTAATTTTTTAACATATATAAAGAAAAACCTAAAATCGTAAAATAACATTTCTCCTTTTTAATTTTCCAGTTGTTTAGTTCCCAGGACAGCAGCTAGTTTCTATTCGCAAACAATTGGTAGGATTATTATCGCATCTTTTTAGGACAAGGCATGCTGATGTTTCACTTCAAATGGATGGCCACGCTCTGGCATTAGTTAATGATGTTATGGGATATGTTTTTTTTTTTTTCCTACAATTCTAGCAACGTTCTATTGTGTCGTATGGACTTTCAATCTTGAATTAAAATTGGAATTGGAATAGTTTTAATCTCTATAAATCAAATAAAAAATAGAACTTCCTATTTTTTATTTTTATTAATCTTAAATGTATATCTATATATATTTCTCATTATTATATTTGCAAGCATACTAACTATTTGGGGTAATCTCTCCTATATGATCTGATTTAGACGATTGAGGGTTGTCTTTCATTTTCTTCCAAACAAGAAAATGAAATTCCTAATGTATATGATGCAGATGGGCGACCATTTTCTGGAATGATCTTATGGTAAATGATCAAATTGGAAGGAGGCGGTCGTTATTCCCAATGCCATATTACCCGCCTTCTTAAAAGAATGCACTGCTTAATATTACTTCCAACTTCCACCCAGGATATTAATATTGAAGAAGCCACACCACACAGTGCACCCAGTATTTGTCCTAAAATCCTATGATATGAAACTAATAAGATGCCAGGAGAAATATTATTCATATTCCACAGATAACAACAATATCAAGCAACCAACATTTACTGTAAAACCACTACATGCTTCCAGAGTAGTATCTCTCTGTGGAGATATAAAATATAGTTATCTTGTGCAGGTTGGGCTTCTCCATGGTTTAAAAACATAAAGTGCAATATTATAATTTTTTATAAGAAAATTAATCACTCAAAATTTTATAAATAATAATAAATTTAAAAAATAAAATTTAAATTCCTAATTACCTACTCTTCTAATTTTATTATCAAAGCTTATAATATTCTATTTTATTCTTTTAGAAGTAGAAGCATAAAATGGACCACGAGTTTGCACCCTTCATAGATAACCAATGGATACGAGGTGGTTCAATCCTTATTTTTTAAATCTATTTTTATTATAGGTTTATATGGACAAATTTGGTGGGCTAACCTACAGGTTTTTTTATTCTTGTTGTTCAGTAATTCTTTAAATACTTAGGTACTTTTTAAATTCAATTTAATATGTATATAATTTAATATAATTTTTTAAACTTATTTGATTAATTAATTACACAAAATAAAAAAATTAATTAGTCAATTATAATTTATAAAAAGATATTTTCTTAATTTAACTTAATCAATACTCCCTTGAATGTACATTTCTTAATATTTAAGGTTCAATTTTTAATATTTGCATGTATCATTCTAATGATTCAATTGTCTTTAATTGTTTAAAAAAAAAGATGTGGGCTACTAGTGGATTCTTGTAATCCTGTCCAATTCTACTTGTTTTGAACATGAGCTCATGGAAGCCTACCCCATTTTACACATCTACATAGAGGAGCCTAATCCATCTTGTGCATGCACATTATCATTAAGATTAGAAAATAAAAGGAGACAATTAATAGGACATATCATAATCATCTTATAACAAAATTACTAATTTTGCTCATGAAATTGTAAAGCATTAACAAAATAATTCTTGAATTATATTAAATAATTAATTTTATTCTTAAATATTAATCGATATAAATAATTTTATCGCTTTGTACAAATTAGTACAAATAAATTTGTCTGTTCATATCTATACAAAATGATGAAATTATTTATATGGATGATTATTTAAGAATAAAATTTGTTATTTAATATGATTTGAGAATCATTTTATTAGTACTTTTAAATTAAGGAACGAAATTTACAATTTTATCTTATATTAACCCTTCCCTCCAACATCTCTTGCCTCTATCAAATGCAGAGAAGAATAACAAAGCAAGTTTACCGGCTATAAAATAGGTAGTTAAATCAAATTAAGGGTCAAGAAAAAAGTAGTCAAATTAGCAGTATTTTGACACAATAGGCTATATATAAACAACTAAATGCGAAAAAGAACAATCTAATTAAAATGGTTGCTTGGAGCTTCAAAGAGATTACCTAAAAACGAAGCAGAGGTAGAGATTGTGATGATTTCAGGTCATAGTAATAAAAGATGATTTTAGATCATTTCTCTGATGCTTTCTTCTTATCAGCATTCCTTTTCTCCCAAGACTTACAGGTGACAACATCTGTTAAACCACAATATATAAGAGATTATAAAATGAAATGAAATGAAATGAAATTAGAGAGCTCTTAATATGTACGAGTTAATAGGTTCAAAAACAAAAATAAATCACATTGATGATCAAAGCTTGAGTACATATTAGCATAAAATAAACCATTAGGCTAGTTTAGTGCTGATTGATTGTAGATTTCTCGTAATTTTGTGTATATATATACATAGCTCAGATTACTCAGGCTATTCCAACAGCTAAAACCCTTCACCAGAAGATACTAATCCACTAAGAAAGAGTAAATGCATTGATACAACACGTTCAGATCTATCCATGACCATAGATTCATACAGTACTACACGAGCAGATATGAATAGCTTAGATGGGGCGATAATAGAAACATTTAATTTAGGGTCATAGTATTGAATTTGTAATTAAATATCTTTAAATAACAAAATCTATGATATTAATAGCATGCATTCAGATATTAACAGCTTACAAAATAAGTAAAAAAACGGAAAAATGAGGAGTAGTTACCGCCATATATGACCTTGGATGCACTTGCAGATGTCGTGTAAATGATCTTTATCCTGTGAATAAACTTTGAATAGTAGAATGATAGACTCCCAAGCCAAAATTCCAGGTTCGGATCTCTGAAAACTCCAGATTGAGTACGCAATCTCCCGATTTTGAAATGTTCTTCAACATTTTGGTTTTCCCGTCACACAGAACAACTACTCTAATTTATATGCTTAACAGGCATCATGAAATATAATTTGCCCTTTGAGTCATCTAAATTTCATTATTAAGTATTTAACTTTTAACTTTTTAAAGACAATTTTGAACTTCACTTCAATATTAATGAAGAAGAAATGTGAAGTAATAATGATTTTAAGAAAATTAAATTATCATCGGACAAATTTCAACTAAACTCTTTCAAAAAAATTGATGTAAGAAGGAAGTTATTTATAAAAAATATTATACAAAATAAATAAAGTCAAAAACTAAAAGAAAGTTTAGGCATAATGAAATCGAAGAAGAGGATGGAATGGAGTCTTAGTAGTTGTTTAGTTTGCAGCAAAAATATGAGAAATTATATTTTTCAAGAAATAGAAAACTGTAAGTTATTTGGTTGCTCACAAAATATAAGAAATCACTTTTCAGAAAATTGTATTTCTCACAGAATATGAAAAATCATTTACCTACTCCGCCTTAAGTAACTTCTATTTTCTGATAAATGCAACTTCCTTTATATCAACCAAACAAAATTGAAAACTTCCCGGGAAGTGCATATAAGAATTAACTTTCTAGAAAATTTAACTTTTCATAAGAACTTATTTTTCACATGAACCAAATGACTTCTTAAGCAATTGAGCGGTTATTTATTCATGGAAATGAAAAATTAGAGTTATTTTATTTTAAATAAAATTTAATGGATAAAATTAAAATTTTAGTAAAAATGAGAGGATTAAAAGTATTTTTTTATATCATCAAAATATAAAAATATTACTTATGTATACCATATTATATGACACATAAGCATTTCCATTAAAAAAATCTAATGATATTAAGTTGCTAAGTAATATTGTATATTTTTAGAGGATAAATTAGTTCTAAATAAAATTTAGAGAATAAGATAAAAATTTAATAAAAATTAACAAATAAAAATGTATTTTTACCAATTTTATATTATATAAATTTAATTAAAATTTTAGTGAAATTAAAAATAAAATAACATAACCAAAAAAAAGTTGCAAAGAATATTAAATTTCACACTCATATGGATGTGTGGTGCATATTAATTTCAATTGAAATCACTATATTTCGAGGAGTAAATTTTGCATTAATTAATTAAATTAAAATATAATTAAAAATTATATATTCATACTAAAAAGACATAAACTTTACAAATATATTATATAGGGATTATTAATCTTCACATTTATACGTAGAGATTATCAACTTTCAATTTTTTTATTTTGATGCAAAAAACTATTACTTTAATGATAATATATATAATAAAAATAATTAATCTCTACTCTTTTATTTGGATATAAAAATTATATTATTAATTGAATAATAATAAATAATATTATAATTATCTCACTACTAATAATAATTATTTCAATTTATGAATGCATTTATTATAAATGAAAGAAAATAAGAAAAATTAATTTAAAAAAATTTAATTAATATTTTTATTAAAATTATCAAATTTTTAATATTTTATTAAAATTAAATTAAATTAATATTATATTTTTTATTCAAATAAAATAATGAAAGTTGTTAAGCTCCACATATGAAGTTTGGTGATCCTTTATTTATATATATTACATGTATGGAAGAAAATTATTAATGTTATATTAGACTAGAACTCAAAATTATTATCGTATAAATATTGTAAAATGTATTTTTTCAATTCATCCGTCTAATTTTTTTAAAAATAGTTAATTTCCTACCAAATCAAATTGATGAATTGGAAAGTATATTTGGCAACATTTATATGGGATTAATACTGCGTTTTTAATATTAACGCAATATTAAAAAGAAATTCATGTATATGCATGTATATATTATTGAATTCTTAAATAAAAAATAAAAAATATCCTCTTCAATTTTAAGTACTTAGATTTTATCTCTTTCACTTTGAAAATTTGAAAATCACTTTTTCAAAATTTACGAAACTTAAAATTAATAGTATTTTATTAGTGGAAAAAATATAAAATACTTCCTTCAATTTTGGGATAGTTAGGTTTTATCCCTTCTATTTTAAAAGCTCAGAAATCACTCTTTTAAATTTTACAAAATTTGGATTTAACACTCATTGTTAACTTATTTTACCATTTTATCAAATTATAAGATTTTTTAATGATATTTTCAAGCAAGAATCATAATATTTTTAATATTTTATTTATCTTATTTTTTTATAAATAATTTCTATTTTATATAATTATTAGAAATTAAATTAGATACATAAAATTTTAATTAAATGATAAAAAATATATTGCAAAATTATATGTGAAAAATGATAAAATAAACTAATGTACTATAATATTGCAATTATTGTTAAAAAATTTATAAAAAATTATATAATTTGATAAAATAATTAATTAAGTTAACAATGAATACTAGTTTCAAGTTTTATAAAATGATTTTTAAGTTTCCAAAATAGGAAAGAGTAAGATCCAACCCCCTAAAGTTGAAGGGGTTATTTTGCATTTTTTTCTTTTATTAAATTACATGATTTTTTTATGAACTTTTTAAATAAGAAATACACATTTTAATATGTTAGTTTATTTAATAGTTTTTATATTATATTAATAGAGATTAGATTAAATATATAAAATTTTAATTACATATTGCAAAATGAATTGTAAAATTATAAAAAAAATGAAGTAACTCAATTTTATGCAATATTATATTTTTATTTAAAAAATTAATAAAAAATCATAAAATTTAATAAAATAATTAATCAAGCTGGTGAAGGATATTAATTTTAAATTATAAATTTAAAATAATAATTTTAAAATTTTAAACTATAAGGAGATAAAATATAATTATTTTGAAGTTGAAAAGGTTTTTTTGCATTTTCAAATTATAAAATTAAATTACCAAACAGTGGCGTTCTGGGCAAGTAAGCAATCGACCCTTATAGTCGTCGTCTGCCGGATTCTCCCATTTTCTATCTGTCCCCTTCTCTGCTTCCAAACTTTCCCGTTAATCTGTTTCTCGGTCGAGGATTCTATGGCTTTGAGCAAACGCGCGCTTAATTTAGGTTATAATTTTTCGCTTTACTTCGCCAAGTATAGCGATCTCGTTCCATTTCTGCCATCTAACAGGACTTGTAGCAGGCAAGTATCTCAGGTTGTGAATTCCAATGTAAAACGCGCATTTCTCGTTGATACACTTGCACTGGTAATTTTGCTCGGATCCCTATTTTCTGTTTGTTTGGAAGAAAATTGGTCTCGACTAATATGTTTTTACGATTTTGGGTTTTTTTTATTTTATTTTTTTGAAGTTTTATTTATTATTTTTTCTATGTTGTTGATTGATATCTCGAAATAGTTAAGTGGGTTGTCTCGATAACGAGATAATTTAATTCATTTTAGGTGAGGAGTTTAGAAGCACATGGTATTCCGTCCAAACAGGCTGAGGCTATAACTTCGGCAATTACTGAAGTTTTGAACGATAGCATGGAAAATTGTGCCCATTCTTTTGTTACGAAAGCAGAAATGCAGAAGGCAAGGCTTTTCATATAAGATAGATCGAGCATTCTGAATTCGTAAGTTGTACTTAACTTACTGCTGTTCGCTTATGCATTTTGCAGACAGAGATGCTGATAGAATCAAATCTGTCAAAGTTCAAATCTCAAGTGCAAAGTTCCCAGGTATCACTTTTATTTTTGCAGATTACAACATGTAATGTCATAGCCTTGAGTAACTGTAACAAATTTGCAGTCCGTGTACTCTTTTAAGTTAACTGGATTTGTCCCATGGAAATGCTTGATGGTGAACATTATATATTACGTAATAGTTCTTTGGGCATGTGGGTTTCATAGATGAGAACAAACCTAGGGATCTTGATAGAATGGAGGTATCACAATACAGATGAATTTCTCTGCTGCCCAAGCATGGCTGAAAATATGAAGTTCATTTCTGTAAACATGTAACATATTCACATTTCTGAGAGGTAGGTAGATATGATGTGCTAAAGCAAACTGAACTCATGGCCAAGACAATTGATTTTCATCAGATTTAATGTGATTTCAAGACAAAGTTAGCAATCCTATTATTTTTGTTCTGATTGTTGTAATTTTGTGTCAATTGTCAAATTGAATGGGATCATCATCGAAGTAAATGAACAAAGTTACATTGCTCTTAAGTTGGCCTTTTGTTGGACTCTGCTTTAGTTACTGCTTTCTGGGCACCTCCCACAAGATTGAGGTGATATTAGTTTGACGTTATTAATGTGGAAGTTTGAAGATGTGCTTTTTGGGAAATCAAACTTCAACGTGAATGATGATGCCTATGTTTTTCCTTTTGGCCATTTGAGTGTTTTAGTACTTAATATGTAAACATTGGTTCTCCACTAATGTCATGGTAAAAAAAATGAACTACTTTGTTTCTCTGTGTTGTAAAAAAGGCGTTAGAAGATATGGGGAACCCACTTCAAATATTTTGAAGTGTTTTTCTTATTTTATTCACTTGCATGAAATACATGAACTCTAAATATAATAGGGTATATATAGTCACTTGAGTGACTCCTTACAAATAGTTGCATAAATTCTACTATACACGAATCACTTAATTCTAGATACATGCACCTTTATATTTAATGTACATGCTCACACACAATGAACCTCAATAATATAAACCTAAGACATGTATGAACTTAAACATATAGAAATTACAAAATTATTATTTTCCAAACATTCCTTCTTGATTTTGGAATTTCTTCAATCCACAAGTTCTTGGAAAATCTTCAAACTTGAGGGGCTTTTCAAAAATATCTGTAACTTCCTTGTCATCATGTCTTTGCTTGAAACCATCAATGAAGCCATTAGAATAATTCTTTATGCCTCATCAAATCTCCTTTAACATTATTCTTCATGGCTATCATCCTGTCGTTCATGACATAGTGCTTGGCATTTTTCTCCTTCTATGTCTTCTCCAGCTGGATAACAACTCTCCATTTATCTTTACTAACAACCTTACCGAAGTGAGTATGTTTCAATGTGGCAAAATTGCATTTGGCATAATCTTCTTCAAAGGGTTTTGTGTCGTCAACTTGAATGTTGGTATTATCAACTGAATTTTTATATTCATCTGGCAGATTTTGATCTTGTACAATTTTCCCCTCAGTTTGGCTCTCATGGGAGGGCACAAAATTTTGCATTGGAGTCTATTTCCATTCAATTGGAAAACTTTTATCTTTCATCATAACTTACATCAACTTACGACTGGAGGGATTGTATATGAGGCATGGCATAGTTTTAAAAGGCATGGCATAATGCTTTTCAAGCATTTGAGCTACATTCAATTGATTTTGACGGACTTCTGTCACATATAAAACATCATAAATGATTTTTGTACTTCACTCTCCATTGCCAAGTTTTACACTTATCCAGATTTTTAAAAATTCCAGCATCATGGGTGGTGTGATTACTGCAACCATCACCACTATCCACACATTTGATTTATGTCCAGTGTAACGTGTAGCAAACAATGTTTCTTCTTGTTATGCATCATTTTCTGCTACATGAACTTGTTGGATCCGCTGGTCATATTTTTCTTTGCAAAGTTTTCAATATGTCTAAGCTGGTTGCAGGCTCTACACTTCATATTAGGCCTCCACTAACAAAAATTTTCTGAGCAAGATCTCTTTTTGCAATGAGGATAAGGTGGCTATCTTCCTCTTCTTGTGCCTCAGTTGTTAATCTGCATCTCTTGAAAGTCCTTCTGTTGTTGACTTCTCCGTCCTCATTGGTCTTCTTTGCTCTAGAGCTTGAAGAGATTTTATAACCTCTATCAGGGTCAATTTGATAAGATTTTCTGAAGAAGAGGTTTTTGCTCTAAATCTCTCAGGAACACTAACCAGCACCTTCTCCAATAACCTTCTTTCAGTTAGTTCTTTCCCAAGCATTCTGCTGTGATTTATGACTCTCATGAATTTGTCGGTATACTCATTGATTGTTCTAGAGGCTTTCATCTTGAGAATTGCAAATTCTCTTCTTAAATTCAATGCTTGCATTTGTTTGGTCCCTTCACTTCCCTAAAACTCCTCCTTCAAAGCATTCTGTGCTTATTTAGTAGTGTCACAATTCATAAGCCTTTCATATATTTCGTTTTGAACACCTGACTGGATGACAAATAGAGCTTTATATTTCTTTGCACTCTCCTCATTCTGAAACTTGATTTGAGCCAAATTGGGATTTGTAGGTAGACTTATAGGCTTTTTAGCTGTTTCTACTACCTTTCAAAGGTCATAACTCTGAGATATATCCTAATTTTGCCAGCTTAGATTGCATAATTTTGTCTTGAGAATATAGGAAGGGAAGGAGCAGAATAATTGTTGGAAGCCATGACAAAACTCATTTGTTTTTGGAGTGTTTATGGAAGGGAAGCCTTTCTGGTTTTCTCTCAACTCACAGCCCTTAAAGATAGTAAAGTTCTTGATACCATGTTGTAAAAATGGTATAAGAAGATACGGAGAACCCACTTTAAACATCTTGAAGTGGTTTTATATTTTATTCACTTGCTTGGTATAAATAAACTCTAAATACAATGGGCATATATAGTCACATAAGTGACTCTTTAGGAATAGTTGTATGAATCTCACTATATATAAATCCCTCAGTTCTAGGTACGGGCACTTTCACATTTTAAGTATATGCTCATATACAATAAACCTAAATAATATAAACCTATAACATGCAAGAATTTAGATATATAGAAATTGCAAAATTATTATTTTCAAATCATTTGTTGAGGTTTAGAGAATAGTGATATCTCTGCTATATTGTAGACAGAACTTTATAACTTGACAAAATCCTTTCCTTTGTCAATTCATTCAAGGTGGTCTTCTTAACGACTTGTGATGCAGGACCATCATTTTTCTTTGCTGCAACGTGAGACTGAAAAGCTTCGTAATGACATAGAGAAGATGCGAAGTGAATTGAGGTCTGCATTATGAATTTTAATGCAACATAATTGTGAATTTCAAATTCCCAAACCTAACTTTACTATGATGGCTTCCTCTTCTACGACAGATATGAGATTGACAAAGTCACAGCCGGGCAGCGTTTGGATTTAAACCTTGAAAGAGGGTAAGTGAAACCACTTTTTACTCTCATGATCTTGCGGGTAACTTGGTATGGTTATTATCAGTTTTAATCTAATGTCCTCAACTTATTTATTGTTGCCCCAATCTCTGTCAGGCGTATACGTGATGAGCTTGCTAATCAAAATGCTGAAACTACCAATCTCACGAACAAACTCGATAGGGTGAGTTTTATAGTTGTCTCAGAAATTTTTAACTAGAAGAATGTTCAGTTTGGAATGTAAATCTTGGTTTTGTGTTGCTTTGGAATATTGTTTGCAGGAAATTCATGCATTAAAAGCCCAGTTAGAAGCTGCAAAATATGACGTGATCAAATACTGCATCGGTACCCTTGTCTCCATATCTGCAGTGGGTCTCGCCGTAGTGCGGATCTTGTTGTAATGCAGCTTAATCGAATTGAAGTTGGCTTGTATAAATAAGTAAATAACTTAGGATCATTCTTTTCAAGGCAACTGGGTGACCATAATTTTAGGAAAATTGAGCACAGTCTTCTGAACCCGTTTATCTCAAGAAAGTTGTGTCCCAAAATAGAAATACAATGCCTGCTGTTGTTAACTTTATTTAGTTGCAATATTAGAATCTAGACTAGATAGTACCCCATGATGGGTTTATTTCATGAAAAATTGTTTATATAAGTGAATTTTAGATTTTGGATGATAAACAATGTGATTACTGACTCACAAATATAATTTTTGCATTACTACAAAGTCCCTGAATACGAGATTTTGAAAAAATAGGAAATTGCGGAGAGAAGTGCCTTCTCCCCACACTGCGCTGGTACTACGACTGAAGTACGTGTTGCTGTCTATTGATTAAGGTATGGATGCATTGGATGCTCACTTGTAACTGTGAAAACTTGGAGAATGTATTGTAGATAATAAAATTGTTGGTTATAAGATCAAAAATAAATTAATACAATATTACATGTATATCTTATTAATTTATACAATTACCATTATAATATATGATAACTGATTATAAGTTTGGCAGGAAAATAGATGGAAACACCAATAGCAAGTAGAAAATGTTAAAAATGTTGACACCCTCTGGTTCCCAACGGACATCTGTTAATTTTCTTCTAGAATAATTAATAAATGAAAACATCAGTAGCGTCCACTCCTTTTTAGTTGAAAATGTTATTTTTCAGTTGACACTCGGCCTTCCAACGGACATCTGTTAATTTTCTTTTATTTGAGGGGAAAATGCTTCTGTGCGTGGAAACTTTTTTCTGTACCCTTTTTGTGTTCGGAGTTAATAGGAAATTCGTCAATAGAAAATAGATTTTATTTATTAATCATGGATTTGAAGAAAAGTAATTTTCCTTTTTAATAAAAAATACTTTATATTACATAATATTACATTAACTCTTTACCGTCCCTTCTTCTATCCATCTCCATTTCTCAAATTTTACTCTCTCTATTTTTATGTTCTCTCTCTCTTTTCCCTTTCACTCCCAGTTTTCTCTCTTTGCCACACATACGCACTGCCTTCGTCCCCCCGCTTCACTCTTCTATTTTTCTCCCTCTTTACTGGCTTGTCTTTCTCATCTTGTTCCTTCTTTCTGTCTCTTACGTGTTCTTCTATTTACTTTCTATAACTGTCCTCCTCTTCTATCCCCTTACTACTTCTTTTATTACTTTTTTTAAATTCCCCAAACATTAACATTCAATAATTATATTCAGACGAATTAATTTTATGAAAAATATCAAAGAAAAAAATTTGAATATTCTTATTTAAATGTTATATTTGATGCATATACTTAACTTTTGTTTATTATTTTTGTTATTAAAGAGTAAAGACTCGTTCACTACCAACTTGAAGATTTTGTACGGAGCATGGGTGGTGGAGAAATACCTAATAAAGTTGACAACAAATTTATTATACACTGAGAAGCTGACAAAGAAATTTAACTTTTGAAAAAGGGTTTCACTCTGGTGCTGGTCCATGACCAGCCGACGAACGTTGTTAATCCTGGCCGAGAAACCGAACTAAACAAGTCAAGTTTATAATTTAGGTATCATCTGATTTACAAAATCAACTATTTTTAAGAATTTTAGTATTTTTAAAAATTTAATTTGTAGAAATATGATATTTTCATATTTAATTTAATTAAAAACATTTCTAATAATATTATGATATTATATTTTATTTATTTAAATATTTTTAAAATATTATTTAATTATAAAAATGTTCTTATTAATTGAATGGTTATCAATAGTGTATAATGGCTCATGATAGTCATTGATAGTAAATAATAATGGTAAATGATAATCAGTAATTAGAAGTGGTAGTTAGTAATAATTACTTATGATAAGCAATGGTTAGTAATAATTACTCGACATAGGTGATAGTCGATGATAATTACTGGAAATAGATGATAACCAATAATGACCATTAATTAATAATAGATAGTGACTAATGATGATCATTGATAATGGCTGGTGGTTAATAATGATTGACAATGATTACTAGTGATAGATGGTAATCGATTATAGTCATCGACAATAAATAATGATGAATTGTGATAACCGATAATGGGTAGTGATAAATAATAGTCGTTAATGGTGAATGATAGCCAATAATGGTAAGTGATAGTAAAAGATGATCACTACTAATAAGTTTGTAATTGATTATAGTGAGTGAGTGATAGGATGGGTAAAATAGTCTTTTTATATCGATTAAATATTTTTAAATCATGAAAATATAGGATACCAAACTCTTCATGGGAACATTTTGAAAGAATATTAGGTTAAAAATATTTCTAAAAATATTTTTCTAAAATTTGAATGAAACTTGAGAATTTTATATTCCCTTACAATATTTTTGAAAATGTGAAAAATTTTCGCAAACCAAATGTCACCTTGAAGTTAATAAGCTAGTTTTTAAAGTCATTTTGTGCACTAATTTGTTAAAAAAAAACCTCTCATTCAATAAGTTACCCATAATATTTTATAACTTATAAGTTGGTAGATTTAAAAAAAAAATCAAATTTATTTTTTCTTGTAATTAATTTATAATTTATGCCTTTAATAAATGATTATGCCCTTATTTTAAATAATAAATAAATTTTTTTAATTAAAAAAGTAAATAAATAATTAAATAAATAAATATATGATATTATAAAACATAATCAAATTTTTATTTAATTATATCTTTATTTTAAATTATAAATATATAAAAATATTGATTTAAATAAATACGTAATATTAAAAATATTATTAATAATATTTTAATTAATCATATTTTTTATTATAAATAATAATTAAATAAAAATTTTGTAAGGTCACAAAATATAATTAATTAAATTTTAAATATTTTCTTGAATATCTTAATTGTATTAATATAATTTAAATTTTTAAATAAATATAAATTAATTTATTTTATATATTTATTTATATCAATATACTTCTTTTATATTCTTTTATATTTTTAATTAATTTAATAACTAATTTTATAAATAATTCTTATACAATCAATTAATTAATAATTATCTATTATTGAATAATTTTTTAATTATTAATCATAAACTAACTTATTAATTAATAGGGTGATAGTCCGGTCTCTACCTCCGAATAAGCTTTCTCCTTTTTAGTTGGATAGGCACTAATTCATCAACCGAATAGATTAGATGGTGACATACATACTGTATTTTGTTTTTTAAATTTTGGGGTTACGCGAGGAAGCCAGGGAAAATTTGTAATTTGCAATTGTAATATGTGAATTTCATTTTTTTTATATTTAAAATAAACAAGTGTCTCCCGGAAGGAACCAAAGCCAAAATGAAGTTGGCGATGTGAAGTCCTGGTACAATTTGAAAGCCTTGGCCCTCTCTCCTTGGCGTCTTTTGTCGCTCCTTCTGCAACAAGCAGAGTTAGTGTTGCTGGTGTGGTACTGCTCTGAATCTGAACCGATATCGCAAGCAGATTCAAACCATTTAATCGTGAATGGAAGCTATTAGAAAGCAAGCTACCAGGCTCCGAGAACAGGTTGCTCGACAGCAACAGGTTCGTTCTCTGTCAGTTGCGTGATTTTTTTTGCCAGATCTTCTTCTCGTCGCTCCAAATAGATCATTTCAATGACGTCTTCTTCTTAACCTCGGATCATTTTACTCTCGTGTTTTGTTGCTGTGATTTTGTTTTCATTTTGTTATGTCTACTTTTTATCAATATTTTTAATTTTTTCTTGCCTGTCTACTGAGTTCGGAATGTGGTTATAATCTTCCTTCCGAATCACAGTTGTTGTTCATATAAATATGATATCCATTCGTATGGGATCCGTCAAATTCCTGCACTAGCATCGTGGAAATGTAAGTGAAAATAAAAAAGAAGGCGTATGATATTATCGGAGAAAAATTGATGTGAAGTTTAATTCTGCCAATTTTTACTGAGGAAAAATAAGTTTAGCTCATGTGAGTTTATTTTATTAGTTAGGCGTTGGACCTTTTTGTAGAATCTGAGAATCCTTTGCATAGATTGTTAAGTTTTAGACTACAAGAAACATGACACCAATTGAAACTGTGATGAGACATCCAAGTAGTTCACAGAAGAGGCGCAGCTGATACATGTTTAAGAGCTGCATTATCTATTATTTGCTTGATTGACTTGAACATATATCAGAAAATCATTGTCTTGAATGCATACTATAGCCAGCACTGTTGATTTTGACATTGAATCATTAGTACATTTGTATGCTTTAAGATTTCAAATGTTGCTTCCTCCTTTGAGACGTAAAATGTTAATCACAATTAGTCTTGTTCAGGCTGTCCTGAAACAGTTTGGGGCTGGGGGATATGGAGGTTCTGATAATGTGATTACTGATGATATAGAGCTCCAGCAGCATCAGAAACTCGAGAAACTTTACATATCAACACGTGCAGGAAAGGTCACCTAGTCCTCCTGTTCAAATATTTCAACTAATTTTGTCACCTCTCTCCTTGACTGATAATCATAGTTGTCATGTTTTCCAGCACTATCAAAGGGATATTGTCCGAGGTGTGGAAGGTTATATTGTTACTGGATCCAAGCAAGTTGAAATAGGTAGGTAATGTTGGTTGGCCAGGCTTTCTTAGATGCTGTTGCAATTGGCTTACA
This sequence comes from Sindora glabra, assembly GCA_020226215.1. Taxonomy (NCBI): domain Eukaryota; kingdom Viridiplantae; phylum Streptophyta; class Magnoliopsida; order Fabales; family Fabaceae; genus Sindora; species Sindora glabra. The sequence continues at coordinate 857,873 of CM035225.1, forward strand.
GTACTTAATATTGTTATCCTATTGTAATAAATTTATTTTATAGGAACAAAGTTATCAGAAGATAGTAGGAAATATGGTGCAGAAAATACGTGTACCAGTGGTAATATGCTGTCTAGAGCTGCACTTGGTTATGCACGGGCCCGTGGTCAAATGGAGAAAGAGCGGGAGAGATTCCTTAAAGCTCTTGGCCCACAGGTTTCGCAATTGTTGTCTTTTCTTTATTTCCTTTCTAAGTTCCTAATTATTGGCTTTTCACACGATAATACCATTTCAAACCTAAATTTTATGTTATCTCACCTTCTTAACTCATGGTTTCACATTGTTGATTTGTATAGTGTATGCTCATCACTTTCTTCACTTGGGCTTTGTAACTGCTTGATTGAACTCTTGCTAAATACTTAGGTTGCAGAGCCCTTAAGGGCAATGGTGGTGGGAACTCCATTGGAGGATGCTCGGTATCTAGCCCAACGTTATGACAGAATGAGGCAGGAGGCTGAAGCCCAGGTGTGTTGAAATTTGATTATTTATCTTATATTCTGACTGTTGCTTTATATTTCTTTTTTAGATTTGTCACTTCTATTTTTTTTATTTTTTATTTTTTGTCTTTGCGTTTATGTTCTATGTACCGAGTATGACAAGAAGTAATAGTTTATTAATGCTTTTTTTTTCCCCCTTCTTTGGACTTGTAATTGTACTGTCTCTGAACCTAGGCAGGCTATTGAAGTTTCCAAACGCCAAGCAAGGGTGAGAGAAACACCAGGCAATGCTGAGAATGCTGTGAAATTGGAAGCAGCTGAAGCAAAGTTGCAAGAGCTGAAGTCAAATGTGGCCATTTTGGGGAAGGAAGCTGCTGCAGCAATGGCTGCTGTTGAAGCTCAGCAACAGAGATTGACCCTCCAGCGTCTTATAGCTATGGTATTGCAATTTTATGTGCTCCTACTTAACAATATCCCTGTTCTGTGTCATACGAAATCATTACTCCAATTTATATTAGCATTTCATTTCTGATTATGAAGGTTGAAGCAGAGCGTGCATATCATCAGAGGGTCCTCCAGATACTTGATCAGCTTGAGGGAGAGGTACGCAATACTTTCTGACCTTTCACCACTCTGTTCTCGTTGAAGTTAAATAAGCCATCAGACTAGGCGAGCTCATTTTTGGCATCAACATATAATTACCTGCTGTATATTTAATTATAGATGATATCAGAAAGACAACGAATTGAGGCCCCTCGTACTTCAAGTGGGGATAATATGCCTCCACCCTCATCTTATGAAGAAGTGAATGCCGTCTATGCTTCTCAGACGCATAATGGATTAACAGATAGTATGGGCTACTTCTTAGGCGAGGTTAGTTTATAGAGGCTAAGGATACCAATTGTTTATGTGGATAAAACAAATGGTTGCTTACTTCTGTCTATTTGTTATGTCTTTTACCCTTCTTGAAGGTTATGTTTCCTTACCATGCGGAATCTGATGTGGAGCTCACTCTAGCAGTTGGTGATTATGTTATTATTCGGAAGGTTTGTAGCTTGCTGCTTCTAAATAAAATATTTCTTTTAATAAAAACGGAAGAACGGGTTTGACTTAATTTAATTCAAATCATTTCTTACTCTCGCAGATTTTTGCTCACGGTAAAAATTCAATATCATTTTGAAAATAATTACATGAAAAAGAGTTGTAGAAAGGTCTATTTATTATAACGTAATAGGTGGGCCAGGCTCCTATCTGCTTAACTTCTGAACAGAATTAATTGGTGTCCAATATCGCGGGAGCATAAGTTGTTACTAATTTTCCTTCCACCTACTATGTGACTTGCGGGGCGTACTTTCAAGCAACATTTTTTAAAGATTGAGTAGTATGCTTAAAGTTCTAGGTTTGAATGCACCAAAAGGCAACTGTGGTTCAAATGCAAGCAATAATTATCACCAAGTCTCTAATTATTATGCGTTGGGTGATGAGTCGAATTTTATGAAGTCCTTTTTATTTCATCTATTTTAAGGCTGTGCTTTGTTATGAATTTTAAAAAGTTATGAATGAGTAATTGCTCTTATAATTTTTGTGAATTTTTTTTATAGTTCTTCAGCTTTTTAATTTAAAATAATAAGTTAATATAAAAATTAAATTTTTTTATACGACTTTGAATAGTAGACTCGGAACTCTTTATGTACTTGTTACCTGCAAGATTTTGTATAAAAGTTGGTTGCAACCAACTTTTACATTAAACTTTGTATAATGTTTAGTATGTAACAAAAAGTCAAGTGTGGTGGAGTAGCGCAGTATGAAGTTTTATGTGGTTTTGACAGGTGACGAACAATGGATGGGCTGAGGGTGAATGCAAAGGCAAAGCAGGTTGGTTTCCATTTGGTTACATTGAAAGAAGGGATAGGGTTCTTGCAATTAAGGTGGCTGAAGTGTTTTAAATTTTCTGCATTGGGTCTTTGTGTATCTGTTGCGCTTGTGACTGAAGTTGGATAACGTGTTATTAGCATACAACAAATTGATCTTTGTGAAATATATGACGACTTTCTCCTTGTGATTATTCTCTTTGATATTTAAATATCTTTTATTTGTCCATGTCTCGAAGCTGTTTATTCTTTCTGTTGATATCCTTTGCCCAATGTGTTATTGAAGTCTTGTTTTTCGAGTTTGCTAAGCAAATCCTGCTTGCCAACTTGAAGAATGTGAAATAGAATTGTCTCCTCACCGATATATCTGCTTGGTCAACGATTTATTTAGGCAGTAGCGGCTTATGCCGGTATCGTTGAATATGCCTCTGTACGGGGGATATTGATGCCAGGATTTGGTTAGTACTTGTAGTATATTCAGAACAATTATATACTGTCATTTATTTATCAGTTTCTCTTAATTTTCTGGAGATTCTTTTGATACTTAAATTTCATGCAAAAATTTTGTTAAAAGAAAAATGTATCACTCTACATAAAATAAAGGGTAAAAGAATGCGGAGATCAAAATTGGGAAGAGGATCGTGGCAATAAATGACTCGAGAGCTTCATCTCGTATGCAGAATAGTTGATATGAGGTCTAATCATATTTATTGCTATCAAATAAGTTAAAAATAACGTAATTAATATAACAATTAACAAATTAGTTCATTAACTACAAACATTTTAATGTTTAATGTAAAAGTATTTAATGTTACTTTTAAAACTAGAATTATAATTTATTATGTCAAATTTATTCATGTATGCAAAATTTCATGTTTTAAACAAAAGTATTCATTAAATTAATTAAATAAATGTACAAATTAAACAATCTTGTAATTAGAAGTAAGTTTTTAGGAGTCGGGATAGAAGATTACACTAAAACTTAATTTTTTACAAAATAATAAAACTTGGATAGAATTTTTTTATTTTTCCACTTTTAAAAACCGTAAAAAACGTTTTACACGTGGATTACAGTGGGAGTCAAATAAATAATTTCTACTTAGGAATCGTTAATATGAAAATTTTAAGTATTTTTATAAAGACACATTTTATAAAAATCCTATTGGCTGATAATTAATAAAAACCAGTAAGAATGAAAGTTAAGGCACTGGGGAACAAAGGGTAGCCAGTAAACGTTCAACATGGTCTTCATATGAATAGAACTTTATCGGAAAATAGATAATACAGCACAGGAAATTACAGACACAAGTAACTAAATTCGACTTTTTTTAAAAAAAAAGAAAATATCAAGCTAAGCTATTCATTTAGGATATACAATGATTAAGTGCGGTCTGCTGCCACCGAAACATTGTTTGCAAACACGAAAACTCACATTGCATGGGACTGAGGCAAGTAATCAATCTTGCACCGCTATCCGGGCTTCTAGGACAGACGAAAAAAGCTAGTATACAACCCCAAAAAAAAAAGCAAGAAAGAAAATGAGTGAAGTGAAAATTTCGAGCAAAAGGGACAACTAATGATTGTAAATTCTCATTTAGTTGTAAACATCACTTCATAAACAATAAAACTTACATCAGTTACTTTAGCGGTGGGCAGAGAAATAAGCAAAAATGATGGACAACACGAAGAGAACTATGAATATCTGTGCAGGGAAAATTAGGTCAGAATCATATTTAAGAAAATTAGCATTAAGATCCCAAATAGAAAATAACAAAAACTTACCATCGCTAGGTTGTATCCAGGTTCATTCCTCATTATGTAAGACTTCCTGTTCAAATATATCAAAAGTTTGTCAGATTGATAATGTTATAAGAATATGTTGGAAGTAAATGGATATGTGCATGCCTTTTACTCAGGAGACCAGATTCCCTGCAAATTTTCTGTATAGCTTCCAGCCTGTTTATTGTTTTGGTTGCATGAGGATCATTTTTATCAACCTACAAAAGAAATTATCAAATTATTTAGGAAAAAGATAATACTATCAAATTCTCTAGTTAGGAAATGATAGTACGAAACTAATCATACTCAAAAAAAAAAAAAAAAACCAAATACTTCATACCTTCAATTTCAACATACAGGAAAAGTCAAAGAAAGCGCCATAGACGTCAGCCATTGTGTTTGTTCGGTCAATGACTTTGGCAGTGAGACCTACAAATAATAAACAGAATGAAGAGAAGAACAGCTTTGTATAAAATTATCCAGAAGTACAAGCGGACAGCAGCTCAAGCATGGGAGATATTCAAAGAAAACGTGTAGAGCCAGAAGCTCGTGCAGTCAAACCAGTTACAGTAGGCAGCAACAGAGAAGTTGCAGTGCAAAAACATAGGGTGAAAATTGGGAAGAACAGAGAGGAATTGCAAACTGAACTCAGAATAGGAAGAAATCACGACGAGATTGATGTTTTTGGGCAGGATTTTCTTCTCACAAACAAGCTCATTGCCCAAAAGACAGTGCCGAGTCTAAAACTGACAACCCAACTTGCCCAGCGTTGAATTGTGAAGCTTGTTGAATCACACGATTGTGTGATTTTCCCGCTTCTACCAACCCAACTTTATGTGCAATATGATCTCAGCAGTAACCTGCAGGTGACTTGACTCAATTTGGGAGGGTGGGGTCATAAACTGGTGTGATCCTACAAGTCGGGACATATTTTCAGTATTGCTGTAGGACTAAAATCTCAGTACTACTTCATTTGCATTTTGACAAATAAGCTATTTTGACATCATGATTGAGTGACCCCCTAAAATGTATGGAGTGAACAATTTATTTGTTAAAAGGCAAGTCAAAGTAGTATTGAAATTCTCTGTATTACAGTAGGACTAGAAATATTTCCAATAAGTAGAACAGTGATTTAAAAACCTTGAGATTACACATGACCAAAACAAGAACTACCCGGTAAAAAATACACAAAGAACAACAGCAGCATGTCTTCTAATTTCTTTCAGCACATCAATACCTTGTAATATGCAACAGGAAATATCTGAGGAGAACGAATTGGAAAGATTGTGCTAATAGTTTGCAATCAGAAAAATCCAATGACAGGATGTGTTCAATAAAATAAAGGGCAATTTACACTTACCTCCCCTAAAGTTTTATTATAATTACATTCACATCTATTCTACCTTAAGAAATATACACCTCCTTCCATTTTCTATATACACTCACCTCCCTTTCTCACTATCTTAAACACACACCTGCCTTCCCGGCTCCAGAGAAATAAATGAGGTAAGTGTATATTTTTCAAAATGGGAGGAATGTCAGCATAGTTAGTTTAAATCTCAGAGTTGAGTATAATTTATCCTAAAATAGGACTGACCCCTTGTTTGAACAGAACATTCAACAGACGAATACACTATTTCACAAAATAATTACATGATCATAGTTTCAGGACAACTGCTTCTACGTAAAATGGGCTAATTCCAGCAATTCAATATGCATTGGACTTTTGCATAATTTCGACTGATTTTAGATTTGTGTCAAATATAAAATGCAAGGATATTAGTATCTATAGAATTATAATTTTACCACGCCTCATCTTGACTACACCTCTGAAGACTTCAATGTTGTTGTAGCACAATGCAAGTGTTCCAAAAGCCATGATCTGCCATGCCACATGTCATAGCATGAGGGTCAGGGAAAAAGCACAAGAAAACATACATTGCCATATACGTAAGTGTTAAATATAACATAACACATGACAACAAAGGAAGTAGCCAAGGAATGAATTGTTTCAAGTGCAAGAAAAATGGACAAGAGGAAGAAGGATACTACCCTATGTGATGTAGAAGGTGATATGAGATTAAAGAGTAACAAGGTTTCACCTCCCTTAAAAGCACACAAAAGCAAGAAAATGGTTAATAAATTCACATCTTTCATCTGAAAATGGATGATCAATTTCTACTTCTGGCTAGTCCCATGATGGAAGAAAACCAATTCTTATTCTGATTTCTGCACAATATTATCTATCTAATCAGATAGGTACTAAGTTGCAAAAGAACATGATGAAATTGTCATTATATCAATTTATCCCTTTTTCAAAGACTATAACAACTATGGTTGTAATTTTAATAATAATCTAGTTGTGAGAAGAAAGCTGTTATTGACAGAACCTGATAATAAAGCATAGCACAAAATGTCTCGTTGCTAATGAATGATGTTACATCATTGCATGACAAAGGAAATATATCAGTTGAATCAGAGATAACGAAGGAAGGCAACAGCACCTGGGGAATGGCGCAAAAACGAAATATAGCCAGGTCTCTTAAAGAAGACATGTATTTTAAGCAATCCTCTGCATGCATTAAAGCATTAGTCACCATGTCGTTTAAGCATTGTACTGCCTTGACAGAGTTCTCCTCATATTTCAAGTCCTGGATCACAAATTTTAAATTGGAATAAAAAAGCACAAATTTATACATGTGCACATTCTTAAAGAGAAGAAAAAAATAATGTGCATATAAAAAAGTTGCATGACAGTTTTGCCATCATGCTGGAACTAATTAACATAAAAAAGGAAAAAGCAAGTGAAAGATTGATTGCAACTAGAAAAAAACATAAATTCTCCAATGCCAAACCTCAAGTTTGTTAACATATTTACTCCAGATCTGCCGAGGCCAAAACATGCGCGACTTGGGGATTTCATTAATGTCTTCCAGATAATCTCGAATAATATTTGTTTTCTGCAATTTCAAAAGGCTCTCAACCAGAAAGTTCATAAATAATTGCAAACTTGTTACCTTTAGGCAGATAACTATGCTACCTGAAGAAACAAACCCATTGAGTTGGAGAGATCATCTGGAGCCAAATCTTCCGAACCAGAGGCATGGAAAAGCTTGGATAAACCTAGCCCAACTAGCCCTGCTACATAGTGACAATATTCATCATAGTCATCAATCGTTTCTACCTGCAAAAATGGAGAAAAATCTCAAAATGCAATCAAAATCCTTAGGCAGAACCAAGCTTTGCAAACAAAAATTCAAAACAAACGCAAACAAATAATAATAGGATAACATAGTATCTTCAAGAAACTTGTGCTGAGTATTGCTTGACCGTCTGTTTTCTAGACCTACATTCTATTATCTTATATCTTGATATAATAACTTTGAAGCACCAAATTCCACAAGAAATCAGAAATGGTGATGGAAACATATTCATCTCCCCAACAACAATTGAAATACAAGAAAAGCAGTCATAACGGAAATGGAAGGGACCGTATGCATAATGTTGGAGAAAATGCACTGTATACAGACACCCAAGGTTTTCAATACTTCAAATGATATTTAACATCAGCTAAATATCCTAACCCAATAAGTGTAATTACTAATTAATTTTTTTTTTCTTTTTCCTGAAAATATGTAGAAACTTTGCATTCCCTTTTTAACATACAAAAAATAAGACATGCATGCCAAACCTCCTTGCAAATAAACTTGGCCATTCCTGCACCCATCCTTTTGGTAATATCCTCAATTGCTTCCTGATAGCTGCAGAAATAATGGATCAATGTTTAGATATTTACCAACTGAATGCATGACAATAAATCTAGTTATATATAAATACACGACAGAAGCTAGTTCAGGAAGCAGTTGGCAGTCCATTTAGCACATCTCCCAGGCCATGCTCAGTCATGGAAATTCTTTATTTAAAAATTAAAAAAAAAAAAGGCTTAAAACAGATAAATAAAAGCACATTCCAGGGTTCCTTATAAAGGGACATGCGCAAGCATAAGAACTGACCCATTTCCGAGTTCCAAAAAAGCAGTTGAAACATGATGAAACTGGTCCATTAGAACTTTGTACTCCTTTGTGCCACCTTATAACATGAAAATGAACTATACTGAAGTAAAATTCCCAAAGATTGATGAAAATTGCCAAAAAAATTTCTAAAAGCAACAGAGGCTAAAAAGAATATTTTATAATCCTCAATCCCATGCCTGGCAGAAAAAGGCTACACTTTTAAGGGAGTTGATAGTTTGGATCCATATATTTACCTTAAAAGAGAAGAAAAGGAAGAGACAGAAAATGATACACTTACATGAAAAATGCCAATCACGATCATATACATGACGATGAAAAGCTATCAATATTGGCACTTTGACATCTGTTGGTATGCTAGTATCATCCTCTGTCAAATGAAAACCAGTTGTAACAATAAAAGCTATCAATGAAGGCTGGCAGCATAAATGGTAAATAGAAGGAGGAAAGGGGCTAGAAATCAAAGCTTTCAGTATGTGTTTGTTGAAATGATCATATTAAGTTGGATCTAGCACCAAACTGAACTGAAACTATTTTCCAGCTTCTTCCTCTAGGCCATGAAGACATTATTTTCTTTTTCAGATCTGTACTTAGGAAAAATGAGATAGAAAGATGGGTAATTGCACATATAACTATTCCAAATGATATTTATATTAAACTTACAGAAACTAAGAATAATTTGTCATATTTAGCTTAGTAGTTTAATATGGGAGAGCACATTTCTCATATAAGCAGGACAAAAATTATATTAAAAGGAACAGGAAATACTTTGATATAGCTTTAAAATTAATGGTTTGAGTTCATAATTAACCATCATAAGATATTAAGATCAACAAGAAAGAAATCATCTCTCAGAATTTTCCAAAGCATATAGTTATGGTCCCTGCCTTTGGTTGATTACTTAAGAAAACGTAAATAAACAAAAAAGTAGGAAAGAACATAAAACAACCAGCTCAATGACACATGAAAAATCCTAATATCTACTAAATCAATATTTATAAGATACAAAGCCAAATTTGCACATTACACGAAGCACGGATGGAACCCTCACTTCCAATAAATTAAGTTTGCTCTATGAGACACAAAGATTTAACTCAAAATGAACAAGAAAAATGCAAGGTTGAAGATTAAAGAAACAAACCAACAGTATCAAGCGCTCGAAGCACCAAATAAAATATGCAAACCTGCAAAAGGACAGGGATTGGAGTTACAATTTAAGTTAGAAAGTTTCAAAATAAAAAACAAATAGAACATTAAAGAAATTCTTACATAACTGTTTGTTAGCATCTTCTAAAAGATAAGAGATGTAAATCTACTTAGAGTTCTGCTATAATTTTAGATTACAGGTAAATATCAAATGTGCAGGGACAATTGAGAAGTTCATTAACTTGGTATGACTGACTTTAATTTAGGCACAGACCTATCATGAATTTTTCTCGATATTTGATCAAACAAATGCTTTGCTTGTATGGAATTGTCATGTGTCAACTCCAACGGCAATGCTTTCACCTAGCTCCATTGCTAATTATAGTCTCTGTTCTAATATTTTGAAAAATTTTTTGGAACCACAGGTAACTGATACTTCGCAAGTATTTATTCTTGATTGATTCTTACAGTTCTCTGAATTTGCCGGATGTAGATTACTACATTCCATCCTAAGAATTTCCAGCATAATAGAGCTAAAAGATTAAATGAGAAAAAGCATTTGAATCTCCAAAATATCCCGAGACTTCAGTTATTCAATCATCTATTCAGCTTCAGCTTAAATCTATAATCTATGGATTACTTGGCAGCAGCAGCTAAATCATTGAGATAAAAAGCCTTAAGCGTGCCAATCACCAAATAAAAACCTTAAGCGTCCCTCCACAATAAGCACAAAAACCGTGCAACGATTTAGCTCTCCTTTATGCACTAATGAACGAATTCCACAATATGCATTAAAATCGCATATCGATTAAGCTCTTATTTATGTTTTTACAGGAATGAATTCGCTTACTAAAAGTAAAGAAGTTAAAACTCGCCCAGATGAACTGCCACATAATCGTTCAATTATTGGGTTTAACTAATGATTTATCTGACTTGAAAATCACCATACAAATGCAGCAACAACAAAATTACTCACAAAATTCAAAATCTAAATAGCTAATCACAGTCAGCAAAACCAGATTAAGCATGCATGAAAACGAAATAATTGAAATGCGAAATGCAACATACGGCGTTGCGAAGATCGGTTTCGAGCTGCTGAATGACCAAAGCGAAGCTGCGAGATACTTTGTGAAGCATAGTGTAGCAGAAGGCCCAGTGTGGCTCCGGAGGGATCTGCTTCTCCGCGTGCCTGACTGCCATCTTCAGCTTCATAAGCGGATAGAAATCATCTGGATGTGTCAGCATCGCTCCCAAACTCCCCATTTCTCTCTATTCTTTCAGCCGGAGAAGCTGAAAACGAATATCAGAGTTTCAGATATATCTTCTATGCTTTTTCCGTCTTCGGGAGTCACAGAACAGAGTGATTGGGACCTTTGGAGAGAGATGCCGGTGAGTTTAGAAATTTAATTTAATAATTAAAATTTGAGGGGATTTTAAACAAACAAGATCCAATAATAGAACAAGAAATAAATCAAATTTAAAAATGTTGCATTGAATTCCGAATTTTTTTAGGTCCGCGAGGATACGAGAGGTATACTGATATTATTTGAGATTAAACAATAAACTTCAGATATCGACATGTAGCTCCTGGCCATTTGCTTGTCTATACCGGCAACGCGATATGCGTGAGGCACGCTGAATGCGAGGAGTTTGAATTATTATTGTGGTTATTAATATTTGAGGCGAAGATAGGAAAATTTAATGGGATGAAGTGGATTACGACCAAACACTTTCGTGAAGAATAAAGCGGGGAGAAAATTTGGCATATGAAAAAAAAAAAAAAAACTTCTTTCATTTTTTAAGTATATTCTAAAATAAAATTCTGGTTTTTATTCAATTTCCATTCAAATTCTATAAGTAAACAATTATATAATTAACCATTACAAAGATGCTCCATTGATGAACATGACATGATTAACAGCTCAGCCATTACATTATAGGACAAAAAATTCTATAAACGTTGATCAGACTTCAGACTTTTTAAATTACATGAAAAAAGTATTTTACGATCTATTATATAATTAACCATTAAAAAGATGCTCCATTGATGAATGTAAACATTGATCCGTTTCATTTATGGAGCGTTACGTGTAGACTGGCAATAAATGAATTGGATTAGATGGGTCCTCGGTTTTTATGTACTTCCCAAATAGTTGTGTAAGTTGCAAAATTTATCAATAGCAGATTCGGGAATTAGAACCACAAACTTTTTTTGAAATACTTTTAAATAATTTTAAATTTAAAATAATAATTATAAATCTAAAAATCATATATTTAATATATTTTTAATAAAAATTAACAATTTAATTTAAATAAGCTATAATAAAAATTTATTAAAAATAAAATTATTAATTTAAAAATAATTTATTTAAATTAGATTAGACTGAAAGATAAAAAATTGAGTTTGAATATAAATATTACATTGATTGAGGAAATATTTGTATAGTGTATACTGTGTATTGAATTAATTTAAATATGAAAATGTAAAAAAAAAATGAGATCCATTTGTAAGTTGGATGATTTTAAGTAGCATTTAAATAGATTCACTTTTTTTAATCTCAATTCACATTTTTAGTAGATCGATGAGCCCATTTTCAAATATGTTTTAACCACTCTAAATTAAAGTATATTTCATAAAAGAAAACTTAAATACAATTCCTCTAAATATTTGTTATAAAATTCTTAATTAATATTTTATATATATTATTTTTTAATTCATTACTAATAATTATAACTTAATTATTTGGAACTAAATACATATATGAAATTCTAATTGAGAACTTACATTACACGCTTATAAAATTTTATCTAAATTTTTTCCTGCTTTTATAACACAAAAATAATAATATATTTCAAAAAATAAATTATATGTGTTATCACATTTCGATTAGTATAAATATTAAATATTTTCCTCAATGAAGCTATACCTGACATTATACTCCTCCTTCCCTGGCCATGAAAAAGTTGTTATGTAATGTATATAATTTTATATAACCTATACCGACGAGGGTTGCGAGTGCGAACTTTCACATCTTCATGTGAGAATTAACAAATTTCATTTTTTTAATTGAATGAAAAAATCATATTAAACTCTATATTTATGTATGATTGTTAGTTATCTTTACTTTCTTATTTAAATAAAAAATATTACTAAATTAATGATAATAAAATAATAATACATATTATAATTAATTTATCACTACCAACAATTAAGTTAATTAATATGTGTATTTATTATGAAGATAAATGATTGGAATTGAATTCAATATTTTAAATTAATATTTTTTAATAAAATTACTTAAATACCTTTTATTACTTTATTATAATCAAATTAGTAATATGATTTTTTAGTCAAAAAAATTATAAAATTTGTTAACCTCCGTATATGGATATAGAGGTTAACAATCCCTTTAAGTAATTTTAGTAGAAAAATATAAATTTAAATTAATTCCGTTCATTTTTTCTCATTTCCACAAAAACTCGCATATCATCCAATGTCCTTTAAAGTGACACTTGATTCACATAATCTTTCTCGTATTTTTTATAATATTTTAGAGGAATGTGAAATTCTCATGTTTAGTTCAAATTTTAAAAAAAATTATAAGAACATTTTTAATTTAATATTCTCTCAAAATATTCTTATAAAAAGGAGATGGATATCTCGATATGGAAGCCTTTAATTGATATAAATAGAGTATTTTATTTACCCTTTTATTAAAGTATTATTACTATTAACATATTATATTATCATTATTTATCATCATTGATTACTAGTAACTAACATTCATCGCGATTAACCACTACTTACCATTGTATACCATTAATGACCACCTATTATCACTTATTATTAATAATTATCATCAATCACGTTTCATTTTTAGTGACTATTTTAATTATCACCCACTATTAATGATTATCGTTTATCACTACTTAATACCAATGATCACTACTATCACCCACCACTTATTGTTAGTAACTATAATTGATTCTCACCCACCATTAGTGATCATCATTTACCATCACTTGTCATTGATAACAATTGTTGATTATCATTTATCTGATAGACTATTGTTAACTATCATTTATTATCAATAACTATCATTAACCATAAGCTATTATTAATAATCATTGACCACTACTAATTGTTATAAATCATTATCAACTATCATCCATTGCTTATAATTACAACTAGTTATCAATCATTATTGTTAATTACTATCAATCATCACTTATTATCACTAATCATTTTATGATATCATTTATCATTAATGACTACTGTTTTACTACTATTTAACACTAGTGACTACTCTCTATTATTACCCATTGTTAGTAACCATCGTTAGTGTCATCAACAATCAATGACCATTGTTTATTATTATCTACAATTAGTAATTATTTTCCATTGTCACATGTTATCATTTATCTTTGATGATCATTATTAGCAACCAGTCATTCCTAATGATCATCACTAGTAGTTATTATCCATTACTACTACTAATACATCACTTATTACTAATAACCATCATTGGTTATCTTCATTAACCACTCAATTCTTAATGAGAATATTTTTTTTGTGATCTAATAATATTTTTAAAAATATTTAAAATAATTGAAACACATTATTGTAACATTAGAAAAAAATTTAATTAAACAAAACATGGTAATAATATATTTTCAAGAAATAAATTCCTAAAAATTATATTTTTAAAAATATTAAAATGATTGAAAACGTTTGATTTCATGAACTAAACACTAACAAGGTTTTATGACCTCTTCTGCATTCAAAGTTTAATAGTTAGTTTTTATATGTATACATCTAAAAGTTTAACTACTTCTACTATTATTTTTTTATAATAAATATATTCATTAATTAAAAAAATTATTCATGATGACAAATTAACTTTAATACTCCTTATTATTTCATTATTAATAAATTAATGTTATAATTTTTTATTTGGTTAATAAAGTGGAGGTTGTTAACCTTTACAAATAAATGTGAAGGTTAGTTATTTCCTATTTCTTATTTTAAAAAAGGTAATATATAATATTAAAAATTTAACTTAAATAAAAGATGTAAAAAATAAACTCTCTTCGTGGAGTAATTTGAATATAATATTTCTTATTGCATGAAAATATAAGTTATAAAAATAATTTCACAAGAAATTTAATGAAACAATCATTAAATTTGCTCCAACTAAAACTTTACAAAAATTAAAATTGCTTTATAAAATAAGATGAGAAAAATGGATCAATACTATATTTCAAGGATGTTAAAATATATTTAAACCTACAAGTAAAATTATACAATTTTTTATAGACAGGTAATTTTGAAATTAATTAGTAATAAAAAAAAGTAAAAAATTATAATTCAAATATTGCGATTTTTAAGATAAATTTATTAAAAAATAAAAAACTTTAATGAAATTATAAAAATATGTAGCGATTTTTTTTCCCATGACGCGGGAAGATAGCCCCCAACTGCAAGATAATTAAGAGGAATGGTTGGGCAAGGCTGAACGTAACCCCACAACCTCTAAAGTCTAAACTCTTCTGTCAACATGTGCACTTGGTTCCATGAAGTTGACTGCCCCAGTAGGGGTTTCAACTCGCCGCTGCAGAAACAGACAAACTGTCGGCTAAGCGAAGAAAACATGGGATGGGACCTCCATAAATTAAAATGAAAAATCCAGCTATGTACTGTCCTCTAAAAGGGCCAAAAAAAAGTTCTCTCTCATAAAATATGAAATTTATGATTCTATATTCTTTACAATTTATTTGCAAAATGTATAATATGCTCTTAAAATATATCAAACCTTTTCCTAAAAAAATTATCTTCTCGTATCATTTATAAATAAAAATATAAAATTATCTCTATTTAATTTAACTGTTAATTACTTTAATCTTTTTTATAATTATATAAATAATAATTCATTTAATATACATACAAAATTGAGAGATAGACCCATGAGATGAAGGAAATAACATCTTTAAAATAATATTAAATATCGCTGCACTATTAAAAGTGCCAACTAATTAGTTTAATATTTTATTTTTATCATTTAAAAATATAATAAATATGATTTATCAATTATAAAATGCAAATCTAATTAGATAAATATAATTATTTCATTTATTATATAATAAATATATAGTATTATATGAAATTATAAAAATAAATATTAAATATTATATCATAAATATAAATTATAAGTATAATTTTAAATATAATTACAATAAAAAATTAATTCTAGATAGAATTGGATTTGTTATATATCTATTAGTTTATTTTATTTATTATCTTTATTATTTATTACATTAATATTTAACTATAAAAATAAAAAAATATTTATCTCCTATCTATTTTATATAAATTTGATGGAATTAATTATTTAACTAATATTTCTCTCCATTTAAATTATATTATATTGTATTTTAATTATATTAGGATAAAAGACATATTAAATTTTTTATAAAAAATTATTTAATTTTTGTATTAAATTAAAAATAAAAACTATCAATTTAAAAGAATTATGACAAAAATATATATATATTAGAAATATAGTTAAAAAAAAGATAACCAAAAACAATTATATTTAACTATATAAATTTGATAGAAAATTATTTACCTCTTATCTATTTTATATAAATTTGATGAAAATTAACTATTTAACTAACATTTCTTTTCATTTAAATTTCAATTATATTAAGGTACAAGACATCTTAAACTTTTTATATAAATTTATTTTTATAGTAAATTAAAAATAAAAAATATCAATTTACAAAATTATTATAAAAAGATGTATTAAAAATATGATTTCAAAAAAGATAACAGAATACAATTAAAATTTATTAATATTTTTTATTTTTTTATATTATAATTTTGAAGAGTATATTAATCATTTTAGTAATATTTTTTAAATGTTTAGAATTGGATTAAATAAAATATAAGATATTAATTTTTAAAAAGTATTATTTTTTTTAGTACTAACCCAACTAAATTTAACTTTTTCAATAAGTTTACATCATGTATAAACAAAACTATTGATTATAAGTTTAGAGTTTAGAAATTAGGATTTAGAACTGTCATCTATACGTCATAACGGGAAAAAAGGTTGATAAATAGGACTGTCATCTATACAATCATGTAAGTTCCATACCAATGGGATTCATACATGGGCTACTCATTGTTGAATCTTACTTCATTGTGCATGATAGAATTCACGGGAAAGTGGAAGACAATGAGCTGTAATACTAATGGCCAACTAGAAAATTCCTTGCCACTTCTCTCTCCCAACCTTGAAGTTAAGGGATACACTCCTATTGTTGAGATTTCACGAATGAATGTTTCGATACCTCTATTTTTTCTTCTTAAATCATGGGAAGTTCACTTATAATAAATAAATAAAAATAAAATTTGATGGTGCTAAGGATTTGATATCTATTATTTCTTTTTCCTAGTTTGTCAACCCTTTGACTTCACTTATAATAGGCGCAATGCATAAAGAAACTTTCGTATAAGTTTAATATAAAAAGATAACATTAATATGGCCAAAAAGAGTTTATAAATTAAAGAATTATTAATTATATATAAACCTAATAAAATTATTATTAATTAATTTTTTAAAATTATTCTAGGACCATTTTAAGATAATACGACAACATATTTACAATTATTACCACATATCACCATTACATTTTTCATTATCATCATTATTTTTTATTACTATTCTACTTCCGCAACCATTTTCACTATGATTTATTTATATTAACATTATCATTTTGTTTTCAACACAATTTATACCATAATTTACATATTAACAATTTACCTTTTTCACCATCATCAGCACCCATACCATTCTTCATAATCTAACGTTTCTCTTCCACTGAGGTACTTTGTGTATCAATCCATAATTATTACTTAGACCTAGTGTCTAGTGAGCCTATAAAAAGAGTAATATATATATATAAAAGGGGAATTAAAAGAGGGTAATTACATTTATGGGGGACTCTCTTGATTAAAATTGGGACGTAAGGATGAATTATAGCATAACCTGACGAAATGTCAATCTGGTACATAACGTTACTCATTAACAAATGACGTGGATTGTGATACATGATTGCTTCTACGTGGTTGTTTTATCACATTGCTTTCACGTCACGCGTTTGTTCACAATTTACAAAAGTTTTGTCATTATAGGAGAAGGGGATTGCAAGTCGCAACTTCCTTTCTATACCATCCTCACCATTGGCGAGCGTCAATACTTTTGTTGTATCCTAAAGATTTCTTTCTCCCAATATTTTTGATTCATTAATGGTCCAAGATTACTGTCTCAATCTTATATAATTCCAATTATTTATTCGTAAATATTAACAATTAACAAAATAAATAAAAGCAAAGGAGCTTCGCCTGTCACTGTCAGTGCAAAATTTCTTCATAAAAAATATTCCAATTATTTATTTAATTATTTATTGGTATGCTGTACTATCGTCAAGAGTTTAAATCGGTGAGCTACTTTTACCATCTTTCATATCATTAATGTGCTATCATTTATTGATATATTACGATGTCGATAATATAAATCTCTCTTAAATTTTAACTTTTCATTTCATCCTTTAAAAACGTAGGTTACACTTTGAACTATATTTTGAAATCTTAATACTACGTTAACACTAAAATTATTGGCGTAAGTTAGAAAATTAAACTTCAAAATAAATGGTCTTTTTGTGATCTAACTTGTATGGTGAGAAAAATGGGCATCCAACTAAAGAAATCAAACAAAGGATAAAATTTCGTCATGTTGCACACTTCGCAGGTTGCCATCCAATTAAGGGCTCCAAATTTTGACGTAAATATTAACAATTAAATAATTTTAGAAATATTTTTTATAATCATAAAATATAAAAATATATAATACACTTTTAATTATATAAAAAAAATGAAACCTTTTTACAGAAAATATCCGATGAAATAAACCGGCCTCGTACAATAATGTTACATGCATAAGCACTTTGAGCTTCGCAAGCCGCAAAGCAAAGAAAGATTATGGACATTTCATAACTGGGCCCTAAATTAAATGCAAGACAAAACAGCATGGGCTTTTTGAGGTGAAGTAGGCCGTCCAACACATAATTTGCGCCCACTTTAATGTCCGAGCAAAGGATTACAGCTTAGGGGGGGATCCTGCATTACAAAATACAATCGTTAGCTAATATAGTAAAATTAATTAATTATTGTAACTGGAAAAATACTTTATAGCGTACTGACTTGCAAGGTATGCTCAACAGGCTGGAAGATAAGTAGGCAAATGCCAAGCATAATACTACATAGAAAGCAAATCCCTGCGGTGCGTGGAGGAGGAAGTCAGATGCTATAGAGATGGAATTAGTCTTATCAAGGCTGATGACGCAGATTTAAACTATAAGCTCACCGTAGTGGAATGATTTCCCTGTTTTGTGCTGATCGGTTGAGGTTTTCCCGTGGAGAAACCAGAAAAGCTGCGATGAAATATGCATGCGTTAAGACTAATAGAGAGAATGTAGTAGACCCCAAACCAATGATAAATCATACATAAGACTAACTTATCGTAGGAGGACTGGGACTTCCTGCAGATTCTCTGTATTACCTCCAGCCTGCTTCAGTGTAGTTGAGGCATTGGGGTCATGCTTCTCAACCTATAGCAGTCAATCAAATAGTCAATACATATATGATACATACATAAATGAAGAATCATCTTTTTGACTTAATTTGTAGGCAAACCTTCGCCTTCATAATGGAGGTGAACTCTAGAAATGCTCCATATACGTCAGACATTGTTTTTGTTCGGTGGATGAGTTTAGCAGTGAGACCTACATAGTTGAAGAATCCCGTGTGACCCGAGTGAGGTATAGTAGAGGCTGGATCATAACCCTTCCTTCTCTTTCTTTATTTCTTTATTTCTTTTCTTTTTCCTTTTGGCAAATTACATTAACTTTTTGGATGTTTTACTTTATTATATTTGGTATTCTTCATTTTTATAAAAATACACATTTACCTCTTGAAATATTTTCACCATTATAAAATACAATAACATCAAACTTTTAAACTGCAATTTTATATTAAAAACATACTTTCTGTTTGAAGAAAAGAATATATGTTTTTTTCTTTTCATATATAACTATTGCAACATTTTTTCATAAAAATTTAAGAAAATGGTTCCTTAATCACAAAGAATGCCATTAGTAAAAAGAATTGCAGATGGTGGAAGTACTTAAGGGAGCGAAATGTTTTTCTTTTTAGTGCAGCGAGAGAGATTGGCGAGGTAGACTACATAGGATCCTGTTGGCTTACCCCGTCTCAACTTCAAAGCAACCCTAAAAACTTCAATGTTGTTGTAGCATAGAGCCAGAGTTCCAATTGCCATGACCTGATGACAAAGGGATATATATATATATATATATATGGGTCAATGTAGATATCCAATTATATATGATCCTAATATGATGTTGAGGATGAAAACAATAAAAAAAATTCACGTCTCAAGTTGTTAAGTCATAACATTAACCCGGGAACATGCAAATCTCTTGTACAAGATAATATATTGAATACAAGGATCACGGATATTGATCTTGGCACCTGTGGAACTGCACAAAATCGAAAGATAGCCCGATCTCTCAACGCGGACATGTACTTGAGGCAGTGCTCCACATGCACCAAAGCATTTGTTACCATTTCATTCAGGCATTGCAATGCCCTGTCCGAGTTTTCCTCACTTTTCAAGTCCTAAAATATACATTTAACAAACAAATGTAAGACATAATTTCTCGTTCTTTCCCAAAACAATACAAATTATTTTTATAATAATCGGATTAAAAAAATGAGTAATGGAATATATATTACCTCAAGGTTGTCAACATATTTTTTCCAAATTTGGCGTGGCCAGAACGTGCGTGGTGTTGGTATCTCATTTATATCTTCTAAATAATCCCGAATGATATTTGCGTTCTGCAATTTAATCCTAATTAGCAATGCTTAGTATAATGACTAAAACGACTGCATATGTCTGTCATATTACTACATACCTGAAGGAGTAAACCCATTGAATTTGAGAGGGACTCTGGAGCCAAATCCTCCAACCCAGAGGCATAAAAAAGCTTCGAAAGTCCTAAGCCAACCAGCCCTGCTACGTAATGGGCATACTCATTCAGATCCTCAATTGTTTCTATCTGCAAAACCAAAACAGACATCCTCTTGTCGTAATTATATTTCTCCAAGTCAAACACACAACTAGTACTCATGCGGAAATTAATCATTATAATAACAGAAAAATACTCTGACTTTTGCTGAGGTTTAATGTACTTAATTATACCGACCTTCTTAGTGTTAAAACCTCTTCAAATTTTCTTTAAGACATAAAGAAGTTGTTATAATGAAACTTAGATTTAGATTTTTCATTGGCCAAATAACGAGAAAAGATGAATATAAAGTTTAAATTAAATAAATAGGATATTTCAAGTATTTTATGATTAAAGATATGTTTTAATTAAGTTTAAATGATATGGTATCCCTATATCAAAAGTTGACTTTTCTTTCTATCATATTTTGGCTGTTTTACTTAATTAAAATATAACTATAATCACAAAATATTTGGATATCTCACATTGTTGATTTGAACTCTATAATCATTATTTCTTATTATGTTATTAATAAAAAATTTAAATTAATTTAAATTTAAGTGTATTAATTTTTATATTTTAAGAGAGATCAAAAGTAGAGGAGAAATAGCTTCATCAAAACTGAGAAGAGATTAGAGTATATTTCTCTTGTAAATTGTAATAATATGATAACGGCTGTCCGCCGAAAGTTAAAAACAAACAAGAGAAAATGGTATGGTTCTGGCAGGTTGTATATGAAAAAATAAACACGAGTTAATTATAAACATAACATATTATGATGGAAAATGATGTTTTACCTCTTTGCAAATAAACTTTGCCATTCCTGCTCCCATCTTTTTGGTAACATCCTTAATTACATCCTGATGACTGTAAGTATATTTATGACTACTATCAACATTTAATATGATATATTGGTGAAATCATCATCTTACCAACTTGCAAAAAGAAAAAGAAAAACTAATCGATAGCAATAAGAATACGTCGGTAAATGAGGATGAAAGAAAGAGAGGAAAAGAATCAAATATCTATTAGCCAGCTAAAGAAAACAATTTTGGATCAGGGCAAGTCCCACGCACCCAAGTGTATGTACGAGTAGGAGCCGGCTGTGGACCCCCTTTCATGCTTGGGGGACAAAGAAAATATATGCTATATCACGTATCTGTATAAAAATAAAAAGTTATAGAAACTGCTTTAATGAGAAAATATATATATTAAAATTAACTAATTATTAGTTGTTCGGATAACATTAAAAAATGCTTTATTTTATTTAGTGTGTAAAATTGGATTATTTGCTTTCATTAAAAAATATTTATATTCATTTAAATATCATTTTTAAACTGAGACCACTCAATACTTAATTTGTTTTTACTTATTAAAATGTTTTAATAGGAGACTCAAGAAATTTTTACTTATGAAAGTTAAAATTGAAAATAATATAAAAAGGGCATGTTCAAAGCGTTATTCGCAACCAGACGACTTTGACTGATATTATTAGCTATGTTTGTTAACTTTCCTCTTAATTGTTTAAACATTTTTTTCAACAATTTTTACTAGAAGTATTGAATATGTGAGAGAGAGAGAGAGAAAATAGAGTAATATTATATGAATTGAAAATTAATTTTTAAATTAAATTTTGAATAAAAATTAAAAATTATTATTAAATATATAATAAAATAAATTTATAAAATTTAATTTAATAAATATAAAAAATTAAAAGTTTTTTTAAAAATTATTTTTAATATGTATAGTTTTTCTTGAAAGAAAAAGAGGAAGCGAAAAGGGGGAGAAATAGGGGAAGGTTCGGTGGATAGATAGTGATCGAGAAAGAAACATGAACAGAAAGAATGAAGAAAGTGAGACCCCTGTAGAAGAGAATATTTCCTTTTAATTGGAAAGGGAGGCCTCTATTTTCTTCACGTATCCACTCGGTGTTGACCAGAATATACAGACTGGATTGACTGACTTTTCTAATAGCCTGGGGGAAAGTTCAAAGAGAAAAGCACTTTCTTGTCGAACAAATGTCCACACACTTACGGAAGTCATTGACGATCTTTCTGATTATATTCCAAAGAAAAGAGGCCAGTACGCGGACATACTTGCAAATTGCAATTACATGTTTGGATCGAACAGTTACTACCTTTTTTTGAGCTCCAGAAAAGCAGTTCGAACAAGATGAAACTGGTCCATGAGAACCTTACAGTCATCCGTGCCACCTTTACATTCATAAACACGATCCAGTAGATTCCAGTTACAAACTAAATAATCCACAAATCCTATTTTTATAGCACGAGGAATTCAATGATATATATTTGAGAATCTTACATGAAAAATGCCAGCGCGGGTCCTCTATATGGCCATAAAAAGCTTGCAGAATTGGCACTCTCACTTGCGAAGGCAAACTTGTATCATCCTCTGCATCAGTCAAAATCAAATATATGTGGCGATTGGAACCCATAATCGTTATCGTAATTTACTATATAAAATGCATAAATAATTTCCGAGGTTTGGACAAACAAAGCAAAATCCAATACCAAGCTGGTTATTTGGAGTTTCTAGCCAGCCAACTTCAATTTCTAGATATAAAACATTTTCCTACATAGCACAGAGGAAACGTACCCACAGTGTCAAGGGCTCTAAGAACAAGATAGAATATGAGTATCTGCAAAGGAACAAAATGAGACGTCAAGTTATGAATTAAAATATCAAAGCAGCCTAGAACCTTGTACATAGCGTTAACAAATTTAATAAAAGCATCATATGCAAAACTCACAGAATTGCGAAGCTCAGAATCAAGCTGTTGAATGGTAAGAGCAAAACTGCGAGCCACCCTGTGTAATATGGAGTAGCAAAATGCCCAGTGTGGCTGCTGATCAGTTATATCCTTCTCGGCATTCCTTATCACCACCTTCAACTTCAACAATGGATAAATCTCTTCCGGATGTTTCAGTATTGCTCCCAAGCTCCCCATTCTTACACTTCTCTGTACATATCAACTTGTATGTTAGAGATTAGTTTAAATCACACAGCCACATATGTAAGATCGCTAAAATTTCCGTGCAAATAGTAAAGAGAATAACCTACATTAAGAAAGTACTTTGTCAACACTACTTGCTTGGCGAAACTAGTGCGATATATGGAAACTAAGTAATATTGGTCTTTTATGAGGATGATTTTGCAGAGAAGTGAGAGAGCATAAATAGAGCTTGTAGGCTCAACAAGCATGCAATATTTCACGACCGAACAACACAGACAGCTTGTAATTAATATTAATAATGATCTAATCCATATATAAGTATAAAAAAAATAAGTTAAGAGGATTTCTTGTATATTCTGGTTATAATACATGTTTTTATTCATAACTGATGGCAAGAAATCAATTATTAATTTTGCAAAAGCAAAAATAAACATTAATTACTGATTTCTAACTAATTAAATTTAATATTTTTATTTTTTAATAATATAACAAACAATAAATATTAATTTTAATTATAATATATTATTAGAATAGAATTTTAATATGATTCAAATATTAATTATATTATTATTTATTATATTATTAAGAATGAAAATAAAATATTAAATTTGATTAGTTGAAATTAGTAATTAATGCTTTTTTACATTCTCAAGAATTAATATTACTATCTTCATTCTTTATTATTTATCACAATTAATGAATTTTATTGATATTAAGAAAATAATTTAATTTATTTAATATTAATAAATTTTTTAAAATTATTATTAATTTTTTATTATACACAAAATTTAAAACAGTTAAAAATATTAAATTAAATTATTGTTTAATATTAATAAAATCATTTAATTATGATAAATAATAAAAAATAAAAGAAATACCTTTTAGAAAATCCACATGTATTAAAAATATTGTTTTAATTTTTATATAGTGAAAATTATAATTAACTGAGAATAGAAATATATGTTATATCTTAATCTTAAGAATTTCTCGTGACTTAGCTGCCGAGGTTGCTGTCTTACCGTGAAACGGTGCGTTACACCTATACAATTCTATATACGATGCGCCAGAACCTTGTACAGGTTCCATAATAAAGTCAACTCCGATTTCTGTAGGGTCATCCGATGTGCATTTTGGCGCTACTATGGCTGCTTAATTAATAATATAAATAGTTAGATACGAGTCACCCACTCACGCTTCTACATATCCCCATAACTGTTTTGCCACAAACACTGCATAAAGTATATGTCTTACCTAATCCGTATAAATTAATTAATGCAGCAATCCACCAACCACAACAAACAACAAAAACCGCGTAAGATGAATATTTTAAAAGAATTTGTACTATATATATATATATATATATATATATATATATATATATATGTAGTGTAATTACATTTATATTTCATGCATTATTGTACTGGGAGTACATGATGAAATATAGTCTAGAACTTTTGTTTTTTTAACAAGTGCAACAAGAGAATACGAATGCAGAAAATATAGAATATGTACAGTATTCAATAGACAGCAGATGTAAATACAATAAAATGAAAACATAAAATGAAAATCTATTTTGAAAAGGTCTTGGCAGTAAATTGTAAATGGGAAAAAAAATTATAATAATAGAGCACGCAGTTCATATATAAGAAATCATCTACATCATGGTGGTTTCCTTTCCTTTTACCGTCATTAAACCAGTTCCCGTTGCCACTCTTACAAAGCGGACAAATCCAAACTAAGAACTTGCTCTACCCTATGAGCAATTAAGCATCCAACCATGTATAGATACCAAATGTAAAAACAAAATTTGTAGGAAATTCTCAAACTTCTTAGATAACATAATTACATGATAGTACAAAAAATATACTCGTTGCCTTCTCATACTGTATATTGTTTTGTTGGCATGCATTATATTTGTGGTCACTAATGGTATGTTTGGGGGAGTTAGAATGGGAAAGGAAGGAAAAGAAAAATGAATGATTAAATCATAACTTTCATTTTCTTTATTTAAATGTTTAGAGAATCTTTCAAAAATCTTTTAAAATAATTACAAAATATGTTAGAATTAAAGGGTGTTGGAGGATTAATCATAATTACCATTCCATTCCCTCCTTTGTTAAAAGCTCTTAATTAAATAATTGAAAGCCGTTAACTCAAATAATATTTGGTATCACTTGAAAAATTTATTCTTCATTTCATGATGAATTCAAGTCTAAAGAATTAGTCTCTACTACTATTTAAAAAAAATTCAAACAAATGGAATATAATTCAATAATGTTTCCTTCCATCCAAGCAAAAAATAATAGTGGTTATCATATCGGGATATAGTTTAATAGGACATCAAGAGAAACGAGCAAAACGAGTACAGACTAAAGTTGCATTGACTAATCAAATATGAATGGTTTAATTAAGAGAAAATAAAGAGTAGTTAATGTATTATGTAAGTGGCTAAAACGATTTTGTTCCTAACAATTGTTAGTATTCAGTCAATGGGCTGGCATGCCCAGAATTTTAATTAATATTTATGCAGCAAGCAGTTTCTAAATTTGGCGTGATAGATTCCATGTGAAACATGCGGAACCGAAAATAATTGGACCAACCATTTTCCATAGAGCTGGTTGGCTATTTCTAACAAGTTCTCAATTTCCAGCTGAGATGACATCCCATCGAATTTGTCCCTAGTTCTTGGATTGTCCAATGGGATTTCGCTTAACTGCTTTATTGCACGAACTATTCAAATCATAAAGAAACCTTTGTATAAATTCGATGCAGTATGAATTACAGCCAAGAGCTAGATCACAGGCACAATAATAAATGAGTTATGTATTTTGGTAGATTCCACAAACTTTATGACTACTTTTAAATTCATAATTAATTTGATTCATATGAAGATATCTCGAAACAAACTGGATAGTTTTAAATAAAACTACAAGTGTATATGTGATATTCAATATAATTGCTCCAAGATATTTTGATCCCCGTTAACAATTCAATATAATTGCTCAACGATGCTTTAATTGGATCGGTTGGTTGCCCTTAACATTACTCAATATGTAATTTTTCACGTTTAGCTTGTGCTGTAGTAACGGACATCAACTTGCGAAATCCCTTTTTGATCTCTTGGATGAAGCAACTAACTCTTTAGAAAAAATTATATTTTGATTAAAAAAAAGTAACAGTTAAACCAATTATATTTACAACGAATTGCAAAACACATAACTTACACTATAAACAATTGAACTTAAATTACAATAATTATTACATTTTACAAATTCCTTACTAATTTACGATATAAACAAAATTCAACGCAAAGATAATAATTTAAAATAGTGAAAGTATCATCACCTAACAGAGCATCGCAATAATCATATATTTAGATAGTAATAAAATCCTAAAAATATCATTAAACTCAATAGATAATATAAACCTAAATTTAGGGATGAAAAGAAGCTACCACAATATTATTACACACACACATATCACGATCAAACAAAGTTAAATAATCTAATAATATTAAAAAAATTATAAAAATGAGATAATACAACATATTTAAGTATCAAAATTTACTGTCAATAAAACTGAGAACATGACAAATATTTAAAAATCATAAAAAAAATTATGAAAGTAGAGGTTATTATCTAAAAACGTGAATTTCAAAAAATAAGAGTAAAAGTGAGATAGAGGATGAAATAAAAGTTGCAAAAACTTTAAGCATTTATTTTTTAATAAATACTTGATGTTTTAAATAAATGATATTTTTTTATAGAAAATAGATGTGTAAAGTTAGACTTATATTTACAAAAATATCAACTCGTATCAATTTCAACATTAGTTCTTATATAAATTACTGATGTCTAAATATAATGTACTTATTATGTTAGTTTCGTATAGATATTTGATGTACTAAATTTGCTTTGTGTGCCATAAAGTAGCAATTTGCATGATTTTAGATGTTAATTTAGTAAACAACTAACATCTTAAATTTTTTAATAATTTTAAAAATATTATTATTGATTATATGTTTAAATCATCATCATAAATTTTCTTGATAGTTTTAAAAATATCATTACATCTAAATAAATGTTAATTTTATTTATGACTTGTTTTAATTTTTTTTATAATTTTAAAAATGTTACCACTTCAAAATAAATATTGGTGTTATCTTTGACCAATGTCTATTTGCTATTATATAATAGTAACATAATTATTTTATGATTTCTAATTAAATTTATGTACTCTCTTTGCCCTATTATTTTAAGAGTAATATTACAAAGAATTCCACCTCTTATGAGATTGAGTATTTTACTATTAATTAATTTTTTTAAATATCAATGTAATTGAATTAAAATTAAAAATACAAATCTCAATGTATTGAACTGTGTTTAATAGTAAAAATACTCAACATCTTATGAAGTAAACCTCAATGCATTAAACCATAAACCTTAAAAATACTTAACACCTTATCAAGTAAATCTTCTCATGACATTATCCTTGTTTTATTAAATGCTCAATAATTTTACTTATTAATTAATTCTCGGTAATATATATTAGTAAATTATAATTTTTTTAAATTAAGGTTATTTATTACCATTCTTAATCTTTATGCATTTAATTTAAATGAGACTTAAACAAGTCAATAGAGTAATTTTAGTTGTTTTTTTTACATTTATTAACCACCACTCTAAAAGCAATAATTAACAATCATTTACTGACGTTGGAGATTCAAATTTTTTAAATTTATACACTTAAATTTTTATGTATTTTTATTTAAGTCATTATCAAACTTTTGAATTAAATTGAAAGTAAATTAAATTAAAATAAACATTTTTGAAAATTAATATTTTTAACAATCTTTAAATATTGACAAGACCCGATTCTTTTAATCAACATTGGCCAAGTTTTCAGACACCTAATAAAACTTTCGACGAGAACAATTAACGATTCTAACTTTGAAAGCAAAATTAATAATGGATCCTTAGTGAAATTAACATAATATCCAGTACTTTTATTATATTTAATTCATTATAGGAAGATTTCTTATAAATCAAAATACTTTTTAAAAATATAATCTTGAGATGATTTCTTTCATTTTAAGGATATCGATATAGATGGACTAATGGTCAAAGTAAACAATGCCGGTGAGAGGTAGCTTATGCTTTGAAGTTGGAAGTAGGTAGCTAATAGTATTAAGTGATTGAATATTTATTGAGATAATTAATTAATATAATTTATTTTTGTAAAATATTTTAGGTTTTTTTTCATTTGATTGATGAATTTTGAGATGCCCACTTTAAACATTGTAAAAAAATTTATCATTAGAGAAAGGCTTATAAGGGTGAAAGTAGATTAAATGAAATCAAATACAATAGACTAGTATATTAAAATGAATAAGATTATAATTAAGTCTTGACAAAAACCTGAAAGTAGATTTAGGCTTGAGTCAACCAATGGAATTGTGTTCCCAAATCCGTATCCTTAATTTCCTTACAAACCATATTCTCTAACTTAAAGCAACCCGGCCTTCGAGTAAGGCTTTTCGCATCTAATTGATTATGGGCTCGACTAACTTTAGCCCTTTTCAGTTCAATTGATTATGGACTAGGCGATTTTCCTTTTCTTTACATATGACAGAGAACGAAGCACACTGCAGGGGCAAAAAATAAAAAATAAAAAGGATACTAGAGTTCAAACAAATACAAGAAGGACAAGAATGTTTGAATTTTTTTATTTTGTATCTTAATATAATATAATATAATTTATAAGTTAATTAGTTAATTAGTGCCAATCTATTTAGGTCCAATATTTTAAGTGATTTTAAATTTTAGACATTTAATATGATACTTAAATTCAATATTAGATAATTGAATATAAATCTTATGATAAATATGATCCATGAGTTTTTTAAATTATTTATTATTATAGGATACCTACTTTTATAGATCCTTGGGATGATTGCATTCCACCTCTATAAATTGGGATGATTGCATTCCACCTCTATAAATGTAGTAAAAGAGATTCTTCATCAAAAAACACTAAAGTAAGATTTTAGCAAAAGAAGAGATATATTTTACCTTTTGATGATTGTGCTTGATTTTTCAAGGAACATTTTTGGTGTTCGATTTTTCACAAAAATTGGAGTTATTGGGTTAATCTCAAAAGACCAAAAGTAGTCAAACTCAATAACTGAATATAAATCTCATAATGGTATGATCCATGAGTTAATTAAATTAATTATTATTAAATGATGTCTATTTTCATAAATCCTCATGATGATTGCATTCTTCCTATATGAATGCAGTAAAAGAGGTTCTTTATCAAAGAATACTAAGGTGAGATTTTAGCAAAAGGAGAGACACATTTTACCTCTTATTGTTTGTGCTTGATTTTTCAAGAAGTATTTTTGGCGTTTAATTGTTCGCAAAAATTGGAGTTATTTGGATTAATCTCAAAAGACCAAAAGCAGTTAATATTAAAGATATTTATGAATGTGCATCAATCAAATTGGATTTAATCTTTAAAATTTTATTAGTGTAATATATATTGCAGTAATTTTTCAAAAATTTCTCATTAATCCGTACCATGACCTATAATCAATAATTTGGAATTTTGTAAATTAATAAAATTTTGCAAAGAAAAGTCTATTCAAGAAAAAAGACAAAGGAGATGTCTAGATGTTAATTGATTGAGTGACTTTTAGGTAGTTTGGCTAAAATCAATTAATTTTTAGTTGGTTTGACTAAAATTACCTAATTGACTTGCTAAATTAATTGATTTTGGTGTTTGGTAAATAGTTGATTAGATCAATTAATTATTTTCAAAAAGTTAAGGGGACTAGCATTTTGGATTTGGTTGATTCAAGAAAAAACAAAATTACTCTTGATTAATTTTTATATTTTTTTATCCTTCCAAAAAAAATCTATTAATATATAATATTTATTTTTATATGAAAAATAATATTTATTTTTTACATAAAAATTATAATATTCATTTTTGCATAAAAATTAATTTTTTGTATTTTCTATTTTGTTCTTCTAAAAAAACTATTAATCAATCTTCTCATTTCTCCCACAATTAATTTATAAAAAATTATAATATTTATTTTTATATAAAAATTAAATGATCATAATTATTGATTTCTTAAAAGAAAATTTAATAACTATTAAAATTATATTAATTTAATTTTAAAAAATATTTAATATATAGTATATTATAATAATATATTATTTATAAGAAAATTTAATATACTAACTAATATATAAAATTTAAAATATTAAAATATAAGAATAATTAAATCACTTATAAAATATACTCATATTTTTATATGTCATTTTATATCCAAATAATTAATGATAAAATATACTCATATTTTTATATATCATTTTATATCCAAATAATTAATGATAAATAATTAATTTTAACTAAATATTTTTATTCAAATAACTAATATAATTAGTTAGACATATTAATTAATACAACTAGTCATCAGATAACAATTAATTATTATAATTATCAATTAATTGTCAAATAAAATCAAATATTGATGGTTTGGGGAAGTACTATGAACAAAAATGAGAAAACAAGGCAATAAGATAAAATAGAGAAACAAAATCAATAATATTCTCTCTTTTTTTTCCCTTTCATTTTCTTTCATTTCCCCCTTTTTTTAAAACAAATATATTACAAGAATTGTTAAATTATATGATTGCTCCTGCTTCATTCGCTTAGCCTATGAGAGTTGTTTGGCCGGACTTAGTTACTTGTATAATAAGTGTCGGATGCAACGTGACGGAAAAGTGTTCGTCAAGTATGCTCTTATACTTAATGAACATTTTAGTAAAGTAATAATAGTGGAAGTTACTTAGAAAATAGGGACTCGTACCTTGATTTTATATGAATTTTTATGGGGATTTGAATACGATATTTGATATAAATTGAAAAGATAACAAGGAATGTGCATATAAATATAATAATTTAAGAGAATTTTAATGTTGAACTTATTATTCAAAAATGCAAATTTTTACGTTTTTGAATATAACTTTAATATAAGAAATGTTCACAAGAGAATATTTTATACTAGCTGAGCTTGCTCGAAGGTTGGATTATTTTGAGTTGGGCAATAAGTAGCCCCAATAATCTTGTATTAGTCAGATTAAAGTAAACAGACCGGACCATTCGATCAATCTAAGTAATACAAGTGAGAGAATCAATCCTCTTATATATATATGGACATACGCAATCTCATAGATTTTTCAAGCTCCTTTCACCAACGGCAATAAGAACTTTAAATTTCTTGCAAACATCTTGAGTATCTCCATGGTAGATGTAGAAAGGAATTTTATAAAAAAGGAAAAATAAAGAAGTTTCAAAAGATCAAACATTGGGATAAGCAAACTTCTCGGTGAGAAGGCTTGGAGACACTAAAATTAGCCAGTAAAAAAAAATTCAAAAGAAACCAATGAAACAAGGGGAAGACTCTGAGAGGAACTGGAGTCATTATAATGCTTTTTAATCTTGTTAATTATCCTCATCATTTATTTAGCTAAAAAATATCTTTGATTGAAATATAATTATAAATTATCAAAATAATAAAAATTATTATATATACTCTATACTAAATACGAGGAATTCTCTGCATCCTTCTCACATAATTACTTTTAACAGTGGATTATTGTTAAATAACTTTTTAACCTTCATAATCTGTTTTAATATAAAATATATTTTATCAAAATATATAAATTATTAAGTTAGTAAAAAATATTATATATATTTCATATTAAAAGTAAAGAGTTTGTTAATTTTTTTCTTTATTATTTTAATTTTAAATATTATTTTTTAAGTGTTGTCTACTGTGTCTTTTAGAAGTGAAAAGTTTAGGAACCCAGGGCATGTGGTAGAAGATAATTGGTCCATTTCAAAATTTGTCATAATTTGTGTTATGCAAAAAATCATCTAAATAATGTGTAAAATTACAAATTTCCCCCAAGTGAAACATTGCAAAAGCTGTTTGCCATGCCTAGTCAGCTTCAAACGTGGCCAGGTCAGCAACAACAACTAGTTGTCCGAAATTCAATTTTTTCTAATTAGAGAATGAAACAACATTGCAGTAGGGAAAGAAGGAAAAGGGGGTCAGTAGAGAAACAAACAGTACAGAGCCTGGTTTCGGAGCAAAAGCACGTATTTTTCACCCTGAGGACATAATGTAGATTGAAATAATGTAACAAGTGCAGTGTTGAGAATCGGATTTTAGTATAAACAACAACCAAGGATGCTCAGCCACAGAAAGAAACATATAATTGAAAAGGAAAAATTGAGTGCACTTGATTACTGTTAAATTAAACTGGCAGTTCTTAGTACAAACAAGATTGAAATCTAGCTTCAATTTGAGCTAATTTCTATGCGAAGTCATAACACAAATAATGAAAAACAAACAATAACAGAATGAAAAACCCTAAGGTGAATTGCCACTTCCACATATGGGGAAGAGAGATTGACTATGCCATGAGCTTCGGTTTGTCACTGTTGAAGCCAGCAGTGGATTCAGTTTTGCCTACTGATACTGATAAAACCCGTAATACATTGCACAAACAGAGCCCTAATGCATTTGCTCCCCTTCTCATCTCCTCGTCAAGCTTCAATAATAAAAATTTCTAATAAATCTACTAGGTATGATACATCAATCACTTGTTATTCGTCATTAGGAACTGCTTTGATGAGGGATTGTGATACCAGCTCCTCAATAGGCTACCATTTGCAATCCATGGAACCCTGAGCCCTTGCCACGTCAACGCTCACTTAGCAAGTATGAAGGAGCATTCTTTCTTAGTCCTAGTCCTAGGGTCATTGTGCCAAATACAAAACAAGAAGTCCTTTTTTACGATTCCAAAGAATCAACAAAATTCAATTTTTAAATCGAATGGCTAAGATGACTTAATGACCATCCAATGTATGTCATAGGTCCACATCTCCCAAGATTTTGGCACCCTTCGGGTGCCATAGACTCCGTCTATTTTTTAATAATAAAATATGAAAATAATGTATAATTTCTCCGTCCATGTAGAAGCATACAAGACTGTGTCCCTGTACTTCTTTTCCTTGTATTTAGATCTTGATCTTGATGGCGTTGCTTTGCTTCTGATTCTGTTTAGAGGACCAGAGTTCCTATTCCCCCTAGGTGGATGTGCCTCGGACCGGAGTTGGATTATTATTTTGACAAAAACCTTTTTTGGGTTTCTAAGAGATTCAATATTTTTCATTTTAACCTCTAATTAAAATACTTTTTTCAATTTGATTCTATAAGATTAAAAATTTTTGAATTTCAGTCCTTTCATATGATTTTTTTAAGCCAAAATTTGTACGGAATTGTATAAAAGGATTGAAATTTAAATTTTTTTTATCTTATAAGAATCAAATTGAAAAAATATTTCAATTAGGAATCAAGATAAAAAAAATTAAATCTTTCAAAGACCAATAAAAAGAAATTTTTATTATTTTATTTTTTTAATAGATTTAGTTAAAACACTAGAAAATGTGAGTGTGACAAATATGCTAAAATCAAAATTTTACAACACTAATAATCTCAATTGAGTTATATAAAAAGATATCTAATGAATATATTTTGTAATAAATGTAAAATTTGAATTTCATGTGAATTGGGAACTACTCACAATTGAATTTGATAATGAATTTCAATATGAGTTCGTTACTTTTATCAATCATAGATAAGTACTAATTCTAAATGAATATTTGATTTAAGAAAATATATATTCTGATATTGATAGGGAGTGTTTATAATCAATTTTAAGATTTAGAAGTAATAATCTTTATTTATATTGTAATAATTAATGAGTTAATTTATTGTTGAAAATTACTCATTACCATTCTATTGGATTAAATTATCATTAATTCAAATTGTATGATTATTTTAATATTGAATCAAATTTTTTATATATTATTTTATTATTAAATTAATAAATTTACAATAAAAAAACTAACAGATTATCCCAAATTCTGTATTTGATTTTGATGTGATTCAAGATTAATGACTGTTTAACACGTATACCGAAGGAGTCATTGCCTTGAAGAAGATAGCTTCGAGTGTCCGTACAATGAAGGGATCCTTTTGTTTGTGTGGAAGGTACAAAAGATACCTGTATGACCGGAGACTTCATTTGTTCCAAGAGCTGATATATCCATATAAGATCTCTAGACCATTTTATTTTTAATTATAAAAATAATTAGCTCCCTACCATAATTAATATAAATATTTTCATTTATAATTGTTTGACACAATAAATATTGGCCTATTTATATAATCGCATTGTATCACGATATAGAAATAATGAAACCTTAATTTATAAAAATTATCAAGAGAAACAATAATTAAAATTTTAATCATACATGTTTACGGTTGTATAGAATTTGAATCTAATGGGTTTATGAAAATATTTCCTTCTAATTAATGGCAGCAATTTAACATTATAATGAATCATTCTTCATTATCATACTACTATATGTCAATATAAGTACACGAATATTAGCTATATCAAATAATTTACATACAACAATCTCTAAATTAATATAAGTACACAAACATTAGATATATAAAATAATTACATACAAAAATATATGAATTAATGAACGCATGAAGTTAGTTATAAATGAAAATAAACCTTAAGGATATAATTACAAAGAAAAAAGCATGAAAACAAAATTATAAATTAGCACTAAAACTTCCCCTTAATAATTCTATTAAAGATAATTCTATTATAAGAATAACTTCAATTACACATGCTATAATTTTTGCGGTCAAATGATCAATTTGGTACTATATGTCCAAACTAGCCTTGGATTATTTTATGTCACATACACAATAGCAGAATAACACTGAAATTTGTTCGCAAAATCAGTGTTCAGAAAGCATTTCTCAAAATAAAAATAACAATGGGTTGAAAACATTTTTCTTGCTTCATTTGAATTTTAAAAAAAGTCGTAGTGAATTATTAGATTGAAAATGTTTTAAAATTAGGATGACTTTTTGTTATATTTAAGAATAATTCATCTTTTTCAAAACCATAAATTGATTCTCATATTACAAAAATAATGATAATAACGAAATCTTTTAGTACACAGTAATTGCGAGACATGTTTACTTTTTTGGCAATGCTTCTGGATTTGATATTCCATTTTCACTTATTACTGTATTCGGCCCTATAAAATGTATTTAATTTCAAATATTAAACTATAACGTGATAAAAAAAATTAAGGGATCCAAAATTAATTAACGATAAATAACTAAAATTATTTAAATTTATAATTATTTATTCGTTAATATACCATAATAATTATGATGTTGTATTTTACTTTTATAAATATATTTTTTACATGATATTGCTATATTTATTTAATAAATAAAAGCGATTTGTCAATTTTTCTTTGTAGTGATTTTTAACGCCGCATTTTAAAGGTTCTGAGAAGTTCCATCTTGCAGTTCCAACTTACCGGTTACCACTTCTCACGGGATGGAAAATCGGTTGGTCACGTGCACACCGGATCATTGCCCGCAGTCTCGCGCAAAGTTAGTTGCCGGCGCGAAGGAGGAAACACAAAAAGTGGTAAGTTGACTGGAGCTACTGCCAATTTTTTGCGTGTGTGGGGACTGCAGCCCCGTAATAATTGTCTTCTTAACAAGTTTGTTATTTTAATAAATGAATGAATGCTAAAATTAGAAGGGGAAAAAAAGAAGGAGGAAATGGTTTCTTAGATTTGTAAAAAACATAATAGTCAATAACAATGAAGTAGAGTAGGAAAATCATCAAATGTTACGTTATTCCTGATAACTCTCTACTTCTATCATATAAAATATAAGTAATGCTATATATATTTTAAAAATTGGATTTAAAAATAAACTTTTAAAGTAAATAGAAGATTATTAATTAAATAGAGGATGATATGATAAATTTATAATATAAAATTAAATTTAATAAAAATAAAAAATTGATATTTAATTTTTAAATTTTACCTTCAACATATATAATACTTTTATGTAAATATTATTAAATATATTATTTTTTCAATTTAATGATTTAATTTATAAAAAATAATTAATTTTATATTAGATAAAATTATTAAATTAAATAATAATATATTTAATAATATTTATATAAAAATAATATTATCTTTTAATATTATTGTAACACTAAAAATTTATTCAATGAATTGAAAGAATAATAATAAAATTATTGCACTCTTGAAAAGCGGTATCTTTCAAGATATTCCATTTAAACTTATACTACTTTCACTTTTTTACTCAAATGTTTTTGAAAAAAAAAAAAACTTCACTTTAATTTTATATATAGATATATATATATTATAGATATATATATATTTAGGAGAGAATGTTAAAAAATTACGTTCAATCTTCAAGCGAGTTAAGCATTTTTACGTTACTTATTTTGCTAGAAAACTTCTCAGCCCACTGAGAGACGCATGTCAAATATACCTACGAAATATTTGTCATCATCAGAGATCAGCGCAAAATCTCAGCCAGGTCCTGTCCCTTTCAAAGGAGTAATTCTTAGAGCGCACTCGTATGTCCATTGTCCACCGTACATCCACCACGTCTCACAAGCTGCTGGCGGTTCAGAATTCGCAACCCCACCAGTTTGTATACTCGAAATGTTATACTGCTCTTTGCTTGCACGATATTACTCTTCCTTGTCTCAACCAGTCTTCCTTCCTTCTTCTCTGCTCCATTCTTTCTATTCAAGCACCTGCGGTAAGAAATGCAGCTCAAAAGCTTAGCATTGACTCCCCAAATCTCCACTCAAAAACCTGATTTTCTACTATTTTCTCCACTTTCTCTTCGCTTAAACTCTTCCATTCTTAAACTAAGAAGCTCTAGTTTTCCAATCAGCTCTCAGAGAAAAATTCGTTACTGTAAGTTAGTAACGGCTTGCACCGTCAATAGTGAGGGATTTCCTGAGTACAATCTAGAAGCTGTGAGCGAAAATGGGCGTAACGCCGAGTCAGATTTTTCATTTGAATATGACGAAAAATCTGAGGAGGTTGCAGGAGCTAATGGAGAAACATTGACGAACCAGAGCATACTGACACAAATAAAGGAAATTATAATGTTCTCCGGACCAGCCACTGGGTTGTGGATCTGTGCCCCATTGATGAGTCTAATTTCTACTGCCATAGTTGGTCGAGGAAACTCAACTGAGCTTGCTGCTCTAGGTAATTTCTCAAATTGCGGCTAATTTTTTTCAGATTCATTGCTTAACAATAATGATGGCAAAATTTAGATGTTTTATTCTAATTATTCATTTATTTTCGATTTGATCAGGACCCGGGACAGTTTTTTGTGATAACATAAATCTCTTGTTCATGTTCCTTGCAATTGCAACTTCGAATATGGTTGCTACTTCACTTGTCAAAAGGGTACGTTGTAATATACTTTTTGACGTGGAATCAATATCTTATGTCGCGATTGCTGCAATAAAGTTAAGCTTCAATCACTCACCCATTCCAAAAGGTTTTATAAATTGTTTTGATGATAAACATTTTGGAGAAAATAAATGACTTATTGCAGCTCATTATGACCAAGATATGCTTAAAGATTGTTGAAGGCCTGGTTTAGGCCTTAAGCTAATTTTGGAAAGGTTTGAAATGGTCTTGAATTTAGCTCAACCTTGGAAAATATTTTAAAATTTTTTTAAATTGACAGCAAAATCTTTCCCAAAGTTTCTATAAAATTTTTAATAAAAACAACCACTTGGAAATAAAGTTTTCCTAAAACAAATGTTCAGGAACCAATTAAAAAGGTTTTAAACTTGTAACATTTCAAAAATATTTTCAAAAGCCAACTGGGCATATAAATAAATTCATCACTCTGATTAATTCTGGCAGCCTGAGAATTGATTCACCTTGCTGTTCAGGCCCTACCGAAAGATGACATTCTGGTGTGAATCAGCTCATGAATTGATTTATAGCTACCAATTTTGAATTTTTCTATTCAAGAATTGATTCATTGAATTGGTTCATCCACTCAGATTCTCAAAAATACAATGGCTAGTTTTATCTTTGAATGTCTCCTACCCTACCATTATGTTATAATTCATTAATGGAGCTGCTTTTTATATTTGCAAGAGGCAAATTGACAAAAGCAACAACTGAGCTTCATTTGTTTATAACTTTTATTCATTTCAAGCAAAATTCATTCATTCTTAAGCCTATAGTGCTTCATTGTGTAATCTGACTTTTGAGCTCTTGTGTCAATTCTCAAATTCCACCATATTATTTTGAGTTTTCAAACTTGGTGAGGGTTCCCAATAGAGTGTTCTAGAGCGAAAATATCTGTAGCTGGAAAGCTTGAGCGAGGTAGCTCAGGGGATTGTCCACATACTGTGGAGAGGCTTCCCAAGAGCTGGTTGAAATCTTGAGGGATAGTGGATTGAAACATCTGCTTGCAAAGCACCTGAGAGTGGATGAATACATTGGGACAAATCTTCAAGGGAACCACTAGAAATCTTGTGTTTGATTTCACTTTCCCTGCACTCTTTAAAATTCTGCACTTCATCATTTTTAATTTCTGCAACTTATGTTAGAATAATTGTTTTGCTTCAGCTGATAGTGATTAACCAATTTAGTTGACCCTGTTTTGATTGAGATAGCTTCTTGAAATTGTTGGTCCATTGTTTCATATCAACTAGCATTTGGAAAAAATGAAATAGTTTTTGAAAGGGTTTTGAAAATCCAATAAAATACTAAAACCCAATTTGGCCCTCTCTTGATTGGAATCCTTGGTTGCACTCTGGACTGATGTGAAATCAATATACTTAGTCTTCCATGAGTTTATATTCATCGATGTTTACTTTGTGAAAGTTTCCCTTTCATGAAACTCTTTCCTTTATACTGCTTCTGGATGTCATTTCTTTGGAGGCCTGTTCCTATAGTCTTTTTATTATTAGAGGTTGCTGGACTGATTGATGCAGGACAAAAATGAAGTGCAACATCAAATATCTGTTTTGCTTTTTGTTGGTCTTACATGTGGGGCATTGATGCTTTTGTTTACGCAAATTCTTGGTTCACAGGCTTTAACTTGTAAGTGATCCAATAGAATTTTTATTAAAGTGACCAAGCAAGTATGCACTCATATGAATCATATTTATCTTGGGCAATTGATCAATCTGACTAAATCAATACTGAGGTAGTGTAACCTTCTATACAACATCAACAACTGGGGCAGAAAAATTCATAATACCATTTTCTGTTTACAGCTTTTATTGGGCCAAAGAATGCGCATATTGTACCTGTGGCGAGCAAATATGTCCAGGTTGGTTATGTTTCATGCATAATTTGTCTTTATATACCATTTTTCTATTAGTTGACTGATTCACTCATTTTAGAGAATATTTTTCTAACAAGTGGCAGTGAAAATTCAAATTTTTTACTAAAATGGAAATTTTGTTTTTAAAGATTCGCGGCTTGGCATGGCCTGTTGTTCTTTATGGACTGGTTGCTCAGAGTGCAAGGTTTGTCTCTTCTCATGCATTTTCTATATATTATGGTAATGAACTTTTTGTTTCTGTGTTATAAAATTGATAGCTATATCATCATGTGCATTTTGATTTTTTTGACTCAAATATCAGCCTTGGCATGAAAGATTCATGGGGACCTTTGAAGGCCTTGATCATCGCCAGTTTTGTGAATGGAATTGGTCATGTAATCCTATGCATTTTTTTGCAGTATGGTATTACAGGTGCCGCATGGGCAACATTGATAGCCCAAGTTAGTTCAATTAACATTTTTTACAAGATCTTGCTATCTTTATTTTCTTTCTTTCACATATTTCTTTCTCTGGTTAAAACCTTATCTGGCCCACTCTTGTACAGATTGTTGCAGCTTATCATCAAATTGGAGCCCTGAACACCAAAGGATATAATGCTTTTGCTATCTCAGTGCCATCACCCTCTGAATTTTTGCATATATTTAGGATAGCTGCACCAGTGTTTGTGACCATGTTTTCGAAGGTTAACTTTGCTCACTAAGCTCAAAAAGGAAAAATGTTTTGATTAATCTATACTTCTAATGTTCATTCATGTAAGATACTTTTGGGGTTTCTAGGTGGCTTTCTACTCTCTTGTTACATATTTTGCTACAGCTATGGGCACTCACACAGTTGCTGCTCATCAGGTTTGCTCCCATCATATAATTATCTACAGTGTCTTTCCTTGCCGTATTCTTTTATGTGCAAGGATCTGTACTTGGATATAACATGTATTGACTGTCAGTTCACCATCCAACAGGTCATGATTCAAGTGTATAGCATGTGTGTGGTATGGGGGGAGCCCCTCTCTCAAACTGCACAATCATTTATGCCTGAGTTTCTATGTGGCTCCAATAGAAGTTTGGAGAAGGTTAGTCAAGTTGTCATCAATGGATTAAATATTTTAGCATGTCTTGTGTTCTAAAGGTATCACAATATGGCACAGGCTCGATCTTTGCTGAAGGCATTGATTATTATTGGAGCATTACTTGGACTGGTAATAGCCACTGCTGGCATGTCCCTTCCTTGGTTGTTGCCTAACATTTTTACAGCTGATCTAAAGGTCATTCAAGTGGTTAGTAA
Source organism: Sindora glabra (assembly GCA_020226215.1). Taxonomy (NCBI): domain Eukaryota; kingdom Viridiplantae; phylum Streptophyta; class Magnoliopsida; order Fabales; family Fabaceae; genus Sindora; species Sindora glabra. The sequence continues at coordinate 898,930 of CM035225.1, forward strand.
TTCTAAAGTCACAGGTCTTCTTGAATTCCTCATCCTCCTTTGACATCTGAGTGTTGCATTATTAGCAGTGCAGTTTATATTATTTGGATAATCCAATACTAGATCATTGCTTGAACCTGGTCCAGAAATGTTGATACTTTGCATTAGATACTCTGGCTGCATAGGATGGTGATATTCAAAGCCTTATTTGCTTGTTAATCATGAATAAAATCGGCTGTCATCTGAATGCCAAATTTCTGCTATACATAGCTGCCAGATCCTATTATACTTTTGATTATTGCATCACTGGATTGAGAGTCAAATTTATCCTGCAATTTGTAGAAGTAATTGACAAAATAAATACTAGAAATGCATACAGGAGGATTCACTGTATATTTTATTGTGTATATTTTGCACTTGTTTGCAAGTGACATGATCATAATGATAACAATATAATGAAACTTGGACATCAGAAAATGGTTAATTTAAGGTTCTTTTACCCCCCAATTCTAATTGAATTCTGTTAATGCAGATGCACAGTGTGTTGATTATGTTCTTTATTGCTTTATCCGTGACGCCCTGTACACATAGTCTTGAGGGTACATTATTGGTATGTTTCATCTGTCTCTTCTTTATTTGAAGGTACTTTGTCAATGATATGATATTTATCCAAGTATGTGCGATTAAGTCGAAACATTTATTATTGAGACGATGTAATCAGCTTGGTCATTTTTCCTTTTGATTTCAGTCGGAAAAATTTGATGGAAAATATTTATTTTTCCTTATGGGCTCTATCTTGTAGCTCCATACAAGAAACAAATAAAGCAATTAAAGTTTATGCCTGAGATCATACTTGAAGGGAAATTTACATGCAACCATCTTATTATCTCTGATGATATTTTCTTTATCCAAAAGAATGGAGGTTAATATTTCATATCTGATGTTACACTATATCTATTCTGTTTAGTCTTATTTTATTTATTTTGTTCTTGTTGGCTATAGAGTTGCATGTGATTATGCGGAAAGTTTGTTCTAGCACCATGTCGTCTTTTTTTCTTATGCAGGCTGGTAGGGATTTTACATTTATTAGCTTAGCGATGAGCGGATGCTTCCTTCTTGGAGCTCTCTTATTATTGGTATACATCTATTTACAGACAAAGTTTGTCCCTGAAGTAAAATTTTGCGATATTTACTTTTTATGCTTATTTTATTGTAATAGCTCATGAATAACAAAGGATATGGTTTGCCGGGCTGCTGGTGGGCACTTGCCGGATTTCAATGGGTAAATATTTTTTAAATCTTCAAACTCAATCAGTTTTCTTTTAGTTTTAGTGTCATCTAAATGCATAGGCTTTTCCAGGCTCGATTCTTCCTTGCTCTTCAGCGCCTCCTTTCTCCTAATGGTGTGCTTTACTCCGAGGAAAGCCAGTATAAAGTGGAAAAGTTCAAAGTTGCTTAGGTTCAGATGCTAGGGGAAAGGCTAAACAAGCTGATTTGATCGAAATATAGAGAGTTCACCCGTGGATCGCTGTTAGTTCTTGGCCAGTTTCCAGAAATCAGGTTGTTTTTATTCTTTAAAAATGACTAGCTTTATAGCCTGTGCTTCCCACGAGTTTTGCATAATTTTCTTATGTTAAAAATAATAACGAAACCATTTTATAAATGTAGAAGTTATAATGCATATGTCTAAATTTGATTCACAATAAGAAGAAAACGTGTTATTAAAAACTAATAATAATTAAGAATTTTTAACGGTAGTAAGAGATTTAACAGTTGTTTATTTACTTGGCAACATATAGGTGGATGATAATGTCAGTGACAGTGAGTCAAATTTAATTTAAATCCGTAATATATATATATGTTATGGAATAAATCAAAGTAAAGTAAATATATAGATTTATAGTCTATCATACTTCACAAAATAATTTTGCAACATATGAAAATTATATTTCAACAAACTCTAAATCAATTAATGTGCAATATACTATTTGAGTACACAATCAAACTAAAAACTTCAGTTCTGTGTCAAACAAATTGCAATTTGGATGGGAATTTCAAATGGGGAGATAAGTGCAAGAATCCATATAATTTGTCTTTTATTTTTGGTACATCAATATTCCATTGTCCATACGCTCACAGACTTTTATTTCCTCGAAGTTGCATTCAAACGCAGCTTGGTGGAAAATATGGACTTCACTGTATAACTATTTCCTACCAATAAGGAGGAAGATGCCAAAAATTCAGGCACAAAGCTTGAGGGTGGGATGAAGGTTTGATTATGAACCTTTGTGCCATGCTGCTTTTTATCACTATACTACTGGTTTTTTCCACTGGTTTTTTCCATGCAAGTGTGGCTTTGGTGCTATCAGTTCCCATTCCAAGTTGGATATCTACTCTCTAAAGAAACTAAAGAAGAAATGAATAAGTATGCACTTGAAATCTTTATGAGAGAGAAAGAGCGAGGGCATAACAAAAGAAAGAAATTGTTTAGTAACTCCATTCGAAAAATAATTACTGCTTGTCCTGATGCTTGTAGATTGAGTGCTCGAGAATTCCTTTCTGCTAGGTCCGTCCACTGGTAATTTTCTACTAAAATCAAAACCAAGTTAAAAATGCACGCACCGGGCTCGTCTATGTTTTGAAAAATATTAAGTGAGCAAATTTCATATGCTCCTCTATAAATGAAAGAGGGATATTTTATCTTCATACTTTATTACTAAAAAAGGATATTTAGAATATAATAATAAAAAAATAATTTTCTTTTTAAAAAAGAGGATGTTAATTTTTACTAAGTTTTTTATTTATACACTTAACATGAGATATAGAAAATATTTTTTTTTATTTTGATAATATATGATTATATTCTTACAAAAAAATATTTTTTATTAAAATAATAAGAAAATTGCTCATTGATACGAGCCGATTGTTGCCAGAATCAATTCATCGCACAACATTTGTACAGAATGAGCTCAGCAGACAACTGTGGAAGAACCCTTCGGATAGTACATTAACAGGAACCCGTGATATTACAAAACATTTTAATCAAGTAATAAAAACAGTTTATGTATGAAAAAACCAATTTAAGAAAGTAGATTTTCGTTTAAATATTTGTCTCTATAAGAACAAATATTTTGTAATGTATCACTTTTTACTTGTTGAAAAGAAAATAGGAGAGAAAGAAAAGAAAATTTTTAAATTTGAATTAAGAAGAAGATGGAGGAGAATTTTTTTTTAATTTGATTTGATTGAAAATTTATAATCACAAATTTTATCTTTAATATTTCTTTCCGTCCTCTTTTCTTTTCATCCAAATAATAACGGAGAAGAAATAAGAAAAAAAAAATTTCTCCATTTTTTTCCTTCTCTGACGACAACAATAAAATTTTATTCTACTAAGATAAATGTTATAGTATATTAAATTGTTAACATTTAGAAAATACACATTTTATAATTTAGAGAGTAGTAGGCTTAGACCAATGAAACATTGTTAAATATCACAAACATATCTTGAAAATATATCCGATCCTTTGGCATAAACAATAAGCTAACAAATGATTGTTCTAATATTCTATGGTTTGATCAAAGCTTCATATTAATTTATACTTATATATCTAATAATTCTGGGGAGCAAATTCAATTTCCAAATCATTTCTCTATTCAACGGATGACTGTCATTTTGCAAATTATTATACCGTCCAATCTTGCATCCTGATAATGCCCACTTGTACAGAAAAGGCTACTGTTTTTTTTTTTTTTTGGGGGGGGGGACCACCAAGTAAAAGATCAATTATGCACCCAACTTAATATGCAATTATATAGCTTCTAGAAGTAATGTATATGTTGAGTGCAATGTTCCTTTTTCAAAAGTAGCACAACATAGTCAAATAAAGTTACAAAAAACAAACCACCCACGCGGCAACATCTTACTCTAGGGATTAAATCCCCTACCATATTATTATCTGAAGTTGTAATAATAGTAAGATGACACTTTTGATAGCTCAGCCGCATCTTCGCAACAAAAGCATCTCTTGCCAGTTGAAGCCTGCTTGAACTTTGTTGGAAAAAAAGGGCTGGTACATTACATTTTCATCATTGTGGCAGCAGACACAATTCAAGGACGTGTGCACAACTTGAAGGCTCAGCAAAGTGGAAACATTCCTGACATTATTCAACTGGATTGCAAAATAGATGCAATATCCCTAACTATTAAAAAATATGACATGGTCAGAATGATCTACCTATACGCTAACCAAATAATAAATGAATTTGCTAAGAAAGTTCCACCAGCATAAGTGCTAAAAAGAAAGGAAGGCTCAATTAAGAGAAAGCTAAAAATTAAATATTAGACTAATGGCTCCTCTATGACATCAATTACTTATAGGTGCGTAAGCCATATTTCATCCTTTCACTAGTTTGTGTGGCAATTTTAGTTCATGAATTATGAATATATAATAGACGTGTTATATGGCAATGAGTTCATGGGAACGAAAGTGTATAGTTTTCCCAATAAACAAAGACCAAGTCTTTAAGGAAAAGTAAGAATAACATGTCTTCCTTACTTCTTAGTGTTCTTAAATGCCATTATACTGACCTTCCAATAGAGGGAACAAAACAAAATTAGTCCTGTTCATTGCATTAAGTAATAATAGCACAAAAATATATAATAACTGCAATGGATCAATACTCAAATAAAAGCAATTCAGTTTCCACAACACTCTATTAGGCATCAATTTATGAGCAAAGAAAACACCAATAGTGTTAATTACCGATTCTTAAAGATGTAAAACAAGCAGGATAAATTCAAACGAGTTTGGTTCACATGAATTTAGACCCACATAAATTTACTTGTTTAAACTTACCTTTTCATATGGTTTTACTTATAAAAAAAATCTAGTCTACCTTATATATCCGTGAAGCAGCTCACAAAGAATTAATTTTAAAATTTTATTATTATTATTAAAAAATAATGAACTAATTATTAGTGGATAATAAAAGAAATATTATTGGGTTATGATCAAGTGAATATATAGATTAATTTTTAGTTCTAGACAACATGTTAGAATAATAGAATTAAAAAATATAAAATAATTTACAAGTTAGCATGCTGACATATGATTATGCGAGCTTGCCTGCACAAATTTCAGCTTGCACAAAATGATCCATTTGAACCCACCTTAAAAACGGTTTGAAAAAAAAGTAAAAAATAAAAAGCCCACTTCACTCCATTTTTGCGAGTAGCTCATAAAACTCAGGGAGCCTATTTCACATGTCTAGTCGTTCCATTGGTCTCTTAGCCTTTGAACTTAAGCTATCACCGTCACCCTCTCTACTCTAATAACAAAGATGCAACAGTGGTTCGAAAAGATCAAAATGTAGAAAGAGTACAGGTGAACGTACTACTCTATTTTTTTTTTTCCTTTTTTCTAATTTAAGTATATATTTCTCTTGTTTGGTAAAAGAAATCTATTTTATCTTTACACAGTGCTAAAAAAAATATAGGGTGAGTTTGAATATACTTTTATTTTTGCATTTTTAAAAATTATTCTCAGAAATTTTTTTAAAAAACTATTTTTTTATTTTCAAAATCTGTTTTTGGATTGAAGAAAAATTAAGATTAGGAGGTAATTGATATTATAAATAAAAAATATTTTATTTAATTATAAAATTGACGTTCAGAATAAGAAAATAACTTTAGAAAATAACTAAAAATTATTTCTATTTTTTTATTTTTAAGTTACAAATTTAGAGAATAGTTTTTAAAAATAAATTTTGAAAATAGCTTAACAAACATGTTCTCCTCTTTTTAAAAATAAAAAAATGAAAAACTATTTTTAAAAATAAAAACAAATAGACCCATAGTTTACAAACTCACTAAAATAGATTCTGAAAAACAGGATTTAGAGAATACTTAGAGAACAATTTTTAAAAATAAATTCTAAAAATAACTTGTAAAAAATAGGTTTTCCTGTTTTTAAAAATAAAAAATTGTTTTAAAGAATAGAAAACAAATAGACCCATAGTTTACAAAGATATGCCATCTAACCAAGTAGGATATAACTTTGTCACAATATCAAACAAGTAACCCGCCAATACAAGACCACTGAGCAATACTATGTGGAATTTTCAACTTAATAGTATGTGCAATATCATCAGTTCTTGATGCGGGGGTAGACATTACGGTTGTTTCCATGTACATCCATATTTACTCTAAATTTGTACAATGGAAAGAATAGTTCCAGAATTAGCATATAAAAAATAGATAATAATTTTTTGAGCCATGAATAAAGCTACCTTCATCTCTAAAGTCGATAATATCTACCAGCAACAACTTTGACTCAAAGTAATAAGTTAGAATTTGGCAAGCATCTGACGGTAGAGTTCTTTGATGATGTGATGTAGATAGTATACGGTAAAATTAAAGCCACATATCCTCGTACTTCTGTGAAGCAAAAAATAAATAAATTTAAATCTTTATATAATATACCAACATGGTCCAGAAAGCAAAACTGCTCTACTTACTAGTGAAGGTCTACAGGCGTGGTTGAAAAGTGAACATGTATTAAGTGGACGAATAACACTTATAAAAAATACTTAATTTTTTTTGGCTATCATTGGCATTATCAAAATGACAACATAAGATATGACTCATTTAGGAAGAGAATATAAAAGAGGAATTAAAACTTACAACATATAGAAACAATGAAAGCGTAAAATTGGAAAATCACTTGTGTACTCATCAGAATGCTCACAATTTATAATACAAAAAATAATATTCTTATCTCAAAATTGAAAAACAAATTCATTCCATCAATAAATGGAGTTCTTCACCTGTTCTTCCTTAATTGTATATCTGAGAGTTTGGAAGGGAAGAAAGGAGAATGGAAAAGAAGAGTCAAAAGAAAAAAGCATGAAGGGTTAAGTCATAATTTTCTTTTTCCTTCTATATTATTAAGTTGTTAAAAATATTAATTTTTCAAAGTATCTTAAGACATTAAATTATTAATAAAATATTGTATTATTGTAATTACTTTGAATTAATGGATCGAGTTCACAATTTCAATTCAAGCCAAATTTGAAAAAAAAATTAACTTGAATTGAATTATAAAACAAATAAATTTTATGTAAGTTAGGATTGAATTGAGACAAGTTTAACCCATTAAGATTATTAGGTTGTTAACTTCAATTTAGAATTTGAAAATCAAGATCACCAATTGTCACCTATTCAAACTAGATGAATGGTTGAAAATTTTAGGGAAAAAAAGAGATTTTGAAGAAAATTTATCAAATAAAAATTTTTGTATTTTAAAGAATTAAATTTTTTTAAAATTTTTTACCCAATACCATAGATGCTAATTGTACTTGATGTTTGCCATCTCTCGGATTGTCATCAATCATGCTTAATTGTTGGAATGATAAGGATAGAAGTTCATATAGAATATTTTTCTAGATCTTACTTCTAAAATTTATTTGCAGTATTTTTTTTATTAGTAGAAAAGAAGAGTATCACTTAACAAAAATCTATAACCACCTAGCACAAGTTATTATCCTTTTTAAAAAAGAAGAATAAATAATTATTTTTGTTCCAGTTGAATGTAATTCGTTGTTATATTTTTTATTAATTTTCATTTTCATTTATCTAAATTATCTAATTTATCCCAAAAATATTTTTTTAAGTTTTTTCTTTTAGACGGTTAAATTTATCCAATTTCACCACTCTCTTAGTAGGTATGTCAATCGATGGATGAAATTTGATAAATTTATATAAATGAAGAAAGAATTTGATAAAAAATATTTTAAAAAATAAAATTAATACAAATTAGATTAAAATTAGTGTTTACTTTAAAAATTTTCACAAGTATATATATATATATATATATATATATATATATATATATATATATATATATATACTCAATTTCAAGTGCCTTTTTCTAAGCCGTAAACTCAACTTCAAAGCTTGTCCAAATTGTGACAAATATGGCTGTTTTATTTTAAAATTTTTAATTATAAAATATTAAAATAATAAAAAATAATATATACTTACTATAAAACATAGAGGGGAAGACTACGCTATCTTTAATGAACCTGGGGCTCCAAAACTTGGGTACGTGGCTGCTCTTGAAATTACCACATGACATTATTGCAGAGTGGCGAAACTTCTTTTGAGGCAGAAACAATAAGTGGTGCCGTCATAGTTCAAGCTAATTGTATATATGGCCTCTGTTAATCATTTCAATACTAATTTGATAATGTATAAAATATATAATTAATAAAGTAGTTACGAAGACATAAGTTTGCATTTTCCATAGTGAATATCAAAATAATAATTATTGAAGATAATAAATTTAATTATTTGTAAAACTAAACTTTTAAAATATCATTAATTATAATTATATTTATAGTTTATAAACATTCCAAAATTATGTATCATTTAAAATGAAATTCTTAAAATATACAAAGTAAATATCAATTGATACCACGCTAATGATTACATTCTTATAATTAATTTATTCAATTTAAGTCATTCATCCTTACTCCATCCAATGGATATAAATAATTCTATCTAAATTATAGACAAATTTTAATAATGAGAGAATCAATCAATTGACTCATTTAATAATAACAACAGAAATATTTTTATGCTAGTCATAGTTCAAAATTAATACCAACTTGTTATATGTGAATATAGGTTTTTTTTATTTTTCTTTAAACAAAATATAGATAGATTTTTTTTAGAGTAATATTATGAATAGTTCGACTTCTTAAAAAATAAAGTATTTCATTGTTTGATTGTAATATCAAAATAAGTAAATTAAAATTAAAAATATAAATTTTAATATATTAAATATAATCCAATAATAGAAATACTAAACTTTTTTAGTAGTAAATTTTTTTATAATATTATTCTTTCTTTTATCCAACACTCTGATTTTAATAATATAATTTCAACACCAAATAAAAGAAGAAGATAAAAAAAAAATTTGAATTGCTCGAAGCAGTACTAGTACAAATTTGACTTCAATTTTATTTAATAATAATAGAGTTATTTGAATAGTTTCTTATCTTCTTAATTCGTCACATATAAAATATTGAAAATAATATTTTATCATATATTATATTTGTTTCCAGCTTCTCCAACAAACGCAAGCCATGACATGAATTTTCATTACTTTCTCTCCCTATTTCATAAATTTTCACAATTATTTAGAACAAAATTTTTAAATGAGGGCTGGGATTATAGTAGAACAATCCAACGGATCAAATGAGGCAACATCACCCAGGATTTTTAAACCCTAGGATACTTTAGAATCCCTCAAATATAGAAGGTTTGATGAAAATTCTAGTTATTATATTCAGAAATGCATACGATATTGAAACTATCACAGCAGAGAAGAACATCCAAACAACCATCTACATCCTTGCCCTCCAATTCAAACCTGCCGCGTTCGCCCGTCAAAGGAAATTACAAATCACTCCTCGTTTTTGTTTGCTGTACTAATTCCCGACGCTCCGTCTTTTTCGAGGGATTCTGCTACTCTTCGAACGACAAAAACCATGATGACACTGAAACTCGTTGTAGTTACTTCTGGCATTCTTCCCAGCTCTCTCCAGAAAAATCCTAGCCAGCGATCACCAACTCTTTCTTCAACTTTCTCTTACCCGGTTGTTCCTTCCTTTCAGTTTCAGAATGCTACTACCCATTCGAATCTGTACCGTACGCTTTCGAGAGTTCGTCAGAACCGGTTTTTTACTTATTGTATAAATCATGCTCAAGAACTCATCGAGGATGTCTCAGAAACACCAATCGAAAATGAAGATGAAGTTCATAAGGGTCTTGAAGAAAAAGGGGAAAAAATGGTGGCAAATGTTGAAGAGAAGGAATTGGCGAAACAGGGTATATGGAATCAAATGAAGGAAATTATCATGTTCACTGGACCAGCAACAGGGCTTTGGATTTGTGAGCCACTCTTGAGTCTCATTGATACTGCAGTTATTGGTCAAGGAAGCTCAGTTGAGCTTGCTGCTCTAGGTAGTGACTGCTGCTAGTGTCAAATGTCAATTCATCAGATTGATTCATAGTGATCTTTGCGTAATCTAGAAAGATGAAGATGGCTCTACTCTTTCTGATTTATATATTCATTGTTAGATGCAGTTAACTTAATCAATTTAGCATTTAGTAAGAGGATGCTGATAATCTCTTCTTGCTGAATTCTCTATGAGCAGGACCTGCTACAGTCGTCTGTGATTATATGAGTTACACGTTTATGTTTCTCTCAGTTTCTACTTCAAATATGGTTGCAACTGCCCTTGCTAAACAGGTTAGTTTCTTCTCAGTAGATAAGTGACAGTAGTCCTTCAATGTTACCATTGATGAATGTGTATATGTAAGCTTCGAAGCTTTGATTGATTGGCAAAGAGATTTCTGACGGTCAATATAAGCCAGAAGGAAAAAAAAAATTAAAATCTGGAGTCTGGACTGTACAAATAGAAGGTATCTAGAATAGCTCTCTCATTATAGAGTTCTGTAGCAAATTAGAAATATTGATGTTATTTAGCCTATTGAAATTTCAAGCGAATATGTCTAATTTACAGTTATAATTATTTGTGGAGTACACTCTCTTACTTCTATCAAAAGCTGTGGTTTCAGTATACTTTCAATATACATGTCTTCTTACCATTGAATGCTGCACAAGACACCAAAAAAAACCCACGATTGATTCCTTCCATGGCATATGTATCACTTGTGTATTTCTAGGGCTTATACTACTTTACTTGAATACATATATATGTGTAGGATAGAGAAGAAGTTCAGCATCACATCTCTGTCTTGCTTTTTGTTGGATTAGCTTGTGGCTTCATGATGCTTTTGTTCACAAGATTTTTCGGTGAAGCAACTCTCGCTGGTACTGAAAATTGTTTTTCATTTTAGTATATAAATGAGAGGCAGGGTATATTTTTATCCTGCTCACTTTGTGATCTTCATCTTGTTTTGGACATCAAGAATTTGCTTCTGCAGAAAAAGTAGCAGCAAATCCCATGACTGATCAATTTGCAATTTTTGCCCTTCTCAGCTCTTACTGGGCCAAAGAACATACATATAGTAGCTGCAGCAAACACTTATGTCCAGGTTTATTTTCATCTGATTATATCTCCTTTGATTTAAATGAAGACTGCATTTTATTTTAAGTTAAACAAATTTCAAAGCATTCCATGAAAGCAAGTAACTGAAGCCTTTGTTAGAACAAAATGACTTCTTGTAGTGTCATTCTAATTCTATTTGTTAAGTAACAACTCCACACATAGTAAAGCCATCAACTTTTATTTTATGACTGGGCAAGACGAACTGTTACTCCTATATTTTTATTGTATTAGTGGTGAGCGAGTTGGGTAGTTTCTAGGAGGTCTTAGATTTGAACCTTCATGCCATCATTATACCAAAAAACTATGCTGTCTTTTGAATTCTCATATAATTATTAATTTGTCTAAAACTAAAAGTGATAAAAAAAAAAAAAAAAACCTTATTCACTTATTCCCTTTCATACAATTTATGATACTCTTAACTGCTTTGTTTTCTGCAATGACTTCTCATCTCAATTTCAATAAATCCCTTTTGTTGTCAGATTCAAGGCTTGGCATGGCCTGCTTTGCTTGTTGGTTGGGTTGCTCAGAGTGCAAGGTGCAGATATGTTATTTTTTGTATTCATGCATGACCTCTGACTGACTAGGAGATTAATTTCTTATTCTATTACATGTAGTTGTTCAAAATGTTTATTGAAGTTCATTATGGTGAGAGTTCTCTCTCTCTCTCTCTCTCTAGATATACTTAGAAACTATTGACTAAAATCTCCCCTGATCTGACATTTTGGGCATAGGAAAACTAGTTTTTCAATGCCCCTTGTAAAGACTTGAGAATTCCTCAATAAGAAGAATCCCTAGCTCTTCAACACTTTGGCTAATTACAGCTAACAAAAAGGGCCTAATTATATCTAATTATAATAAGAAAAATCCCTAAAATAGCCTAATAATCAGTGATTAATTTCCTAATTTACATTAGTCTACAATGATGTTTGTATTTTTAACTGAACAATTTTTTTTCCAAATTTTCTTAAAATTTTCTTTAAGTTGTGTAATCCTTTGCAGAGCTTTAAAATAATTCTTGATGTTTGTATCTTAAAATTGGTAATGTCTTCTCTAGTAAATTTATTTTTCTAATATTCTTATTCTCCTTTGCAGTCTTGGCATGAAAGATTCATGGGGACCCTTGAAGGCTTTGGCTGCAGCTAGTGTTATAAATGGCATTGGTGATATTTTTTTGTGCAGTGTGTTAGGATATGGGATTGCTGGGGCTGCATGGGCTACGCTGGCATCACAAGTGTGCTTAACAGATTTAATTACATTATTAATACATTTTTTTTTCATGTATAACTCCGTGTTCTCAATGTGATCGTGATGGTCCTTTATCTCATTGCTGTGTTTAGGTTGTTGCTAGTTATATGATGATTCAAACTCTGAACAATAAAGGATACAATGCATTTGCCTTCTCCATTCCTTCTGGCAAGGAATTTATGACGATTCTTGGGCTTGCTGCTCCTGTATTTCTAACGATGATATCAAAGGTTACTTGATGCTATTTGCTAAATTTTTTGGCTTTATCTGATTTTTTTAACCTTGTGAATGTAACTAGGCTTTGATGCATAGGTGGCTTTCTATTCTCTTCTTATATACTTTGCTACGTCAATGGGTACACATACAATTGCTGCTCATCAAGTTAGTTTTACTCCTATTTCCAATTTTGATTCTATCCTGTGCTCCGCTTGGCATGTGTCCAAAGGGGGAAAAAAATCCAAGGCAGTGATGACCCAACTTTTATTTCAGGTCATGATTCAGACCTTCTGCATGTGTACAGTATGGGGTGAACCTCTCTCTCAGACTGCTCAATCATTTATGCCTGAATTAATATATGGAGTCAACCAGAGTCTAGCAAAGGTGGGTTTTTCTCATTTCCAATACCACTAGACTGTTTTTTATGTTTAAGAACCTCTCTTTTTAGAGCGGAAGGGTACTGTAATAGTTCCATCTCTTTCCCAATTAGTGGAGCTAATCTTCATTTTTATTTCGAATGTTTAATTATTGCCTTGAATTTTATGATATCAACAGGCTCGATTGCTTCTAAGGTCTCTTGTAATAATTGGAGCAATACTTGGATCTCTCTTAGGGATAGTTGGAATCGGTGTACTTTGGTTGCTTCCAAACATTTTTACACATGATACAATGGTCATCCAGGAGGTCAGTTCTTGCATTTTGAACCCTAGATCTTTTTTTTTTTTTTTAGTATATATATATTTTTTTAACCTTACCTTCAATGTGCTATAACATAATAATAAATAAATAATCCTGTGCCTTCGTGTATATTAGAAGGTAAATCGTTATTTTAGTTTTCAATCCCTTCATACTGTTGTGTTCTTTAATAATTACGATGTTATATGAATTATTGTATATGTCAGTTCTGCATTGGTGGTAGAGGAAGTAGACTGAAGTGCTAAGTTTCTATGCTTTAGATATAGATGTAAAATTTATGCCAGAGGAAATGTTAACTGAGTTAATTTTGACCGTGCAGATGCATAAGGTGCTGACGCCATATCTAATAGCACTAGCTGTTACACCCTCAACTCACAGCCTTGAGGGAACATTACTGGTAAATTCAGTTCAATCTATCAGAAATATATAGAAAAGTAAAATTTTGGGGGAGGAGGTAGTCTGGAAATTTAGTCAATCGAGATATATCAGAATTCAAAAGTACCCTCGACTATGTGGCAATAAAGACAGTATAGATCGGAAATCTTTGATTAAGTGGCAATATGGGAATCTTTGCATGTGCAGGCTGGACGGGATCTAGGATTTGTAAGTCTGTCAATGGGTGGATGCTTTTGTCTTGGTGCACTCATATTGCTGGTACTGAACTTGTCTAGGTCTATTGATTTGCACGGTGTTATTGCTGTGGCCCATTTGCCTTAACTCCCAATTTTCCTTCATGCCAGCTCTTGAGCAATAGATATGGTTTGCAAGGCTGTTGGTTTGCACTTGCAGGATTTCAGTGGGTAAGACTGAGCTCTCCAACTTCCATAGTTGCAAGTGTTATTTAAAGAAATGTTTTTTGAATAGAAATTATTTCAAGAAATATTCTTATAACAATTCTTTTATGGTTGTTAGGCTCGGTTTTTAATGGCCCTTCAACGATTACTTTCTCCTAATGGCATCTTATACTGAGAAGATTTGAGCCAGAATAAGCTGCAAAATCTGAGGACTGCTTAGTGTAGGAACTTCAATTTAATATTTATAGTTAGTGACCACAAGCATAGAAGCACTGAAGTTATTATTCTTACAGATCTTGTAGAAGCAGAAGCATGCGCTTCTTCTCTAGGAGCTAAAGTTCACATTCATCTCTTGCTGCATGATGCAGTGCAGGAAGTGACTAAATATTCCCAGCGTATTCTCACTACGAAATTTAAATGTTTTCAAGAATGCATGCACCCTTTACAGAAATGTGATTTGTGCCAAGTTGCATGAGTTTCAGCATAACCTGGTCATTTTCCTAGGGAAAAGAGGTTTCAGATTGTGGGGATGAAGACAAAGACGAGTTTTGGGGTTATCAGTTCTCACATTCAAATGAATAGTATTAGTGTCATTGTGTTATACGGACTACAGGATGCACACCTGAATTGTTGTACATACCATCAACTAAGTGCCAAAATGTATAGCTGCGGGTTCTTTATGGTCTAAAATTGTCGTCAGTGTCTGGGTATGTTAGTTTCCTGTTGTAAGTATTATGGAAGTTAAAAATGCAGATTGTGGATATTGCAGCCCTAAAAGTTTTATTTTGTCCATACAAATTATAATAAAAATTATATAATAACTATTAATCTATATTACTTTTTTTAATTTTTAATATATATTATATTAAATAAATTTATTTGCAAATGAAATATTAAAATTTTTAATCTTTATTTTATCTAAATATTTTTTAAATAAGAGTTAAATTACTGAATGCACATACATAAAAATTAGAAATTAAATTTTCAATGTAATAAAAGGCAAAAAAAGTTTAAAAGCCGAATGTTACTTGAAATTGAATATCAGTGAAAAATTCCTCATTTATTTAAACGGTTTTGCTAATTGATATATTGCGGTTGTTATAATTGCAATAGAGCGCAATGTAGTAGTAGCAATACTGCCACGTCCATTAATGCAGATGCAATGAGCTAAATTTGCAATATTGTCCACAAGTTAACAAATAAGGACCTACTTTGCCACAGAGAGAGAGAGAGAGAGAGATTGAGAATGCTAGTATATTTCTTGTAGTTAGTTTGAGAGATCTAGAAAATAAGTATCTTGTTTGTTTGTAACAGCTTTCTTTGAAAAAACCCAAATAGTTACATACCATGGTTCCTACGAAGAGTTGTTTCTTACAAGTTACACCGCCTCGTATCACATTTGAAAAACACTCCGTAAGCAAACGGTAATCCTATCCAATTATTGTAAAAGGGGAAAAAAAAAAAGCAACTGGAAATAAATAATGAATTCACATTTAACACAACTACAAAGAGGATGTGCAGTTCTAATGAAATAAATCCCATGACACTTTTTTGGCCTTACAAGAAACATTCCATAACACTAAGCATTACTAAAAGGGAGGTGATTTTAATCCTACAAATCCAAACAAGAAAAAGAGAACGGAAGTACCACTTATGTTAATTTGCGAAATGGAGAAGAGTATCATGAAAGTGGAAATCTGATACGGCTCTGCCCGACCGCTAAAAAAAACACGCAGTAGCCAAATTGGAAGTTGATGACATTTTGAAAACAATGGAGCAAATCAGATTCCAACTTCGGAAGAAATAACCAAGTACAACATTATCAACACCAAATCTACTCTCCTGATCTTCAAGACACCAAACCCAACCAATCAAACTATGTACAAAGTCAGGTATGTTCTTTACATGCTTTAACGTAATACGTCCACCAGTTTCCTGATTCCATGCATGCAAAGCCACGAATCAAGTCCATTCAGACAGAGCACAAGTGAAAACCTAAACACAGTTCCAGCAAGTGTTTATGACTCTGACAATCCTGATATTTTGGTACTTGTCTTTTACTCTGTAGTTTTCAGAAGACTATTAGGGATGCACGGTAAGGGACAAGCACTAGTTTATGCATAATAAAACAACAGCATTTAGCTTGTTTACCCGGTGCTTGCTGCTGCTTTTTCTCTTCAGCCTTCAATTTAATTTAGTGAGACTAGGTTTGTATATGGTCACTGTTCAGCCAATTTGACCAGCAGCCATGATCCAGTAACTTCTTCCCACTGCTTCACCACAGTATCTAGTTCACCATGGCAAGCTCTGGTGTATCTTAATCTGCGGATTTTATCCACAATACATACTATAAATTACAAACACAGTTTCTCAACAGGTCGATAGTTTTATGCGGCTAATACAGACAGAGAAACGTGAAACCTAGGGAGATCAAACAAACTTAGCCACCCTATTATAAATATCGTCTTGTCATTTTTTTTTTCTAACAGTTGTTCATGAGAAGCCCAAACAAACTTAGCCACCCTATTCTCGGAAGAGAACTGCCTTGGGTTAAGCCCCGGAATAAGGGATAAAGGACGAAATGCAGTAATGATATTAAGTCAGAACACGGAAAAACTGCTGCATATGCATTGAAAAAGAAATGTCCCCTTAAATTCGAAAATAGACACAGGAAGAAAGAGTTCAAAAGATTATCAACTTTCCTTTCCCGACGTCAGTGAAGTTTATATAAATACCAATGTAAATATATATATATTGTGAGTAGTAACCAAAAAATAAAAGTCCACTTAATGCCGGTCAGCTACTGCATCATTCAACGTATCTTCGAATGAACCCACATCCTTTGGCCGGCAAATATTCCGAATGCTTCGGGAGGTAATGAATCATCTGATGGAGGAAGGGCAAGTATTTCCAATTCTTGCTTGGCATACTTGGAACAAGGTATATATGATTAATTAGGCGACTCTTTGATTGTAATAATAATTCTAAATAATGAACCTACTCAAACTCAGATCACACTTCTAAGTACATGTGCTCTCAATATTTCAAATATATATTCCAACGTAATTAACCTAACTAAGGAATCATTTGATTTATATGAAAAATGCGAAAAGTTAAATTTTTCAAAAAATTACTTCTCATGTGTATTTTCTGAGAAATTTTTAATTTTATTTAATTGACATAAAAGAAATTGCATTTCTTAAAAAATAAAAATTTATGATTTAAAATTTAAATTTTAAGTAAATAGAAGTTACCTAAAAGGGAAATAAATAAATAATTTCTCATATTCTGTAAGAAATATAATTTCCTAAGAAGTAATTTTTTATATTTTATGAACAATCAAACAATCTACAATTTTTTATTTATTAAAAAGTATAACTTTTCATATTTTTACTATAAATTAAATTACCCCTAATTATATTAAAAAAAACAAAAATGTAAAAGACACATCAATTTGAATGCATATTACAAAATTACAATTATCAACATCATTTTAATTTTGAAAGATCCTTTTAGAACCCATAAAATGCATCAGTTGAACCACTTTCTTTATCCTAACGTTGATGAGTGAATTTTGAACCGAACTAAATTATATAAAATTTATAATTCAGTTCGATTACATTTTAAAAAAATTATTGAACAAACTCAATTCAATTATTTAAATAAATAACTCATCGAACCGTCCGATTATTCGAATAAATATATATTTTATAATTTTTAAATAAATAATAATAATTTTTATTTATAAAAATCATATATTTAAAAAATAATATAATATTTAAATATATAAAATATTTAATTATATTAAATTAATTTTTAAATTAAAAATAATTTTTTTAATATATAATTATATTATAAAAAATAAATTAATATAATCGAATTGAATCAAATTTATCACATTTTTATATTTTATTCCAAATCCGATCCAATTATTAATTTTCTATTTGGACAGATCGGGCCGCGTGACATAACCACCATAACCATCTCTAGTTGATGAAAAGTATCAAGGCATTTGAAAATCTTCGTGTCAAGAAAAACAAAGACATAACCACTAACCAAAATTAGAAAGAAAACTCACACTTCCCCCAAGTAACATTTAAGGCGTAGCCTCGAAGGGATACAAAGTAACAACATCAAAGAAACTCAGGTGGAATTGTGTCACACCCCTGTAGAACCTAGTGGGTGCGCCCTTCCGTTTCCATCTAGAGGGTGGACGCCACCACCTGTACTTGTGTATTCCAAAGCTCTCTAGGTGCAGGTGCCGGTGTCCACCAACCTTTTTCTTGTTCTGTTACCCCAATCTCGAAGGACTTCTCAGAGCAAATTGTACATCAGATAGAAGTGGATTAATCAAACCCTAGTCTACGTCTACCCCAAGCGGAAGAAGAGAAGCCTAATTCGATTACATATACAGAAAGAACCAGAACCGAAATAAGATTATTGGATAGAACTGATGAAGCCAAGCCTAGCGCAATCATATCAAGCTACTAACCCTTGCATAGCTAACTAGACTCTTGCCATTCCCCTACGAACTTGCTCGTTCCATGCGCATCGATCAGTCTCCCCATAGTCTTCTGAACTGCCTTGATTGTCCCATCACGTGGCGGGCTAAAACACACTGGCAGAACCTCCTCCCGTTCACACGGAAAGTCCATAGTTTCAAAGCGTCGCACCAACTGCTCTTTTCCCTGGTCACAGATCTCAGAACTCAGTAGGTAATGATTAACATAACTGACAACAAAGTATAAAAATGAAGAAAAATAAAGTCCTTGAAACCGAAACCGTACTATGTGCATTTCTATTTTTGTGATCATAATCACAACATTAAATTTTACCACAAACAAAAATCGATGTGTTGATCTAAGGACGATACCTGGACCCTTGCAGTGACCACTTCACGAATCTTGTAGGAATTGAACAAGTCCCATTTCTGATTGTTGGTGGCGTGATGAAACTTCCAAGCAGCCTTTGAATCGGTGAAGTTCACAAAGGCGTACCCTTTGTTCAACCCAGTTCTGCAAAAATGCTCACTGTGATTAGTAATGTAAAAGAAGGTACAAATATCGAGCTCTACTGAGAAGAAATGAATTATTGCATTATATACTTGAAGTCTATGGGCAAATACAAGAAATCAAAAGCTGAAACCATGTGATCTTCAGGACCCTGCTCATGCTCTTTCTGATTCTCCATCATGCAATGACAGTCCAGGAACTCCACAAGCATTTTTCGGCTGACATTCCAAAATCCACGTAAGATTTTTGCAAGTTAACCAAAACTTTCAGACGAAAAAGCATCAAGACAAGTACAAGGTGTTGGTTTATGGATGAAATTATGATGCATTTAAGTAAAATAAATAAATAAAGAATAAATTTGACAAGAAAAATGAAGACAACATAAATGAAAGAGCCAAAAGCGAACTTGTATTTATTGGGTATGTTTCTAATCATAACTGTAGTGTGGTTTCCTCCCGAACACAATGGCATTACTGGATGGTGCTTCTTTGGAATCCTAGGCTGATCCGAACTTCGAATATTTCCCTCAGTTTTTAAAACGCCAACACTCCGACGGCAGCCATTTTTCTTTATCAACTGATCACAACCGACGTCTTTTCCCTTGCTCCTCCGCACAAATGGCTGAAATCTGGAGTCCTTTGCATGGCAAGTACTATCCCTTCTTCCACCGCCAGCAGCTTTTCTGAAGAAACGAGGTTGCTTTTGGAAGCCACTTGAATCATCTTTAAGAGGTGCAGTCGCCTCCAGAGCTCCATTATGGGGCTGCTCTACGTGGGGTAAACGGACAGTGATAGGCTGATTGGGCTGTTGAGGAGACTCCGGCGTGAGGAGTTGGTAGTGTGAGTGACGCAATGAAAAGGGCAAAGGAGAAGTCGCAGTTGAGCTATAATAGAACGAGTGAGGCTGGGTTGGAGAAAAATAGAGTTCGCTGTGAGGAAGGTAAGTGGCGAACCAGGGGAAAGGGATTAGACTTTGCTGCTGAGGCAATGGATCTTGGCCGGGAATGAACTCAGGTGCTAACGGGTTGAGAGAAGCCATGGCTGATGTTGACTAGAGAATAAAAACACTTGACAAGAAACGGTTTTAGTTTAGTTTCTAGCTTCAGGTTGAATTGAGAGCAGCTAAACCCAGTTTTTCAATCTCCCAACCCAAAAACAAAACAACAGACTTATTTTGTGAACAAAAATCAAAATCAGTTCAGCAATGTACTGTCTTTGAACTCTCAGTCCTTAGAATTGACAGAAATACATACGCAGTAACATATATATGTATATATATATATATATTAAATATGTAAAACTGGCGGAAGAGGCTCATGCGAACTTGTTTGCACGGAATTTTGCTCTAGTTGCCTCCATATGCTCACGTACAAAATCGGATAATAAAAAAATTGTTTGCATTACCCCGCTCGCAGTGCAGATATGGCAGCAAGTAGTTTCTATTTTTTTTAATTTTTATTAATTATTTTATATTATAATTTATGAATTATATTTTAATATTTATTAGATTATTTAAATAAAAAATTTTAATTGAAATATAAAAATTAAGTTAAATTTATGAAAAAATAATTAGATTAAATTTTTTTTATGAACTAAGTTTAGATGTGGAGAGAACAAATGATACAAAAAATATTTTTTTTTATCCGCGATCAAACCAGTAACCATATAAGTTTACCCTCAAAAGCCTATATTCATATTAAGATGCCTGCACAACCTTGTGATTGTAGGTTGTGATTACCTATTTTACATACCTAATATATATACATATATATAAACATATATTATTGTGTAATATTAAATTTAATTGTATATTAAATTTTATTTTTAAATTAAATTTTTTATATTATATAATAATATATTAATAATTAAATTTGATAATATATTAATATATTACTTTATCAATAATATGTTATAAAATTTTTATATATATTTATTTTTTTAAATCATATATCACACATTATACAATAATATATTATTGTATCAGTTGTTAAAATATCAATGATATATCATAAATTTTTGTATATATCATCATATAATTTATAAAATTTAATATAAAAAAATATAAATTTGATGAACAGTTAAATCTAATAATACATAAATATATTATTATGTCAATAATTGACTAAAATTTCTTGTATGTGGGCATATGTGCGTGTCTATGTGTGTATGGATACAATTTTTATTACAAAGCCTCTTAATTTTTTATTGGAACTCATAATTTAAAAAAATTACATATTTATTTTTTTAACTAACCTCCCCCTCGCCCCCCCGCCTCTCTCTCTCTCTCTCTCTCTCTCTCTCTCTCTCTCTCTCTCTCTCTCTACATATATATATTGCCAATAAAAGATATTTTGAAAGAAAATTACTTACATTACTATCTTCAGGCAAAATTATTTTAAGTATGAAATATTTGAGATAAAAATAATAAAATTTTGTATTAAAATATTATTAAAATAAAAATTGCAGTAAAATTTTTTTTATTTTCACAATTTAAAAAAATTATGTATCTATCTATTTTTTAAAATTAACCTCCCCTTATATATATATATATATATATATATATATATATATATATATATATATATATATATATATATATACACATACACATATATAACAAATACAATATATTTTGAAAGAAAATTATGTACAGTAATGTTACAATTTATTTAATTCAACAAAAAATATTTTAAGTGTGAAATAATTGAAATAAAGATATTAAAATATTATTAAAATAAAAATTACAATAAGAAATAAAGGAAGAGGTCGTTCTCTTAGAGGAAAAATGTTCTCATTATTTTTTCCAAAATTAATGATGATAAAAAAACACAATGAAAAGCAGTTTCTTAAGCACATTTTTCTCGCTTTTGTACTTGAACATTAACTTACATCCACCAATAATTTTACGTGCTATCCAAGTAAAAAGACAAACAATAATACTAAATCCATGAAAAAAAATTTTAATTAAGTTTTGAATATAAATTAAAAATTATAATTAAATATAAAATAATAAAATTAATTTAATAAATATAAAATATTTAAAATTTAATTTTTTAAGCATAAGAGTATTCCTTGATTGTTATAAAATATTCTATTTAAATTATAACTATATATTAAGTTATGTGCTTTTTTGTAATTATATACTATAAGGAAAATGATCTAATTTTATAATTTTTAATATCTTAAAAATTAAAAATTAAAATTTTGATGTATATAAATTTTATAAAATTAATAAATAAATAATAAAATTAATTATTAATTTTTATTTATTAAATAAATTTAACAATGCATAGTAAAATATAGCATACAATAACTTCTCTATATTTTCTTTTCTCACAAACAATTTCATTCCCTTATATATTTTCTTTGCAAGACATTAATTTCTTTCCCACGTTCAAACTCCCTTTATTTTGATGAAAAGTATTCTTATAAGAAAATATTATTTATATATATATTAATAAAGAAATAATGTGATATCTGTATACATAATTTAAAAAAAAGTAAAATTTTCTTGCAAACGGAGTAATTTATTTTTTTAATTTTTTTATATTTAATATTAAATAAATTTTTTATTTTAATATTATATAGTTATATTTTACGGTTATATTTTACAATAAAAACCTCTTTCTAACATTCGATGCCTCAATTTCAGTCCCCGTTGTATTTTCTTCTCCGTTTTACTCAACCCAAATATGTAGTGGATAATTTAGATAGAAAACTTGCATGAGAGACACTTTTAAGTTAAAAACACCGGTAAGATTGTAAATCGGAAATGATGCCTTTCATGAGAGGACTTCTTTAGACTTACCCTAAAAATTAATAAAATGAGTCATACCCTTCAATTTTTTTATAAAAAAAATTGAGAATGTAAATTTAAGGGATAAATATGTGCAAAAATCATTCTTTTTTATAGAAGTGATAGATTTTAATAAAAAGTAATATATGCTTTGTTTGACACATTCAAAAGCAAGAATTTATTTCATTTTATTTAAAAAAAATTATTTCATTTTTAAATAATTTTTTTGGAATAAATTATATAAAATATAATTTTATTTTATTTTGAAATAAACTTTTATATTTAAAATTTTAATTAAAACATATAAAAATTGTTTTAAATATTTATATTTATAATATTATTTTTAATTTAATATTTTGTATTCCTTATTCAAATAATTTGTCTCTCACCCTCTCTAAACATTACAAGAGAAATAATAAAAATAGTAGAAGGATCATATCACATTCTTAGCCAAATTCACAAGATTTGTTAGCTATTTATAAAGTGAGCTCTCTTCCGGAGAAAGATAAGAATAAAGATAGTTAATAATTTAAAAAATTAAGGATAAAATTATTGAATAAGAATATTACATTTTAAATGAAATGAAACTTTATGATAAGATTTCAAAAAGTAATAATATAAATATAACAAGATTTTTAAATGAAATAAAATTAAATAAATTTCAAATTCAAATATGATAATTTGATAGAATTCATTTAAAAATAAAAAAAAATCTTATTTTTGAGTGTAACAAATATCAGAATAGGGTTCCAAAATAAAAGAAAATTGACAAAATAAAAAACTAAAAAAATTCAAGGGTTTGTTTTTTTTTAAATAATTTTCTAGTTTTTTATTTTTAGAAACAGAAAAATCTATTTGATAATTTATTTTTCAAATTTTATTTTTAAAAATTATTATCTAAATATGTAATAAAAAATAAAAAGAACTTTTAGTTATTTTTTGAACCTTTTTTTTAAATATTAATGTTATAATTAAATAAAATATTTTTATTTATAATATTAATTATATCCTATTATTTATTTTATTTTAATCTAAAAATAATTTTTGAAAATAAAAAATAATTTTTAAAAAATAATTTAAAAAAAATGTTCAAATACACTTCAAATCTCTGTTAGAAGACATGCATATGCTATTATGCAATATTTTGAATCTCAATTTGCCCATTAACCCAATAAAGTAATTGGATAAACGGGGTTGGTTTAACTAATTTAATCGAATGGTTAAACTAGAATTGTATTTTTATATTTATAAATTTATACAATAAAATATTTAATATATTATATTATATATTAATATTTTTAAGTCACTAAGAGTGTGTTAATAATATGAAATTTAAATAGTTATAAGAGGTTTTTAAATTTTTATCTAAATTTTAAATTTTTATATCATGATTATATAAGAATAAGTATATTTTTATTATTATTATTTATAATAATACAAATAATATAAATTAATAAAGTGAACACACATTTTTGAAATAGGTGAGCTTGATTAAATTAATTATTTGAAAGTAAATATATTTTTATTGGTTTAATTTACAAGAAACTAATCTTTTTTTATCGTAAATATATTATACGCAACATATGTAACGGAGATTATCGCAGGCCAAGGCGTCTCCTCATCTACTGTTCGAGCCTTCCAACAAATGTTTCTTAGTTTAAAAAAAAAAATCAAAATTAGTTTAATCGGGTTAATGGTTTACTCGAAATTTGATCGGATTTCAATAACCCAATCAGAATAAATGCTAATTCCGAATTTAAGAATTATTCCGGCTTACTTCACGTTTCGAGTCCCAATCTGTCCGGTTCAAATAGTCGAACCAGGTAGGTTTTACAACATTGCTACTATGCTTATTTGAAAATAATATATTTACATCCAAAAATGAACATAATATCATATAATAATTAATAATTTCGTAGATTTTATAGTAAAATCCAAGTATAAACTAGAGAAAAATGACAACTATGGAGATGTTGGGTAGGGATTAACTCATGACTAGTTGATCAAGTTTAACTGGTTGACTTATTAAATAAGCTGAATGAAGTATTTGGTAAATGGCTTTTGGTTCTGAATCAGTTATTTTTTAAAAAATTACAACTTGCAGCATTTTGTTGTATATTTATTAAATGATTAAAATACCCCCAATGATTTTTGATATTTCTTAATTTGCCTTTCTTGAAAAAAACCTCAATGATCAGAGATATCATAGCTGCTAGACACGAATCATTGGCAACTACGATTTTCAAACTGTCCCATAAACCTACTATTAGTTAGGGCAAATAATTTAATTTTGATCTAATGTATGCATAAATTGGGTGCAGCTAGCACCAAAAGCCATATTAATTTTTAATTTAAATTAGATTTATTATTAAAATTTTATTTTAATTGATATACTTTAATATTGTAAATATATTTTATAATTAGTAAACTAATGTCTAATTAATTTATATCCACAAAGGATATTAATTTATCAATTTTTCATTCCCTCCCCTATCAATATATAAAAAATTATAATATTTATTTTTATATAAAAATTAAATAATTATAGTTATTAATTTTTTATTGATAAATTTCTTTATTATAAAATTTATATTAATTTAATTTTAAAAATATATTTAATATATAATAACTTATAATAATATATTAGTTACAAAAAAAAATAATTTATTAAATAATATATAAGATTTAAAATATTAAAATAAAAATATATTTATACTCTTATATATCATTTTACATATAAATAATTAATTTTATTAAATATTTTTATTAAAAAATTAATATAATTAATTAAATTAACTAATAATTAAAATTAACAGTTAATTATCGATTAAGGCCTATCAAGTGTTGAATCGAGAAGCAATATGATAAATGCATTTTAACTGGAGAAGTGGTGACTTCAACATTTTATTGGATTTAGAGAAAACGGAGTGACGTGAGCGTAGAGTGATGAGTGAAGGGACAAAACTGAAAGGAAGTGGAAGAAAGATTTAAGTAATGATTAAGTGGATCCGTGCATTAAATGCACGGATACGATGAGAACGAAGGGTGGGAGATGCAGCAACAATTTGACGGCAGTGTTTCTTTTTCTCACTCCGAGTACAACTCCCGGCGCCCCGGCTCTCCTCTCTCACAGATTTGCCTCTTTTTCGAGAGAGTCAAAACTGTACATCTCCCAGTTCCCCGCTCTTTGAAAAAAAAACCTTATTTTAAAAATAACAAACATAATAAATAATTATTTATTTAGAATATGATGGCTATTTTATTTTTTAGATACTATAATCATAACAATCCAAACTCCATTCATAAAACTGTTAAAAGAGGACCAAGCTTGCCAATTTTAAAAGATTCAAATTATTATTTTGATAGTCTGTGTAAATATAAACCAAATTTACCTTTGTTGGTGCGTGCCAAGTTACGGACGAACTAGTCCGGTTCGTGTACATATGTATTTTTTTTATTTTTATATAGAATCAAACATTTAATTTATATAAAATTATACTTTCTTTTGTATTTCTAATTATTTGAAGCTATGTTATGAATAATATATAAATAATATTTTTATTTTATAAATATTTTATAATTTATATTCTTTATATATTTTTTGTTATATAAAAATTTAAAAAATATTATGATTTATTTATAAATAGATATATAATATTATGAAATAATCTTAAAATTATTTATTATTTAAAATATTAAAAATTGAAGGAAAATAAAAACTTATAAACAAATCAATTTATCCACAAACCCTTAAAGATCAGGCCAAAGCCTCCAATATGGAAGTTCATGAAATATGTGGATCAACTTGGTTTACAATAATACCGATCCATGTAAACGAGCTCGTGAGCTAATCTAATTCATTTGTTCAATAGCATTATCCAATTATAATTGATATGGAGTGTAATTTTATAGTTTTAATCACCCTAGCCCATATTTATTATTATTATGCCTAAATATATATAATGAATTATAGTTGAATAAGATTGTGCCATAAAAACAAAGAAAAAAAATTCATTCATTAAAATGAATTTACATTAATAAGAAAGTTAAGTTACCTTATAGTCCGAATCAACTTGAAGATATGCTAACTTAACTAACCCTAAAGAAGTATAAATTATGTTTCTTTGACCTTATTCTATACAAAATAAGGTTCAAAATATTTAATTATATAAAAATACTTAATGCAACAACTAACCAAACTAAAAAGCTTCTGGGAAGTTCAACTTTGAAATGGTGTTATAAAAAACTCAACCCATATATCTACAAACAAAAACACAAAGGAGTAAATCCATGATTTAGTGAAAAAATATCTTCATATAAATAAAGTTTCAAAAAGTATGAATTAGCAAAATTTTTATCAATTAAATTTACCTTCCTTCATACACAATAATTAACTTGAACAATATTACGTTCAAATATTAATGCTCATTAATTAATGTTAATAGGAATCAGGCCTATAAGTCCACACAATTGTAATTCACATTGTAACATTCAAAACATTATCAATTTATCATATTCCAATAATATTCATAGTCAATCGATGTATAAAACCTCATTGTAACCCATGATCATTATTATTTCTTCACAAATCTAATATTATCCTTTCACAATATACTTTATCCTTTTATAGATATTTGCCAAATCTAATTTTTCAAACAAACATATATCATTAATTCACCCTTATACAATTTCCTCATTCATCAACATATATCAAGCTTATTCATCACAATTCAGTTCAATTTACTTTACAATACTTAAGTCAATATTACCATACTTCTTTCCATGGTCACATAACTCAACTATTATTATTTAAATGCCTTAGAAACCATTATATAACTCTTAGGTACTTATCCCATACTATAATAATCCAAAAGGAACTTGTTATTATAAATATTAGGATTACTATTGACTATTGACTCAACTATAAACTATCCAAGGACAATTTCCCAACGTATGGCCAATTATATATATGGCCATAAGCTTATAAGAAATAAACTATATGCTTATGTAGTCAATTATAGACATCCAAAGTTAAGATCCATTTAAGGTAATTAATTACATACTCGATTATAATTATCTAAAAAGTAAGATCTCTATTCATAGTTGACTATGAAATTGACTATCTTTTTTTTTAAGGCCAAAATTTCCATTAGTAGAAAACTATATAGTTAATTATAATCATTTAAAAAGTAACTCTCAAGTCATAATTAACTATATAGTCAATTATTACTTAACTTTCTGTAAATCTTAACTCAAAAAATACTATTCACATTTCTATAGATCTTAACTTATAAAATAATATTCATATGGCAAGATTTCCAATTAAACTTATTTATTTCACCATTAACCTTCGCTTAATCATCAATATGCATCTATAATACCTTATTTAAGCTAATTTCAACTTCATAATCAAATTAAACATCATTCATTAACATATTTCAAGTATATTGAACAAAAAAAGCCTAAAACTTTATTTAACCAATAAATTTCTAACTAAATCATTAAATTATAATCAACATGTTCATTCACCTAGTGTGAAAGAGGTATTTGAAAGTTAGAAGTAAGGTTTAGCAATCTTTAAATATTCAAATTCAATAAGTTTGAGATTAGGGTTTTATTTTCCCCTTTTAAGTTTGATGCTAGAATTCCACCCATTCTAAAAGAAAATTTCTGGAAATATTTAAGTTTAATAAAGATTTTGGTGTGCTTACCTTAATGGTATAAGGAATTTGATGAGATTTAATTCCTATCCAACCTTGTTGCAATGAATAATGAAAGAAAAAAGAATATAAAAAAGTAAAAGAGTGTTGGAGTCAGGGTTTAAGGAAAATAAGGAATGGGAAAGAGAAAAGGATGATATTTTAAAGGAATTAGGGTGGGGTATTTTTGAAAATTCATCATATATTTACTTTTAAATACTTATGACTTTTAAACATTTTATTCTACCCATTTTTTCCTTGACCAAATTTATACAAAATTCTCATTCCTAATCTATCCAAGCAAAACTATTATTTACAGAAAGCTCGATGTTATATCTCCTTATGTTTATTACATATGTTACATGAAGAATAATTTAGAAAATATTTTAAATTTCAGAAAGTTGAAATAGTTATTTCTCCTTTAAAAGAATTTATCCTCAAATTCTTACGCTCTTGCTATTCTAATGAACTCTGCATAGATTAACTAATTAAGGCATAATACTTACCAACTAGGTACGGATATTTCTATTACATTTCTAATTTTAGCTCCGAAATAGCTTCCTCAACCTTATGTTGTTTTGAATGAACTAGCATAGATGTTACATGCTTAGATTGCAATTTACAAACTTAATGGTCTAAAATTTCAATTAATTGCTCTTTATAAAATAATTAGGACTCCAGTTGCAATGGCTTGTCTCAAATCACATAAGATCCATCCTAATACATACTTTTGGAGTATGGAAATACAAAATACTAAATGTATCACATGTAAGATATCTAATAACTTTAAACAATAAATAATAAGTCCTATATGCTTTATAATTAGAAAAGGTCTAATAAAATGATGTTCTAATTTTCTTTTTTTTTCCTCTTTTGATTCACGACTCATTTCATTAGTGACACTTTGAGGAACACTATATCCCTTTGTTGGAATTCTAATTTTCATTTCATCTTGTTTATATGTGACTTTTGTTGATCTTGAACTATTTGTAACTTGTCTTGAGCTACTCAAACTTTTTTCTAGATTGTTTGTTACCAGATTCAGTCCTAGAAATTTTATTTCTCCTAACTTAAACTATCCAACCTAGGATTTGCACTTCTAACCACAAAAGGCTACATAAGGAGCCATTTGAATATTTTATTAATAACTATTATTGTACACAAATTCAATTAATGATAAATATTTTTTCAGGTTCCCTTCAAATTTTAGCATGCATGATATAAACATTTCCTTTAGTATCTAAATTGTTCTCAAATTTGGTAGTTGCTTGTTTATTTAAGATTTTATAATAAATTAAATTTTCTAGTTCAATTGAAACTACACTAATTTATACACTTCATAAGATTCATATGAAAAATACTATTCTCAATATCTTCATCTAATTGATTAGAAGTTTATGAAAGAAATTGTTAGTTGATTTCTCTTTTAGCATTAGATTGCATTTTAATTTATCCTAATTTTTTCAATCCTCTTCTTTAATTTCTAAAACACTATCTTTCATATACAATATCTATGGGGCTTAACTGCTCAATATCATGAAGCTCATTATTATTGCTTCTATAATGCCTTTACGTTGGAAAAGTGTTCCAAGTGACTATTAATATTTGTAAATTTCATTTAATGTGTGTGTTGATATGTATATGTATTAATAATGTAAAAGTAGTTAAATTATTAAATTATATACATAAAATTTATTAAGAGTGTATAGGAAGGAAAAATTCTCAAATAATATCATATATCACTTGAATTAAATAATCTCAATTTACCCCAATGTATATAAAATCCAAAAATTTTGAGACATGATTTTGAGTTCTTACTGACAATGCTCAGTTAAGTTAGTTCTATTATGGAATAATCTCATCTCTTAAGGAAATTCTCTCTATTCACATTAATCTTATTCTTTTCCATGAATTGCTCAAATTTATGGATTTTTCAATTTTTTATGGTTTTTAATTTCATGAAATTAATCTTAAGGGAGCACTTTAGGCTCTGGCTTTAACTTTGATCAATTAGAGTGCATGCATCCATCCTAAGTGGGTATCCCTTTCAATTACAAGCATTTTTTATTCTAGAATGTATCTTATGGTAAAAAAATTATTCTGATGTTGAAATTTAATAATTAATTTTAATAAAAAATTAGGTAAATTACATTCATATCCCTTACAATTTAATCTAATTACACTCATAATCTTCTATTTAAAGTAAAAGTAGAGGAATGTGAGTGTAAATAGAAAAAGAAGTTAATATATATTTTTAAAAATAAAAGTGTGCCAATATAATTATACTAAGAAATAAATTTAACTTACCTTAAAAATTTTAATATTATCAAACACAAACATAATAAAAATTTGAATAACAATAATAGCACCTGAATTGCTTTTGAATTCATAAAATTCGATTTAAGAAAATAGTCATCACTTAATTAAACAATGATTAATTCTATTGAAACAATGTAGTGCCATTGCAAATTAACAATTCTAGTTTAATAAAAAATTTCCCTTTAGAAATATATACAGACAATATAATAAAAAATTACAATATCAATCATATTACTTTAGCAATTATGAATTGGGATCAACTCAAAGACGGAGACAAACCATTATTGCATAGGAATAATTAAGCCAAAGAATAATATCTTCAAGGAAATAAAGACATAGTACTAGCTAAATTGAGATAGATAATCAATGAAAGAGCAATCAGATAGCAATGAAAATGAGTTGTGCAATCGCATGTGACAACCTTTGAGTGTCAACAAAGCAGCTTCATAGGCAATGAACCAAGTAGTCTTTCTATCTAATCTTTATTGGGTAATGCTTGAAATACTTTGAAAGTCAAGTAGAAGAGATTGCTCAGCTTGCACAACTAAATTGCCTTTGTTGCAACTTAAATAAATGTCATTGATATTACCTAAAAATAAATAATCTGTCATGTAAAGACAAGACTGACTTAAAGTTCAATACATTTTTTTCCATTATTCTTACTTGAATTTGGTTCATTAATAGGGAAAGAATATTATATCAATGGATACAGTCTAAAAAAACATGTAAAATGCTTATCAAAACAAAAATATTATAAAGAACTCATTTTTTCAATCACGCTGTAATGGTAAGGAGAAATGAGATCATGATTAATAATTAAGGAAAAAATGAACACCTTATTAGCAGGCGATAAAAAATTATAAGTATTTTATTGAAAGCAATCCATCTAGAGGAAAATGAACATGCATATACAGTATATGTTATTTTTTTTAATTGTATAAGCTATTTGTGTGCAAATTGACCTTTGTATCTCCTAATGAAAGCAGAAAGGATAAAGCTACTGGGAATCGAATCTGAAGATCTGCTACTGGAAATCTTTCGCTAGCTTTTGCCAAGGGATAGTAGTCTAGCGTAGATGCATGCTTCCAATGGATTGATCTATTCACTCAGTTTCTCTAGCTGATTAGCAGTGAATAGTTGTCTAAGAACAGCTCCACCAGTATTAAAAGCACCTCTAATAAGCCACTTACCATTAAGGCGATGACTATGCACCCCAAACCAAGAATCCTCAATCCTAGATCCTAGTGTTACTCAATAGTTTAACAGCTAGCATTAATTATAAGATGTGAAAACATATTAGTAATCAAAAGTTAATTACTATAGTTGAATTCAAAGTAAAAAGATCTTCGAAGACAGTACTATATGTAACATCTAAACCGACAAATCAGTGGAATGCAAAATCGTGGTAAGGCAAATAACATTATAATAAAAATTTGGAAGATTAAAGTAGTTCTTGCCACAAATCTTCTATGAATCTAAAAGTAAATATAAATTCTTGAAAAAAAAGAGCAACTCTAAATTATAAATTATCCATAAACTAAAATTCTTTTCATAATATTAAATAGATTCTCACAAGATCAAGTTTGCAAATACTTTATAAAATAAAAAATGAAAGGTGAATTCAGAAAAAATCATACAATTTGCCTAGGTTGAGTAAGTGGCACTTGCAGCAAAAAAAGCAACAATTATGTCAGTGGTTCCAGTTCACACAACTTGGTTTACTTGAAATCCTGAAAGGATATGCACTATACATATTATTTTTAGTTTCAAAGTATTAGAGATACAAGGATGCTAAAATGGATTTTGATGCTATTTTTTGTTCATTAAAATATAAAATTGAATAACAAATGCAACAAAGGGTTTGGTTTGGCCAAGGCACCAGGTTTAATGGTGACCAAGTTGGATCAACACACAAATAAATGGATAGATCACACATATCAAACTAGAAGAGTAGACAAAATAAAACAATAAGCATTTAACAAGTAAGAATCGAAAGAAAAGGAATAGAGTAACAAGGATTAAGCAATGGAATCGGAGACTGAATCAACATTAAAAGAATTCTTTTTCTTTTTCTTCTTCTTTTATCTATTTATTTATTTTGTGAGTTATAGACTTACTGAGTTGAATTTAGTGCCATGAAATATAATCTCCATGGAATACATTACCCACAATGTTTCTAATAGGCATGTGATTAGAGAAAGAAAAACACCAAAATCAGTTCTTACTACTAGAAACCATTAATCTACAAAAATCTTAAGTTATGGAGAAATTAAAAGTTTCAAGATAATAAAAACACAAGTCTTCTAGAAGTTCTCTTACTATGCAAAGTTTTAAAAGGTATAATAGAATATTGGTAAAAGACAAAAATGTAATTATGATTCTAAGTTATATGTGTAAAATTTAGAATAGTTTCATAAAATATCAAAATAATCTAAAATGTTAAGAAAGTTTATCTTTTATACTTAGAGATTTCATATAAAAGAAAGACTCTTCAAGTATATCAACACTTGTAATCCAGAAATTTATCAATAAAATCAATTATTTTATAAAATTCTAGAATCATTTTCCAAATCAAGGGGGAGTGTTCAAAAACTATTAATCTTGAAAAATTATGAGTCTTCAAAAATCTAAAAATTTTTGGAAAATACAATTAAATGTCTCCTAGAAGCTCTACTATGCAAAATAAAATATTTTTAATTCTTATGAGATTATAAGATTATATTAGTTATGCTAAATCATGTTACAAAAATATGTAACAAAAAATTAATTTTTTTTAACATAAGTAAGTCTACTACTTGGAGGCTATATATAGTCATATGTTTATACAGAATGAAAGTTAAGAGAAGTAATAAAATTTATACTCGTTCAGTTCACTTTCTCTCTTACTTCCTTAATCATCATTTTTCAATCGTTTCCTTTAATACCTATTTAGCCATCAATCTTAAAGAAAGTCATCTTAATACTAAATAGTCAAAGTCAATTATTTTCATACTTTGCTTCTAATCTTAGGCAAAAGGTAGACACACTTGCCCCCTAAGATGTATTAGGCCAAATGAAAAGGTCAATTATTTTCATATATTCATTCACTTTTCATTATGGGTGTTAATTTGTGTCATTCGAATTGATTTATTTATTAATCGTATTATTTATGTCGATTTACGAATTACTCGTTTAACTTATTTAATAATTTTAAATAATAAAATATATATTATAAAATTATTTGTTAAATTTAATTATTTATTATTTTTTATAAAAATATTTTTAATTATTAATAAAATATTATTTTTATTTATTATTATTATTTTATTAAATTAATAATTTTATATCTTTATTATATATATCTATTTATAATTAAAATATTATTTATTTTTTTAAATAAAATTATTAAAAATTTAATATAAATTTTTAAATAAGTTGGCATGTCAACCCAAACTCAAATAAATATATCGAATTTATATCAAATTATTATATTATGTCGAAAATTGTCATCCATGGTAAAAATTATGGCTCTAATACTAACGCTTATGTCCTCCTTTAAATAACCAATTAGAGTCCTCGGAGCAACAACTGAAGGTAAAACATGAGGATGGCTCACTAACTTGCCATGATGGATACGAATCCATTTCAAGATTCCTCGGATCAACCAATCATCTTAGGCTTTGTCCGATTACTAAGAAAGGGAAAGCCTTATCTTCAATGAGGGGCGTCTACCTTCTAAAATGCTAGGGAAAAATATTTCACGAAAAGGTATGAAGGATGCCCGATGCAATCCCACCGTGCCTCGCCTTATTCAACGAGAAGGGTGGGGACCCCTCACGACTACTAAAAGGTAAAGTAGCTTGATTGGTCTGCTTGGGGCAACAACAATGCAGATTTTTTGTTTAAACGAGCATGATTCCACCACGAGACGAGCTTACGCAAAGTAGAAGAACCAGGGCAAACAGTAGGATTTGGAGGAGCAAAGAGCAACAAGACACATTATAAAGGAAGGGTCCCAATAATCACTTTACACCATGTTCACATACCTACTTCAGATGCATTTTGAACATAATCATAGAGGAAAATTCACAAAGAGAAGCAACAAATTGCCACTCATTTACCTATCTACAACGAGAGTAGTAGCAGAAGTCCCATCAAGTGAAATGGACACTATGCTTGGGAGGCAGATCAGTGGGCTTCAAGCAACAAAAACAGTGTTTCTTTCCATGAGCGTACCCAGTCATTTGTTTCTTATCCACTCCTTCTACGCAACAGAAACAAGATTCTCAGTGTGCCTTAGCAAATATACAATTATTTACTCAGTTCTTCTCCTCCATTGAAATTTGAAGCACATTAGACATCAGTTATAATGCTCTTTATACAAAATTGAAAAATTCTGCTTTGAAAACATGAATTATCGTTGTGTTTTAACTATAAAACTCCAAAAAGATTTAATAAGAATTCAAATGAAAATAAAAAAAAGGTGAAAACGGTACCCAAGTACTGGGGATACTCCATTGCCTCAGCTTGAATTGCCCAACCTTTTTAAATGAGTGCGAACCTTGCAATATTTCTTTGCCTCAGAATTTTTTCTTTTTTTGCATAATTTCTTTTATTCATTAACTTTCTTTAATTCGCTCAGCTCAATATTTTTTTGGATAGAGAAAGTATACAGGGGTGCTTATAAAGAATTTGGAGACCACTCAAAGGCTGGGATTAATTGATGAAGAGAGAAGTGAGGACTAATGGTGGTGAGTAAGGACAAGGATGGTTTATTCCTTCAAAGATGCTTCGCAAGCGGGATTTTAGAAAGGAATTGTCCATATCATCGAAACCTAACTTTTTTAGGATGGTTTAACTGCTATTTTGGATGAACTTTAATTTAAAATACAAGAAATTACCTCAATTATAGAGGATGCTTAATTATTATGTGTAAGTTTATATCATATATTGTTCAATGGAAGTTTTTATATTTAAATTCAAATGTTTTGGATGCTTATTGCTATTGAATGTACAGTGATTTCCTATTGTGGCTTATATTTTGTAGGGTAGGGTAGGGTAGGGTAGGGTAGAGTATGCTATAAAAATTAAGAATAGAGAAATAAAAGGATATCTAGTAAGTGAATTGTTATGAAAATATCTCTAACTAAAAGGTTAGCGAGATTTAAGTATGGATACTTATCTCCTAAAATAAAGAAAATAAATGACATAACAAAACATTTAACTGTCGTTTGGTTAGATGTAATTAGGAAAGGAAAAAGAAATGACGGGATTTCATTTCCTTTATATTTGTTTGATTTAGAAAAAAATTATTTTCTTTTCTTATTTTTTCTTAATAAGATTATCTCAGATGAAAAAATGGTAATTCTCCCAATTCATCAATGAATCTGATTCCCTCATTTTAAATTTTAAATTTATTATTTTTAATATAATAATAATTTATTATAAAATAATAATATAATTAAAAATAAACATAATTATTAAATAATATTTGATAATAAAAATAATAAAATTAAATAATAATAAATAATTATATAATAATTATTATAATAAATATAATAAACTATTTAATAATATAAAAAATTAATAATATTAATAAATATTAATAATTTAATCATAATAGTAAATATTCATAATAAAATAATAATTATCATGGTTACAAAAAACAATAAACAAATGATACAATAATAAAATATTAATAAATAAAATTAAATAATTATAAAAATAATAATATTAGTTAATATAAAATATTTAATAACATGAAAATAATCAATAATGTTAATAAAATAATAATAAATATAATAACTATTAAAAATTATTAAAATAATATTAATTATTATTAAGATATTAATAATAATTAGAATAATAAAAGTAATAATTAAAATAATATTAATAAGATATTAATAATTAATATTAAATTATTAAAATTATATAATATTAGTAAATAAAATAAAAATAATAAGATAATAAATATAATAATTATTTTAATAATAATTATAAGTGAAATATTTTTTAGTGTAAATTATTTTTATTGTAATAATTCTTGTTCTTGTCTGAATCAAATAAAATAAGTGATCATGAGATTTTTATTCTCCTTTTTTCTGTTTCCTTTATTGATTTCTTTCTCTTTCTAATCAAACGGCCCTTAAATATTTGCGAGAGATTTTGTGAGGGATATATCCCTTCCTAATTTTCATGAGGGGCATATTCCCTCTCGTTAAGTTCTTGCAATCAAATGGCTAATTTCAAATTTCTTTTTCATTTGAATTAGCGATGAAAATCATATTAGTGAGGAACAAAGTTTCACACAAAAATTAGAGAAGGTATCTTCTTAATGTCACAGATAATTAGTAAGAAGGCTTTGAACGGGAAATATGTCCATCACTAATTTATTTTTAGCAAGGGAATTTATTGTTTTGCGAAGAAAATATCACTAAACCGATTTTTCCTTATAGTAATTGCGTCATATTGTGTCCTAATATTCTCTCTATCAATTGTGTGTGTGTATATATATATATAGAGGGAGAGAGAAAGGATTGTTATCGTGGCCATTGTGATACATATTTATAAATAATTTATTGTATCAATATATGATAAATTATAAATGTTTTAAAGATTTTAAAATTTAGAATGATGTGTAAATTTTAAAAGTTGTTTAATCATATCTATTAAAAAATAAATAGTTGTAATTGAATAATTTTAATATAAATAAAGCGTGTGTATCAAGGTGCTTGTTATATCGTATCGACTTCAAAACATATATATACCTCCATCAATAATGCAGTGTGGGATTCATAATGTTTTCATTCTATTTTAATTTTAAGCCCATTGGACCTTCATCTAAAGGCTATGGCCTCGTGTGTAATGCCACGAGTAATGTGCATATCACAATTAATAATATACATACAGTGCTCACGAGTTTTTTCTTAATCATAAGGGTTAGGCTTGCAAAATGCATTGCAACAAATATAGTCTACCCAAACAATATTTATACAGACAATAGAATTTTTTTTAAAAATGAAAAAAATCTATATAGATGACCAAGGTAATTTGTATAGTTTTTTTTTTTTTTCATATTTTTGATAAAAAAGAGAAAATTTTATACAAATGATATTATGTCATTTGTATAGAGTTTTTTTTTAATTTTTTTAAAGAAAAAAATAACAAGCTTCTAATGATGCTAAACATCATCTACATAGGGTCCAAAAATATTTGTTTTAAAAAATATTAAAAATCGCATACAAATGATACAATGTCACCTAGGACAAAGCTGATATTTTCAAACTCGCCAAAAATTTGGTGGTCAAATTTTGGCAAGTATTACAAAGGACCTCATGGGACATGCAGATGACACATTGTTATCTCAACGGCATGAAAAATTCAAAATGACGCATGTGCTCCTAAAAATACAAATGATAATAGTCAATACAAATAGCAAGTGTCATTTGAATAGGTCTAAGGTACAAGATGATGCACGTACCCCTCTAATCAACCTATTGAAATGTCACTTATACTTATAGAGATGACAAAATATTATTTTTGTAGGCCCTGCCTATAAATTTGCTTCTCTCCTTCTCCCCCTTCATTTCACAATTTCTCTACAATGCAACCAGCTCGCCAATGTCTCTCAATTCTTCCAACTTCCAAGTATGTCATCCTCAATTTTTTTTATTTTTTTATAATTCTTTTATATTTGCTTGCTAATTCTTAGATATTATATGATTAAATAATTAGATTTTGACTTTTGCCTTTATGATTGAACTTGTTGATTGTTGGTTCCTTATAGTGTTGATGTATGTTGAAAAAGTTCACGTACTAAAT
Source organism: Sindora glabra (assembly GCA_020226215.1). Lineage (NCBI taxonomy): Eukaryota > Viridiplantae > Streptophyta > Magnoliopsida > Fabales > Fabaceae > Sindora > Sindora glabra. Next base: position 937,627 of record CM035225.1, read on the forward strand.
TTTTTTAATAATTTTAATATTATACATGAAAATAAATTTTTATTACCATAGGTCAGTTAGATAGAATTGTTATTTTGTATATTGATATATATATATATATATATATATATATTTAATTTGTTAAATATATAATGAGTATGAATAGTATTCTGCATATTTTAATATGATATTTTGTGTGAAAACAAATAATTTCATATAGTTTTATATGATGATTGCTTATTATATTTGATGACATTGATATGATAGTTAAATATGAATTTATTTTAATACTTTATTGTGTTAGTTAGTGAAATCAATATTTGGTAGAAGTTAGTATATTTATCATATCAAACATCTAGTGAGTTTGATAGAAAATAAGATAATAAAATTTTGATTATTACATTAATTAAAATATTAAGTTATATTAAAAGAAAAAATGTATAAAAAGATAATGAACAAAAATTTTGAAAATTACATGAATAAAAATAAAAAAATTCTCATGATATGAAAGACTTGATAAATTAAGCAATCATTTAAAATGCTAATAAAATATATAATTTGATCATTTACAAAATAACTTAATTAAATCTTCATATAAAAATTACCAAATAATAAGTATTCAACACATAAAATTATATCATTAAATAATAATAGAGAATGAAATATGTAGTAATTTAATATTATAAGCAAGTTATGTAATTTTCATTAGATTGTTAAATTTAATAAAATAGAGAGCAATTAAAAATGGCAACAATTTATTTTGATAATTATAGTAATGAGTATAAAAAAATTTTACAATGCAAAATATTTTATAGTTTAACTAATAATTTAAAGTAATAAAATATAAGTAGTAATGAATAATAAAATGCATAATAATTTAATATTATAAGTATATCATATAATGGTAATTAATTTACTATATTATACAAAAATGAAAGTAATAATTTAAAGTAATAAAAATGTAAGGAGCAATGAATAATAAAATATATGATAACTTAATATGATAAATAAGTTATATAATGATAATTAATCTATTATTTTATAGAAGAATTGAATTAATAATTTAAAGTACTAAAAATAGAAATAGTAATGAATAATAAAATGCATAATAATTTAATATTATATGTAAGTCATATAATGGTAATTGATTTACTTTATCAAACAAAAATTAAAGTACTAATAATATTGGGAGCAATAAATAATAAAATGCATGATAATTTAATATTATTAAGTGACATAATGGTATCTAAATCATTATATTATGTAAGAATGAAAAATAATAACTTAGAGTACTAAAGGTGTAAGGAGTAATGTATAATAAAATGTATAATAATTTAATATGATAAATAAATCATATAATGGTAATTAACCTATTAATTTATAGAAGAACTAATAATTTAAAGTATGAGAATGGGGATGATCATTATTTCATGTAACTATTGTATATATTTGTATATATCATATATTTATTTTTTATTTGATTCTTTATATTATGTATGGACATGGGGTAATTTTTATTATATACTATTGGGAGTTAGCATTTGTTTTATTCATTTTTACAATTGATATTAGAATATTGACATTAATGATGCTTGATAGTTATAAAAAATAATTTGCTGTAAATTAATCTTTTTCAATTATTTACAAATAATTTTTTTAAATTAAAAATAAATATATTAAAAAATTAATAAAAATAAAATTATTAAAGATATAAAAAAAATTTTAATCAGTAGATTGTAATTAAATTAATTATCTATATAGATCTGAACTATACAGATAACACCAAAAGTCATTTATATAAGTTGAAACACATAAGAATATATAGACAATTCAATACAAATAATAATATTATTTATAATACATATATAGATAAAACTAGAAGTCTATACAAACAACAAATATTATTTGTATAATTTTTTTTTTGGGTGATGGTCTAACAGTTCATAGACTATAGTAAACCTATAAGGACTATGTGAAGGATTAATGTGCATAATGTAGCACTACTCAGCCAATAATGCCAAATTACCATTCATATTTTCAAATGATTAGATTGAAGTACTTTAGGGAGGAACAAGAGGAATATTGAAAAAGGAATCAAGCAGATTCTGCATTAGAGACCCACGGGCTTTAGCGTAGAGCAAGCCGGCCAAAATGTGAGCAGGGAGAACATGTGGAGTTGAAGCTTGAAGTATACATTGCTTTTGCCATCCAAATTTGAGATCTAACTTGAGATTAGAACTCACGTAAGCTGTGAAGATGTTGACGCCAGTGGCACGTGAGCCATCTGTATGGATCAAAGTGGGGGTAGTAACTTCCTTCTCGTCCCAGTTACAATACAACCTTCATTATGAAGAGAGCCCCTGTAATGCCTTTTAATTATTTGAAAAGAAATTGCCTATTTGATGCAGTCATTGTGAAAATCAATTCCTTCTGAATTCTTTGCTTGTACTCTTTCGCATAAAGGATGTCAGCTGCGTCGGCAACCTTTACGTTCTCTTCCCTTCCATTTATTTTCTAATGCTTAATGGTAGTTGGTTTAGTTGAAACAACGCCATCTTTTCGTCTTTGCTTGGAAATAACCCCACAATTATAAGTTGACATCTCGCCATCATAGGTCGGGCTAATGAAAGAAAAAAACTCGATTTGGATTATGATTGATGGCCATTAAAATTGGAAGCAAGATTCAATCATTTTTAGTACTTGCAATCCGCGCCACAAATATTTTCTTTTCTTTTACCGTACGCATGCAATTTTAGCCTAGCCAAGGGAAATGTTTGTGTCAAACAAGGCCTAGCCTTGTGTTGCACGCCTACAACTCTTTAGCTAAAATTATACAGTGCATGCTAGGCACTCTTAGTAAATATGTCAACCTTCTCACTTAAAATTCTTTTTTGACATGCTTGGTAAAGATAACAAAACTCCCAAACCCATAAGCTAATATCGTATGTTGTCGAAGCACTAGCACATACTGAACTGCAAGATCCTTCTGCACAAAAAACTTCCAGGTAATACGGGCCGAAAGTAACAATTGAATAAAGAGAAAGACACTCCGTTCACTTACTGTATATCTCATTCCATAGTTTAAAGTGTGTAGGGGTACGATCACGAGTCAATACACTTTGTCTCTAACTCAGTATCCAGACACCCCACCAAGCTCTTGGCACACTCTGTCCTTTAAATAGCATTTTAAACAAAAGTCATCCCATCAGGAGATAACATATTTTTTTTAAGTTGTCCTAAACCCTTTTCACCATATTTTGAGTATCTGATTCACACAAAAACTAATTGATACGAAGATAAAAATACAAGGATTACAAGTATAAGCTTTTTGAACTCTACCGAATTATCGAATATTCTAAAATAATCAAAATATCCTTAAACATATGAAAATAAGAAAAAATAATATACTAGCCAGATTAAACCCAAATTTCAGCTACAAGACCATCACAACATGTTGAATTTTTTCATTAAGCCTTATCTAAATCCGAGTATATTTGCTTGTCAAACTATCAAAACTATCAACTTGTGACACCTTAACTTGCTATCACTGCTGCATCTCATCAATTACAAGGAGTCATTTTCTTTAACATTTTTGTTTAAAGTTGAACTTTTCATAAAGTCATTTAAAAATAAAAATTGTTGGATGGTGCTAAAATAAGCTTACTACTAGTCTATTAACAATACCACTATTAAAATAAATTAAAATTTTTATTTTTATTTTTTAATATGTGTTTAGATAGTATTTGGTGTCCTTAAATATTAAATAAAAAATAAAAAAGTTATGTTACAATTCTAATTTTTTATTAAATAAGTTAATTATATTTAACATCCCTTAAATAAAAAATTCTATTATATTCATTATAATATATAAATTGGATCACATCTAATCTAATTCATATCGATAATTATAGTTAAATTGAATGCTAAAAATATTAATTGACAAATAAATTTTTGATGGGCTTTAAATTAGTAATCTTTGGGAGAAAAATTAATCTTTCTTGGGATGTTGATAATTTATACTACTATAGAATGCTAATGGGAAATGTGGGGCTCCTTTTTTTCATTTTCAAAAATATCTATATTAAAATAACACATTTAAAATAAATAAAGCTAATTATGTAGTAATGCATTCAATTTTAGTTAAAATTCCCTCATTACTAAGTGATTAGGCAAATTTTAAAAAGGTCTAAAACTTCATCAATTGGTTTCTTTATAAAAGATGTAGAAAATTTCTAATTGGATGTTTATTGTTATTTTTCAACTAAATTTCATTAATACTTAACACATGTGCACAAATTTACAAAAAAAAATCAAAATGGTAAGGAAAGTGTTATTTATAAGTAGTTAGAAAAATTTAGATGATAATTATTGATATAAAATTGATGTCTTTAATTTGATAATATCTCAAAAAAGTAGCAGCTGCCATATTTTAAAATGTCAATCAGTTACTTCATTAACATATAAACATTTAACGTGAATTGTCTTGATAATTAAAATGGCCTATATGATATCCATTTTAAAAATTAATGTGTTAAATTTTCATTGTTTCCATAACTTCTTTAATGCTATTCAATACACATTTTTAGGTTTTCACACTTTGTTTGTAGATTCATAACTACCATTATTTTGGACTTTAGTTAAGCTTGAAACTGACACTTTTTAAGTTTGCCATTTTCTCATATAAAGCCTTAGGAATACTTTTACATGTTATTATGTAAATAATTGATATTATAATTATCTAAAACTAACATGTTAAGTTTGATTTGTAGTCATAAAATTAATTTTTAACTATTTTAAAGAGAGTTAAGTTTGCTTCTTTTTCTTCTTTTTGAAAATTTTTGCAATTTAGATGCTGATTATACAATTTTAACATATAATTATTATTTAACAATTCATTATAAAAGTATAAATAAATGAGTAAAGAAAAATTATTTTACAAATTTATATTATAATTTTATTTCTTTCCAATAATTATATACATACATAATCTGTGAAATAACTTACACCAAAATTATAACAAATCATCAATAAACAAATATTATATGTCTACATAAATATCATGAAACCACTATATATGAAAATCATCATCATCCTTAATACAAATTCTAGTTTATTGCTCAAACTCAATTTTACTTGTTGTATGCAATGTATATACCTTGTATACAATAAGAAAAAATTAACAATTAGGCTCCCCTATGATTAATTATTATGACGAGAGACTTTATACGTGGTAAAGGTGTAAGGAGGATATCATCTCCCAATAAAATTTTAATTATATGATCTTGAAATACATATCATGGGAATCAAATTTTAACGATTATCTAATTTATTAAAATTTTGTTATGTTATATGTTACAATTTGATTCCTATGATATCTACCTCAAGATTATAAGTTTAACATCTTAGATATAGGTATATGTATTTTTTTTATAACAAGAAAATTTGTTGAACTAGACTTTCCCATGATTAAGAGGTTTTGCTCATAATGGAGGTGTAAGGAGGATCTTGTCTCTTAGTGGTAGAAGGTAAGTCCTTCAAAATGATCTACAATATTTTTAAATGTGATAGATGATGTGGAATGGGGGTAATTTTTAAATTTAACACAAATTTTAGAATTAGATAATAAAGACAACAAAACCATCATCAAGATGTTTAACATAAGGAGTGTGAACAAACTTTTGTAGGATATATAGAACATTAAATATTGATTATGAATAAAAAATCAATGTCTAAAATAAACATTTGACGTCAATTTCATTTTAAATCAATGTATAAATATTGTACATTTCTCAAAAGACTTTTAAAATGCCTTTTAGCCAATGGTTATGTAAATAACTAATGTATTAAATTTTTATTATTTCATAAAGCATTCTATCTTAAACTCCAATGTCTCTTGCTTAATCTTAAAATATTTTATATCAGGAGACATTAAAATCCTGAATAAGATGCTTCTAATAGATTTGAAGCATTTCTATTCATTATCCCACACACAATAACAAAACAAGTATGAATAGTATTTTTAGTAAGTAGAGAAAGAAATGGACGTTGATTATTAATGCAAACCTGATGTCTTATATTTCTTCCTTTTCAAAATAAGCAATGGTGGATATACCTTTCGATGTCAGTTAAAAACAAAATTTATATGTTAACTTTTCACATTTCTTAGACATTTTAAATGCATTTTGGCCAACAGTTGAAAAGAATACTAATGTCTTATGTTTTCACTCAAAATTTTAGATGTTAGTTATTTTTAAACTTGATGGAATAACTTTGTTACTGATTTCAAAAATATCATTGCATCGATACAAATGTTAGTCATAATTTATGTATGTTATCTTAAGTTTTTATATAATTTCAAAAATATTATCGTGTTAAAATAAATGTCATTAATAATGGTAACTGTTATCTATCTATCAATGTTAATTAGTTATTCTATAGTAGTGTTAAACAAACCAAAATAAATAAATTTCATTAAAAAAATATAGTTCTTAAATTCATGTGTGAAAGTGTTGGTGTCTTTAGTGGTACATTGACACTTGGTATTATTTTTAAGAGTTGTTTGGTTAGAGGTAATTATGAAAGAGAAAGGGAATGATAAGTTTTTATTCTCTTTACATGTATTTGGTTCCAAATAAAAAATAAAAAACTCATTCCCTTTTCCATTTTCTCTCAATAGAATTATTCAAAATGAGGGAATGACAATTTCCCCTAATTTCTCAAAAAATTTGATTCTCTCATTTTGAAATTTTAATTTATCATTCTTAATATAATAAGAGATATTAACAATAAATTATTATTATTATAAAATAATATTAAAAATAAAAATAAAAGTGAAAGTAATTGTAAATAGTAATTAATAAATAGAAAATAAAATATTAATAATAGTAATAATAATATTAGTAAAATAATACTAATAAGGTAATAATTATTTTAATACTAATTAAAAATAAATTATGTTTTACTATAATAATTGTTAATAAAGTAAATCAGAAGAATATGATTGCTTTTCTTGTTTAAATCAAATAAAGTGGGAAATTATTGTATTCATTCTCTTTTCTTTATTTGTCTTTCTAGATTCTTTCCTCTTTCCCCGGTTGAACCAAAAGATCTCTCAAAGTTTTTCCTTTGCCCAATATTTTTATATGTATGTTCAGTAAATTATTATTCTAATTATCATTAAAAAAATCTACATTCCAAACATGTGCAAAATCACATACTAAAAATTTTCACTTAATGCAGACAAGATGCTACAAATACAAACATTGTTTTAGACACTAGGTGAGAAAGGCACCGAGGATTAAAGCATTAATTGTCCATCTCTTATAAAAATATTTCTAAGTACCGAGGATTAAAGCATTAATTATCCATCTCTTATAAAAATGTTTCTAAGGATTTATTTGATGAGTAAATACAATTATTATTTTAAAAATCTAGAAAATGATTTGGAATAAAAAGCAATCATGAATTAATCACAATTATAATCTGATCAATATTTTTTAAAAAGAAAAAGTCTGGAAAATAACTTGAGACAAGAAGCAATCATAAACTAATAACAATTATAATCTTAGTCAAATCTTAATCAATCTTATGAAAATGAAAATGTAAACCTACAGTTAAAATATCACTCCTCTGCATATTTGTTTGAAGTATATAAGGCTGCCTGTTTAAGTGAATACATACCATAAAGAAAAGTGTAGGAAAAATCCATGGTTTATTATTAATATAATAATATATTAATATATTATTAAATTTAACTGTTAATATAATATTATATGACATGCTAAATTTGTTCTTAAAAAATATAATTTTAATATATAATCAAATTTAATAATATATTAATACATCACTGTATCAAAAATTCTTTAAAAAAGTGCATCATTGAGTCGCATGCATGAATACAATGGGAAAACTATGTATAGTTGGGGGGGGCCATGACAACCAAATTTACGCGTAATCTTGTGTATTGCATTATAAATTTATAAGTTTTTAATTAATTTTAAAAAAATTAAATATTTACCCCCTCAAAATATAATATTATTCTTTTAAATATTATGTATTTTTTAATTGTATGCTTATATATATATATATATATATAAGCATAAATTATTTTTATTTTATTTTGATAAAATATTATTATAATTTATATTATTTTTAAATAAAAATATATAAAAAATAAAGTATAATTTTTTTAATATTTATATATGTGTAAATTTAATCTTCTTAAGAAAAACATTTTAGTTTCGTCCCTGCACGAGGAAGTACTAAATTCACGAGTGGGATGGCTCCAGTAGTTGTGTTTGATCCATCCATCATCGTTGCGTCGGCTTAGGCCTTTGCTTTGGTTGTCCTTGAAAGCGTTGAAGCGATAGCATATAAGAGCAACCGCGAGAGAGTGATTCCGTGAAGGGAAACACCTAATCATAATTAATAAACTAATGGAATATTTATTAATTATAATTAAAAATAGATAGTATAATTGGGACATATTTCTCTTCCGTGAAATCCAGCATGAAATCTGCATAGAAACGGAGAGAAGAGCCACGTGGTCCCATCTCCCACCAAAAGGCCAAAAAGGGCCCTGAAGTCGTGTTTGCTGCTCCATGTAGTGGGTATAAAGGGCGACAAGCAAAGGAAACCTTCACATGGTGTGTGACACCACCTTCACCTTTTTAATTTTCTTGGTTCGGTTGGTATTCACGTCAACTTCTTCATCTCAACTAATCCAATTATTTGGAACAAGTCAAAGACAATTTACTTATATTCATTTTAAGTATAAAGCACAACCAAAATTTTGTCGGCTAATCCAACAACCAGCTTTGCATGTAAAGTTTTTTTTTTTTTTGGTAAGGTAAGGAAATATATTAAAAGCAAAAGGCATTACATAAGTATAGTTGGTAACTGTAATTTTAAACTTACTCTCAACTCTGCAGCCACGTTTAATTAAAAATTTTAATAGTTATCGAAATTTGGGCCGTGCTTCTATACATTCTCAATTTTAAGTAAGGTTAGATAATAGTTGGTTATAATTAATTTTAGGCTCTTTGGCCAACCAATCATTTGCAACCATTAATTATTTTTTATCATCCAAAGTTGACTAACGGAGAAGGAATAACAAGTGAAACCGCAAATAGTAGTTTAAAATAATTTTATTCAAATTAAATAGAATAATCAATCATTATCCTTTTCTTTGTTTTTTTTCTTTCTAAACTAAGGATAAACTCATCTATAATCTTTAGAGGTGCAAAAGAATGTCCTAAAGTGAATTTAGATGGATTATGTGTAATGGTTTTCCTACTTGTAAAGCTCACCATGGAAATTATAATGATAACAATGATGATTCCTCAACTTTGATGCCTCTTTTGAGCCAAGCTATCATGGAAAATATGACAATGTTGTCTTCATTGTTTTTTTGGCAAGTAGTAGTAGCAACATATGAGAAGTTGTATAATAAAAAATATTGCATAAACAATAAAGTTAAGAAACAAACAAATGAGAAGAAAAATTGAATGATTGACTTTTTAACAAAGGAAAAGATGAAGCTCATTAGAATAATATTATTAGACATAAACAAGTTGGGAATTGGAAATAAGAAAGCCTCCAAGAGTTCAAGACTATGGGCAATATTTTATTGAAAATATTCAAGATTGACTAATAAAAAAAAGTTGTGATTGGTGGAAATTAATGCACTCAAATTAGTAACTGAGGTGGGATAAGAAATGATGACATGTGTATGGTTAAGAAGAAATACCATTAGAAAAGCTATCTCTTTCTTAACCTTTAGATTTCCCAAAGAAATATCTTGTATTTACCTCCTTAGTAGATTGAGCATGCAGGTGGCATTAAGTTTCTTTGAATTAGTTTATCTTCATTGATCATTGACCGTTAAATCAAAATTTATTCTAAACTTGGCCACTTTTGACCATTGAGTTTTTAATATTCGTCATTATTCATCCATTATTAGGTTGTATTAGTCAGATTACGACAAGTGATGAAAAATACTCACCTTTAATTTTAGCAATAAATGTATTACTTTATGGAATTTTTATATAAGATAAATTTGTAGAATGTATGGTAAAACTTGAAATATTTAATATATGGTAAGTTTGCATAAAGTTATGAAATATAAGTTTGCCTTGTGAAAAATATAATATGATTTATATAATAAATATCTTAAATATTATTATACTCATAAATAGTATCATGAGTCTTTCAATCAAATAAAATAAGGATGGGTAAAAAGTGGTCACCCAATCCAATCCAACTATCCAAAGTTGAAAATAAACAATGGAAAGCAAGTGAAAAAGGAAACAAATTGGATTGATACAAACTAAAAATGTTGCAAATTTTAGATTATTATTGACTGTAGTGGGCAAGTATTAAATTGACACCCAACCAAGCCTGGACTCATTTTTTAATTTCAATTTAAAGTTTAAGATCTTACTCATCTTTCTTTTCTTTTCAAAAGCCTTAAATTTCATTTAATTTGTGAATATGTTTTTTATTTTTTCTTAGTCTCATTTTCTAAAAAATATTTTAAAAATATTTTATGTGATTAGAATTTATTTGAATATAATTTTTATTTTTATCCAAAATTAAATAATTATTATAGAATGGTGTGAAATTTAGACAATGATAATTGATTATGGGTGATTATGATGGTAGTGCTAATGGTTGTGGAAGTGACAGTGGTACTTGAATTGGTAGAGGTGGTGGTTGATGCAAGAGTTGTTGAAATGAACTTAAGTTTATGGATAGGTCTGGAAGTTTGTAAAAAATATAAATTAAGACCTATAAAATGAGTCCATTTAAATGTGTACCTAAAGCAATCAAGTTAATGCAAATCGAACTAGATACTCTATAGACAAGTGTGCATCTTTTTTTTCTTTTTTATTACATTTTCATGTTTAAACTAAATTAACACATAATGCAAATGTTTACTTAACTAATCCAATACTTAATTGTAAACCTAATTCTTTATTTTTTAACTGAGCTGAACCTAAATGAATTATTTCTAAGTTAATATTTTTAAAATTAATAAATTTTTATTATAATTTATTTAATCTTGAATTATTGATGCAAACTAAAAATATATTAAATATGTGATTTTTGAATTTACAATTATTATTTTAAATTTAAAATTATTTTAAAAGCTTAAAATCTATTTTAAAAAAAAGTTTACAAATTCAATCCATATGTGAACGACCTGTATATGTTAGAATTTGGACTCCTATTTAAGGAGTTTGCAATTTTCACAACCCAAACCCAATCCAATCTATTTAGGCCAAGTCTACATAGACAAGTCCATTTAACAGCTCTATTGAGACAACGAAAGTGGTGATAATAATGATAAGTCAAATGGTAATAGAAATGACTATAAAGATAAAAGTGATAGTGATGGCAATAACAACAACAATGACAATAAGTTTAAAAGCAATGATGGTGACAACAATGACAATAAAGGTAAAGGTAGTAGTAGTGATAACAGTAATAAGAATAAAGGATGTAATAATTGTAGTAATGGTGATGGTAATGATAGAAGTGAGAATTGTTAATAGGTGAAAGTATATAATAGTTTATTATAACAAGTTTAAATATTCCAAATAGTAATTATGTAGAAGTGAAATTATAGAAAACATCTTCTTGTTATTTTCTAAATTTTTAAAAATATGAATTATATTTCCTAGAAACTAAAAATGATAAAATTCATTCAAACATTTCCTTATAAATTTTCTATTTTTCTAGTAAAAATGAAAACTAAAAACAATAAAAGTAAATGCAAAGAATGTATTATTAACCTTTTACTAATCCAAAGCATAGAAAGGGGCATGCCCACTATTATCAAGGATATACATAAACTCATCCAAATACACCTCAAGTTTAGATTGCATGGTTCAAATGGCCTCTTGTTGTTATACAAATTTCATAAACATAGAGCATTCTAATGGTTTTGTAAAAATAGGAATCATATTGTTCGATTTGATACAAATTTAAATTATTGTCAATTAATGATTATTTTCTATTATGAGTTATCTTTCTATTCGAGTTAGGCTTTTATATTAGAGTTAGATTAGGATTCCTTGTTAAACAAGTATTTTAGAGTTATAAATATTTGTATTAGTTAAAGATTTGAAATATAAGAAAGATACGAAGTGAATGCTTGTGAGGGTTATGTGGAAACCTTTTATGGAGGTTTATGAGAAATATAAGAAGGATGATAGTAAGTTATGAAGTTATAATTAAGAATCTTCACATGCATTATCCTATAAGCTTTAACAACATAATGAATTTTTTCTTATCTTTAATTTTTTCCTTAGAGTTTAATGTTATTCATGTTGTATTATTTGTATGCTTTACTTCACTATTCTAATTGATTTAATTACTAAAAGCTTGTGTGTTTTAAGATGGGATTTTTTTTCAATAATTAGTACTAGAGCAAATTTGATCTCATAGGAAAGTAGAAATTTGAGAGAATAATAATTTGATTAATTTTGTATGCAAGATAAAGATAATGGATAAAGTTGATAGTGATGGTGATGTGATGACAATGATGATTCCTAAAAATATTCTCTAATGAAACTTATGATACTTGATTAAGATGGAGCTACTTGATAGGAAAATGATTATTATAATTTGAAGAAATTATAATAATGGAAAACTCTTATAGTTAGTGTTCCATAATTGATCTTATTTAGCTGAAAATCAGTGAAACATGAAAATTGATGAAGATGATGGAATTTGTATTAATATAGAAATTGTTGGGTTTGATCCAATTCAAATTATTATTAATTATTTATTGTGAGTTACCTTTTTATTTAAATTAAGTTTTTATGTTAGAGTTGGATTGGAATTCCTTGTTAAACAAGAATTTTAGAATTATAAATATTTATATTAATCAAAGATTTGAAGTATAAGAAATATGTGAGATGAGTGGTTATAGAGGTTACATAGAAACCCTTATAAAGGTTTATAAGAGACATGAGAATGATAGGTAGAAAATTATGGGGTAATGGTTGAGAACCTTCACATATATTATTTTGTAATTTTTGACAATATAGCAAATCTTTTCTTGTTATTGGTTTTTCCCTTAAAGCTAGGATTCTTCACATTAAATTATTTGTATGCTTTATTACACTACTTTAATTAATTTAATTACTAGATGCTTGTATATTTGGAAATAGGACATTTTTTTCCTAATACATACTACTTTCAAAATTACTTGCAAGTTTGGACTTTTATAATTTATCATTTAGTAGAGTTATACTTAGGGGTGGGAATGTTTAACTAATGTGAAAATACTTGGTCGACCCAAACAAAAAAAACCAATTAGGTTTAGGTGATACAAGACAAATGGTTTAAAACATATTGAAAAATTGGATAATTTTTATCTTTTGATTGGATTCTAACTAATTGTAACTGAACCCAACCAATTAACAAGCAAAATAGTGTCATTTTGCTTATACAGTGGTGCTCCTATTTCTTGCCTCCCACTTCGAGTTCACTCTATTCTTTTTTGGTTTTGCCTTACTCATGTTATGCTTTAGGGAAAGCTTTGGTCTCATTATTGTCGTTGCAACTACTTCACCAGTCTGATTCTTCCAATATTATATTTTGCCTGCAAGCTCCACTTGCTATCAGCCATTAAAAAGGTGAAAGATCTTCGATTAGAAGTTGAGAAGATCTTACAATGGAAAACCACTATTCTTAGTAGGACTTTATCTACGATTCTGGAGTGATTCTTCCATTTTCATATGAGGTTTTATAAATTAGTTCTTATAGTTGTATAAAGCTTTTTGGTGTGATTTTTTCGTTAGTATTTGCCTTTTATAGTTTAGCAGAATTTAATATAGTAAAATTTAAATTAGGAGGTATTTTTAATAGAAGCCTCAAACCCTTTAAAGCAACAAATCATCCAATGTTTGAGTTCTCACGCTACCTTTTTGCAAACTTTGTCAATAAAGATGACCTACCAATTCTGAGTTCTCACGCTCTTATAGCCTCAAAAGAGTTTCTAGCTGAATAGAACTATTTTATTTTAACTGCTAACTCCAACGTGGAAATTGAAACCAAAGAAAACTCAAAGGTTGCTTTAGTGTTAAAAGATTAAAGGTTAAACCAGTTCAGGTACAATATTGAAATTGCAAAGACTCTGGCTAAAGAGGTTAGTGTTCTCTACCAAGGTTGTAATTTTTGTGTTACTTGCATTGCTTGCCCTACCTTTTATGCATATTTAAAGGTAATTTTTATTTACTAGCTTCTGTTATTCTTTTGCTTCTATTAAAAGAGTGATTCTAGCCATTCTCTTATATGGTTATTCTGCCTATGAAAATAAGGACTTTTGAAAGGATTTAATTACTCAAATATGGTAATAGTTAACATTTTCAAGGTTCAAAGCTAAAAGGAAAAGGAAAAAAATGCAAGGCTTGATTATAATAATACAATATATATGAAACTAGTTTAATAGTAAGTATTATGCTATCTCCAATATTTGTTTTATTGAATGCTGGTTCTATCTATTGGAATGGCCAATAGCTTTTAAAATATTATATTCTCTTTCAATTTCCTTTAATTTTTAGGAAATAGAGCCTAATGTTTCAATGTAACTTCTAGAGTGTGACACGCATTTTGGGCAATATGGAAATGATTACATATTTTATAACTACAATAAAGTTTTAGTTGGAGATCCTCTTTCCTTAGTGAGAGTTTTTTTTATTGAAATCCACTTTTATTGGTTCATTTATTTTATGGCCTGGAACTCAGGCTAACTTTTGTTGAAATCCACTTTTTTTGGTTCATTTATTTTTATTGAAATCCACTTTTATTAGTTCATTTATTTTATGGCTGGGAACTTAGGCTAACTTTCAGTGGTCCCTTATTTCCAGGTTGGATGGAAAATTAGTTTTTGTCATGACATTGATAATTTTTGTATCAAGTATCTGTATGTTTGCTTTGTGTTATTATGTAGTTGGGTTTATTGTCAACAATTTAAGCCTTTGTCATAATATGCTATTAGAAGTAAACAACTTCATGATATAACTTATTTAATCTTTTATATTTACTTTTTTTCCTCTTTTGGCAATAGTTTAGGTTAATTTGTATCTAAGTACCAATTTTTAAACTAACCAAACCTGCTTAAAACTATTCCAAACTAATTTGGTTAGTTAATGTCAGATTGAGAGTTTTAGACAATTGATTTTGGTTGAAATTTGGACATAAACAATTAAGGGATTAGTTAGAATTGTGTCTGCTAACTAATCTTAATCAATTGATTCTCACCCTTAGTCATACATTTTATTCATTTTATTAAGTTTCATCTTACCATGTTTTATTTTTCTTTTAGCCTCATATAAGGTTTTTTTAATTGTGAATTGAGACTATTAAAATTAATAAATTATTTGAAAGAATGAAAGCTAAAGTCAAAATTATTTATATAATTATTTAATTTATAGAAGTATTATTAATAAATTATTTATTAATTTTTACCTTTTCATTTCTCTCGTCTAACATAAAGTGTATTCATAAATCCTAAATTATCAACTATTCATAATTTAATTTTTAATATTTTTACATAAAATAATATTTAAAATATTTATAAAAAATATTAAAATAATATATTAGTCATAAAAATGTATATTATTTTAAATTTAATAATATAATTTTGTTGAACATTTTATAAAAATATAATATATTATATATATCACTATAAGAAAAAATATTGATTTGCAATAGAAAAATCCATTGCTAATGTTAGAATATCTATTGGTAAACTAAAATAACAATAGATTAAAGGTTGTTACTAAACAATATATCGATAATTCAATTAGCATGAACAAAAAATATCTATCTGTTATTATTTTTTATCACTAATATTGGGAGATGATGATAAAAAAAATGAATGACAAGTTGAATTAATGATGCCTATATCTATTGCTAAATTGAGTATTTACTGATAGATTATCCATTCATAAACTAATATATAAGGACAAAGAAATCTGCTGCTAAATT
Source organism: Sindora glabra (assembly GCA_020226215.1). Taxonomy (NCBI): domain Eukaryota; kingdom Viridiplantae; phylum Streptophyta; class Magnoliopsida; order Fabales; family Fabaceae; genus Sindora; species Sindora glabra. The sequence continues at coordinate 953,608 of CM035225.1, forward strand.
TTAGTTTTATAATAGAAAAATTTGTTACCAATATGTAAATTTTTGAAAACCTGTTAGCATTATTATTCATAAATTCATTACTAATTTTATTGTTAATTTGAGAAATATTGATAATTGATTACCTTATTTCAAGGTAACCTTTACAAAAAAAATTGTATAAATACAATTCAACTACAAAAACACCAAATTCAATTCATAAATTTTCAATATTAAACTTTATATTGAATATTAATTATCTAATCATTTATTGTAAAAATTATAATGTTAATATTGAAACCTGTATATAAACCAAAACTTAAATCCAAGATTTCTAATAAGTGACATAAATCTTAATAAGTGGAATTTAGCAATTCTTAATTATGTCTTTTTAGTTTTTTTAAATGCCTTTTATTCTCGTGAGAAAGAAGTTTCCGCTTATTCTTTAATGCTTTAGGCATTTAAGTTTCCTTTTATTCAAAATTTATTTATTATATAATTTAACAAAATTATGGAGTCCATCGAAATCATGCTATGAAATGAACCATCAATGCCTTACGAAACCTTTTCAAGCAAGGTTTATTATTGCAAGATAACTATGCTATCAAGATCTCATGTAAGTTTCGAGACTTTTTTTTTTTTTTGAGATTACAAAAAAAAGGACTTGGAAAAGAAGGTTTTGAAACTTATACGAGACCTTTATAGCATAATCACACTAGCAATAATAGATCTTGCCTATAAAAGCTTCATAAAGCATTAATGGTTCATTTCACAACATGTTTTTGATGGGCTTCATAATTCTTTTAAATTCTATAATCTTTAAATGATCTATTTTTCTTAAAAAAACTTATCTTACATGTTTCACTTCACGATAAACAATATAATCTAAAGGTAGTGGCTTATTATCTAAATGTAGCTTTTACATGCTTAACCTTTGGAAACATTATGATGAAGTATCTAACCTGTAGCCTAATATATACTTGTTAAAAACTTAGTAATTTACAACAAATGAAAATAATATTGAATTAATATCATTTGTAATGATTATGCAAGACACATACATGAAAGCATTAATTTATGTATACTAAAGTTAACTTGCTCTAAAATGAAAACTTTGTGTCATTATATTTGATTTCTTCTTCATTTTTATGGATTTCTTCTCCACCATCTTCATCTTTTTCATCCTCTTCATTTTCCTCATCTTCCTAAGTCTCCTTGTTGTTATGGGGGTTATCTAAGCCATCAAGTACAAAATCGCTAGTGAAAACAATTTTAAAATATCTCGATTCATCCTTCAATGAATGGATTTTTTTTATAATTAATGCATAATGGCAATTGGGTATATTGCTTATCATCGTAAAAGGTAATCATGACATCATTCGTTAATGGAGCATTAATAACACTCCTTGCATTGGTTTTAATGATAACCTGTTAGTTATTGCTTATCATCGTAAAAGGTAATCATGACATCGTTTGTTAATGGAGCATTAATAACACTCCTTGCATTAGTTTTAATGAAAACCAATTAGTTATTGTAATCACTTCCATGACTTGGGTATAAAGTGTAATACATTTGCACGACTTGTTGAGTGAAGATGAAGGAATCGAACTTGTTATAACATTAAGAACCATAACCCTAACAATATCATATTGTTTATTTAAACTTATTCCCCCTATTAGGTGTGGGTTTAAATTATTTACAATTGAACATCATTGCCTTCTTTGACAAAAATCTACTATCATCTAACTTGATAACCTTTAAAAGTTTCTTGTAATAATCATTTTTTTAATCTTCATCACTAGATCCCTTGATTAAGTGTGGACTCATGTTAACTTTATTATTCCATGTGAAGTTTATGATCATTGACAAAATACATAGGCTATATGCACACTTTTTTTAAGCCTCATGCTAAGTTAAGTAATTTTTTTTATTAATGATCACATTCTTTACAATTAGAACCTAATCATAAAACAAGTTTATATTGCTAGTGTCATTAAATCCCTTATCTAGGGTGAACAAAACATTAATTGAATAAGATATAAATTAACTTACATAATTGTAAAGGCATGTTAAGAATTCATTTTCAATGTTAGTGTTTATATCCTCTTTGTTTATTGCAATACATGCCATATCAATAATCCTTATTGAAGATTTATGAAATATATAATTATATTAAGCACTTAGTTAACAAATAATTGCACTTTATCATAGTTCAACAATGTATACATTATAGTTATAATGTATTCTTGATCTAATAAATATTAGGTCTTGCATCCTTTAATTGAACAATCAAGATAATTGAATATAGAATAAATATTTTCACCATTTTTTACATTTTTACCATTATCATTATCATTCCTAGGAACTTTAGTCCTTTTGGATTGCACATAAGGTTGAAAGTTATACAAATAGAAAATTGATATTTTTTCAGTAAGATATGCTTTACAGATGGACCTTTTTCACATAGGCCTTATTTTTTACTTTTTTCTTTATGTGTGAAGAAGCTTACTAATTAATAAAATAAATTAATTGTTAATGGTTTAAAGAAACAACTAAACTAATAAATCAATTAATGAGTTTACCTCTCAAATAAATACATCTAATAGTATTGGATGAAGCTTTCTATTAGAGCTTTGTATAGCAAGTGCACTAGAAAGTGCTCCATTGAATTGAAAAAAATTGAAAGAAATATTTGTTCTAAATTTACAAATGATGATAAATATTTTGTTTCATTTACAATAATTATTCTTTTTATATGGTGCTTAAGCATAAGAATTTTAAAAATAAAATTAACTTAATTAGCGTATTCAAATAGACTTTGGTAATACTTTAAAAGGCAATAGGAAGCAATCATTCTATGAGTACGTGACAATCATAGCATTTCAATCTCCTTATCTTACATTCTCATAAATCTACATATTTAATTAAGTTTAAAATATAATTATTTTAAGTTTTTTATCCATTTAAGTACTTTTCTTTTCTCTTATATATTTAACATGTATTACACCTTATGCTTAAACATTCTCCCATTATCTTGTTGAACTAGCTCAAGTTTGATGCATTTACACAACTTAGTTAAATCCATCATAGCTTTCAATTATCCTTTTGTTTTACTAATTACATTTGTTACTATATTAAACATATTGTTAAATATATTCTTTTCCATATGCATGATATCTTGATTATTATGAATAAGATTTATCTTTTAATAGAGCAGTTCCCAGAAGATGTTTTGCTTTGTCCAGTTATGGGTTTTTCTATACTCTTTTTATGTGTATTACACACCTTTCATCCACAATCTTGGGTATATACATAACCCTTTCTAAAAGTTTTTATAATTAATTTTTAAAAGTCAACACAATCTATTTACCTTATTTTTTAAAAAAACATCTTTATTCCTCCTAAATAAGTGATTTTGTGGTAACTTATAAGTATAAAAATTAAAGAATAAAGTATTTCAATTATATTTTAATTTAAATGCCTTAAAAATTCTATACACATAGGTCATGCTAACCTCTTATATATTTACCAATTGAATAACATCCCATATATATGAAAATTATTCATGGTCCATAATAATGAAATTCATAAGATAAAATTTAATTTCAAAGATACACCATATATACAAACATCATCCTCCCACGACACTTATAGTTTGTTTATCAATGATTGCAAGTAGACATTAATGTTAGCTTATGAACTACTTTAATTGAAGATAAACAAACTAAGGAATATGTTCTCTTATTTCATACACATTTATGGAAAGAGATTATAAGAAGTCATAATTACAAGTTAATATTAGTCAAAGGGAGTGAAGCTATTTGCATATAAGCTTAGTTTCACATTTCTAGGATTATTGGTAAATTGAGGATGAGTGCAATCAAAGTATTTCCATACTTTAACATCTGATGAATGAGATAAAGCCTTTAACTCATGAAAATTTTCATAATGCTATCTCATTAAGCTAGCAATGAACTTTGTGTGTACAATATTTGAATTTAGAAGCAAAGGGCAAGTATTATAATTTTTATTGGTAATCTTTCTATATCATGATCAATTAGATTTTTAAGATATGTATTGAGGATGGTTATAGAAAACACATTCTTTATTATTTGTATATTGTTTGTAATAAAATATATAATTATTAGTGTAACAATCTATCTTCTCATACCCAAGGTCTTTCTTCATTTTGTAAAAGTCCTTAGGCATTTAGTTCCTTTTGAGCATGAATTTTTTTGTCACTAACAAATTTTATTGTAACATTGTTTCAAAAGACTGAAGTTAAATTTTGTACTTAGTAGTGTAATTATAGAGAATAAGATAATATAGTTCTTGTAACTTTCATATAAAGGTTGTTATGCATTAACCACAGTATCATAAAACCTTTAAACATTGATATTATAAGATTCTTTTACATTTTGGTTAACGTTTCCTTTAAAATTCATGTATAGAACATTTATTACTATTACCTTGCACCTATTATTTAGTTCTTTAAATCTAATACATGCTTCTCTTCACTCTAGATTATTAGGTCCAATTTTGAATTGAGGCATTCATTTTTTATAAAATGTTCACCGTTAATTAAAATCATTTCCTATAAAAATGCTAAACCATAGTATTAAGCACAAAACTCTTCTTACATTCACACTCACGCTTAATACATGACACCTAATCTTTCAAATTTTTGGTAGAATATCTTTTATACAAGCATGTGTAATGAACTTGTTCATTCCATTAATAAATTCAACTGTTATTCTTGATTAATTAGGACTTATCTTATTGTATATCCACTTATTTTATTTAGGCACATCTACATTTATTTTGCATCACATATATAAGTCATCCAACAATTAATGAACTGGTTTTCAAATAAAATTATGTTGCAATATATAAGTGAAGTACATTTTTAAAATACTAAAGTGTTAATTATTATAGTTTTAACTTTGCAATTAAACATCATCTATATATATATATATATATATCCTTATCCAAGAGTAAATTAATTACAATATTAACAAAATTGATGTAAAATGAAAGTAAAAAATGTAAACATTATAGTACTTTAATCAACCTTAAATGATCATATTCAAATTATATCAAAATAGGAACTCTAATTACATAAAAATTAGAATTTTCCTTCATCAAACCTTAAATCATTAAGGTGATAGATTTAATTCACATTTAAATTTTAAAATAGTTTAATACTTATCCAATACATGAAAAACATAAAATAAATATCAATTATTAAACAAATCTTAAAAATTCCTCACAAAATTATCAAACAAACCCTAAGTAATAAAATTAACATTTCACAAGAAAATAATTGGTTAAAATAAAGAGATCACAACAAGGTGGCTTTTGGAAGCAGTAGAAGGTAGTAGAGAGATCGAAAAATAGTGGTAAAGGTAGAGGGTGGGAGCAGAGAAAATGGATTTTGGTGAAATAAGGAGTTATTGTTGGTGTGTGTTCTAGGAACCAATCATATAGATGATTGAAATAATATACAATGTATTATATTTTATTTTAGGTAATTTAATTATTATATTTTATTTTCATAATTTTATTATTATTCTGCACGATTTATAACTTAATATAATAATTATCCTTGGAATAACTTCACTATTTCTAAAATGTCCCTAGTCAAGTATTATTACGAAAAGGATAGTAATAATACATCGAGACTAGCATGTATAGTGACTGATGATTACGAATCATGAATATGTGATATCAAGTCAATACATGAGTACATTGCTAATGAACAATGTACTGGACTGACCCACTATGAGAATATTGCATGGATAGACGTGTCATAAGTTATTCTCATATGATCATAAATACACATAAACCTTTGACCTGAAGTCACTACGGTTCCCTACATGAAGAATTACTTACTTTAATATTATCCTATGTCACCTTTAATCAGGATGACGAATAGGGCATTGATTGGGTGTGTCATAAATCGTGCAGAGGAAAGTGAGTGATGTAGATGGGATTCTGTTACTCTTGTATAAAAGAGAAATATCCTTGGGCCCCTTAATTGAGTGAGACTTAGAAATGCATGGCCATACTTAATTGGATTAATACGTGATATTAATCATTTATTTTAAGTTTACTTAGTATCAAAAAATATAAATTGAACATTGACGAGGATGACACATTCCATGCCTCCAGTTCAATTTGGATATTATTATAAAAGGGATTATGATGCAAAATGTTAATCATATATTAGGTGGATGTCGAATCACAGACATTCTTACTATTTGAGTGGCAGTGATGTATTGCTAGATACCGCTCACTATCTATGGCTTAATAATGAGTTATTATTAACTTAGTAAGAACCTACAGGGTCACACAAAAGGAGTAAGAATAAAATAATAATTAATTAGACTTTAATTATATTAATATCCAATTAATTGGACTTATTTTCGTGCATATATATTATTATTAAGAATAATAATGTGTTATTCACGTAATATATATATATAATATTATGTGATATTATTTGATATTAAAGTAATATCAAATAATTACGTTATCAGATATTAGATAAATATATTATGAGATAATATTATTTTGATATTTGATAACTATATGCAATTATCTAATATAAAGATATTTATATTATGAGATAATATTATCTAATATTAGATAATTAATAGATAAGTCCTATCTCTCCTCATTATCTCTATGATAAGGATAAAATGAGTTGTTAAGTGTGATTAAGATTTTGGAAGCATTATCCTAGTAGGACTAAGATTGTGGCTTGCCTAAATTCTATAAAAGGGGGCTTGAGGGCAGTACATTATAGACACGCTCAACGCTTCCATACAAACCCTAAATTACTCAGAAAACATTCAATTCTAATTCTTAGAGAGAAAAACGCATCCTAGCAAATTCGTGCGTGGAGGGTGAGAAGTCGTTATTCACTCTATGTGGATATTGTAGAGACGCTGTACCTTCCACTAGCATTTGATTCATCCGCTCTCAAATTTTGATCAGTAGAAATACGAGTGCCCAATAGGTAAAACCCTAATCATTGATTTATGCTTTTTGTATGGATCTTAGGTAGAATTCGGATCAAATTTTGAATTTTCGCTACATATGATAATCCAAATTCCTAACAGTTATTATCCTGACTTAGTTATATTCAAATAATAATGATGTAAAATTTTGTCATTAATTTGAACTTTATAAAATAGTATGTTTATAATGATGACAAATTTACTATTGGTTTGTTTTTATTTTGTTACTAAATCCCTTACAATTTTTTCTACAAAAATTTAAATTATTTGTAAAAGAATTTTCAAAATTTCACACAATAGTTTGTCGCTAAATTCATTGATAAATAAAAAAAAATTATTCTAATATTAATTTTGTGAGTAAAATATTCACATTATTTAACAATAAAATTAGTGATGTTCGAAGAATGTATCATTATTGATTTCATCGCTAAAAATTATTTTTTTATATTTTTCAAAATCGAGCTTAAAATTAATTTTATGACCTATGTTTCATCACTAATTCCATTACTAAATTTTGAAATTCTTATAGTATATCCATTTTTTTTATTTTACACGTCTATATATCAAGACACATATATAAATGAGCTGAACTTATATAAATTGAAGCTTGACTTATTTAAAACATGAGATAGATAATTCAGCTTAAAGATCACTCATTTATTTATGAGATTAATTTATCAAGTTAAAATTCAAATCCAGATGTGAACTACTCTTAATTTGGTTTAACTTATTATCATCCCTAATATTATGTTTGGATAGAGGAGAATGGATGGAAAAGGAAAAATTATATTATGAGATTCTTTTTATTTAAGAGTTTTATTTAAAGATAATAATAGAATTAGGATTTATGATAAATCTTCTGAAGCCTTCAAGACTTTTGACTGCATATTATTTAGTATTTTTACTGATTTTGAGAAATTTCAAATATTCAAATAAAAAAAGGAGTAATGACTTAACTATTCATTCTTATTTCTTTTCTTACCTTTTCATTCTTTTTTCTTCCTTTCCTTTTCTAACTTCTAAACTATCTTTTCTATCTTTTCATTGTTTCTCTCTTCCTTTTCTTTTCTAATTTCTAAACTATATAAAAAAATTTAGATAAGTTTTGCTATTACATGTTTATTTTTTTAGGTTTAAATACAATCTTATTCCTTTATCATAGAAAGTGATCATATTTGGCCTTATGACTCATAAATGAAATATTCTATTTTAATTTATTTAATTTATAAATTAAATCAAATTATGTCAAAATTATTAACTTTTGTCAATTTTAAGATAGAAAATTCTAATTAATAGCCAAAGTTTTAATAAGATTATAAGTTGATAATCATTGAAAGAAAATATTAGCGAAGTAAATACTATTATGTAAAAAAAGAATCATGAGATTACAAAACTTATCTACTATGTAAAAAACCTTTATTTAGGCATTGACATCACATAATCAATCAAATTTCATTTGGAAATTTTTATGATATATTATTTAGTTAATGATATATTAGTACACTATTAAATTTGACCACTGATATGTCATAAAAAAGTTTAAGATTTGACTTTTAAAAAAAGTAAACTTGATGTACGATCAAATTTGATAGTATACTTATACAGTCTCTCCTATTTTCTTTTGATAACTACATACTTGAAGTTTTATTGGAGTTAGAAATGATAAAATATCTGTATCCAATGAAGTTTACCCAAATCAATGGATATTTACCCAATGGATCCTACCTAAATTAGATTATTGCTTAATGGTTTAGATTTAGGTTTACCCATTAAATATCCAATAAATTTTAGATCCTTTTTGGGTACCCCTTAATATTAATTTGTATAATACATAATCCTATATCTAATAAATATTTAATGGATCTTGAATCATTTTTAAGTGTTATATTAAACCTATTTGAATAATATTTTTTATTATTAACTTATTATTATATTAAAATTAAAATTATCACATATATAAAAGTATTATGATTGTTTATTTAAGATAAATAATATTAAAAATATTTAAATTTACCTTACATTATAAATATATTTTAAAATAATATTATTTTATTTTATAATATTAGTTTATATAATGTAGAAATATCTAATTATAAATGAATAAATAATTATTTATGATTTAATTTAATATAATCTACATTTATTCTAAAACTATCATGGATAATATAAATAAGTCAAAATAAGAATAGATATAAATAAGAAAATGAATATAATTTATAATTTTCAAATGTAATTATTATCAATAGAAATAATATAACTTATATTTACCCTAAAGTTAATATGAATAGTATGAATGAGTCAAAATAAAAATAGAAATAATTTATAATTGTTAAGTGTAATTACTATTACAAAATAACATTTTATTTTTTTTAAATTTAAATTATATTTATATTAACGGATCCAAATGGATCAGATCTTTTAATCGAATTTTATTGAATCTTTAATAGATATAGATATTTAACGGATCCAAAATAATGGGTTCTTAGTGAGTTTGGATTTACATTAGATTTGAATTGACTCTATCCAAACCCAATCTATTACCATCCTTAATTAGAGTTTCATATGCTAATTAAAATTTTCAGTTTGATTAAAATTATTAATATGAACCAATGGTCAAAATGATATATTAAAGGAATTAAAATATAATAGTTTATTTAGACATATTAAATGCAATAAATTTAAATATTAAGATAATTGAAATTATATTTAAATTTTATTTATTTCATCAAAAAATATTTTTCATAAGAAAATAATATTTACATATATATTATTAAAGAAGTTATATACATTCCACAACTTATAATTAAAAAAATGATATAATAATTTTTTAAAAATATAATAAATTATTTTTAAATATTTTTATATTTAATATTAAATAAAATATTTTTTATTTTACAATTTTATAATCATATAGAAATAAAAAACCGCAAGAATTTTCTTCTTTTTTTAAAGACGTTGATGAACAGAGCAGAGCATTCACACCGTCAATTAAATTCAGGCACGGCCGAACTATCGAAGCACCGGCTCTATTGGGCGTGGCACCACAGGAGCGAGTACCTCCAGGCCCCAGCCTGATATTCCATGACAAAAATACATAATACAAAAAATCTAAAAATTAATTATTTTTCCCCGTACTGGCGGCCACAGTTATTCCCGCTCAGTTTAGCGTTTTTTATTTTTCAAAGCCTCTATTATATTGGCGCGTGCTTCCTCCGGTTTAAACCCCTCTCAACCACCGATGTGCCACGTCGTCACTTGGTAAAATTCAACAACATCCAGTACAATATAAGTTTTCAATAAAATGAAAAATTAAACTCGGGTCATCTTCTCCATCCATCATAGTCTCACCTGTTATGGATCTTCCTCCTCACTCATACACACACTCTACTGCAACTCTCTTTGTCTTGAAGAAGGCGGAACAATCCTTTCTCTGTGTTTCTCTCAAGGAATAATGGTGAAAAGCGTCAAAGGAAGCAAGGAAAACAGGGGCTGGCATACAAATGTTCATTGCCTTTGTTCTATAGCCATGGGAGAACTCCGACACATTCTCTTTTTTGTTTCTCTGCTTGCTCTTTAACTTAATTTTGCTGCTCACTGGCAGCCGAGTCACCAACACGGTGAGACAACTCGATGGCCTCATCCTCAAAAGCAAGGAGCAGCTCACCATTTTCGCACCGAAAACCCTCGACACTATACTCCTCAATTTCTTCATCTTCTTCTTTCATTAACGGAAGATTGATGCCTCGTTCCTGTTCTTCTTCTGCGTCGTCGTATTTTAACTCCGGTGGAGGTGGCCGATCCATGACACCGAGTCGGGGACGTAGTGAGTCAATGGGTCGCGGTCCGCGCAGTTATGGTTATCAGTCTCCGGTTGTGTTCGGGTCGGAGGAGCTGACTGTGGATCCTCTGGACACACCAAGTTCCAGGGATAGCATTTCGGTGACGATCCGGTTTCGACCGTTGAGGTAATGCTTGGATCTGGGGATGTGATGTCAGATCGGATTGGGGAGGATTGCATGCATGTTTGGGGTTTGCTTGCTGAGCGAACACTCTGGATTATTTAATTTTGATATTGTGCTGTTGGTGACAAATGTGATTAAATGGTTCAATTTTTTGCGGGGTTTGGTTGCAGTGAGAGGGAATATCAACGAGGGGACGAGATTGCTTGGTATGCTGATGGTGATAAGATTGTGCGGAATGAGTTTAATCCAGCCACTGCTTATGCATTTGGTATTGACCTCTAGCTACTTACTATTTTGGTAAACTAATTTTGTATGTAGTGGCTCTTCGAATGAATCCAAGACAGTTGGTTATACTGAAAATTGAAGATAGCATTGCTGTTAATGTAAATAATTTGAGCATCAATTCTAGAACTTATAAATGTTGAATTGCCGCAGATAGAGTTTTTGGGCCGCATGCAACATCAGATGAGGTATACGAAGTCGCGGCCAAACCTGTAGTGAAGGCTGCGATGGAAGGTGTCAGTGGTACGCAGTGCTTATCTTGGAATTCTGTAAATTAAATTACAATATGTGAGTGATGTCTGATTTAGTACCAAATCATTGTAACGGTTTGATGGAAATTTTCTTTTAATCATGACTGATGTTTCAGGCTGAGAAATTGGAGTTAGTAGTTAACTAGTTAATATATATAGGTTTGGCGTCAAGAGTAGTTAATGAAGGTAACTTAATTTAAAAAGATAACATGATATATATTTCAGGAACTGTCTTTGCCTACGGTGTGACAAGCAGCGGTAAAACACATACTATGCATGTAAGTGCCAATGTTTAAATTCATGCACTTCATCTTATCGTTTTTATTAGTTTTACGGAAAACAGAGTACTTTGAATTGCATTTTAGTAATGTTGCAGCATTAAGTTTGCCAGCTTCATCACGCTAATTTTTGTTGATGAGCATTGTCTCAATAATATAGACGTAAATGTATGTTATATGTTGATGGGAGGCACGGTGGTTTTAAGTTTGTAATGCTGTAGTCATTTCAATTTTGATACACAATAGCACCCATAGTACCAACATATTTCTACTCTGTTAGATTTAGATGTCACATCTCAGTTTGTGGTGCTCTCATTTACTTTTCATTAATGATTTGTGCAGGGAGATCAAAGCTCTCCCGGGATCATACCCCTGGCTATAAAGGATGTCTTTAGCATTATCCAAGATGTAAGTCTTGTTCATTGTACATGCTGGTTGTGTCATTGACCATTGTCATCTGTTGAATTTTTAAAATGCATTTGCACCATTGTGACACCATTTTTACATAATTATTGGTCATTGTTTCAAGCAATCATGATGATGGAAGTGATTCTATCTCCTCTCCACTGAATTCATATTGCAATTGGTTACCTGCAATTACTAGTTGTCTTTTTCTGCAGACTCCAGGAAGAGAGTTCTTACTTCGAGTGTCATATCTAGAAATCTACAATGAGGTAATTACATTAACAATTGGTTACCACAACCTTTTTTGGTTGAATGTGGATTCCTTCTTTGAGTCTTTCTGTTTTACTATCTAGAGGTACACTTACTTGAGTTTTCTTCAGTCTCAAGCATTTTTGTGAACTTCGTTGACAGAGACTTGTGCTGCTGTTTCTGCTTTTTATCAGGTGATAAATGACTTGCTTGATCCAACTAGCCAAAATTTGCGTGTTAGAGAAGATGCACAGGTTCCTTACTTTATTTTGTCTTAATTGTTGTCTTTTCTGTGATCCTTGGTTCATTGTTTCAAAATTTATTCTGCGGATTTTATTCTTACTATGGTCTCAAGTCCCACATCTTCGTATAGATACAAATGCTAACTCTTTGGAATTGGAATCTATGTGTGAATCATAACATTAAAGTAGGAAAGGATTTTAGTGTGATTGGTGATTATAAATTGATTGCTCACTTTTTTTGGTACATAAACGAAATTCTCCTTTACACCTATGTGTTTATGCTCTTACAAAGTAGTTTGAATTTTGATTGTTTTTAATGCTTTTGAATAATTAAATTTAAATTCTCTGCATTACTATGCTCTTCCATATTTGATAATAAAATTGCATTTATTTGTTAAATCATGCACAGAACTTTCAAATAAGAAAAAACTCTTGACAGAATTTCCTTGTTTCTTCCATATCCATTTGAAAATTGGAAATATAGTTATTATTTATGTTGACTTGTATTTCAGGGAACTTATGTTGAGGGCATAAAGGAAGAAGTTGTTTTGTCTCCTGGACATGCACTTTCCTTTATTGCTGCTGGAGAAGGTGTTTGTGTTGATATGATAATCATATATTTTGCCCCAGTTAATTCTCCGTGATATATGAATCATTAATAATTATTGTTGGAGAATTGTTTTCCTAAGCATTCTGTTTGATGCAGAACATCGTCATGTTGGATCAAACAATTTTAATCTCCTGAGCAGCCGTAGTCACACAATTTTTACATTGGTAAACATGCTTGATATATTATTGTTTAACTTTGCTGTTAAAATTCTTGCATTATCATTTAGAATAATATTTAGAACATAGCCTGAAGAGAGGCCTTTACATTAACTGCTTGCATGCATGTATGCTCAAACTTCTGTCGTCAGCTTTTCTTGATGCTGGTTGGAAGCTGATAAATTATTGCATGACCAAAATATATGACAGTTGCTTGATTATGTAACATATGCTTTCTGTCCTGGATCTCATCAAACAGAAATTTTGTTGCCTCTTACCTTCAGTTCTATTATTGTTTATCTGATTAATATTTAATACATTTGCAGATGATTGAAAGCAGTGCCCATGGTGATGATTATGATGGAGTGATTTTCTCTCAACTTGTATGGTGAAAATTATTTTGCATTTGTCAGAATTACCATATCCATACATATTAGATGACTTTTCTGATTTTGTTGCTTGTTTTCTTTTATCAGAACTTGATTGATCTGGCTGGCTCTGAGAGCTCAAAAGCTGAAACCACTGGACTAAGAAGAAAAGAAGGATCATACATCAACAAAAGCCTTCTGACACTTGGAACTGTTTGTTTCTTAACAATATATGCAGTTTTTGCTGCCGAATTTTTTACAATTTTTGTTCGGAAATGGGATTATCAGTAGAAGTTTTCAATTTGTATCAATGCAGTTTTTTTTTCTTTATATTTTGGTTCAGCAGTCAAAAAGAAAATATCGATTGAGCTAATTCTGTTATCGGTTTTCTTAACTTTCTTGTCTTGATTTTATGATTTTGACGTGAAGGTTATAGGAAAATTGAGCGAGGGGAAGGCATCTCATGTGCCATACAGAGATTCAAAGCTTACCCGCCTCCTGCAATCTTCACTTGGTGGGCACGGCCATGTTTCAGTGAGTTTGAAATTTTACTTTTAATGCATTTTCAGCGATTCAACGGGTTTAATAAATTCTGCCTTCTTTTTTGGGTGTGTTTGCTTGTCTATTTCTGTATTCTAGTATAAGGTTATAACTTTTCCGTTTTGTTTCTTTTGCTTTGTCTAATATCTTCGAACTTGGTATATGGTTCTGCTTGTGCGAGTACATTATTTACGTTTTGTCTTACATGGAAACTGCAGCTGATATGCACAGTCACTCCCGCATCTAGTAATATGGAGGAAACTCATAATACATTGAAGTTTGCTAGCAGGGCAAAGCGAGTAGAAATATATGCCTCACGTAATAAGGTAGCAGGGCAAAGGAAACTAATGATTTGGTGTAAAATTGCCCAACCATTTGGGGGTACATAAGGTTCCTGATTTTGTCTGGAATTATTTCTTGAGCAGATTATTGACGAAAAATCTTTAATTAAGAAATACCAAAGGGAAATTTCTACTCTCAAAGAAGAACTTGATCAACTGAAGAAGGGAATGCTAGTTGGGGTCAATCACGAGGAGCTATTGAACTTAAAGCAAAGGGTTTTCAGCTTGTCCTGAATTATATTTCATTTGGTGATTGTAACACGGGTTTGTTTTGATTCTATAACTAGATCTTCTCATACTATTCTGTTATATGATTAGTTGGAAGAAGGTCAAGTAAAAATGCAATCAAGATTGGAGGAAGAGGAGGAAGCCAAGGCAGCTCTTATGAGTAGAATCCAAAGGCTGACCAAGCTCATTCTTGTTTCTTCAAAAAATACAATTCCTGGATACCTAACTGATATTTCTAGCCACAGCCGAAGCCACTCTGTTGGTGAAGATGATGTGAGCTTCTCCTTCAATTACTTGGGGTGGATTGGGTTCATCGTTTCTTAAAATATTCATTCTGCTACTCTCAGTTATTAAAATTAAAAGATTAGTTGCCTATTCATTTCGAGCTTTTATTGTGATAGACTAAATGTTTATGCATTAGATTTCTGAGTTCCTTTTAAGTTCAGTCAAGTGGTGATTTGTTTTATTACCCTCTCCTGTCTTTTCTCCAGCCTTAACTATTTTTTTCACTTTATCCAAAAAAAAAAAGTTTTTTTTTTTTTTTTAAGATTCATCACTTTTCATTTTCAAGTGTCTTCTTCCAAATAAAACTTTCATTTGTTGTTATCCTTTTCTACGCTGTTATAGACTTAAACGGCATGTGAAGCTCGTTTATTTTCCTATCCTCCAGAAATATGATGGTCTACGTGATGGGTCTCTGTTGATTGATAGTGAGAGTCAAAAGGACACTTCTGGAGTGTCATCAGATCTGTCACATGACGTCAACCACAGAAGATCAGCTGGCAGAGGGAACGAAGAACTCTCTCCAGAAAGCAGTGCTGTTACTGAATCAACCCAAGCTGGTGAACTGATCAGTGGAACAAAGTTGCCAATGGTAACGCACATGCTTAATTTCAATTTTTTGTTTTATTGTCAAAGATATCGAATGACATGAGTATGTGATATGAATAGGCATGAAACCAAGAAAAGACATTGGATTAGAGTTAACAATAGAAGACGCATGACAGTTCTGATAGCAAAAATAAGTTTAGCAAAATTGAATTTTTAGCATGCTGTCTTTAAAGATTCCATGCAAATTTGCTTGTTTTTGTCTCTTATGAGCAAATTTCAATTAAGTTATAAAATAATTGCATCCTGTTTTGCTTTATTTCCTTTAGCTGTTAGTCCTGAATTCCAGGTCCATTTCACAGTTGCTCTGATGTTTGGTGCAATATAGGGATATTTGTATTTTGTTTCAGTTTGATTCTTCAAGTTGGCTACTCTATAATCTGTTAATTTTCTTTTGTTGACTGCTTTTTGAATTATAGGAAGGGATTTCAATCTCTGATCAGAAGGATCTTCTTGTTGAACAAGTCAAGATGCTTGCTGGAGATATTGCTTTCAAGACCAGCACTCTGAAGCGCTTGATGGAGCAGTCAGTAAATGATACTGAAAGCTCCAAAACTCAGGTATTAGTATACTGGGTTAAAGCATTGCTACTATGAAATTTTAGGTTGCAAGAAGTGCTAATGAATCGCTTAGACTTTAGAATTTGTAGTCCTGCCTTAACAGCTATAAGAAATTATTTTAGTTGCTGGTGAATTTCTCTCATGTTTCTGTGTAACTTTTCTATGCCTCCTTTCTTCATGCGGTTTAATTGACTCTGTTTTATTTTGTTGCTAATATAAACTGTTTATCACATATTTATGGAACTTTGGCTGCCGTGTTATTGGACAGCCACGACTCTAATTATTTTCTCCAATTGGCTGTCCATTTTCGTAGATATAGTCAAAGTGTGAAATTTTGTGTGTGGTTAATGTTTTCCACCCTATTTATTGAAATGCTAACATTGTTGATTTGTACTTCTATGTTCATAGAATTCTTTGATAAATGATACATGCATACTTTCTTGATTGCAGATTGAAAACTTGGAACACGAGATCAAAGAAAAAAGGAAGCAAATGAGCGTGCTAGAACAAAGAATAATTGAGAGTGGTGAAGCTTCAATGGCTGATGGATCATTGGTTGACATGCAGCAGGTAGCGATGTTGTTTGAAATCTTTTAATACTTATATAAAGGTTGCATATTTGTGCAAATGGTGAATAAAGCTTGTTTGTTTTTTTCTATATTTTCGTGGTTTTGTTGTGACAGAAAGTCACAAGACTCATGACTCTGTGTGATGAGAAGGCCTTTGAACTGGAGGTGACTACTATTTTAGCTTTATTGGGAGTATTTCTGGAGTGATTGATTTATTTCCAAAATATGGATTTCCTTCCCCACGAGTATCTAGTCATATCATTTTATATATTCAGCACATTCTGCCAGAAATTAAAATTTGAAGTTATTTGTGCTAGCTGACATTCCTCATTCAGTTATAATAACTATAGTTCAAATATCTGTTAGATAAAATCTGCAGACAACCGTGTCCTCCAGGAGCAGCTAAATAGTAAGGTATAAATTTGCCTTTTCTGTTAATTGCAATCTGTTTTAAAAAATTAAGCATGCTTTTTAAGAATTGCCTATGTTGAATCCCTCCCTCTTTTTCACTTTGTTTGCAGTGTTCCGAGAACACAGAGTTGCAAGAAAAACTGAAGTTGCTAGAGCAGCAACTGGCAGCAGTTAACGGTGGTAGCTCGTTAGTGTCTAGTAGACAATCTGTATCTGGAGAAAGCACTGATGAGCTGAAAAGGAAAATACAGTCCCAGGTATCTTAGATTTCATTGTGCTGAAAGCAGTATACTGTTTAAAGTATTACATGCTCTTGGAATATCATAAACTTGATTATATTTACTCTTTCCTTTTTTCTTTTCAAATGATTTTTGAGTTCCTGCGTGTCAATGAACATATCCTTCCCTCTGTTGGTTGAACTTGCCATTACTTAAATCTACTGTTCAGATTCATCTTTAAAGCGCTTTTGTGGTTCTGTAAACTTAATATATGCACATAATACTGGAGAATTAGACAATTGAGTTGTTTTTGTTGCCCGGTTTACAATTTGGTATCCAGTTGCCTGCTCATTATAAATGTTGGTATTCTCCATTTTCAGGAGATTGAAAATGAGAAACTAAAGCTAGAACAAGTGCAGCTGTCAGAAGAGAACAGCGGGCTACATGTGCAGAATCAAAAATTCTCTGAGGAAGCTTCTTATGCAAAAGAACTGGCATCCGCTGCTGCCGTGGAACTGAAGAATTTGGCTGCTGAAGTAACAAAACTTTCATTGCAGAACACAAAATTAGAAAAAGAATTGATGACTGCTCGAGATCAGGCCAACTCTAGAAGTGCAGTCATGCAAACCGTTAATGGTGTTAACCGCAAGTTCAATGATGCAAGATCTGGGAGGAAGGGAAGAATCTCTAACCGTGCTAATGAAATTACTGGAGCTGCTCTGGATGACTATGAGTCACGGTGTCTTAATGCAGATGATTTGAAGAAGGAACTTCAAGCTAGGAAACAACGGGAGGCAGTTCTCGAGGCTGCATTAGCTGAGAAGGAACTTGTTGAAGAGGAGTATAGGAGAAAAGCTGAAGAGGCAAAGAAAAGAGAGCAAGCCTTGGAGAATGATTTAGCAAATATGTGGGTCCTTGTCGCGAAGTTAAAGAAAGAAGGGAGTGCTGTCCAAGAATCAAACATTGACGAAAACAATGGTGGCGAGGCAGAACACATAAATGACTCAAAACCTGGTGATATTGGAAGTAATGCTATCCCCAGAGAGCAGGTTTTGGATGTGCTAAATCCAGACAATGAAGTTCTCAATGGAGAGCCCCTGGTTGTTCGTCTTAAGGTAATACTTTCTTTGACTCATTCATATTTATGTAGTACCCATCATTGATTTTTGGATAATCCGAGTGTAACTTATTTCTAGTGTTAATTTAAATAATAATTATTGTGTTCATCTTTCTTGGGCCATCGACGCTGACAAATCAGATTATTAATTTGATATATACTGCAGTCTTATCATACAACTATTTCTGTTCATGATTTCAGGCACGTATGCAAGAAATGAAGGAAAAAGAACTTAAATATACTGGCAATGGAGATGCCAATTCCCATGTTTGTAAAGTATGTTTTGAATCACCAACTGCAGCCATTCTTCTCCCTTGCCGGCACTTTTGTTGTGAGTTTGTGACTCTCCCTAGCTTGTCCAGATTGTTTTCCTTGAAAATCTACATCATTAATTCTATTATTCACAACATACTTTTGCAGTATGTAAATCTTGCTCGCTCGCTTGTTCGGAGTGTCCGATATGCCGCACGAATATTGCGGATAGGCTTTTTGCTTTCACATCGTGAGGCTTAGACCTGTTAAAAGGTTCTGCGAATCTTTATATTTTGATGAATGACATTTATATGCTTCTGTAACAAGTATTAAATTATCACATTCTTAATTTTTTTCCCTTTTAATTTCTGGCAGGGCAATCTCTCTGAGTTTACATTCTATGCCGTGCTGGTGCAATTCTTTTATTATTTTGTATGTAAAACCATTTGAAAGGTATATCAATTTTACTCTACCCCCGGGAACTGTATAATAGGTGAAAAGGGGGCCCAAAAAAGGAATGTTAAGGGAAAATAGGAAAGAGTGTAAACTACACTAATGAATTACATACGTGCATTGTTTGTTTCTTGCATAATAAAGCGGAAGAGACTTTGGTATTGCTTTGATGTATTGTTATATTAGTATATCATTAGATCTAATGGCACATTAAATTACTCTTTTAAATTTCGTATATTATATAATAATATATCAATAATTAGATTTGATGGTATATTATTATATTATTATATTAGTAGTATATTATAGAATTGGCTTAATATTGCAAAATTTTGTTCCTCCATGATTTTTTTGTTGTGTATATGAACAAAATGGTTTACTTGGGACTAAGGGAATTAAAATGAAAGAAAGTGAGGAGTTACTTTTTCGATTTTAATTCTTTCAAGTTTAGGGTGGACTACTCTTTGGTTATCTTTCCTATCTTTGCTATCTAAATAGACATAGGGTTTCACTCCCCCATCTACCTTTGAGGCGCTTTGAGAATGTTGCTAAATACATCGTTGACTCATTCCTTTCATGGTTCAGGCCCCACAATGTGCCTAAGAAATTGTTATTATTATTATGTATTATGGGTGTGTTTTTGTCACATCTCAAATTCATATGTACTGAATATTTAACGGTTTATATTATATTTGATAATCTTTTTGGAACAAAATATTCAATTTAATGATTTGTAATTCGTCAAAAAAATCGGTTTATTCATGTATTAAGTTTGACTCAACATATAATAGAATAATTCAATGCATGATATAATTGATTTTAGTATATGCCTTTTTTGGGCCTTATTCTAATTTCTACGGGAACCTATGTTCGGAAAGCAAAGTAGTTTTAGCAACTAATGATTGTTCATCCAAAAATCATTGGTTATGTTACATGCAACCTTTTTGAAGTATAGAATATGTGCAGTTTTCATTTTTGTATTTTGAAACTTAACTATGTACTTTTTTTTGTCTATAATAAAAGACATAAGTAATGCGATTTACATGTGGCCTATTTTAACCTTTATAAAATATATTAATCACACCATTTTCAATTTAAAATATCATAAAAAAATTTAAGTTTTAACTTCGTGTTATGGGGATTTTCTCTCCCTTTATCTCTTTAATAAATGAATGAATTTATAATTATAATTATAATTATAATTTAGGATAAAAACAATTAAATTATGATATTTTAAAGTTATGAAATAAGTGAAAAGTATAATTTAATAATTTTTCTCATTTTTACTTAATTCAATTGTGATTTCTAAGATTATAATTCATCTATTTATATTTTTCATTGCTAGTACTTTGCCCACTTAAATTATCTTCAATTCAAAATTTAACAAAAAATTCACATACATTGAATGAGATTTTTATCTTTTTGAATTTTGACTCAATTTGATGTTCAATTAGAACTAATTTACTTAAAAAAAAAAACTATTTGACATCCTCTATTTAGTAGTCATAGACTTAATTGTAGTAGACAAATATTCAATAGAATTAGAATAATTTTTTTGAGTAATTTGGTTCTAATTAGTGTTAAAATGAATCAAAATTTGAGGAAATATCACGCATAATGCATATAAATTTTTTTATTGTTTTGTCAAAAAGCATTTTTTATGCAAAATATTATTTGCATGAAAGAATAGCATGTTACTTGTATTTGTAATTAAAAAAATGATATCTAGAGCCATAAAAATTTATTTTCCTAAATTCTTTATATATAATATTAAATAAATAAAATATTTTTAATTATTTAATATTTTATAACAATATTTTATGAAAAATACTTTCTATTAAAACAAATGTTGCTTAAATTTTAAATAAAAAATAATTTACGTAAGTAAAGTATTAACAATTAAAAAGTACATATAGATAAATAAATTGTTATACTTAAAACTATAGATGAATTAGGGTAAAAAGAATGAAATAACAGGTATGTTAAAATATAATTTTTATTAATAATTAAAACATATTTATTTAATGCTGAGAATAATTATAATATGTTATTTGCAAGTTATATGACACGATAAAATTAACAAAATGTTGTCGTAGGAGAGTAAATCGTATGCAACTAACAGGACAAGAGAGTCTATTCTTCAGATTTCAAAGAAAAGAGACAAATTTCACAGTAGTAACAGTTTTTCTCAGTTGCTTGACACGGCGAAAATCATTTTCTGTCGTATCTTTTCAGGTGGGTACTACTTTTGTGAGTTCCATTTATGATGCAACGGAGGAACGTCACTTGAGCGGTAAACTCTAATTCAACAACATTAATGGCTTCTTGAACGCATGTATGAACCATGACTGTCTGTAGTTGCAGACCTCAAAGTAACCCCATTATACAAGGAGACATTGCGGAGCCATTAAACTAGATGGAAATTAAGTACACATATTTATTAAAAAATTACAACTTCTAATACAATATTTATAAAAATAGAGAGTTGTTTACCTCTACATCCCCATATAAAGGATAACAACTTCCGCTATTTTATTTGAATAAAAAATTAATAATAAAATATAATAAAAATATTAAAATCAATTTTTTATTATCATAATTTTTTCAAATTAGTTAATATATTTATTATAAAGATAAAAATAAATATATTTAAATTAAATATTTTTAATTTATATTTTTTATTAAAATTTTTAAATACTCATAATTATTGTATTATGTTTTAAAATTAACAATAATTTTTTTGATCCAAATGAGAATGATAGGTACTAACCCCTCCCTCCCCATTTGGCTCCCCAAAACGTCGACGTGGATGTTTGTGATTCCGGTGAGAATATCTATGGGTATCCATTCAGATTCTTTTTTTTTTCTTTTTATTATTTTTACGAAATGAAAATATAATTTTTATTTTAAATTTTAGTATTTTCATAAAATTTATAATTTTAAATAAAAATCATATTTATTTCTTTTTACAATTCATTTGTTGCATTTCACCAATTCTAAAATAATAGGGCAAAATATATATAACCTCCCTGAAGTATTTTTTTTATCAAATAATTCTTCTAAACTTTCAAAATCTATAAATAGTCCCTTAAAATTTTGAAAAAAATGAAAAATTTTCAAAATTGTTGTTATTAAATTTTATTTATTGATAATTAAAAATTGTTGCTCTTTTTTCATTTACCGAAAATTTTAAACCACCATTAAGTGAATGATGGTAGTTTGAAACTATCGCTAAATAATAATAGAACCACCCTATTTTCTTAAATTTTTCACTTTTTTTGAAACTTTAAGAAAACTATTTATAAAATTTGAAAGTTCAGGAGAATTATTTGATCGAAGGTGATACTTTAGAGGGATTATGTGTATTTTCTCCAAAATAATATTATCTTTTACATTAAAACGTGATCAGTGTTGTGCCCGAGTTTCTCACATGGAGATTGGTCAAGGTTTGACAAGGGGAAAGATTAAAAAAAAATATCGAGGATAGTTTATTACTTTACTCTTAGGTGGCGTTTGGTTCACGAAATATTTTTAACATTACCGAAAATATTATAAGGGAATATTATATTTCCATGTTTGATTTAAGATTTGAGAAAAAAATACCTGGGAATGTCACATTTTTAAAAATATTTTTGGCCTAACTTTCCTTTAAAATATTCCCACAGGGAGGTGAGAATCTCATATTCTCATGGCACAGGAATGCTGATGCCAAAATAAAAGAATAAAATTATCTTCACATTTAATTATTTTTCTTATTCATTACTTTATCAAATAATTTTTAATTTACATTGAAAAATAATTCTCACTTTATTTTAAAATATTTTTTAACATTAAAAATATAATAACATTAATTTTTTAATTATAATTTCTTTTTTATTGTTGTTCTTAATATTTGAAAGATTTTTTAAATATAATTATATATACATATGAGTTTTTTATTAAAAAATAATATGATAGACTTAGAGTTTTTTTAAAAAACATATATTTATATATAAAAATATAAAATAATAATATTCTTATATTATAAAAAATTTAATATCAATATGAAATATAATTATAAAAATAATTTAACTGTAAAAATTTATAATTTTATGAAAAAAGAAATACCAAATATATTTAATATTATGATAATAAATTGAATAAATTAAGTTCACTTCATTTTGAAAATTAATTTAATAATGATAATACTAATAATTATAATAATAAAGTATAAAATATTAAAATATAACAAAGTATAATATATAAAAATATAATAAAGTATAAAATACTTATATATATATTAATAAATTTTTAGATGTTAAATATTAAAATTTAACTTATTAGGTGTTAAAAATTTTTTTTTATATAATTTTAAATAAAAACATGATTTATTATATTATATTTGATAATAAAAAATTTGACAAAGGTATTTTTGAAACAATCTCAAGATTCCCAAGAATATCAAATATGAACCAAACATAGTAATATAATATATTTAGGAATTTAATAAAATATTCTCATGAAAGTTTATAGTGAACCAAATATAGGAATATTACATTTTTATTAATTAAATTCTCAATAATCACATTCCCAAGAATCAGGAATATATATTTTTCTGAGAATGTAAGATTTTGTGAACCAAACGCCTCCTTAGATAGTGTTTGATTGATGGAATTATGGTGCTTTTCATGCTAGTTTTAAAATTTTGAAATTTGAGACAATGTGGCTTATTTTTAAATTATTAAATTATAATAATTTATTTTTAATTAAAATAATTAAAAATTTTAATTTAATAATTTTTTATATTGTCATATTACTCTAAATTTTAAAAATTTGAAAGTATCATAGAATTCACCTAGAATCATATATTTTTCAAAATGTAATTTGCAAAAAATTAATTCTTTGAAATGTGATATTATTATATTTGACTTAATTATAATTATTCTTAAGAATATTATAATATTATATTATAAATAACTTATGTATTTTTAAAAATATTATAAATTATTGAAAATATTCTCACCTAAATTTGAGTATTTAATGGTGGTAAATGATAATTAATGATAATTATTTGTAATGGATGGTAGCGGTGGCAATGATTAATAACGATAAATGGAAGCTAATGATAAGTAGTGGTGAGTAATAATTATCAACAATAAATAATGATTGGGGTTTAACTTTTTTAATAGGTGAAATAATTAAATCTTTAGATATATAGACAAAAGGACTAAATCCTAGATATAACAAAAGATATAAAATCTTTAAAATGATATTAGATTAGGTTAGCTTAAAAAATATGTTCTTTTATAAATTATAATTAGATAATTAGATCTTTCTTTTATTTTGTGCAACGAGATATTCAACAAAACCTAAAAAAATATATGAGGTCAATAAACATTGGATTGAATTGAATTAAAAGTCTTTAAATTTTTGAAGGATTAACTGAAGTTTGGGGGTGAGTTCACAATCGCATAGACTTATTTGCATAAGTTTAAGCGAAAAGCAAGCTTTATAGAGGGTATATATGATTGCCCTAAATTCATGGATTTGGGTCCATTCTATGTCCTTAAAGTAGCAATAAATAGTTGTTAAAGATAATGAGTAGTAATTGATGGTGATTATCAATAATAATTAATGATAATGAACGATAGTCATCAGCAATAGTTGTCATGGATTTGGGGTCCATTTTATGTCCTTAAAGTGGCAATAACAAGTTGTCAAAGGCAATGAGTAGTAATTAATGATGATTATCAATAGTTGTTAAAGGTAATGGTAATTATCAATAATGATTAATGATAATGAACGACAGTCATCAACAATAGTTGTCATGGGTTTGGGGTCCATTTTATGTCCTTAAAGTGGCAATAACAAGTTATCAAAGTTAATGAGTAGTAATTAATGATAATTATCAATAATGATTAATGATAATGATAGTAATGGTGATGGTCATCGACAATAGGTTGTAGTTAAAGGTGGTTATAAGCGATAAATAATGATTGATGATTGTAAATAACAATAAATAATAATTGATAACTAGTGGTAAGTTTTAGTGTAATGAAATTTTAATTATGGTAAAACTCTAATAAAAGAGTAAGTAAAATAATTTATTAACATTTTAAAAATATTATATCATAAAAATATAAAATATTCACTCCTCTATAGAATAATATTTTTTAAAAATTATTAAATAAAAAAATCTCAAAAACATGTATGTACACACAAACATTGGGGGGGGGGGTCAGAATTTTAGGAAGGTAGAAACGTTGAAGCCGATTTGCAAGTTAACACTGAATTTAGAAATTCTCTTTCGGTTCCGTTTGTACATCGAAAAATCGTTTTTTTTTTTTTGAAATATACTCCTTCTATTTTTTAAGTGAAAAATTTATTTATTTATTATTTATAAAAATTTAAAATATATCTATTATCTTTTTTAAATATTATAATCTAAATAAATACTTAATAATTTTACTTATTAATTAATATTCAATAGAGGATATATTAATAAATTATAACTCTTATTTTCTAAAATTAAGATTACTTATTACTTTCATTAATTATTATGCATTAATTTTAGATGATATTTAAAAAATAAAAGAAATAATTATAAAATATTAAAATAATAGAAAATATTATATTTTTAATTCTTGATATGAAAATTTTATTAAAAAATATTTTTCTTCACTATTATACTTTTAAAAATTATTTTTTAAAATTATTAATATAAGAAAACATATAATATTTTTCATAAAAATATTTTCTAACAAAACAAGCAAAAGTTTCCTCCAAATTTGCGAATATCTGTTGGAAAGAACAATGACTTTTAAATTTCAAAATAAAAGATTATATAATAAAAGTCCTCTAACCAGAAATTGAAGGGTTACGTAATGCAAAAATGCAAAAGCTCAGAACATACTGTGAAAATTGGATGTATATAAAATTTAAATCACCTCTTAAAGCTTACGTAAATTATCCTAATCCTAATCACTTTACTTCTAAGAGTTTGGCAATTTCTTTTTACATATTAACGAGTAGATTCAAATTTAATATATGCGTAAGATTTTGCACCACTCACAATTTTATCAACTTTTATACAGTCAGTTGCATTATTCACGTAATAAAATGTTATTTTCTAGTAGATTAAAGTCATGCGATAATTACGGACTACCTCTTAAGATTGAATAATTTTACTATAAAATTATATTTAATATATTAAAATTGATATTTTTAATTTTAATTTTCTTATTTTAAGATTTAAAAAATAATTATTTAATAATAAAATATTTATTCTCTTAAAAGTAAAACTTTTCATAACATTATTTTAAAGTTATTAGCGTAAATTAATTCTAAAGAAATTCTTATATGCCTTGATTATATCACATATCTTAGTTATATTTAATAATTAGAGGACAATTGTCAATTTTATTATCAATTTTATAAGATTTATGTACATTAAAATTTTAATTTTTTAATTTTTAAGATATACATATAACGTTACTCTCATGCATATGCCTAAAATTTTGCCGTAAAAAGTATTTTCATTTATAAAATAGTGAGGCAAGTAATTTAGAATCTGTTTATTTACTGTTTTTAAAAATATTTTTTTTTATTTTCAAAAAAAAATTTGTTTTGTTTTCAAATTTTATTTTTAAAAATTATTTCTGAAATTCTTGTTTTAATTAAAAAAAAACAAGTTTTAGATATCTTCTAGGCTCATTTTTTTTGTTTTTGATAATAATTTTTTAATTAAATGAAATTTTTATTTATTTTACCAAACATAATTTATTTATTGTTTTTATTGAATTTAAAAATGATTTTTTAAAAAAATAATTTCTAAAAACAACTTTAAAAATAATTTTAAAAAAAAGAAAAATCCAAACACGCCCTTAAATTCTACTTCCACGGATTCCCTGTTGAACGGATGCATCAATCTCCTCCCTGTAGCCGATTATCCCATAAAAGAAAATCAAGTCCTCTCATACATAGTATGTTATTAAGAGAATCACCCAAAAAAAAAAATAAAGGAAAACTGTGAAAGTTTAACACTTCGCTGATCACCGAGAGCGCATGCATATTTTGGTGGACTGAGCATTGATTTGAGGAACGTTTTGGCAGTTATCTCTCCATTTCAAGTTCCCCTTTGCAGCATTTGCTTTCGTTAATTGCGGAAGGTTCAGAGCACTGACTTGAGGGAATTGTGCTTCAACTTGAGGAATCCATGAACTCCAAACTTCTTTCGACGGAAATAAACACATGTTTGCTTCCACAGTGGTTTTGAGTCTCCGAACGGTGCCCGTAATTCTGTATCAGTAACATTAATATAAATTTCAAATTTCAGAGCTAATATGAATAGAAGACAATTGACCCTCTTCGTCTGTATAGCAAATAACCTTAAAGAAACCATCAGTTGCAAATGAAGCGTCGAGAAGTTCTTCAAAGCAAAAACTAGGTATCGTTTCAGTAAAGTATTCAGAAATGCTGCTCATTGAAACTGAGCCTGTGTCTCTGGCAGGATTATCTTCAACGTTCCATGTATATGATGCCAAAGAGGAATTCCCTACTGAAGGGGAGCTGAAATTCTCATTTGAAACTGATTTTTGTGGTCTGTTAATTTCATTGTTTGCACCTCTGCTATTGGAGGATGAAGAAGAGATCTTAACTCCAGCGAGAAGGAATCTGCTATGATTCTGGGTATGTTCGTTGACTCTGTGGATTGGAAGGTCACATTCTCTGCAAAGTATGGCTCTGTCTTCTTTGCAGAATAGAAATGCACGCCTCTCCTGCAAGGAAAATGAATCGTTAAAAATCAGAATTTTTAGTGGGAAAGAGAGAACCCGTGAGCGAATTAATACTTGACAGATATCACAGAGAGGGGATTCTTGAGAGGTGGTCGGGTGTTGCAGAGAGAAGCGCACGTGTTTGACGGCAAGCTTGTTAGCGTGGTGGATGCTGCTATCGCAGTCATGGCAGAGTGCAGCTTCATCTGCCGGGCAGAATACAGAAGCCTCTTCTTTCTCACACGCATCACACCGTACCTTCATTTCTCTCACTTGTGCGTTTGTTTTGAAATGCTAAAGGGATTGGCTTTGAAGAAAAAAGAGAAGAGAATGGGACAAAAGTATTATGGGCGTTTGGGTACAAAGAGAGCCAACTAGATCGGAGCAAGATATTAACTCTTTCTGACTTTGAGAAAACTCTGGATGAATGCATCTAGATATGGTCCATAGGTATCATCCTTTTTTATTTTTATTTTTTCTCTGAGTAAAGAGGAAGGAGCAAGTTGGGTAGCTCTCTGTGCTGTTATTGTTCAGTGACTAGAGCTTTCACTCTCATTCTGACTGCGTGGGAGCTTGGAGGCATGGCCTGCATTTATCTGCATCTTTGTTAATTCAAATGCTTATTCTCTCTCTCTCTCTCTCTCTCTCTCTCTATATATATATATATATATATATATATATAATACAGTGGTGAAGTTATGTCAGATAATGGATCAAAGCAATTTTAAGGTAACATAGAAGTGATAATTCAGTTGATATGTATACACATAAAAACGTTTTAGATTCCAACTTAAAATATAAAAAGAATAAATTTTTTAAAATAATATCAGATATTATTATATTATGAAAATATAAGAGATTGAATATGTGACGAGGATTATTTCATATCTTAACTTAGTTTTCTTTTATTTTTGTCAAAGACTATCTTTTTTTAGACATGTAGAATGGACAAAAAATTATTAGGCATCGGGTGGGCTAAACTCCTTAAATTGGAGCTCACATTTTTTATAAGCTAATATGAATAAGCCTATATAGACACAAGCCCACCAAGCAAAACTGCTCATGAGCAAGCCTATTCGTAGGCTTAAGATTTTTTATTATTCTTTAAGTATTAAAAGACTTTTTAAATTTAACTTAATGTATAATATGTTTGTGTAATTTTTTTAATCTTACTTAACTAATCTATTACACAAAATAAAAAAAGTTAATTGTTGAATTATAATTTACAAAAACAATAGATTTTTTCTAATTTAATCCAATTTAATATCACTTAAAGATGTTTTACTTTTCTAACATTTAGGGTTCAATTTTTTATTCTTGCATGTATGTATTTAATGATATAATTACTTTTGGTAGTGAAAAAAAAATACGGTTAGCTCACGAGCACTCACAAGTTGAGTTTCCCACATATATGACAATTTTTTATTATATTTTTTGTAAGCTTATGTGAGAATGGCCTGCTCCACATTGTTCACCTTGTATTATGTGTCTACTTTTTTTTATGCAAAATTTAAAAAGGGAAAATAAAAGAGGAGGCATATTGCCCACCAAATGAATCAAAACTTATTTTACCAAACTTAACTTCTTCTTATAGAAAAATTGAACTTAAGGCTTCTAAATAATACTTAGTATTCAACCATTAGGAAATTTTTAGATTACTATATCTCATACCTTTAAAAATCTTAAGATATATTATATTTATTTTTAATAATATTTTTCTATATATGGCAACTAATTATTTGTTGTGGATATGCTTAAGATGAAATTTATGCAAAGAAAATAAAATTTTATAATAAAAATAGGAAGAATAAAATTTCGTAAGAGTTATTGTATAATTAGATTTGTAGGTGTATATAGACGAAATTTAGAATAGCTTTTTTTTTCAGTTTACCCTTAAAACCTTTTAAAATTATCAAATTACCCCTAAAGCATTAAAAACCTAAACTTAACATTTTTCCTCAATTCCCTTCCTTAAACGAGTTGGCCTTTTCCATTATATCAAATTTTAGCTAGTTTAAGTTGTGAAACTTCAAAGAATACCATTTTTCTTTCTTCAACTAAGGTAATTTCTTGTAATCTTGGCTTTTGATGAGAAAAATCTTCATAAATTTTGTTTAAAGAAGAAATTTTGGAATTAAGTTGAAACCTCTTTGAATTTTTCATTGTCTAGGAGAATCAATCTTCATTTCAACCTCTCTTTATCTTTTCCATACTATAGGTAGGTAGATAATCTAGTTAAGTCTTTTTAAATTGTATAATTATGATTCTAGTTAGTAAATAAAGGGAATTAGAGATTTTTGATGATTTAATAGAGTTAGAAAAATGTTAAGGAATGTCGCTTGATTGTAAAATTTTG
Organism: Sindora glabra; assembly: GCA_020226215.1. Lineage (NCBI taxonomy): Eukaryota > Viridiplantae > Streptophyta > Magnoliopsida > Fabales > Fabaceae > Sindora > Sindora glabra. The sequence continues at coordinate 984,095 of CM035225.1, forward strand.
GATTGATATTGTTATAGTATGTTAAATGTGGATAAATTGCCATTTTACTTGGATAAATTCAATAAATACGAAAAAATGCAGGTGGTAATCAAATAAAAAGGCTGAATATGGCATTGAGAATCGTAGTCGAGTAAGTCATACTCGAATATCATAATCAAATATCTATTAAGGCCCTACCTCTAAACTCCTGTATTTGAGTATAGTTGTGAAATATGGCCTTGGATTAATGATCCATAATAATACATAAGTATCATACTCGAGTATTTTAAAACCAAAACTCTCTAAAAGAGAATAATCGTACATGGTACTTAAGTATACTTCTTAGACTTGGTTTTTGGAGTGTTATACTCAATATCATACTTGAATACTCTTCCCTTGTTTCAAATTTGTATTTACAATAAAATCTTAGAATGTCATATATATATATATATATATATGAAATAAATTATGATTATACTTGAGAACATGTTGGTTTGTTTATTTATGTATCATTATAAATGAGTTATGTGTTTGTTGATATTTTAATTGATGTAATCCCAATGGAAATGTGTTAATTAAATGGAAATGGAGATATGGAGGTATGGTTATGAAATTATTATGAAATGGTACCAAAATTTGAAATAATTTATGAATGAATAAGGTGTTTAGAGGAACAAAATTTTATTTGTGAACAGTTAAGGATGAAGAGAGTTACAGAGTGGCATAATTGTTGGTTATTCATTATTCTTGACATTTTATATTGTCTATACCATTTGACATTTGTATAAATGTGAAATTATTGTGTTGGGAAATGAATTAGGAATTTAACTATGAATAATTATATATATATATATATATATATATATATATATATATATATATATATATATATATAAGAACGTACAAATATTTATATTTTTGTTAAGTAGATTATTTGTTTACTAAGTTAATAATTTATTATTTTAATATTTTCTTTTTTATATATGTGTTGGTAGGAGTTCATCCATATCCACAGTAGTTCAGGAATAAAAGCCTCTTTAGTTCTTGTTTCAGGTAGCCATAATCATATTTAGAATATAGAAAGAAATAGTTTAGGCCCTATAAAAAGTTTTGGGATATGCAAGAATATAAGCTTTATTTGTAAATGTTTTAAAAATATTTATAAAATGCATGGTTTCTAAAATCTATGTGATGATACGTATCTTAAAGTTAATTTAAGTTAGTAAAAATTAAAAATGGGTTTCGTACTAGTCATAGTTAAGTGAGTCATGACATTATAAATTAAACCCTTGATAAGGCTATTAATATTTAATAAGAACAAATTTGTTTATTATAATGATTGGAAATCAAAATTATTGAGTATAACTTAAATAATTAATTATTTCCTTTATAAATGTATTTGATTGCACTTTTAAAATTTTTTAATAATTAGTTATATGCAATAATCTCAATTATAAAATATGTTGTTTGGACTAACTTATTTCATAATCATGATTATAGAAAAAATTTTAAATTTTATGTTTATACTAACCTTACTTTTTTTATTCTTTTAACTTTACTGCCCTTTTTCTAATGGTGAAAATTTAAAATTTTATGCCTATATTATTTTCATTTTTTATTTTAAATTTATAAATGACCTTTAATATTTTATAATTTAATTATCTATATTTTTTAAAATTAATGAATATCAAAATAAATATAAATCCTATTTTTATTATAAAATAATTGAAGTTTCATATTTATGAAAATAATTTAAATAAATGGGAATATATTAAATAAGAAAATATATATAAATAAAATATATGTAATTTATTTGAACTAAGAATAAGAATATATATGCTAAATAATATATATTATATATATTCTTTTGCAAACAATAATATAAAAAAGATTAGAAAATTAATAATTTTAATATAATCATATGTACTTTATTATTCTTTTTAGTAATTTAATATCAAAAAATAATTATTTTGTACACCATTCAAACAAAAGTTATTGATGAGGATGTTTGATAGATAACCTTTTCATTAGTTTTTATGCTTTGGTAAATAACTGATTCAATAAGTTAATTTGAAAAATTAATATTTTTAAATGGTTAATTCATTAAACGTCTATAAAAAATCATAATTATCATCAAATTATTTATATACACTATATAATTATTATTATTTTATTAAAAGTGAAAAGTGGGACAAGTTGAACCCATACTCTCAACATATGATATAACTTAAACATTATATTACTATATATCTTTGATATTATATATACTAATTTAATATATACCAAAATACAATAATTTCTTATAAATAATAATTTATAACTTTTAATTAATTAAATTTACATGGTAAACTCAATATTTTAACAAAATAATTCTTATAATAGATTAAAGATGTTGTTATGCAATTATTTAATAAAATTTAATTCTATTCTCATTAAAAGTAAAAATTAATAGGATCAATTTATACATATAAATAATGCATATACACCCACACACATATATTCTCATTCCAATAAATCATGAAATAAATTCATATCTTTACATGTTATTTTACATATAAATAATTAATTTTATTAAGTATTTTTATTTAAACAATTAATATTATTAATTGATTAAATTAGTTATCAATTAATAATTAATTGAATCATCTAATGACTAATATAATTAATTAATTATTAAACAAAACTTATATATAATTAACTAATAATAATTAGTTGATGTTATCAAGCATAAAATAAGTTATATGTAATCAATTACTTTAATAATTAATTATTTATGTTATTATACCATGCAATTTTTTTACTAATCATTAGAATAATAATTAAATTACTAAATATATATACAAAAATCATGAATTAAACTTTGAATACGGAAAAGACATAAAATTTTTAAGCTTTGTTTGGTAGGAAGGAAAAAATATAGGAAAATTTTTTTAAAAGTTTTTTATTTTCTCTCATTTGGATGAAAAAAAAGAAATATTAAATATTAAATATTAAATTTATAATTATTATTTTCTAATTAATAATTTTTTTAAAAAAATTGCTTTAATATTTTCTTCCCACTTCAAAATTTAATTTTTTTTCTTTTTTCTTCCATAATTTCTTTCCATTCAAAGGAGAGGTTAGATAACATCAAGTAGTATTTGACCGGATCTCTAATATGCCAAACAAGTGCTAATCAATCGATCATCAATTTAATTTAGTACCATTATGATTTAGTCACCGTTTTTATTGAGGAAAACACGTTGGGCCTGGCATAACATGTGAGAATGTTAGAATTTAGGTTATTTGACCAACCAAGCCGATACGACCACGGAAGTCTCAGTAACAAGATGTCTTTCAACAATTTTTTAGATACGTTATGGGCACGCTTGGTTCGCGGCATGCTATTGACTTGCCCGGGAATATTTTGCAGGGATATTAAATTCTTGAATTTGGTTCAAAGGTTTAAAAAATATGCCTGGGAATGTATCATTACCGGGAATGTTTTTCCCCCAAAATATTCCTATGAGGGGGTAGGAATCTGAAATTCCTATCCTATGGGAATATCAATATTAAAATTTCAGGACAAATATACCCTTCTTTGACTCAAAAAACAACCATCCCAGTTTTAGGGTTTACTGTGCTCACTGCTTTTCCTCTCTCGATTGTTCTCTTGGCTTTCACTTCTGCTTCTGTTACGTTTGAGGTAGGTCCCTAAATCTTGTAATATATTTTTGTCTAGAACAAATAACAGTGAATATTTATACATATACGGCACAAGGTTCACGAAACTCAGCAATGAAAATAACACAATAACATACAATGGTTCATGTTGCTTTAGCACACACGTGAATTGCATATACGAGTTAGTTATTTACCTCTTTATTTCTATATTTTTAGATGGTCTAAACATTATTTTACCTCTTTATTTCTATATTTTAGGTTTTTATCTCATTTGGATCACTTATTTTTATTTTATAAATTTAAATTATATTAGTTAACTATTGTTTTGCTTTATACATCTTATATTGTGCTGTGTGTGTTACTGTTGTAGAATGGATCCCTTAATTCAGGCAAGGAAGAAGAGAATCATTGTTATATTGATTATATTATTAGAGCTTTTGAATGATTTCACTTTAATTTTGATTATGGTGATTTTTACTATTTTATTGAAGGAGTTGAGAAAAAAGAAAAAAAAAAGATTTGACTACTATAATAGGATGTTGATCCGAAATGTAAACTTCGATAGGATAGTCTTTATAAATGACTTGACATCTATTGAAAATGTTAGAATGGATAAGTTTTCTTTCCACAAATTGTGTGACATGCTAAGGGTGGTTGGTAGGCTAGAGCCTACTAGGAATATGAGTGTTGAGGAAATGGTGACAATTTTTTTGCACATCTTAGCCCATGATGTTAAGAGTAGAGTTATAAAGAGACAATTTATGAGATCCAGAGGGACTATTAGTAGGCAATTTAACAATGTACTGGTTATTGTGCTAAGGTGCTACAAAGAATTACTCAAACAACCTGAATTGGTCCCAGAAAATTCTAGTGATCCTAAATGGAAATGGTTTAAGGTATTTTTAAATTTACAAAAATTAGTTATAGAATGGTATCTACATTTTAAGAATGAAATGGGTTTTAATTGTTTCAATCTGTAGAATTGTTTAAGAGCATTAGATGGAACTCATATCAAGGTGAATGTTCCAGAGGTTGATAAGCCTAAATTTTAAAACAGAAAGGGTGAGGTAACTACTAATGTGCTAGGAGTATGCTTACAAGACTTATAATTTATTTATGTCTTCACTGGATGGGAGGGTTCAGCAGCTGATTCTAGAGTATTAAGGGATGCAATTACTCATCCTAATGGTCTAAAAGTTCCGTAAGGTACTTAATGCTAAAAAATCAATTGTTAAGATTTTACAATATTTCATTTCATACCTTTGCTAAGTTATATAATTGATCATAGGCTATTATTACTTATATGATGCTGGATATATGAATGGTACTGGATTCCTTACACCTTATAGAGGGCAAATGTATCATTTAAGCGAATGGAGAGATGAAGCACAACCAACCACATCCCAAGAGTTTTTTAATATGAAGCATTCATCCGCTGGGAATGTTATAGAAAGGGCTTTTGGATTATTAAAAGGACATTGGGCAATCCTAAGAAATAAGTCATTTTATCCAGTAAAGACCCAAGATAGAATTATATCTGCATGTTGCCTATTGCATAATTATATCAAACAAATGATGATTGTGGATCCCTTGAAGGTAACCTTGCAATTCAATGAAAAGAATGATGATTGCACACATGATTTGATTACACATGTGGAGTCAAGTGAGGAATAGATTACATAGAGAGATAATCTTGCAGAGGAAATATGGAACACTTGTAGAGGAAGTCATATTTAGTAAACTTTTATATTTGCTGTCTTCTAAGTTTTTATATGGTTTAAATTGTATGAGCTAATATGTAATTGACTTCATTTGTTTTATAAGTTCAATTTGAACATTCTAATACAATTTGTTTGCATGTGGAAAACTTGGCTATATTTTTTTCAAATGTATAATTTGTTAGGCTATATTACTTTGCATTGTATATGACTTAGCTCACTAATGGAGATGGGTGAAAGCACCCAATCAAAATCAAAAGGCTACAAACACCAATGGACATATAATGAAGATTCTAAGTTAGTGAAGGCTTTGGTGGAACTTTCAACTTGAAGACATTGGAAAGCTGAAAGTTGTGGGCAATTCAAATCTAGATATCTAAAAGAATTAGAGAGAATGCTTGAGGAGAAAATGCTAGGGTGTAGTCTAAGAGCTTCCCCACACATTGAATCAAGAGTTAAGCTTTTGAAAAAGCAATATGGAGTAATCGCAGAGATGTTAGGTCCAAGGGCAAGTGGATTTGGATGGGATGACCAAGAAAAGATGATTATGGTTCAGAAGGAGATATTTAATGAGTGGGTAAAGGTAAATATATCTTATTATTTTTTAACAATATTTAGCTTCAATTAAAGTGTTTATTTACTAATTTTTACTCTACATTTCATGTTGCGTGGTAGTCTCATCCTAATACTGCTGGATTATATAACAAGTCCTTCTTATTTTTCAATGAATTGCAATGAGTATATGGTAAAGATAGAGCGAATGGTGAAGATGCTGAAGATCCTTATGATGCAGTGCAAACAATGGAACAAGAAATATAACAGAACGTAGATAGACAGCAAGAGGGCTAATCTAACAGGCAACCTGAGGATCTTCATGAGTTCTGGGAAAGTGTTTATGGATCCCAACCTCCAACTCCAACATTCCCAAATACTCAAGAGCCATCCAGTGGACAAAGTAGTGCGAATAAATCAAAGAAAAGAGCTAGAAACTCTGATGATGCTATTGATCAAATGACCAGTACCATAACTCAGCTGGGAAGTATTTATGAGGCTACCAAGAATACTGTGATGGAACTTGCATCTGTTTCAAGCATGAAAAAGGAGGAGCTGAATGAAGGATGAGGGTGATTGATGAACTGAAACAAGTTGATGGACTTATAAACATACAAAGGATAATGGCTGGTGAGATTATAACTAAAGAACAACATCGAATTGATCTTTTCTTCACTTTGCCCACCGATTGGAGGAAGGAATATGTTGAGCATCTATTAGGAAATTTGCAGTGATGTTACATCAGAAGACATTAATGTAGCAGCTATCACCTATTTTGGACCATCATGTATATTTTAGCTGAATTTATGATATCCAATTTGAGATGAATGCATCTGTGATAATGTGGTTTCCCATTATCTATAATGATTGCATCGTCATACTTAGGTATATTTACACGTTCTCAATGTCTGTGTGGATTACTGGTTGATTTAATGTTTGGGCGTGTGTCTGCCTGGATGAAAACTCAAGAATACGCCAGGTCCTTGAATGTTACTGTTTTGTTCAAAACAGTAACATGCAGGAATGCGCCATTTCCCTGCATGTTACTGTCTTGGTTCAAAACAGTAACATCAATTTAGGTGGTCGCAACTAGAGATTTCTAGTTTGTTTTGCATTGGATGTGTGCCTGCCAGGAATCAGGTGTGAGAGAACATCAATAAGAAATTGGAATGAAGTCTACCATACGTATATAAATCTTGCACAATTTGAGTGAAGAAAGGAGCAACCAAAGTTAAGAATAATTAATTAGTGGTAAAGTATATTAATATATTTTTTCTGTGTTTATTTCTAAGTTTAGTTCTCATTTCTCAATTATATGAATGATATAATTTAAACTAAGTTATGTGCGCAGTTATTATAAAAATATAGATGTGAATGAACATCAAAATAAAATGAAAGGTAGTGAAGATCCAACTCAAATGAATATGCCATCATTTCCATTCAGTCAATCACTTCCTCCTCCTCAGTCACTACCTTCTCTTTCATATCTCGATGATGTGTTTTTTGCACTTATAATTATTTACAAGTGTGAAATGTGAAAATCTAATAACCATTTAGATAAGTTTAGTTCAACAAATTTAGTATTTAATGTTTTCATGAAAGAACCTTTAATGAAACAATAATTAATATATTCTATGATAAATATAAATAATTTAATAAAAGATAATTTTTTTCTTGTTTAAAAAAGGAAAGTTATATTTTAAATTATTGTGACTTTAGAGATAGCTTTTTATTAAAAATTACAATTGAATATTATATAAAATTGAATGTTATATACAATTGAATATAATATGTTACATGTAATTAAACGTCACATACAATTGAATTGTAACTACATTGTAAATGTTATGTACATGCATGTATAAATTTAATAATCAGGTCGAGCTGGAAGGTTTGAAATCCTTACGGAAATTATCACTAATTTTGTCCTGTATTTCCTAACGAATTCCACTGGCAATTCTTCTTCAAATTCTTTGTTGTTGTATATATCTTTTATTTGTTTGCAGCCAAAAATTTTGCAGTCTTGTCTAAAATTGTAATTAGAGGCAAATGAGTTAGTTTGGAACCTATAACTATCAAATCTTATGAACTACTAAAGAAGTTGTTACTCACGATCTAGATTCCTGTTGGGGCAACTTTTCATATGATATAATATCAAAAGGTGGCTCTACAGTTGCTTGATCTACTCTTGTGCCCTTCTCATTTCTGCAAATGATTTCATTTTTCTTTTGTTCATAGTAGTTCTTCTGTTAGAAATAAAATGACAAAATCAAGCATGGTTAAGGAAGGAATGGATTAAAAAAATCTTATTACTCATTTGATCTAAAAATAGTAACATATTTCTCTTTGTGGTGAAAAAACATAATCACCGGCTGTTAACATAAAAAATAGACAACACGGAAGGGCATTAACAATAAAACCTTGAGTCAACAACGTGTTATTGTTATCATATGAAACAGTAACATCAAGCATTAACAACATATCAATAATAGAGTAAGGGCACACAATAAGTGTCTGTGCCTATTATTGGTCTAGTGCGTCAGTTTTTATGTTCTAGGATAGATACCATATTTAGAACAAATGATATAGATGAGAAGATCAAACAAGGTTAAGCAATGGTTAGTACTTGCAATCTGATTAAGCATTGTTAACAAGAAAATAACATGTTTGATTAAGCAATGGGTAGTGTTTGATCACAGTGCAAGTAACACTCACCACTATTTAGGCATTGCGAAAGTATGGATCAACGAGCCCTGCTTTTCTCGGCCTCATTGAGTTGTAGTGAGTCCACTTGCACTTAGTATTATCCAGCACAAGAAGTGTAAAGTGATTGGTGTTGCTACAGTCATTCACGCCTGTTGAGTTTATTGGGAATAGAACAATGTCTGTATTCATTTCTTGCCCCACCCTTTGATTGAATTTGTAAACCCTTATATCCTTGTACATTTTGTGAGGGCTAACCACATAAGACTGTCAACACAGTATGAACACTTCTTCAGTATCAAATTATTATCTCTATATCACATTTATGGAATGTATTTAACACCTTACCTAACACAAATTGTCAAATACAAATATATTATTTTTCTTGGATGTCCTGCTCATGTTGCAAATGATCACATGGCTGTCTATGATCTGAATCCGAAGAAATGGAGATTGTCAAATAATTACTTTTTGCATGGCATGTTACTGTTTCATCAATGAATAGTAACATCATCTCATATGAGCCTGCAAGTGATCAATTCTGCCATGTTGCTGTTATGTCTAAAAATAGTAACACCACTAAAAGGAACTAGAGAAAACATAATTTACGCAAGTTTAAGAGATGCATACGTACATTGTTTGTTATTGACTGTTTTGCAAGCACCTGCAGTAACTCATCCATTATTATGAACATGCCCTACTGAGGAGATGACCAGACAATAGACCTGCAAATAATAGTATGGTTAAACAAAGGATTCAGTAATATTATTGTCCACGAAATCATTAAATATCAACATGTTATTGTTTGTTACCAAATAGTAACATGCAATTTTCATGTATCTGTTTGATGTGAAACAGTTACATCAACTAAAAAATATGATAAATAGACAAACTATAGTGTCATTAACAATGAAACTCAGACAAAAGAAGGTGTTACTGTCTTGAACAAGATACAGTAACATCAAAAATGTTTTTCTTCAACTGGAAAGTGTAAAACCAAACAAAAATACTGGACATGACTTACATTACTTCTCCTGCTTCTTTTGTTTTCACTATGTTGTCCATAACATCTTGGGGGATGTACTTTGCAGTTGGCCATCCTGCAGTTTTGGATGTCTTCTTGGTCTACTTCTGCGTGGCAATTTCTAGTGTTGAATCATCCTCCAATAAGATCACATTATCCTCTTTATCATTTCTATTCTCCTCCTCAATAGGAGTTATTTTTTGTTGTGTTTGTCGTTGTTTAGTGGGCCTATCACATTGGCTAGAGGATGTATAATCCATCCCACGTTTTGATTTTCTTTGTTTTCTGATCATCGATCCTTCAACATGCTCAATCTTTTTTGATTTAGTCGCGATGGTTTCTGTTATCTTAGTGACCCGTGCATTCAACTGTTTATTTTGGTCATCAAGATTGACATTTGTAGTCTCTAATGGCTCCTTGATCATCTGGAGATTTTCTATGTACTTTTTTATGTCGTATAATTGCGATTGGAGCTGTGTGTTCTCATGTGTTAGCTCTGTGATTATTTCATTCCTTTGTTTTAGTTCCGTTTGGAGCTGTGTGTTCTCCTGAGTTAGGTTTGTGATTATTTCCCTCCTTTGTTTCAGTTGTTATTCTACCATCTGAAGTTTCTTTGTGAGGAACCTTAATTCATCGGTCAACTCAGTTATCCTAGAATTTGCGCTAAGTAACTGATCCTTCAGCTGTTGTACCTCATTTGTATCTTGTGCTTGATGTTATTTATGACTCAGTGCAATATCTGCAAACTGATCCAGTGTTATTTTTCTTGGTTGAATTAGGTATTGGTTCGTTGTTATATCGTCCTCCATTTCGGATTCATCAGAGCTCTATTTTGAATTCATCAGAGTGGGAGGGTGTGATTTGTGTTTTTACTTGATCATTGTATTCAACAAGTTGAAGGTCTGGGGTTGTCACGTTGTAAATGATATTTTGTTCCTCAATTGTTGGATGGAGTTCTTTATTGATCACCTAAAACATAAGAGTGGTTGGTTGAGTGCAATTCTTGACGCGTTTATATTTTAATGAGAAACAGTAATATGAGGTAAAGAATTGAGTGATGGCATGATTGTAAAATGGATAAAGGAAATGACATTTTCTAAACGTTACCTGAAGGTGGCTGACCATTATTTCCTTCAATTGGCGTGTAAGGTGCTTCAGGTCCCACTTTAGGCATCTTGGTACCCTCTGATTTTGATGTCCATAAAGCATATTTGTTGTTTCACACAGCTAGTACTGTCGATAATATAACATACATATTATTTTATCAAATCTTCAATTAAAGTTGCATGGAGAGATGTTCTTAAAGTTGGGATGTTATTGTCTACACAATAAATAGTAATAATTTTCTGTTGGTTTCTAGGCAATAATAATACACAAAGTCTCAAAGTAACATGACTAATCAATAGTAATTCACCAAAAAAATGTGAAAATAATAACGTGTTACTATTTAAGAACAAAATAGTATCACATTGCTATTTTGCATCCAGACAGTAACACGAACCGTAAACTCAAAACAACTGCATAGACGAAGTCATACTAATAACCTAACTGCCGTCAAGATGTAGATTTACTGTTTACACACTAAAGGGTTACATGTTACTGTTTGGAGTGAAAATAGTAACATCAACCGACACTGCCAAGAACATGCAAGAAATATGGCAAAAACTCTCAATCAAGTTAAAAGAAATGACATGAAGTGTAACAAGTTTGATAACTGTTACTTTCTAGTAATAGCATGACACAGCCAGTGACATTTGGTGGGTTGTCCCTTGTGATTGAGTTCATCAGTTGCTCATGTATATGTCCAGACCAATAATATTGTCCCATGTCATCTAGGTCCTCTACATATGTCAGGTAGGACCAGGCCAGCATTTGAGCCCTGTTTGGTACAAACACGGTCACCAACAGCATCAGGGTTGCTAGGCGTGAGACATCCTCAACATCAATTTTTGATGTTCCATCCACCGCCTTTTGAAGTGCATTGAATATTATTAGTTTTGTTAGGCGTCCTTGGCCACAGAATCGCCTGGTATCAAGATCAGATTGTGGCCTTTTCCCAGATGTTATGTCGATGGGGCGTTCTCCATCCCTTATTCCAAATATGAGCTTCACTGAGGTAGGGGTGATGCTTAGATGTTTGCCGCCAATTAGGAATTTTTCATGTTTTGACGAGAAGGTGGCAATTACTACTTTTATTTCTTGATCGCTCTTTCAGCACATACTGCGATCAAGCTTGCTTGTGATAATGGCTTCGATAAGCAACCAGAAAGGATTTTACTTTAGCACACTCTTGTGGATGCTATTTAGATTAAGCTCTTCAATCTGTCTTATGCACGCTAACAGATTGGACCTGTATTGCTCATATCGTGTACTTCTTTCTTCAGTTTCCTCGGATTGCTTGGGTGTTTTATTGTCTTTCTGTTCGAATAAGTTTACAAGTCAAGGGTGATTAAGAACAAAATCGATAAATCTGAGGATAAGTTCACAAATCAAGCAAGATTAACATTAAAATAGTTAAAAATCAACATGTTACTATTTTGATAACAAATCGTAACATGTTGTTTTCTTGTGAAGAGACATGTATTTATTTGATCTGAAACAGTAACACTAACAAAAAGATAATATAAACAGACAAAATGCTGCTTTCTTCACAATGAAACTTGCATCATGTTGAGGGTGTGACTATTTGCGAAGGAAACAGTAACATCACAACTGAGGATGAAGACCTATTGTGCTAAGAACAAAATAGTAAATGGACAAAATGCAGTTTGGTCAACGAGGAAATTCACAAAAGAAGGTGTTACTGTCTTCCATAGGAAACAGTAACATCAAAAAATGCGTTACTCTTTTCATTGCTACATATATACTGTACACACATATATATACATTGTATATGGAATGTTTCTGTTTGATCCAAAATAGCAACAACCAATGAGGAACACGGTTAAAATAGGCAAAATACAGTTTGATCAACGATGAAATTTACAAAAGAAGGTGTTATTGTCTTGTACAGGAAACAGAAACATCAAAGAATGCGTTACTCCAACATATATACTACACATACACACACACACACACACACACACACATATGGTATACATGGACACGCAAACCACAATCTTATTTGCTATATATATATAATCACAAGCCATTACTATGTAATTAGTGACAGTAACGTCAACATATCAGTTTCAACATCTTCTAACTTCCTAGGGTTTCGTTTAAACATGGATATTATATAACATAAACATACATACACGCAAACACACAGATGCAATAACATTTCCCGTCAAGATAATCCCCTGCAGCATATACGAAAAAGAATGTATAAGATACAACAACATTTACTGTATGGCGACCCATTTTGATGCATCAAGTTGGGAAAAGTGACTGCTTGTAACTAGCTGAGAGTTGTGAAAGGCTGGAAATGTTATCTTCTGAGGAAACGATGTTAAATGAATCCACCTTTTCCGGTGGTTTTGAGATATTCTCGTTCGATTTTCAAGTGATTTGACAGTTAAGTACTCTAGACGGGAAGGCGAATTGATTGTTACTATTTCTGTCCTTTTCATCATCTCGGGACGCACTTCCATTGTGTGGTTTTGGATTAAGGGCATTGTGGCAAACTTGTATAAAAAGTCCAGGAACGTATAATATGAACCAAACATGGGAAAATAACCTGTTTAGGAATCAAATAAGATATTCCCTGGAATATCTTCATTCCTGAGAATGGGAATGCACATTCCCCGGAATGTTCATATTCCCGGGGATGAAAGAACCCGCGAACCAAGCGTGCCCTATAAGTAATGTTTTTCAATCATAGCATCCAGAAAGTTATAATTGAAAAGTCCCAATGGGAACCTCGCGTTTTTCTTGCTCTTATTGTAATATTTCAAAGAATCAATTATTGTGGTGCACCATATCTAATAAAGAAGCTTTTTGATTAAGAAAGCTAGATTTTATTTTATTTTTATGTCAAAATATGGGTCCCCACCTTCGGATTGTTCTCATCCATTCTTCCTTTTTTAGTTTAAATCTGTCCAACTTGCACACTATCTTTTCTTTTACTTTTTATCAATGCCAAAGATTGGCCTATGATAAATTTGATTGCCTCCCAAGCCATCGGACGTCCATTAATTTCTAAGTTGTCTTTGTAACACTCAATTCCTTTCATGGCTCTTGCTCAAAATTATAGTTAAGATTTCCAATAACTACGATGTTTCAGATTTGATGAGTAATGTGTGTACCAATAGCAAGCGGCCAAATATAGTAGTGATTCAAGTTTTAAGAAATCAACTTGCAACAAGTCCTCAATGGTAATTTGTACCATGAGAACCATTTGACACTCAATATTAAAATAGAGAGAATGGTGTAATTGAAGTAACGTAAAAATATAATTGAAGAGATAAGAGACCATATGTCATGCTTTATACAACTAATACAAATGATTAGTAACTATTTTAACTAATTGGTTGGCATGTGCTATGATTGATTAACCTACAAATATTATGTCAATTACTATAGAGGATTAGTTATTTGTACATTGGGTTGACCAGTTCATGAACATTTTGATGTAATTATTATAAATACTCACAAATTATTCTTCTCATATCTTAAATTTATACCTAACACAATTAGGAAACAATCCTAATCTTACTTTAACATTAAAATCCAAGTTGAAAATAAAAATAATTCATAATAAAAAAACTAACATTATGTGATAACAATTAAACTCAACTCTTATCTGATTTAATTAAGAGTAAGATTTCACTTCATTTTTCAATTATAAATTTTATTTTTAAATAATTTTTATTTTAAGTTATATAGAAAATTTTATTTTATTTTATATATAATTCTTGTTTTAATTAAATTTATAATTAGGGTTCAAACAAACCAAACAATTCAAAGTAGTGTAAGATTGACTTACAAAAAATTTGATTTGCATTAGACTTTAAACAAGTCAACTTTAAATAAGCTGAGTTTGAATTTTATTTTATTGATTCGAATTGTTCATAAGTTTTAATGAGTTCATTAATAAAAATATATTTTTTATTTTTATATTAAATATAAATAATTTAATTACATTAGTTGTTGTTGAAGTTGTAGGATGCATTGATTGAAGCAATTGAGTTTTTAGTATTTGTAACTTTTTGGAGTGTTATTATGTGACAAGTTTATAGATATTTTGGATAGATTTGATGGCTGCAAAAAAATTATATTGATAAATAAAATAAGATTATAAAAATTGGATACTTAATCTATTTGTGAATGATAAATTGTTATATGTTCAAATTTCAATTGAATAACAAACTATTCATATATGGTAGTTTAGACCCATCTAATTTATATTCATTATATACTAAATTTTAAATTCAAATATTTTCAATTTGACACAAAATTTAGATAAAATAACGTATTGTTTAAGTAAGTTTGGATAAACTCATTTTAACTTATTTTTTAGTCAAGCAAGAGCTCTAATGAGTTCAAATTATTCAAATTTGATGACTTTGATATGAAGCTTGAGTTTGTTTATTTTTATTGAATTGAAACTTAAATATATAAATATTTAATTGGATTTAGTTTGTTTGCTTCTTTTACTATTACAAAATCCATTCAATTTATCAAAATTTTCAATAGAATTTATTACATTTTAGTATAAAATATGTATTATATTAAAAAATTTTTCCTCATCCAAATATTTTATTAAATACGATGCTATGAAAATTTATCTTTTAATTAAATTCTATACATTTTTTTAATATGTACAAAAAAATAAGATTCATTTATAAATGAAATGAAGCTATTATTTTTTACATAATTTTTAAATAATAAATACATTTATAAATGAATTGAAGTGAATCTAATTTTAGAAAATTTTAATTTTAAAAAATGCACAAGACTTCTTGTTTCAAGGGAATTAGGGTGGATTCAATGGTACCACAAGTAAAATCTTGGTTACAAAACCCAAGTTGAGTGGGCATTATTGAGCACTATTCGGATTGAAGTTATGAAATAACAACCACTGAATTTTCAATGAAAAGGGAAATGTTGAATTTCTGCATATTGAGAATGAAAAATCACAAATTGTCACTCATTTCCGAACTTCCTCAGAGTATCTTAATAAGGAACAAATCCTGTTCCCTTTTTGAACAAGAAGGGGAATTTTTTTGCTCAAACAACCTTAGTAGCATGATAACAATTTAGCCCAAATCTAATATATTTTTTTATTATGACATTTTATTCATTATTATGCACCTTAATAGTAACAATATCATATATACTTGTTTAATTTATCGTTATATTAGATAAAAGTATATATTTATTTTAGCGCATTAGTATATTATACCAAGCAATCAACATCATAATCAAAATCAAAATATTTATAAACATAATATGCAACATTCCAGAAAATTTCTGCCTCAATTGAATTCCATCACTTTTTTCATTAAAAATTTAAATAGTTAATTTCTTTCACAATCAATTAAATAAATGTTATTTTTATTTTAGTTATAAGGCTATCATAATCTATTTTCTAATCCATCATAATTGGTGTGAAGATATTCTATAGACATTCTGCCTTTCTTTTTTTCTCTTTTTCAAAAGACACTTGTTATTTTTATGAAGTGTAGTATTGTAGAATAGCTATCGACTAGTAAATTTTTTTCTTTTTATAATAAGACTTTTAAAAATTTTAATAAATGATTAGATTGAAATATACAAATATACTATTAGAATTTTAAAAATATAGTTGAAAATTATATAGGTAACAATATTTTCAAAAAAAATACCTTTTATAAGACATTATGATGGAAGGAAATTTTGCAAAGATATTATTTTATAAAAAATTCATAAGATTTTATCTTTTTGATGAGGAATGATTTGATACTAAAAATAATTATGGAGTTAGAGGTGAAAATTCTTTTTCTTGAAGAGTGTAATAATAAGAATAGATGATAAAATTTTATTTACTTTTTTAATGAAAGAAAAGTAGTACCGTGAAGTTTTTGCTTTTTTCTTGAGAAAAATTAAGAAAAACAATGGGCAGAGTAATGATAGATTGATAATATACTGCCCCGCCCCGCAACTATAATAATCTACCTTATCCCTACCTCGTTCTCAATTGTGGGGCAAGTTAGTGTCTTATCCTTGTGATCTCTTGCCTCACAAGATACCGGTGATCCATGAAAAAAATTAAAAAAATTAAAAAAATTTATAAATTTTAAATATATACATAATTAACAATTAACATTCAATATAATGTAATAATATTTGTCTAAAATTACACACAATTTATTTAATTAATCTTATATTTAAAAAATAATTAGGAAAATATTTTTTAATTATAAAATTTCTAAAATAGATTTATAGTATAATATAAAGGATAAAAAATATTTATTATTTCAGAGCACAACGGGGTAAGGCAACACAATATTGTATTACCCCGCATAATTAATCCAAGTCCATGCCTTGCCTCGTAGAGTAAAAATTCACACCAAATTTGCGCTTCACAGGGCAAGAGATTCATTTTTTAGCCATCTCTAAGAAAAATAGTGAGCTTGGATTATTTGAAAGAAGATACTATTGATTTTTAAAATCTTTAAAAAAGATAATTTTGATGAAATAGATTTATAAAAAAAACTCAAGAGAAAGAGAAATGATGGACTTCTTTAAAGATTTATCTTATTATAGAACAGATATAATATAATAAAATTTAGTTAATAAAATTTAAAAAAATTATAAATGATTATTTAAAATCAAATTATTATTTTTAAAGAGGGAAGTCATGATTTATAAAAAATGACTCCTCTAAAATTTTCTTTTAACAAATAGTATGAAGAAAATTAACAATCTTCCAATAAGAATTTCACAACAATAAATTAAGGAAGTTCTCTAAAAAATTTAATGTTTTTACATAAAAATTCCTCTCTCACTTTCCTTAGTAAAAATATATTTTTATTGTTCATAAAAATAAAAGCACATCAAAGTTTAAAGATATAATCTTATATGAAATGATTAGTAGGAGAAATTATATAAAGATAACACTCTAAGTATGACAAAAATGAAATGTGCAATAATAAGAATAAAGTGCCTAGGATGGCCTTATGGTCAATTACATCTCAAGTTCATAAAGTATTAGGCTTGACTACGAACCCTTATTAATTAACATAATTATACTAAGTGAAAGATGGTTTCTATCAACAATTAGAAATAACAAGAGCATCCATTAGTTTAGTGGTGTATTTGAAAAATATCAAGTGATGAATAGTGAGTATAAAAACATAATAAATGATTACTTAACTCCTATTTTAATGGTTTTAACTAGAAAAACATATATATAAAAATAGATATTAAGAATAATAGAATTCTTATCAAGACATTTTAAAATTTGATAAATTCATAATGATATATATATTTTTGTCTATTTTGTAATAAATAATAGGAGATATGCACATTTCTTCCTTATCCCCCAAGTTAACCTTATCCCATTCATCAATATAAAAAAGTTGTAGACCATAATTTCTTTATTCACATTTTCAGATAATATACGCCTTTTTGGTCAATTATAGCGAAGACAGCCTCAAAGACTTGCTACACTATTTAATTTATCCTCTTTATAGTAATGACAGTTTCTCAAGGTTTTGATATTACTTTCCTTCTTATAGTGGATACAATCTTTAAGTCTTTCAAAATTATTTTAATTTATTAGATAAGCCATCATAAATCTTTATTTTATGATAAGGTCATAATACTATCTTTGCCATAGTTATCAATTAAAACAACATAAAATAAAATTCAAGATCATATGGGCTTAATTTTTTAATTTCATATTGACAATAATAAATTCAAGTTCAATCACAATATTGTTCAAAATTATAACCAAGCTATCTCAATTGAGCTAAAAATATTTATATATAAGTCTAAAAATGAGTATTAAGTGGCATCTTTATCCTTATGGGAGCATATGACTTCTAAAAAGTCAAAGTAATACAAAAAAAGTAATAATGATAATCACAAATTTAATTATTCTCGTGAGTTTTCTCATCTTTTTTGCTTGTAATAATATAAGTGAATCCAAGGTCAACTTTTTTTTTTAGAGAAAAATGATTTTTTCAAAATTAAGGCGTTACTCTTTTTGTTCAAATAAAAAATAAAATAATATTTTTTTAACTAAGCCTAATGCACTTCAAGCAACAAGCTTTTTTTTTTTACTATTTATTTTCCAACTTTTATTAATTATTACATTTATAATATTTCATTCAAATATATATATATATATATATATATATATATTATAAAAGAAAAGTAATGGGATAGCTCACAACTGTAAACCACCCATCCTTTCATTAGTTTTCATATGATATGAAATCTAATATAGGTTAGAAAGTGTGGCTTATGCTACCTTCCAAGAAATATAGATCATATGTATTCTTTTTTTTTTTAAAGATTATAAATATATATAATTATTACTGTAACATCATTTTTGAAAAATGTTAATATATATTTATTTTCAATATGTGCATTTTTGGATAAAAATTAAAAAGAAAAAGAGAAATTTTTTACTTATAAAATTTTTGAAAAGATCCTTGAGAAGTACTCTAAATATTAAGAATCACATTATTTTTATTCATGTTTTTAATAAAATAATCTAAAATGAATGATAAAGAATTCTTAGCAAGTTAAAATAACTAGAAGCTGACAGTATGAGGTTGAAATATTGGCTTTTGTCTTTATTTCAAAAGGAAGGTTTTTAAAATGGAATGATAGAGATGACCAAAAGTTAAGAAGTGTTGTAAAAATATTAAAGTGCGGTGCATGACTTTTATAGGTAAATGAGGTGGACATATAATTAAAGCTTTATTGGAAAAATTAATAAGAAGAAAGGATCAACATATTAATAAATAGCAATCAAAATATTAATCAAAATACTTTTTTCTACATTGTAGTAATATAGAAATATAATGCTTTATTAGTGTGTAAATAAAAATGATATTTTTCATATAAAATTTTTATATAAATAAACAAGCAAAATTCAATTATCTTAAAGTTAATTTTAATTTTGTGAAATTTATTCATTTTTTTTGTAAGTCATATCACATTTTTGAACATTGTATATTAAATAAAGTTAGAAAATTATGATTTTAGTATAAAAATGTTCCACTTCAAATCTAATTTTCAAAACATATATATATTTTTTTATACTTCTATGATTTTATTAAAATTGAAGAGTCTTAAATGTAACATAAATTTAAAATAAGCACGCAACAAACTACTCTCATAATTTTTCTTGACTTTCTTTGTAAATTTACACGAGCGAGAAATCGTTTTGATAATACACAAACAATTAAATATTTCTTGGAATTGTTTATTCTTCGAACACCTTAATACTCAACAATTTTTTTTAAATTATAATAAATTATTGTTGCATAACTACCTAAAGTAATTGATTATATTTAAGATTCGTTTATTTTAATAGAAAATATTTTTCATATAAATATAATTATATAATATTTAGATAGCAGAAAATTTTATATTTATTCAATATTAAATATGAAAAATATGATAGAAAATATGTTTTGTTTTAAAAGAACTTTTTCCTCTAATATTATGATATTATATATAAAAAAAATTTAATTAAAATATATTAATAAATGAGTTTATCTTATAAAAAATCATCTTTCAATAAAATAAACAAGATTTTATATTTACATGCAAATAACTTATTATTGACGCTCAATAAATATAATCTCTTTGCCTCAAGACGCAGCAATACAAAAACCAAAGCTTAGCCTTTGTAATAGATTAACGATACATCTGATTAAATGAAATAGAAATGAAAGAAAATAGAATGGTCATTTTATAATTATGTTTGATATGGTAATAAATGAAACGAGCATCTAGCATTCTATTCTATTTTTATATTTAGTATAATAAAATTTTGATAAAATAAAATGAAGAAAATATAATTACGACAATAATATCCTTATTACAAAAATAATAAATATTTAATTAAATAATTTAATATTATTAAAATATATTATCTATTTTATAATAAAAATTATCATAATTTAAATTTTATCATCAAAATTATAATTAATAAAAAATTTTCTATAACAAAAAATGTAAAATTTCTAATTTACTAAAATTTTATAATATATATTTTTTGTAAACAATACAAAAATTTCATATTTTAAATTTTATTATTAAAAATATTTTAATAGAAAAATATTTAAATATTAATATTTCTATTACATATTAATAAAAGATAATATTAGAATATATAAAAAATGAGGAATATGTATATAAAAAGACAAATTTATGAATGAGAGCAGGACTCATTTTATCACTTTTATTATAAAATGAATATTTTATCATATGATAGAATGGTCATTCACTAGTAAATGAGTATTCCCATTCCATAATACATGCGATACAAATTTTTGGATTATTTGATGGAGGCTGAAAAATTGACAAAGCAAACAAAGTTAACAGGGGTGGTTTTTAAATAAATATTTAAGTATGACAATAAAATGAATTTGTACCAAATCAAAATTCTTTCGCTTATCTTTATGTCGGCGAGCCAAGGATTTTGATGCCACGGGATCTAGAACTTTTAAGTAACAGAGGTAATATTAAAATATAAATGAATTAAATATATAATTTTTATTTTTAATTTAATTAATATTCTAATAAATAATATTTTTCATAAAATTTGATCTTAATTTTTTTAGATTCTAAATTTAATATTTATTATTTAAATTATAGTTGTAACAAATCTTTTTTTTTTTTTTTGCAATAGCTTAGGTGAAAATTCTCATTTAACACACACACATACAAATTTTTAGGTTATCAAATTTTTACTTAATAATTATATAAACTTAAGTATGTATATTTAAGTACACTTATATTTTATGTATAGAAGAATATAAACGTATAAAATTAATTAAGAAAAGAGATCAATCTCAATCAACTTTTATGTAGTACCATATTAATAACAATTTATAGACCGGCAACTATGTGAAATTAAGTAAAATTAGTATTATTTTTTCTCTTGAATAGTTTTGTTTATTTAAAAGAAAAATTTTATATTATATCAATAACATATTAATACATCACCAGATCTAACTATTAATCAAGCATAAAAAATTATTTTTTTTTGAAAAATAAATTTAATCAATGCTGAAATTTAATTTAGTGGTATAATATAACTTCTTCCTATTTAAAAAATCAAAGCCTTTCATAAAAGTAATTGTTGTGGTGGAAAGTTTAATTTTTTAATAGGAAAAATCATATTTTATATTACTATATTGAAAATTTTTTTTCTCAAAATTGTAGGGGTAATTGTCCCCGCAATTTATTACATAGATACATCCCCGATTGGCCCCTAGATTTTTCAGAGATACCGTAGAAGGCCCTTTCACATGCTTTATGGCTGATGGTTATATCACTAATTTGCCTCGGTTCAGTTCACGACAGTTTAATACTTAGAAGTGTTCCTCCATTATAATTAATAAATGAAAAATAATTAAAATTTTATTGTTTATTTATTAATTTTGCAATATCTATGTATTTTAAAATTTTAATTTTTTAATTTTTAAGATATTAAATATTATAAAAATTAATAATTATTTTTTATTTATTAATTTTAATCATAAACACGTGGTATAATTAAAACATACAAAAATTCCCCCTCAAAGTAAGCAATGCTATAGAATTCCCGTGCTTCTTGCCGTTAGGCTGCCCTTTTTGTTTTAATTTAAACCTTTTCATTATTGGTTTCGGCAAAGGGGGTCGTTGCAGATTTTGTTGATTTTTGCATCAAATAATAGACCAAATGGGCAAAAAGATTAGGGATGGAGATGACAAGAACCAAGGTGGGAAATGATTAAAGGAAGTTGACCAATCTAGACCACAAAAAATACATTTTCTCTGGGTATGACTTATCTCTTTCGAAAATTGTGGAACACAAGATGTTGCAGTTGTCAGCATCAAAAAGGCAATTCTTGCTCGCATGGAGATAATAAACGAACATTGCACTTTTAATCCTGGCGATATATGCAGTTCCGATACTTGCTCACTGGATGCAATTTTGAAGCCAAGGTAAGTAGCCTTGTATTATGCTACGTTTTATTACGCATTGAATAAAATTTAATATAAATTATATTAAATATTTAATTTATGAAAAAATTTAATATATAAAAGAGCTTATCATATATTAATCACCACTAACAACATGTTTACATGGACGTCTAAGAGCAATAAAATTTTATGTACTCCGTGGAATCTGCATATCCACATCTTAATTCAAGTTCAAATATCATTTTTATTATGAGTAATTCATTCGTAAAATGGGTTTTAATAAATCTACATCTAATTTGAATGTAAATCAATCACAATTTTAAAGATGTGGACAACGTTTTTAGGGGTAAGTTTCAAACCCTTTAACAAAACAAGTGATAAATCTGAAATTCAAATTAGACGTATACTATTTTCTTAATAAAAAAGACCTGCAATGGTAAACTTAATTAATAGTATTTATTATAAGAATGAAATTATTTACAACTTTCATTTTCCTTTTTATTTTAAAGAAAAAAAGATCTTTTAAATTTATAAAAAGTAAATTAAGTTAGCTCTTTTTTTTATATATGAAAAAATGGAAGTCTAGTAAGAGAGAAAAAGCGTAAATAAGGATGTTCTTATCACAGTTTAATAATAACAACATGAGGTTAAAATAGGATTTTTGTCTCTTTCTTCCGACCCTCAATGGTTTCCTTTTTTTTTTGGGTGGAAGACGATCCCAGGTTTCAGGGACTAAAGATCTAGGGTCTGTTTGGTTTCCAGTTTTCAAAACAGTTTTCAGTTTTTTAAGAATAAAACAATAAAAAATATTACTTGAAAAGTTAATTTGTATACTTTGTTTTAAAAACAATAGCTCAAAAAGTTGTTTTTAAAACTAAAAAATAAGAATAACTTTTGCGTATTTTCTAAATTTGTATACTTTGTTTTAAAAACAATAGCTTAAAAAGTTGTTTTTAAAATTAAAAAATAAGAATAACTTTTACGTATTTTCAAATTTTTACTTTATTTTTCAATGACAATTCGATAAATCAAATGAAAGTATTCTTCATCATTTTTCGTCTCTGTTTATTAGAAAACCCAGTTTCCTGAACCTCCTCCCTTTTCAACGTTCTTTGTTCTATCATTCAATTCCATTTTTTAGCCTCTTCATCTTCTTCCTGCACTAACTTCCTTCTCTTCATCCTTCTCGCTCGCTTTCATTTGATCTTTAACCGCCAACACTATCTCCATACGAATCTTGCAAGTGAGTTTTTTTTCCATTGATTTTCTTTAATGGTGTATGTGTGGTTCAACAAAGAAAAGCTCAACTGTAATATCTCAATTGATACTAATAGTAACCCGAAACTTATTTTCAAAACGTTTTTCTTTCCTCACCCTTCATTTGAGTATCAAAAATAAGAAATTTAGCAAAAATAAGAGTACTTTAAGGTAAATATTTTTGTGGATTTTGCTAATTCAAGAATTGTTAATCTGTGATGTCGGGAGAGTTAGCGAAAATGGAGTGCAGAGAGGAGCTTGTGTGTGTTCCTACACATGAAGATTTAATGGACTTTGTAAAAAAAAAAACTGTTAAATCTTGAAAACAATTTCCAAACAAAATTTCAAAATTATTTTATTTTTAAGAGTTATTTTCAAATTTGTTTTATAAAATAATTTTAAAAATATAAAATAAAAATATATCCATGCTCATGCTCGACGCTCGGACAATTGACGTGATGGTAAAATCCAAAGTATTTCTACCCAATGGGTCAAAGGTAAAGCCTTGTTTGTTTGTCATGGGCGAAAGTCAACGTACATTGCAATTTTGGCAGAGATATCGATGGGCTTGGAGTTGGGCTCTTGGGATTCAGTCAAAAGGATTTACTATCCTATTGGGTCACTGATTAGGGGTTAATCCAAATCATTCTGCGTCTCAATCGGCCCACAATAAATTAAAAGGAAAAAATAAACAAAAGAAAATGAAAATTGCACAGACATATCGCTGGGATTTGGCTTTGAAACTTGAACGGTCATTACTCGCTGGAGTGTTAGTATCTCTCCCGCCATTACAGTTGGTATTCCTCGCAGGGCTCCCAACTCTAACTACCACAATGGCTGCGCTCTATGTGGCCGCTTCAGCTTCTCCATATTTTCTTCAATCTCGTTCCTTCTCCAATCCTTCCTTTTCTATTTATCGTCAGGTACGTCATTAGCATCGTTTTTCATCATTTCATGCACCCAGTGATTTCAATACCCTAATTTCATAGAATTATGATGTCAAAATTTTCTTTATCTATTTATTTGTTTTCGGAAAATTCAAACCAAACAGTCGATGGCGCAGAGTTTAGGTGCCTTTGTGCTTTAATTGTGCATTTTGTTTGAGGCTTACTGCATTTGTGAAAATTTCTCCTCAATTTGCTCTGTTTCTCTGGAAGCATCACTTCTTGCTTCTCAAGTTATTTTTTGTGTTCAATTTAGAGTTCACTAATAAAACATTGGGAAAAAGGGATGTTCTGGATGCGTAGGCTCGGACAATGTCCTTTGAATTGGAAGAGAAGGTAACATTCTTACATGGCATTTTCTCTAATTTCAGCATTCGGTTCCTGCTTTCACCAGATTGCATAGTTTACCACCTGAAGTCTGCTTTTTGATATCAGTAGTTTTTCAAAAAAGGAAAACGAAATTAGTGTTATGTGATTAGTTTTATTTTATGCTATATGTTTTCATATTGGTGAAGCCATCAACAATAAATTGGCGTGTTTGGATCTAAAAACAGGAGAACTTTGATGTGTACAGTAAATAAAGAGGCTGAGGAAGCATTCAAGAAGACTGTGGAAATGGATAGGCTCATAGACATGCTGAGGGAGGCAACCCCCAAGGAAGTAATAATAAGGATACTTTTAATGTGTTTATAAATCTTCTTTTCTGCGCT
The DNA here is from genome assembly GCA_020226215.1 of Sindora glabra. NCBI lineage: Eukaryota > Viridiplantae > Streptophyta > Magnoliopsida > Fabales > Fabaceae > Sindora > Sindora glabra. The sequence continues at coordinate 1,009,722 of CM035225.1, forward strand.
TTATGGCAATTTTTCCCCAATGATGCTTGAGAACAGACAGTGATCCTATAAGTTGTGACTGCTACTTTATTTTATTTTATTTATTTATTTACAGAAAAAGAAAAATGATCTATGATCTAAAATTTTAATTTTATGCTCTCTCTTGGTCGTTCAGCGTTAGCGCAACAACTGGTCAGTTCATGTGCTCATCCCATAAGGCACTGACATGGAATTCTTTCTCAATTTACTTGATAAAAGTTATCTAATTTGAGCTCTTTTTTATGTTTTCGATCAGAAGGCTTCAGTTTTATTTTAAAAAAAATGCAACTGCCTGTCACATTCTACATCTCTAACGAGGACAAATTTATATGTTAGACAGGACGACATATGATACTTTATTATTCACTTGGTACTGCCAATGATGTTGTTGAATTTTCCTCTTAATGTTCTTCAAATGACATTGTTCTTTTCTCTGTGAACAGCTCCAGAAACTTGTTGTTGAAAATATCCTCGCATTCAATGAGAGCTTTTGGATAAGACTTGCTGCGAGAAGTGATACTTGCAAATCTGAGGATGATAAAGTTTGGTTTTAAATTTTTGGGCATGTGTTTTGGATGTGCTTTTTTAGGGTCCCTTCATTATGTAAAAGTTGCCTTGGTTTACTATTGTTTATATGCAGAAAGATTATGAAGAATTGGCTGCATCTGTGATGAGCATTGTGGATTGCTTGGTTCATAAGACCAATGTACCCCTATCATTTTACATCCACCATCCATATGATTGAGGTTGTTTGATTTTTATTTGAAGCTTCTTTTGGCAATAACCTTCTTGTCATACAATCTGCCATTCAGGAAAAGATAGAGTCCGCAACTGATGTCCTCAAGGCAATATTAAAACCTGTGGTTGATGAAGCGGAAGAAATTGCCTGGCCTCCCAGAGATCCTCAGGCACTTGTTTTGATGGAAAAAGTTAGTTTTCATTTTTTTTTTCCTGTTTATAATGAGTGACATTTTGTATTGCACGACGGGTTTCTTCTACAGTTTGGAACTAAGCTATTGTTCTGCGCACTCAAATATGGCTGGGAGGTCCATATTACATTAGTTGTGACAATCTGACTTCATTTTGCGAATTATTTGTTTTTCTGCAAACACCTAGGCAGGTGCCTACCTTCCTACAGAAACTCTGCGCTTGATGTATTCATGATCTGTAATATGCATGACATGAAATACGGGTTCTATTCTCCTTTGGATTTTGTGTCAAATAATGATTATAGAAGACTGTATAATTGATTACAATAAGGAATAACTGACCGATGCGAACATTATTGCCTATATTGCCCTTTTCTATCAATTAATCAACTTTCTAGTTCTGCATTAGGAAATAAGTCAAAGGGAGCAAGAAGGGCAACTGGATGAAGGGTTTCTTGCAGAAGTTAATGCCCAATTACGACAAGTGAGTTTGCTGCGCTGTTTAAAACAATTTTAAATTATTGTAGACACTATATAGGGCTACTATTGTGGGGCAATTGCTCCCACAAACGCAATTCTTTTATATAAGTATATATACAAATGATACATTTTGCCCCTATAAATTTAAGAAAAATTACCCCACAACTTATTTCTACATTAGTTGAAAATGAAATTTTATTACAATAATTATAAAAATATTTGAAACTCATTAATTATACACCAAAACACACATATGCAAAGATATATCAAAATAAAATTGGTTTTATTTTTTATATAAATATTTTATAATAATTCTATTTTTATCTTATATGTAAGTTTTGCCTTCACAATTTAAAATTTTTGGATTTGCCACTGCTATTAACTGGATGTTGTCTTTTATTTACGTTACCATTGAACCTTTGGAAATATTGTAATACATTTATTCATTAAAAAGAAAAAATACTAAGCCCTGGTTATGGTAGCTTGAATCATTTCTAAAGCTGGCAATCTTTTCTTCATATTTGGTTTGTATATCTTTTCGTCTAAATACTATTACATATATATATGTATATATGTATGTTATGTATATACTTATTCCTTTTCTTCTTTCACGTCAGTTGCACGCGGCCAATTTAATACACCATGATATAGCTTGAATGTATTGTGCAGGCAAAAGAAGACGGGGATAAGCCTGGGCTTGAGGCTATGTTGCAAAAGGTTTTGCAACTTTACGCTTCCAGGGTTCTCTCAAAACGTAGTTATGCGAGGAAAGGTTGACTACTTATGTTTTGTTATCTTATGTCGCCTTACTGTTACATGAAGTTTATGTCTAAATGGTTCAATAGGTTTTTTTGTGGAATCATGATTGGCAATGGCATGTATGGTTTCTTACAAATAATGATGCTTGGAGGATTACACCAGCCACTTGTTGTGGTGTTTAATATATTTTTTCTTCTGATTCTTTTTCCTACTTTCCGGGAAGGCATATTCGACATAGGGAAATGCAAAATAAGTAAACTTGGCCGAATTAAGGGTATCACAGCGATTTTTATGATAGGCTGCCCCAAATTTATTTCTTCTCTTCTTTCTGGTGTTTATATATTTATTTATTTTTTTGACATAAATCACTAATCATTTTTTAAGTTATTTTTCCTTCGACCGATAGTTATATTTTTGTGGCCTTGCATATATATGGAATTTCTCTCTTTTTTAATCTGTGGTCATCATGGATATTCTTTTTGCAGGAAATGAAGTATTGAAAGCTGAGCAGTTCCTTGAGACCATAATTAAAGGTGCCTCCATCATCCTAATGAGTTTTCATTATGTTCTGGGAAAGAAAATTATTTTGCAAATTTAAAACCCAAAGACAGAACTCCTTTCCAATTCTGAAACTTCTGTTCTAAGCTTCTTTTTCCATCCTCTTTATGATGGGTGGTGCTCAAATGGAGGTTAACAAGGCAGGATTTCGTTTTTTAGAAAGATTTTTCTTGCATGTTGCATTTTCAGTCACAATGATAATTCTTTTGCATATTGAGGGCCAGCTGGATGTGTTCGGCTGATACATTTTGAAGGAGAATTCAGTTGAATCTGCATAAAATTATGAAATCTATGCCTGGCGCAGTTGAAGAATTTCTGGTTAGATTAATGCATAATTAAGGTCTTCTGAAAATCTCATAGGACTGGTGTATATGAAACACATTTTAGCAAATCAAATAATTAATGCTGCGGTTCTTAATCTTACAACTTATGTGCAGCCACTTAGTTGTTCTATTAACCAATTTTTTATTTCTTGCAGCTCCTGAAGAAGAATGGAACAATATTTTGATCAATGGATTGACAATTGGTGCAGGGGAAGTTCCGCCAGATGGACTCTATGCTGTTATAAAGAAACGAACAGAGCGCATTTTGATTAGAACAGTGAGACAGCCGTTCTTGTATGTGTTTAACTAGTTTGTCTTTCTGTCTTAACTGATGCTGATTCTTTGATATTTATGTACTCTCTTGTCCTCTGCCCCCCAAAAAAAAAAAAAAATCGAAGGAGGGAGGTTCTTACCAGCAGCGGATTCTTATAGAATACGTGAAAGGAATCGAAACTAGAGCAGAGGAGATTGTTCAAGTGCTACAGGGGAAAAGACAGTAGCATTTCTTCACAGCTGAGGATGGGTGCTATGCATGCTGGAAATGATTAGCCTGCACAAGTTTATGGGAGCATAGCTTCAACCAGGTAGTAAGATACTCGAACGGATCTCCCAATAACACTTCAGAATGGCAAGAATTTTTTTTTTTTTTTTTTGGGGGGGGGTGTTAGTTTCATAATCTATACAGTGAATTATAGGCTTGTTAATTTAGCTAGTTTCATCTTGTATGATTACTATGTATTACATTCTATGATTTCTGACTGTATTTGCTTGATCCATTTGAAATTCTTGGTGAGACAGCACGCAAGTCGATCACTATGATTTGTCTTGATTAAATATGGTTCAATTTGTCATTTTTATTGCATTTGCTCATAGCTTTTCATCGGTGTTGGTGGGAGCAGCCAGTAGGCCCTTGATTGCTCATTTTTTTTCGTATTTGTTCTTGTCTCGCCTGCTCTTCCCCTAGTAGTTTAGTGTGTCAATGCATGGATAACTCTTTCTTGGATTTAGGATTGGCTAGAGGGGAATGTTGAGTTGCGTATAAGCTTAAAATAAAGAGCCTTATTGTTACAAGCAAGCCTCATTCGAATAGCCCATGCCTTCGAACACCCACCCACCCCGGCGCTCCAGCGGCGGCATTGTTTTGGCATGTACTCTCCCTACTATAACATTGAGAATATTAATTTTTACAAATAAGAAAAAGAAAATTGTTCTTTAAAAATCACTCAATCATAATATAAAAATTAATTTGTTAAAATATAATAACAAGTAGTAGCATCTCTTGGGATTGAAAAAATTTCCCCCCGTATATATATATATATATATATATATATATATATATATATCCATCAAAATCTGTATGCATCCCTTCCCTAGTACATAGCAAAATTTAAACAAAATTTATGATGATATTATTGGTAAGAGTAAGACTATTTGAACTTAAAACAAAATAGGGATGAATCACGGGTTGCAAGGGGATAAAAGAAGGGAGAAAGTTTGAGTTGCAAAGGAAGAAATGGTTTTTAAGAAATATACAACATTAAGAGTCGAAGAACCAAAGTTTCGTATGTGTCTTTCAATTTTCCATTTAAATAATTATTTGATTGATCAACTATTCATCAAATAGAAAAGGACATTAAAAGGATCTTCGCACTTGTTTTGGTATTTCTTTCTCACAAAATGTATCTTAAAATATAATTTGCCCCACAATGTTATGTATTTTTCAAAAAACTATACGTATAATTTTATGAAAAAAAATGCTATAAATATAAAAAATGAGTTTTGAAATTAAGTTTCAAATATCTTACACTTATTAAATTGAATTTTATAAATTTAACTAACTTTAATTTGTATTCAAAATTTAATTTTGATTTGTATTCAAAATTTAATCAACTTTGATTTATATTTAAAATTTAATTTTAAATCTTATTTTTTATTCATATAATATTACTGTTTTATGAACACGGGAGATAAAAAAATAACAAATGCATTTTAATTATTTTAAATTAGTAAAAAAATATTTTTTACATTATCTAATACGTCTTTTCCCTAATAACTAATGAAATTCTTACATGTGTGTTTAAAAATAAATTAATCTTTAAATATTATTTTACTGAAAATACAAAACCTGTTAATTTTATACTATTAGATATTATAGGAAATATTCGATGTTTTTTCATTAGTTTGACGGTTCATTCATCCGCGGCAATGTATGATGCAATGCAATGGCAATCCGGATGTCCGTCATGTTGTCGATATAATCAAACGGCCATCGACAAAACGTATGATGAGATGGTAATGCCTCGGAAATGTCTGTAATTCCCCCCCTCGTCCGTTTTCTGTCTCCTATATGTCAGCATGGAAACTGAAAATAGCTCGCAGATCTAGGAGGGGACTTGAAATCGTTCCTTCTATGAAACTTCAATCCAAGTTTTCATCTGATCCGTTTTCCGTGCGCATTTGCAGTATTCCGAGGTCATAGATTAGTGTTCTGGTTTTTGGTTTCGGAGGAGTCATAATTTTGAAGTTCAGTGCGGAGTATCGTACTACCTCGGAAAGCTTTGGTAAGTGCCTAATCAGTTGTTTGTGTTTCTTGTCCAAATAAGATTAGGTTTGGTCCAGTTTGGCAAGTTCTCTTGAAATCTTTCATCATTTGTGGACACTGATTTCAGGGCAAGGTGATCTCCGAAGATGCTGACGAAGTTCGAAACCAAGAGTAATAGAGTGAAGGGTTTGAGTTTCCATAGTAAGAGGCCGTGGATCCTCGCGAGTCTTCACAGTGGGGTAATCCAGCTATGGGACTATCGGATGGGCACTCTGATTGATAGATTTGATGAGCACGAAGGGCCTGTTCGAGGTGTCCATTTCCACAAATCTCAGCCTTTGTTTGTTTCTGGAGGTATGTGATTTACATTTTTATAAGCATTGCTTCAAATTTTCAATAGCGAATTTTGATAACTAATGGATAGTTTGTTCGATTTATCGTCCGTAGATTTTATCATCTGATTTCTACATGTAGTGATGGAATGGATGAAGCTCTTTTATATTTGAGTTTATTGAATGTCTAATTCTGGAGCTTTTAATAAATATAGGCTACTGGTTTCTGATTAGCCTTCCCAGAACGAAATAAAAGATAAATTACAAATGAAGAAGTTAGAAGGCATGGATAAAACTGAAACCTTTTTGCATTGCACTGTAGATTGAGTTTTGTTAAAACTTGACACTACCAGATCCGGTGTGCTGTTCTCTTGTGTGAATTTGATGAGAGCATGGTTGAAGGTTATAAATGTTCATTCTTTGTATGTCTAGATTTTCACGTGCGCACATACTCATAATAATTTAATAATTTACTTGTTCTTTTTCTTTGATCGGTGCTGAAGACACACCGTAAGAGACATGGCACCCACTCCGTGAGAGAGAGTGGCTCACGGGGAGTAACTCCATCATTTTCCTTTTTCTTTTTCCCCGTTCATTTGCTCATCCTTTGATTGAACTGAGTGGTTGCTTTTTTAAAGTTTAATTGCAAATAGTTTTAGTTATGATTTGGTTAAGTCTCTCTCTCTCTCTCTCTTAATTCACATAATTCATATTAGTATTGATCCTGTGATTGCTGAAAGCACTCAGAATACAAAAATTTTCTAGCAGATAAAGTAGCAGTTGGGAATGTTCGACCTCTATAAATTATGAAGTGTAACATTTAGTGTCATTCGTAGTATCTTGTTTAATCAATACACAGCAAAACAATTTGTACTAGTAAAGATATTTTCTGGTTGAACTTACGAAGTGACATTAATGAATTATATTGATATGAAAGGCACTTTTTGCAATGTGGTCAATGTTATTATGGTAGTAGTCCAGGAGAAAGATCATTTTGATTATGTATGAGTATAAATGAAGTGATTAATACTGCTAGCAATGCTGGCCTGTCCTTTTATAGCACACATTGATGATGCAAAAGTTCTCATTTCACAGGAGATGATTACAAAATTAAAGTTTGGAACTACAAGTTGCATAGGTGCTTGTTTACTCTCTTGGGACACCTTGATTATATCCGTACGGTGCAGTTTCATCATGAGTCCCCATGGATTGTGAGTGCCAGTGATGATCAGACTATTCGTATTTGGAACTGGCAGTCACGTACTTGTATATCTGTCTTGACTGGCCACAATCACTATGTAATGTGTGCTTCATTTCACCCTAAAGAGGATCTCATTGTTTCTGCCTCACTAGATCAGACTGTTCGTGTTTGGGATATTAGTTCTCTAAAACAGAAGCCTGCCTCTCCTGCAGATGACTTGCTGAGGTTGAGTCAGATGAATACAGATCTTTTTGGTGGTATCGATGCTATTGTCAAGTATGTTTTGGAGGGTCATGATAGAGGAGTCAATTGGGCTGCATTTCATCCAACCCTTCCTCTGATTGTCTCAGGAGCAGATGATAGGCAAGTTAAGCTTTGGAGGATGAATGGTAAGCCTAGGCAACTACAAATTATACAATTTCATCGTTTTTCTTGACCTTTAACTGATGTAAGATCTTTTGGATCTTTTTTAACATTAATAGAAGTGCTTCTCATTTTGTCTACAGACACAAAGGCTTGGGAAGTGGACACATTAAGGGGGCACATGAATAATGTTTCATGTGTTATGTTCCATGCAAAACAGGACTTAATTGTCTCCAATTCTGAAGATAAAAGCATTAGAGTGTGGGATGCGACCAAGCGAACTGGAATTCAAACTTTTCGCCGGGAGCATGATCGGTTTTGGATTCTTGCTGCACACCCTGAAATGAATCTGTTGGCTGCTGGTCATGATAGTGGTGTGCTTGTCTTCAAGCTGGAGAGAGAACGACCAGCTTTTGCAGTTAGTGGGGACTCTTTGTTCTATGTCAAAGACCGATTTGTGAGATTATATGAGTTTTCAGCTCAAAGAGACACACAAGTACTTTCAATACGCCGATCTGGTTCTGGTGGTCTGAATCAAAGTCCAAAAACTCTTTCCTATAGTTCAACCGATTATGCTGTTCTTGTCTGTTCAGATATAGATGGCGGGTCTTATGAACTGTATTCCGTACCTAAGGATAGGATTGGTAAGGGTGATATGCAAGATGCCAAAAGAGGCAGTGGAGGATCAGCTGTATTTGTTGGTCGGAACAGGTTTGCTGTGCTTGACAAAAGCAGCAACCAAGTTTTATTGAAGAATTTAAATAATGAACTTGTTAAAAAGATTGCCCTCCCTATACCCACAGATGCAATATTCAATGCAGGAATAAGTAACTTATTATGTAGGGCAGAGAATAAGGCTTTTATATTTGATCCCTGGCAGAGGATTGTTCTCGGTGATCTTCAGACCCCTTCTTTTAAGTATATTGCTTGGTCAAATGATATGAAGACTGTTGCTTTGCTCAGCAAGCATTCCATTATCATTGCTACAGATAAGCTTGTGCATCAGTGCACTCTACATGAGACAATTCGCATAAAAAGTGGAGCCTGGGATGACAATGGTGTGTTTATTTACACAACATTAAATCACATTAAGTACTGCCTTCCCAATGGAGACAATGGGATAATAAAGACGCTGGATGCCCCAATTTATATTACAAAAGTTTCTGGAAACATTGTCTTCTGTTTGGATCGGGATGGGAAAAACAGAGCTGTGACAGTTGATGCAGCTGAGTATATTTTTAAGCTTTCCCTGTTAAAGAAAAGATATGAGCATGTTATGAGCATGATTAGAAATTCACAGCTTTGTGGGCAAGCAATGATTGCTTATCTACAACAGAAAGGGTTTCCTGAAGTTGCCCTCCATTTTGTGAAAGATGAGAGAGTTAGATTCAATTTGGCTTTAGAGAGTGGAAACATTGAGGTTGCAGTTGCGTCAGCTACATCAATTGATGAAAAAGATCATTGGTACTGGTTAGGAGTGGAGGCTCTTCGCCAGGGTAATTCTGGTATAGTGGAGTATGCATACCAGAGGACCAAAAATTTTAACAGGCTCTCTTTCCTTTATCTCATAACTGGTAACATGGAGAAACTCTCCAAGATGTTGAAAATAGCAGAAGTGAAGAATGATGTGATGGGTCAGTTTCACAATGCCCTCTACATGGGTGATGTCCTTGAACGTGTTAAAATCTTGGAGAATGTTGGCCATTTGCCTCTTGCTTACATTACTGCATCAGTCCATGGGTTGCATGATATTGCAGAACGACTTGCAGCTGAACTTGGGGGAAATGTTCCATCTTTGCCTGAGGGGAAGGTACCAACTCTCTTGATGCCACCATCACCCATAATATGTGGTGGTGACTGGCCCCTTCTGAGAGTTGTGGGAGGCATATTTGAAGGTGGGCTTGACAAAATTGGTCAGAGTGTTGTTGGTGAAGAGGATGAAGTTGCCATTGGCAATTGGGGTGAGGAGCTTGATATGGTTGATGAAGGTGGCCTACAGAATGGGGATGTGACAGCGATTTTAGAGGATGGAGAAGCAGCTGAAGAAAATGATGAAGGGGGAGGATGGGAGCTTGAAGATCTTGAACTTCCTGCGGAGGCAGAAACTCCAAGGACTTCTGTGAATGCTCTCTCCTCTATCTTTGTGGCTCCAACTCCTGGTGTGCCAATGAACCAGATATGGATCCAGAAATCTTCTCTTGCAGCTGAACATGCTGCTGCTGGCAACTTTGATACTGCTATGCGGTTGCTTAACAGGCAGCTTGGCATTCGAAATTTTGCTCCTTTAAAATGTGTGCTTCTTGATATTCATGCTGGCAGCCATTCTTATCTACGTGCATTTCCATCAGCTCCAGTAATTTCACTGGCAGTAGAGAGGGGATGGACTGAGTCTGCTAGCTCAAATGTGAGGGGCCCACCAGCACTTGTGTCTAATTTCTCTCAAATGGAAGAAAAGCTCAAAGCTGGTTATAAGGCAACTACATCTGGGAAATTCACCGAGGCCCTTCGTCCTTTCACTAGCATTCTTCATACTCTTCCTCTTATTGTTGTTGAGTCGAGGAGGGAAGTTGATGAAGTGAAGGAGTTAATCATCTTAGTTAAAGAGTATGTCCTGGGTCTGCAAATGGAGCTGAAGAGACAGGATATGAAAGATGATCCCATACGCCAGCAAGAGCTTGCGGCATATTTCACTCACTGCAACCTTCAAATGCCTCATTTGAGGCTTGCCTTGGTAAATGCAATGGTTGTCTGCTACAAGGCAGGGAATCTTGCCACAGCTGCTAATTTTGCCAGGAGGCTACTTGAGACTGATCCCACCATTGAAAACCAAGCTAAGAGAGCAAGGCAGGTGCTAGCTGCTGCGGAAAAGAATATGACTGATGCTGCACAGTTGAACTATGATTTCCGAAATCCGTTTGTAGTCTGTGGTGCTACCTATGTGCCAATATATCGTGGGCAGAAGGATGTTTCATGCCCATACTGTAATTCCCGATTTGTGCCAAGCCACGAGGGGAAGTTGTGTACTGTTTGTGATCTTGCAGTTGTAGGTGCAGATGCTTCTGGTTTGCTGTGCTCTCCTTCCCAGATGCGGTGATCTAACAATGGACGAGGACCTTGTTTTGTAATTTCAGTTACTGGCCACTTCTGGGGAAGAAATGGGCTGTGTTCATCCGCTGGTATTTGTTGGTGAACGTAATTGGCAGCAATTATGAGCAAATTTCCCATGGCTTGTTTGATATATCCTTTTTTATGGTTGTCTCTTTTTTGTTCCTCTTAGCCTATTGATAATAGTTTTCAATATATAAGCACCTTAAGTTTAATGACCTTTGGCTATTCAGTTAGTTGTTCATAGATAGATTATGTCATGACAGGTATGACAGTCTTTACGAGAATGCAAGGCTAGTTTGTTGATAGAAGAACTCTATTTATTTTCTGCCTTTCTTACCACTACTTTGATTAATGAAATGATATGGCAGATGTTCATGAATGACCCTCTTAATGATATATATATATATATATATATATATATATATATATATGATTATTAGTAATTGTAAGAGTGGTAATTCACTTAACGTACACATATAAAATCCAGAGTTCGAACTTATAAGGAGAATAAAGCTTTGAAGACAATATTGAATGTCATTACAATATTAAGGGTGCTGAATTGAGGTCCATTTATGATATAATTTGGTTCATCAATTTTGCGTCAGACATTGTTTGACAATAGTCACCATATGCTTAACATTCAGATAACAATTAGAAGTAACAATTAAGGAAGAGTTTATAGGATATCAATGAGGTATACCACTAAATTAAAAATTAATATTTTATTGTATAATGTATTGTAAGAAATTGATAAGTTGATATATAATTAAATTTAATGATATATCAATACATTATTGTATTAGTAAGATATCATAGATTCCTCCTTATGATACAAAAGGCTTTGGAAGAAGTAATCAAGATATTCCGTTGCCAACCAAGCAAAACATAGTCATGGAGGTTCTCTCTTTTCCTCCATCCCCCCTCTGACTTTCTTCCGAGGTTAAAAGTGGCTCGAGGTGGTATTTCATATGCGAGACTGTTAACTATGTTTTTCTTGGAAATAATGGGGCTTAAGTCCAAAATAAATAAATAAAAGATTAAGAGAGAACGATAAGATTAGTTGTGAAAACTTCAAGAACGTCAATAAAGATCAGATTAGACACTTGAAGAGGAGGACATTGGAATTCATGAAGACCTGAGACAAACTTAAGCTAAAATTAGCCAATCAATGAACACAATAATTACCTTTTTCTAGTTGTGAGCTGTTTGCAAGAATAAAATTACTATTGAAGATAATTTTACTATACTGTAATTGGCCTGACAACTTGTGGAATGTTGAAGCTGGATTATCTATTCACTTGCCTTCATCAGTGGTATATATAAAATCAGTTACGCTACAAAATCATTATACTCGAGAGAGCTCCTGTCAGTGTTGCATACTCGGAGCATGACAAAAAATAAAATAAAAGAAGAAGAAGAAGTATCATTATTCAAACTTCTAGTTCAGATTGCATACGGCGACATCCAAATACACCGTAAATCGCAGGGCATTGTTGCTTGTGATACAAAAGGCTTAGCCCTTGACAGCCGAACGTTCGCAATGATGGTAAATTGTGAATGATATCAAGAAATTAAAAAGTTAGAATCACCTTCAAATTAGACGAGAATTTCTCATAACATTATATAATAAAAGGTGTGGGGCGATAGTGAAATCTAATATTTTTCTTTGGGACCAATGAACGGAATTTGATTGCCTGCATGCGCCTGAGCGTGTAGGATTTTTTTTTCCCCTCTCCTTTCCAAAAGAAGGGAAATCTTCACATAACGAGAAATTGATTGAATGGATGATATTTGAATTAAAATTTTCGAAATATTTTTACAATAATGCTATCCATCCATTTTAATTTAGATGATATCAATTACGCCAAGATAAATGCATTTACATAAGAAGCATGTAAAATTCCTGTCATCACACAATGAGTGCAAAAGTGAGAATAGAAAGATTATTCAAAAATAGGAGTAAGATTATACATAAATTAGGACAAAGGATGAAGACCAGTTAAAAAAAAACTTAACATCTTCGTAACATATCTACTATTGTGTGTAAATGAAAATTTTTACTTCATCAAAAAAGAAACAAGAATAAAATTGAAATTTTATTGAAAGATATTTTGAATAAAAAACAAATTAAAAAAATATATCACATATTTATGTATCTTGTAATTAAAAAATAATGTATGACGAAAGTAATGAGTGAAAAAGGTTTTTATTCTATAAAATGAGAATATTATTTTCTAATGTATCTTTATATTTAATATTAAATAAATAAAATATATTTTTATGTATTCTAATATATTACAACTATAATTACAAATATGATTATTTCTAAAAAGGTGTTTTTAAAAAAAATAAAAAAAGAGATAGGTGAATTTTTTAAAAGTAGAATTATTACATATTTTTAAATAAAAAAATATAAATGAGCCTTTTTTAGTTTTGGACAATTGTATTTAACACCCACAATCATTAATTTTTTGCAATCAACCTCTTTCAAATTTAGAGTAGTTACAATTAACACCTAACATCCATCTTGTAAAATTTTGTGGAGAATTTAAGCATAATGTGCAGGCCTTGTCATTCAAATTTGAGAGTTGTATATTATTTATCTAATTTTTCTTTGTTTTTGGGATATTTTGACATTTCTTTGCTTGATGCTAATTAAAAAGCACATGGTCATAATCTTTGTATTTTATCTTCGTGTGAAAATAATATGACATTTAGGTTTCTCCTAGAGTTATGAGAAAATGCATTATGTGAATGCAATTTAACAATTATTAATAGGGCAAATTACATTCATTTCCATTAAGATTTAATTTAATTACACTCATATCCATTCGATTTTTAAAATATACACTCACCCTTTATTTTATTTTTTAATAACAAGGGATGGGTGTATGTTCAAAATACAAGGAAGGGGAGATAAACACATATGAAAGGGGAGGCTAGTGTATATATCTAAAATAAGAGGAATACAAGTATAATTACATTAAATTTGAAGGAAAGTGGGTGTAATTTACTTAATTAATAATTATAAAAGCGAAGTTACTAATATGTGTGTGTTTGTATTCTAAAAATGCTTAAAATACATCTAAATTGCATGTAAATTTCTCACACCTTTTCATAAAGAATATAAAATTTAAAAGGGTTTGATTAAAATTTTGAAGAATGACTAGAGAATGATATTATGAACTAAGAATTGACCAAAAAAGAGGTTGACCTTTACGAAAGAAGTAAGAAAAAAGTTAAAGTAGCATAATTAGGATCAATAAATGGGGATATTTTCTTAAATAATAGTGATAAGAATAGTAATATAAAGAATGGTTCTAACAAGTAAAAGGCTAGTGATACGAAAATCTTATCATATAGAGACAAGCTTCTTAATATCAATGGCTCGCATAAGGAAGATTCCAAAAAGAGATATACTGTTGGATGATAAATTAGAGTCTCAAAATGAGGAGTTAGAAACACTAATTGATCAACAAAATCTATTATACCTAGTAAAAAGGGTAAGTTTAAAGGAACATAAGGAGTGCTATAAGCCTTGGAATTACTTTTTAATTGTTAATCTTCTAAAAGGAAAGCCTAGCTTTCATATTTCTAAAAAGTTAGACCAAAGAATGCAATTAATTGATATAAGTAATAACTATTATGTGACTAAATTAAGCAATTATGATGATTATTATAACATATTAGAAAACAGGTTATAGTTGATCACTGACCATTTTTTGGTTGTTCAATGGAAAGATTGGTAACATGGATTTATGTTCCAAGGCTTCATCTAGAATATTATCACTAAAAGTTTTTATGGAAGTTTGGGAATAAAGTAGGAAGGACTTAGAAAATGGACCTCTATACATTAAGAGAACAAGATCATTGATCACTTATTAAAAAGGGAAGGTTTATTAAAATTAATGTTGAAGTTGATCTTAAGAAAAACTCATTCCAAAGGTTATAGTTCGTATGCCCATTTTACAAATTCAATATGAAAGGTTACATCTAATCTACTTCACTTATGGGAGGTTTGGTGATTGGAAGGATATATGTCCTGATGTAATACATTAATATTCAATTTTAACTAATGATAGGATAGAAGTCAAGAATAATGGTGAATCAAGGGCTTATTACACTCTACTTCAAACATAGTAAAGGAAGGTAATGGAAAGAAATTGATTTCTAGTAGTAAGATGGTTGCTATTGAGGATGACTTCAAAGGATGGTTGATTTTGTAGAAACAAATTAAGAAAAAAGTGCATCAAGGGTAGGAGAATTGTGCAATCTTCAAAAACATAATAAAAAAAGGCTATGATTATGGAAACCTAGCCTAGTACAAGCCAAGTGGGACAAAATCCTAGATTTGCAACCTTATTAGAGTTAGAAAATGAATAAATAGTTGATAATATTAAGGAGGTGAATAAGGAAAATATTATTATAGGAATTAATGTGGATGTGGATATTAATAAAGGAAGGAAGGTTTCTAATAGCAAAAAAACAAACTAATAGCATGTCTTAGAAGATTTTAAAAAGGAAAAGTATGTAGCCATTAAAAAATTTAGGAAAACAAAATATGGGCCAAAAAGTGAGTTAGAACAAAAATCATGGTAAGGTTACTAATAGCTTAAAGATAATTTTGAATGATTTAATAAAATGCTCAAATTGATAAATCAAGTTCTATGCAATCAAGGGATAATTTGCTTAGTACAATGATGGTGCATAAAAGTTTGATTCCCATGCAAATTTGTTATTATATTGATTTCCACTAATCTTGCCTAATTATTATTAATCCAAAATACATAAAATAGTGTATGTGTGATAATCAATAAGATAAGTTATTGGCAATTTAATATCCATAACATTTGTTCCATTGGTCTTATAAAATGAAGGGAGTTAGACACGCTTATAAAACTCTATCGAGACCCTAGTAAATCAATTTAACTTGATCCTACAAGTAAAGAATTTCTATTCAACCATCCAACCTTATAAACCAAGGCCAAGGCTATAGCCTCATCTATAAACAAGATGTTTAATTACTGCCTGAGAGATCTCTTAAAGGATTTACCTTTGCTATAGTGGTGGAAAGGCCTCAACTTGAGAATTTGCAATATTAAAACACAAAAAAGTAAGTTCAAGATTTAACGAATAAAGATTCTAAAAAAAAGATTTATAACTCAATTAAACATTTTTAGTTAGATTTACCTTTCCTTGTACATGATCTAATTCCTAGATAATTTCAAAACAATATTATTAGTAAAGTTAACATTCTTAAATATAAAACAAGAAGATCATCTTCACATCATTAACTAATTCTAGAGAACAAATTCAATAATTGCTCAAAAGGATATATATATATATATATATATATATATATATATATATATAAACTTATTTATCCTTATCCTTTCACAAAATCAATCTTGTCTCTCTAAGATTTACCTTATCTTTTCACAAATGTTTATTAGATGTGGTGTTTAACTCATAAGAGTACCACATTACCCCCATTTCAATTCTCATGAATAATGATACATTTCAATCTTATTCGTAACAAGATAATTCATTTCACAATAAAGAATCATATACCATAACACCACCATACCTCTTTACATAACCCTATATTTTGCATTTATCATTATCTAAAAATAAAAATTAATCTCAAGATTATAGTAAATTTTGTATACATTGGCCTGTTATATATAATTGTGTGTAAAACTTTGTAAGGCATAGTTGATCATGTCATTGACTATATAGTCCTAAAAAGCAACTTTGTAGAGGTATAGTCGGTTAAGTAATCAACTATAATAGTTTAGGGAGTAAGGTTGTGGGCATATAATCAAATATGCTATTCCTAACAGCAACTTTACAAAGGTATAATCAATTATATAGATGATTATATGCTACCAAAAAGCAAAACCTTTAAGGCATATTTGACTATGTAATCAATTATATTGGCCAGAAAGCATATTTACGAGGCATAATCAACTCTATAGTTGATTATAGCTTAGTTTCTTACAAAATTTTCCTCAAAAATCAAGGTTAACTTGAAATCTATTTTCCAAAATTTTATCTAACAAGTTACAATACATAATTTCTTACATTTATAACCTCGTTCGCACTAGATCTAATAAGAAATTTCATTTAAAAATAAGTAATCTCATCATTTTTTGCAAGAATGAAGAAACATAAGAAAACCTAACTCAAGCTAATTTAAACCATGTGAAAACATTCTAATTAAATTAAAATATTTACTCACTTTTGTATGGAGGAGATTCTAACTAGAAGAAATTAGGGTTTGATAGCTTTTGATAGTCCAAAGGCCAAGAACTTGATGTTAGGGTCTCAAAATTCCTTTTTTTGCTAAAATTCCTTATTTAACTCAAATTCAAAGGAAAAAATGAAAATATAGAAGGCCTTACCTTGTTTATATAAAAATTTGATCGACCTTATGTTTTTTTATTGCCTTGCTTAATGGATAAGAAAAGGATAAGATGGAGGTGAAGAAGAAAATGAGGAGGACCTAGGTGTTTTGGTAAGAAAATAAGGGTGGATGGCTAAAAGATGGAGAAATAAGAAGTAACAGGACTAGAGGCAAAATAGAAATTGTGCTTTAAATTTCCTTTATACATATATACTTAACTATAATCTTATTTAGCTTTTAAAGACCTCAACTTTATACCTTTCTTAACTATTCTACACAAGAATTTTATTTATATTTTATTATTCTAATTAGTTATTTTCTTTATAAACATTTTAAATTTTAAAGGATATAACAAAATTGAAGCCAATTCCTTGGAGTCCATCTATGTTCTTGAAACTCAAGAAGAAGCAAATTTGAACTCTTAAAACTTTTAGCTTTAAAAGGTACTATACAAGTCATTAATATGTATACTTCATCAATGTTGAAGTAAAATTTGGCTAGCTTGATGGGCATGAATGTTGGAAAACACCATCTAGTGTAGCATCTTATTGTGTTTTTGTGTAACACTCTTTTTTCTAATGGTTGTTTTATGAATATTGTTTGTTGGAATTGCATGAGGTTAGAGCTTTGCCTTTGTATTGCAAGCTTAGAATTTAATTACTACATATCAATTGGGTATAATCATAATTGTAGAATTAAGAATCAAGAGAGTAATGGCCACAAAAGTTATTAAGAAAATTAGGAAGGATGGTGTTTTTGGAATAGCTCAAGATGGTTTCTTAGGAAGATGGTTATTATGGAATAAATCATTTTATAATATTTCAATTTTCCAAATGCACCAACAATTTTTTACATCAAATGTTCCCCGATAATTAATTTCCAATCTAGCCTTTTAATTGGTATATATATCTCTTTATGTATATATCTCTTCTAATGATATGCAAAGGAGGGAATTATAGGAAGGACTTAGTCAATTGGCTTTATATATAAATGCACTTTTATGTACTATTGTGTCATGACTTTCTTTGACCTGACTAGTATAAGATTACTCTTAAATAATGTTATTAGCCAAATTCTCATTCATTAGTTATCATAATAAGGAACCCATTCATACTGTATACTTATTCAACGGAAAATATCAACATATGTTAACATTTCAAAATATTTATTACATTATGAGTAATTTATCCAAAGAGTAGTTAGGTTAATTTGTAAACCTCCTGTATTAAGTTGTCCTAGTTACCCAATAGACCATTTTAAAGTTTATCTCCTATTATGAACAAAAGATACTTGACCCTTTAATATTACTTAATTCTACTAGTTCAAATTTACACATATGCTAACATACTAGCTATTAAATCTGCCGAAAAGATTGAATGAGAACCTTCGAAGGAGGCCATGTTGTTTACTGTGATGGAAGTGATTAATCTTGCTGAGCATTTGAAAATGTAAATTATGAAAAAATGAGATAACATTCTAGATAAATAGATTATAATTTTTAACAACGTGACAAGAATAATTACTAATATAATTGGAGAATGAAAGGTTACCAAACATACTTATGTGCTAATTGAATATTTAACTCATTTCAAAATGACCGATACAGTATTTTTCTAGCGTAGACAAATGAGCGGTAAAACTGAAATCAGCCAATCAATTGGTTTTAATAAGGAAAGGGACATGGGAGCTGGTAGGACCGGAAGACGGACATCTCAAGCTTTGTTGGAGACCGAGTTCAGTCCGTCACCGTGAACACCTGAGCCTCTGTCTCTTTTCATCTTAATAATCTGTACACTCGAGACTTGCAAAAGGAAAAACGGCAGTGACAGACAGAGATCGAGAGAGTGAGAATGGCCGACGTAGGTCGCGGTGGTTGTTGGCCGCCGATGGATCTGTTCCGGTCGGAGCCCATGCAGCTGGTTCAGCTCATCATTCCCATGGAATCCGCTCACCGCACCGTCTCCTACCTCGGTGACCTTGGCCTTCTTCAGTTCAAAGATGTGAGTAGTTCATCAACTCCCTCAATTCTTCAGCTTTATGACTGCTTGCTGAATTCTGCCGCTGCAAACTGAACTCTTGATTGCTGGCCTAGTGTATGTTTCATAGTCCTGGACTCAATTTTGCTGGAAGTCACTCGTTCGCCTTCTGTTTTATCGTTTAGTTGTTTTCAGTAAGAATTCAGTTGTTTCTTGATCTTCGAAGGAGTGAATTTTTGTTGAGGAATTGTGCAGGTGCTGTAATGTACTTAATCGGCTTGGTTTTCAGAGTTGTTTTATACGCAAATTTAATTTTTTTATGACATTAATTGATCGGCTTGGTTTTAAGAATTGTTTTACACGCAACCTTACTATAATTTTTTTAATGAAAATTATCGGTAAATGAAATTGACACTATGATAGAATTTTGACTTTGTATAATCAAACTAAAGGGAAAAAAACAAAATAGCAGCTAATATTGGAATGGAAGAATGATAAGCCTGATAAAGATTTTGTTGATGATGAGCTGCTGGGAGAGGTTTCTTTTACTTCCTTAACGTATTGTGTTTTGTCCTGATTATTTTCAGCTCAATGCAGAGAAGAGCCCATTTCAACGCACTTATGCAACTCAGGTATGTTGATTTTTACTTAGTTGTCAGCCACAACTTATTTTTGCTTGCTTCTGGAATCTAGACATAATGCTTTACTTCTGAAAAGGTTTGTTGAACTTGAATCTTACTACATGGATTTATATATTGACGTCTACTAGAGTTTAGCTAGGCACAGATTATTCAGGTCGATATCTGTTATGGATGTTGATAAGCATGAACTAAGTTTTTGAATGTTTTGCATTTTAGTCCTACCCTGTATAATATCTGGTTGCTTCGTAAGACTTTTAAAAGTGACTTGGCTATCCACTGACCCTCTTGCCATGTTGTGGCATTGTACGGAAGGACATACCACAATTTGTTTTTGTTGCACAAGTCATCTGAAAGGGACAGGGGTCCAAAAGAGAGGAAAGAGAGAGAGAAAGAGAGGTACAGTGGGTGTAAATAGTTCTTGATTACTATAATAATTATTAATCAGAAAAATGCTGATATTTTGTTGCTTCATGTATTGATAGTTTTTTTTTAATTTACTTCGTGATAATTACTGCTTTTAGATAAAACGATGTGGAGAGATGGCACGCAAACTGCGTTTTATTAAGGAGCAAATGTTGAAAGTAGGTGTGTCACTGAAAGTGTATACAGCACAAGTCGATGTAAACATTGATGATTTAGAGGTATGCGAATTTATTTGAGGTCAAAACTGCAGCTGCTTTTTTTTTTTTTTTTCTTTTTAAACAAGCAACCTCAGGTCTGTCTGTATGATAGGTAAAACTTGCAGATCTTGAGTCAGAGTTAGTTGAGGTGAATGCAAATGGTGAAAAGTTGCAACGTTCTTATAATGAACTTGTGGAGTATAAGCTTGTTCTGCAGAAGGTGCAGCCTGTTTTCTGCTTAAGCCAAATCATGTTATATTTCATTTATGCATGGAGCAATCTCCCTTCATCAATGGCTTATGTATGATTTTTATGCTTTTCTCCTTTCAAGATATATAAGTTAGAACAAGTAAATAGGAAAAAGTCAAAGTAAAATAATAAGTTCTCCTTCATTATTTGGGAAGACAAGATAGGAAATAATTACAGGTAATTTTAACTGATGTCAAACTAGTTTTCTCTAAAGTTTGTTATCCACTAAACTGTGTCACTGATGAAAGTATTTTTCATGGCCCTTCTTTAATCCTAGGCCAGACTAAATATTATTGCCACAACACAATTGATGAATGATATTCCTATTCCTCTTATATTGCAGGCTGGTGAATTTTTCCGCTTGGCTCAAAGCAGAGCCATGGAGCAGCAAAGAGAATTCGAATCATGCCAGCAGAGTGGAGAATCTATGGAAACACCTTTGTTCCAGGACCAAGTATATTTCTTAGCTGCTCTATAGAAATTTTTACTCAAAATATTGTTTGCATAACAACAGTGCACATAAATAATTTCTGCTGTTTGTTTTACTGTAAAGGAGTTATCAATTGATTCTTTGAAGCAAGTTAAGTTGGGCTTCCTCGCTGGTCTTGTTCCTAGGGACAAGTCCATGGCATTTGAGAGAATTTTATTTCGTGCTACTAGGGGCAATGTGTTTTTGAGGCAGGTTGGTGTAGAGGATCCTGTCACTGACCCTGTTTCAGGAGACAAGGTGCTTATATATTTTTTTCCACATCAACATTCAGTTGACAATTAGTGACTTGCATTGTTTCAGTTTTTTCTTTTTTTGTGCTTTTATAGTCTTTGTATGTTTTTCATTTTTGTATATACACAATAAATGACAACATTTTAAGATAGTTAAATAGTGATTTGTTATTATGCAATGCATCAATATATACTGGATGCATGGAATGATTTTGTTGCTGTTGTGATAATTTTATTGACGAAGTTAAAAAATACTGTAGGCTACAGTGGAACTTGAAAATGCATTACTTAAACAAAGTCTGTTGCTTTTGTTGCTTTAATGTTCTTATCTTTAGTGGCAGGTATATAATTGAATGTTCATTTTCATGATGTATTTGTGTCTAAATACCACCACTAGATTTGCTATTTCCGAAGTCAAACTATATTGAGCCTATGATATTAGTGAAATTTCCTTTGACATATGAAGATGAGAGAAGCTCTTTTTCCATTGAATCTAGATTTCCCAATTTTATTTGATTAGCTTGTTTAACTTTTTTGAATGATAGCATTGATGAGAGTGAAATTTTATATTGTCATTTGCTGAGATTTTATGTTCTAGTGTTCAATATATTATTTTATGTGAATGCTGTTAATAATGTATCTTTGTGTAAATGTTTCTCCTGTCAAGCATTGTACAATTGATCATAATTAACTGTTCCAACACAAATAAATGAGTAATAAAATGTTAGATTCACTTAATTTATTTATCTGTTTCTTCTTATTGATTCATGAATAATTATTGACAGGTTGAGAAAAATGTGTTTGTGATCTTCTACTCTGGTGAAAAAGCAAAAGCTAAGATTCTGAAAATATGTGAAGCTTTTGGTGCAAATCGTTACCCTTTTAACGAGGATGTAGGAAAACAAACCCAAATGATAGCAGAGGTCTGTATTCTAATTGGCATATCTCATAGTTATTTGCTCTTATGATCATATGATTTTGACAATTTCACGTGCAGGTTTCTGGAAGACTCTCAGAGCTGAAGACCACTATAGATGCTGGGCTGCTACACCGGGGTAACTTGCTGCAGACTATTGAGTCCCAGTTTGAGCAATGGAATCTTTTGGTATGCTGAGATTTATGCTTGATGATGTTTTGGATTATGAGCATAACGGAATCAAACTTACACTAACAAAATTTAGTAACAAGACAAGAACTAAGATTGGGGGTTGTGGTCAGAGCACACCTTGAGATGTAATTATATTATTATAACTTTATAGCAAGGTTGACTTATACTAAAAGGCATCCTTTCTTAATAAATTAAGGAAATACAATAAGAGGAATATTGAAACTTAACCCTGAAGGAAAAACCCTCTTGAATACTCCTAATTACTAGGTCAACCTCAACAACCCAAAAGCTACCTTAAAAGACTAAAACAAAATTGTACATATTATTAATTAAAAAATTACATTGAAATGATTTAACACTATATACCTTGTGTTGTACTTTCTTTACCATGTGCATGATTCAGCATTGATTTTTAAATTCCATACAAACAAAAGCAAAGTAATTTATAGATTATTATCTTTGTTCTTTTGGCATTGATGGGTTAATTTCTATTGATAAAATTGTTTCGCTCCTGAAGGTGAGGAAGGAAAAATCTGTATACCATACCCTGAACATGCTCAGCCTTGATGTGACTAAAAAATGCCTTGTTGCTGAGGGGTGGAGTCCTGTTTTTGCAACCAAGCAGGTATTTAATGTTGATGTGTAAGTTTTGTTTGTCTTGGCATTTCTAGTTTGAGTTGAGGTTTTTATCATTTTATGTATGACCATATGATTAACCTCCATTGAAGTGTAAAATGCATGTCAGAGACAATGGCTTAGAATTTAATAAATAACGAACAACTGAAATTTTTTTATTTGTAATTATTCATTCCCTTGATTTTCTTATCAACAACTATGATGATTCACTTCACCTATAAAGTGTATCTTGCACTTTAGAGGGGGTCAAATCCATGATTTTATCACACTAATATTGGTATTATGAAACATGTTGCATTGGTTTTTAAGATCCAGAATGCATTAGAACGAGCAGCATTTGAGTCTAACTCCCAAGTTGGTGCCATTTTCCAAGTTTTGTCTACAAGGGAGTCCCCCCCTACTTATTTCTGCACAAACAAATTCACTTCTTCGTTTCAAGGAATTGTTGATGCTTATGGGTGAGTATCATGCTAACTCCTCCTGCACTATTGTCAGTACAACTTATGTATTCTTTATGAATTATAGAGTTGGAATGATGCATGTAGTTGCAAGCCATGCTTAGAGTACAAGTAGATGAATCACTTCCTCAACAATGGAGCTTTCCTTGTTCTCATAAAAGATTGATATTATCAGGCCCTTTTCTTATCCTTTAGACTATCACTCCACTCAACATATTAATATGCCATCTGCAATTTTTTATTTGTAAAAAATCATATAATGGAACTTATGAATCGTAAGTGACAATTTATGAACTTTATTAGCCTCTTTAGAGCTTGATTTTGAATTATGAAAGATGCCACACTTCCAAATTTTCACTAATGTTTCAGAGTGGCTAAGTATCAGGAGGCAAATCCTGCTGTATACACGATAGTTACCTTTCCATTTCTCTTTGCTGTAATGTTTGGTGATTGGGGGCATGGTATATGTTTACTACTAGCAGCATTATATTTCATTGTCAGGGAGAAGAAACTTTCTAGCCAGGTAACCTAATTTCATCTGCAAATTCTACAAAAAAGTACCACATGCAACATCATATTTTTATTTGCTTTTTACCTGTCAAACCTCATTTTGTATTCAAATGAGAGAATTTGAGTTAATTTTCTTCATCATTGTAGAAAATGGCCAAGTATCTTTCGTGTGCTATGCATGGCCATGAGTCTATGTGCTATAAACCCTGAGACATATCTAGACCTTGTTGATAAAAGAATATCTAGCACCTTTATTATTTCATTTTTCAGTCTTATCCAAATGAGCGAATTCTATTAACATCTTTCTGGTTAAAAACAGAAGCTTGGAGACATCTTGGAGATGACTTTTGGAGGTCGTTACATTATTTTGATGATGGCACTCTTCTCCATCTTCACTGGTTTGATCTACAATGAGTTCTTCTCTGTTCCCTTTGCGCTCTTTGGTCCTTCTGCATATGAATGTCGTGACCTTTCTTGCAGGTACACTAACATGTCCCTTTATTTATGACATAGAAGGTTATTGTTATACTTCATGATATCCCAGGACCAAGTGTGAAGTCCTTTTCTTTTAAATTTGTTGGGTGCAGAGATGCTACTACAGAGGGCCTAATAAAAGTGCACTGCACTTACCCATTTGGAGTGGATCCTGTGTGGCATGGGACACGAAGCGAATTGCCATTTTTGAACTCACTGAAAATGAAAATGTCCATTCTTCTTGGGGTTGCCCAAATGGATCTTGGAATCATAATAAGCTATTTCAATGCGAGATTCTTTGGAAACAGCCTGAATATATGGTCAGATTACATTTTTTTGCATTCTTGAATGCATGAAATAAGCATGGCCAAAAAACAAATGCTTGAAATAAGCTCGCCCTATAACTACACTTAATTTCAGTAAATTTTTTTGTATGTATTTGAATAGATATATCTATACATTTTTTCAGCTGTTCACATCTGCAATTAAAACACTGAATATGTTCCTCAAGTTCTAAGTTGTCTGTTCCTTAAATTGAATGTGATGATTTTGCTGTTTTATCTTTTGTATTCTTTAGGTTCCAATTTATTCCTGAGATGATATTTCTCAACAGTTTGTTTGGCTACCTTTCCCTGCTCATTATTGTGAAGTGGTGCACTGGTTCACAGGCTGATTTGTACCACATAATGATCTATATGTTCCTGAGTCCTACAGATGATTTGGGTGAAAACCAGCTCTTTCCTGGTCAGAAAACCCTGCAGGTTGTTTTACTTCAAACCACCTTGTTCTTTATTGGGTTATTTATATGTGGGTAATACTGACATGCTTTGTTGAGTTGCTACCAGCTTGTGCTATTAGTTCTTGCCCTTGTTTCTGTGCCCTGGATGCTGATCCCAAAACCTTTTCTTTTGAAGAAGCAACATGAAGATGTATGCTTCCATTCATGCTTTCGGTCCTTTCTTCCTTTATAGAATTACATTTTTTCACCTTTATCTAAATCTAATAATTATGTTAATTCAGATGCACCGGGGTGACTCCTATGCACCACTTCCAAGTACCGAGGAGAGCTTGCAAGTGGATTCCCATGGTCATGAAGAATTTGAGTTTAGTGAAATCTTTGTACATCAACTCATACATACCATAGAATTTGTACTTGGAGCGGTTTCTAATACAGCATCATACCTTCGTCTATGGGCCCTTAGGTATGCCTCCATGAACTGACATTTTTCTTAAATATGCCAGTGCTTTTAAATTCAATGCAAGGTACAAACCCACCCTTGACACAATGCACAGTTGCACACTATTATCAGATGACAGCTTCATGACTTATGGCTGATAAGTGGAACATTCATATTGCTGTAATAAATCTTGAGGTCAAACTATCTTGCAATTAATTTAGTAATACGAAGATATATTGTTATTTACGGTTGTAGCTTTTAATGATGCATTTACTCTTGTTTTGGTGCTTTTTTTTAGTCTTGCTCATTCGGAGTTATCAAGTGTATTCTATGATAAGGTTCTCCTACTCGCTTGGGGGTATGTTTAAATTATTAATTGCCTTTATTTTCTTATATGCGCGACTCATGATGTGGAGGATAGAAACAGTGAACATTGAGCACATTTTGAACCAGGGCCACTAGTTCCTGGTGCTCATTGTTCATTGTCTACTTCCAATCTCTTCCTTCACTTTAATTGAGTAGTTTGACCAGATAATTGAGGAATGATTATGAATTGCTGTCTGATGTTACAGATACAACAATGTGATCATTCTTATAGTGGGTATCATCGTTTTCATTTTTGCAACTGTTGGAGTTTTACTTGTCATGGAAACACTCAGTGCCTTCCTACATGCTTTGCGACTTCACTGGGTGGAGTTCCAAAACAAGTTTTATGAAGGAGATGGCTACAAGTTCCATCCTTTCTCATTTTCGCAGCTGGATGATGAAATTGATTGATGCTTTAAATTCGTTGGGTAATAATATTATTAATGTGAGTTGGGTTGCATAGCTTTGGATCTCTAGTGATTCTTTCATTTGGTTTGGCGGGTAACTGATAAGGGATTGGTATATGCAGCATTGTATTTAGCGGAATCGTGGGAGCTGTTACATTCCATGCTTATTATGCTATTGAGTGAGTAGATTGGATTCCTATTATGGAAATAACTTTGTATGGGCTAGGCAGCCATAGCCGAATGTAATAATTTTATGCGATTAGTTTTTTGTTACTCTGATAACTTAATTGGCTTATTAGTGAAAAAATTAGTTGCATTTAGATATGAAAGGGTTTTTTGGGCTATGAATATATATATATATATTCCCTTAGGAATAAAGGCCACCCACAAGCTGCTGCTCGCTTAGGCTGACAAGTTCCCCAGTAGCAAGAAAGCGAGCACTTTCCAGGGCTCGAATTGCGCTGAAACTCTAACATGATCCCCATGAACTCTGGTTCCCCGAACAATAGATCAATAGAAATCACGTTAATATTTTAGAAAATAAGTGATTGTCAGAATTATGGCAATAAATACAAATCACATAAAAATAATTCTAGAGAATATAATTTGAATAGCTGAACTTTTAGTTGAATCTATTTTAATAGTGATAGGTTCATGTACTCTGGACATGATTGTTTTTACGGAAACTTTGATCTCTTCAAGTGAAATGAAAACAAAACTCACTCTTTTTATGAATCCTAACCGCTTTTAGTGTTTCTGGGGAAAGGAAAGAGTTGACACTGATGGAGAGTCGTTAGTTTAGTTTGGGGTTTAAAAGCAATGATCCTATTTCAAAAGTTGTAACTACTAGTTGGTTAATTTATTATTGAAAAATTACTTATTATCACAAATTGGATTTAAATGTCATTTAGATCTAACTGAATTGTCACTCCAAACACTCAGCGTTTCAATTTAAATTATTGGATTATTAGGTCCAAAATAAATTTATTCTAATAGTCTTATAATTGGACCACATAATTGAATAATAGTAGCCATTTTATTAAAATGTTAAAGTAAATCATGACATTTTTACACTCATAGAACCAATTTGAAATCATAAGTGCCTAATAGTGTATAACATTATATTTGAAAGGGATATCCATATTATACACATTATAAATCCACACCTCACTAACCATACAAATTATAACATTTGATAGGACTATTAATAAGATTTGCATAATAAGTTGCTTATAAGAATTATTATTTTTAACATTGTAATTGAGATAAGATTTAAATATCTCTATTAATAAGTTATATTCATAAAATATGCACAATTAACAATGTATGGTAAAACATGAATATTTCATTGATGTACATCTTGAGATAAAAAATTAAATCAAAAGACTTAGTCAAATTCGTATTAATTACATGATTATAACATATTCTTACTATTAAGCCTTTAATTAGTAGATTTGCGAACATATAATTTATGAAAATATGTTCAATACAAGTAATATGTTTGTGTATCTTCTCTCTCATAAATTGATACTTCATATCAAAGTGTTTTGTGTAGTTTTTTAGGCAAAACTTTTGTTATTCTAGAAAAGTTTATAATAGTAATATTATCACAATAAATGGTTAAGTATTTTGAGATGCTTTCAATAATGTTAAAACTATTCGTAAAGTTCCTTAACTACATAGGATCTCAAGTAATTCCATAATATGTGACATATTCTACTTCCACGATGAAAATAGCTATAAAAGATTGTTTAACACTTTCCTAAAATACAACTCTTCCTTTTATCATAGAGATGTACTTAATTATTAACTTATGATCATTTGGACAATAGGTAAAATCTAAATTTAAGTAGTCTATAATCATGAGATCTCCTAATCTCTTATAGGTTAACATGTAATCTTTTGTACCATATAGGTGTCTCATAACTTTTTTAGCAATAGTTTAATATCTCTTATCAAGATCACTCAAGTATCTCCCTAATACAATAATAGCATAAATTATGTCAAGATATGTACATACTTAAACATACATTAAGGTACCTATAACCAATACATAAGAGACATTTTTCATTTTCTCTTTTTTATCATCATTCTAAGGGCATTGAGACATTGAAAAAACTCATCCTTTTGAATAAGTGCTGAAACTTGAGAGTACATATCCATATTAAACCTTTTTAGTAACTTTTTAATATATATCTATTGAGATAAATCAAATAAACCCCAAAATTTGTCATAATGGATCTTTATGCCTAAAACATATAAAATATTCTCAAAATCCTTCATATTAAAGTACTTTGATAACATTTACTTTATCCCGATCAACAAGTTCACATTATTGCTAGTAAAGAGAATGACATCTATATATTATACTAGTATTACAAGACTGTGTGCACTCATTAGCATATAGATATATTGATTTGCATCATTCTTTTTTGAATCTAAGAGAAATCATTGCCTTATCAAATTTGAGGTATCATTATCTAGATACTTATTTTAAGTCATATATGGACTTTCTAAACTTACACATAAGGTGTTCGTTAACCTTGTCTTAGAAACCATTTAGGTGGTTTATATAAATAGTCTTTGAAAATGTTACACCCTCAAAAGAGTAGAATTTATTTTATTTATTTTAATCGATAATTTTATATATTTACTAGTAACGAGAAAAGTTATAAGAGGTTTAAGATAGGTGTTTAACTATAAAATATATATTTTTAATATGAAAATAAGTATAAATAAATTAAATATAATGCTATGTAAAATTAGAATTGAAATAAGATGCTTGAAGGAGATATAGATCACCATTTTGTAAATTTCCCCTTCTAAACTTTAAAAATGCTTAACATATCCTTGGTAAAGATCCAAAACCCCTTTCTTTTTCTCATATTTGACCTTGATGCCCTCCCCTCCCCTCCCCTCCCCTCCCTTCAAGCCCCCTAATCTTCTTCTCATATAAGTTGTAGCATTCTTTGATCAAATCTTAAAGGTTTCTTGTTTACACTTCCATTGAAGCAAGATAAATTTCTTTTTGAATAAATTCTTGTGTTGGATTCTTAGTAGGTTTAGATGATAGGAATATGAATTAAGGATTTTCAATTGAATTTAGTTTTTATATGTTTACATTTAGCCCTTCTTTAATTGATCTTTTTATCTTCTCCATTCTTTTTAATTTGAGGTAAGTAGATAATCTACTTACTTAGTTAATTATATAAATGTATATTTGTATGATTTTGCATAATTTGTGCTTGATTTGATGTTATAAAAGTAATAAATGATATAGGATGATATAAGATATTAAATAGGTGTGTTAATGATTATATTAAAATTTAGAGTGTAATAAAGGTGTTTGAAATGATATTTAGGGTTGGATAAATAGTGACATTTTTATAGAAAATTAAGTTATTCATATGTAAATTGATCGTACAATCAATTTTGCTAGTCCAGAAACAAACCTACGTATAAGAATTAAGTGTACAACTAATTTTTCTTGTGTAGATGCAAATTCAAGGCAAGTAAATTAATTGCATAATCGATTTACCTTTTCTAAAATTTTACATCGAATTTGAAAAGGCATAATTCTTTTGTCTTACATCAATTTTTAGCAAACCATATATCATTAAGGAAGCAATTAAGTTTATTTTTTAATAAAATTGGTTTCATATGGAAATCATATTTATGTTTTAAGATGTCACTAAATTAGTGAGCAAACGTAAAAAATATTAGTTAGTGAAAAATTTAATTTTTGAATTATATTTGTATATGTCATAATTATTTTGTATCTTATCCGTTCCTTAACAAATAACCATTCAATATAAAGCTATTCAAGTGTAGTTTCATATAGGATATATTGCATAACCATTATATTTATAACTTTTTAATTATTAGTAAAATGCTATATAAGGTTTAGGTAAATTAGAGTGTGACAAACAAAAGTCCATTATATGGATCCTAGTAATGGTATTTGATATCATAACATTAAGATAATATGAAATTGTGATTATATAGGCATTTATTCAATCATATAGAATTATGTTTATTTATAATCTGACATAGTATTGGATTACATTGGTTAATAATCTATTATGGTATTAGACCATATCAATTTATGGTGTTATATTATAGTAGTTTGTAATACTCTGGTATTAGATTATAATAGCTCATTTTCCATTATAGAAGTGAAGTATTATTTCTCCAATATTTTATTGTAGAATCAAATTATAGTACATTATATTCTATTATAATTTTGAAATTTATTATCTTACACTTTATAATAATATTGAACTACACTATCTTATATTTTATCATAATGTTAAATTATAATATCTTATATTTTACTATAGTATAGAATTATAATGTGTTATAACTTTTTATAGTATTAAAATATATTAATTTATAATCTACTATAGAACTGAAATATATTACTTTATATTCAATTATAGTATTGTATCATATTGTCTTGTATTTTATTATAGTGATAAACTATATTATCCTTAATATTTTATAATAGTATAAATTTATATTACGTTATATTTTATTATAGTATTGAACCATATTACTCAATATTTTAGTATAGTATTAAATCATCTTAGGAATGTATCCTATAATAGTATTTGATTATAATGACATATATTTCATTATTATAATAAATTTCTATATCATATATTGACTATTATAAAAGATTTTATAAGTAAGCATATTTAATTATTATGACAAATTATATAGTCTTATATTTTGGCACCAAAATAGCTTATATATATATATAGGTATGTGTCTAAGTATTATAGATTATATATATATGCATATATTAGAATCTTAAAAATAAATATTAATGAAATTTGTATTCTTTGGATAGTAGTAATTGATTATCATAATTAAATACGGGTTCTAAGAATTCACTTTTGAGACTTCATACTTGACTGAGTGTAGTCAAGTAGCTTTATTTAATCCTTTTGAATTATGTGATATAATATATTGAATGCTTATGAGATTAATATTATGCTTGAATGTGATTAATGGCTTAGCTAATAATGTTGCTTAATTGAATTGTTAAACTTAAGAGTAATTGAATGGCTTAGTATTATTTCATATAATCAATTGTTATGATGATGTGAATTATTATAATATGTGATGAAAATTTTACTATCTTGGAAAGTGATTATGAGTATGTGTGTTGATATTGATGTTATGGATGTAGTTAAATGGAATATGAGAATAAGAAATTATGAAATGATTACAAAAATGAAATTAATTATGAAATATGAGGATAAGGTGGACTATTATTTTGTTGATTTACACGTATGTGGTACTAAAATCTAGATTTTCTTTAGATAGGCATAAAAAATCAAGCATTGGGAGTTCTTATGTATGAATAATGTTAAAACATAACTTTTTACCTAAGGGTCCTATCTTGTAATAGATGAAGCGATTCTGGTAGGTATCAAGAGTTGTCACCTTATATTTTATGACTAAGTGCTCATATCACTTTAGATGTTATATCCTCCTTAGGTAGTTATGGGGAGTAAGCAGAAGGTATGATAGGTAGATTGATCAAGTAGGCAAAATGAGAGTAACCTTTAACATTAGAGTTGAT
Organism: Sindora glabra; assembly: GCA_020226215.1. Taxonomy (NCBI): domain Eukaryota; kingdom Viridiplantae; phylum Streptophyta; class Magnoliopsida; order Fabales; family Fabaceae; genus Sindora; species Sindora glabra. The sequence continues at coordinate 1,041,674 of CM035225.1, forward strand.
TGATTTTACCTTTATTATCTATGCATTTATTTTATAAATATGATTTATATTTGTTACTTGTTATTAGTGGGAATACTTTTTTGTGCCTTGATATAATTGTGTATAATTAATAGAAATTAACTAAGATTAAATGTGTGATATTTTGTATCTCCTGATTGAACATTATGTGTTATTTTTAGTTGTTGATAGTGTTATGGAATATTTGATTTAGAATGGTAGATATGATTATAGTTTACTATGATTGTACGTATAAAGAATATAAGATAAATATGGATATAATTGATTGGGTGTAATAAATAGGTTATTTGCTTACTAAGTCTATAACTTAGTCTTCTTTATTTAAATTGTTTAACAAATCTATTTGTAATAACTTTTAAACCACCATAATTAGCTTGGGAGTAAAGATTTCCTAAATTACTTGTGAGAGCGACCATAATCTTGTTAGAAAATAGTTAGAAAATAGGTTAGTTATGTAAATAGTTTAGTATCAATTCCAATGTGAATTTTATTTATGAATATTTATTTTATTAATATAAAAGTGAAATCAATTAATGTTTTTGCTATTTGGCAGTAACTATGTAATTATGCTAGATAGGATCAGATAAACTTATAAGATAAAAAAATATAGGTTTGATGCCAGTCATAATATCACAAACTAACAATTATGATAGTTTGATAGGCAAATATGCTTAGATTTGGATAAGACTTGGTAGAAAAATCTAACATATTATAAAGGTCTTGTAGCTGGGATTTATAAACCATCTATCTAGTGTACTATTTTTCCTAATTTTTCTAAATTTAAGAGTAGTTTGATAATTTTAGTATAGTCTAAGAATTTGGAAAGGTTCAAAAAGTCTATATTTGTGATCCTCACATTTTTATCTTCATGTCAATACATTTTGTTATGAATTAGACACTCAAAACTTTTAAAAAAAAGTTTATAATAATTCAAAAAAAATATGTCAACCTTTGCTAGGAGGGTTTTTACTCAAAATGCTCTTCAAAAGGATGGAGTATTGGAAGGGTCAGTGGGACATTGGATATTAAGTAAAAACTCGAGTGTATTGACTTTTAACTATCTCTTACATACTTAAAATCAGGAGTGATAATTTTTTATACGACACAAACACGATACGTTTATTCGGGTTTAAGTTGATATGTCAACCTGTTTAAGAATTTATATTAAATTTTTAAAAAATTTATTTAAGAAGTAATTAATATTTTAATCATAAATAAATATACATAATAAAGATATAAAATTATTAGTTTAATAAAATAATGATAAAAATTTTAAATAGTATTTTATTAATAATTAAAAATATTTTTTATAAAAAATAATAAGTAATTATATTTAATAAATAATTTTATAATATAAATTTTATTAATTAAAATTATTAAATAAATTAAACAGGTAACTCGTGGGTGACTCATTTTGACATATTTAATAAATAGGTTGACTTGAATGACGTGAATTGACACCCTACTCAAAATTATAAAATAAGGTATATACTAAGCAAACAAAGCGTCCATCTCCCTATTTAATTGTCCTTTTTAATCCGTTATGCCTAAAGGCTTCATGTATAAGGCAATGTTACAATTCAATATACAAGAAAACTTTGGCGATATTTGATTATGGCTTACAAACTTGTGAATTCTATCATCTTTATTAAAAGAGCTCATATTTTTTAATGAAAAGATTAGCATGTTCTCCAAGAATAACAATCATGCATTACATGAGTTCGACTAAAGAGCTGTTGGCTCGTAACACACAATTAAGAAGATCATGATAAAAAGGTCATCATTTAAGAAGGCTATATTGACATTCATCTGATATAGTTTTAAATCAAAATGAGCTACCATTATTATGACACATCACAATGAGTCTCTAGTTGAAATTAGCGAGAATGATTCTTTATAATTCATACTTTCCTTCTAAGTGTATCTTTTAGCTACTAATATGGCTTTTTACCTTTTAATTTCACCTCTAACATCTATCTTGATCTTAGAAACTTATTTGTATCTAACTGGCTTAAATCTTATAGGAAATTCAACTAGATCCCATATTTCATTCTTATACATTGAAGTGAGTTTATCTTTCATAGCATTTAACCGTTTAGAAGAATTTAAATTGAAAACTGCTTATGAAAATGTCACAAGATCAATGTCATCATAGATGTCATATTCATGCTTCTGCAAATATATAAGATAATCATTAAGAATTACTAATTTATAAGCTTTATGAGATCTTTTCAAAGGAATCTCTTATACTATCTCATTTCATTCAACATCTTCTACCATTAACTATACTGGATTATCTTATGGAACAATATAAGATGACTTTCCTAACATAGATGCTAGTAAAACAATTGTGCTTTTTTCAATGAAGTCTATGCTGTGAGGCACTTAACTCCTATGATCTAACTCATTTTTAAAGAAAATAGCTCAATTTGATTTAATTACTCTAGTTATGTAAGTCAAATAGTAAAATTTGTTATCTTTTAAGCTAATATAGTACCTAATAAAGAATTTATTGGCTATCTTTGAATCAAACTATTGAAAGGATATATGACTTTACTTTAGCTTTAAAACCCCAAATATGAAAGTGTCTCAAACTGGGCTTTTTGCTATATAGAAACTCATAAAGGGTTTTAGGAACTGACTTGTTAGGAACTTGATTGAAAATATATACAATAATTTTTAATACATCACCTTATAAGAACTCTGGAAACAAAGTATAGGCTAATATACGTCTCACCATATCCATAAGTGTCTAGTCTTAAACAAAGTGTCTCAAACAAAGTGTCTCAAACTGGGCTTTTTGCTATATAAAAACTCATAAAGGGTTTTAGGAACTAACTTGTTAGGAACTTGATTGAAAATATATGGAATAATTTTTAATACATCACCTTATAAGAACTCTGGAAACAAAGTATGGGCCAATATACATCTCACCATATCCATGAATGTCTAGTTTCTTCTTTTGGCAATTTAATTTTGTTCTAGTATCCTAGATATGGTGTAACTAGATTTAATTTAAAATTTTTATGGGTAATTCGTAAAAAAGCTAGGATTTCTTTTAGTTTTTTTAGACTTACTATAATGCTCACTACCTTTATTGGAGTTAATACACTTTATTTTCTTTCTTAGTTTTAGCTCAATTGCTACCTTAAATGATTTAAAACCTTTCAATGATTTTTCACTTCTCATTAAGTAGTTCTACTTAACCATATTTGGAGTAAACATTGATAAAAGTGTTGAAGCATTTGAATCCACTCATAGCACTTGGTGCAATAAGTTTACTAATATTAATGTGGATCAATTATAGATGCTCTCTTTTTAGTTTCTCTTTCTGTTTCTAACTTTAAAAGAAAGTTTTCATTTAACACAATCAACATGTGTTCCATAATCTAAAAAATTTAGGTTATGCAATACTCTATCCTTTACTACTTTGTATATCCTTTTTTAAGAAATATATCCCAATCGTCTGTGTCAAAGATTGAAGAGCTCTTATTAATTCTACTTCTTTTCTTCCTGACAATAGAATTTATGGAATTAACAAAAATAAGATATAGATCAATATCATATAATCCATCATATAATGAACTAGTAACAAGAATAGAAAACTTATAAAATAATTCAAACTTTCCATTTTTGAAATAACAGGAACATCCATTACAATCCAAATCTACTATACAAAATTAAATATCTTCTCATAGAAGACACATAAATTACATTATTTAAAATTAGCTTGTGTCTATACTTTATATTCAATACGATTGATCTAATGTGCTTTACTTCTACTCTATTTGCATTTTCAAGCTGCACAATTAGCTCTCTTTCACTTAGCTTTCTTAGGTTTCTTTGCACTTGAAAACAATTTGTAATATAAATGGTAGCACCAGAGTTTAACTATTAAGTATTTGATGGCATATTAACTACGTTAGACTTAAAATAGAGTAAAGTTAGATAGATACCTTTCTTTTTCTTTTGTCAGTTTATTTCTTATACTATAGCAACTTGCCTTTTTATGTCCATACTTCTTACAAAATCTGTAGTTACCTTTGAATTGGGCTTTCTTAAGTTTATAGCATTATTTACTAATCTCACCATTCTTCCTTCCATAGGTATACTAGCCTTTGTGGTCTTTCTAATTAATCCTTGTATCCTGTTCTAAAGTTGAACTATAAGTGTTAAAGTTAACCATGTGAGCTTTTTCCTTTTTCATATCTTCTTCAACTTGAGTAACTATCAAGATCAAATCATTTATAAGTCCACTTAGTCTTCTAAGTATTATAAGATGTCTTCAACATAAAACTGAGGTGGAAGAAATTCTAACACTTGCTAAGTCAAATAGATGTCACCCTATTAAATTTGCATACTTTTTAATTTGTTATAATAGTTCATCAATCTTAGTATGTGCTCTCGCACTCCACTAACACCATTATATACTATTTTCTCAAGTAACAAGTATTAAGCCTTCTCAACCTTATCAAATTTCTTATATTTCTTAACCACGAAATCCATAAATGCCTTAGCATTGTCATTCTCGAGGATACTCTTTCTGATAATTTTATCCATTGTGTACTCCATCACCATAAGACAAACTCAATTCAAGTGGGTCCACTTCTTATGATGACTTTTCTATTCTATTGTAGAATTAGCTTTAATAATAGGTTCTATTTCCTTTATGGCTAGATCTAGATTGAAGATCACTAAATAAAGGTTCAGTGATTCATCTTAATTCTCATGATTTGTCCCATTTAGTATAGACAAGGTAATCAAGAAGAACAAATTCAATACATTAATGCATATTTTACTTTAATTATACTCTAAAATTTACTAATTAAACTATGCAATGATACATAGTGTTGTACCATAAGATTTAATACTAATGGGGCATTTAAAGGCTTATAATATAATATAAGGATCAAATACTATATTCCTAAAACATAATATTGTTAAGGTATTAAAAAATTTTAGAATATAATATTCAATTCTACGCTCAGGTTATTACTATCAAATTATATTAATAATATCATACTGATAGAGTATTAAAATATTATTAACATAACACTCTCTTCAATTAACATTTTAATAAACATTAACAAAATTTTATATAATTGGGTACCCAATACATAATAAGCAGGGCTAAAGTTACATAAAATTTTATAGTATAACATAAGTCTAAAATAATTCCTATAAAATATTTATTTTATGCAAATATACATGCTAAATTAATTTATGGGCCAAACAATAACAAAAAAACTCCACAAAAATTATATGTGAAAGTCCAAATCATAAGAATTACACATTAAAACTTTCAAGCCCAAATAAATTAAAACAGGCACTTAAATAAAATAGATAAAAAAATAATAAAATTATTTTTAATTTCAAAAAATTCTAAAAAATTGCTCATAAGCTTAGAAAATGGAGTTCAATAATACAATTTTTGTTGCCATCCAAAATCGATGAGAGGTGGATTACTGTCTCCACTAGCACAACTAGAATTGGGCAAACACTCACTATTTTTCATTCCCAATCTCTGGTCAAGTCTGCAAAGTTGTTTGATTTGACTGTGATCCAACTCTGTTTTACATCAGTTTATATATTTTTCAATGTGATTTTTACTCAAGTCCAATCTTAAATGTGTTTTAATGCATTTTAATACAATTTTTTAAAAAAGAAGGTATTATTAATCTGTTTGAAATTTTTTTAAAAAAACGGGGAATGATCTCCAGCGACCCGTAAAAGAAATAACATTGTTTTCCTATTTTAAAACGGCAAAAAATGTGGTTCTCACCCTCTTTAATTGTATTTCATTAAATAAAAATCAATGGTAATGAATTTTTTTGGAAAAAAAATAATTTGCACATTTAAATATCTCTTTCCAAACATTTATATGTTGACATTGCAAATTATGAAGAAACGAAGAACATTCTGGAAGAGAAGAAATGCTTACTGGCATTTGATAAAAAAATGCATACCGAATATTGCAAGTTAAAAAAACGAATACTTATATTAAACTGTGCATGCTGAAACTGTATTTACGTTCTACAAATATAAATTGTGACTTGTGAGTGCCGAAAACATATACATACGATTTACTGAAAGTGGGAATAAGAAACGAGCTCTCATTCAAACGGGAAAATGTACTGAAACCGTATATACAGTAACTATACGGTGCCCGTTGGACTCTGCAAAAAAGCATACGTAAAAACATACTGGGAATACCAAATAAAAACAAGCATATATAAAACGCGTCCCCTCAGTACAAACAAGCAGCAAATATAAATATAAATATAAACTGCACGATGCAATGAAAGATAACAGAACTTTGAATTTAAAAAATACATATATTCATACACAGTACCGCTATTCGTATTGAATCCATTTATACATTTTACAACACATATACAACACACTAAAATCATACATTAATTTTAACAAGTAATTTATAATTATCATATTTTCATAATTAAACATGCAATTTAAAAACAAAACAAAGTTATACAATAATTTGAAAGATCCATAGCATATTTTTTCCATTTAGGAGATTACAAAATTGTCAAATTATAATCAACATTCTCAATTCACACATGATTCGTTGGCTTTAATATTAATTATTAATATTTTAAAAAATAAATCATCCAATTGAATTTATTTTAATAATGAAGTATTCTTATTCTCTGAATACGATCATTTCTGTATGACGGTTTCGTCGGAGGAGGGCAACGGTTTAACCAGAGACAGGAAGACCGTAACTGACAAGCAAACTGCCTGAACCATAGTTTTGTTTGGCATTTTGCTTGTCAGTTCCAAATTTTTGGGGATGATAATGAGCCCATCTTATGACGAATGAACTGGGAAATTTGGTTGAATTTCGACACCTGTTTGCGTCAGTTTTGGACACTGCTTCATTTTCTAGTAAACTGTTAACTTGCAGCTTCTATTTTTAATTTTTTTAAAATCATGCATTCCGTATGGATTTGTAAGCCTGTTTTACTAGTCACTTTGTGAACCAAACAACTTCAAATTATAATAATTTTATCACAACTTGTTCGGAGTAATATTTTTAATGTTCCTTCCTTGTTTCTTTACAGTACTTGAAATACAATATTTGTAATATAGCAATATCACCAAATCAATCTAACATTCTGATGTAAGGTTCTTTTCCCCTCGGAAAATTCCTTTGTATATATGTAATGTGATTTTTTTTTAAAATGCCTTAACTAATTTATTAGCAATTTAGTTGAAGTCAAAGAACTTCATCTCGTGAATATTTTAGTTTTGAGTTTTTGAATGATTTTTTTTAGGAATAACTCAATAACTCTTTGTACTTTTGCCACGGTAGTTTGGGTAAATCCTGTAATCCCCTATCCAACTCAATAATTTCTGGAACTATATGGTTAGCCCTTTTTGCATAGGCCATTATAATAGTTTTCTTTTTTGAATGTAATTTGAATAATAATTGATTGATTGAAGAGTATGTGTTGTTGAATTATTTAATTAGAGATTTTATTATATAAAAGCTTGGTTGTGTAGCTTTGATTGAGAGGAATACTTTCCTCTACTGTGAGTGAATATTTTTGCTCCTTATTAATAACTGTTTTTGTAGAAAATAATATATGATATTGTTGATTTTGAAAATTATCTTGAATTGATTTATGGCTTGAAATAAACTTTAAGTTCATTTATTATATACGAAAATCCGACTATGTTTTCTATAATTACAAGGATGTATGATTTATGATTAAATATATACACAAGGAAATTGATGCATGATTTATGATTAAATATATACACAAAGAACTTGAGGACAGAATGCCAATGCCTTGATAGTAGGATGCTTGACATATTCGATAATGAGATGATATATATCTGGGGGAGCAACTATTATGCATTTTTATACCATGACCATGATTTAATCAACATTAGGTGGGACCTGTAATTATTTTGAAGTCTGTTAAATCATAATTATTAGTTTAGTGGTGTAAATCTACACTACTAAAAAAAAGTGGTGTATAATAGTTATTTTCTATATTTATTTATGATATAGAATTAATTTAGGATTCTTAGTAATTAAATTGAAAGAATAGTTAGTTGCATCTAGTAAAGTTGGTATGTATTATTATGAGAGTAAGGATGGGTGAATATTTTAGTAATTTATGGATTTATTGGTTACGAAAATAGAAATGTGCTTGAGAGGACACAAGAAATGATTAAAATGTGACTGAAAAATCATACACTCAATATTCTTATTTAAAATTTTTTGAATTCCACTTGAAAAAATTATATTTTTCTATGAATATGTATATAACAGATGACAGGAGATGATGAAAATGATTGCTACATTAAAACTTGAAAATTAAAATGTTTCTATATGTGTATGTGTATATGATCGCCGAGCTATATGCGTTTCACCCCATGTTTGACAAATTGACATCTATTAGAAATCTTTGCTCATTGAATTTTATACCCACCTTTTATTGTTTGTCTCCTCACAGATCAAACTACAAAACATGTTTCTTTACTAATCTAGTCATCTGTCTATCTCTTGAGCTTTGGGGGGTAGGTCTGGAGACATGGATGTCAAGAATTATGGTGCTGTGAAATGTGTTACGCTAGACTGGTCATTTTATATATAATTAGTTTAGGTTGCATTATATTACGAAATCTCTTAAAAAGTTTGCTGAAATTATGAATAAATGACATTAATGTTTTCAAGAAAATAATTGCTTTGGTTTATCTTGAAACTATCTTTTGGGCTTTATACATATAAGATAAAAAGATTACACACACACACACACATATATATATATATATATATAGATTTAAATGCGTATAATCTTCTCTTTTGACTATATACTACTTATATACTATACTTTAATATTTGAAAATGTAGAGGCAACTTAATAAGCTAATATATTAGACTTTAATTATTACTATAATTTAATCTATTTTATAAAATAGATTAATAGTTAAACTTAAATTTATTTTATCAAAATGTAAAATACTTTCTTCAACTTTATAGTGATTGGATTTTGTCCCTTCTACTTTGAAAATTTTAAAATTACCTCCTTAAATTTCATAAAATTTGAAATTAACCTTCATTATTAACTTAATTAATTATTTTATTAAATTAAATACTTTTTTTCGTAAATTTTTTAAGCAAGATTTACAATATTATAGTAAATTGTTTTATTTCATCATTTTTTAATAAATTTGTAACTCATTTTGAAGTATTTAATTAAAATCCTATATATTGAATTTAATTTCTAATAATTACATAACATGAAAATTATTCATAAAAAATGATGAAATAAATTAATAAATTATAATATTATGATTCTTATTTTAAAAATTCACAAAAGAAGCATGTAATTTGATAAAATGATAACTTAGATTGACAATAGATATTAATTTCAAAATTTATATAGTTCAAGGGGTGATTTTTTAGTTTTAAAAATTAAAGGAGATAAAATCTAACCACTCAAAAATTGAAGATAATATTTTACAATTTTCTCTTTATTTTATAAATAAATCAAAAGTAGATTCCATCAAAAATTTACTAGACTGCTAACCCTTTGCTTGGTTACAAAGAAAAGAAAATAAGAAAAATAATAATAAAAAAAGAGTTTTCTCTTTTCTTGCTTGAATGTCAAGAAAATAAAAGGAAAAAATAATTTTTCTCTATCTATTTAAATAAAAAAAGTGAGAGAAAAGAAAACTCAATTGAATTGAATGACAAATTTACCCTTAAATTGAATAAAATCAAGGGTAAAATCATAATACATTAATTTTTCACTTATTTTTTACTTCTATCTATTAAGAAAATTTTTTAGTTAGCTTAATTTTTTTGCTCATATTCTATTTTGTATCTTTTCTACCCAACATTTTTTTATTTCTTCCTTAAGTTTTTTTCTCACCTATTTACTGTAGAAACTAGAAAGGAGCAAGGGTTTATACAATTTGTGGTTAGGGGTGGACAAAATGTTACAAACCATTTTAAGCTAACTGAATCATTATACATTCAATTAGTTTAAAATAGTTGATTATAAAAGATAATTTAAATCGAATGAATTTTACATTTTTTTGATTTTATTCAGTTATTTATGGATGTTATAATTTTCATCTATATTAAGTTATAACTGGCTGATAAGTTGCAAAATTTAAGAGCACTTGCTTATACAATGCATTTTGACTTGGGCTGCCTTTCTTTTCCTCAATCTCTACATTGTCCACAACTCACAAGCCTTTTTTTCTCTTTGATCTGAATCTCTTTTTCACACATCTCCCTCTCTCAAAAAGCCCTAACCCACCACTATTGAAATTCAAATCCCAATCACAAAACTGGCACCACAAGATATCGAAAATCACCACAAATGGAGGCAACGATGTGCCAATTTTAGGCAGTAATTAATAAGATTAAGGAAACAAGAACTTATAATTATTGTAATGCACAAGGGCTCCTTCCTTAACTACCACCAAACAAGAACAAAAACAGTTTGAGAACCTTTTAGTACTTAACCAAATTAGCCAATGAGTCACAGTTTATGCACCTTCTCGCACCAGATTTTAGAACCTTACCCACCTGTTGCTCTAAGCTTTCAATAAAGAAGAAGAACATCTGTATATTCCTTATTATCTTCCTTCTTCATTTTTCAGATTCTCTAGTGTAGTGCTTTGTAAGCTTTCTCTTTTATTAGTCGTAGTTAGACTTGATTGCTAATGACGGTGTCCATTCTATTCCTTTCCATTATTTTTTGTTACTCTCTTTGGAGTAGAGTACTGCTGGGCTTTAGTGGCAGAAGATATGTACAAGCAAAAAGCTTAAACAATGAAAAATTTAATGTTAGTGAAATGGTTAACTATTTAAATCATTTTCAACTATTCCTAACTGAATAATTTTGTTTGGAATGATTTATATGATAATTTTATTTAGTTATGAAAGTTTTAGGAATTTAATCGCTTTAAAATAGTTGGTTGGTTTTCAAACTGAAACCGATTAAAATTGAAATTTACCCACCCTTGCATCCCTTTATTATAGTTGATTTCAACTCTTGATTTGTTTGTTTAGTGTCTAAGTGAAGGAAACATTAATCATGATGAAATAGTAAAAGCGTGAAGAAAATGTACGGAGAGTCGGAATTTTAGTGCAGAATTTGTGATGGATACTAAATTCAGCCCCAACAAAAGCAAAAGAGCAAGATTTCCTCTCAATATATGAGTAAACGAAACACCACCGAGAGTGATGGCTAGCTATTCGTCCCATTTTCCATCATCCAATGTCTTACCAAAATGAGTTGCGGTAAACTGTTTAAGCCTGTTGTGGGACACTAAAATCTATTGCTAGATTATTGAGCATTTGTGCTCAACTGAAATTTAATCATTATCTTAAGATTCAAATTATAGTATTGTTTCACTATGATAAACTTAAACGTATTTCTCTCTCATCTAAATTGGTTAGATACTTAATTGGCTAAATGGATTGAGAATTTGCTTGGTTGAAAGAAATAATGTAGAATGTGTAATTTCACATAAAGTCAGTGATCTTAATTGATCACGAATTACTAAATGGGGGGTCTAGGAAATTTTAATTTTTATAAATTATAAGAAGTTACTTATTCATACCTTCTAGATGAAAAAAAATTATATGCTAATTATAAATAGAAATACCAAATTATTCATATTTAATTTAAACATTGATTCTCTTCTTTTTTTTCTTAATAATAAATATAATTTATTAATTGTAAAATATAAATATAATTATAATAAATTGACTTCAATAAATACAATTATCATTTATATAAAATATAATTATTTTATTAATTATATAAAATAAAAATTCAATATTATATTACAAAAATACATTTTAAATGTAACTATAGTATAAATTTAATTCTAAATAAAATTATATATATTTTATTTTGTTATATATACCTATCATATTATTTTATGCTTATTATATTTATTGTTTTAATATGCAATTTTAAGAATAAAAAATTAGGTATTTCTTATTTATTTTATATAAATTTGATAAAATTAATCATATATTGTATTAATTATTTAATTAATATTTTTCATTCATTTAAATTATATTAAGATAACTTAAGATACACATACATGATGTCTTAATCTTTTTTTATAAAAGTATGTTTTACTTCTTATAGTATATTAAAAATAAAAAAATATAAATTTAGAAAAATAATAATTGGAAGAGATATTAAAAATATAGTATTAAAAATAAATAGAGGCAATCAAAATTCATTGATATTTCTTATTCCTATATTATATATTCAAATGATATATCAGTGATTTTGATAATATTTTCTAAAAAATTTAAAATTCAACTTAATAAAAAATAGAAAATTAATTTTTAGAAAATATTAATTTATTAGTTTCACTTAAATAATTTTAAGCATTGTTCAAAAACTTCATAAAAAATTAAATTTCTTAAAAATTAATTTTTAAGAAATTTAACTTTCCATGGAAAAATTTACTTTATGTTCACATTAAACTAACTCCTAAATATATACGTTGTTTTAACACAAAAGAGATAAAAGTGTTAAAGTACTAACAATATAAAAAAACTATAGTACAAGTTTATAATTAAAAAAGATTAAAGTGTTAGAAAGAATTTATAAGTTTACACACTCTTTGATTCTTCGGAAATATATAAATAAATTCACTTTTTTTTATTTATTTTACATCTACCCTCATTTTTTCCGTTCTAAAAAAAAGAAAAGTGAATTGTTATTATTTAAAATGAAAAGAGGTGAATGTAATTATATTAAATTTTAAAAAAAGAATATAATTTATTAAAAAATTAAGACTTGGTGGAAGAAAAAACCTCCCGCATAAGGGAACGCAACCAAATCAGTGGACCGTTTGTTAAATATGATAAGAAGTAGCTAGGATTTGAGGACGGTGGATGACGGTAAGGAAGGGAATCTTAACGGGAATATATTGTAGTTTCGGATTTTCCCAAAACTAGAACGTGTAATAATATGCTTATGTTTTGATATCCCAGGGAAGCAAGGACGAATGCTGGAAACTGGATGTATTTTACCTTTATCACTTCCCATTTTTCACGATATATATATATATATATATATATATTACTTGCACATTGAGATCATCACCTTTTATAAATTAATAAAGTCTCTGTCTAAATTATTTTCTTTCTCCAATTATTATTCGTTTGTCCTTTATACATTGAATTCAAAGTTCCGAACATATCAATGCTGTTTAAAAAAAAAATAGTTGCGTGAATATATTGTCCTTCCCCCTCCACGTGCTGGGAATTAATGTATGCGGAGTTGCCGTTGGGAAGATAATAATAATACATAGACAACTTAATAATAAAATCCGCTTTTGATATAGAAAGAAATACATATATACGATGAAAATAAAATAACGAGTCAATATAATATTTACTTCTTCATTTATAAAAATAATAATGTTTATATTTCTTAAATTTTATAATTAATATTATTATTTTTTATTTTTAATGTAATTATATATTTTTCTTCACATATAATATTAAAATAAATAATAAAAAATAGAATTAAAAAATAAAAATATACTAAATATTATTAAAATAAATTTTAATAATTAATTGTAATATTTTTATTTATTTTAATATTAATAAGTAAATAAATAATGGTAATAAATATAAAAATAAAAAATTAATAATAATTATATAATTTAAAGAGTATAACGATTACTATCTTTTATGACCATCTTTAATAAATATGCGTGTAAATAATGTATTTATTTAAAAAGAGAGAGAGAGAGAGAGAGAGAGAGAGTCAAGCTAAGCTAATGTCATGCGACTAAAAAATTCCAAGTCAACTTTTATGCTACCATTATTTATTCTTATTATCTTCCCCGTAAAGCCGGCGAACAATTCGTGGCGATTCCTTAGGTTGTTTTCCCACTGAAGAAAAATAGCAGCTGGTGTATGATCTCAAAACACTCTTCCGGGTCCACATCTAATTTTCTATATCCCCATCCCCATATAGTTCTGGATATTTCATATATTATTATGCAATAAGCAATTCACAAACCACTCTGCTATGTATAGGTTAGCGACACGTGGATTTTTCTTAGAATTGAGAAGATGGGTGCATTCAAATTGCCTCGCCTTGTTGGAATGGCTGTGTTTTTGGGTCTGTTTCTGAATGCGGCACTGTTGTGCAATGGAGGTAAAACAAGCACTTTTGTCAGAAAACCTGAGCAGAGTGTGGATATGCCACTTGACAGTGATGTATTCCAAATCCCTTCTGGCTATAATGCTCCTCAACAGGTAAAAAATCTTCGACCAAAACTCTTCTCATTGAAAACATCGAAGGCTTCTTCATTTTACATGCTCAGTTCATCTGTTGAGCTAATTGCAAGCTTGTACTATGTTCTTTTCATTTTTAGGTTTTAGGTGTAGTAGTTTTAATGATCTGGATTTTAGGTTCATATTACACAAGCTGATTATGTGGGAAAGGCGGTGATCGTGTCATGGGTGACTGCGGACGAACCTGGATCCAGTGTTGTGCGTTATTGGAGTGAGAATAACCATGGAAAGAAACTGGCTCAGGGAAAATTTCGTACTTACACATTTTTTAATTACACATCTGACTTTATACACCATTGCACCCTCAGAAATCTGGAGGTAAGAATCTGACTGCTTCCAATGGTTCTTGTTTCAGACGCCAAGTTTGAATCTTTCGAAGAATTGAAAAGAAAAAAAAAAAAAAAGGGCATTTGCTTTATTTAATTAGTTGCTGATTTATATACATCCAATCTGGCAGTTCAACACCAAATATCACTATGAGATTGGAATTGGGCACACTACAAGGCAATTTTGGTTTATAACCCCTCCTGAAATTGGCCCTGATGTACCTTATACGTTTGGTCTGATTGGTAAATATACTCAATGCTACTATAAATAGAATTCCAATCGTTGCAATTCAAGCATTTATATTCATTTGTTCTCTCTTACTGTATACAAGATCTTATTTTGGAAATTTCTGGCATGAATCGGGATTCTGGCTTCTAGTTCCCATCTGTTAATATTTGTGCGACATGGTTAATTGCAGGGGATCTGGGTCAGACTTTTGATTCAAATAAGACTCTTACTCACTATGAGTTGAACCCAAGGAAAGGACGAACTATGCTGTATGTAGGAGACCTCTCCTATGCAGATCGCTATCGAAATCACTCTCTGTATCATTTTATTAGATGGGATACTTGGGGAAGGTTCACTGAAAGGAGTGCAGCTTATCAACCTTGGATATGGACTGCAGGCAACCATGAACTAGACTTCTTTCCAGACATGGTAATAAAGCTTCTCATAATATCCTTTTTTTTTTTTTACGAAATTCTGAATGACTGCAGAATTGAATTTTTAAATTTTAACCAGAGTTGGTGATTTATTGCAGGGAGAAACCAAACCTTTCAAGCCTTATACCCACCGTTACCACGTTCCTTATAAAGCATCACAAAGTACTTCTCCCTTCTGGTATTCTATCAAGAGAGCTTCAGCACACATCATAGTCTTGGCTTCCTATTCAGCATATGGTAATGTTGGATAAGCCCTTCTCAATTTGGAGAACTTTTTTGGCTAATACAGAAAGTATTTCATTAAGCTATTGCAATATTTGCATTTATCAAAAGCTTAAAAGCATAAAATTTGATTGAACATACTCCATCAACTGAACTTGAGCATGTGTTCTATTTTATCTAAACTCCCATCAAAGTGTTAATGAATATGGGGCAAAAAAATTGCTTGTATATTAAAACACTGTAGAAAACACATTTTCTTTTGACATACATTTGAAACCTCAGATGCTGGTAAAATACATAATGCAAAATAGTACTATGGGTTTGAAAGACAAAAGAGATCAATTTTAGCATTCTGATTTGGGTTCAGTTTCGTCCTTCTTTCACTGCTTAGATCATATGTTCTTATGACTATCATATGATTTTTTGCCACCCCAGTTGGCTGCATCTCTTGTCATATTTGTAATAGTTAGTCTTTAATATTCCAGGTACATATACCCCTCAGTACGAATGGCTTCAGACTGAGCTTCAGAGAGTTAACAGGACAGAGACTCCTTGGTTGATTGTCCTCATGCATTCACCATGGTATAATAGTTACAATCACCATTTCATGGAAGGAGAAACCATGAGAGTAATGTTCGAAGCGTGGTTTGTAAAATACAAGGTTGATGTCGTATTTGCCGGCCATGTTCACGCCTATGAGCGCAGTGTAAGCATCAATTCCCTGCCACACAGTGTAGAAATTCTCTATGGTTGTAACTGAATTTTTTGTGCATCACATCAGGAACGCATCTCCAACATTGCATACAATATTGTTAATGGTCTTTGCACTCCAATATTGGATCAGTCAGCCCCTGTATACATAACAATTGGCGATGGTGGAAACGTTGAAGGCTTAGTAACAGAGTAAGCCCTAACGGCTAAGTTTGCAGCAAAATGAGATCGTTTGTTTCATGTGTGAAATGTTTGATTGACATGTTGTTTATCTGATGCAGCATGAAGGAGCCCCAACCCAGGTACTCTGCATACCGCGAGGCCAGTTTTGGACATGCCATTTTTGACATTAAGAACCGAACACATGCTTATTACGCCTGGCATCGAAATGAAGATGCATATGCTGTGGAGGCTGATTCCATGTGGTTCTTCAACAGGCATTGGCACCCGGTTGATGATTCCACAACTAATCAATTGGATTAGTAAAAATATATCATCTTTAAATGTCCAGAGTTATGACGATAAAATCTGTTATTTCCATCGTTTCCATCGTCGTTTCTGCTTTGGAAATACTATTATAGAGGGAATAGATTTATCTCTTGACTTTCAAATAAATGAAATTATAATTCGGTTTCAAAGTTCAACTGTATTATTTGCTAAGTGTATTTAAATTGAATAGTATTTATCAACTTTTTTGACATTCTACTACTCAGTAGGTGTATCT
Organism: Sindora glabra; assembly: GCA_020226215.1. NCBI lineage: Eukaryota > Viridiplantae > Streptophyta > Magnoliopsida > Fabales > Fabaceae > Sindora > Sindora glabra. Next base: position 1,058,667 of record CM035225.1, read on the forward strand.
AATTATTATATTATTATAAAAATAATATAGGTATAGAATATGGAATCCCAAATTGAGTTTAAATATTTATATCAATTAAATTAAGTTTTATAAATTTATTTTACATATAGTTCAAATTTCATTTTCAGCACATGTAGTGTGGCTGTTATTATAATATTAACATAGATAATTAAGTGATGTAAACAAGAATTAAAGCAAGAGGACGAGATTCGTCCACAACCGATGAGGAAGGGATGACCACGAAAAGTGATGCCCGGGGTACCGGCCTCATGATCCTAGGTAAGGATGAAAAGATTGACAGGGACCGGAAAAGATCTTTAATACTATTTTTTACCTCAAAAGGCACAAGCAATTTCTTTATGATAATGCGATCCACGTATTTGAGTACCACAATGGAGTATTACGATTCACCAAAAAAAGAAAAAAAAAATATAGTAAGAGGAAAACCGACGCCACAGATTAGGCAAACAAAAAACTAAACCACTAGAAAGTTTAGGTAAGAGGACCGTAAAGCAAAGATATAGTATTAACTACAAACCGTAAAGCCAAGAATTATGATTCAAGTGATATTTGATCTCTTTTAAAAATTTTATACTTCTTTCTATATGTAAATTCAATCCATGATCTTTACCCCATGCTTGATAAGGAGGAAAATTAATAAAAAGAAAAAAAATTAATTTAATTAGATAAAAAATAAAAAGAAGAGAAAATTTTAAAATATTGATGTGGTAGATATAGTATTAACTACAAACCCTCTTACTTTCACGTCTTTTCTTCTCTTCTTCTTTACCAACGAAAATTTTGAAATTCAAACCTTTTTACACTTTCTTTTTCTTTTCCTCAATTTAATAATTTAATTGTTTCTATCTGAAAATAACTAAAATAAAAGAGTGATTTACTGATCTCTTATCATTGCTCTGACATTGAAGCCAACAGTCAATTTTATTGAGTGATTTTCAATCACTTCTTTATGATTAAACATTTGATTTAATGTGATGCATGGGTGACCGCATTAGGGACCGTAAAGCAAAGTTTAAACTAGTAAAATGTTTTCTTATCTTTTTTCGATTAAACTGGAATTCGCTCAAACATAACTGAACTGAACAGAGTATCAGACATACATATTACGAGTACTTAAAATAATGACTAACCTAACGCGAGATACGAACATGTCACAAAGAACAATAACACAGTATGACAGTACTAAATAAACAACAAACAACACAGCTAGCGTCACTAAGGACTTCATTAGAAGCCTCTGGGATCACCCTGTCCCATGGCATCGGAAAACTTCAGCAACCCCGTCCGATCTCTGCTGTTGATCCATTCTAGGTCCAAATCTGCTGGTCCATCTTCCAGCCCTCCTTTGCTAGTCTATCTGCCATTTGATTGGCTTCGCATACGCATAAGGTTCTAAAATCAGAATTATCCTGGGAAGAAACTCAAAATGGGGGGAGGAGAAATCAAAGCTACCATTTAAATCAAATACTTTCGGCTCACCTTTGTCTAAAACCGTTTTCTGCAATCATGAGCAGGAAGGGTGCCTTCTGAATTGGTTAAATCAACGACATAGGAGCTACTAAGAGGAGTCCGATCCTATCCACAGGTTCCTGATTCCTAACTAGTCCAATCAATTTTTTCAATTTATTTTATTTTAGTAAAAAAAAAATTTAATTCATTTATAAACCAATTCTATTACTTAAAAATTATATAAAAAAATTAATATAATTTACTTATAAATAAATTTTTTATTTAAAATATATGAAAAAAGCATTGGCTAAAATATATTTTTCATCATTTAGTTTTGTTTAAAGTTTTAATTTGGTCATTCTTTTTTTGATTTGAACATTATTACCTTCCTATTTTTTTGAAAGTTGAAATTAGGTCTATCTGTCCACCATTCATCCGAAGAGGGAATGGAAAATGTTGGTATAACCCGTTTTTAAAATCATGTGGCTACTAATGGCTCACATATAGACTAGTTGTGCATTTTTTAAGGCACAATTTGAGAAGCTTAACGAGTAAAAATGATAAAAAAAATTATTTATTTATAAATAAATAAGAAACAAAAAATTAAAACCTAAAAAATGCACAATCTTCTATATGTAGGTCATTGGTACCATATTATTATTAAAAAAAAAAAAAGATCACTTCAGCATTTTCTGTTTGTTTTTGGACGGAAAGACTCAATTTCAACTTTTAAAAAAAATAAGAGGATAACATTATTCATATTAAAAAGTAAGGGATAAAAATGAAACTTTATGCAAAACTGGAAATATAGAAGGTAAATTTTGATAACATCGTAATAAATAAAGTATTGCTCTCAAGCAAATTTTAACTGTTAATGGATAAAGAATTTAAATCTTAGAGATAAGACTTATTAAAAAAATATTAATATTTTAATATTTGAAATAGTTATTCATCCCACTTGTTAGTTCAACAAAAAAAATTAATAAATAAAATGTTACAATATTGGCAAAGTTTTTAATATGGCATGTATTTTATATGAAATGAAATGAATTTTAATAAATTAAATTGATTTCACAATGACACAATTTTAATTAAATCAAGATTTACAAATGAAATGGAGTTTTCTTTAACTTGAATTTAAATTCTATCTAAAATAAAGATTTATTTAAATCTGAATATGAAATAAAATCTTGTTAATAGGAGTTAAAACAAGATTGATGCCTTAATAAATTCCCCACAATTCTACTATCAAAATAATTCCTAATTTCTAATAAGTCCTTTAGCAATTAGTGGCAGATCCATAAAAGAAATTTTAAAGTGAGCGCTAAAATAAGTTAAAAGTTGATAATAATATAACTTTGCAAATATATTTTTTTATTGTTTTCCATGTTCTTTTTAATTTTATACATAGTATTTATACATTCTACTTTCTTTATAAGCATCAATAAAAGATATTATTAACATAATTTTTAAATTTTCATAAAAAAAGAATTGATAAAATAAATAATTTTTACAATTACTATATATGTGTGTGTAAAGTTATTTGGTGGTGAGTTAGTGGTGAAGAATTTTGGTAGTATATTAAAAGTTGTAAGTTTAAAACTCCTCACTATTAATATAACAAGAAAATTATCATATATATGTTTCATGTTTAATACAACATTGTTTCTCTTACCATTATTATTTATAATTAGACATAAAACACAATTTAAGGTAAGTTTTTAATAACTATGTACTTTTGTACATGTGTGATTAATTTAAACATCGTATATTCATATTTTTTTATAAGATAAAATTTTTTCTTACACCTAGAATTTATTATTATGTTTGAATAAATTTTTATAGGGCACTATTAAATTTTTCAAAAATTTTATAGGGGTATTTTATAATTTTAATGTGTCATTACAATGAAAATTTTCAAAGTAGTGTGGCACGTGCATCCCATCTTATATGAGTGCATCTACCTCTGCTAGCGGCCACTTTACCTGGATTTCTATCACGAGCCAACAACTTTTTAATTGAAATCATGCGGTGTATACTTGCTACTTTTAGCAAACATACTAGCCTTCCCACTGAAACCTACTTGAGCATGCTTGGTAAAGATAGCAGAATTTACAAATCCATAAGCTACAATCATATGTCACTGAAGCGTCCACATATGCCAAACTGCAAGATCTGTCCATATATAAGAAGCCTCCGAGCAGTACGGGGGCAGAAAAGGACAAATGAATAGGGAGATGGACACTCTACTTGCTTGATTTATGAATAGGAAGCCTTAGTCCATGGTTTAGAGTGTGCAGAGAGATGATCACAAGTTAACATACTTTATCCCTAACTCAATGTCCAAGCGTCCCACCAGGCCTTTGGTATACTCTACCCCCATAAAGAACATTTTGAATGAAAGGCTTCTCATTAGGAGATAACATACGTCTTCCAAACTGTCATAAGCCCTTTTCACCATATTCTGGGTGTCCATTTCACTCCAAAACCAATCGATACAAAGATAAGAATGCAAAAATCACAAATATAAGCTTCTCGAACTCCTCCAAATTCTCGAACCATTCGAAATGACCAAAATACCTTCAAAATTAGGAAAATTGGAAAAAGGAGTACACTAGTTAAATTAATCCCAAATTTCAATCACAAGATAATCACAAAATGTTAGATTTTTCCATAAAATCTCGTTTCAATCCAAGCACGTTTGTCTATCGAACTGTCATAATTGTCAGCTTATGACATGTTGTGACATTCTCCCCATTTCAAATGTCAATGTCCTTATTGATGTCTCAATCTGACATGACTTCATAAAGAATCTACTTACTCTCTTGAAACTTCATGGTAGTTTTCAGCCTGCTTATTGATGCCTTAATCTAACACAATTCCATGAAGAATCTACTTACTCTCTCGAAACTTCATGGTAGTCTTCAGTTTACTCTGCTAAGCTACTCCCTCGACTGACTCAAAGCTTATCTCTTTGAGCATTATAAATGTTTCCCTCATTTGGAATTTGGGCTATTTGTTACCTTTGCAACATAGGTATTCTCTTGGGAAAATGCCAATGCCCTCATTGATAACAGCTTGTGATATTCTCCCCCACTTCAAATGTTAATGCCCTTGTTGACACCTCAATCTAACACAACTCCATGAAGAATCTACTTACTTTCTTGAAACTTCATAATAGTCTCTTGAAATTTCATGGTAGTCTTTAGCTTACTCTATTAAGTTACTCTCTCGACTGACTCAAAGCTTCTCTCTTTGAGCGATATGAATGTTTCTCCTATTTCGAATTTGGGTTATCTGTTGCCTCCACAATATAGGTATTCTCTTGACAAAATCCATTCTCTCCAAATTTCTTAAAGGGCTGCCTCTGTAACCTCCTTTCAAAGTATCCCAACACTCTCTAGTGCTGCTTACCTTACAAGCTCTCCCAAACTCGTTACCTCTATAACTCATCTGACAAGTAGTTACTTCTTCAACTTTGTACTCATTACCACTACAGCTTGCACGAATGTCACCTCTATAGCAACAAAAATGTGTGCCAATTCTATGGTTCATGACTAATGCTTAACACTTTGAATCACATACTAACAAGTATTTTGCACTTAATGTCCCATAACTATTAGTACAAGAGACAAGACTCACGCTTGATCTACGCAAAAGACCTCACAACCTTGCTCTAAGTTCGCTTATTTGCTTTTAGTCAATTCATTACACTTTATAATGCCACTTTCAAATCCAATTCAATCCTCCGATCCTCTTTAAATTAATATCTTTTAGTATTTCATTAATTATTATAACCTACTCTTAGAATTGATGCTCTCTAACATTATAGTTCTCACAATCCATTCTTATGTGCGTCCTCTAATAACTTTCACGAGCACATTTTTTGATGGCTTCTCTACTTCAACTCTTAGAAAAGAGTTGAGTGTATGGTACCTTCCACTCTAGTTCCAAATTCACTTTGCTTATACATCAACAAATATTTAAAAAGGCAGTATATTCATTTTATAATTAATGCTTAAAATAAATTATAATAAAAACTTAAAAATAAAAAATTATACTTTTATTATTTTTTATTAAATAAACTAACATATAGGCTTTTTAATTGGAAAAAAAGATCCGCATAATTCCATTAATTTACAGCCATATCAGCGATCAGCAATACCCGACTTCCTCTTACGCAATACGCAGTTTATTTTTCTAATTACTTAATGGGAAAAAAAATATAGAAATCCAAATTTCCTTTTAATTTTAACCGATAACCAGTTTCAGCCAGAGTAAATTAATGCTACCGCTGGTTTTCTGTACCTCACGCATCCACCGTGAGTTTTCTTGAAGAATTTGGCTTGGCCGCCCGTCTGTGATGAAGGATTGATAGGATGGCGGAGCGGAGAAGTATAGTGAAAAATGGTGATGGAGATGAGGAAGAAGGGGCCAAGAGCAATAAGCAATTGAAGAATGTAGATCCGGAGCTCTTCTGCTGTTTGTTGCAACCTGCGAACGCTGACGCTGATGCCGAATACATCGGCATTCGCCGCCTCCTCCTTTACCGCAAGGCGGAGGCCGGTGTTTTTAGCCGTGGAGTATGCTCTTATGCTCAGATTGTTTAACACTGGCATTGATGTTTAACAATCTCCATTTGTTGAATTTATATATCTAGGGGTTTAGATCTACTGATTGAATTAGTAATGGAAAAATGAGATCTCGAAAAGAATAATTTAGCTCCTTTAGACTTTATGATTTATGATTTATGCACTGAAAATTTAATTGCAAGCTTCAGCTTTGACTGCGAGTTTTGGCATCCTAAGATTAGGTCTTCATTGATCCTAGCTTGATTTGTCTCTCTTTTTAATGTCTAAGATCTGTCGGAGTCAACAAGCTTTAACTATATTGACTGCTGGAATTTCTTCCTTATTTTTGTCCCCTTTAGCTCTATGTTCTTAGTTTTTCATTTTTAAAATAAACTGTTACACAATAAATATAACTTTTGAGCTCATTCATATGTTTCTGTTGAAGGAGTGGAGATGTAATGGAAAAGGTTATGTGGCCTACCGCAATTACATCTGCAAACCAAGGAATTGGGAAAATTTGCGCATCCCAAGCCTCCAAAGCACTCCGGGAAACAGGTTGCTGAATTCTTACATGATAGAACATAGAATTGTTTAATTTGCATTACTAGATTTCATGATGCCAGCCGTCATATGAAAAACAAAAATACTAGCTCAAAGAAATGGATTGCTGCATGTCTGATCGGACTTTGATCAGCAGGAATCTATAAAAAAACTTGTTTTCGTATATTTGAATGTGTGCATATTTTCCGTATTCAATGTAACCGGTTTATTATTCTGATTTTCATTATGAGGTGATTATCCTCTCTTTTCCGTTTTCAATGTAACCGGTTTATTATTCTGATTTTCATTATGAGGTGATTATCCTCTCTTTCTGTATCAATTACTGTCATCTTGTTTTGTTGTCCTCTAAATTCTATGTACTTCTTTCTGACTCTTTCCTTATTTTCAGTTTTTAGTCAAATTATGCAAAAAAAAAAAAGGGTTATGTCAATGCCGATTTTTCATTTAAGTGGTAGTTTGAATTTATATTTCCATAATATTCTGACATCAGGATAATTTACTGGTTGATGCATCAGTGGCCGATGGATTCCACCTCAAAGTCCACACTCCCGTCAGTCTGAGGTGGATAGCTGGACTTCTGGAAGGGTATGTATTATTCCATGTAGGTTCCATTTAATGTGTAATGAGAGAATTGAAGATGCTTAGTGTTGCAAATTTACATTTGCCAACTAACCTGTATTTGCTGGTTCTGCTCAACACACGCATGACTTTCTGAACTTAGCATTCCAAAAGCTGAAATACATTTTTGAGCAAATACACCAACTTTTTTGCTCATATTCACTGAAGATTGGCCTCATTTACTGTTTTTATAATAAACCTTTCGTTTGTCACATGTCAAATCTGCGTGATTCCACTGCAGGATCTGCAAATTGCCAATCCAGTCTCTAATCACAGAACGAGTTTCGCCTCTAGTGCAAGTGATAATGATCGTCCTCGTCATCGGGTTGTTGAGCCTGCCTATTCTTTTGTAGGAATGCATTGCATCTTTGATCAATGCAAAGCCTCTGGTTAGAATTCAAGCTCAGTCTAGATTTGTATCCTCATTAACAATTTTGTTGCAAACTAACCATGGAATTGGCTTAATCTTTATCTGAAATCTTATTTGTAGTTACTGTGTTGAAGTTTGGGCATATGAGTTCTGATCTTCTTGCATATGGGGCAGCAGATGGAACCTTGACAGTATGCACTGTATCTGAGAAACCTTGCATCATCAAGCAGTTGCTTGGGCACTCCAAAGATGTGACAGGTTGGATAGACTGGTATTGTTTCTGTAGTCTTTACTTTTTCTTGCATGACATCTGTGGTTGTGTCAGTGTCATCTAATGCTATAATGTTTATTATTGGAACACAACCATACTCATTCTGTCAAACTATGATATATTGATTATTAGGTCTTATTCTTTCCCTCTGTTTGCTCTATTACTGAAGGGTGACCATCCTGTTTTAAAAAAATGAAAAAAAAAGAAACTAATTTCCATCTCAATCATTATTTAAAACTGCTACATTGTTGTCGTTCTGTACGTAATGGTGCATGTGATATCCATCTTAAAATTCCTCTTTTTGTTGTTCTCTCTGATGTGGATGTTATCTTTTATGGTATGCCTTCATATCAATGCTTTCTTGTGATACTGGCCCATCTTCAGATTTTGATTTCTCATCAAACAATCAGTACATTGCATCATCTTCATTGGATAAAACTGTCAGAGTGTGGGAGATAAAGAAAGGCATTTGTATACGGGTGACATATGGAGTTTCTTCTCAATTGTGTATTCGCTTTCACCCTGTAAGTTCTGCCTGAATAATTTTCTGGAACCTATATTGTATATAAGATGAAAATTGATTCAATATTTAGTATATTTTCATTCCCACAGGCTTACAAAGTTTATGTGCTTAAAATGATTTATCTCCATCTAATTTTCCATTTGAATATGGCATGCTGGTTTCAAATTACATACCTTTTTAAATTGAATTTGTTCACTTCTTATCAGGTAATGCTGCAATGCTAATCAAACTTAAATTTTCTTCTTTAAATTGTTTTTGTTCATTCAAACACATTTGATTTGCAATGTATACCTACATAAATATACACATACATACACAACACACTTGTAGTTAAGCAGTTGCTTCATTCTTTTTCCCCTTTTTTTTTTTAAATTAAACCCCTTTTATATGTGGTTGCCACTGAAGGCTATGGGTGTTTCTCTTTTTGTGCAGGTAAATAACAACTTCCTTTCAGTTGGCAATGCAAACAAAGAAATCAATGTAATCACTCATGCTTTCCTCTTAATTGTTTTGAAAGCATCTGATTCTGTAACCATCTGAAATTTTGTTGAAGTATAACCTAACAGCATGGCGTTATGTTCATCCTAGAGTACATCAATTAGTTTATTGTTCTTGGTTTGGTTCTCAGATTGAGCTACGGTGAATACATATACATTCTGTACGTCTCTGCTATGGTTAAAACCTCTCTCTGCTCCTGATTTTCCTTAGCATAATATTTGAATATGATTTAACAACTAATTCAAACTGGTTCCTTGGTTGGTATCAAATATGCTGCATACCGTCAAGTCCCTGATCTGATCTATTACTTGATAATTATCTGAGGAAGTATTCTTTATGTCAACCCGCTGAATTGATTATAATATGGAAATTTCAAAGTAAAAGAAATATATATATATATATATATATATATATATATATTCATATATATATATTCTCTGGATACTTAGACGGGTAAAACATGATGATTAGCTGCATTCATTCTATGTACTATTTCCATCAAGTAATTTGCATTATGAATAAATATTCTCATTACATAAAGCACTATGTCTTTTCTTTCATCCACGGTCAAAACCTGTGCTATTATGTTTCGCCATCTCCTAATGATCTCGTTCTTACCCTATCAAGATAGTTATATACTAGTTGATTCTTCTGATCTGAAAACTATATTGATGTACCAGGTGTTAAATTTTAGCACGGGAAGGATAATTAATAAAGCTGTATTTGATAGTAAAATAACATCTATGGATCATGATCATACAGGGCAGCTCATTTTTTGTGGAGATGCTCAGGTGTGAATTATATACAAGCCTTTATATATCCTGATTTTTAGGTTTAAGCCTGTTACATTTCTTTATTCACTGGGTTATGTACATGCAGGGGTGTGTGCACTCTGTAAATATGAACTCTCACACAGGGATGTTATCTCGTTCTCATCGGCATCGAAGTGGCAGCAAACAGAAATCTCTTGTCACAACAGTGCAGTATCGAAGTTTCTCTCTACTGGCTGGAGGACCTGTGTTGTTGACGTGTACTCAGGATGGAAATATATCTTTCTTCAGGTTTTTAAACATCTTTCCCTTAAAACATAGTGTGTTGGGTTGACCATTTTGAGCTCTTAATTTTGCTTCCGAGCACTTGCTGAAAAGTTGGCATCTTATAGTGTTGCTTTGGAGGTAAAGGGTTATTTGACTCTCCGATGCTCACTCCAATTGGCTCCACGTTCACACAACATTCAAGCTTCATTTTGTCCTCTTCTCTCCCTCGAAAAAGGTGAATTTATAGGTATGTTATTACCCATTTTTTTTTCTTTATTTTTTGCCATATTCTCTGTCGAAGGAAAATGTATGTCTTTATATTGCACCTAAATTGTGACATAATCGTTACATATTTCCTGTGAAATCTGCATTAATTTATGGTTAAACCCACTTTTGGTCCCCAACTTATTGGAGCACTCTCAATCGCCTCCCCCCATCCCCCTCTCAAAATAATAATAATAATAATAATAATAATGATAGTGCCTGTTTGATTTGTATTTTAAAAAACTGTTTTTTTTTTTTAAAAAAAAAAAAAACACATTTGGCTGAGTTTTTTTGGACTGTTTTTCAAAACTCTGCTGGAAAACCAGTGTTTTAAAAACAAAAGAACGAGAACAACTTTAACATGTTTTCTGAAATTTGTTTTTGTCCTCCACAGGGGTCTCCATCTGCTGCTCCCTTCCATTTCCATTTACAGTTCCTTTGTTCCCTTCCCGCACCTTCTCTTCTTCCCTCCAAACCCATCTTCCTTCCATCCCAACCATTACTAGTCCCTCTCTAGAACCTATTACAGAATTTCCATCTTCTCCTTCTCTTTCCTATGCATGAGCTCCACTCTCAAACTCATTCCTTACTATTCAACCAGGCGTAATGTACATCAAAATGATTCTTGCTGGTATTCCACCTAACAACTTTGCTTTTCCTGTTATGCTCAAAGCTGTTGCAAGCATTTAGGGATTTGGATTTGGGCAAATAGATTCATACGCCTATTGTCAAATTTCAGATATACTTTTTGTGTTAGAACCCTAATCCAAACATGATTGGCATGGAATCCACGTTCCAGTTTCTACCAACCTATTCTTAATTATCTAGCTCGTTCCCATTTAAGAAGTATCATGCATATATATAAAAGAAAATGGTACTTTAGAAAGAGAACATTCATTAGAGATTATTAAGGGTTTAACAAAAGATAAGAAAGTTAGATATTTTTATAATTTTTTCAAAATGAGGATAAGGCTCAAAATAAACACTAAAATATAGTATGTACAAGATTTTGTGATATCATACTATCATCAATAAGCTTCTATGAAATCTACTTTTGAAGGGATGGATGTAGAGACTTAACCTAAAAATCTGTAAAACAGATTACAGGGGAGTGAGTTCGAGGTTCCGTAAGTGAATAATTTATAATAATAATAATAGTTCATAATAGTTTAGCCATTGGACTATCTTCCTTTAACACATTTAAGCATATTAGTAATTAAGAGCCAACAAATATTAAGGTATAATTATTTCATTTTCAATGTATCACTTAAACTACTCATGAATAAAACTCAAAATCACATCTCATTTTGGAACAATAAGTAATAGATATAATATATTCATCCACTTTTAACTTTATACTCTACTTTTCTATTTGCATCCTTATTCATCCTGAGTTAACTTTATACCTTACCTTATTATCAAGAAATTTTCATTTGGTATTTATATCATTACTCCCGTCACATTTTACAATTCCAATATCACTCTTGGTATAATTCATAGTATAATATATACACTAAAACTCAAGTTTTACATATCACGTTTACAATGCAATTTCAAAGGAACTAGTTAATCATCAAAGGGCAATATTAAAGTATGTAATAGTACACACACACACACATATAACATTACCATGCTCTCTTGCATGACCACCATATTCACTTAACATACATACACATTTATAGCCTAGGATTAATGTAATAAATTCATTACAACACACATTATATCATAGAACATCTAATTTCTTATTTTGTTACCTAATCATGTATTATGTTATGATTATCATCAACCACTCTACCTTTAATGCTTGGAGGCCAACACCTCATGTAGAACCATTATAAATCATGAAAATATAAACATACATTGAGTATAGTATATTATATGGTCATCATTGGTATAACTTTTGAAGCATGTTTCATGGATAATTCAAAAATGATGAATATAGTTTATGAAACTCATTTCATATGAAAATAAATTCAAATAGTTTTTCATAAACCAATTATTTGCCTAAATCGGTTAAGATTTAAAAGTGTTATGCCTTTCGTAAAATAGATACAAAAATTCATTTTTTAAAATCCCAGGTTTTTTACCTCTGTTTGCTACTTTGATGATATTTTAGAATATACATAAGATATTGATTTGAAACTAATTCCATTTGAAAATAAACTTAGTTACCTTTATGACGATAAGTAATTTGTTTAAAATGGGTGTAAAGTGATGGAGTTACGCCCCTTTAAAGTTAGTATAAAATTTTAGGGTCAATGAATCAATTGCGCAATGGATTCACCTGTCTTGAATTTGGGTTTGCATATAGAAAATTGATTGCACACTTGATTTTTATGCTTAGATTCACCTCTGGACCCATAGAATTGATTGTGCACTTGATTCACACATAAAAATTATAATTTTCTATGAAAATTTCATTGTTTATCCGATCATGAATGCCTTTTATACGTGTATTACACACTAAACTTTGATACAATCATTTAGACACTCAATATATTATATTACCTTTTTTCATCATTTATTACTTCCATCACATCAAAATAAACATGATTCAAGCAAGATTTTAAAACAATCAATATTTCATCAATACCATCACATAGTTACAAGATCCATAAATTAAATTATCTACTCACTTTATATAAAAAAAGATGCTAGAAAATTAGTTTGAAAATCTTTTAATACTAATCATGTCAAAATTCATAGATTCTAAAGTTAGGATTTTGAATACCCAACAAAACTAAATAAATTTCAAATTTCTTCATCAACTAAAAGGAAATAGAAAGAATTTTTGATAAAAGCAATGTTCTTTATCTTGAGTAAATGAAAAAATAAAGAAAAATTGAGATTCTTTTTACTTGATTGGTAATATGGTTGTAGAAATTGTTAGACAGAATTGGGAGAATTAGAAAGATGATGAGAAATGAGGAAGATTGGTTGGGGTTTTGTGTTGAAAACGAGGGAAATAATACCCAAGGAGCATTTTTGAAAAATTGCTTGTAAACTTATTCTATACCCATGTAATCATTTATATTAGTACATAATATTTCAATAATTTTTTTAAAAAAATTTTTAATTAAAATTTTATCAAATTCATATTTCTATATTTTCAATTTGATTAACTTCATATTATTTCATATTTTACACATAAGATTTTTAACTCAATTGAATTTATCAATTGCCGTAGTAATTCTTTCTCACAAAATAATTCCTAATTTATTATAATTTAAAGAGGGTGTAACATTTTGTAACTATGGCTAACTCCCTTGTTGATATTTATGGTAAATGCAAGAATATTGAAAGTGCATCCAAAGTGTCTGAGATAACAACCGAGAAAGAGGAAGTTTCATAGAATTCAATGGTTGCTGCCTTGGGATGGAGAGAGAAACTGACAGATGCAGAAATTTCAGAGAGCTAGTGATGGAGAGAGAAAAAAACAATCCTAGATTTCCAAAGAGATATCTTTACTTGTTTAATTTTTAAAAGCTGTTTCTAGATTAGTTATAAAAACTGTTTTATGAAACAATAAAACTAAAACAAAAACAAACTGGCCCATAATAATTTAATTTCCTGCAAATCAAACCTTCTGTTGTCTTATGTGAAAAGGATCACTTTACTGCCTGCAAAAATCTAATTACGTCTTGGCAAATGGTTCAATTTGTCTCATATATATATATATATATATATATATATATATATATATATAATTCAACTTTTCTGGAATATCTTACATTACATTTAAAAAAACAATGTTGTCTTATCTGACATTATCCTTTTGTTGTCATATGAAGTTACTGGAAGTGAAGACTCAAATGTATATTTCTATGATTTAACACGACCGAGGCATACATGTGTAAATAAGCTACAGGTTCATCTTTCTGACTCTTGAAGATTAAACTTTATGATGGAACTCAAAATGACAAAAATTTGTAATGCAGGGCCATGGCTTTCCAGTATTAGGTATTGCTTGGAACCATGGAGAAAATTTGTTGGCTTCATCTGATCTATATGGCACAGTAATCGTGTGGAAGCGACAAAATAAGAATTCCAAAAATTCCAAAACATACAGTTGAGAGCTTGAGGAGATAGGTTTGTTGACTTTTTTCTTGTCTCCTCCCTACACACACTGTCATTTGTAGCCTTAATCGTTTAGATTGATTCACAAGAAAGGGGAGAAACTAGGTGTATTATTATTTCTTTGGTTATAGGGATATACAGCGATTATAGTTCCAAAACAAATAGTTGAGGGCTACGGATATGTATTTACTTTTCTCGTCTCCTCAAAATCCTCTTATTGTCACTTGTAACCTTAAGTAAATCGTTTATAGATTGACACGAAGTGGAAGAATTTACGTGTGTTCTAGTTCAATCGGTTAAGAAGCTGAGAGTGTATGTGAGCATCATCGTCGTTGAGAAAATTATGATCAAAATTATACTCCAAAAAGCATCCGATATAAAAGGACTTGCAGATCTTTTCACCTGGGATATTAGGTTCCTCGCATTTCATGCATTTTTAGTGAGATTTGATAATATAAGCCAGAACTCATGCATTGAAATTAAGTACCATAAAAATTCTCTTCGTACAGGGCTTTTTAATATAGTTTAACATTATATCAGTATTCTATCCCAGAAAAAATCCGTAACAACCAATTCAAGAACTTGTGAACAATAAAAACAAAAAAAGACCTATAAAATTTAACATTTTTGGGACATTAAAAAGTGTGTATTACAAGTAACCAAGTGAGAAAACTTTACAAGGGAAAAAAAAAAAAAAAGGCAGTCCGAATTAAAATCGAGGGCCAGAAAAGACGTGAGTATCTACAGTACATAATTACAAATGGAGCAAACACAAACTTAGACTCGAAGGAAACAGGATTAATACCCAACCAAAGGAACTACATATGACAAACATTTCCAAATAAGTCTCGCAAAAGTGGAGGGACTACAGTTTATTGTAGACAGCATTTGCATCCGTGTTTGCTTGGTACCTACTCGGTATTAGAAAAGTAAGGTCTCCAGTCCTCTCGTTTATGATCTACCTCATTATAAGCTTATGTACTATAATACTATTACCTTCTACGGCGTTTTGTATCCACCTGCACAACAAAGCAATACTTGAATGTACTTTCCACTTTCGTCAGGCGAGCTATTGTGGGTGGGATATATACCCACTGCCCACTGAATACCACCCCAATGATGGCACAAGATTGAGCCACTGTATTTATATACGTGGGCTCCAACCCTGATTGGGTATTTGCAAATTAACATGAATGCTAATGTACCAGCCCTTCATAGTTTTACATATGCCTTTTCCACGGTCAAAAGAGGGGAAAATAGGTTTCAATGACAGGAACATTCCCAAACATTTGGCCTAAATAAAATGCATCCATGCTCATTATAATTTAGCTTATGTTTAAAAATGTTTGCATTTTCCATTGGGAAATATGTAGAAAGAAACAAAATATATGATTATTTATATTGCCTTAAATTTCATAAATCTGAAACACATCTAACCATAAAGGGAGAAAAGATGTGTGAGATTCTAAAAATACATTCAACTATCATGCAGTTTTGTTGTCCTTGGCCTTTGCTAATTGAGCAAAATAATATTTTCAAGCATTTAACTAGGCGATTAGCATTTTCAAATTGCATTATAGCAAATGCACCTGATATGAAATCATAAATCAGACAAAAAGTCAGTTACTAAAAAATTAAGTTTCAGCCTATATCACATGAGAAGAAAAAGGGGAAGAAGGCAGGACTAAAAGAATGATGATGAGATGATATGATGAGTAAGTGGGATGAGGGAATAAACCGATAGCAATACATTAAGACATCATGTAACTACTTCAATTCGGAGTTGAAACAAGTGCTGAAAAGAAACATAGCTAAAATACCTTTGTATCCAAGTGTCTTGAAACAGAATGAGAATTTTGCAACTTCTTTTGATCTTTGGCGGAACAACTTTCACAAAAGAAGTGATCGAGTCTTTTCGCTTCCTCTGCAGTCATGTCTATACAAGCAGGATGAAACCTGAATCAAGAATATTATGTTGAAGGACACATTAATTCAAGGCCAAATAGTCCCATACAAACATTGGCCTATGTTGATAGGTAAACCGTTAAGACCCAGCTTTGAAAGTAATATTTAATTATGAAAATACGAAAATATTTCCAGGAACCTATTGATAGACATGAAGGATTGAACCTGAATCAAGAATATTACATTGAAGGACGCATTAATTCAAGGCCAAATAGTTACATTCATGCATTGGCCTATGTTGATACCCAAACTCTAAGACCCAGCTTTGAAAGTAATATTTACTTATGAAAATATGAAAATATTTCCAGGAACCTATTCGGCCATTGAAAGGATCCAAGTTCCTAGTGAATCTATCGAACCACTGAAAGGGTCCAAGACCTCACTGGGAAGATTAGCCTCTAAAGCGGTCTGCCAAATATCAACCCCATAAGGGTCCAAAATTTGAACCTATCTGGCTGAAGAGAGGGCTCACAGAAGGTTACCCTCTCCCTGATCCAAGTCTGGCCAGGAAAGGAAGTCTCAACTGTTAATCTCTTGGCACCATTACTACCGTGGGATCTAAATGTATAGGGCCCCATAAAGGCAAAAGTTAGCTAGTAGTCATCCAACCCTTGGACAAGAGTTGCTTTAGCCACAGGAGCAGAGAAACTCTCTCCCATCAAGTTCTTGGAAATCCTTTAGGGTATGCGGCTTGCTAGGATCAAGATAAGAGCTTTGCCCCAGTTCATAGAAGAGGAGGGCATGTCATCTGTCACGGGCCGGCAGCTTTCCAGCAGAAATCATGCGGCGCATGCTTGCCACTCTTAACTAACATGCCAGCCTTCCAACATTAAACTCTCGTTTGGCACGCTTGGATAAAGATAGCGGGACATCAAAGACTTATCGCTCATACAACAAGTCCATGTACAATATGTCCGCACGCCAATATCGTATATCGTCGAAGCGTCCGCGCATACCAGACAGCAGAATCCTTCCACACAGGAAGCCTCCGTGAACTACGAATCGTAAGAAACAAATGAATAAGGAGAAGGACACTCCGTTCACTTGGTTTATGCCTCATTCCATAGCTTTGAATGTGCAAGGGGATGGCCACAAGCCAACACACTTCGTCCCTAACTCAGTGTCCAAGCGCCCTGCAGGCCTTTGGAGCACTCCACCCCCTTAAAGAGCATTTTGAGTAAAAGGCCTCCCGCAGGAAGATGACGTACTTTTTCTGAGTTGTCATAAGCCCTTTTCACCATGCTTCGGGTGTCCGTTCGTCACGAAAACCAGCCAACATGAAGATAAAAATGCGAGGATTCCAATGAACCCCGCCGGATTCACGAACCTTCTAAAATGACCAAAATACCCCCAAACTTGAAAAAATCAGAAAAAATTGTAAGCAAGCCGGATTGATCTCAAATTTCAGCCATAGGACCTTCATAACATGTTAAATTTTTCCACCAAGTCTCATTTGAATCCAAGCATGTTTGCCTGTCGGACTGTCATAACTACCAACTTACAACACATCCCTAGCCCTCCTCGCCACTAAGGTCAATAAAGGGTCCCCATACTCTCTACACCACTCAACAAAAGGTCATAACCGGACCACAATAATACCTTTAGCCACTGAGTAGTGTTAGTGTCACCGTTATGCACCAAAAACCTCCACTACTCTATATCCAGCACCTTTAATCATCCAATGGAGGTGCTGTGCACAAAACCTCTACTGCCGCACCTTGCAACATACCTTCTACCCTTCATGTCCCCAGCCAGATTGAACCTCTGTACAATACTATTAGCACCTTTTCATACTCCTCATCAACACCCCTTCACTATAAATACTCCTCCAAAATAATGAAAATTATCTAGAATTGCCTGATATCATCTAGTACTAATCATCTTCTATTATCACCTTACCATATTCCTACAAGAACACATCCTTAAAGAGTCCGGTGAGCACGTGAACAAAAGACTGTTTTCCCTATTCCAAAAGCCATAATCTAGAGTGTTTATCCTTCACCCCTCCCAAATATCATACCGGAGGATTCCATTGCTGCCACCTTCCGAAACCTATCTCCCCCAAAACAGCCTACATAATTACCCCTCCCCCCCAAAAAAAAAAAATGAAGAAGAAGAAGATTTCAGCATTCAAAATCTCATGAAGAATGCTGCATTAAACACAAATCTTAAACTTGGGAGACAATATAATGGCCTCCACTCTCAAGATCTATCTTCAGAGTCCAATATTAAGAAATGACTTTCCAACAAAACAGAAAAATTGGTATTGCACTCAAAATCCAGAAATCTCAAGAATTAAATAGAAGTCTACATTTGGTTCTAGAAGAAGAAGGACAAAGATTCGCTAAAATATATTTACTGCTAAAAGATTTCCCATGCATTTTAGATTTGTCAATATACTTCTGTTATTGTCTAAACATACTACAAAAAATTCCTCATAACACCTTAACCCATGGGAACTCAGAGAGCTAAGTCACATTGGAATTCAGATTTTAGTACAAGTGGGAATGCAAAGGCAAGACAGATTCATTCAAAATATACAACTCTCAGCATAGGTGTGCAGAGTGCAGAGTTAGTTACAAAGAATGTTTCCATTGATGTATACTTCAATATAGTTATAACCAATAATGAATATGATTAGAAAACATTTAAGGGACTTATAAAATTTAACAATATAATTTTTGGGGACAAAATAATTATAATAAACATCCATACTTCATCGTAAATTGGTAAGAATTAACAGTTAATTGGCATACCAGATCAGTGGAAGAAGCAACGTCATGTAAAATTAAGAACGTTAATTCAATATGTATCAATAAAGAAATAAAAAGAATATCAACTTACCAATCATTGCAATCCTCGCACTGTACCATCAGGTCATCAGGGTTGTAGGGCATCTCACATTTACAATACCTGCAACAAGTATTGATGAAATGATGATATATGATATGAACCAAAATCCCCCCACCGGGGGGGGGGGGGGGGGGATGGATCCCACAGCTTCTTGATTCTAATCAAAATGCTCAATTTCAACGCTCCACTCACATCCGCAAAGGTAAACTCATGGCTACTAATTCAAACAGACAGGGGAGCATCAATAAAATCAGGATAATTAATTAAAGGGCACAAATTTCAATTTGCAATTTGTTTCCTAAGAAGTCCATTAGTACATTAAAACTTCTATCTCCATTAAAAGTCCAAAGGCCTGTCAACCAACACACAATCTGAATTGCCACTCTAGTAGTTGAATGCTCACCTAAAATAAGAGAAAAACCATTTCACAAATTCCTACTAATTCACAAAAACTATGACACCATAGTACAGAGGTGCATCAAGCGAAACGCAATATGATATCTTTCTGCAGAGACATATTTAATATCTCGCATTAAGCATAGCAGAGACTGGCACATAAAGACATTATATCTTGCTTAAGTAACAGCATAATCCAGTAATAAGCGCACACGAAGCAATTTTGAATCAACATACACAGCGACTCTATCAGGATTAAAGGCGCCGGTGGAGGAATTATACTCAAACCGACAGAAGAAATCTTCATTTCCAACAGCATCAAGCTTCGTGTAGCTCTTGAAACTGTGAACCGTACACTTGCCTTCGATCGTGTCGGCGCTCTGAACATCATAGTGATCAGACAGAAAAACCTCCTTAGAGCCGTGAAACTGGCGGCGGCCGCCAATTGACTCCTCCGGCCGATAGTACCAACGGATGTGAATCTTGACGTTGGCACCACGCGCGTCGGCTTCGATCCGCTCGATCCTAGCCACGTAAGACGGATTCGATGGATCGGACGGCCGCATAAGAACGCAATCACCGGCTACGAACAGTGGAAGTTGAGCGCATGTTAGGAAATCCAAAAAATGGAACAAAATTTTCCCAAGAAAGTCACGGGAAAGTGAGAGCAGAGCAAGTGTTACCTCTTATGGTTTTGCTTATGTGTTTGACTGTGCATGACTCTAGGGTTCTTCTTGGAGCTTTTGGTTTAGCCATTGGAGTGCAAACACAATGGAGAGCGATTGAGAACACGGAAAAATAATAATAATTTACATCTTTTTTTCTTTTCTTATTATTTTGCACAATTGCTAGGTTGTTACTTATCACTTCACTGTTTTCGTGCTTCGCTGGTACAAACCAGCAGATTGGCAGAGGATGAGGACCGTTGATCGCAAATGGATCGGTTGTGATCGTAAAGGACAATTTTGTAATTAGACGAGAATGAAAAGGCAAAAAGGGCGCGGGGAGGGAATGGGCGAGAATTCACAGCAGCGTGTACGCGGTCATGGTTTTATCTGTTAATCATGGATGTTTCTGGTGAGTTCAGCTCAGACTCCTGCGCAAAGCGTGGATGTTTCTGGTGAGTTCTTCCGTTTTCGTAACCAAGCGGCCAAGCGTGCACAATGTATTGCGCTATTAGTTTTCTTTCTATCCTATGTTTTTGTCCAAGTCTTCTCCAACTTTTACCAAGTTTATAGACATAATTTAAAATTAATTTCACTAATATTATAGGCTAAATTTATGTCGACCCATTATGCACAAAATAAATAAAGTGGCATTGACCTTTATTCCATCTATTTATTTTAATATTATTTGAATTTGATTTTTTGAGTCATTTATCAGATAATTATTTATTTAAGGATGTTTTAGAAAACTATCATGATTAATAGGATGAATCACGCTAATTTTATCTGAGGTTTAGTGTAGATTCTAAAAATAAAATGAATATAAACATAATTTATTCATGTAAAATATTGACCCCAAAAGATCTCAATTAACTAATTAATTAGTTTTGGAACGATGAGTTTAATTGAAAATTATTCTTAAAACTGCAAAGTTGTTCTTACTAATTTATTGGGTTAAAATTTCTTAGCTTAGGCATGGTTACTGCTTGCCAATCTTCGCTTTGTCGAAGTGAGTAAATTGTTTGGCACTTGGATTGACAATTGTTCGAGGATTGGTACGTGTGGAGGAAGAAGAAGCATGGTTGCAGCTCAGTTATTTATTTTTCTATCCTTATTTCTCTCAAGATTGATTTCCAATTAATTTTGCATTTTTTTATACTTAAAATAGAATAGAATGACATTGATTTAATGCATGCAGCTGCTTTAATTTTTTTTAATGAAAAATTTGATTTTTTTTGTACAAGAAACAAAAAAAATGATAGAAGCTATCCTAATTATTCTTTACTCCCTCGTTTTGCAATTCTACACTCCGCAAAATTCTCATTTTTTTATAGGCTGTTTTTTTTGTCTCGCCTCATCATGCAGGCTTAAGTTTGAAATATGTAATTATGATATAATTTGAAAATGCCATTACATACTTTGTTTGGACATAGAAGAAACAAGAAAGAAAATGAGTAAAAAAAAAAAAAATATTAGAGAATTTATTTTCTTTCATCATATTTAATTGAAAAGAAAGAAAATAGGAGAGAATTTTTTTTTATCAAGTAGAAAAGTAAAAAAAAATGAAGAATTTATAGATTAAAATGACAACAACATCTTTATATCAAATCCAATGCCAAATTTATTGTTCAATACATTTTTTATACTAATTATTAAGAATTTTCATTACAATAAATTCTTTTATACATAATATTATCATTATAATTAAAATTAATAAAATTTCTGGATAAATTTAATTGAAAAAATGTAAAATATCTCTTTCAACTTTGAAAACTTAAAAATCATCCCTCTTTAAACTATGCAAAACTTAGAATTAACATCTATCATCAACTTAATTTATTATTTGATCAAAATATATGACTTTTTTAATATTCTTTATAAACAAGAATTATAATATTATAATATATTAATTTATATTTTTTAAATAATTTCTATTTTATATAATTTATAGGAATTAAATTAGATATATAAAGTTTTAATTAAATAAAAAAAATTGTAAAATTATTTGCAAAAAAATCATAAAATAAACTAGTATACTAGTATATTATCATTCTTATTTAAAAAGTTCATTAAATTTTGATGTAATTTAATAAAATGATAGATTAAGTTAATAATAAGTAATAATTTTGAGTTTTTATAAAATTTAAGAAAGTAATTTTTAAATTTTTAAAATAGAGAAAGTAAAATCCAACCGCCTTAAAATGGAATGAGGTATTTCATATTCTTTTTCAATTTATTTTAAAAATAATCTTTATTGTTATGAAAGTGAGATCAATAAAATAAATTTGGTAAAATTAATAAAATTGTCAAATTGAAAAAAGATCATGATTATTATTAACAAAAATATGTAGAAAATTCAAAATGCTCTATTTTAAATGAAGATCAAATATTTGTTTTACAAATACAAGCGAACCACCGTTGTGTTAGGATGAGAAGGCAAAAAGAAGAATGTAATTTTCTTATCATTTCTCCTCTAATTTCTTTTAAGAAGTGGAGAGAATAAAAAGTTAGTAGGTCCCACCCTAAATTCCTACCCTACTTTCTATTATCTCCGTGTTCTCTTGTGCATCCAGATGGAAGAAACTATTTTTTCTTCTCTTATTTCGCCTTTTAAATTCCTTGCATCCCTAATTTCATCTCTGCTTAAAAACAAAAGGTAAAAAAGGATTATTTTGACAAAATTTTGAATTCAACAGAAAAAAATTAAGCAAGATATAATTGTATTAAGTGAAAAGATAATGAAACAAGGCAAATTCTATGTTGCTCACATGAAGGAATGTAAAATTCAAGTCATTAGATGAAATTATAAGCACTTATTAGTAATCTCAATTAATAACTTAAATTTTACTGCACCCCCTTGAATTTACTCAAGGGGTGGAAGCCATTGGGAAAGGGTGCACTATCAAACTTTAAATGTTGATTTGAAAGTGATAGAATAATAATAATTTATGAAAGAAACTATTATTAAGAAAATTTGACATATAAAGAAAACTATTCAATGAGAAGTTACTTTTTTAACTATCATAATGATTTTTAATGATTAGTTTTTCATCCACCGTTATAAAAGAAATATCTTATTTTGATTTTAAGGTACACAAACATTTTCTCACTTCTTTAAAAAAAGCTTTTTCTTTTTATATTTTTAAATTATGCTTTAAGTCTTTTTTTTTTTTTTAGAGTCTAGACAAATCTACTCCTTTAAGAATTTGAAAATGTTATAGTCCATTTAAAACAAAATCACTTTGGATTGATGCTTACTAACTAAGGATAAAGTGTGAATAAAATAACTGTAAATATTTTGTAACAAGAGTTTTCTAAAAACATTCTCAAAAGTAAGAAGTGAAATTATTTGAGCTCTTGAAAAATTAAACGGACAAATTGTAAAAGATTTTATTAAAAGAAAAATGTATTGGTGAATAATCTTTAAAGTGGCAATTGACCTTGAGGAAGAGGAAAAAAATTTAGAAGAAATTTTTTCTCTCTTAACCATCCATTCTCTATAAATTAAGAATATCGTCCATTTTCAATATTTTTTTTGTACTTCTATCCACTTTATTATTTACTTGATTTTTCATTGCTATCATACTTTTTCCTTTTAAGTAACTATACAAAAAATTTAGTTCAAAGGTTTAAAAATGTGTTAATTGAAGGTAGTGTATATGTGACATTGAATTTTGGTATTGTAATTATTATGAAAGATGAAAAGTATAAACCAAGTTGAAATCAATATATCATAAGTTTTAAACAAAACTTTGATTACCAAATCTGATTCTAACAATATTCTTCTTCAGGGATTTAAATTTGTACCCCACAAACTTATTATATGTGCAAGAACGATAATAAAATACATCCTCTTGGTATGTGATAAAAAGCTATATGCAACTTATTATGTTATTTAATGATTTTACATATTTCATGTAATTTTTTAATTTCTCATCATCACCGTCGTCGTCTTCATCATCACTACTTATACTAAATAATACTATTATTATTACTATTATTTACAATTTAAATATATATAATGTCATTTTTTTCCTTAATATACAACAATGTTGTTTCTAAATGCTCACTTGTCAGAATGATAGATTTTTTTAAAAAAAAAAGTAAATTTTTACTTAATTAATATAAATTAATTTATATCTATTTTTTCTATCATAAGTCAAATTATAATATGGCCAACTTACCTTTGCAATTAAGACTTTCTTATTGTTTTTTATTTATTTAAATTATGATTAATTTTATAGTTTATGTCATTTTTACCAATAGATAGTAATTAATAATAAATCTCTCGTAAATAATATCAATATATAAATTAAAAAATATAAAAATAGTGTGACATGATATATATAATTGATATTTAGTATACTCTAAAGATTTTTCATGTAAAGTGTACAACAATCTCAATTACTTTTTAAATTTGCTAATAATTCTCTTATGTAACCAATATATTTATAATAAAATTTTATTATTTATTCATTTATTATAACAATATTTTATGTTTTATTATCAAATTAAAGTAGAATCATTCGAGCTTTTAGTATTATTAATTTATTTAAATTAAAAGAACTAAGTGTGATATTAAATTAGAATTCAAATTTTTAGAATTAAAAAAAATCAATTATAATCAATTTAAGATTTGGTCCAAACCTTAAATCGATAAAGATTTGTGATAATGATTTCTTCTAATAATCAACATAATTTTGATAAATTTTGATTACCAACTAATTTACTTTGACAAAATTTTATAATGTTTTCATTCAAGTTTTGGTACAATAAAATTTTTAATCAATATAATTGAATGCAATAATAAATTAAATTTCGAACCAACAGTTGGTTGATAGAGTAAAAATAAGCTAAATCTTAAGGTAATCTAGATTCAATAAAAAAATTTTAATTTAATTTTTGGATGCGCCTTTGTTAGGTGGAACTTATCATCTACTACTTCCGCTCAAATAAGATTAATCTAATATAAGAAAAGATGTGCATACGCAACACGGTGAAATCAGTTAATTGATTCCTCGTATCCAAAATTACTAATCATATATGTGACCTGAGAAAAATTATCAAACAGTAAAATGGCACTTAAATGACTTTGATTTATAGAATCTTTCTCATATTTTCAAAAATATTTTAAGGGAATATGAAATTCTTATATTTGATTTAAATTTTCAAAAAATATCCTTGAGAATATTTTTAACTTAATATTCTCTCAAAACATTTCTATATAAAAGATAAATGTCTTATATTCTCATGATATGAAAATAATTTAATAATATAAATAAAATATTTTGCTCAACCTCCCATTAAATTCATACTATCATAAGTACTTTATTTTACTATCAATTATTATTATTAACCATTATCAATCATTATAAATTGTTATTAATCATTATTTATTATCAACTATTATCAATATTATGATTATTGTTAGTTACTATTTGTTGTTGATAACTATTATTAGCCATCATTTGATATCAATAACCACTATCGATTATCACTTATTATTGATAACTACATTTTACTATTACTTATCTTCAATGGCCACTATCAATCACCATTTATTATTAGTGACTATCTCCAACTATCACTTATTGCTAATAACCACCATCTCTTATTGCAATTACTGTATATCATTATTACTACTAACGACTATCATTTATAATTACCCATCACTAACTACTACCCATTTATAATAACTACTATCAATTACTATCTATTATCGATTACTACTATTCACCATTATCGTTAACCACCATTTCCATCATCATTTGTTGTTGATGATGACTATTAATCACCACCTACCACTAATAACCACCACCCTTACTTATAATCATTGTTAACCACTACTTATTACTATGAACCATCACTATTGGTCATTACTATTGCCATCACCTACCACTAATAATTACTATCAACAACTATCTACGATTAATAACTACTATTAGCTACGACATATTATTCATTATCGTCCACTATTATTGATTACTCAATTTTCAATGAGAATATTTTAAATAATCTAACAATATTTTTAAAAATATTTAAAATAATCAAAATGTAATATCATAATATTCATAGATATATTTATTATTTGAATCAAATATATAATATCATATTTCCAAAATCTAAATTTCAAAAAATTACATTCTCCAAAATATTACAATTCCTAATAATGTTTTGTTTTGCAAACCAAATATCATCTCAAAATCTTTTGACAACAAAACCTATTACAACCTAGCTTGAACTTTGTAACATTGCCTCAACTTTTTATGGTATTTGAAAAATTGACAATTCATAACGTTATTTGATAGCTAACTACAATTGGAACCATTTTCTAATCTGTCTAGAAGATTTTTTCTCAGCATCACTTTCTTGCCAACCCTGTTGTGAAAACTTGGATCTGTATTGTTCTATAAGCACGTCTAGCTTATCTACTACATCTTTCCCTACTGGGGCTTTATTCTTTTTTGACCGCTTCTTTGAAATTTTCTCCCCTTCGTGATCTGTTTGGTTCCGCATCTTCCTCTTTTTCACTCCACAGTCTACTTTTTTCCCTACTTCTGTTTCACTGGCATCGACAGCAATGTCTTGACCTTTAGCTGATTTCCCACCACCCTGATTCTGGCTGCCTTGATCATTCTTTGACTTAATGGACAAGGCTTTCGATTTTTCTTTAACTGCTAACTCTTCTCGCTGTCTACTTTTATGGTTACCTTTCTGCTTTCTGGATTTGAGTCCTCCAGGGGGTTTATTAGTTGCTGCTGTATACTCAGCTTCTTCAATTTCTTTGTTCAGCACCGAGTCATTCTGTAATATGCCATGATCTTGGGATTTTCGTTTTCTGTCCTTTTTATGAGAATGAACATCTGGTATGTGGGGTCCATCGTTTGGCTCGATGTCATTGTCATCATGGGCAGCCTGCTGCTGATACTGTAGCTTTGCCTTTCGCATCTTCAGTGTTTGGACATTATCAACAGCAAACTCCACAATTGGACGGTGTTCAGGACCAAAGGTTGCTACAATTGAATAAAGATTATATTAGATAAGCTGAAAAAAATTGCACAAAATAAAATAGCTCCATCCGACAACCATCAGAAAAGGAGGTTACCAGGATTATTGTTGAGAACCCTCAGAGCCACAAGGGCATGCTGATGCTCTGAAAATTCAACAAAGGCAACTCCACGGGAATGGTGTCCTGTGACAACCTTTCCTTTCTTCACATCCTTCAAGAACTTTATCTGCAGAGCAAATGAAAGACATCTTGATATTCCAGACATATCATGTCACATGCATGTAAAAGAAAACCCTCAAGTCATGACCCACTAAACAAACCTGTTGAATTACAGGTTTTTGCTTGGTAGCTCTTGAGGTAACTGCATCAATGCAAAGCTTCTTGAGTTCTTTTTCAGTCATTGACTTTGGTAAATTGTAGATGACAAGCCTAGTTCTTGAAACATGGAAATTTGGTGACTGAAGCTTTGTATTCTTTTTCCTTTCCAACCTACAAAATTTTCAGAAATACCATGAACGTTAATCCCTGCTAAAGATATGATAATGCTTAACTGAAGCAGGACAAGAGGACAACAACAGAATCTTCAAAGTAGCCATAACATATGTGATATCAAAGGCAGGTCAAGAAATAAAGACTATTAAGTTATTTTGTTTTCAAAAGACAAGATTTTTTCTTCCTTTGCAGAAACAACAATGTCATTATCCCAATGCTCTATTACTAACAAAGACATGAATCCATCGTACACTTTGCACTCATTTGTGCACATTACTCAACAGCTATAACTAGGTTTAAATAGCAATAATGCCACAAACATTCAAATTTATAAACTACTCACTCCTGGCGTTTTAACATATCACTGGTTGACACCCCCTCAGCGGCAGGTTTTCCCTCAAGAATGAGTCCCTCCTGTTAAAATTTAGCAGAAGACAATGTTTATCATATTGCAGATAAGTCCCCACAGCCTGCAACGTGAAGGGGTATAGAGGAGAACACAAACCTTTGCTAGGTAAAGATTGCGGTGGTCATGCACCTCACGTTTGGCCTTCTCAATTTCTTTGTCATGGGCAGATTTCTTATCCAAAGCCTTCAAAACTTTCAATGGCCTACCTTTCAGAAATATACCCAAGCCAGTAGCAGCACTGGCTGTTGAAACTGCAGCATTAGCTGCATCTGCCGATTTAAACTTCAGAAAACCGGTTCCCCTTGGTCGCCTGTGTTAAAAAGAAGGGGATCATGAATACTGTTTAATATAAAACAAACACAGAAAATAGAATTTCAGAACTTACTTGGTCACTTGATGGAGTACTGGAACAAAGTATTCCACTTCTCCAAATCCAGAAAATCGTTGCTTCACTTCTTCATGATCACATTCAAAAGGAAGATTACTAATGAAAACTGTTCTCCGTAAATCTTCATCTTCTTCAGTTTTCTTAGCATTTGATACCTTACTGTGGCTGGAACTTTCAGGCCTAGAAGCCTCTGAAACTTTTTCAGGCTCATGAGATAATCTGCTATCTGTCTGATTTACAATTTGATTGGAGTTTTGCTCTTTGTGTTTATTGGACAACATAGAATCATCATTTACTGATGTTCCCTTGCCAGAGGATGTAACCAAGTTTTGAAGAACCTTTCTTGCAATGTCTGCTTCCTTATCAAAATTAACTTCAAAAGGAACAGCTCCCTCCGTGGTGGTATTGGTGTCATCTGAATCACTATCATCTCCATGATGGGATTGATTGCCAACGTGCTCAACATCATCCTCTATGTCATCATCAGTACCACTACCATCTTCATCTCTCACCACTATTTGTCCTGAGAAAATTATATTAGATGTTCTTTTAATGGACCTTTGAGATATACTTACTTTTATACAGCCAAGGGAGCATATGGCATTATTAATTTAAAGCCAATATTTTTACATTGCATTTTTATAGAAGAACAAAGCAGCTTTTCTGGCATATGTAACACATACCCTACACGTTCAACACCAGATTTTGCCAATGCAGTTAGATGAAATTTCTCTATTTTGATATCAGTAATACAACGTTTACCTGACTTAAGTATAAGAAGTTAAAAACAAAATTGTATAATAGAATTTCAAGGAGCAGCAAGTGAGAGCAATGAACTATGCCTTATAGTAGTCATCAGATCTATTTACAAAAAAATTTTGAAAACCCAGAAAATTGCACCTCTATACAAATTTCCAAAAGCATGTAACTATTATAACAGCTTAGCTGCCAGGCTCAATTTACTGTGCCACCTGTTGTAAGTCAATAAGAGTGCTTTGAGAAACATAATAAAATTACCTATCAAAGGGTGAAAATAAAAGCAAAATATAATTTGACTGACCAATTTATATATATAAACTGAAAATATCCCAGCCTACATAAGTTTACCAACCTATACATTAAGGATGGCTAAGACTAGTATCACTTGTAACAAAGATGGAACCTACCATTTTCTGAAGCAACAGCAGCATTTGCATCACTACTATATATCTTCTTTGGCACAGCCCAGTCAACAGCTATGAGCCGTTTACCAAATTTTGATCCATTGAGCTTCTGAACAGCCTGAAAAGGAGGAAAAAGAAATGCTTGTAAATCATGGGAATATTAACACTTGAGAGAAAAATCATGTTAAAAATTCATACATTCTCTGCATGTTGCTTGCATGTGAATTTCACAAATGCAAAACCTTTAGACAGACTGCAAAAAGAGAGAAAAAAAGAAAAGTGGTATTAGAAACTATAGTATGTCATAACATCAAAACAGTTGAATTCAAGAAGATAAGAAAATACCCTGTATCCGACTTCTGTGGGATAAATACATCCCACACAAATCCTACGGAAGAAAATATATCTTTTATTTCATTTTCTTTTGCCTGCACATATTATTAATCAACAGGTCAAAAGTCAAGTCATATAGAAAAATAATACTTCATGTTAGGTAACTCTAAGCATCAAACCTTGAAAGGAAGATTTCTAACAATAAGTTTCCATTTCTGAGTCTTGGAGCCCTGGCCCACATGCAGAAGATAATTGTTCAAAATTGAATATAATGATAGAGGCGTACACTAAATGAATAAGAAAAACTTAAGTGCATCCACTGCCATTTGATGATCAGAAGAAAGAGGAGGTTAGTCTATGCTGCCACCCAGTTGATTCTTTAATGATTTTGATAAGAATATGATGGACAACACATATTTAACAATATATTAATGAATAAATAGTTTTCAAAATATAAAGCACAAGTTAGGCATAAGAATAAAAAATAATAAAACCTCAGTAATCACCGAACCTGTGCAAAAGAAACTTCATTGTATCAAAATTATATATAATTTCTGAAAGATAGTTTACCTCTCCACCCAATTGGCGTGCCCAAACAGTTCCCCCTCCTATCTCTTTCTGATGTAACATTGCAACAGAAGTGCATGCTGATTTCACACTTGTGTAAAGCACAGCTGAAGCATCCAATCTACAGCCTTCTTGCATAAGACCTCCAAAAAGGGGAAAACGAAAAAAAAAAAAAAGAGGAACAAAGTGACCTCCATCCTCCCATGCACAATAAAATTAAAAGAATCTGTAATTACATATTTCAATGGGTTTGATCCTGCAGGGCAACATTCTAACTGCTTAACCATCTCTTCACAAATTTGCGAATTATAAATTAAAACTTCAATGTCTTGGTCAATATTTAAGAACAACACATAAGATAGCATATGAAAAAATTTCCTTTAGAAAATAGAAGGAACAAGCATCAGAAAATTGAGATCGAAAACTTTCATGGAGCAAAATTTGATTAGAGAATTCCCTTCACTTATTAACTAAGATCACTTTACATTACATGTAAAATTACAAAACCTAAACTGAAAAGAATACACCCTCTTGTTATTAATTTAAAAATGTGATTTCACTCTGTATCTTCATTAATTATGCCATGTCACACTAATACATAAACATAATGCCTATCACTTCTTCAAAGTCTCAAACTTGCAGTTACCATGTTGTTGAAGCTCTTCTTTTGGAAGAGGGTACTTTATAGAACACACAGTACCAATCTCCCTGGCTCGGCAGTGAACATCTTCAGCCATATTGGAATTAAGTAGACCACCAAATATAACTGTTCTAGCAACCCTGCCAAGAAATGATAAATATATAATAAGGACCATCGTCTTTAGAGATGGAAAACACATCCAAAAAAGAAAAGAGGTCTTATTTTCAAACACTGTGTCACTATCCTCTCTCTCTCTCTCTCTCTTTGAGGATAGAAAAAGAAATTTTATAGAAAGAAGAAAGAGAAAAATAGGGGAGGACAAGGATTCCTCAAATTTAATACAAAATTGCTTTCCAATTTCTTTGGAAATCAGACCAGCTCAACCTCTAAGAAAACTATTAGCTTTCAACCAAACAGATGCAAAAAACAAAATCCAATCCCCTAGAGAAACAATTGACTGAGTCTGATTTCTAAATATTCTAGCATTTATCTCCAGCCAAATCTACCAAATAACTGCAAAACTATCCTCTCATTTTTTTATTATCACAATTATGAAACAATCTGCCTTTTGGGATTTCATTTACCCCATAATTAAGATTCCAATAATTATCTGGATTAAAAAATTGACTTGAAATGGAATTACAGAAAGAGAAGGGATTAAGTACAGTACCTCTGCTTTTCTGAGCAACCCCCCTCATCTGGAATATCAGAGCAAAGACTCGATTTTCTCATTTCGACTGGCTTCTTTGAAGTTTTTACATTATTTAAAACTGGAATTTCCAAATGAGAAGAACCAAAATATGAGAAGAACCAAAAGAAAAAAAAAAATGAATGCATAATTAAAATGACTGTATCTACATGAACACATTCTCAACCTTTTTCCTTCGCAGTTGAAGCAGACTTCTCAGCTCCAGGAAAGCCATCGTCATTATCATCAGCTTTCGACTGCATGTGATCATCAGCATTATCCACTATAACATTAAGGAGGGAAAAAAAGAGGGATTAAATACAATCAAGAAAAGCAGACTATAATAAGATTCAGCTGTTCAGATGTCTTTCAGATTCAGACAGTACATTATTTAATAACAATGCAACATGATGAACCAAAACTATAGAGGATCATCAACCTTGATTTGACTTTGATTTTCGCACTTCACGGGGAGGACGAGGCATGGCATGCTTGACTGCAATCTTCCTACCTCCAATGGATGAACCATTCTTTAACTCAATAGCATGGTTAGCATCTTCTTCAACAGCACTGAAAATGGCACCAAATAATACAAAAACTTTGATTCAAATAAATGCTAGGGAAAAAGCATCTTTGATTCTTTATTAGAAAAAACACAAACCACAGTGACTCACAAGTTATACAGAAGGCTTTTAGTGAGAGAAAACTTTTGTAGCTTATTCTCCATAATCAAAATTTCTCCCACTGAAAGCCTTTAAAATCAATTCTCTCAAGAAAATCAATTATTACTAAAAGTAATGCCAAACATAAAGTCAAATTACACTCAATCTATCCATAATCAATATTCTATTGCTAACCATAAAAGCCCTTCATGAAATATATGATATGCCAAGTAGTATTAGCAGCACTGTGTAAATACCATGGACATTGAAGAACATAGAAAAATCTGCATTGTGTTTAGTGACCATTCAACCATCATAAAGTCAAAGTGCGTTTCCCAAAAGAAAATTTTTACTTGGTTACTGAGATGACACAGTTTTCATTTGATAGAAAACACATGTAATATAAGCTTCAATCCCATTCATCAAGGATAGAAACAAAAAAGTGATGAAACGAATTATAAGAAATGCTAAAAACATAACAAGCTAAAATTTAAAAATTCAATATCTGATCAGCATGAAAACCATAGAATTATGACATATTGTGCACAAATTAGTAAGATGACTGAATAGCTGAAGAATGGGGGAAAAAAGGAAAAATAGAAACAATAGAATTAGACAGAGATTGAAGAACGAAGTAGAACTCTTCAAGGGATATAATAAACTCACAATTGAACATAGCCAAAACCACGATGCTCGACTGAACCTGTGATCATTGAGCAATGGTAAAGAACGCCATGGCCAACAAAAATAGTAAATATATCAGAATGGTAACAGTAATGGACAGACTGGTCATTTGGCTCAACTCTAGCTATTATAGATTTTTAATTTTTTTCCCTCCTTGTAACAGTCATTGTTGGCGGTCATAACACAAAACCAATTTGCAAAAACAAATAAGCTAGGAACTTGACATTTTTTCCCCCAAATTGAGATGCCTAAAATATGATTTCATCCTAAAAATATAAAATTCCAATAAGAAGCAATACAATTTTGTTTACCCTTCTGCGTGACCATGAAGCAACGCCTGATAGGTCCAACA
Organism: Sindora glabra; assembly: GCA_020226215.1. Taxonomy (NCBI): domain Eukaryota; kingdom Viridiplantae; phylum Streptophyta; class Magnoliopsida; order Fabales; family Fabaceae; genus Sindora; species Sindora glabra. The sequence goes on from CM035225.1 coordinate 1,092,193, forward strand.
TCACTGAAGGTCTCCTCCAGCTGGTTTAATAGAATATAAATAAATGAAGAAAAATCATAAATAAGAATCTTCCGATCGAACTTTAAGCTTGTAATCAACAACTGATATGAATAATTTTTCATGGTACCTGAGAATTGGAGAAGGAGTAGGGCAAATTGGAGACAAACACAGTTGAGGGGCAGTGCTCTTTCCCTCCACTTTGCTTCAATTTCTTATTCTTTCCCATCTTCGTAAAAAAGTGCAGTTCAATCAGCGGAAGCTAAGCAGAAATGCGTTTGAAATGGGAATTAGATATGGTTTAGTTATAGATGAAGTAATGGCCAAATCTGCGGCAGTCACCCAAGACAACGCTGTCTTGGTTGCTTATGTTCTAGGGGTTTTTCAACTCTCAAGACCCAGACGATAGAGGGAGCTGCAGTATTCGTGTCTGATAACCAGGAAAACGGTTTATACCGGGCCTCCGCCTTGCCCACCGTTTCATTCAAAAGTGAATAAGAGAGGCCCAAGTAGATATTTCAAGGCCCATAGCGTGACGAACCGAGCTGAAACAGCAGAACTTGAAAGTATGCGTACTGGAAACCAGCAGGAAGTCCATCCCATTTATGCCATGACTTCGTAGTATAACACCTTGAGACACATTCCCTTGTCCTACGTTCTCGAGAAGGAAATTGATAATGATAAAAAAAAGAGAGAAGAAAATAGAAGATTATCCTTTCAAAACAAACTAAAATAAAAAAAAAACTTAAAATTTCTTTTCTTTCCAATTTTTTTTTATTTTTTCTCTCAAAGAAGTAATTAGTACTTTATTTTATTTTCATTTTTATTTTTTTCTCTTCTCAAAAATACATCGAATAATGCGGAGAGTTTTTGCCTTTGGCTCTTAGCAGTGTTTATCCAATTTTCAAACTCGGAAGCTCAGTTTGATGAGAAATATTGTAGGCAAAGGTTCGCCTTTAACTGCCCCTAGTATCCCCCATCCATGGTTTCCAGAAATGGCAGGAAGCCCACGTCAGCAAGTTCGACTTATTTTAACATCTCGCATTTAGCATAGCAGAGACTGGCACATAGAGACATTATCTTGCTTAAAAAGTAACATCATAATTCATAACCCTATGAATCAACATGCACCGCGACTCTATCAGAATAGTGGGCAAATTGCATCAAAACAAATAATTCATGGAGGCACAGCAACAACAATACAACATAGCTAAGATAACTGGGCCTACGAAGAACCTTCCATAACAATCAACTCTTACAGCCCAGTGTAAACGACTGCCGTTGAACATACCCCGCAAGCAAGGCAAACGCTGTCAAAAGCTTAAATCATAGATAAAGAGCCTCCACATATCTTTCGGCCAGCTAAAACCATAGCAGTTATATTTCATAACCTGAAATTAGAACGTTATCAATAACCAAAGATTTTTACAGCAACTCAATTCCGTTATCATGCTATACAAAAAGCCCCATCCAAATGAAATCAGGAATATCAGTCCCAAGTCAGTTTACGTAAAACACTCCTGATTTCACGAAGCCAGTTGCCTATATTTGTTTGAATGAGAATATGAACAGCAAAATACATTTGCCCACCCATGTCAGTCAAGCCTAATGGACAGCCAAAGCCTACCTGAAAAATATAACGAATATGTTAGCAACGAAAATTGCATCTCTGTCAAATGATACTTAAAATAGTAAGCAAGAGTGGCCGCTGACCTTTTATACAGAACTTTTACATCTTCCCCTAACAATCGACTTTCTAGAAAGAGATCACCACATTCTTTCACATCAACTGTCTCAACATCAAAATCACGATAACCACAATACTCGTTCCATTCAAACCACATTCTAGAAATTAATTCCTTCCTGAAACAAGTACTGTGATCTTCCTCTTCTGGAGAACCAGCAGCTACCAATCGATATGCAAAGACTTTCTTTCGTTGACCAGGCCGGAATGCACGGCCAATTGCCTGGCGAGTTACTGATGGATTGAGATGAACATCCAAAATTATTATGCGGGAAGCCCCAACCAAAGAAATGCCCTCTCCGCATGCCTTGATTGAGCCAAAGAAGACTTTGGCATCAGGTGAGTTGTTGAACCGCTCCATGGACCACTCCCGGTGTTCTGAACTTGATTCGCCGGAGATGAAAAAGATTTCTCTCCCAGGACTCCAGCCCTTTTTCTTCACAGTTAGCCTCTCCAAAAATTTTAGAGGTAAAAGATACTGGCTAAAAACCAGAAGCTTCTCCCCACTTGACTCACACAGGTTTAGCATGTTGAGGAAAAATTTTGCCTTCACCCCATCTTTCACATCTAATCTCTCCAACATATCATCCACCATGTTATCAGTTACAGCATTTTCAGCACAATTTTCCGAGAGAGGTTTTAATTTAGGGTGAAGATAAACAGCACTCCCAACAGAACATTTCTTAAACTTTCTAGTCAACTTCTTTACTTTATCAGCTTCACACTTCTGTCTAGGGGTAAGATTCAGTAACACAGTAAAATCAACAAGACCAGGAAGTTCATCAAGAAAATCTCCTTTATAATAGTGCAGTACTTTGCTAGTCATCTCACGCAAATCTTGTATAACAGCCACTTTTCTCTTAAAATTTGTGTCCTTCTGCAAAGTGTGCTCAACCAAGTCAAAGAACGCTACAGATCCAACTGCCTTGAATTGTTTTCGCACTCCTTGCATATCTACTCTGCTCATTATGCGTTTGACAATAGGTCGGGAAGTTTCTAGCTTTAAAAACTTTGGCCGCACAAGATTTAATATGTTAAATACTTCTTTCACATGATTCTGATATAGAGTTCCCGAAAGTACTACTTTTCTTGGAGTCTGCACCTTGGCAAGGGACTGCAATACATCAGTATTTTCATTCCTTGGAGTGTGTCCCTCGTCTAAAATTAGGATGGATGGTGCCTTAAGCAAAATCTCTTGGCAAGCCAGTGAAGAGTTGCTACTTTCACAATCACAGATTATTGTAGAGAATTGCTTGTATCCTAAGAAAAGAATACTCTTTTGCTCTACCCACTGTTTTAAAACTTCTAATTGTTGAGATCGACTATCTGCTTTGACAGCGTAAAAATCATACAGGGGTAAGTCCTCCACTTGCCATGTTTGAAACTCTTTTTTCCAAGTAGCCAGTATCCCTTTGGGAAGCACCACAAGCGGTCTAGCATTGGGATACTTGCCAAGAAAACTCTGCATAAAGCTGATTATCATAAATGTCTTGCCAGATCCTGGAGCATGGGCCATGATGCAGCCTCCAGGATTTTCTCCCACAAGATTGCTGACAAGAAAATTGAACCCTTCAACTTGATGAGGCTTCATTTGCTTCATATGCCTAGGATGTGCAGAGATGTCAGTAGCCACAATATCATCATCAGCAAATTTAAGTCCAGATACCCCAGGTGCCACTCTATCTTTGGCATTCCCTGAATCAGGCATGTAAGTTCTTGTGCTCCTTTTAACCTGAAATAAAATGAAAATGATATTCAAAAGCAATTCCATTCCAAGCACTTTATGCCTCCAGGTATATGTAACCTTATATCTAACCCAATTCATTCACCATGAAAATTACGAAGTCCACTGGGGGCATGAGTTTACAGAGCAATTAAGCCCACATGATATAAATTTTGTACCTTACGACACATTTAATTTAGGAGAGGAATTCAAGAGTATTGTATGACAAGTTAGAGTTGCACAAAATATATAATCAAATCAAATCAAATTTCCTATAAAAGATTATCATCATATATCCTAATAACACAAACTACACAAGTTTCTGAACATATGCTTTTTCATACCTCTAAGAACATTCAATTCATGCATCCAATTTTAAGCCTCCATGTTAAAATTCAAATAGGTTCTGTGGCTAATATGTTATAACCAAAAACAGGAGAAGTGCAGAGATGAGAATCTAACCTTGTACTGAAATTCAAATATGGTCTCAATTCCTTTGTCAATGACCCCACAGATGCGACAAACATAACCAAGATCATCTTTCAAAATAAAAGAATGATCACAATCATCCCCATCCTTTTCTCCTTTGCCATCTAGAGAAGCATCCAAAGCAGCATCCTAGTAGAAGAAAAATTAAATCAAATCATTATCAGACAAAACTGAAAGGATGCTTTTAGCCACTACAACTAAAAAATAAAATCTCAAAAGACATGATAAAGTACCCTGACTCCAAAACTATAGAGTCCAACAGTTCAAATGTCTCCAAATTTAGCAATAGGAATAATCAATGCATTGTAAGATTAAATTTTCTCATGACATGTTCACAAATTATTCTCCTAAGTAGAAAAAAGGAAAAAAAAAAGAAAAGAAATGGTATAGCACAGATTTGGAGAGAGGCAGCTATTTCACAAGGCTTCAACACAGGAAATTATATTTCATTACTTTTTGTGTTTCATCTTGCATATACATATAATAATTCACATAATATAATAATTCTATACTAAGATTGATAAATAATTAATAGCAATGGGAAACCATCTTCAATCTAAAACCATGAACTTCAACGTTACTACTTAAGTCAATGAAGGATCATGTCAGACACCACCCCTTCAGTTAAAGCACGTCATAATTTTACATCCATTAATTCATTTCCCTTACACTTCAACATTTATTCATCCTGCTCCTCCTTTTCTTCTTTTCCCAAAGAGAAGGAAAAAGAAATGCCATGTCTCGGAAGAAGGCTTCACTTAATAAAGATACTAGAGAAGCATAACAAATGCAAAATGCAAAGCAGATGAATAGAGTACCCAAGAGTGAAAGCAAAACTCATTGAAAAAGTCAAGCTTGCTTTCAGTTAAAAGAGTAAAGAGACACTAATGTGGTCATACCTTGGAACATTCTATTGCCATTGACATCTCCCTCCAAATATCATCTAGGCCATCCTCTTTGGCTTCAATCTCATGACAACCATTGTCATCTTCTACACCAACATACACACCTTTATCTTTAAGAATGTTAGCTTTACTAGTAGGACCATCTGCATGGTACACAATGGGAACATGGTATGGAATAGGACCCACATGGTATGGAAGGGAAGCATCATATGCCTAGCAATCATTGCATACAGAACGCCATAAGATATCAGAGCAATGACTTGCAGAAAAAAGATACAAATATAGCATATTCTCATGAAAAATAGCTAAAAGTATAAATCCACATTGTTGAAATTACACAATGGTATGCCAAGCAACTAATTCTATACATAGGGATTGCACGAGGCCAAAAAGGACATTGGGAAAAGTTATAAAAAGAGATCTCTTGGTAAATAATATTACTAAAAATTTTGATTTCTAATAGAGCCCTATGAGGTCGTGCAATTCATGTAGCCGACTTCACTTAGTAGGATAAGGCTTTGTTGTTGTTATTTTAAGGATCAGATGAATAAAGCTAAACAACTCATTCAAGGAAAGAAAACAAGAGGAGGGGGGACTACACATTTCTATGCGTTTAATCAGCATCTGCACTAAATTACCATAAGGTACAAGAAATTCTGCATTGTAGTTCAAAAAAAGACAGGTGATTAAATGATTCTTTTAGACCTTGGCTTTTCTTGAGCTAGGTAATGACTTTGCTGGGGCGGCAATCTGTTTATATGTGCCTTCCTTTGTCTATAGCATTTTTCATCATTTCGTAAGTCTCCCATCCAACATTAATATATTATTTATGATACAATCATCCTCTATTAAGTTTCATTTTTTTCAGAAACATGAATAATAGAAAAACTTTGGAGTTATAATGTCTTCTATTTTTGCTCAAATCACTTTACATATCCACTAGTTTTTGAGAGGATGGTGCACTACTATGATTCTACTGGTGTTTATTCTTGTAGATCCTTTATTTTCCAATTTCTTAGCCAGTCTCCAACGTTTTTAACTACAATTTGAAACTCCACTCTTCTGTTTGGACTGCAGCACTCCCTAGGAAAATGCCAACAATATGTTGAGGTTTCAAAGACCAAATGAAGCTCCTTCCGCTGATCTGTGTGTCATGTTTTGCTTTAGCCCAGGAACAACTATCGACTTGTTTTTCCTTGTCTCAACTCCTAAAGTGACCATATTTTAAGTAAGTTCTCTGGAAATTTTTGGGCACGTCCCTTAAGTTTAGAGCAGTTTCTTTTCATGAATTTCAGGTGTGCAGCTTCTAAAGCTCTTTAAAATATTAGGTTGGAACCTAATGCTGTGTTTCTTAAGGTTCATCTTTGTCCATAGAGATGTTATAAGATAGGATGGTGTTCTAGCCTTATCTTCGGTAGTCTTCCCATTTCTTTTAAGGTTAACTCCATTTCTAATAAGTAAAGGGATTGGAGAGCATTATTAGACCAATGATTTCGTTTGCCTTTTCTGTTTTCCTTAACCTTTTTGTTTAGGTGGATTTCTCGTTGTCCTTCATTTTTACTCTGTTTTCTTTCACATAAAATTTTATACAAATAAAATATCACAAGTCAACACAGAAAAATCTATACATTTTACCAACTTTTGAATGCCTCCCATACTCTCCTAACAAGGATAATGGGCATATTAATTGTGGGCTATTTATTTTCATAAGTCATCACAAGAATATATATACTTGAACAGAATTCCACAATGACATGTTTGCAAGAATATCTTCAATTCATGTGAAATAAGAAATCCTTCAGTTAATTCAATTCTTCAGCCCAAGGAAAAACATTTTATACAGACTTATACTTTCAAAATAAAAGTTCATGCATGCAGGCACTCATTAATTTCCATGCTTAACAAATTCCATAACTATAAATACAGAAATAAAAACTTACAGCTACGGCCCTCATGGGAAACTGTTCAACAGGTTTTGTTAACACAACCTCTTCAAATGGAAAATAAGGTTTCTTATCTCCATCCTCTTCATCATCTGAATCAATAATAACAACTGGCAATGATGCTGCAGGAACATCCTTTGTAATGAGCTCCTCATCCAAATCTATGATATCTAAATTCCTTTCCAACTTATCAGTTTCTTCATTGAGGTTCTTTCCCACTTCCACCAATATATTTAGAAGTGTTGGATATTTCACAAAGTAAGGGCTCATTACTTGCATCTTCTGAGCTAGAAGGGCCTGTATTTCCTTAGTGACACTTCCAAATTTTCCATAGTCTGCACCATCTAGCAAACCAGAGATGGCAAATGGATTAGAATAATCTATGACATTTGAAGAATTCTTATGTTGCTTCAACTCGGTGTTATCAGCCATATGTGCAGAGTATGGCCTACTATCACTTGATAATTTTAATCTTTTGCAATCCTCTGTATAAAATCCTGATCAAATAGCAACAAAACTTGTAAGACATTGGAATCTAATCATGCAAACATGTAATTCTTTCAAGTGAAATATGAAATCAGAATACCTCAAAATACACATTTAAATACTCAAATCATCAATGCAAGAGATCACATAGATCATAATTAGGGAAACTTCGAGGGGAAAATATCAAATACTAAGCAATGCCATATGAACAACTACAATTGCATCCTGAGGTAACATGAGAAGAATGAATACAAAGACAATGGCAAAAGAAACATTTTTCTATCTATCCCAGTGGACTTGCGTGTGACTAACTAGTAACCACACATACCAACAAATTTTCAACTTTGTCACGCTTATCACCAGGATAAATTTCAAAAGCATGTTTTCTTCTCTTGGGCTACTGTAAAAAATGGGTTGCATGGTAGGTCCTCAAAGCCACACGACCTACGTCAGTTAGGCAATGGAGCCAAAGAGCCTATTGAACATATAAAGTTACGAAGTTTTTCTATGATCCAAGTATATCATCCTTTTATATTCAAAATCCATCAGGGCTGACTCCCTTATATCCAAAACATTTCTAGCATATATAAGTTTTGGGAATTTCTGTGCGCAGCTAAATTTATAGCAGGAAAAAAAAATCAAAAAGAAAAAAAAAACCATGTTGGCATGTGATTAAACAGGCAAAAAAGTCTCAAATGCGGCATTCAACATGGCATGCAAACAAGCACCTGACAATTCTTTTGTAACTAACAATCCACATGACTTCAAAAATGTCGTTTCCCTCAAGAAGAAAAGAGTATTGGAAAAAAAATGGAATACCGCTTGAAGCTGGGCGCTTTGCTTGTAAAATGTCAACTCCCGTCTCCATGAATGACTGCAAAAACGCTCAAATGAATAAAAAATAAATAATAAGATATGTATTATCAATGACAGTTTTGACTTGAAATTAGGGAAGAATTTAAGGATTCTAAGCTCGGGTGAGCGGATCGGAAATGTAAATTGCAGCAGAGAGAGGACACAAATTTGCAAAGAGTAAGAAATCAATGAAGGGTGAAAAATGGTACTCACATTTGCTGAGTCAGAGAAAATTATTTTTGCCTTCTCTTCAAAATTGCAGAAACAGACGGAATGAGAATAAGAATTGAAGTTTTCTTTGCTTGGCTTCCCTCCTTCCTTCCTTCCTTCTTCTAGGTTTGTTTCCAATTCATAAGGTGACTCTCTTGTGCCAGTTCTGGGCAGAGAGTGACAGTATTGGAAAGAGATACAATGCATTGATAATTGGAAAGACTGTATTACACTATATGCAACTGACAGCAGCGAATGGCATTTGCTCCGTCGGATTGTCCGTGGTTTGTAATACGGTCTGCTGAACCGATGGAGATTGAATGCACGGATGACCGCAATTGCCGAAAATAATTGGGTAAATTGTTCTCCGTTCCCTTAAATTTTAAGTCAAATACACTCTCCCACCCCTGATGTTGGAGAATATCATATAAACCATCCATAATTTATATAATTTCATTACAATCTCCTCCCCCAAAGAGATCCTCTATTAAAAGTTGGTTTTGAGTGCTATTTATTATTACAGTGTGTCAACGCTTAATTGAATGGATTCAAACTTAAAATTATAATATATTTATTTCATTTGCTTACGTTAAATATTAAATTAAGTAGAATTTCAATTACAATATATTTGAAAATATTAATTTAATGCTTAACTAAATAGATTCATGCTTAAAATTATATTTTATTTGTTTGATTTATTAGGACTCAACATTAAATTCAATGATAATTCACTTATTCCATTCAATAGCCATTACTTGGCTGAATAATGACTACTTCTATTTTAATAAGATTTTGTTCAATAAAGATATTCAATGTTATCTCTATTTTTTTATAATAACTAGTATTATATATTGTGCTCGCATTTCTTTATAAAATATAAGAAAATATAGTAATTATCTATAGAACTATTAGATGACATTTGATTTGTGTAATCGTACATTTTCGAAAATGTTAATATTTTAGGAAATATAATTTCTAAAAATTTAATTTTTAAGAATGTGAAATTATCATATTTATTTTTTCAAAAATATTATAATATTATTTTTGAGTTAATTTATACATTTTTACAAATATTATTAAAATATTAAAAATATCATCATTAAAAATTAAATGGTAACATAAGTGGTAGTAAATTATGATCACTAATAATGAATGGTTGTTAATAGTGGTTATTAACAAAGATTACAAATAATGAGTGGTGACAATAATAATCATTAATGGATAAGTGGCACCAACTATGATCTCCTATGGTTGGTGGTGGCTAGAGAAGATCAGTAATAATAAGTGTTAATCAATGGTAGTCACCAGTGATCAATAGTAGTCGATAATAGTAATAGTAGGGGTTGGTCAGTCAAGATAAATAGTGAACAAATAGAGTGCTAATAGTAATAAAATATTAAAAATATCATCTTTAAAAATTGAGTGGTAACATAAGTGATAGTAGAATATGATCATTAATAACGAATAGTTATTAATAATGATTATTAACAAAGATTACAAATAATGAGTGGTGGTGATAATAGTCATTAATGGATAAGTGGTACCAACTATGATCTCCCATGGTTGGTGGCGACAAAAGAAAACCAGTAATAATGGGTGTCAATTAGTAGTAGTCACTACTGATCAATAATGGTAATAGTAGGGGTTAATCAGCTAAGATAAATAGTGAAGAAATAGAGTGCTAATAGTAATAAGATCTTAATAAAAATACGAATAAAGTAATCTATTCATAATTTTATATTAACAAAGCATATTATATTATAAGAATATTTTAAGAGAATATTAGGATAAAAATATTTTTTAAAATATTCAAATTTCTAAGAATATTTTCTTAAAATTTGAACTAAATATGAAGATCTTACATTCCCTAAAATATAGGAAAAGATTCTGTAAATCAAACACTCTCATAAAGGTTATCATTATTTCAATAAAAAGATAATAAAGGATAAAGGGAAGAAAATATTTAAATTTAAAAGTACTATAAAATAACAGTCATAAAATTTAAGATGATTTTATAAAGAATTCAACTTCTCATAATATATAAAGAACTCAACTTCTCATAATACCAAGTGTTTTCATTGTTCAATTTATATTTTTTTATTAATTGAGATTTAAAAAATAGGTAATTTAACAATAAAGATACTTTATCTCTTAAAAAAGTTTAATTTCTGACACAAAATAATAAATAATAATAAATTTATTATTGTAATATTAGTTTATATATAATAATATAATTATATATTATATTATATAATGTTATATATATCATATATTATATAAAATGTTTTTAACATATAAAATCAAGATAAGTTTATAATAATAATGAATAATTTTCCTTTTCATTTTTTTCCCTTAATCCAAATAAGAAAAAGAATTAATTTTTAAAATTTTATTTCTTCCTTGATTTCTTTCTTTTCAACAAACCATAAAAGTTGTATTGAATTGTTTTCTAAAATAGTTTGTAAAACAAGTTATAACTTTCATAATAAAATGTAACAAATAAGAAACTCTTTGAATTGAGCTCCTTTAAAATGCATTTTACACTTTAATGAATAAAATGAGACATCATAACTTTTGGTAAGAAAATCAAGGATTCAAAATTTAATAAATAAAAAATCAATTAAAAGGTAATTTGTAAATTTGTAACTACCCACTCCATTGATTTTCTCATCAAAGATTGTAATACTTTATTTTACTTTTTAAAGTTTATCTTATACTTTAAATGAGTTAGGTCCTATTATTCCTTTTTTAGAAAATTTAAAATCTTAATACATAAATAGGATAATTAGTTAATTGTGACGATAACAATTAAAATAAAGTTTTATGTGAAAGAGATAAATTATGATAAAAAATGAATGAGATATTAGGAGAAAGAGAATTAATTAATCGAATGAATTTCAAATAAATTTAGGATAGAAATTTTATAAAAAAAATGGATAAGGAAAAAAAGATAGAATAAATTTTTAATTTTTGGTTACTCATAGAATAAAGCACAAAAAGTTAGATATGCTTGAACTACCATGGTAAAGAACAAAAATTAATAATTTGGATAATGTAACAAAATGATAAAACAAACAAAATAAATAAGTTATTAATAACTGCCTATTTATCTTGATGAATGATCAGAATTTATTAATTCTAGTTGGAGTTTTGATTTACAAAGGGATGATGAACCATATGTAAAAATTTTATGATCCATAAAGTATTTTAATATTCATACAACTATAAATCCATAAAGAAGAATACAAGAATTGCACAAATAAAATAAAGAGTTTTCGAATCACCTGACCCTCGTACTGTATCCATGAGATCAGTTTGAGGAATTAGTTAGATCACTGCCCACACATTCTTAGGTGAATCTTAAAGAAAATTATAAATAACAAACTGCAATATGATGGGAGACTGCAACTCACCTTATAAGGAGGTGGGTAAGGATCCAAACTCTAATTAAAATCTAACTAGGATTAATTAGTCCATCATAATTAATCTAAAATTACGGTATATACACATACTTTAGAGTTATATTATAACATAAAGTCTAGGTATTATTATATTAATAATATTGAATTATTATTTAATTCAAATACGTATTAAAATATGTTAGTCCACAAAATTTATTTTACAATCTCCCACTTGGACAATCACATTTTAATGCATGATTTTGAATTATAATATGTGGCCACATTTAAAAATGTCACTAATACAATTCATACCATTACAACCATAGGTCAAATATGAGATTTCATTAAATGCATACCTGATCATCCGATAAGGTTGAACAGATATACATATATAAAATATTTATTCCAAAAGACTAAACAATATAAAATGTGCGCATAATCAAAATAAACAAAATGATTTGTGCATCCGCCCAAGATGCTTTACAATAGTTCGAGACAGGGTTTTAATGTCTCCTTATATTACCATAATACAATAAGTACACTTTTCAATATAATAAAATAGTAATATTATAAAATATAGAGATTAACACAATTTTAGTTTTAAAATATACGAGTACTCCCACTAACCCAAAACATCAAAAGATTCAATAAGGCTCATATCCAATACACATCTTTTAAATATTCCTATAGCTAGACCTTTGGTTAATAGGTCTGCAAGCATACAATCTATCGAAATATGTTCAATACGAGTAAGATGATCGCATGTCTTCTCTCTCATAAATTAATATTTCACATCAAAATGCTTTATGCGGGTAGAACTTTTATTGTTTTGAAAGAAGCTAACAGCAGTAGTATTTATCACAATAAATAGTTAAAGGTTTTGAAATGCTTTCAACTAAGCAAAGTTCAGAGATAAAATTTCTTAACCATATAGCCTCTGGAGTGGCTTTATAGCAAGCAACATACTCTGCTTCTATAGTAGAGGTTGCTGTCAAAGATTGTTTAACATTCTTCCACGATACAGCTCCTCCTGCTAATATAAAGATATATCCAGATGTTGATTTCTTATCATCTAGACAATTGGCCAAGTCAGAGTTTGAATAGCCTGTACAAATCAGATCACTGGACCTTCTATAAGTCAACATATAATTATTTGTATCCTGCAGGTACCTCATGACTTTCTTAGTTGCTATCCAGTGTTTTTGACCAGGATTACTTAGGTATCTCCCAAGCACATTAATTGCAAAAGTAATATTTGGGCGTGTACACACCTGGGCATACATCAAACTACCAACAGCGAAAGCATATGGGACCATACTCATTCTAGATTTCTCATCATCATTTTGAGAACACTGAGGTTTGAAAAATATTTCACCCATTTGAATGGGTGTAGCACTATGCAAGCATGAAGTTATATTAAATATTTTAAACATTTTATCTATATATGCTTTTTAAGATAAACCAAGCAAATCCTAGGATTTGTCATGATGGATCTTTATGCCAAGCACAAAGGATGCATTTTCGAGATCCTTCATATCAAAATTCTGTGACAGTGCCTTTTTTATCTCATTTAAAAGATTTATATCATTACTCATAAAGATAATGTCGTCAACATATAACACAAGGATCATAAAATTGCCCGTCTCATCATATAATAGATGCACTGATCCATTGCATTCTCCTTAAATCCAAGAGAAGACATAATCTCATGAAATTTGAGATACCATTGCTGGATGTTTATTTTAGGCCATATATCGACTTATTCTACTTACACATTAAGTGCTCTTTTCGATTCTTTTGGAAATCATCTGGTTATTTTATATAAACTGTCTCTGACAGGTCACCATTAAGGAAGGCAATCTTTACATCCATTTGATGTAGCTCAAGATCAAAATGAGCCACCAAGGCTATTATAACTTGAAATGAGTCTTTGGGCAAGACTGGTGAGAAGGTCTCCTTATAATCAATTCCTTCTTTTTATGTGTAACCTTTAGCTACTAATATGGCCTTGTATCTTTCAATTTCACCTTTAGCAGTCCATTTGGTATTAAGAATCCATTTGCATCCAACTGATTTACATCCTTTAGGTAGTTCTACCAAATCCTATACATTATTCTTGTACATTGAATTTATTTCATCCTCCATGGCATGAATCCATTCTGAGGAATTAGAACTCGAAATAGCTTTTGAGAAGCTAATAGGATCAAAATCATCATTCACATTAAACTCATGCTCTTACAAATAAACCACATAGTCATTTGAAATTGCCTGATGATGAATTCTCTGTGATTTTCTTAGGGGAACTTCTTCAGTTTCATTATTTCGTTCATTCACTAGTTAGATTGGTTCAATCACAAGTTGGACTGGATCAATTTATAGTTCTATGTGAGATGGTTTTTCAGATGGTACTATTAGAAGAACAACACTTTGTTTATTAGCTGTTCGAAAGACATTGCTTTGTTCTTCTCTTAGAGAGATCTGAAGTGATTTTCTTTCACTATTTAAGTCATCCTCAAAATAAACAGCACAATCTGACTCAATAACTATTGATGAATGAGATGGGCAATAAAACTTACTTCCTCTTGAACCAATGCAATAGCCAATGAAATACCTATTAATTATTCTTGCTTCAAGCTCCTTAGTGTGTGGGTTATATGGTCTAACTTCAGCTTTATAGCCCCAAACATGAAAATGTTTCAAGTTAGGCTTCTTACCATACATTAGCTCATATGGAGTATTTGGCACAAATTTGCTCGGAACTTGATTCAACACATACGCAGTAGTTTTTAGAGCATTACTCCATAAAAATTCTGGTAAAATAGAATGAGTCAACATACATCGTACCATTTCCATGAGTGTTCTATTCCTTTGTTCTGCAATTCCATTCTGCTCTGGTGTGCTATACATAGTGTAACTAGCTTCTATTCCATACCCTTGTAAATATTTTGCAAAAGGACCAGGATTTCTTCCAGTTTCATCATATCTTCCATAAAATTCACCACCTCTGTCTAAATGTACACATTTAATTTGCTTTCCCAATTTTAGTTCAATTGTCACTTTGAACCTTTTAAAGGCTTCTATTGCTCCAGACTTTTTAGAAAAAAACTCTACCCATCCAAATCTTGAATAGTCATCTATGAAGGTAATAAAATACTTGAAGCCTCCCATTGCATTGGGCAAGATGGGCCTACACACATCGATATGGATTAATTCTAGAATACTTTCTTTCCTGATCTTCTTCCTTTTTCTAGCTTTAGCCGTTAGTTTTCCTTTGATGCAGTCCACACAGATACTAAAATCTAAGAAGTCAAGTTTAGGTAAAACTCCTTCTTTTATTAATTGTTCCATTCTTTCTTTGAAGATGTGGCTTAATCTTCTATGTCAAAGCATTGAAGATGTTTCATTTAATCTTGGTCTCTTATTTCGAATAACTGTGTTGATGAAATTTTTGAAAGTATTATCCAAATCAATTTTATAAAAACTACTATTCAAAGTACCAGTTCCAACCACACAGGAGTCATAATATAACTTAAAATTATTATTTTTAAACAAATATGAATATCCATCTTGGTCCAAACAAGTTATAGAAATTAAGTTCCTTCTCATAGAAGGTACAAAAATAATGTTTTTCAATTCTAAAACATGACCAGTGGACAAATATAAAGGAATGATTCCTATGTATTCAATTTGTACTTTGTCTCAATTTCCCAATCTCAAAGCCGTTTCACCCTCACTTGGCTTCCTTAAATTTCTCAGCACCTACAAGTAATTAGTGGCATTGATAGTGGCACTAGTATCCAGCCACCAAGTGTTAGAAGGAACTTCAATACTATTGGATTCAAAACAAACTAGAGCTAGAAGGTTACCTTTCTTCTTCTTTTCAAGCAATTTCTTAAATTTAAAGCAATTTACCCTTTTGTGCCCATACTTCTTACAGAATTTACAATTTCCTTTGAACATGGCCTTCTAAGGCTTATGTTGCTGCTCCCTCATATCATTCTTCTTCCTTTCATGATTAGATTTCCCCTTATTGTCCTTTTGAAAAGGCTTATTTGCTTGTCCAAAACTCAAACCATGAGAAACAAAATTCACCACTTGCATCTTTATTTTCTTTATATCCTCTTCTGCTTGAGTCACTATGAAAATCATTTCATTAATGATTCATTCTCCTTTTTTAGTATTGTAAGACGTTTTCAACACATCAAATTGAGGAGGTAGCGACGCTAAAGCTCACCAAATTAAGTAACTATCTCCCAGATCGACATTCATACTTTTCAATTAGCTGTAATAATGTACTGGTTTCATTATATGCTCCCAAACACCTCTCACTCCATCATACACAATGTTCTCTAATAAAGACAAATAATGTCCTTTTTTAGCTTTATCAAACTTAACATATTTTTCAACCACTGAATTCAGAAATGCTTTCGCCTTCTAATTATCATGAATACTTTGCCTAATAGTCTTATCCATAGTGTACTTTATCACCATCAGACAGACTCTATTAGAATGAGTTTATTTTTCATGTTGTGGTCTTTGAGCAGGAGTTGACTTCTCATTGATTTTCGATTCCTCTTCACGCAAAGTCAGATCAAGATTGAAAACTATCAGATACAGTTTCAAGAATTTCACCCAGTTCTTATGATTAGTCCCATTTAAAGTTTTCACAGAGGTTAGTAGCATAGAAATAGAGGCTAAGGAAAATTATTAAAATTTATGAAATTAATCATAAATTACTAATATAGCATGTTTGACAATAATCATACTTTAAAATTTTCTCATAATTATGCAACTATTTACAGTATAATGTTATGATACTTAGTACCGATGGAGTATAAGTATTATAACATAATATAAGAATTACATGCTAAATTTCTAAAACCTAACATCGATAGGGTATTTAAAAAATTAACATATAATTCAAACACTCATGTTATCACCTACAAACTACATTAATAAAATTATACCGATAGGGTATAATTTTTATTAGTATAGTACTCTCCTATTTTTTATTATTCTAAAATTTAATTACCACAACAGTAATTTAATCAACACAATATGTACGTTAAATAAAACATTACAAGAATTTTATGCAATTAACCCACGATAGGTGAATTTGATCACATAAAATTTAAAGACATAACATGAGCAATTATAATCTTTGTATAAATTAAATAATTAATTACATATTAATAATAAAATTAAGAAAATATGCATACAGTATATAAATCATCCAAAAAAATTTATATAGTACACAATTATACAAAGATTACGCAGTAAAAATTTCAGACCAAAATTCAATTAAATTAATATTATAAAATTAAAATAAAAATTAATGAAAAATATTTTATTTCCAAAAAATTATCAAAAAATTCAAGTTCAAAGAGTAGAGTACCACCATATATATATATATATAACATAAAACATGGAAGTATATATATTTATATATATGAAACATTAGAGATATATGTATAAAACACATAAGTATATATATATATATGAAACGTAAGAGAGACATATGTAAAAAATAAAAGTCAAACCAAATTGTATATATATATAGAATCGTGTGCCACAGTATATATATATATATATATATATATATATATATATATATATATATATGAAAAGATGTTGAACAGATATATACTTATAGTGAATGGCAAACCAAATCCTGATATATATATTATATCCAGAATGTTAAACCTTAAATCAAATCACCAGAAGGCAAAACCCAAAAGGTTTGTTCATATATCGTCGAAATGAATTTGGAAATTATTACTAAAATTTAACCTCAAATTAAATGAATAATATTCTGATTTAAAAGAAATAAGAAAATAATAAATTTAAAATAACATTGCCATAATTCTTTTCTGATTTATTATGGTTAAAGCATACAAAGAATTCATACTAGGTGAAGGTAAAATATCATAATATAATCTGTATAATTTTGACTCATCAATATGGATTCTAGGCTCTAATACCAATTGTAAAAATTTTATGATTCATAAAGTATTTTAATATTCATACAACTGTAAATTCATAAAAAAGAGTACAAGAATTGCATAAATAAAATAGAGAGTTTTCGAATTACCTAACCTTCCTACTACATCCATAAGATTAGTTTGAAAAATTAGTTGGATCATTGCCCACACATCCTCTGGTGAGTCTTAGAGAAAATTGTGATAACAAACTACAATGTGATAGAAGACTGCAACTCACTTTATAAGGAGGTGGGTAGGGATCCAAACTCTAATTAAAACTCAACTAGGATTAATTGACCCATCACAATTAATCTAAAATTATAATATATACATACACTTTAGAGTTATATTATAACATAAAGTCTAAGTATTATTATTATATTAATGACATTGAATTATTATTTAATTCAAATATATATTAAAATGTGTTAGTCAACAAAATTTATTTTACACCATAAATTTACTTTTATAATGAAAAATGGACTTAAAAAATGCAAGATTTGAGTTATGCTAAATGTATGATCCTATGTAGTATAGTGTATGCTTAGATGATTGCTTAAGAACTTTCTTATGAACTTTTAACTTTTTTAAAAATTATTTTTGATAGCTTACTCTCTTACATTGCAAGTCATTTTTCTCCTTAGTTGCTAGTTGAGAAATTGGAAAGTCTAACTCCATTGTTGTCATTGCATATGGATTCATCAGCCCTTAACGTATAATTTCATGCAAATCTAACTCTTCAAACTTATGATACTCTAGTTTAACTTTAAGTTTCCATTGATCAATCTTGATAGTTGGAGGCAAAGTAGTTAAGATAAATTGCCACATGATAGCTTATGTAAGTTAGCTTTTTAAATTTATGATTTGAAGCTTAGGTGTCCTTTAAGAGTTTAGAAGTAAAATGGATAATGTTTAAGATTAGCTACCAAGATTTTTCGGGAGTAAGACATTGTACATTGTGGTTCAAAATAAACACACTTTGTGCAAACTTTCCTTATCTTTTCTCTCTTAAATAGAATAAAATGTTTAAAAGTTATAAGTGTTTAAGTTTAATTATATGAGTATAAAAGAGATTTAAGACATTTTACCTATTTTGTCCTTGCATTATTCCTTATTTTATTCCCCATATCAGCTAACTTCTTTATTTCTTTCATGAAGCACAACTCTTCAACACTCTCCACTATCTAAATCTTTTAATTTCTTCATTTTCCCTTTCATCACTTACTCTAATCAAATTAAGGGAACTAAGTTTCTTCAATTTCTTCTTACAATTAAGGTAAAATCTTCCTTCTTATTGAATTATCCATCATTTTCTTCTTATGTTTGAAGGGATTTAGGCATTTTAGCTCAAAGAAGAAGTTTTAGCCCTAACTTAATGAACTTTTAATTTTTAGATAATTAGGGCCAATAAACATTCAATTAACTTTTGGATGATTAAGGCCAATAAATCTTCAATCTAACCTTTTATCATCTCCTATGTACTAAATAACTGAACATTATAACCTTATTTAGAATATTAAATTAATTTTGTTAGGTTTGGGTTAGGGTTTTAGGTTTTTAATTAAATGCATGAGAAATGTAGAATTTTATGATATTTAATTTTATTTTAATGTTGAAATTAACACAAATAAGGTGCTTTAAGCATGCACTTATGATTTAGTATAAACTAGCAATATAATAAATGTATATGAATGGTATTATGGTAAATAAACAATGTTTTCATGCTAGAAAATTGTTGAAATGGGAAAGTAGTCAATTATATGTTCAACTAAGGCTTGGAAATTTCTCTTTGGGTAGCTATAGTCAACCTATAATAGACTATAGTCAGAGGATTTGCCATTTGAGTAACTAAAGTTAAGTATATAGTTAATTATCAAATGGGACCTCATTTATTAAAGGCCCATAGTCAATTACATAGTTAATTATGATGTGTATGCTGAAAGTTCACATCCTATGGCCATCTACTTAAGCTTGTTTTTAGCCTCTAACCTTTTATAATTGATTATATAGTCTATTATGCTCCTATTTTAGGTAGGGATAGTGATAGAGTAATATAAAAGAAAATCGACATTTTCTTAACCTATGTCTTATTGTTAACGATAAAATATTATCTTATCTCATATTCCATGATCGGGGATAAAATCCACTTCATCCCATGCTCTACGAGGACTTACGAGGAATAATAAAAATAAAAAAAATATAAATCTTAAAATTAACGGTTACAAATTTAATTAAGTAATCTTAAATACTAGTAAATAAGAAAGAAATTAAAAAATAGATTCAAATATTACAAATTATATATATTCAATAAAATGTTATAATCTAAGGTTAATGTAATATATAACTAATTTAAATAATTTGAAATTAAAAAAATTGATAGATGACCAATACGATATTATTACTTTCTATACCTTAATTATCTTAAACGAAATCTTAATGTATTTTTAATTTTTTAAATAATTAAATTATTAAAATGGTTAAAAATTATGCATATGTACATGTATATATGTTAATGTGCAAAGTAAAAATACAATAATTTTATAATTGTGAGGTTTCAAAAGGTGAGGTAGGATATCATTGCCCATACTTTTACTATTTTGTTTAAGGTGAAAACTGGCCTCATATTTTACCTTGTGATTACACTCATAATCTAATATAATTATTATAATAGAGATTAAGATGTTAATTTTTAAGGAAGAGCTTCACAAACTAAGTTAGGATATGAAATTTTAAAATAATAAATTAAAATAGTATGATAATTTTTTTTAAGATAATTCAAATTGTATATAATTTAAATATAAGAAAATAATTTTTATAAAATGAGATCAAGATATTAATTTCTTACTTTGATTCAATTAAATTTTAATTTTTGTTTCAAATGCCAAACAAATAATTGGAAGTTGTATATATGAAGTCCATATAAAAATCAATTATATTAAATACGAACAAACTTTTATTAAGTGCTTGTTTGGTTGCATAGAAATTACAGCAGAAAGAAATTAAAAAGGAGGAAATAAAGTAGAAAATGAAATTTCTTTGATTTAGATGCATGAATGAAAGGTTTCAAAAAAAGGAATTTTGAGTTGATAACTTGAGTAGGACCTACTAATTTTTTATTCTCTTCATAAATGAAAAGAAGATGGGGCAAAAATGGATAAAAAAAATATTAAATTCACTCATTTTGCTTTTATCAAATAAAACCTATGCCTTCTCCCATTTTTTTTTTGAATCTATTACTAGTTTTCTCTTATTTATTTCACTAGTTTTTTAGGGTATTTTTATAAGTTACGTGTCCTTTTTAAATTATGAATATATTTATTTATAATTTATTATTAATGTAAAATATTTTAATATTATTATTCATTTATATATTACTATGTCATTAAAAAATTATTAAAATTCTTACTATCAATAAAAATTCTTCTTTATTAATTTTTTAATGACATGTTATGTTTTTATTATTGATAATCTAAAGAATTTTACATTGATGATAAATTAAATTTAAACTCTTTTTGTCATTTCACTTTATACACATTTCCACAATTAAGTTTTTGAATAAATATTTTTATTCATTTCAAACAAATAACTAACTGAAATTATTCCATTAAATTTGTATTAATATAATTAAATGATGTTATGAAACTCATGAATATAGTAAAACAAATATAATGTTAGTATTTTACTCAACTAAACACTTTTTTCATATAGTTTTTACAAAAAATTCCATGGGAAATGGATTAGGTGAACTTGGATGAAATTAAAGGGAAGTAAAATATAATTTTTTTTATATTTATGTGAATTAATGCTCACAACTTTGAAACTACAAAATATATTAGCCCCATCTCTTTATTTAAATTCTACAAAATTATATGTTATTATATTCACATAAATATAGAAAAATTACACTTTATTCACATATGAATTTTACTTAAATCATTTATTATGAAATTTTTTGTTAAAAATTGGATAAAAAAATTTTTAGTAGACAAAGTGATGATAGAAGAAAGTAAAGGTAAGTGAATTTCAATATTTGCAAATACAAATGTATTGAATAAAAATTGATGAAATCACTAATAAATAAAATATAATTCTTTTTAATTTTTACTTGTTTTATTAATTTTCTTGTTTTAAACAATGACCGGTTGTTATTTTCAATATATATTAATCAATGTTGATTTTCCTTTTATGTTATTAATTTTAGTAATAAATATTACTTATTTCTAATAATGACTATCAGTTCCAACAATTTTGTCTAACTTATTTTATTAAATATAATAATAATTAATGAATAAAACAAAATTTATTTTTATTTTTTATATAATTATGTTGTTATTTTTATAAGATAAAAAATATTCTTTAAGATTTTGATAGCTAAATAAAGAGTATTATTGTCATTTAAACTCATTAAAATTTCCTCTTTTTTTTCATTTAATCAAACAAGGCAAATTAATTTCTTTCTTCTTTACCAAACATAAAAAAAAAATCTTCTTTTTTATTTTTTTCTCTCTTTATTTTTTTATCTATTTTTTCTTCACTTATTTCTTCACTAACCAAACAAAGCCTAAGTTAAAAAAACATGTAAGAATTATTTTTTATGTTATTTAAAATTAGCAATATTGCAGTAAAGGATCAACGTATAAAACAACTCTATTAGTATCAATTATATTTCAGCAATACTACATGAAAAAATGACTAAATTTATATGAAATTAAAAATATATAATCTCTAGAATATAAAATAAATAAGAAATGATAAAGAGTTTGAGCATAATTAATTTAAAAATATATTAGCCCTTGAAAATGAATTAAAGTAGAAAAATAAAAATAATACACATAAAAGATCATCTTAAGCATTGTAGAAGTTTTAACTAACTTGTATAGTATTCTCATAAATTATAGAGAGAGAAAGTGTGTGAAAGATGCAAAACTCAAGTGGGGAGACATGGTAGTTGAATGGCTAGTTAAAGCCTTAATTTATAGTAAATGGAAGTATAAAAATGTCAAAAATTAACTTTTATTCCTTTAGATGTATTTAGATAATTTCTTAACTAATTTATTGTTGACTTATAGTTTAGTTAGCTTATTTGAATTTATAACTAATGTATGGCTAAGTTAGCTTTCCTATAATTTGACTAGGTTTATTATTGACACATAGTTAAGCCAACTTCCTTAAATTTATAGGGGTAGCAATTTGAGTTAGTGGGTTAAGTTCGTGTTAAGTTAAGATATGATATCAACTTGCTTGTGTTGAACTAAAACATGATTCGACCCACTTAACTCAAAATTTCATAATATACTTATGTATAAATAATACAACCTATTTTAACCCAACCTGAACCTATTTATTAATCATTTATATTATTTTTTATTCTATATGGATTAATAATTAATAAATTTATATATTATATAATTTATTATTACGAGTTACACATGTTAAGTTTAGGATTTAGAGTTTAAAGTTTAGGTTGACCTAATTGATAACCCACATAATTTAAATGGGTTAAAATGAGTTATACGAGTTAATTTAAAGCTAACTCGAAATTTATTCAAGTCAGACCCAAACTTGATTAAGCTTGACTTGAACTCACATAACTTAGATCATATTAAAAAATGTCACCCCTAATTGACATATAGCTAAGTCAGGTTTCTTAAATTTAGCTTAACTAATTGCTACCACCAAATTAAGTTAATTTTCTAAGATGCATTAAGATAATAACTTAACTAAATTCATTGTTAATGCATAACTAAATCAAGTTTTATGACTTAAAAATAAAAAATTTAATTATAATGTTTATAAAATAATTACATGATAATGTTATATTTATTCTTTGTAAATACAAAATAATGTCGTTAATAAAACTAATTTAACACTTATTTTTATGCATTTATCACCTTACAAGGCAAAAAATCATACATCATCAAGTTTCATTGGAACAATCCTTGTAGGGAATTGTAAATTTGAAACATTTCATCATATTTAGCTTCATTGTTACATAATTGACTACCTTTCCTAAATTTTATGACTTATAATAGAGAAAGGGTCAATTGAACCAATGGATACATAATATCAAGTATAATAATTACGTGATATGCAATGATGAAATTGAATTATGAAGCTATAAAAGAGGCACAACAACATTTTTATTTAAATTATGTGCCATGATAAGATTGAAAATAATGAGTTCTACAATAATTATGATGGGAGCAAATGTTATATCTTGTATGTGATAATTAAATATCAGATCCAATGATGACTAATAAGGAACAAAGTTAACTAGAAAGTATAAGGATAAAGATGGATATGGATTATAAGGAGATTTACTTACTTTCTTATGATTGATTTCTCTTATTTTATATGAATGTGATATGCATGTATATTTGAATTATGGTGCAAAAATGCATACTTAATCATGTGATTGATATGTCGATGTTAATGGAAATTATATTGTGAGTTGTATAATAAATAAAATTAGGTACAAGGAAGGGTAAATCTAGTCAATAAACATATAATTGTTTCCTATATTTGATTATTTTGAAATGTTTACTCATAAAGCCCTAGACTTACCTTTCTGTATTTTATTTTGCAAACTTAAAGGTTAAGCCACCTTTATCACCATTTTAAAGTTAAACTCCTAAAAGACTCTTCAATAGAGCTCAGGGTAGCATTGAATATTCGAGTATGATTAAATATGTTGAGTCATGTTATATATAGGTTAAGGTTAGACGAATACGAACTCATTCCTTTTTTTTAGGCTAATCAAGCAAGTATGAGATTATAAATAGGCTTAACTCCTTTTATAAATGAATTCTATTTGCTTAATAAAATTTCATTTATTCATTTAATACATGAAAGCTATCTTTTGGTGCTCGTACATGCTTTAATATATCAGTGTGGAATGTTAATTAGGTTAGTAGAAAGCAGGTAATGAGATTCACGTTGATCATAAATAGAATTAAATTGTGATAAGGTTGTACTCTTTAACTTAATAGCAATGAAAATAATTGTTTACAAAGGTGTCTTTAAATATGTTTTTATTTTTCAAAATTATTCTTAAAATTTATTTTTAAATTCTTTTTATTTTCAAAAATCATTTTCAAATTCAAGAAAAACAAATAATTGAGTATGTTTGATGAAGCAAATAAGCAAATATTTATTTAATTATAAATTAGTTATCCAAGATAAAAATAATTTTAGAAAATATTTAAAACTTGTTCTTTTTTTATTATAAAATAATAATTTTAGAAATAATTTTGAAAAATAAAATTTGAGAACACATCACCTAACAAGTTTTTCAGTGTTTTTTTAATAGGAAATTATTTTTTAAAATAAAATCCAAACATATTCTAAATTTTTAATAATTAATTTTAAAATAATCAATTATATGTAATTTATTTTATATTCGGTAAAATCAATTAATATTTAATTATATATAATCTTCTCTTATTTAGATGATATACATAATAAATATTTTTATATTAAATTATTAAAAAGGACAATAAGATTTATAAGATATATATAATTATATTAAAATTACTAATTTTTTATCTTATTAATATTATTGTTTGTAAATATATTATGTAATATACATATATCATTTAATATGTATATCCTTAATTTAAATAAACAATATAAATATATAATCTTATTTAATATATATTCTCATTTATCTAAAATTTTTTAAATAAAATATTCATTTTTTATTAAAAGGACAGGATTTATATTTATTTTATTATTCACTAATTTAAAAAATTTAGATAATTACATTAGAAAATCTAAAAAATTATTCATAATTTTAAAATAAAAAATAAGATTAGTATGAATGTAAAACTTAAAATTTATACCGATAGAAGAAAGACAGTAAAAATAAAAGAATAAAAAATAGATTAATATTAATATTTTATTTAAAATTTCTATTTTTTATAATTAAAATTAAAAAAATAAGTTACCCAAGTTTAAGATTATTGCTTATAATTAATTAATGTATACTCCCAAAAATTCAATGAAATATATATAAATCAAGTAATAATTAATTATTTAATTTAATTTATAATCATTAGTCTAACTGGCATTTTTAAAATTTGTACAAAATAAATACGTATTGTATTATTTTTTTCGAATAAAGCGAATACCAAAATTTAAATCCGTCAAGGGAGACTTTTCCTGTCATTATAAAAAAAAAAAGGAGAGAGAGAGATCTCAAGTTTTTTTGCGTTTTTATTTTGACTTGACATTTTTTTTTAACGAAATTTCGTTTTTTTTATTCTTTTTTGGCGCCCTGTTTCGCTGCTTTTTCCTCCAATTTATCGCCTGAGTCTTTAAGATTCTGTCCCTGCCCACTGCGTCCCCGGTTCGAATCTCCACACACCCTTATTTAAACTGCTCCGCTCCCTTGCTTTTTTCTCTTTCGCATTTTGTTCCCACTTATGTTTTTCAACGATTCTGCTTCTTCTTCACTGTTCTTTTTCTCTGATATCTCTGGCTTAAATGGCTTCGCAGCTTCACTTGTCTGTCATAAAGGTAACAAAAATTACTTCATTTCTGGTTTAATTTCCTACCCATTTGGTCTTCTCTACTCAAAATTTGAGATTGATGTGTTTATAGGGAGCAAAGGTGCTGATGGTTGGAGCTGGTGGAATTGGCTGTGAGTTGCTCAAAACTCTGGCTCTCGCAGGTTTCGAGGACATACATATTGTGAGTTTGGTTTGATGGTTGTATGTAATTTTGAAGTTATGAGTTTTTTTCTTCCTCCTCTATGCATCCCCCTTAAAGGGTTTATGGGCTTTCGCAAATTAAGCTATCTTGCTAGGGTTTTTGTGTGTTGGTTTTTTACTATTCTTTTCGTGCCTATTTGTTTTGATAGAGAATAACTTACTGTGAGATACTTGTTACTATTAGCTCCTATATAAATTGTTCATATGCCAAATTTCTGTTGATTTATGGTTATCTCTTGATATGTTAGGAAAATATTTATGAAGCTGAGAGATGGTGATTGCTTGTGAAGAGTGTAATTTCTGTTCTTGAAAATCCTAATTTTGAAACTCTTATGGGAAGTGATTGAATTACCCATCACATATCAACTTTCTAAGTTGCTAGCTTGATCCCTTTGATCTGTTGGCGCTTCTAGATTCTTCCTTGTCTTCAAAACTAACACCTATGGAAGCTGTCAAGATTACATTTCATGTAGGATTCAAAAGTATTATTATCGTTTAATTTGACAAAAATATGTTTCGTCAGATTCTTATAAGAGAAGTGAGATTTGAAAATGTTGGTGGCTGCATTTCTATCTTGAAAGAATTTTTTTGTATAAAGTTTTGACTTCATAAAAAGAGAACACGGATTAACTTCTTCTTCTTCTTCTTTTTTTTTTTTTTCATTTTTTTTAAACTAATGGTCTGCTCCACCTGATGAATTTTAATCTTGGGGGGAAAATTGTTTTGGGGTTTTTGATGTGTCATCTTTATGTGTCCTTGCATGTTACTTATGATTAAAGTGTGACATATTGATTGATCGGGTGATTTGGGGAGCTTTACATTTGGAAGGGGTCCCCAGTTTTAGTAACTGTAGTTGTAAGATGCTTGAAGAATATGTTCGTAATTACTAGTAGCCACAGGATAATTGTAGATATAAGTTTTTCAAGGTGTCCTCTTGGAGGTGATGGTTTATGATAATTGGCTAAGGATGTTTGTGATGGCAGTAAGACTGGTTTTGAATATAATTAGTTTTGGCTTTTGGGTTGGCGGTGATTGAAGATGCACTGAATGCCAGGTGTTGTGTGCAGGTGTCTTTGTATTTGCAGCAAATGGTAGTGCCATGTGATTCAATCATAATTTTTTGTACAAATAAGATCATCAATTGTGGTATCAAAAAGTGTAGGGGTTTTAAAATGAAGTTGAAAACCATTTCAAATATAATTCTATCATTCTATATTTTAACTTTTCGAGGGTAAAGGGTGGGGAAAACCCTTATCTTAAATTATTTAGTCTTGGAAACATTTGTGCCTCTTCTCCTCATTATGAGTCACTTTATACTCTTCATGACTTGCTTCTACATCATAATAGTGGGAACCACTTAGATCTAGGGTGGTAATGGGTTTCCTTCCTCTTATGCATGTTCTTTTTCTTAAAGAAAGTTTGATTGCAATATTTTTCACGTCAGCTATTCTATGATACTTATTTTAGACTATGATTATTCCTTTTCATGCTAGTATGTTTCATTAACATTCAATATGCAGATTGATATGGACACTATAGAAGTCAGTAACCTGAACAGACAATTTTTATTTCGGCAATCCCATGTTGGGCAATCCAAGGCTAAAGTAAGTCAATTTATTGCCCTTGTAATGTTGTTTTACTATGTGGGTTTCATACATACTTCCATCTGATGTAATTGTCAACCAGGTTGCTAGGGATGCTGTCTTAAAATTTAGGCCCCACATAAACATTAAACCATACCATGCAAATGTCAAGGATCCTGACTTCAATGTGGACTTCTTTAAGCAATTTAATGTTGTTTTAAATGGGCTTGACAATCTAGATGCACGGCGACATGTGAATCGTTTGTGCTTGGCTGCAAATGTTCCTTTGGTTGAAAGTGGAACTACTGGATTCCTTGGACAGGTAAATTTGTAGTCCTTGGAAAATATGTATGGGAAACCCTTTTTCTTGCATTCTTTTAGCAAAATTTCCTGATTTAGATTAAGCTTTAGTCTACATTTCTTGAGTGTAAATTGGTAGATTAAGTTGCAGTCTCGTCATTTTATTCTCACATTATTCAATTGAGAACAGGTGACTGTACATGTTAAGGGAAAAACTGAGTGCTACGAGTGTCAGCCTAAACCATCTCCCAAGACATATCCTGTTTGCACCATCACAAGTACCCCATCCAAGGTAGGGCTTCATGGTGACAGTTCTAAATTTCATAGGTATAAATATTCTTAATTAAGCTACTATTAACAGTTAAGTGTAGTGTGTTTTCCTTTTTAATTTTATTAAATTATAGATTTTGTCCATGTTATTATTAAATTTGGTCATTGATAGAGTCTAATGGCGTCGTCCGATCCATGTAGTTGACCTCACTTAGTGGGATAAGACTTTGTTGTTGTTGTTGTCATCATCCATGTTATTATGAACCATGATGTTATTTTTGGTCAAAAGTGCTGGTTCCCACATTTTGTTTAACTTTTGTACTTCTTTGCACGTCATTCTCTGTATATATATATATATATATATTGATGGCAAGGAGGTTTGAAAACATAAAGCAATGAGAGTTTTGTTGGGGCATTTAGAGAAGTTGTAGGTTGTGGTTGATCATGTGAAATTTGCCTAGTGGAACTTCTAGAGTAGAGAGTATTTTTTTTTGGTTCAATTAACGAATAGTAATTCTGTTTGGCTTGATAATTGATGGCAGTTTATTATATTTCTAATGTGTAAATTAGCTTCTTACAGGCTATTAGGTTTAATGTTGTTAGCTGACTAAACATCATTTAGAATAATGGGTGGTTTCTCTTTTCGTGGTTTAGAAAGTGTTGGGTTTTTCTCCGGGCTTCTGAATGTTCTAGTATTTCATTTTTAACTTTGCAGTTTGTTCACTGTATTGTGTGGGCAAAAGACCTACTTTTTGCAAAGTTGTTTGGAGACAAGAATCAGGAAAATGATTTAAATATACGGTCTAGTGATGCTTCCAGCTCATCAGAACAAGTTGAGGATGTATTTGAACGTAGGGAAGCTGAAAATATTGAACAGTATGGAAGGAGAATATTTGATCATGTATTTGGTTACAACATTGAACTGGCACTGTCTAATGAAGAGACATGGAAAAATCGCAATAGACCAAGGCCTATATATAGTAAGGATGTCCTTTCTGATGAACTGGCTCAACCAAATGGAAATATGGATAAAAACTTTGCAACTGAGGATGGATTATTAGTGTCTTCTATGGCATCTTTGGGAATGAAGAATCCACAGGATATCTGGAGTCTTTCTGAAAATTCTAGAGTGTTTCTTGAAGCATTGAGACTATTTTTCACGAAAAGGGAAAAGGTTTGTGTTGACAATTCCTAGTTTTTTTTTTATTTAAATTAAATATATTGTAATAGTTTATGTATCTCCATCATATTTATCTGTGAATGTTTTTCCCTGTGTATTTGTGCAGGAGATTGGCAATTTGAGTTTTGATAAAGATGATCAATTGGCTGTAGAATTTGTTACTGCAGCTGCAAATGTTCGGGCTGCATCATTTGGTATCCCTCTGCATAGTCTCTTTGAAGCTAAAGGAATTGCTGGCAATATCGTGCATGCTGTTGCAACTACAAATGCTATAATTGCTGGACTGATTGTTATCGAGGCAATTAAAGTGCTGCAAAATGATATAAAAAGATACAGGTGTGATGCAGTCACTCTTTTCTATGTACTATGCTTTGCTTAGCTATTGCCTTTGCATTTACTGGTCATCTGCAGCCTTCATTATTAATCTATTATTCTGCACAGTTTACATATGAGCAGCAATTTTATTTTGGGATGTTGGTTTTCTTATTTCTCTCTGGCATCTCATAGAATGACATATTGTCTGGAACATCCATCAAGAAAGATGCTGCTTATGCCAGTGGAGCCATTTGAACCCAACAAGTCTTGTTATGTTTGTTCTGAGGTATGGTGAATTCCCATTTTCTGATTGTTCATCTGATGGTTAAAAAAATATGCTTATGCCAGTATATGTGGGAAACAGACACCTTTGTTGCTTGAGATAAACACCCAACGTTCAAAGTTGAAGGACTTTGTCGAGAAGATTGTTAAAGCAAAACTTGGGATGAACTTTCCTCTTATTATGCAAGGGTCTGCCCTTCTTTATGAGGTTGGTGATGATCTTGAAGAAGACATGGTGGCAAACTATACTGCCAACCTTGAAAAGGTAATTTTCTTGCCTTTAGTTTGTAAGTGACGAGTAACATTGTAGTATTTAGTTTGTTTCCTCCCCTCTTCAGGTGTTAGCTGAGCTTCCTGCTCCAGTAACAGGTGGTACAATGGTCACGGTAGAGGATCTTCAACAGGAATTCACTTGCAACATCAACATCAAGCATAGGTTCAAACTCAACCTTGTTTACATTTGGTGTCTTAAAATTTCCCTATATCAAGATGATGAGGAAGTTTTGTCTTTCATTTACTGTTTCCCCTATTCCCCAATTTGTGTTTCTGTTTTCTGTGTCACGATGTTTATTTTGTTTGTCATCTATATTAACAGGGAGGAATTTGATGAAGAGAAGGAGCCTGATGGAATGCTTCTCTCAGGATGGACTCAACCTCTCTTGGCAGCGGAAAAGGAAAATGAGCCTACCAACAATGGTGGAAGCACTTCAGACACATCAGTAGCTGCTATCGGAGATGAAAAGGATGATGAGATAAGAGTTGTTACTCCAGGAAAGAAAAGAAAACTGCCTGAAAGCTCAACAACAATTTCCGGTTCTGATCTTCCAAGTTCTGGTGATGCAACAAGGGATCACAATCAATTGCAAGTAATTGATGATGAAGATGATCTTGTCATGCTTGTTGATGATGGAAATTCAGACAGCTTTAAAAAGAAAAGATTGCAATAGGTCCACCATGACTTCATGGAAGAATTCTGATGTTCTAATTTTGTATTTGTAGGGAGGATTTGGTAATTCTTTTGGTGGCCATAGTTATGATTAGGTTTGCAGCCATGAATCTTTTTACTTCAGATAGGTATCATCTCCCTAATGCTTTTCTACTCTTCACAGATTGTAGCAGCAATGTGTATTCTTCTACCTGACGCCTGACTGTAAGAGAATAACTGACCCTCAAAATGGACCTTTTGACACCTGAAATTAGTGACACCAGTTTTGGAATCTGCATCCTACTCGATCATTATTCTGTAAATTTTAGCTGTTTTTATATTGCTTTGCAACAGGGCATATTGTCATGGGATGAAGGCAGGATAGCTTTTGGTTACTGAGATATGACAGTCTTGTGCCACGGCTGCCATTTATCAGTTGTGCATAATTTGCGGAATGTCTGTGCTGTTGTGCGATTTATGAGTTTGCTGATCAGGAATCAACTGCTTCAATTGTATAAATGGGATTTGTTTTAATTATTGCATGTGGATACAGGATGGTTATTTAATCGCTTTTTGAGGAACTAAGTAACAATACAGGGAAAAGGATTTAGAATAATCTGAATCCAAAATTTATAGTTTGATGAAATCTGGTTGCATATGCTGATTCTGCACTACTAACATAGTTTCAACATTCAAGGTTCTGAAAATGCATGAAAGTTTAACATTTCATGTTCTCCTTTCTTGCTTAACGTTTAATAAATATATACAATGAACAAGATGTAAGAAAAGAACAGAGGAAGTAACAGAAGCTCCTTATAAGCTTATGTTCCATGAATGGTTATATTTTATGTTTTACACCCCGATACATGGTGAAGCACAATGGGGGCTGCTAGGCACTCTACGACATGAAGGTGGTGGAAGGCCAAACTTTTCCTTTCTGTTTGAATATTTCTTCCTCTTGGCATCAGGATGTTCTGGCTTCTTCAGATCCTCCACACTACGAGCGTCTGCTACGCAAGTAAATGATCTTGCTTTGCCGGAGTAATACCTTGACAATCCTCGCCTGCTCAAATTGAGAACAAATTGTTACATTGTTTATTCCGCAAAGCTTCCCTTGAAAACCTGAGTAATTAATTGTTTCAATTTCCTAATCACTTCAAAATCAATTAAATTAGGTCCCATGATTAACGAATATGCATCATTCAACACGTCAAATCTTAAATTGGGTGTTCAACAAATAAGTGAAGTGCCGCCTGACCATAAACATCATTCAGCAATGTGACCAAAACCTGAAATACTTTTTATCTGAGATAAAATTAAGAAATATGATCAAAACATTAAATTAAACCAAAAACAAAGGGAATTTATGAATGACAATTTGCATACGTTGGTGGACGATTGGTTGCAAGCGAACCCATGTTTAAAATCAAATTGTCGATTGCTTGTTCCATTTTTTAGCAGAAAGAGAGATGGGGGCAGGGGACAACAAGTGTTGAAGATGCTGGCTCTGAGAATCTACCAGGTTGACTATATAAAAGATTAGTAAGAAGTTGAGGTTATAAATTTTGAATGGCAATAAGATAAGAAGCGTGTACGTTAAGGATAGGAAGGGCTGACTTTGGGTTCGATAATTGTGGATTGGTTTTGTACCTCTAGAAATTTATCCCCACCACTTTTGGTCCATGATAAAGATGGCAAGAGGGCCTGTTTTTTAATCTACACTCTCTCCCGATCAATCATGAGGCTTCTTTTTCAAGGGCATTCAACCTTTGCATTGCTATATTTGCATATTTTTATTACCACTTGTCACCAACATCCAAAAAAAGGGAAATACAGAAAATGAAGGATGATGCAAGCCATCCATTTGGAAAGAGCAAGTGTGTGTCGAATGTGGAATAGAAAGAGAAATAGATTTTCTTTTTTTTGGTAAAGAAAGAGAAATAGATATTTGCACAGATAGAAAGTGGAGTTGATGAATTCTCATGGAAAAGGCATTACTTGTATAAGGGCCCCTAATTGTTGTTTACGATTCGGATTGAATTGGACCTCCTTTTGGAGTAGTTACGAAATTCAACGAGTTTAATTTGTTCACTTCCCTTGTCCTACAGAATAGACCATCGTGACCTTCGAGGAAAGGGGGCTGTTCAGATTGATTTTTGAGATAATATATGTATTAGGTTTTAAAAGTTTACGTCGACACGTGAATGACTAGGTATAGTATTCATGGTTACATCTTGACGAGGTCGGGAAAACTCAAAAAAGTTTGGCTTCGGTCATTGTTATAGCCAAATGCACTTATAAGCCTCATACGGTCTTTATGCAACCTTTACTGTTAAGAAAACAAATGTGTTATAGAGAGACAAATGCCATAATGACACCGACATACAAAACGCTTTCCATACTGTTTGTCATTTCTATATATCTCAAGTGTCATATCTAAGGCCCGTTTGTTTCATATTTTTTTTAGAAAAATATTATTTGTATATATATATTAATAAATGA
Organism: Sindora glabra; assembly: GCA_020226215.1. Classification (NCBI taxonomy): domain Eukaryota; kingdom Viridiplantae; phylum Streptophyta; class Magnoliopsida; order Fabales; family Fabaceae; genus Sindora; species Sindora glabra. The sequence continues at coordinate 1,125,995 of CM035225.1, forward strand.
GTAATATGCTATTTATATTAATAGTTAAAAAAATTATATTTAAAAATTTGAAAATAAAAAAATATTTTTTTTGAAATAGAAAAAATTATTTTTTTAAACTCTTCACATTTAATATCAAATAAGTAAAATACTTTCTTTCATATTAATATTTTGTAAAAAATATTTTTCAATAAAACGAAGCCTAAAATTGATTGTTCTCATCTTGTCCCTTCGATCTTTTGAGGATAGTTAATGGAATGAATTACCTCCACTGATAGCAAACATTAAGCACATAAGTCATAGGAAAATGTTCGCGGGATATACTTCAATATTTAAGTTAATAGTGTTTAAGTGGACTAAAAGTAATGGGAATTAGTTGGCAAAGAAGGAAGAATACACAGAGTTTTAGAATGACGTTTGGTGTGATCTTATAAGTCAATAGAAAGTACGAACATGAGTTGAAAGCTTGAAAAATTATCACCATCAAATTTACTGCCCAAAAGGATGAATTATGATGCACAAGAATGAGTTTTTTGAGACGCAATGAATCTTTAGAGGTCATATTGGACTTGGGCCGTAGAGACCTTAATAATCTTATACTCCGGGAGTCCGTGAAGTAGGATCCGTTAGGCTAAGTTGCCATTTTAGTAATATCAAAGCTAGTATCTTCATCTGCAATGGTGGTTTTACTTTTCAAGCTGACATTTCGATACTAACTTCAACTAATTGCTACAGAGAAATTCTAGCATGCATCTTGTCCATTCCTATTTACTCTCTTTTTTTTTTGAAAAAAAATTTACAGAACTCATTTTCTTGTACAACGTGCGTTGCTGAGCCGCACAAATTTAAAAGGAAAATCTAGCTCCTTCATTTAATTCCTAATATTCATATCCAAATATGTACTCTTTTAAAATTTATTATTTTTATGTGATATTAATATCATTAGCTAATCCAAAAAGCGTTCATGTTGTCATATATAGAAAACCTAAGATAGATAATGATGTTTAGAGTTCAAATGTCATTTTGGGTTTAGTCTTGATAAGAAAATAAAATTTAATTGTACATTCTGCTACCATCTTTTACTTCAACTGCTTTTTTGAGGAATTTTTCCTTTATTTGTTACACTTAAAAAAAAGATTTCATTTCATTTCATTTTAAAAAATGAATTCTTTTGTTTGAAAACTTATCCCTTGTTTGACACACTTAAAATAATAATTCATTTCATTTCATTTAAAAAATGATTTAATTTTATTTTTAAATAAATTTTTTTGTTTAGAATAAATTGTATAAAATATGATTTCATTTCACTTTAAAATGAATTCTTTTATTTGAAAATTTATTAAAATTAATGAAATTCATTTCAAACATTTATATTTACAATGATAGCCTTAGTTTAATATTTTATTTTTCAAAATAATTTGCTTCTCTCTCTATTCTATCCTCTCTCCTTTCCCCTCCAAGCATCACACTACTATATTAGATAATTCATTTCAAACATGCTCTTTGGTTGTTGATCTAAGGGCTTTTGTTTCCAAAACATGGGTAACTAAATAACACTAACTAAATTAAAGCACTTCAAACACAACCAAAGGAATACAATTTACTAAATTTTTTTAAGTTCCATCATCAACAAAAGCAATCATCTCCTTTGACTTCCAAAAATTTAACCAACCTCTAACTTACCAACCCCAAATATCAATAAAAATAGCTTTCAATTTTTGAACATGAAAACTATTTAAATTATTCTACGAAACCCATTTCCAATTTAAGTCCACAATTTCAATCTCTAATATGGGTCTCTTCTATATAAGCTAAATCACCATAAAGTTAAAAATTTCAACAAAGTAAAGATGAAAATACCATAGTTAAATAACACCACTACAACCAAGATATAATAGAATGACACAAGAAAAAAACAATTAGCCTTAAGACTAAAGATCAATTTCCATAAAAACTAAACTACCTGTTTTGATTATATAGGTTTCCATAACATCCTCCAAGGAAAGTTAATAGCTTGCCATAATAGAAGCAAGAACTTCCATCATTAAAAATACAAATGATGATAAAATTAAAAATGCAATAGAAGTTCCATCATTAAAAACTTATATATGATTTTCTAACTTTTTGAAAAGTTAATTTTCATGCAAATATCTTGGAAGTGCTTTAAAGGTGTTGATATGAATTAGGTTAGCCATCAAATAATGCAAGCATCTAAAAAGAAATCTCCTTCGAGTCCTATCTCTTACAACATCTTTATTTCCTCTTCATGGTTGGCAATAGGATTGCTGTTAATTACAAAAGCAATCTCTTTCATAACTTTTTTAACATCTTTAATATTTTCACTAATGACATCTTCAACAAAAACCTTTCTTTTAATTCTACTCTTTCTTATTAAATGATTCTTAAACATTGAGTAAGCTAAAGATGAAGGAGTTTAATTACCTTTTTCATTCACTTTACCACTAAAAACTCTCAATATAGATGGGATTATTTGCTTGTAGTTGATTAATCTCTTCAATGGAAATTTTGCTGCCTCATCTTACCATTTCCTCACTTTTTCTTTTGCACTTTCTGTATTTAAACTAGTTGCTCTATCCTTTTTATTAATGTCACACATTAAGTAGAGGTTGAAAGGTTATTTACCACAAACTAATCTCATATTTGATTTTACTTAATAAATCAAAAGAAAATTATAAATATAAGTAACTGTGAAAAAATATGCTTTCTAACATAAAATGTTAATTTTTTGTATTTTACCTTTATAACTTGATCCTAAACATTAGCCTCAGCTTTTATAGTCTTTCTAATATTATCCCATGAGAAATTACTTTTGTTCAAGACCTCCAAAACTATATAAATTTGGGTTTTAAAGGTTTTAAGTTTGTTTGTAACATTTTCAATCTTAATGTTCTTTTCCAATCTTATATTAGGTGCATCAATAGCGATCCTATATGCTTCTTGTGTGCAATTCCTATTTTGCTTTTGTCCTTTTACCTTTTGCTCTTTTAAAACCTCTAAAAGTAGTCCATCCATTTCGGGTGTCCAAGTTAGATATTTACTCTTCTTATTGCTTTCAATATTTGATTGAACTTTTGCATTAATCCCATCCATATCTAAAAACAAGGGCAACAAGCAGTATAAGCATTAAATCATAGGCAATAATAATAAAAAAATGAGTAGTAGCAACATAAACATGAGAGATTCCAATTGATATTAAAAGGTTGCATTCACAAATAAATGCAAAATGTATAAAGGTTATAGTAACAAAAAAAATGAGCAATAACCATCAATAAAATTAGATAATTATCCATTTAATTCAATCTATCTGACATTTATTTTATTTTCTTTATACCACTTTTCCAATTTATTGATATTTTTTCCTTAACTCCTCTTTATTGTGGTTTCAATCTAATGGTCACTTTCCACAAATAACCATTACAATTTTATTTCTATTTTCTCATGTTTAATCAATTCTAAAAGTTCATCATCTTATAATATGTCTATAGTCTATTGTTAATGTATGAGTGCCCTTTAGAATTTTAATTACTTACTTTCATGTGAATTATAGAATGCACATGCAACTTCCATTCTTGGTTATGACCTGATAGAGAAAAATGCCATTAAAATGATTTTTAAGAACAATTTAAGGATTAAAATCAATGCCACTAAGGTAATCTTGGCGTGAGCTCTGAGGTGTGACAAAAAGTATATTTATGTTTAATACAGGATCAATGTTCTTATCATTGGTAACAAATCAAAGAAAAATATTTTTTTTGCCAAATATATAAAGAAAAATAACAATACAACTAACACAAAGCAATAATGACACATACAAATAGAAATGAAGAAAATTTAAAAGAAGTGAACATATGGCATTATAGAAATAAATTATTATTGTCATATCAAGCGGAGTAAGATGCTTGATATAGAACATGTAGTAACACTCAATTCTACAAGTATACATAAAGTAATTGCCTTGAATAAAAATTACTGCATGAAGGATTTTTTTCTACTCTCAAAACTAGAATAATTATGAATATAATCCTTCATTGAATGTTCACATTTAAAATCAACAAAAGATGACCATTAATGGCTTAAAATTTATTCTCTTTTTGCTTCATAGTATGGCTTTCACTTTTAGTAAAACCAAAAGTTGACTAGTTGCTTTTTAAGTGAACACCTCACATAAGAGTTAATTTGACATGAAGGCCTAGAAGTTACTAAACTTTATTAATTTCAACGAATATAATTCAAAAAATTAGCAAACAAAGGTTACTAAACATCTTCTCATCATTTCATCTCATACAAAAGATAGTGAGGAATTAACATTCTTAAGGTCCATAAACAAGACTAACCAAATACTCAAATAGGTCATAAATTTATCAACATAAGTAAATCAAGATCTAATTTTGAGTATTATAATTATTCCACATTAGCTCCATAATTAAATTCCTCATTCATTCTCCTTTTGTTATATAAACATCTTGAATTGCACTTCTTGGTGGGTTTTTCAATTTCATGCTTTCTCTTTTCATAAACTTTTTATCAACTTCTAATATAAGTTCTTGATCAGGTCAACACCTCTTAAAAAGTTGTGTAGTATACAACATGCCAACATAATTTCACATTAGTTCTTGATATCATATTGTGCTTCTATTCTATTTGCTATTATTGAATTTTTTTAAAAAAAAATTCTAAAAGCCCTTTCTATAGAATTGCATAATGATGAATGCCACAAATTAAATAATTTCTTTGAATTTCATGGTAGATGCCTTGAGTATTCTTTGAGATGATATTTTGTACTCCTATATGGAGTAATAAACTTAGACTTTAATGCATACCCAACATTAACTAAATAAAATTTACCTAAATTATTAAAATTATGATTTAGTTTATAATAGAAGGATTTTTTTAAAAAAATATATACATGTATATATATTACCTTCAAGAACTCTAAGAAGTGATAATTTTTGATATGACACGATAATTTGACATGAATATGATATATTTATTTGAGATTGGGTTAACATGCCAACCTATTTAAGCATTTATATTAAATTTTTAAAAATTTTATTTAAGAAATAATTAATATTTTAATCATAAATAGATATATATAATAAATATATAAAATTATTAGTTTAATAAAATAATAATAAAAATTTAAAATAGTATTTTATTAATAATTAAAAATATTTTTATAAAAAATAGTAAGTAAGTAAATTTAATAAATAACTTTATAATATAAATTTTATTAATTAAAATTATTAAATAAATTAAATAAATGATCCGTTTTAACAGGTTTAATAAATGCATTGACCCGAATAACATGAATTAACACCTATAAGCTTATCTTTCCTATGCAAAACATCATCTAAAATTCTTAAATCAGCAACCAATCATTCCTATCTTGATAAAACATATGTAAATATCAAATCAAATGAACATGCAGTTAATATATTTGTTATTGGGCAATCCTTTTTCCCATGATATCTTGCTATATCTTCCTTTAAAACTTTCACACGCACATGTGTTCCATTAAGAGCACTAACATAATTCTACTTATTTTATGTAAATTTAAAATTAATGGTTAATAAAAATTAAACCTAATCAATCTTAAAGAAATAACTTTACCTGAAAAAAAGGAAAAAACTTTCCCCTATTGTCTAATATTTCAAGTGGGATTACACTTCCATCAAGTTACACTAAAAATTGACTTTCAAATGTTATAAGTGCTTTTAGAACTTGATGAAAGTGACTACTAATGGTTTCACTTGATTGAAAAAAGAAAAATCTAATTGTGCAATTTCTAACATTATCGGTTAAAATATATAGAAATTTAGCTACTTGCTCCTCAACATAACTATATTTAGAGCCTCTAAGAAGATTAGTCGTTCTTAAAATATTAAGTAGATGGCCAAAAGCATTAGGGCCTATATGTAAAATATCATGCATCCTTTCATTAGTTTATATTCTTTTTATTAGCTCTCATTAACTGCTTCCCTTTCTATTCCTAACCCTTCAATCATCCTTTTAGCTCAAGTAACATATTGATAAATATGAAGCAAAGTAACAAGCCAATCCATGTATGCAGCAATAGCAGCAACCCAATTTCTCTCAAATTCCCTCATTATTTACATAGTATCACATTAAGTGTTAAAGACATCTATATAATTTCTTATTTATAAATAATTATTATAAGTTCCAGTCATACAATAAAGAAGACCAAGCTTGAAATATAAATGTAAGAGTAATACAAAGTGAGGTAGCAAATATGGTATATAAACCTATTACAATATCAAAAGATTTTTTAATTAAGTGAGTGCTGACAGAAAATTTCATGGACCTAGATATTTCAAGAGCCCTAGAGACTGCTAAACAAGTGTAGTTTCTTTGTTCGTGCATAAGTAGATATAATAATGATAAATGATCAAAATAAGAGACTTATATTCATCCTTAAATAAGCATCATTGCTTATTGTTGAATATATTGGATGTAAAATAGTGGATAAGCAATCATAGCCAATCATTAAGACCTTTTTTTTGTTTTAATGAAAATGAATACACATTTTTTAACTTCATTACAAAATATTGATAAAATTTAATAAGGGTTGGACAGATTGTACATATGATCAGTAGATCTACCATACTCTATCATTGTTGAATAGATTGTATGTAAAATAGCAGATACGTCAACATTTAAAGTAGTGTTCATCGAAGAACATTGTATTGGGGAGAACTAATTAGTGATCGAAACCAAACACTAAGGCAAAAAAAATTATTTCCCAAATATATCAGATTTATGACAATAACTCATATAAAAAAGAAAAATATGTCAAATAGGTAATGATTGGACAAGGCATATAAAATAACCATAAATAGCTTAACCTTAAATTTGATAGCAGAGCATGAGTTCTATCATGCTAAGATTTAAAAAACATCAAACCAAATTTTTACTAATTAATTAGTACTAAAAATTTTAAAAGAGAATAGGTTTTCAATACATCCTTTTGTATGGATAGAGACATTATTTTTTTATATGGAATGGAGGATGGTACATTGGAATATAAAAAATAATTAAAATTTATTATTGATATGTGTTAAACTCTTATTTATATAAACTTCACATTATAAGAGTGATATAAACAAATGTACATTTAACATTACTCTATTTTAAATAAAAGAAAAGTTTTATAAAACATTTTAAAAAAAATAAAATTTTACTCTTTTCTCATTGCTTTCCTAAGAAATTTTCAAGAACATAAGGGTAAAGATCGTACATAGGGGTGTTATTGGCATTTTTGCCATTGCCAAACTTGTGTCGTAAAAATGGGTAACTCTGGCTTTGTAAAAAACGATATAGAAGAGGGTCTTAATGTTGATGTTATAGGGATTGCTGGGAATGAAGGTAGAGTTACTTGAACAATTATAATTATTGAGAAAAATAGAAAAAACAGTGGGTTTTATGTTGATTGTCAAGATAACAAGTACAAAAAGAGTACGGAGGAATACATAAGTTGGAATTGGAAACAGTGACAAATGCAAGAAAGTAAAGCATTGAAAGGCCATTGCAATATATAGTTTACTCTAATTCTGAATTTGTTGTCCAACGAATTAATGTAAAACTATGAGATAGCATATACCTATGTATAGAAAAGGAGTGAAATAGCATATCCATGATACCTATAATTATACTGAAGTACCAAGAAAGAGAGGTAGGAATGCAGAATAATGTTGACTTGCCATCCAAATATGGTAATGGTCATTATGGAACTCGTCACCAGATTACATACAGAACACAACATACACAACAAAGATAGGAAAGCCAAAGGTTTATATACCATATTTGTTTATGTTTAATTTCATTACAAGTTCATGTAATGTTAACAGACAAAGTAATACATATTTGATTACATTTAATTTTAAAAATTGGTCTTCTAAAATATTAATCGTAATCCATTAAAAGCTACCTAGAATGACCAAAAAATTAGACTTCATGCTTAAAGTAACATTAAATGACCCAGAATTTTCCTAATCCCCCTAAGCTTTTTCTCATTCTACCATGACCCTAAACCATCGTTGTTTAGTCTTCTTATCACAACCAAAAAATTTTTTTTGCTACTCAAAGCTATCATCATAACCCTTAATGGGTTAATCAATTTGTTACCTACCTGAACCCATTTTGGACCACTCCTCGTCCTAGCAAAACTTTAATTTCAAACACCGGTGTCTTATACAAAATTGGTTTAATGGGTAGAACAACAAAATGCACATTGGATCAAATGATGAAATATTCAAAATGCACAACAATAAGAAAGTAAAGAAATAGAAATTGGAATTCAACAAACCTAAAATTAAGAAAAAGATCCGAAAGTAACTCAGTAGTTGATCTATAAAACTCTACTACGAAATAAACCTTGGTAGAAGCATATCATAAAAAATGCACGATTAACAATAGGTATCAGTAAAAGGACTTTGAAAAAATAAATCCAAATGTAAAAAGCCTTGAAGGAACAAACCTAGGTGTACAAAACAATCTTACCTTTCTTCGACGAGGACAATGAAAATGGATGAGAGGGAGAAGCAATAGACAAAAAGAAATGGCATGAGCTTTGCTTTAGAAGACAAAATGCATTAGGGTAAGGGCCCTTAATAATTTGAAAAACAAAGGGTAAAATTATCCAATAAAAATTATATTTTAAATGAAATGAATTCTTATCAAATCATAGCTAATTTGATAGGATTTTAAAATGGTAATAGTGTAAATAAAACAAGATTTTAAAATGAAATGAAATTTAAAAAAATTTAAATCCAAACATAAGAATTTGATAGAATTCATTTAAAAATAAAATGAATTCTAATTTTTGTGTATGCCAAACACACTCTTTGTGTAATTCTCTAGGAGTTGGCCCTTGGACATCACTATTCTCATGTGAACAAAAATACTAAAAAGAGGCCATTTATAACTGCAATTACTGAATAAAATAACATAAAATTTATGACTACATTTCCACATAAAAAACCATTCTTACTTACTGGTGCTCTAATCGTATTACAGAAGGATACGCAAGTTGACTACCACTAAACATAAGATTCCTCAAAAACAAGAAAAAAAAGGAAATATGGACAGGAGAGCAAGAGTGTCGAGAAGAAATATAGTATACAGTTTACACGTAGGATCTCTTGTTGCTGATTTGAATTTGAACTAGTCTAGTTTATGGTTCAGTTAGTAGAACTTGAATTTGGCCTTGGCTTTGGTCACCTGCCATTAAGTTTAGCAAATTGGGCGAACATTTCTGTTCCAGAATGGTCACCAATAGGATGCATTTGTGCTGGGCCATTGTCTACTTCCGGTCGAGGGAATGGGCTGGTGGAAGCATTGGAAGGAGGAACTGGCGGATGAGAAGGAGCCAAGGAGGTAGGCATGGTGGCTGATGGTGATGGCCCACATTCATCCTCAGACTTTCCAGGTGTGAAAGCATCTTGAAGCTGCAAAGCATACTCCAAAGTTCCGTAGCACATCTCCCATTAAAGGCCTGTCAACTCCATGTTCAGTCAAACACTTCCCAGCAGCCTCAGCAAACTTCTTCATCGGTTCAGGGTTAATGGAACCAACAAGTAAAGGATCGATGATCTTTTCAATCAAACCATTCCTCTTCTACTGCATTGCTCAGTCAGCCAAGTTGACTTTTTCTCTAGGAAAATGAGGGTTAATGGCTGGCCTTGCACATTGTGCTTCAAGCAACACCACCCCAAATGAATACACATCAGACTTGTCTGTGAATTGCTGCCTCCTGAAGTACTAAGGATCCAGATAGCCAAAGCTGCCTTTAACAGCAGTACTGACATGACCCTGACCGATTGGTGTATCCTTTGAAAGCCCAAAATCAGTAACTTCGGCTGTGAAATGGTCATCGAGGAGAATGTTTGTGGTTTTGACATCGCGGTTTATGATACCTTGTGCCGTGCCAGTGCGAAGGTAGAGAAGCCCACAAGCGGCTCCTATGCAGATTTCCATCCTTTGCTTCCTAGATAAAGCAGGGAAGTTCTTTCCATACAGATGAGATCTCTTAAGGGTCCATTGCACATTTACTAATAGACCAAGATCATTTCTTTGTTTTCATCACAATATCCAATCAAGGACACCCCTAAGCTTGGATAACACTTGAATTACAGTCTTGATTTCTGTGATACCTTGTTCTGATTGTGGGCTTCCTATCGTGGCTGCCTGCCACTTGAGTCCCTTCATCAATCACACCGAAATAGACATTACCGAATCCACCAACAGTGGTGATGCCTTTGGAGTCGTAGTTCTTGGTTGCTTCCTGCAACTCCGCTATGGAGAAGAACCAGCCTAAACCTGAAGTTGAGGAGAAGTTATTGCTCTTGTGAGAACGGATCGAGTTCTTGCTCATGTAGCTTGTGTCAGCGGCATGTATAGGAAGTAAGCATGAAGAGAAACTGTTCCTCTTTTTGCCAGTACTGGCGCCTCTTGTACCATTTCATGACCATAGCACCAAGACCCACAGAGGCTCCAAACATCATAGCAAACGCACCTGCAGCCACTGTCCCCCGGTTTGAAGTGCCTGCCTTCCTTCCATCAACACCAAACTCTCATTCCAGACTATCCACAGAATTGCTTATCTTCATTAACTCTATACCATTCATAATGGCATTAGCATTTCCACCTTCTGTTTTAGCCGGTCCTACCTGAACATGCAGTTCCTGAGATATCAGTGAAGCATTGACCGCAATGTCTCTATAGTACGGGACAGACAACGTACCATTAATAGCCGACAAGTCCAAATTAGGGGTGGCGGTTTTCCCCATAACATAGACGTTAAAGTCAAATTCATTAAGTCCCTTGCTTATGATGTCACAGAAATATAATCTAGTAAGGTAACTAAATGCAGTGTCCACATCAAATTTCTATAAGACATTGAACTTTGGCCGATTAACACCAGCATCATCCATTTCACTGGCGGAAGCATACACCGTTTGTGGTGCAATCAGAGGAGAAATTGTTGGTGTATTTCCAGGGAACTTGATGGTATTTGTAGCCACTGATACGCTCTTTGCCGAGTTCTTGTTTGTAAGGAAAGGCTCATCAGTTTGCCAAGTCCTTCCCAACGAGTCATTTGCCGGTGTGATTAGAGGTCCTCCATTGTTAATCCTGTACACGGATTGGAAACCACAAGTGGCCAGACCGAAAAATTGTTCAATGGGGAAAAGAGCTACCCCAGTGTCAGCAACCAAGGTATCTGGAGCTGAAACAACTTCAATGGCACTGATGAAAGCGGCTGAATTCTTTAAGGGGATAAAGGAGAGGGGAAATATTGGTTCAGTTGCATTGATGAGGTACTCCTTAAAGATGGGCTGGTCATTGTTGTTAACATTGAAGCAGAACATACTTGTCGGTATATAGAGAGAATTTAGCATTCTGAAGATCAACTATGTTGTTTTTAAGAGGATACAGCCGAATCCAATGGGAGCCAGGTTCAGTCTAATGAAAAGAGTGCTTAGCTTCTTGAATGAAGATCCTTGCATTTGAGTAAAGGGAAGAGGAAACACTAGCATCATCAACTGAGACCTTGTACTCATCATTGGCCTTTAAGAATGAACTGGCTTCTAGATCAGATTTGAATTTTCTTCCATCATGGAGGTTAGGTACATTTTCAGAACTACAATCAACGAGAAAGTTGTCCTTTGGAGTAAAGGTTGAAGAAGAGGTTGCAAAAACAGGAGGGGTGGAAGAGAAGTGAAGAGAAGGCCAAGGGAAGGACTAGGAGGATTATTGCCATCAATCACAAGGATGATAGAAAATCATTATTCCTCGGTTTCTTCTTTTCTATATTCTCTATGCCTCCAGGTGAGGAGGTTAGAATTAGAATCAAGACACTAACAAGGAGCCTGAAAAACGGTGATTCTGGATTGGGGTCTCTCCCTCTCTCACACCAGTAATAGATTGTTTTTACTTCTTTGAGAATTAATGCTAAGTAAAGGAGAGGTAGGGATAACAGCTCTAGCAGCACATTGAATTCCAAAATATTAGGAAAGGAATGTGACTTCGGAATTTCTAGTGCTTTCTTGTGCCTTTTTTCAGTAAATAAGCAAGAGAAATCTATGGTAAAAAATTGTCCAATGGATTTTATTTGAACATGTCACACCCCTCTTGGACTGTTGCAACAAATGGTGAGTTTTAATGCATACTCTCCGATCGCTAGGTGGTTTAGCAGTTTGAATGTCATCGTCATATCATATTTTTCATCTGGGAAAGGAAAACATATTGCAGAGGAAGCCTGAGCTGTCTATTTTATCTTCTGTCATGTGGCTGCACGTATAGAACATGTCAGGCATCAATGAAAATGAATTGCCATTGTTTGCAATATTTGATCGACCTAAAGTCTGAGCCATCATCTCAGGTATTTCTATTCTTCACAAGAAAGACTGGTGCTGCTTAGTTGAGGTCATTTATGTTAAGCATATCAAGAAATCAAGGGCGATATTAATATCCAGCCTTTTTACTTGTCCCAATGATAAAGGGGGAAAAACCGTTGCAGATGAAGCTTTATGTGGGACTGAGACTACAACAAATGATTATGCAAGCTGAGAGTACATCTTGTAAAAATTGCTTTAATTAATGAAATACTTGCCATGAAACTGTTTCATAATATACATAAAAAACAAACTTCAGGGCCAATGCATTTCCCCTCCACGATCTATCCAATTTCCAGTTCCTCTATCTCCCTAGAAGCATTTGATCCAGGGCCAAACTACCAAAGATCATGAGCTTTTATTGTCCTGAGGTTATATCCAGAATCTATCATTTCCACTGTAATGAATCTAGAGCTTCTTGATGAATCTGTTTGTCTCTAGCTGCCACAACGTTCAAGCCTGGCATATGCAATTTACTGTAATGGTAATGAAGCCTTGGAAAATTATAAGTTGAAGACGTGACATATAATTTATATAATAAAGCAGTAAAACATACTAGAGTAAGCAACTAGTGGTGATATTGAAATTCAAAGTAGAGGAGGGCTTTAAAGAAGGAGTATTAATTTGCATTGCACATACTAGTTGCGGATGAGGACGGAGAGGCTTCCCAATAGAGATGACGCCCTTTCCAATCAGTTATGACACCTCCAGCTCCTTCTATAACAGGTGTCAGTGCAAGAAAATCGTATGGCTGAAAAACATTTGTTTATGCAATAAGAAAGGTCTAAATTTGGGATTGAGTATGTTCAGAAGCTAATTTACTCACAAAAGGGAAAAAAAAATGACAACACAGTCCATTAAGGACACAGTTATTCTAACTAGTCTTTGTATTATTATGCTTATAAAGAAATATATGCGCAAATCTAACTGTTGCATAACAAACTTATGTATGCCATTCAGACGAAGACATGCAATCCTGTGAATATCCTTTATTTTTCTACTCAGGAGAGTCATGTTATGCTCTGTAGGTTAGAAAGATACCAGAGCAAAGCACATCACCAAAGGAGTGAGAAGTGAGTATCGGCGTACTTCAAACCAGATTCAACAACAAGATCAACAAAGCCGGAAGCCAAAAGAGCATAAGCATAGCAGTCACATTCATATAATGTAAGTTTAACCTGACAATAAGAAGAACATGAATGGTAACATTTTTTATCTCTATAATGATCATGTGGACAACCTTTTTATGTTAAAAGTGCAGCACAAATCCAACAAACCTTGCCTCTGACACGGCTAAATGCCTCCTCTGCATCTCCACTGAATAGGTGTGGACTTGTGGTGTACCTGAATAGGCATTGGAGAGTTAAATATTAAACTATAACACAATAATATCCCAGCAAGTCAAAATTTATCCTCGTTCCAATTTAAAAAGAATATAAATAAGTTCAATAAAGAAACAAAAGAAGAACAACATACTAGTATGCTTGTGAAAGATTCGAACAAGTGCGTGAGGAAACTACTTGTCCATTTAGAGTAGTTCTCTGTCCACTCATCCCTATCCATCTTTCTCTTAACACAGGCTGGTCAATTATGCCGAGGATCTGATGAAATGAAACCATGTTGACTATTCAAGTGACCAATTACCGTGTTATTTTGCAGGTGAAAGGGCATATCTAACTTAATACATACATAATGAGGGGAATTCTAAGGTATCCTATGGAGTTTTGAAATCCGGGATAATGTGTCAAAATATAGATTATTAGATGAGATTATCAAATACCTTACTTTCAAAAAAAATAACAGAATTACCCTTTTAATATTTCTATTCCTTCCACATTTCAAAGTATCATGAACGAAGGCTCAGCATATATTAGAGACTATGGTGATTGAATTTTCATTTTTATAATAAGAAAAGTTGAACTGATAATTATGCAGTACGGGGAACAATGAGTGCAAATTAGTCTTATTCCTGTAAGCAACAGGTGGCAAAAGATTCTTACCGGTCTCCCATTCTGTAGAAGAGCAATGATGGGTCCAAATAAGGGCTTTCCTGTGACATACAATAGCAAATGATTTCAGGGAACCATTAAGATTGTCCAATAATAATAATAATAATAATTTAGGTACAATCAAAGGGTAATACCAGTGATAAAGCTTTTTGTCCCATCAATAGGATCTAAAATCCAAACATAATCTGCACTTTTTTCTTTACACCTCCAACCTCTCTCCTCTCCATAACTGCAATTTTAGCAGTATATTCAGAATGCCACTTCAGTGTTTCAACTACAGAATTTAACCTACCATTGCAAGTTTTATGCGTGATTTCATTAATATACCAAGGAAATGGTACAGACGTATGGATGAACTGAAAACACACGACTGTTGCAGCCTGTGTCTATCTTCAAGTTGGCCTTCTGCTATTGTGTTTAGTACAGGGAGAACTCTCCTTTATCCATTTCAACGTTTTCTCTCAAGAAAAAATGCATAACACACACACACACACACAAACTTACATTGCATGAGAAGGAAAATTCTCTGATATAATTGAAACCATAGACTCCTCGGCAGTTTGATCTGCAATTGTTACTGGACCTGCAATATCAAGTAAAACAAGGCTATAGCTGTCAAAATAAAAATCTATACTTTATAAGTAAAGCTCCAAAAAGGTAAACAACAAAGCATTTTAATTTTTATCGAAACCGATTTAGATATTTAAAAACCCAAGCAACTTAGAAAGTGAAACTGCAAATATCATCCATTTACTTTACATACTGAGAGCAATCATCGTACGAGAGATTGATTCAACACCAAATTAATGTCTAAAATTTCCCCACAACTTACTTAAATCATCTTTATCTAGAATGTCGAACTTGCTCCGGAAATACTCGCGAATAACTTGACCAGCGGCATCAGCAACCTTATTCCCGACCTCGACAAATCGACTAAGTTGTTGCTCATTGAGCGTTTGCATTGTGTAGCCTCCATTGGAGAGCTTCAAGTCCAGCGCCATGACAGAGGCGGAGCCGAAATTGAATTTGAGTTGGAGATGAGAACGGAGGCTTGGAGCGCCGAAAATTGAAGGAGAGGAAGAGAGGAATTGAGAAATGAAGGGCTCGATGTCAACGAGGGATTCTGAAAGAGAAGGTAGCTCTGTGAGATCATTGCAGTGAAGACGATTCTGCTTAAATAGCCGCAGAAAGGACGACAGAGCTGATGGGAGGCAGTCAGGCAGTGACAATGGAAGTGGAGTTGGGATGTTGACGTAATTGGGTGGTTGGAATATGACGTGAAAGGAGATGAGTACTGCACAGTCGTGCACTTTCAAATGTAATAATTAATGTATTATTATATAATATATTAAATTTAATTTTTTATATATTAAATTAAATTTAAAAAATTAAATTTAATGTATAAATAAATTTAATAATATATCAACTTTTTATCGGTTAATAATATATTATAATTTTTTTCACGTTTAATTATATACAACTGCTTCGAATATCAGCATATTTGCAATTCTCATGCAAGCTCGTCTCACAACAAAAATAAGTGCAAGCTCGTCCTACCACCTTCAAAACTGCGCAATTTTAGAGGTCTGCCCATTGACGTTTATTAATCTAATGTAGAAGATTTTTCCCAATTAGTTTAAGGTTGGAAATTGGGTACCGTTTTAGTTCTTTAATTAATAAAACCCATCTTTCTATCCCAATCTCAGCAAGTGAATCAAACAAAATGAACACAGCGGGCAACAGCAAGAAACAAAGTACCTAGCAGTGTTTTCTTTTTAAGGTTAGCTTGATTTAATGCAAATATTTTTAGTTGAAATATATGATAATAGAAAATATTTTAAACAATTTTAGTTTGGTTTGATCAATTGAGAAGGTATCCAATGCGGTTGGGTTGTTTGCACCAAAAACAAATAATTAGATTTATTAGACACGCTAATACTTAAGACAATAATAATATAAGTAAAAGAAAGTAATAAAATTGTGCTTAGTTTGTGGTTGTGTATCTAAA
The DNA here is from genome assembly GCA_020226215.1 of Sindora glabra. Classification (NCBI taxonomy): domain Eukaryota; kingdom Viridiplantae; phylum Streptophyta; class Magnoliopsida; order Fabales; family Fabaceae; genus Sindora; species Sindora glabra. Next base: position 1,142,422 of record CM035225.1, read on the forward strand.
ATTAGCGATGTTAAATGGGCTTATGGCCTGTACTACAGACCAATTTATGAATTAATTTACGGACTTTTTATAAATTAAAATTTTCAAAAATAAGCTCATAAATGAATTCAATTTATATAGATCAGATTCACATGGGTTGCAAGCCAATCCGCTGATCAAATTCATTTGTTAGAATATTTATGCAGATCAAACTAGTTAAAATAAATTTATTTAAAATGTATGACTTAACAAACCAATTTAAATGAGCTTAATTTACACGAGTTTTGGCCTAATTCAATTTGCTTGACCCATTTATCACCCATACCTAAAACCTTAAGCATATGTAAAACATGTCAATGTTCCAATGAATAAAGAGCTCATTAAAATAAAAAATACTTTAGACATATTGAATTATCATTAATCTTTAATGATGTTGATAGCCAATATTTAAGCCTCATCTTGATTAAATGGATAAGATAAGTCAGCTTTAACTTGATTAAGCAGTAGATTCTTTTTATTCTTGTTGATAGCCAATATTTAAGCCTCATCTTGATTAAATGGATAAGATAAGTCAGCTTTAACTTGATTAAGCAGTAGATTCTTTTTATTCTTTAATTATATCCATATCAATGTGCATTGAATTGAAGTTAATTACAAGAAGAACTATTGAGTGAATATTTGAGTATTATTTATTTTATATTAAATATGAAAAATATTATAAAAAATAATATTTCTATCGCTATTAAAATATTAGTTATCATAAATTTTTATTAAAATATGACATGTCTCACCGTTAATTTATACCAAACAAAATAAATAAGCCTATAAATTTGACAGTCCAGATTGCTGCTCATCAGCTTTGTGGATACAAGGGAGTAATCTTTTACTTTAAATATCAAACTTGATCATGACTATAAATTTGACTGGTTGAATGGGCAGGTATCAACTAGGAACCATAAGATTAAGAAGGGAGGGTTGTTGGTAAATTGAAATTAGTGTCATTGCTGAATTGGATGCAGAGGTTAGTTGATTAATTTAGGTTCTCCACTTAAAAGGCGAGAAGGAGCAAGGAATCATCATCCGCACATGATATGATATTGGTGCACCTACTCCCTTAACTCTCGTGATTGTTATTATTTCTGTACGTAATGGGAGCTCATGCAACCTAGTATCAGCCAAACCATAGTGGAATCCTTGGCAGCATCGCAATCAACAGTCCCTGCCATGGTAAAGACAGTGGACTTCTTAGCTAAAAGCATGCATTGCTATTAGCATTAACAATAGGTTAGAATAAACAAACGTCGTGTTTTCTCCGATAATGCATCATGCACGCACTTATGGGTTTAATTAAATTAATGCCCATGATACCGTTTGTGATGCTAATTAATTAGCATTGCATTACAAGCGTCGCTGACAAATTAATTATACACAATATGAGAAGGAAAATATTACGGCCGGTGAGATTCTTTGTTAACCAAAATAAATAGCCAACGAGCAGTGAGAAAACATCGAATACACTCAACCACCAAAAATAAAAAAAAGTCATGATATATATTATATTACTTATTACTAATGATGCAAATGGAAGAGAAGGAAGCGCTTATAAGTTACAGCAGCAGGGTTGAAAAATTAGTGATGAGTATTGCTGTGGTGGCCGGGCAGTTTTTCCTTGACACAGTTCATCAGACCCTTCTTCTCATGTGGACGCTCGGGTTGGTGTGCGGCCGAACCAGTACCCGCAGTAGATGTTGGGGGATCAAGCAGGCCCTGACCCCTTGCTGTCGTCGAACTGAAATTAGAAGTGGTGGTTCCCACTCCTCCTGCTCCTGGAAGCTTGTTCTTTACTCTATCCTTCGTTCCCTTTTTCTTCCTTCGCCCTCCATGCCCATCATCTTCAGACGACTATCACAACAAATAATCCATTACGTGCATAAGTAAGATTAAATGCATCGGGGATAAGACAACAATTAAACCCATTTGTTGTGGGAGGAAAACATTTCCTTATGAATATAATTATAATAATAATATTATGAGTATCAAAAATAAAATTTAAAAATAAATTTCATATTTTTTATATTCAAATAATTAAATTTTATAAATTTTTGTTACCATAACAATCCTTAATTTATATTTGATATTTAATTTTATAATTTATGATAATCTTTAATTTGTAATTAATATCCAACTTTATATTTTATTTTTGATATATATAATATTATTATAATTATAAACTATCAAAAATGATAAAAAATAATTAATATATTTAATGACAAATAGAATGATTTTTGTAGTAAATGCAATTTTCCTACAAAAATTATCTTAAAAAAATACTGAGCCATGATTAGCAACCAAAATTTCTCTTATATGTGCATCAAACCCAGCATAATCAAATTTAAATTTACTTAAAGATATATTGTGTATGTCGGACTCTGTTCGATTTCATTTGTTTAAGAGGTAAATCATAAATAGTCATATACATATATACCGAACTAGAGCTTGAACTGCTAGAGCGACGAAGATGACCGTGACCGGCTCCCTGCTCATGCCGCTTTGTATGGTCATGCACCGGTATGTCAGTCCTTGGCTCCTTAGCCAACGAGTCAGCCCTTGTCTGACCGCCCTGGGTACCAATACCAGTGGAAGCGGCGCCGGCCCCCACGCCCGTGGCTGCAGCCCTTTTTTGTCCAAAGCCAACGCCATGAGGAGTGGTGGTTGCAACCCCGGTGAGTTCCAGAGGGTTACCCCGTTCGTCGGTTAACTTCACTGGGTTGCCACTTATATCTCTCACATCTGCCATTTCTTTCTTTGCGTCGAAGTGTAGTACTCACAAAACGTTCGTTTAATTACTAGCAACGGCCAAGACATGTACATGTTCACACCTCTTAAAATGGAAAAACCAATGACGGTGGAGATTTTCATGTAACATTAGCTACACGTGGATTAAAGAAACAAACGAGTGATGCCACGTAAGAGGAATAAGGCCACGTGTAGCTTCGATGTGTGCCTTTTGGGGGGCTTGAATCTAATGATTGATGATTGAAGGATTGTCTTGTTTTACAGTGAGATATATTGGATGCTGGCAGGGCTACCGCTTACGGAAATATGTATTGAATTGGATAAGATAACGTCGTGTTTAATCCATATTCATAGTTATATTATTACAATTGCATTCCCAGGATCACATCTTAAAATACAGGAGTTGGGTTGGGTATTTCATTTAATAGTCCTTGGCGAAATACTCGGTCTGAGAAAAGTTAGAATTACGTAAAGCTTAAAGCCAAAGACGTAATCGATAAACTTCAAATTGCGTTAATTATAAGGTTCATCTGACACTGTTTCTTTCACTGCAAGTGCAAACAATCAATCAAAACAATTGGTATTACCTCACAATCTGTGAAGACCACAGCTTAATACCAGAAACTCAAGGGTTCGTGGCATGCTATAAACATTATATGTATCCTTGCAAAAACCAAATCAATCTGTACAAATAAAGGAGAGACAGAGAGTAAAAAGTACAAAAAAAAAAAAAAAGAGGACCCCCTGTTCTGTAAACGCTATCGTTTTCTTTTCTATATCCGCCCGATTCTTCTGTCCGTTTTCCACTTTTCTTCCTTGAATACCAACTTCACCCTCTAATCCTGTTGAAATAATGGGTGTGTATGCTGAATTGCGGATATCCCAAAATGAAGGCTAAGTGAGACAGCTTTTTCCCTTCCCACAATTCTTAGTCTGAGGTTGCAGAAAAGATCAACAGAGGAATCTGAAAAATAAAACATGTATGAAGTCCATTAAGGATACCCGGCATAATAAAATCCAGAACTCTAGAACAAACTTGTGATACACTTGATGCACGGAAGCACAATATTCCACTTACAACCAAGAGAAAATAGCAAACCTTCATTTGTTTGTGCTAAATTATACCATAAAACAGCCCGATGTCACTAATAAACCAGTAAAAGCAGTAAAAAGATAAAACAATTTAGGCTTGGTTTGTTTCCATCTAAAACATCTTGCAAAGGAATTCTCTCATTCACTATTTATAGTTAAAGAATAATAAAATAATGAAAAATATTCTGTTGAATGTTAAATGCGGAGAATTCGATAGAAAACAACCCTTTATTTTAAATATGAAATTGTTTTTCCCCACTTGTATGGCTTTATGCATAATTTTTTTTAATCGTAGGATGTATAGTAGACATAAAATTTCTTTACTTGTATATGAGTAAATGAGATTTTTTCTATAGAAAATATCTTCTGATAGAATAAAAACAAACTAAGACTTAATTTCTATAGATTTCACAAGAAAAAGAGGGGAAAAAGGGAACTTACTTACAATAGCGAAGCAGCAGTCTATTCCCTGCTGGATCTTGTCCAAAAGAAACCCTTTTTTCTCGTAGGGTGATTATCAAACAACGACTTGGAACCATTTGAGCCAAAAGAGAAGTGGCGCCTCAGGAAGGGCTTCCTAAAGGAACTTGTGCCACTGGCACTGGAGACCATTCCAGGACCTTGTCCTTGATGCCCTCTACCTTTAAAATGATCAAACACAACAGAATCATCATCTAGATCATTATCCAAGACCTGGTTCTTTGGTTTTTTATTTCTAGCCCTTGGATTCATTTCAGCTTTCAAAGCTTTTTCAGACATCTTAATAGTTTGTTTGTCACCATAAGTGCAAACTGGGCAAGCAGGATCATACTTGCTGATTTCAGGAGTCATACTCTCCAAACATTCAGCATGATAGACATGCCCACATATAAGAACAGCAACAACAGAAAGGTCATTACTTGCAATTATTTTTTGGGTACTCCAAGAAGACTTCTCAGTTAAAAGCTTTGAGCAAACACCACATGTTTGCAAATTAATGGTAGCCAAATGCTGGCTACTGGATGTAGCTAGCTTTTCACGATTATAACCAGAGGATTCAATATCAAAAGACTGTCTTGCTCCTGGAGAAGCACCCATTGGCTCAGAGAAGCCAGGTATAGACCAGCCATCTGAAGATCCACCACAAGAGCGCCTGGCCGATTCATTGCCCCATGAAGCAAACACTGGCCTTTCTTCAGACACAGAGAAACTACTTGGTGACTTAAATACTGGCATTTGGCTATCAGAAACATGCTGTGCTAGTTGGTGTCCAGGAGAATGACACGGACCTGTTGAGGTGGATGGAGGCAGGTTACTTTGGGATGACACAGGTGATGCTGCAAATGAAGTTAAAGGCAATGAAAGTGACAGCTTTGCGGGAGATGGACATGATGATTCTGCAGAACCCCTCACCTACAATGTGATCCATAGGTTGGAGACTGTCGGTCAGTCTATCCATTGAGTTAACATGTAAAAAAACAGAAAGATGCTTCACTACCATAACCTCACCTGTTCAAAACTCACATCCATGGAGACATTCCTTGAAATAGATTGGTCTGCCATGAACATGAATATCCATGTCAGATACAATAAATCAAACCACAGGAACACACTTAGGCAGAATGCAAATGCCAGCCATACAAAGCCAACTTAACAATCTAGATTTATAGGTAAGTGGCCTGCATAAAGAGATATATAAAACACGTATTCACTTTTTGTGGCCAGGTGTAAAACACAAATCAAAATACATAGCTTAACTTAAACCAATATGAAGCAAGGAACTCCTGATTTCCAGTAGTTCATCTATCTCCTAGTCTATGGATCTTCATATTTTTAATTCACTGCCCAATTCAAAACGGTTTGCTAAATCATAATCACCATTTCAATGGCATGTATTGCCGATTTTCAATTGTTTTTTCCTGTGTCTAGTAAGAGGAAGAAGCTAATTTAGCAAATCACCATGTTTCCGAAGCTAAATGTAGCGCATGTACCAGTTTCAGATATTCTATATGGCTTTGCAATTATATTAGGTGTCATTATTTTGGAAAGGTTGGTCACTCGTACTCAAGATCAATAATTAGACAAAGGCAAAGTTTAAGTAAGTGATGCAAAATCCAGTCTTATGACGCCTGGTTAAATTTAACCAATTATTCTCATGAAAGTTACCTGAAGTAGAAGTCCTCACAGGTCTGGTGGTTCCGGCAGAAATTGGCGATTTTTGCCATCTATGCCTTTGATAACTCTGCAATGGGCTTCCATCCTCTGATACATATGCTGATTCATTTTTACTTTCTGATCCATCATTCCGGCTAACACCATCAGAAAACCAACTTATAGAAGCATCTTCACCAACTACACGCCCTCGATGATCCCACCGAAAGCTCCATGTTGGAGAGTACCGTATGTTCCGATGCAAAATTTCACCGCTTGATCCACTTTGTATAGTCTTATCTCTAGCAGCAACACAACAAGCAGCGCCCATTCTCGAATAGAAAACAATTTAAGTTTCCTATGTCATCGACGCAACCGCCAATAAAATCCCCAAGTGCAACCTTATCCCATAAATACAGTTGTTTCCCTAGATTAGAGAATGAAAACATAAAACCAGTCGTCAAAGCATAATCCAAAACAAGTATCATTTTAACCCACTTTTTTACATGTATCATAGAGTGAACCAACATAAAAAAAACGTACTTGCAGATATAATTCCAGATTACAACACCGAACAAAAACCTATAAATAAAAGATTGGGGCCAAATTTAAGCTTAAAATTCGAAGGTACGGGCAACAGCTTCAGTACAATTAACCTCAGATGATAGTTCATATAACTCGATATAATTTTGAGTTTCAAGAAGCTTCCTATTCGAAAACGGATATATAAGCAAAAACAACCGGCAAAGCAATCTAAGTCATCAATAGAAATTTTAACAGTGAAATAACCATAAATGGCACAATACAGACGAAACACTAGTACTTAGAAGACTGTTCTACTCTCATCATATCATTGGTACCAACCTCCAATCACCGACAAACAATCGAATACTCAAAACTGAAAAACAGTATCAAAAATAAAATTTTATTACATGAAAAATGAAAAGAAAAAGGGTTCGGAAATGATCCAATCTGCAGCCCCTAAGAAGCGTAAATGAGTATATATCAAGAAAAAAAATGTGAAAAAAAAATATAGAAAACACTCGAAACACTTCAGAAGTCAAAATGATCCGAAATCAACGCTAGAAAATCGCATTTCACAATCCGAGCAACCAAATTTTCCATAGAAAAATAACAAATATACAAGTTTTCGCAAAATTAAAAAGGAATAACCACGGATTGCACGATCAATTTATCACTATATGGCTAACATACCTAACTATGGCTAAACCGACATATCCTCATCATCACCAGATTAGTCTCCTATGTTGTAACCAACCCTCGCGTGATCGAGCTGCAACTTTTCTGAAAACAAGGCTCGACGCTGCTGCTACTTGCGAAGGAAAATTCTAGTGAGAGGAAGAGTGGAGGGAGAAACAGAAAGTGTGAATGTGTGAGTGATGGTTGTTGCAGGGGATGGAGAAGGCGAGAAGACGAAGTGGGAAGAGAGGGGCGGTTAGGGCAACGGCGTTAGGTACCGTGGGAGGGAGCTTCCCTCTTGAGTTGAAGATTACGGGGTTAATTGATGCGCGGTTTTGGAATTTATGCTACGTCAGACTCAAGCATTTTAATTATTCCCGGCAATTTTCATAATCAGATCACAAACAATGCATTTTCCGTCTAACACATCCCTTAACTTCCTAGTTCCTGGACGTCCTCTGTACTGTTTTCCTACGTTTCTAATTTTCTCAGTCATTTATTGTTTTTGCTCTATGAAAAATGTATTTAATAACATCAAATAAGTTAGTGATCAGAGATAGTTGAAGTTGGTATTGAGATAATAAATTCATAACTATAAATAACATTACTTTAGGATTTATCTATTAATGGAGAATTTGAATAATAAAAATATAATTTATCCATTTACATATTACTTGAATTTATTTTATCCATGTAGAATTTAAAAAATTTAAATTTGATTTACCATTGACATATATTTTTTTAAACCATTAATAAATAAGAATATGATACATTATTAAAAAACTTAATAATTTTTATCAATAGTAAAAATATTTAGATAATTTTTAATAATATAACAATATATTGATAGATGATATTATAAAATTAAATTATATTAATAGTGAATTAAATTTAAAGAAATTAAATTTGATCTACTATCAACATAAGTCAATTTTACACTATTATTTACTTATGTGTCACCATATCAATAAAAAAATAATTAAAATTCTTTTTCTATTGCTAAAAATTCTTAATTATTATTACTCTTTTAATAATGTATCTTCTTTTTATTAATATTATAAAATATTTTATACAATAAATAAATCATATTTAAACATAATTTAAATTGTCAAAATTAATTAATTTCTTATTTATTTGTTAACACTTTGCTTACTTCAATTATTTTTTTATGAATAAAAAATTGCATACATATGATTTTTTTTCCATCATTAAAGACATAAAATCAAGACATTAAGATTGTATGACTAATACATTCACGACATATTTTAAAATTTTCTTCCGTCTAAGTAAGAGTTTATTGAAGATTTAAACTCTTAGCAATTGATAGATAAAGGTTGTGTTTAAAATAATAAATATATTAAGGCCCGTTGTCACATTGAATAAAATTTAATTGCGTAAGATAGATTATACAATCAAAATTTATACAATATTTAAGATTTTAAATAAATTATATAACTTATCCAAAAATCTCTTCTTATATATCTAATTTCGTATTCGTATAAGATTTTCTACTCCCTGATAGAAAGGATAAGGACTTAATATTTGTTGAATTTAAAAGACTCTTTTATATTCCTATCTCCTTTATTTATAAAAAAAAACAATTACTCTTATTTATTAAAAAAATATTTTTTTCATCTCTCTCTTCTCTATAAATACAAGATAGGATAATTTAATACAAATATTTATCTTATACATTTGTATAAATACAAGATAGGATAATTTAATACAAATATTTATCTTATACATTTGTAGATCAAACATTGTATAATATATTTAATAGTCCTTATATTATACTATATAATATGCAATCAAGCTATAAATTAATTTTTAATTGTATCTAGAGTTTGTTTAATATAATGATGAAAATTTTTAAAGGTATCTATTGTATAATAATCATGATTTCTCACCAATGGAATTTTTTTAATAATAATTACTTTTATTAAGGGATAACTAGTATAAAGACTTTTAGCAAGAGAAAAATTATAATTATAATTAAGATATAAAAAAAATTGTCATTCACTTGTGATTTTCTTCTCGTTAAAAGTATTTAAAGCTAATTCACTTTTTAAAAAAATAAATTATTATCATGTCTCAAATATAAAATCACAATATATACTTAAATATATCAATAATTAATTTTTTTTATTGTTATACATACTCTAACTTAATTAAAAAAAGTTTTGATTCAATAGATTACGTTAAGTAATTTATAGTTAATAGCATGTAACTAAATGATTTTCCTCATATTTATCTTTTTTTAATTAATTGACAATGTATGTCCATAATTATATTTTAAGTTATTATATCTTGTTTTGAATGTTAAATACATAAATAAATATTTGATATAAAATATAATTAAATATTAGATAAATATATTTTTATTTTGAATATATTTATTATATTAATATAATTTAATTTTAAAATAAATATAAATTAATTTAGTTTATATATATTAAGATATTTTTTATGTTATTTTATATAATTTTTAGTTTATTTAATAACTAATTTTATTAAATACTTCTAATACAATTAATTAATTTATTAGTTATTAGTTAAACTATTAGTCATTTGTGCTTCATATAGCCAAAGTACATATTTGCCGTAATAAATAAGTTAATTTATAATTTACTTACTTAATCAATGAATTATCAACTAATCTTTAAGGTATTTAATGCATTAGCTTATTTAAAAAAATAAGTCCTTATTTGATAAGTTTCATAGAATAACTTATCATTTATATGCTAATAGTCGTTTAAAATTTTTCTAAATTTGCCACTCTTATTTTAATTAAATGATAACTTATATTTTAATTATGCAAATAATTATTTAACACATCCTTGTTAATTTAATATAAATGAATAAAAATTAAATATACAATGTTATAAATATAATTAATTAAATTTGAGATAATTATATTTTTATTTTAAATATTTTGATTACATACTATAATTTGATTTCAAAATAAATATAAATTAATTTAATTTTTATTTTTATTTATATTAATATGTCCTTTTATATCATTTTATATTTTTAACTAGTTTAGCACTTATTTTATAAAATATTTACTATATAATCAACTAATTTATCAAATATTTGCACTAAATAAAGCTTAAATCCACTTGAAACCATCATATTATTCATTGAACCAACTTATTGGTAAATATTAAGGAAAATGCAAAGTATATGTTCCAAATTTAGAATGATTGAATTGTGCTCCATTCAACTTTGAAAATTTAAAAATCACCTTTTAAATTATACAAAATTTAAAATTAATACTTGCTATTAGTTTAATTTATCTTTTTATTAAATTATATATTTTTTATATTATTTTTAAATAAAAATTATTATATTATAATATATTAATTTATTTTATTATTTTTTGTAAATAATTTATACATTATGTACTTAATAAGGATTAAATAAGATATATAGAATGCTAGTCAAATAATAAAAAATGAATGGTAAGGTTATTTGTCAAAAATAATGAAATAAACTAGTATATTATAATATTATGATTTTTATTTAAAAAATTCATTAAAAATGATGTAATATAATAAAATGACTACTTAAATTGACAATAGATATTATTTCCAAATTTTTTGAAGTGTAAGAAGTAATTTTTAGGTTTTAAAAATAGAAGAAAGTAAAATCTGATCATTAAAAAATAAAAAAGGACATTTTACATTTTACCTTAAATATTATTATGTCACAAAAGGTATATACACTTAAGTAAATCAAATTACATTCACATTTGATGTTTGACTTAATAATATTTGCATCTTTTCAATTTTTTGAAAAGATATATTTACTTCGCTTATTCTTCAAAAATAAGAAAAGCAAGTGTATCAAAGGGAAGGATGTCAATAGATGCTGGGGTAACGGTGAAAGATTTTAATAATATTCTGAAGGTCTTGGTTCGAACCTCTTCATCGTTAACGGCGTAGGACAAGCATACGATAGAGTATACATTCTATGGGAATTTCAATAGTAGTCTTTTTCTATCTCTTGATAATTCACTTTTTTTTTTTTTGCAGTTTTAAATCCCTTTTACCTCTTCCTTTTTAGATTAATTTCATGCAAAACGGTATTTTTGGTGCTATAATTTTAACTAGAATTTCAATTTTATTTTTTAAATTTTATTTAAAATAAATTTATCTTTTAACTTTTAAAAAATGTGTTCAATGTTATACATTGAGCTAACATTATTAGCTTTTTTAGCAAAGGTGCTTACATGACATCTTACATAATGTATATAAATCATATTTTTATATTTTTATGGCAATTGACCCTTAATTTTAACCAAAATTTCAATTGTCCCCTAAATTTTTTAACCAAATTTACTCTTTAATTTTTCAAAAATATCGTCACTTTCATCATAATGTAAGGATAAAATGCAAATATAATGTAATGTCTTCCATTGTAAATAGCTAATATAAATAGTAATTAAACAATTTTAAATAATCTTTTAGGGATAAATTTGCCCATTTACTCTTTAAATTAAAGGACAATAAAATATATATGAATTTAGGATTAATTTGATATTAATATAATCTTTTAGGAATAAATTTGCCTATTTACTCTTCAAATAAAATGAGGAAACAGGAATGGATATGAGGATTGAGAACTTTGATGGGGATAAAGATGGGTAGAATAAGGAATGGTAAAATATATTAGAATTGGGATAGATATAGAGATTTTAATTTTCTACTTATATCCTATCCATTGTTATTTCTATATATATGTACTTGTTTGGTATAGATATTAGAAATCATAGTTGGCAATTATAAATTAAATAATTGATTATTATGTTTTAAAAGATGTTCAGTTATACTTTTAAAAATTTTCAATAATTGATTATAGATAATAATACTATTTAAAAAATAAGATACTTTAAATAACTTATTTTTATTTAAGTAACTTATTTTTTATTTGTGATAAAAGAAAGATAAAATTTAAATTTTTATATCCACAGTAACCTCAATTTTTTTTATTCTTTTACACTCACTATCCTTATTCTAATAGTATAAATTTAAAATTTTATACTTATATTAACCTTATTTTTCATTTTAAATAGCTTTAAAGTTTTCATAATGTGATTATTTGTAATTTTTTAAAATTAGTGAATATAAAATTAAATATAAATCTTATTTCAATTATAAAAATAATTTAAATAAATGAAAATATATATTAAATAATATATATAAATTAAATAGTATATATGATTATTTAATTAAGAATATATATTAAATAATATTATATATATATATATACCTTTTTTACAAACAATAATATTAAAAAGATTATTAAACTAGTGATTTTAATATAATCATATATATTTTATTGTCCTTTAATTTAACGTTGAAATATGATTATTTTGTGTCATCCAAATAAGAATAAATTATATATAATCAATTATTAATTAATATTATCAACTAAAAAATAGATTATGTATAATCAATTTTCAAAATTAATTATTTTCATTATTATCCCAAATAAGCCTCATAACATATTCGACAATGGATTAAGTATACCATGATTTTAAAATATAAAATTACATATGAAATAACTGTATAATGTAACTATTTTTTTAAATTATAATGTTCACAATTTGTCATGTTTTATAATTTAAATTTATATAGTGATTAAAAATAGTACAAAATTATTTTTTAATTATATATTTTGGTGCGGATCTTAGTTCCGCCTTCGGCAACAACCCGTAAATTTCAATTTTCGCAAAACATTCCACCGCGATAGCGTGATTAGAAATGCAGTATGTCTAATTTTCAAACTCAGTGTATGGAACAGGAGTGAGGAAATAGATAAATTCCTGCTCAATGGGGTGCGCTTAGTGTAAAGAATCTAGCTAGACAGAGAAAACATCAGTAATAGCAAAGGGTGTTTGTTAAAGATGCTTGAATCAGGATTCCCAAAAATTGTAGGCAGACAAATGAATTAGAATTTTTTTATCATAATTAATGTTTTTAGAATATAATTATACAGTTGGGAATAGAATAATGGAGAAAATAGACATAGACAATACTATAAATGATGGTTATATGACTACTAACATGACAAGGATAATACTAACTGAATAGCCTGACAAATTCGTACTATACTAACATTAGAAATTGTCGTTGTTTTATCCACTAAAAACACCACCCATGTGAGAATAGACTTGACAATTAGGTTGTTATTTATATATTATGTTGATATGTCCTGTAAATTTGAGTAGATTAAATTATTAAAAATTTAATTTATTTTAATTGTGAATTTATATAAATTAATTATAATTATGAATTTATAATTAAAATTTATATATTAAATTATAAATACGAATTGAATCAAATCATTTAGAATTTGATGTGATTTTTCAATGAATTTATATGAATTGAATCATTTAGATTGAAATTCACATGAATAGATTTTATTTGGATTAAATTGGACTAATCCATTTTACACCCTATGTGAATATGTGAGGGACTATGAAATAGAGTGAGAAATAGCAAGAGAAGTCATGACCCATGGTAGCAGGGTAGAGTGGCAGTTTTGGAGTGAAGGTAATAGACTAATAGCCCAAATGGTAAGGAGATGGTGAAATTTCTGAGGCTATAAAAAGTAAATCCTCTCATATGAACAAAAGTCCGGCATCAACAAATGGCAAAGTTGTATATAAATTTCATAGTAAAAATACTCTAAAATTATTCTGCCTTCATATGGTATCTAAGGCTCTCTACTCTCACGAGCTATTAACAATCCCGTCACCATGACCACATCTGAAACCTTCTCTGTGGTGCACCTCAATGCCTCAACCCATTTTCCCATCAAACTCACAGCAACCAATTTTCTTGTTTGGAGGAAACAAATTCACTCAACTCTCGTTGGCCTTAACCTTTTACATCATATCGATGGCAGTCAAGTTCCACCACCTCAATTTTTTCTAATAAAGATGCAACCCCAAACCCAGAGTATGTCAACTAGTATCGTTAAGATCAGATATTACTCAGTGCAATATTAGGCAGTTGTTCTGATGCTATTCAACCCATTCTTTCCCCTGCCGAGTCTGCAAAAGAAGCCTGGGAACGTCTCCATCTTAATTATGCCAACTCCTCTCGCTCTCGCATCATTTCACTCAAAATCAAACTTGCTTAAAATCTCAAAGGTTCGAAATCTATTACTGAGTTTCTCACTGAGATGCGATCTATAACGAATGAACTTGCCCTCATTCAAAATCCTATCAGTGAAGAAGACTTAGTTGTTCACATAATCACACAGCTTGGTGAAGAATATAGCCCTATTGTTGCAGCCATAAAGGTTCGTGAATCTTCTATTACATTTTCAAAGCTTTTTGACAAGCTTATTGACTTTGAAAGGATGCTACAAGACAAAGACACCAACACTACCCATGTCATAGCCACAGCCCATGCCACTCAATGACATAATCTCAGAACCTCCAACTCTTAACACAACTCACAAGGCCAACCTAATAACTCAAACAGAAATCCCAATCGAAAACCACGAGGAACACGTAACACTCAACCTCCATTCAATGTATCTTGTCGTACTAATCTTTTCTGCTGATTTTGTGACATCACAGGCCATGAAATACGAGAATGCAGAAAACTAGCTCGTTTCCTCAAGGAAAACCTCTTCATTGTCAACTTAACCCAGCTTACCTCACCTTTCTAACCAATTGCCAATATGACCACCTCCCAAAGTTCTCCTACAAGTCAGTCATGACTCTTTGACACCGGAGCATCACACCATGTCACACTTAATTTGTCCAACCTGTAATCCTTTTCAAAATATGGTGGTCCAGGTGAAATTTTCCTTGGTGATGGTAAAAGTCTCTCCATCTCACACGCTAGTCACTCACATTTTCCTACAACTCATCAACCACTTTCTCTCACTAATATTTTATATGTTCCCTACTTAAAACAAAATTTAATTTCCATATCATAACTTTGCAAATCTAACTCAGTCTCTATTCAATTTTTTGCTTCCCATTTTCTTGTGAAGAATCTAGGCATGGGGGTGCCTCTTCTATGGGGGGAGAACATTGATGGGATTTATTGTGCCACTCTTTTACATGCACCACAAATTCACGTCACTTCCAAAGTTTCTGTGTCTGATTGGCATCATAAATTGGGTCACCCTTCAAATAAAGTTCTCAAAATTATTCTTCGGAGTCAAAACTTAAATTGTTCATATGTTTCCACCTTTCATTGCACCTCTTGTTCCATTGATAAAAGTCATAAATTGCCATTTTATAGCAATTCTTTTACAAGCATTGCACCTTTTGAACTCTTATACACAGATGTCAGGGGAGCATCCACACCATCCATTGATGGATATAAATATTACCTTATTCTTCTTGATCACTTCACCAAATATATTTGGCTCTACCCTATGAAACAAAAATCGGACACTTACAAACTATTCTCTCAATTTAATAAACTAATTGAAAATTTCTTTCAATCTAAAATCCGATCTATCTTCTCTGAGAATGGAGGTGAATATCAAAAGCTTATTCCTTTATTTAATTCTCTTGGTATTTCTCATTTCACCTCCCTACCGTACATCCCAAAACATAATGGTATTCCAGAATGCCTTCACTGCCATATTATTGAAATTGGCCTCTCCTTACTTCACCATGCATCTTTACCAGCCACCTATTGGTCATTTGCCTTCCAGACCGCAGCATATCTCATCAATTGCCTTCCTGCCTCTGCCCTTTCCTTCAACACACCCTTCCAAGCTCTCATTCGACGCCCACCTAACTACCAACACCTCAAAGTTTTCGGATGTCTTTGTTACGTCCTTATAACTCTTCTAAACTTCAACATCGTTCCATTCTTTGCATCTTTGTTAGCTACTCCTTCTCACAATCTGCATATAAATTCTTTGACCCTTCCATCCACCGTCTCTACCTTTCTCGACATATTCGTTTTGTTGAGGATGTCCTCCCCATGCAAGTACCACACTCTCTTTTACTGTTACCACCTTCTATTTTAACTGTCATTGGCCATGCCCCTACGCCTGTTCCACAACTCCCACATCCAACTTCACTGATCCGTCTCCCAACCTCTCCATCCACTACGCAAAATGTCCACCTACCAAGGCTCATTTGCATTACCCATTCTATACACCCCTTCCACAATGCCACCATCACCTTCACCTTCTGATGCACCATCTGCACCACACTCTCTTGCATCCCCTATCCTTCCCTTCCAATCCTCCACATCCCATTGCCCTCACTCAGAGTCACCACTCACCTTATCTCCTGCTCTAACTGAATTAACTAAACCTACACCAATGCCACCCTTAAGACGCTCATCTGGACCCCTCAAGCCAAATTCCAAGTTTTATAATGACAAATACATCAATCTTAGCACCATACATCCACTACCTTTATCTCTAGAACCTACCACCATAAAACAAGCTGTCAAGGATCCTTACTGGCATAGAGCCATGGACGCAGAATTTAATGCCTCACTGCAAAATGGCACCTGGGAGCTTGTTCCAAAGTCCCATCACTAACCTATTGATTGCAAATGGATATTTCACATCAAACGAAAATCAAATGGAACCATTGATAAGTACAAAGCGCGTCTAGTTGCTAAAGGCTTCTTACAAGAACTCGGGCGAGATTACTTCGACACTTTTAGCCCCGTTACTAAACTAGTTACTATATGTCTTGTTCTTTGTCTAGCATTAGCTCAGAATTGGCCCCTCCGTCAACTAGACGTGAATAATGCCTTCTTGCATGGCACATTATCTGAAGAGGTCTACATGGTTCAATCTCCAGGTTATATTCATCCTCAATATCTAGATCATATATGTAACCTTCGCAAGGCTATCTATGGCCTCAAACAAGCCCCATGAGCCTGGTATCTAGAATTAAAACGTTTTCTTCTCAAGTTTGGGTTTTGCAAGTCATTAGCAGATGCCTTTCTCTTTATTTATAATCGCGGTGGTATCACTGCTTATTTTCTGGTTTATGTTGATAATATTATCCTCACTAGCAACAATGCCACTTTTTTGAATGTTTTTGTCAACAAATATGCTCAGTATTTCTTCCTTAAACCTAAATACTTTAAAATCATTCTGCCTTTATAACTCCTTTCCTTAATTTATAAAAGATCAAAGATAGAAACTACTTCATATTTTAGTCATAGCGTTTGTAAGTCAAATGATACATTCACATATGACATTCAGTTGTTCGCATTTCTTTCTCGTATCATTACATTTCAGATGAAAATAAAATGGCGAAGTGTGAATGAGTTAGGTGGCGATTGGAGAAGGTTGGAGGGTGTAAGTGCAACATTAATAAAGCGAGACGCTGAGTTGTGCACGCAAATGGAAAGTTATGTGCAAACAAATGTTGTGGTCCAACCTCCTCCTCTCAGTCAAAGCCTTTTTTATTTCCGAATATGCCCTCACCGTTGTCCAATTAGAGGGATTACATAAGCGCTGTCATGCAAGGACATGAGTGTCTTTATGCTCCAGATGATGTGGCTGACACGTGCAAGAGCAACGGGCTCCGTCGCTTTCTAAGTGGTCGCGTGTGCTGAGAATACAGGATAATCCATCTTATAAATATTTTTAGGGAAGTGAGGGATTTCTTAATGGCATTAAATATATTTAGATTGTGCGTACATTAAATTAATAAAAAAAGGCACAACATTAACCACACTTATACGGACTTTCACAAACCATTTATCAGGAATTAAAATCATAGCATCTTAGAAGGAAAATATATTTGTTTTCCGATATATATTGTTCATTATCGGTGAATAAGAATAAAATATAATATTAAAAAAGTAATAATAATTAAAAAAATAATAATAATTTTTTATTAATAGTATAAAATTATTTTATACTAATAATTTCTCCACTTTAAATCTATATATCAAAGTCCAAAAGAACTATATCGGAAATACTGGGGATGCAAAATACATTATTCATTTGTAGTGCCGTAAGAAGACTAGTTGAATATCTAGGGAAAAGAAAAAGTTAATGATAGAGCAATTAACTTGGAGTGAGTGTGTAAAGGATTTTAATTATGGTATATGACTATAAACAAAGGAAGGCAGATTAAAAATGAGAAATAGGAGAGTTCCGATCTATTTTAAGTGGTGGCCCAATGAAATGTTATTTTGTTTTAACAAGACACTTCAAAGTTTGAGTGTTAGAAATGCCATCTTTGAAATAGAAAATCATAGAGAAGGTAAGGCTGGAGGAGAGACCTTTTGCTTGTGTCTCCCACTTTGTCAACTTTTTGGGCATATTGTGGGGTGGCTTAATTAGGTAACTGGTAATGACCGAAGCCCAGAGGCCATATGCGTGTAGGCCCGGCTCAAGCCCATCTTCTGCAAAAGGAAACCTTCTATTTGGCTCAATCAGCAAATTAAAAAGACCATGTTCCAATTTTTTCCCTTTACGAAAAATATATTGGAATTTGCAGATCATGCATTGCTAACTTACAGAGAAGAAAAAAATGAATAATGACAACGAAAATTTTGCAATATAGATGAATTATAATTTTTTGTGAGAAAATTGCATTTTACCTGCACATAATTTTACTCATTTTTACTTAATTCACATGTAATATCAAATATTACAATTTATCTACTTATATTTTCAATTGTTAATACTTTAGTTATATAAATAATTTTTTATTCAAAATTTAACATAAAATTTATATGCATTGCATATATTTTTATTTTCTCTAATTTTAATTTAATTTAATTCCCACTCAGAACCAAATTATCATAAAAAATTTTAATTCTATTAGAAATTTATATTCTATAATTTAGCTTATAATTGTCAAATAAAAAGTACCGAATAGAGTTTTTGGAGGGTCAATTAATTTTGAACAAGTATTAAATTAAATCAAAATTTGAAAAGTAAAAATTATATGTAAATTTTCTATTAAATTTTAAATAGAAAATAGTTTAAATGGATAAAGTTTTAATAATCTAAAATACAAATGAATGAATTATAATATTTAAAATTATAGGTGAATTAAGTAAAAAGAGATAAAATATATTTTTTCTTAATTTTTTCCCAATAAAGACAAGAAAGCTTAAACCCGTGATCACAAATAAAAAATTTAGAATCGAAGAAAATAGGACAACATTGTGAAAAGCAACTAGAAGCCAAAAGGTTGGTTTGTTTGTTCATAAAACATCCTTTATTATAAAATTTTATTTACTTGTATAAAGTCTTATTTACTTATATAGAGCAGAAAAATTATTTTGATGATAAATTTATAGTATTTAATGTGACAATAGTGGAGGAAAAAATAACTTCTACTTTAAAATAAAAAATATTATTTTTACCACAATAAATAAAATAATTTTTTAATTTTTTGTAAGGGTTCGTTTGGTATATAGCAAAAATATGAGAAATTATATTTTTCAAGAAATAGAAAATTGTGACTTGTTTGATTGCCCACAAAATATAAGAAATCACTTCTCAAGAAATTGTATTTCTCACAAAACATGAGAAATCATTTATCTAATCCCCCTAGGTAAATAATTTTTTAATTTTTTATAAGGGATCGTTTAGTATGCAACAAAAACATCAGAAATTGTATTTCTCAAGAAATAAAAAACTGTGAGTTGTTTGGTTGCCAACAAAATATAGAAAATCACTTCCCAAAAAATTGTATTTCCTACAGAACATGAGAAATCATTTACCTAATCCCCGCTAGGTAACTTCTATTTCTTGAAAAATGCAACTTCGTACATGTCAATTAAACAACATTGAAAACTTTTCGAAAAATTCACATAGGAAGTAATTTTCTAAAAAATTTAACTTCCCGTAAGAACTTATTTCTCACATGAACCAAACGATTCCTAATTATGTTATAATGAAAAATGTTTGCCCTTAAAACAACCGCATGTAACAATGTAGGATGTGTATGGATTTGTCCAACGTTAAGATCATGAAAGCCTATTGAATTCTAAGTAGTTGCATTTATTAAGTGAAATAAGTGTTTTTATATAATAAATGAGAGGAGAAATTATGGCCATTAAAATTTGTATTTGCTGGTTAAGATTAAAATATAATTAAAATTTATATAATTATTTCAAAAATTATATAATTTTATTTTAATCATAATTCTTTAATAAGAAATTTGATAGTGATTATTCACCGCATACATACATGTGTGTGTGGTTCCACAAGGACTTGACCCCTCAAGAAGTTGGTTATTTTTTAATATTGTTGGATTATTTTTTTCAACAAAATTCAAAGTAAATAAGTGAAATAAAAAATATAAATCTCAATTTAAAAAAGAACGTGAAAATAATAAATGTCTTGAGTGGAATTCCTGTAAACTTATTCTATTGTATCGAAAGTTAGTGATGTTGAAAGAAAAATGAGATAAAATAACATTAACAAGCGGGGAAAAAATACAAAATATTTTATTTAATTTTGAAGTGATTGGGTTTTATCTCTTTAATTTTGAAAATTTGAAAATTATCCTTTTAAATTATATAAAATTTGAAATTAATACTTACTGTTAACTTAATTTACCATTTTATTAAATTACGAATTTTTAAAATTTTAAAAATGATAATATTATAGTATGTCAATTTATATTTTTTTATAAATAATTTCTCTATTATATAATTAATAAGAATTAAATTAGATTCATAGAGTTTTAATTAATTAATAAAAAATGAATTACAAAATAATATTTGAAAATTAATGAAGTAATCTAATATATTATAATATTATGATTTTTGTTTTCAAATTTCATAAAAAAATAAAAAATATTAATAAAATGATTAATTAACTTGACAATGAATATTAATTTCATATTTTGTAAAATTTAAGAAGATAATTTCTAAATTTTTAAAGTTGAAAAAGGGTATTTTATATATTTTCCTTAATACACGTATAGTAATATCATTTTAAATGTTATAGACGAGATCAATTAAGCGATGGAAACAAGATAGATACATTACTTAATAATTTTTCAAAGCATAGAATTTACCGGAAAGAGAGATACGTCCACGAATTGAACCAGGTATTTCAGATAATCAATCTAGTTATTTCAATATCGTAAATAAGATTTTGAGATGTCTATTGTTGATACTTATTAACCTCATTCTTTTTTTTTTCTTTTTTCCAATATCTTAAAATAAGATTTCGAGATGTTTATTGTTGACATTGATGAACATCTTTTTTTTTTTTTTTCCTCTTTTTGGCACTAAACATCATTCAAACATGTATAATAGTAAACTTTTTACCTATATGTATTAAATTATATTTGAAAAATAATGAAGTAAAATAATATATTATAATATTATGATTCTTATCTTTAAATTTTATAAAAAATTATATAATTTAATAAAATAATTAATTAATTTGACAATAAATATTAATTCTATATTTTATAATGTTTAAAAAGATGATTTCTAAATTTTTAAAAGGATATTTTATATTTTTGTCCTTAATACATGTATGGTAATATCATTTTAAATGTTATAGACAGATGAAGAGAAGATGAATGTATTACTCAATCACTTCTCAAAGCATAGGGTTTACCCGAAAGAGATGTATATCCGTGAATCAAACTTGGCATTTCAGATGATCGATCTACGTTATTTCAATATCTTAAATAAGATTTCGAGAGATATCTATTGTTAACATTAATGAACGTCATTTTTTTTTTCTTTTTGGCCTAAACATAATTCTATAATAGTAAACTTTTTACCTGTATGTATGTATTAAGCTTAGTGCGAGAATGCACCCTACAGAATTTGGAATCAAATCGTCTCTATTTTTTTTTGGAAAGCTGCGTAGAATAATATATGGGACTAATTATATGCCATATATAAATCTTTTGTTCACGTCGTACTTGAAATCAGAAAATTATGATTAATTTCCAGAGATTACAGTAGTAAATACTTATATATGTAAATCTTATTATATATCAGACGTAAATATTTATATGATATCCCTATATATAACATAAAATACACGTACGATAAGAAAAATACAGTAGATTATTTATTTATGGTACGTATTTCAGTACTTATCAGGTATCACTGGTTGAATTCCATCAGTTAGGAATGAGCTTGGAATGAGGCTTAGAAAGAGTGGGCGATGGATCGTATCTCACGTAATCCTTCGTATTGGCCCCCAGAAGCCTTTCATGAATCACTCTCAACTCATCCTCATTCAGTGCCTTCTTCGACGTCCTTCCCTTGCAAATCAAACAAACAATCATAATTATTTTAACTTACAACCTGAATTAGGGTGTTTGCCCATGAGTTTTGCGTCATGCTGTTAGGTAGACAACTTCAAAAATATGTCTCTGCGTTTGGGTGAGAGAGAGACAATAGGGTGAAGAGCTTAGAGAAGAAAGAAATATGTAGCTTATTAATTGATGCATATTCACATCAACCAAAACCTGAAATGCTATATAGAAAGAAACTCAGAACCCTAAAAGTCTAAATTTGCTAAAAATGGAGTATAAATAAAATAATTCAATCACATACCTTCTCTTCTATTGCATCCCCATCTGCAGCCACCTTACCGACAAAATTTGCTGGTCGATCTGCAAATACAGTAAGTACAGAAAAAGTGATTCTTCTGTTATATAATAATTTCAGCTCATATGATTCCTATGCAGGTGCCAATATATGCTGATTGAGAGGCATAAAAAATTCACTAAATCAAAATCAAACTCAGGTCTCAAATAAAAACTTCTATCCACTTCACATGCCTTGCACCAATTCTCATCTTGACCATTAGTAAATTAAACAAGATGGAATATCAAAAGCTTCTGACAGACATTAAACTAAAGTTCCCACTGAGTTTAGTATAATGTCATCGTTATTGGTGTAAATTTAAAACTATGAAGCACGAATTAACAAATGTCACTAATAAATCTCTGTTCATTCCAGGCTAGCTAGCACTGACTGACAATATGAGTACAGTAGGGTTTGAGAACAAAGGTTAAAGGCTGCAAAAGAAAACCTACCCACCTGCAAAACAAGTTGATAGAAGTGATCCGGAAATGATGAGAATGAAGAGCAGGCTGAACTTGTTGAGACCACCCATTATTTGCAACTTGTTGTTTTCTACGAAAACAATGTTTCCTACGTTTATATCAGGGAACAATCTACTTTACCAGAGAGGAAGCCGTGGAAATTAAGCTGCAAAATAGACAATTAATTCACTGCTCTGTGCTTCATAGTGTAACAAATTCAAAGGCAAAAGGTAAAAGGAGGCCACTTTCCTTTTGTTGGGGCACTAAGTCTAAGAAAGTTAGTGGAATCAAATATTTATATGCTAATTAATTAGGATAATATATACTTGAGTCCAATTACAGTGGAAATTATTGGTGTGCCCCTGAGCTTTAAAACAAGTTAAAATTTCAAGCATATATATTAGAATATCCATCTATGGTTGGGCTGATAAAAAAGGGAAACTAGGTTCCCATAAAATAGAATTTTGTGGAAGACGAGCGACGACAAGGACAACACACCAAATACCAATGAAATGAAAGGACATTAGTGGAGAATAAAGAGAAACACTGTAAAATTAAAAATACTCTAATTATCTTTACGTTGTTTTCTTCAAAGTGGTTCTAGGATAATATTGTTTCTACTTCCTAATTCAAGCATTATCTTCTCCACCCTTGAGGACTGTCAATAATTGTTGAGTCAATCTCACAAAGATTTGGCAACCTTGTGTAGCACTGCAGCAAAGGCATCGGATATATATTTACCAAACCTAAATTGCTCTTCGATGCAGTTTTCATTTTTAAAATCTTACATGATACCATTATGATACAAGTGCTGTAACTGCATCTAAGGCTCCCTTTTGTATAAAAATATCTTTTACATATAAATTAATAATAAAGGAATGATATATTACTTATCATAATTAAAAAAGTGATACTCTTTTTCAAAGAGAGATAGAAAATTTTAATTTTTTCAAACTTTTAAATAAATAAAAGATTTTCTTTAATTATAAAGTTTTATTATAACTAAATTTTACAAAAAATAATTTTTATTAAAATAATCGGATTCTAAATGCATTTCTATTTTAAATCTTTATCTATAATTGCATGCATGCTTGTAAAATCTGATATGAAGATGCTAAGTCATGGCACAATAATAAAGCAGGAAGATAAAATACTGAAAAGCATGGTTTTAAAATCAATTTCTCCTCAAACGCATGGACCAAGTTATCTACATTTTTGACAATCATCTCTAATGCAGGTTTTAGATATTATTCTGAGTGCTGTTCGGTGTCACCCTATAATTGCTGTTGCAGTGTATGTATCATTCATCTTTTTGGGTTGGAATCTTCTGAATATAATTATGGTCACTCTCTCAAGTGGACCTTATCTATTGGCCTTTCTGTTAACGGTGAACTTTGTACTGCAAAACAGGAAATGAAAACAAAATTTCGAGGACGAAATGATTATGGAACAATTTTTGGCACTGTTGGTTGAGGATTATATGGTAACAATTTAGGAGAAGCCATTGACTTGGAATACCTTTGTTTGAGTAATATATATATATATATATATACCACACATTTTAATGTCTTGCATTATTTTTTACCCGGACATATAAGATAAATACCATTACGTTTCAATAAATAAGATTAATTTGATTTAATTTAGAATGCTACATATTTTTAATATTTAAAATAAAGTATTTAATTCTTTAACTAACATTTTTTCCGATTTTTACATATGCGTGTTATTGTCAGGAGGAACACTGAATGGAGAGTGGACAAATGCTTTCATGTTATTTTTAGAAAGATAAAAATTTAAATTTATAATTTTTTAATTTTTATTTTAATATCCGTAATTTCAAACATAAAAAGTCTTTAAAGTTCATTCATATATTTCTGACTAAACATGATATTCACATCTTCTATGAGCTCTCAGCAATATTTTCCTTTGGACTTTAGATGGAACCTTTACAGCTGGTAAATTATTAATAATGGATATTGGATTAGTGACTTTATCTCTCTACATCCTCAGTTCCATTAGGGGGCAAGGACGTGTCACATTGGAAGCGAAGGATCAGAAATGTCATAAGATTACCAGGGAAAGTATCTTATCATCTTACTTTTGGGCATAAGATTTTCTTTATTTCAGAAATGAGATAAACGCACACGTTCTACGGAGACAGACCCGTATCAAGTGTAATATATCAAGTGTAATGGGATCCGGTTCCCATCTTTCTCCTTTTCTAAATGATGAGAAACATCTTACACGTTAGACTTTGTGTTAGTTGAAAGAAAAGCAGACTAACAGAATGGTATAACTGGGACAGAATTGATAATACCAGCATTGAAAAGTTATCATAATTGCGAACAAAATAAGGATTTGGTCCCTTTTCTCTTGGTCTTATATCATGGGGAGAGGGATAGGTTGGATGGGAGCTGAACTCCCAGCCCTATACCACACCATAGATTTGCCATTGAACCGAGGTCATCAGTGGCAGGATTTGGTCTAAATTCCAGTCAAGTCCATTAGGCTCTTGAACAATGCCAAGAAACATACCTCAGTAAAGTATACGCCATGCAAGGATGTTGTAGCATTGCTAACATCTCTTACTTTTAGCCAGACACCAAGGTGAGAAAGTAGACAATACAGTTAATCCAATCTCTAAATAGACAAGAATAAATATAATTACAAACCCAGGTAAACATACATCATTAGAATGAAAAATATACCCGATTACAAAAAAATTCAGACTGAAAGCTACGATGTCATAGAATACAACCCAACACACAACATATAATTAAACAGCCTGCACAGATATCCCCCAAGCACCATGATGACGACTATGATGATGAAGCAGCACCAACCGTTTTATCACTTTCATGGCGGAGACTGTTTGCTCTGCTGTAAGCAGCCTTCGCTCCCTGAAAATGCAAAATGAATAATCTTAAGTTATATGCAAAAATAGATTATTAAAAAGCTTCGACGCCTGCTGCAAGTTAATGATGAACAATTTTATAAATGAAAAAAAAAAAAACACATACTTGGAAGATTGCTCCTAACTTCTTTAATGCTTTAGCACGTTTCCTTAATACATCCTTGGAGACAGCAGGGTCTTTAAGAACCTGAGGGAGAAAAAATAACAAGTACAAAAGTCATTTTCGTAAAGTCTTGCAAGTGGTTTGACATTTCAACGTTCAAAGAACTTTGGAGTAAAACCATAAATTCTTGAACTAGCAGCCAAAACTACTAGTGGTAAGGTACAGAAAGCAGATACTGGAACCTACAGCTTGGCAGACACGTGACAGAGTTGATTCAATATCAACTACGTTGATTTGCCAAAGAGAATTAACCATGGCATCCTTCTTATCTTCAATGGCTTTTACCAAGTTTTCTTCTTTGTTTTCTCCTTCATTTAGCTTCTTGAGGTCTTCTTGAATTTGAATCAAGGACACAGCACCTGCAGTTGTGGCTAAATTTCATTAGAACCTTCCAAACTCATGAAAGGCCTAAATACATAGAATATTCAAATATTAATGGCTTAGTAGTTAGGAATAAGGGAAACTGGAGGTATTATTTTCATTTTAAATTTATCTTTTGGGAGGATAGCCCGCCATTCCATTTTTTTCACATCCAAATAGACCGTAAATAGTCTAAATACCTGAAGCCGCCATCACTTGAGACTTGATCATGTGTCCTTTGTCTCGTACCCACTCTGCCAAAAAGGGAACCTTCATGTACCTATTATCCTTTCCAATTTCTCTTGCAGCTTTTCTTGTGTAGATATAACCAATTGTATGTAGCATAGCCTCTCCAAAAGCTGAAGATAGTGCAGATTTGTGTTACTAAAGTTCTAGGGGAAGCAGATAACCAAAAATAAATAATTGCAAAGGTGCAGATTATGGCCATACATAGATTTTAAAGGGATGTAACTTACCAGCTGATGAGAGTCGACGTGCTTCTGAATTTGCCCATGTTGTAAACTCGTCCATCCGGTCATCAACAAAAGGTTGCAAACGATCTTTTAAAGTTGTTATAAGCTTTGCTTCCCTTTCCTTCTGCCATGCCTGAAGATTTGAAACAGTCTTAGCTACAGGAAAGCAAATGGGGCAAACTGTAATTGATGGATAAGAAAATATATATACTTTGATCTTTTCTTGAATTTTCTGCTTATGGACTTCAGGTTGTTCCGAGTCTTCCTCAATTTCTATTGATGCCATAAAAGCCAATGCAAGCTGTCCAATGTAATCCTCAAATAACTCACTTCCAAACAGCATCCCAAATACAGCGGCAGGGTCTATCATGGAATCTCTGCCAAATTGGGGGGAAAAAGTTGATGTAATTCAATGTTTCTTCACAAACCACAAAGATATACTAAAACCTTTCATTGCAAACAGAGATTCATCTGAAAATATTTAAAACAGAAATGATTATCTGAAGTTGATTAAAATTTATTGCAAATTAGGATGCATGGCAAGCTTTATTTATGTGTTTATATGCGTGTGTGAACTTACTGTGGTACTCCCGCCTTTCCATGCTTATCATATGCTTCACGCTTCTGAGGATCACTCAAAACCTGGTAAGCCTCACCAAGTACCTACATATAAACATGACAATAGTAAAGGAGGTAGAATGAGAAAAGAAAAGGATGTGGAGGTAGAAATGTGCCCATGGCTATAATAGTTAATTGAGCTATTTCTACCTTAATAACAAGTCATGAAAGAAAGATATTGAAACTTGTCTCCTTTAGTCAGTAATAATTATCAGTTTTATCATTAAAGAGTTGAGGCACTCGTATCTCAACATCTCATAAAGAAAATATTTTTAGGATTTTCCCTACAGTAGTATGAAGGAATATAATATTTTTATTACATCAATCTAGAAATATCATTACGCACCACTAAGCAAAAACTCCACATGATGAGATTCATTCCTGAACATGCTTACCTGAAAATTTTCAGCAGCCTTGGGATCTCCAGGATTTTTGTCAGGGTGAACTGTTCGTGCCTAGAAAAGAAAAAACAAGTTATATTATCATTCATCAATTTGACACTAAAGCATGGAGAGCTCAGGTGCATATACAAATATAGATAGTCTGTCTGAATATTAAACCCAAGAATTAGAAAGCATTTTCCCCTTAATTTTCTAGGACTTACCCCAAGTCCCAGCCCACCAAGTCAACATATACCAAAAGTTGCTAAGGAGAGAGTAATGCAACACTAGTGTAATCTACTACCAAAAACACTAGTATAATCTCATGGAGCAAGATTGAAAGTTCACTCCATGGGGCAAACTGAGCTCAAAATTAATAAATAGTTCAAATTTTACAAACGTCGAAACCTAAATGTATGGATATCTGAACTTCATCTTCAAATTTGGAAATGGTGTGCAAAGTCAAACATCTTCAACTAGTGAATTAAAAGAAGCCAGATTTAAAACCTATATTCCACTTAAATGAAATCACAAATCCTGTTTACTTCATTTGCTTATATAACTGTCGATAAGACTGGTATCCATATTTCGCTTAATGGAGATCGAGAACTAACCTTGATATAATAAGCCTTCTTGATCTCTGCAGGGGATGCATCAACCTTGACTCCTAATATGTCATAGTATGCAGTGTCCTTCACCATAGCTTTATATTCGAATTAAAATTCGCAGCTCTAATAACGATTTTAAAAGTGAAAAAAAGCACCCAACTGGTTAGTACCAACCCAACTTAAGCATGCCAATACGAATCAGACAGTAAGAAATCAAAATAGCTAATAATAGAATCTAGAACCAACTTTAGCAAATAGATATAAATAAAGATTTCACCTTCAACAACGAATACGAGAGAGGAAGAGAGAGATAGCGTTCCCAGAGAAGCCTGGATTAAACTACTGGACAATGCTAATTTTACCCTCTAAATATTCTCTGAGATAAACAGAGGGAAGCGGACTGTTTGATAGATCGGGGAGCAGATGAAAGGACGCCGTTTGAAACGGACACCGCGTAAGGTGCTTCGTCCTTAAGGATTAAGGAAGCCCTTTGATTACAGGTATAAGTATGTGAACCTGAACGCCAAGTGAAGTTTCTAGTATCTCGCGATTTAAGTATATAGACCCACGATGGTGTCACGAACCGGCGATTTTCTATTTAGCGTCGCGCTGACCTTTTGGTCAACAGGGGAGTCTCCACATAAAATTTCTCGTGACTCACTTGAAAAAATAGCAGATCATTTGCTAGACTTGTACAATAAAATCTCACATACAACGTATTTGTAAGTGTCCTAGCTCCAAGAACGCGGACACTTTGCACGTTGAAATACATTTTAAATCAAATGCATTTCGATGGAAATAAATATGAAAATTGATATAATTTTTTTTCCATATTTTGAGAGAGAAATTTATGTCATAATGCATTAAAATAAAAGTAAAAATGTGAGGATCATAATTTATACTTTTAATCTCTCTTTAAGTTCTTGAATCATATTAAAATTATTAAAATATCTTTAAATTTAAAAAATTCTAAATAAAATTCAACAAATGCATTTATTTCTAAAATCCCACCATGCTTATTTTTCCACCAAATTTAAAATTGTCTATTATTACCTACTAAATTATTTACAATAATTCAATAATCGACGACCAGCTTAAATTCAAGAAATTTATTATCATATATTTTTGTTGTTTATTATGTATACTTAGAAGAAAATTATTTATTTTGTATGTTTTAACTAACATGTATCAATTCTTAGATCCTAGAAACATGCTTTCATACTGGATTAGTTTCTCGTCATTGAAAAAAAAAATGAACAAAAGTATGCAAATTTGTAACGGCATCTTGTGTATTATAAAAATACACTTTTGCCCATATCATGATTAAAAAAATTAACACAAAGTTATATTCTTTGCTGCAAGATCTCTATTATTTTAATTAGAAAAAAAAATTGCAATGGAGTAAAGGCTTGCTTTTGAATAGGAAAAGAAGCCATTCTAAAATTGATAAGCAAAACGATAGCATGTTGAATCTATGTTAATTTTTTTTAATGAAAAATAATTTATGTGCATAAAGAGTTAACAGTTCAAAATAAAAATGGTAAAATTCTGTAGATAAAATTAGTAAAACATGATTTTTTTTATTTTTAAAATGAAATGAATTTATAATCATCTTCATGGAAATACATTTTTTTGTTTCCTCATTGAAAAGTCCGATGACATTGCTAATAATAAGAAAAAAACACGATTAATATGATTTAGGAGCACATTATTTAATTTATGAAAATAGAAATGGATGGAATCAAATGAGCAAGAGTAAGGACAGGATAATTTGTTATTTTTTGAATTATTTTGTTTAAGCTAGAGATGGAATTACACTCATTATAATTCCTTTTTTTGTTATTTTGTTCATATGTATATATAAATAAAAAATAGCTATTAATTACAATGAAGGTATATTCATAATTAGTAAAATTTTAAAAACTATAATAAATGGTGGTGAGTGGTAATGTATGGTGAACATCTTGGTGGATGGGCAAAAGAGGTGGTGATGGATGGAGTGAAATTAAATAATAACTAATGTTAATAATTTTGGTAGTAGTGATAATGGTAATAATAGTAAAGATGGTAATAATGCATGATGGACATAGTGATAAATGGTAAAGAAGATTGTAATTAGTATAAATGGAGTGGAATTCAATGACAAATGATGATGATAGTTATGGTAGTGAATGACAAATGGTGGTAAATAGTAAAGGTCATATTAGATGTTTGAGGAAAAAATGGTTAGTGGATGGAGTGAATTGAATGGTAGATAATGTAGATTATTATGATGGTAAGTGATAAAGATAATAGGTGTTCAATGAAGGTGTTCAATGATGGCAAAGATTGTGATAAGTGATAGAAGTAGAGGTCTAGGTAGGTGGCATGTTGTTAAATGAGATAGTAGAGTGTGTATTATTTTTTGTGAGCAACATAATGTGAAACTTTAAAAGAGGAAATGGTTTTAAATAAGGGAGTTAATTAAAGGTAAATAATGTTAATTTTTTTCATTACGTATAAACTACACATTTAATAAAAAAATTAAGTGTAAACTTCTTTTTTGGTTCTTGAAAACTTTATCTTTTTCTCATTTTTTATCCATATAAATGTTACATCCTCCTTAGAATTTTAATTATTTTAGAATTTTAAAATTTCTATATGGTGAGGGGGAAATAATTGGCTTTAGCAATGGAATTTTGAAATGAAAATTTTGTGTCAAATAAATAAATTTTGATAAGAAAAATGTGAATAAAATGAAAGGAAATAAGAATTAACCAATTAAATAAACTCTAAATAAAAAACTTTAGGTAAATGAAAGTAAATTATTTTGAATGGGCATTTAATTAAGGAAAAAATATGTTGAATAAAAAAATTAAAGTTTACAAATATTTAAAGGTAATTAAGTAAATATAAAAGAGATTTAGGGTGAAATGATGAAAATGCTCCCATCCTTATTAAAACAACTTTAGCTATAATCTTTATTATTCCTTATTTTTCTCAAAACCTTAACTTCCTTTTAACTATCTCATTATCCATCTTCTTCCTTTTCACAACTCTTTATCAATCAAGTAACTTGAAAATAAACTTTCATCAAATTATTTATTCAAACAATGTAAGACCTCTAAGACAACTGGGCTTTCTATTATTTTCTTTGGATTTGGAAAATTTTAAGCTTTTAATTGAAATAAGGGAAAATAGGCTTTAATGTGGAAATCTTTAGGGTTTTCATTGATTAAAGCTAAGAGATAATAAATTCAACCTTCCAAATCCTCTTTATTAAATGAACAAACATTCTAATTCAAATTTAAAGATTTGATTGATATTTATAGTTAAGTTGAGTTTTAGGTTTTAATAAACATATATGTATAAAATGTAAGGTTAAACATTGATTTAATTAATTTTAATGCTGGAATAGAGATTGATAAAGCAAAATAAATACATGTTATTGATTTAGTGTGGACTGGAAGACTGATCAATGAGTTTAGGTGAGATATTTTACAATATAAAAAGTATTTTTTGTAAAATTCTACAACCTGGGAAGGTAGTCAACTATATAATCACTACATATCCTAGAATGTGTTTCTAAGCAAGCATAATTGCTCTCTAACATTAGATAATTGATTGCATAGTTGGCTATAAGTTCATAAAGCAACTTTCGAGAAGCTTATAGTTAACTATATAGTTGACTACTAGCCAATAGAAACTTTCTGAACTTTGATAGTTAACTACATAATGGATTATAAGGTTATTCACTTGCTCTCAAAGCATATCTATTCAACTATACAGTTAATTATACCTCCACTTTTAAGCTAAGCATAGTTAACTATACATGAGAATATATTCAATTATTATGAATGATTGCTCAAAAAGAAAATCATTAAATTAAGTAATGTCTAGGTGAGAAGATATGAATGAGTGTAATATATGTTGAATCATGTATTTTCAATATGGAATGAGATAAGTTATGGATTGAATATGAAAATTGAGTTTTAAAAAAGGTGTTTGAATATATATGTTGTATGGCATTATTTTTATTAATTATATGATTAATGATATAGAGATAAAATATGTGGCCATGTAAAAAGGCATAGAATAATTGTGATTAAGCTATGTGGACTTAATAAGAAAAAGAAAAATGTTTAGACATGAGAAATGTGATGAAGTATTGTGATATATGAAATTAAGATCCTGTAACTATAAAGTGGGGGATAAGGAGGATAAGGATAGACTTGTAAAGGATAAAGTAGACTAGGAATCACAAAAGGCAAAAATGAGTAAGAAGCTTAATGATAAAAAATATTTCATGAAGGCCAAAATGGAAAAAAATGAATTTCACATAAACAAAAAAGAGGATTTTCAAGAATTAATTTTTAAGCAAAATATATGGACCTCCCTTTAATTTAGTCAAAGTTACATAAACTTTCTCTCTAGTTTCAAAATATATATAAATATCCCTTTAATGTAATCAAAATCACATGGATTTCTCTCTTCATTTTTAACTTCTTTACTCCTACTTTAAAATATTGTAAGCAAGTGACTTAATAAATTATTGGGTGGGCTTATCATAAAGGTTCTATTGTAATATGAATGTCTTATAAGCTTTTCAATTAAATCTAAGTAATTGTATTACTTTTAGTCTTTTTGACTCACTTTATGTTCATTTTCCCTTTATATATGATGGGTTCTGCAGTTATGCGAATTATACAATTTATTAAAAACAAGTATATCAAACATTTCTCAAATTTAAACATAGCAAAAGTGAATTTTTTCATTTGATATCTCAAAGATGAATATAAAAATGCTTTTCTAGAATTAAAAAAAATGCTTAACTCATGTTTAATTTGGATGTGAGTTTCTTATACCTAATAATAGAAAGTGTAAAGTCAAGTAGAGTAGTTGTTATTTTCTTTTTTTAAGATGGAGTGAGTGAGAATAAAAGAATAAGAAAAAAAAATTTTCATCATGGTAGGAAGAGTTAAAGATGAACTTGGATGCAAAGAAAGGCATAAATCTTTCAAAAAATATCAGATATTACTTAAGTGAAAACTTCTCAATTAAAAGAGTAATATTATTGTTTTAAGATATACAATATATACAATATTAGAATCCTCAGTTCATGCACTTCATTTGATCTCTTTTATAATAATTCTATTAATATTATAATTATCAGTTTAATGGGTTAGCTTAGAAATGATATAATTTTGCCTAACCTAATATTAAAACTGATATAAAAAATGATAACAATATCCTGACCTGATAAAAGATTGAGATTGATTAATGTTAATCCAAAAATAGTAGTAAATAATAAATAATTAATTTATTATTATATATTTATATATATTAAAATAATAATTTTGATATATTAAAATTATATATGAGTAAATAATTTTTAATATTAAAATTAATAAATTTATATATTTAATATTATCAACATATATTATATAAGTTTATCAAAATAAATAATTATATTAAAATTTAAAAATATTTAATATTAAAATTAATAATTTTATATATTTAATATTGTTAATATATATTACATAAATTTATTAAAATAAATAATCACATTAAAATTAAAAATTAATAAAAATTATAAGAGAAATTTAATTTAGCATCCTAAAACTTAAAAAAAATTGCACAAGTAATTATTATAACTAAATATATATAAAATAATTATTATAATTAAATAAATATATTAATTAGAGTAATAAATTATTATTAGTACAGTAAAATAGTGATATATTTATATATATATCATGAATTTAGTTAACAAAATATTTGTACCTATTTTAATTAATATTAATTTTTTTTAGTCTAAGTTCTGTAATTTTTAATTACTCTTCTAATTAAAAGTTTTTCATATTAAAAAATATTGTACTTTGATTTATTTTCTTTCTATTTTAGTTATATCCATTAATAATTATTATTTTTAATTAATTAATAATATAAAATTAATAATAAACAAACAAGTAATATAATACTAGTAATGATAATAATAATATTAATAATAATAATAATAATAATAATAAAATATAACAGGTTACAATACTTACTTAATAAAAGTCAATTTAAGATTGGAATTAGGACTAATATTGGTATTATAACAATTTAGCTTAACTTAACTTGATAAAAAAAATAGTCTAATTTGATATTTGCCCGATGTACATTTTTTATTATTGGATTAATCCGATGAGTTTAGGTTTTGTTTTCACAACTATAAAAGTCTAAATAGAGCTTTGTTTAGGTGCAAGAGGGTTTTAACCTTTCTAAATTTTGTAAAATTACGTATTTATACAAAAATATTTTAAATATTTTTATTTTCGCTCTTAAAAATTATAATTCAAGATTTGCCATCCACTATAATTCAATTTTCACTAAATCACTTGCAAGTTATATCCATCCATTAAATGCTAAGATTATTAATTCTATAAAATAGTTGAGAATAAACCCAAAAATGACTTTGCTTTTGGATTTTTTTATTTTTATATTTTTAAAAATTTTATTCTCAAAAATTATTTTTAAATTGAAAGAAAATAAAAAGTAGAGGGTGGTTGGCATTATAAATAAAAAAATATTTTATTTAATTACAAAATTAGCATCCATAACAAGAAAATAAATTCAAAAAATAATTAATAGTTATTTTTATTTTTTATTTTTAATTAATATATTTAAAGAATAATTTTTAAAAATAGATTATGAAAATAAATTACCAAACAAGTTTTTCTATTTTTAAAAATGATAAAATAAAAAAATATTTTTAAAAATAAAAAATAAGCAGAAGTGTGTTTGGATATGTTTTCAGATGTATTTGGATATGTTTTTATTTTTGTATTCTCAAAAATTATTTTTAAAAATTATCTTTAAATTAAAGGAAAATAAAGAATGGAAAGTGGTTAGTGTTGTAAATAAATAAATATTTTATTTAATTATCAAACTAACATTCAAAATAAGAAAATAAATTTAAAAAATAAGTAAAAGCTATTTCTATTTTTTTATTTTTAAGTTACATGTTTTGAAAACAGTTTTTACAAACAAATTTTGAAAATGAGCTATCAAATAGGTTCTTTTTTTAAATAAAAATAAAAAATTATTTTTAAAAATAGAAAACAACTAGTTATTTTTGTATTTTTTCGAAACTATTCTCAAAAACTACTTTCAAATTGAAGGAAAATAAAAAATAGTTGGTAGTTAGTATTGTAAATAAAAAATATTTTATTTAATTATAAAACTGATATTTAGAATAAAAAAATAAGTTTAGAAAATAACTAAAAGTTATTTTTATTTTTTGTTTTTAAATTATACATTTGGATAATAGTTTTTAAAAAATAAATTTTGAAAGTGGATTGCTCAATAGATTCTTCTATTTTTAAAAATAAAGGATAAAAATTATTTTTAAAAATAGAAAACAAATAAATGTAAAATTTATTTGTTATTTATTAATGACGAAAAGATTTAAATCGATGATCATCAATATATTAATCAAGTATTTCATCATTAATCCATCATATAGTGCTTCATTATCGCTTCCACTCCACTGAAGAATAGAATTTTTCCATGCTTTATGACGTAGAACTTACTATATATCCCAAAAACAAAAAGCAAAAAAAACTTATTATATACGTATTAGGATTTAGGAGGCAATATATTGACAGATATATCAGTTTAAATTTTAACAATTGTCAATTGCGATTATAAAAAAAATTGGACTTTTTGCATGAACGGAGATCGTAGTTCCGTATTAAAATGCTGAGAGGATGTGGCCCTAAGGTGCTTATGTGCCCCAAGCCTATATATGTTATGCATTAATGGGAATACAAATTAACTCATTCGGACTACCCAAACAAAACAAAAAACTTTGTCGGAAAGCTTCATCAAAATCATATTTGGCTGTCGCATTCCTACCTTTTATTAATTCCATCTCAGAATGGTAATTTTATGCAAAATTAAAAATTTTAAGACATTAATTAATTTTAATTATAAATGATTTAGAGTAAACCCTCTTTTCATCCTTATAAAATTCACTTTTTATTCATTTCGAAATGTTTTCTATCAAGTTTATTCATCTAAAATATTAAATTGTTCAGTTTTATCTTTTTACTAGTGTTTTATGAAGATTAATTTTCTTGATATTATCTCTTTAAAAAATAGAATTAGATAAATTAATATTTCATATGGATAAAATTAATAGAAGTTATTTTACAATAATAAAAATAAAAAAGTGAATTTTATAAGAACCAAAAAAGAAGTTTACTCAAATAATTTATCTTCAAATTTTAAAATAAATAAATCAAATTCAAAACAAAATTAATAATCTAATTATAAAATTATTCAATCTCAATTTGTTAAGAATTTAAACTTGTGATAAAATTATCTTTTTCTATAAAATTATTAATGACTAGCGAGCTAGATGGGTTGTTACTTTCTACATGTTATTTGTGCACTCAACCTAACCATGAGCTCACCCCTCAAGCGTGAAATTAAGACTTATATATTCATCCACAATATTGAATGTTAGTTGTATCTAGCACGCAGCAACAGTAATAGTAATTAAATAAAGAATGGCTGGGATCGTCAAACTTGTCCAAGTTTGTGCAATATTCTTGGCCGTTATTCTGCTGGCAAACGCAGGCAAGTTCCGATATCTTATTGTTTAACTAACTTTTGGGTAAATTTTATAGTACTCAGAGTTTCAAAACTCAATACAATATGAAAGTCTAAAAAATAGTTAGATTTTAAAATTATCTAATCATGTTTATTAAAAAAATAAATAATTATAATTAAACATTTAACTTTAATATAATAATTTCACAAAATCATCATGATACTAAGAGCTTTGAAACTCGAGGAAACGTAACAAACACTAACTTCTAACTTAATAAATTGTTGGTACTGATTTTGTTTTTTTGTCGGGAAGGGGATGAGCTGAAAAGGAAGGAGAGGTGCTGGCGGAAGAGCCAAACATGGCTGGGAAAATGCTTCCATTCATCAATGTGCAGTGAACATTGCAAGAACTTAGAGAATGCAATTGATGGACACTGCGGATTTCTCTGGAAATGCAAGTGCAAATTCTGCGATGACTTGCACTGAATGTACCATCATCCATTTCCCTCTTATCCCTCTGGGAAATTTACTTCCACCTTTCCCGTCTTATCAATAAAATCTCGTCAATATAATAATTACTTTATTATCATCATAATACGTTAACTACGTGTTTATCCACAGTCTTATTTATACTTAGTGAGTTCAGACCGGTTCCATCAATTCCATCCAAACAAATAAATAGTAATGAATCAATAAAAATTTTTAAAGTAAAAGATATGTTGATGTGAAATATCAATTACTTGTTAAATTTATTGAATTGCATAAAAGTGGGACGCTCCAAATTCAGAAGCAATTTGAAAGGGAAAAAAATATTAATATTTTAATTTTGGGGCGGTGGTTCACCCATATTTTTTTTTTATCACAAATGAAAATTGATTTTTCTTTTACTTCGGGCCTGCATTTGTGGGCCGTGCCCCAACTGTGCTTAAAGCAACCCAAGAAAAATGATCTGACAAAAAAAATATTAGACCGTCAATCTCTGATGCCATTAACGGTATTAACGGTCTCCAACTGAACGATACTCGTTTACAGCCTTGCCAAGTTCTGGATAAGGCATTGCAGAAAGGTTATTCTTTCTGCTATACACGATTATGGAGGTTTCAACCATGTCCCACGCTCTGCAACTCCATGCCCAAGTTCTCAAATTAGGCACTCGAAGCAGCCGAGCGCAACAGGACCTCTCAAAGCTCTTCACTTTCGCCGCTCTTTCACCATCCGGTGACATAAATTACGCTCGTCTTATACTCAGTTCTGAACCCTACTTAAACTCTTACTACTACAACACCATGATCCGAGCTTACTCTTTGAGCCCTGACCCGTCTCATCCATTGCGGGCCCTTTCGCTGTTCCATTCTATGCTCCAAGAAACGAGCCATTTCATCCCCAGACCCGACAAGTTCACGTATCCCTTCGTATACAAATGTTGTGCCCGTTTGAAACTGACCCGTGAAGGTAAAGAGCTTCATGGGTTGATTATAAAACTGGGTTTAAATTCCGATAGGTTTATCCAAAATGCATTGATTCATATGTATTCAGAGTTTGGGGAGTCAGTTATTGCGTATGAAGTGTTTGAAAGAATGTGTGATAGAGATGTAGTGTCTTGGACGTCAATGATTGATGGGCTCGTTGACGATGGTCGACCTATGGAGGCAATAAAGTTGTTTCAACAAATGCTGGATGCTGAAATTGAGGTGAACGACGCTACATTGGTGTCAGTTTTAAGAGCATGTGCCGACACTGGAGCTTTAAGTATGGGGACTACAGTGCATCGGATTGTGAATGAAAGGAAAATGAATACCAAGGGAAATGTTAACACAGCACTTATTGATATGTACGCAAAGAGTGGGTGTATTGAAAATGCAAGGCAGATCTTTAGTGATGTTTTGGATAAAGATGTTTTTGTTTGGACAGCAATGATATCCAGCCTTGCTAGCCATGGACATTGTAAGGAAGCTATTGACTTATTTGTTGAGATGGAAAATTCTAACATAAAACCCGATGAAAGGACAATAACAGCAGTTCTTTCAGCTTGTAGGAATGCAGGCATGGTTCGTGAAGGTTACATGTTTTTAAATAAAGCACAAAATCGATATGGTATAACACCGAGTATTCAACATTTTGGCTGTATGGTAGGTCTCCTTGCTGGGGCAGGGCGTTTGAAAGAAGCGGAAGATTTCATTAGTAAAATGCCTATAAAACCTGACCCGGTCCTTTGGAGGAACTTGATATGGACCTGCAAAGTTCTTGGGGACAGTGATAGGGCAGAGCGTTTGATGAAACATCTTGAGCTGCAAGAGTTGAATGCAGATGATAGTGGAAGTTTTATACTTGCTAGCAACGTTTATGCATCTTCAGGGAAGTGGTGCAATAAAACAAAGGTGAGAGAGTTGATGAACAAGAAAGGGCTAGCAAAGCCCCCAGGGTCTAGTAGGATTGAGGTTGATGGAGTTATCCATGAATTTGTAATGGGAGATTACAATCACCCTGAAGCAGAGAAAATATATGTCAAATTAGATCAGACGGTAGAGAAAATAAGTAAAGAAGGCTATCATCCAAAAGTTTCTGAGGTCTTGCTTGATATGGATGACGAGGAAAAGGCAATTCAGTTGCTTCACCATAGTGAGAAGCTTGCTGTTGCTTTTGGACTAATAAGTACATGCCCGGGTTCCAAAATCCGGATTGTCAAAAATCTGAGGTCATGTGAGGATTGTCATGAATTTATGAAACTGATTTCTAAAGTATACCAAAGAGAAATCATAATAAGAGATCGAATACGGTTCCATTACTTCAAAAATGGTGTCTGCTCTTGCAAGGACTACTGGTAGCATGAAGATTATTCCAAGTCTTCTGCAGAATTAAAACAACCTGCTATGCAATGAATTATGGTTTTATGCAAAATGCAGCTAGCTGAGTGTCCGCGCGCGTGCCTGCCTGGTTAGCTTTTGGCTTTTTCTTTTCTCTAAATCTTTTGGGAGAAGGGGGAATCTATGCTAAGCAGCAGCTCTTTAGACCTTTTCTTTTTGGACACACAGGATGCATTGACAATTCACAAGATTGTAGATTTTGGGCGAAACACATTTGATATCCAAAAGCATTTTATTTATTCATGAGTTAACAACTGAGCTCTAACAGACAAATTATCAGGCTGAAGAAATTTGAAGCTTCAGTAGTTTGAACATTGAACACTTGTAATTTATCATCAGTCTGAGGAATTATTGTTCAATTGAACCAACTCGAGATATTTCATGCGATACTAGCATCTTTGAATCTCCATAAATTCGTCTCTCTCTCTCTAAAAAAAAATAGGCTTTAATTTTCTTGTATTATTGAATAAAATTTCTCCAGAAATTTCTTCTAGAAAGAGAGCAAACCTGGATATCTGATCCAGCACCTTCATCTCTTCAAAGTTGCTTTTCAATGAGCCAAGCAAATGCGCATATTCTTTAATCCCATTTCACTTTTACACGTGTAATTGTGCGCCAACCAGTGTATCTGTTTTACAACTTTGGCTCCACTAAGATACAGAATTGAAGAAACTGGTAGGAAGTCCCTCAAAAACCAAAAGGGTAATACTTGGGCATGTATAGGAGAAAATTTGTATTAATACATAGTTTTGGAAGTTTTGTGAAATTTTTTCATACTTTTTCGTAACATTTTTTTTTTATTAAAAGCTACAATTGTTATAATGAATTAAAACTTTTTGTTTATTTATTGCAGATAAAATCGTTGCAAAATTGCAATTTTTTTTTATAAAATTACTATTTTTATGATTTTTATATTAAACATTAAAAACTTGCAAAATTTTTACATCCGTATCAAGCGACACTCCAAAAACAATGCCAAGTTAAAGGTCTACTCTACAATTTGACTTGCTCCCTTATTTTGAATGATGATGCTGTACAATTTATTTGTGGACCCTTCAATTCTCTTATTATAACTTGCGTAATTTCAGTGGACAGTTCTAAGTCACTATAACTAAAACCCACATCATCTAGAACCTTATATCTCAATTAAAAAAAGATTGATTTCCCATCAGCCAAGAATGAGGACAACTTTCTATCAAAGCATGTGAACCGTTGTAAGAGC
Organism: Sindora glabra; assembly: GCA_020226215.1. Classification (NCBI taxonomy): domain Eukaryota; kingdom Viridiplantae; phylum Streptophyta; class Magnoliopsida; order Fabales; family Fabaceae; genus Sindora; species Sindora glabra. The sequence goes on from CM035225.1 coordinate 1,183,813, forward strand.
ATGGCCTGACCGCATGCTTTCCTCTTTTCCTATTAACAAATGTAATAAACTAACTTTTACTAAAATCCAATCAAATCAATTAAAAAAAAAAAAAAAACGGAGGCGTGACGGGAGATTTCATCATCTTTGCTTCGCTGCCTCTCTTCTTGGGCCCTTTTTTCTCCCTTACGTAGGATTATAAACAAGGATACTATAGTACACTGACTTTCCTCTTCCTCTCATGGTTCTCAATTTGTTGCAGAACTAAATGAAATGTATATTGACTCTCACCTTCTTTAGTTTTCTTGTTTGCTAAGGAAGTTAAGAAAAGTCGGGTCAGATTTATCGTGCTTAATTTGTCTCAGTTTATAACTTACTGATGCATTATATTTTTATTCAAAAACAAAGAATCAGCATCATTATTGTTTATCCAGAATTTAAATCTACGTCGCCTGCTTCTAGAAAAGAATAAATAGGCATCCCAATTGTAATTTATTCATTAATTACTGGTTATAATTTGCATTGTGATCACCTCAATTAATTTACTTTTCAAATAAATCAAGCGTTTGATCTAGAGAATTAATACAAATATAGGGACAAAAAACCTTGATATATATTTCTGTAATAATAAGAGTGGTAAGGCACTAAATATACATATAAAATCTCAAGAAAATTTCGGATGTCATTGCAATACTGAAAATTGAGATTATGATATAAAAAGGTTGCGGCATGGTGATTAAATCACTTCAACAATACAAATTTTAGCCAATACATGTAAGTTCCCTTAAATATCCAGCAACTTGCATTACCTTGCGTTATAGGGCAATATAGAGCATTGGGAAAAGTATTCTCTAATTTTCTTTCGGTGCAATGAGAATTATTCCTTCTGCATTTAAATAAATCTCATTTATAGAGTTAAGGGAAGGAATATAGTTTTAAGTGGAAAAAGAAAGGAAGAAAGAAATGAAATAGATGGAAATTGGCTCCTAGAAAAGACATGGCTTAATTGAAATAGAATTGCCCCAAGTTGTTAAAAGTTATTCTTTCCGCTATAAATTAGATGATACAGAATTCCTTGTTCCATTTGAAAGTGTCAAATATTCTTCCAAATTTGTTTTCAACCCTCCATTTGACAAATTGCTGGCCATATCCATCCACAGAAATAAATGCCAATATTCCAGCAATAGCCATCGTATGGGTCCCTGGTGCATTTCTCAAGCTTCCAACTCTGCAACTTTATGTATTATGGTTCTGAAAAAGAACCAATTTTGAGATGATCTTCTTCTTTCATCTCAATCCCACCATTGAAAATATTCTATTTTTTATTACAGCAAGTGGCATTTCACCTTTACACTATTCTGGATAATTGAATCTGACCCTTTTGTTTCTTACTGCAGATAGAATGAGTGGCTGCTGCACTTGTTCTTTGTGCCGCCACTTATACCATTACATTAATGATGGTCAATGTGAGGGTTCTTTAATTACTTTTAAATTAATGTAATTAACTTGGAGATTAATTAATGAATAAGATGTCATAAACCATTTCATGTTTAGATACCCTCTGTGGACTTCTTGGTTCTTTGCCATGATTTTCTGAAGTTGTATTTTTCACCAGTCCTTTCCTATCTGTTCTACTTCAGACTGATTAACTATTTGTATGACATAAATGTGGTCACTATCTAAATGATTTTTTAAAATGATGATAAAGAGCAGTTAAATTATTTAATTCACATATATAAAAAAATTAAAAATAAAATTTTGAATATAAAAAAATACGAAGTTTTTAAGAATATTAAATATTACTTAAATTAGAAATTCTCAATATTTAAATAATCAATTTTAGTAATAAAAAGAAACGTGTAACGTTGTGAGATGTCCGGAGGAGATTAATGATTTGCATGTAATTATGTGGGTATAGTTTGGACATTTTATCGTTTCGAAAGGATACTAGTACTGTTCTCTATCGTGAGCTTGATGGATTTGACAACATCATCTAAAGTCCCTCCATCTCAATAGAAAATTATTATAGTAAGTTGCGTAAGTACTCGTGAAACCGTATTTTAGATATCTTTAAGTTATGACCCGTTACAATGTTCTGTAATTTTGTGGACGAAAAATGCGGCATTTGAGGACAAATCGCGTCATTGAACAACCTATTATAGATGTCTTTAAATCTTATTTATTTTATTTTACTTCTTTTCATATTTTAAGACGGAGATGGGAGAAGGTTGTTGGGATCTTAAGATAAAAAATAGCTTCATATTTTTAAATTTTTTAGACTTTATTTATTTCATAAAAAAAATTTATAAAAAATCATTTTATATATAAATTAAAAAATAATACATCATTTATATTAATAATTAAAAAATAATATTTAAAATCTTAAAAATAATTTTTTAAATAAAAACTATTTTTTTCAAATTTTTCATATTTAATATTAAATAAATAAAATACTTTCTTCTATTTTAATATTTTATAATTATATTTTTACAAAAAAATACTTTTCAATAAAATAAATAATTAAAAATTTTATACCAGAGACCATGTTCTTTGTTCCTCCTCCTACCCTTTTCTTTACATTATTACTCCTTTTCTTAATTAATTGTCGCATCTTAAATTTTTTTTCTTTTTTATAAATTATTTTCAATTTTTAATAAAGTATTAAATATTTTTTAATTTTATCTTTTTTACTAATAAATATTATATTATTTTACACTTTCAATCTCTTGTATTTATTCTACCATATTTCTTTACATTATTACTTCTACTCTTTTCTTTACATTATTACTCTTCCCGTTTTTTATTAATTGTCGCATTTTAAAAAAAAATTATTTTTATATGTCTCTTTAAACTTTCAATCAAATATTAAATATTTTTTAATTTTGTCTTTTTTCATTAATAAATATTATATTATTCTAAACTTTCAACTTATTACATTTATTTTATTTTTTTAATTATTTTAAATTTTATAAAAAAAATAATCTTAAAAATTTTATTAAAATAGAATAAATTATTTTTTAATATTTATAAATCAATTAAGTATAATAAATAATAAGAAAGAGGAGGAATATATACTCGGTGAAAGGATTATCTAATCCTGTACTGCCAGTATTTTTTTTTTTCCACCAGAGTCTATGAACAGTCAATGGCTGCGATTTACGATTACCGAAAATTTGATCAAAATGGCATTAAATCATATGAAATTTGCCATTCATTATGCGATATTGAGCTGCTAGAAGTTCTAAATTATTTTTTTGAGTACATTAACAGCAGAGAGATTTGAATCTAAAATTTTTATTATGGTCCTCCGCCATTGACTTATCACCTAATTAATAGCTTACTCGCAGGCCGGTTCCCGGAGCAGCCGTTTTACCATAAACCTGGGTTTAGTAATTCCAAGCACGTGGAACTTGTGCATGCCTTGCCAATCCTAACATGTCTCTTTTTACAACTTTTGAATTGAGTTACCTTGTCGGACTAGAAGCTTTAGCCAGTTTGTAACTTTTAATTTCGCTTTATTTCCTTCTTTTTTTTTTTTTGTTTTCTCTTTCTCCTCTCAGTTGACGGTTAGACCCAGGTTCAAATTCTCGGCGATAACTTACATAATTCATGTGGGTTTTGCACTTAATACTGCAAAAAGTCCCAGAATCCATTAATGGTGCGTTTCTTAGACAGACTTCGCTAAAATGTTTTGTCCGAAACAAAAAGTAATTAATCTTGAGTAATCAGAGACAAAAAACGAGGAGGACATGTTTTGGTGGTTGTCATTTTAGGGTACTCTTACAAAACTACAACTCCTTTATGGAGCCAACCTTTCTTCTCCGGACTGTCCTTTTCTTTCTGCTATTCATATTTTGGACTTTTCCTTCGATATGTAAGATGCGTATCGATCCGGAGATTACATGACCTCTCTGCACACTCCAAATATATTTTCTTGCATCAATTCATCAATTATTTTACAATTTATAGCATCGAGATTTATTAAAAAAAATTAATGAATTTAATTATTTTTTGTGCGGACATCATGAGGAATTGCTTTATGAGCACGGCCCCTTGAAATCTTCACTTGTTTCTTAAAAATTAGTCGCGGCTCCAATAAGTGACTTAAACATGTTCATGGAGCTATCAACGTCTCCTACCCAGAGTGGTGGAAAGATGCATATTTGGTATGCTCATCATAGTTCAGAAAGCTCAAGAAGCCTAATCTCTAAAGCATATGTAGTGCTATCAAGGTGTAACCATATTAATTTGTTAAAATCCACTCAACATTCCAATATTGTCAAGGAGGTGGTAGGATTAAAGTAGGCTAATCATGTTTATTTTTCTTAATTTACTGCTCAGAATGTAATTTAAATTGACTTTAATTATTTAAAATTTATCAAACATACAAATAAATAAAAATAAATACCACATTAAGAGTAAATCAATCAAAATACACGTAATTATTTGATCGGCATGCATGCTATTCCATATCTTAACTTAAGATTTGGGTTTCGTTTTACACAAATGACTGATAAGTTGATAGTTTATAATTAATAATTGATAACTAATAAGTTAACTGATTATTTAAAAAATATTTCATAAAATTAGCCATTGAACTAATTAAAATTGTAAAATAATGTAAAAGAATGTATTAATAAAAATAGATATATAATTAAAATTATTTATATTTATTTAAAAGTTAAATTATATTAACATAATTAAGAAGTTTAAAATAAGAATATAATATTTAATATTTTGTTAATTATATTTTATAAACTTATATATTTATTTACTTATATAATTTTTATTTATAATAAAATTATAATTACTTAATTATATTTTGTGAAAAAATTTACATTTATATCATAACGGGCATGAGTTATAAATTAATTAAAAAATAAAAATAAATTTAAAAAAAATTTGAAAAGGTAGTAATTTATAAATTATAAGTTATTTAATGTAACTTATTAAATTAGAATGTAATTTAGATTGACTTTAATTATTTAAATTTTATCAAATAAATAAAAATAAATATCACATTAAAGGTAAATCAATCAAAATACACATAATTATTTAATTGACATGCATGATATTCTATATCTCAACTTGAGATTTGAGTTTCATTTCGAGTAAATAACTGATAAGTTAATTAATAAGTTGATAGTTAATAAGTTAATTGATTGTTCAAGAAATATTTTACAAAATTAGTTGTTAAATTATCTGAAATTATAAAATAATGTAAAAAAATATATTAATAGAAATAGATATATAATTAAAATAATTTATATTTATTTAAAAATTAAATTATATTAACATAATTAAAAAGTTTAAAAATATATATAATATTTAATATTTAAATAATTATATTTTACAAATTTATATATTTATTTACTTATATAATTTTTATTTTATTATTTATAATAAAATTATAATTATTTAATTATATTTTATAAAAAAATATTTAAATTTATATTATAAATGATACAAGTTATAAATTAATAAAAAAATAAGGATAAATTTGAAAAGAATTTGAAGAGTTAAAACTTATAAGTTATAAATTACTCAAGTAACTTATTAAATTAAAATTTATTTTTTTAATGAGCTAATACGAAAAATACCATTAAAAGTTAGTTTATAACTTACTAAATAAGTCAGTAAATTATAAATTAATTTATTTATTGTGTAAAACAAAGCTATAGAATTATAAAAGGCACCTAATATTTCTAATGGTTTTTTTTCCTTTAATTTTTAACATTTCCTATTTGATATAAGTTTTCATGTATGCACTTTATATATTACTTGTATCTAGTAAATTAGTGAAATTAATATATTTCTTTCCTTAAGTTTCACTCAATTTTTAATTAAAGTTCTATAATTTAAAAAAATTTAATTGATTATTTGTACTTAATTTTTAGTTCCAATTGCATACTTATTGCAATTTTTTATTAAATTTTGTTAGCAATTAAGACACCTGAACCACACTTTTCTGTAAGGTTTAATTATTATTGATTTAAATTTTGTATAATTTTAATTATATTCAAGTAATAAATAAATTAAAATAAATTATAATATTTTATGATATTATTTCATTTTTAGATGAAAATGATGAGTGATTTTCCCCCCTCGCGATAAAGTCTAAAATTTACATTTAGTTAGTTATAATGAAATGAAATAATAAAAAAAAGAAATTATTAAAAATTTTATTTGATATGAATGAGAATATCTATTTCTTATGAAACGGTCAATCCATTTAATGATTTTTATTTCATAATAAAAATGATGAAATCAATTATTATTCATTTCATCATTTGTGGAATAACTTCTTTACTTTTATATTTTTTATATTTTTCATATATTTTTAATATTACTCTTGGTTAATAAAAATAAAATAATATTTATTTTGAATATATTTATTGAATTATTTTTATAATTATATTTTTAATAATGAAATTTAAAATGAGATATTTTGGTATTGCTTAAAAATATTCAATATAAAAATTTAATAAATTAAAATTATTATGCTTGTTTATATAATTTTTTTATAGTTATAATTTTTAGGATAAAATTTAAATTGTTGTAATCTCTTTGTTATTGATCATATTATCATATATCTAAATAATATTAAATTATTTAATAAGATATTTATTATTTTGATTATGAAAATGTTATTATCATTATCGCATTTTTTTCATTCCATTCTTATATTATTATGATGTACCAAACATAAAAAGAGATGAAATATACATTACATATATTATTATAATAATATAATTATAGAATGATTATTATAATTTATTTTCATTCATATTCTTATTTAATTTTATCATATCGAATGTAACATAATAGAAAATGATAAAAAGTATTTAATTAAACAAATTAAAAATATAAAAAAATTAAATGGAATAAACTGTAATGATCAATAAATTTACATCGGTAAATTTATGGTTCAAATTTGTTCAAAATTACTTTTAAAATGGTTCTTCCATTTGTAAGCTTACATCTCTTTCTTAAATTAAATAGTACAAATTTACACTAACCTAAAAGGGATATATCATAGATAATCCCAAATTAAATTCACAATTTTTAAAATATTAAAATATAATTAAAAATAAATTTAAATTTAAAACATTGATAATATAATTAATTTTATAATATTATAAATTCTTATATTATTATAATAATAATAAATTATTAAATTTGTTTATTATTATAAATTTTTATAATTTTATTTAATATAAAATATTTTATGAATCCACTTTATTAAAAATCGAGCGGTAGAAACAAGATGCAGTAATTTAATCTTACAAAAAAGCCGGTAATTTAAATTTGTTCAAAAAAAGGTTATAAGATGACACTAACCACGTCGACTTTCTCAATAATTTCGAAGCTAATAGCAAATTTGCCTTCTATTCCTAGAAGTTCAGTCAAACAAAATATTGACTCCAGCAAACACAAACAAACAAACAAACAATTAAGTTGATTACCCTAAAAAATACAAAACAGTGAGTAGAAGAGAGAAGAGAGAGAAGACAACCAAGCATGGAAAATTACTTAGTAAATATCATTACAATATTGCGAAAGCACACCGACAACAATAATAGCGCCTGAACATATGGCCCTACCCAGGCTAATCCTCGAACAGGCCCTATTTACAAAACCACAAACCAACAACCTTACCCCGTACATAAATTTTTTCATAATACAGAATTCGTTTATTCCTTACGGACTCAAATCTCAGGAGAGGAAAAAAAGAGAGAGAGAGAGAGAGAGAGAGAGAGAGAGAAATCCCAGTACGTCATCGTCAATATGGCAGAAAGTCTGCAGAAGCCATGATCGGCTGGTTCAGATAGCCCATATTCAATGGGTTGTTGAAGATGCCATTGTCGCCTGTCGGTTCAATGAAGGTATTTGCAAAAATCCCATTTGAGCTTGCATTCAGAAAATCAATTATCTCATTCAGAGATTGCAACCTGTGGCTTAACTCTCCCATTTGAGCTCTCAAAACTGAATTATCAGCCTCGATAGCCAAATACTGCTGGTTGGTCTGATCAACGGTTGAGATTATCTGCTGGTTTTCCTTCCTGAGCTGAGCCACCTGATTCACCAGATCGTCCAAATGCTTCTGTTTTCTCATTCGAGATCGCCTTGCCGATTCGCGATTTGATATCATTCTCTTCCTCTTTCTCTGATCCATCAGAGTCTGCAAATCCTCCTCTGAACCGGAGTTTTGAACCATGGATGAACCTGATGTTCCACTTGACGAAGCCATAGGAGATTGTACAAGAACTTCCGAATTGACAAAGTGACAAGAAGACGGAGACACGCAGGACCCAGAAACTTAAAAATATTGCGGATAGTAGAAAATACTAATTTTTATTATAGATTGATAGCGTTAATAATCGGAAACTGGGAAGGGGCTTGAAATCATGAAACGTAGTACAACCAGTAGAGAAAGGCAACTGAGAATGATTGAACTAAGTGGGTCCTGCGTCGCCTGACAGTAGAATTGATCATACACCCGGAAAGGAAGATTTCACTGATAATCGGATTCATGAATCCCAAACATCAAGAAAGAGACGATGGGCATTTAAGATAACCTCTAAAAAGCTACAACTTCGGGGTAAAAATGGCGACTTTGTTCTTCCGACAGAGTCAAAATCTGCCACCCAGCATAGAAAAGTTATACTTCGACACTGAAATGATAGAAACTGGGTTTTTAGATGCAGAAGAGAGAAGGAGAGAGCAGATTTGATGAATGGGTTTTTGCTAAGGAGGAAGAATGATCAGGAAGGTAATGGATTCAGGATTCAGAAGATCAGAACATGTGCTGAAAGATGGCTTAGGCACATAGACAGAGTTTGGACGGACCTTGAAAAATATACAAAAATATCTCACTGGACATCTAGAAAGTATGACGAGAAAGGAGAAAGTGGGAGAGGAGACTCTGCGTGGTTTATACAGGGAATTTATAGAACAAAAAAGCTAACAAGTTGATGAAAGAAATTATTTCTAAATCAAATATTGCTATGGAAAGGCAGGAAATGAAGAAGAGGGGTCCAAGTTTTCTTCTACCTCTCAAAAAGGGAACCTGGGAATCTCCGGGGTAAATTTGTTATTTTAAATTAAAAAGGTTAACAGGGGACCGGAAGATGGTGGTAACTGACATCGGATCGCTAGAAAAACGGAGAGAGTAAATTCCACAACTGTCCCGAGACAGCTGTGAGGCAACAATGCGAGAAACGCATCATCAATAGCTCAAAATACTTCCAAAAGTAGCATCATTGCCTCAGAGCGTCACAGTACTGTTTTTTCTGGGTGGCTCCTAAGGAAGGACGAGAAATTCTTGAATATTCTCATTATAATACTTATTTTATTTTTATTTTTTAATAACTAAAAAATAATTATTAATTATAATATTTATTTTATAATTCTATAAATTTACATATATGCAAAAATTTTATAAATATTAAATTTTTATTTATTAGATGAGACTAATAACAAATAATTTTTGAATGATTGATTTAATAATACCAAATTATTATTTTATTTTAAAAATTAATATAAGAAATTAATTTATGATTAATAAAATGACGAAATAATCTTGAAATCATTATTATTTTGATAAAATTGTTGAGAGAGTTAATATTTTAATAAAAGTATACTTTTAAATAATAATTATAATTTAAGTTTAATATTATACTACAAATAAGTGCTTTTATAATAATATTGAAAAAAAATCGATCCTAATTACGCTAGCACCCCCTTTCTCTGAGCAAACAGAAAATTCTCAATGGAAGAATAGTTGAGTAACTTTCGCTTGTCCCCCGCACAGTTGAGTGAAAAAGAATTCATATCACCTTTTTTTTTTTTAATATAAACATATAAAAAAATTCTTAAGGGCAGAATAACTGATTGACTTGCACTGGTCCCATCTTATACCCCGCAGAGTTACGTGAAAAGAAGAATTTACGTGTTTTTTTTCCCCAAATATAAACAAATTCCTTAAAATATGGTTAAGTGTCATGTAATACTTTCAAAATTTTAAAATCTATAAAATAATTCTTTTAAAGCTTCTAAAAAAATTAAAAATATTAACATTTCGGTTCAAATAATTAGAAAAAAATGTAAATCACTCATAATTATTTTTAATTATTTTCAAAATAAATTCAACTAATTTGTGAAAGAATTTTTTATTAAAATAAATAGTTAATAATAAAGTTAATTTTATAATATATTAATAATATGAGTAACGATAAATATTTTAAATAAAGTATTGTTGAAATTCAATTTAATTATATTTAGGGATAATATATGCGTTTTATTTTTCTAATCACTTCTTGAACTTTATTATATTAAAATAAATTAGAAAGGTCATAAGCAAGTCATTTCCGACTTTTCCTACTTCTTTAAATAAAAAATTCTAATATCGGTATTTTTTTCTATAGTCACAAGGGATTTTTTTTTTTGTATATTTGAAAATTTTAGGGATTATAAGATAATGGCCTCTATTTTAAGGAAGTTATAAGTATTCTATCTTTTTTTTTTTTTGCCCTTATAAGTTCATGCTAAGAAAATATGAATTTGATTTTTTTATACATTTTATTATACATAAAAATAATCTCTTAAGTCTTATTATATATTACAATCAAACTTCATAGTTTATTTTTTAATACGATAAAAGTAAAAAATTCAAATTCGATGAAAACATGTTAAGCGTTACACTAGCTAGCTGTACTCGAGTTGTCCTCACACCTTGTTGAATTTAGAAATTCTCAATTTAAAAATAATTTTTTATTTTATTTTCAAATAACTTTTTTGTAAATGGTGTTAAGTAAAAATAGATTTTATTTAATTACATTTATACAATTATGAAATCTATTAAATTTAATAAGAATTTTATTGAAATTCGTTTTATTTAGTTGAAAACACATATTGTATAATAAATTTATCATCTTTTTAATATTATATTTATCATGATAACATCAAAATCTACTTTTTAGTTAAGTTATGTGCATTTTTAGTACAGTTCAAATAAAAGAATTTATTTATAAATGAATTAAAATTATTATTCTTGACAAAGTTTTGAAAAAATAAAATTAATTTGTAAATAAATTAAAATTAATTTTATTGAAATGAAATAAAATTAATTTTGGAAAATTTCTATGTCTACTTAATTTCAGAAAATTAATTTTAGAAAATTTCTATGTCTGCTTAATTTATAATTTTGAACTTATTTCATTCTTTAATTTAAATTTATGTTTTCTCAACATTTTATTTGCTCACAAGTATAATTGTGAAATTTATTTAATAAAGATATAAATTTATTCTTTGTCTTATTGATAATAAATTAATAATTAATTTTTTATTCATATATATTCATCTTTATATTAAATTAATCAATGAAATTTTTCATAAAATTTTTAAATGAAAATTATAATATTATTCGATGTTTACTTGGCATATTATTTTTTGAAAAATTTTTAAGTTACATATATATATTAAGTTAATCTTCCATTATTTTTGTTTATATTATTTTTGCTCATATAATTTTCCTCCTTCTTTCTCTTCCATCCTTTAGTATTGTTTTTATTTTTCTCTCCAAACTACCAAATATTCTAACAGTGCAAAGCAAAATATTTTTAATCTTTCCTTTAATGTTATTATATTCTAAATTTTAATACATTAAATATTTTTAATATTATAATTAAATAAATATTAAATTTAAAAAAATAATTTTTAAATTTATCAAAATATAAATAATATTATTTAAATTATCAATGGTACATAAAACAAAAAATATATTTTCGAGATACATAGTGCTCGAGGAGAACCTTACAAAAAAATGTAATATGATGCGACACGATTTACCTTTTTCTGGTTCAGGAATTGAATGCATGTTCCGTCGGTCTCGTGATATCATTTTCAAACAAATTAGATCATGGACAATAAATCGAAATATACAGCTAAAAAATTGAAAATATTATATGCATCAAAATATAATCCAATAAAATTTAAAAATATAATTTTAAATTTGATTTACAGTGTATTTAAAATTTTTTAGAAAATGCATTAATTCTCCAGTGTTTCCGGTTTGGAAATTCAGAATACGTACTTTTTCTTGTAGATTTATCTGTATTGCATTACACAATTCGCAAAATTTTCAACCGTACAAAATCTATCTACATTATTAATAAAGAATTAATGGATTCTGTTTATATAAGATTCAGAAACGTCCTTACATTAATGTTTCGTGCAGCTCGAGCTGCCAAAACGGCTGATTGGTGATGAACCGGGCTGAAATAGAACTATTCATATTATTTGTGAAAAAATAAATTAGGGAGTATGAATTTGATTCACATTAATGAGAAGTTATTTGATTCACATGAATTATTTGATTTGTCATTATCTAATCAATTGAGATAAGTTAAACTTCCTAAGAAATCTTAACTTCTCACAGTAATATGAAAAATTATTTATTCACTTTCCTTCAAGTAAGTTTTATTTTTTATATTATTTATAGGTATAATGATAAAATTATCATCATTAAATTTAATTAATAATAAATAAAATTTATGAATTTGTATTATAATAATATTAAAAATATAATAATCATTTTATTAATATTTCTTAAGATATTGAAAGTTAAACTAAACAAAACATAAGAAGCTACTTTCTATAAGAAATGTCATTTCATATGTATCAGCCAAATAATATTGAGTATTTCCTAAAAATTTTATATAAAAAATTTAATTATTCACAAAAATTTACTTCTTATATGAACCAAACAATTCTTGAATCTGCAAACTAATTCATGTCAATGTGGTCCATACAAATTTTGGTAAACCCAATTAATTCATATTATTTGTAAAAAAAATGAATTAAATTTTAAGTACTTCAAAAATTTGTGGACTTTGAATCATTTTATATTTGGATAGATTGAGATAAAGAGTGTAAAAGAATTATTATTATTGTTATTATTGCTGCTATTATTTTAAAATTAGATAGTTCTTTCATACTCAGACTAAAAGTCTGGGTATTAATACCCTTATTGACAAACCAATAAATAAATGATACTTATTTATATATGAAAAAATTTTCTAGATAATTTACTTATTTATAAATCTTACAATTTAAGGCTTAAATTTATTCTAATTTTATTGCTACCCTAATTTTTTTATGAACTTATGGGTTTATAAAAATAAGTTAGGCCCAAATATCTTTTCCTATATAGATTTAAAAATTTAGACTTTATTATATATATATATATATATATATATATATATATATATATATATATATATATATGTGAAAATTTTCAAAGCAAAAATTAAATTTTCAAAATAAATTTAAAAAAGAAAATAAATACTAAAAGATTTCATTATAATTTCAAATTCCTTCGACAACGATGAATAAACTTGAAAAAATTAAATATATTAAGATTAATAATTCTATTTTTTTAATACTATATACCTTCGTATATAAAATTAAGAAGTGTATATTTTTTCATCAAAATAAAAAAATTTATACATTTACTTTAATTATTTTTTATTTTCATTTTCATTGAGAATAGAAAATTCATAAAAAATTTAACATTTAAAATTAAAAATACATTCATAGATAAAAAAATTTATTATAAATTTTTTTAATATATTATATAACATAATTTATTATTTATAATTTTAGTTCAATATAAATAATTTATATGCAGATCACATGTATTGATTATTGAATATATTTTATGACACAAAAAAAGTAAAGAAAAATACATAATGTAAGTTTTCTTTTAAATTTATTATTTATTTCTCTTAATAAAATGTTGACTTAATTAAATTTTAATTTTTTTGTATATAAATCTAAAATTTAAAAATATTTGAAGTATTTCAATTTAAATTAAGAATTATACATTGAAAGTTAGGATTTGCATATATATGTATTATATTTAATTTTTGAAACAATATTTTCAAAATTGATGCTTATATATAATCTAATTTTATATGTTAGATTTTAAAAATAGTATGCAAGATTATGATTTTAATATTTTTCAAGAATAAATTTTAAAAAATGGATAAATAATTTTTGGTATTTTATTGTTTAAAAAATATTTTTCTTTACATATATGAATAAAAATATGTAAATAAAAATGTATTAGTTATATACATTCACAGATAAATAATTTATATACAAATACTTAGTTATAAACATTTATGGGTAAAAATGTATGGATTATATACTTCACTAATAAATAATTTATGTACAGGGTACTCAAAATGATATAATAAAATTTTAAATTATTACATTAAAATTATTTAATCATAACTATTTATATATTAACAAATGTGATTAAATTATTTTAATTTAATAATTTTTAAAATTATTAAATTATCCAAAGTTTTAAAATTTCAAAATTTTCATAAATTCATCATATAAAAATTTAAAATTTAATTTTGATTTTCAATTTTAATATCTTACATGCTTCCTTAAGAAATAATAATGTTACTAATAGCATTATATTTAACTCATTAATTTTAAAAATCTTCATCATTACCTAAATATTGAAAACCTAAAAAATTAAATACATTGAGATTAGTAATACTATTTTTTTAATATTATACACCTATGTATATAAAATTTAGAAGTGCATATTTTTCATCAAAATAAAGAATTTGTGCATTTGCTTTAATTATTTTCCATTTTCATTTTCATTGAAAATAGAAAATTTATAAAAAAATCTTTACATTTAAAATTAAAAATACATTCATAAGTAAAAAAATTTATTATAATTTTTTTAATATATCATATGCATGATCTATTATTTATAATTTTCTCTCAATATAAATAATTTATATGCAAATTACATGTATTGGTTATTGAATATATTTTATAACCTAATAAATTATTATACAAATCACTATCAATCCAATAATATTGGTCTAATATTAATAATTCATTATAAAAGTTCACTTTAAATCATTACTAGATATATAAATTTTAATACTGAAAAAATTTATAAAAACTAAAAAAATATTTCACAAATTGCAACAAAATAATAAATTCATATTTAATGTGAAAAATATCTAAATAAATTGAGTATTAAATTTAAAAATGATAGTATTGTTATAATAAAAATTAACTGATAATCATACTATTATATCTAAAAGTATGATAATGTAAAAAAATATTATTTCAATATTCCTTTTCAAAATATAAACCATTTACATGTTTTCTATTATGTTAAATGAGAAATTAAGTATTTGCTCTTAATTAAAAATTTAATTAATGCATTTTTATTTGCATGTTCAATAAAAAAATTTAGAAAATCATACAAAATATAAAATTAGGCATATCTATTACGTTGGTGTATATATGGTCATTCTTGTAAAAAGTATAAAATATGAGAGTGAAAAAATTAATATTACATAAGTAATATTTATTTTTTTAATAAGTAGTCTATAAATTCATATCAATCATCCATTTTTTTATCTCTTAAATCTGATGACTATTATATTATCACTAAATTAAGATATCTATACCCAGACTTTTAGTCTAGGTACTAGTAGAACTTGTGAAGTTTTCATTAGAATTGATAACAAAGTAACCATTTATTATTAATTTTTTAAATTCTTCATTTTTAATTATTTTGCATTCCTTTAATTGGAAGGCCAAACTTTCTACATATCATCAACGTTTGTTTGTTTAATAGAAAATGCTTTCTATAAAAATGATTTTATTTATTTAATATTAAATATAAAGAAGTAATAAAATAATATCATGTATTTTAAAGTAAGGGTTATTTTCCTGTTACTATAATAGTATGTATTCTTTTTTTTTATATGATTATATAGCATGCAGGTGCCTATAATACTTCTTTTTTTGTACATAAATAAATTAATTTTTTTAAAAAATATTTTTTGGTAAAAGAATTAAAAGTAGTCTTATTTTCTGTTAAAAAAATAAACAAAATAGAAAAACTGTAAATACCACTAAGTATCAATTAATAACCAAAAATATTAATTATTCTACCTTTGTCTATATAAAATAATAATAATATTTTTTTGGGAAAGTCTTACAAAATTTTATGTAAAATAAGATATATATATTTCTCGTAAAAAAAGGAGAACATATTTTCCCAAAGATGGTTGAGTTTTTCTGGTATCCATTCTTTCAGTTTATTTCAACAACCAAGCAGGCAGAATACAAAACACACTAACCAGAATGATTTTACTTTGTCTCCATGGCAACATTCCATAACATCATAATCAATAGCCCAGCCAAAATTGTTAATATGAGGTGTAAAACACAATTTTAAATTTTTTAAACAAATAAATTTAAAATTATTATATAAAAATATAAATATTAAAATTTGATGAGTAACCAGCCCCGTTTATTCCGCTCTCTTAACATAATATAAAAGTCAATCACCAATGAAAAAAAACATAAAGGTTAGAATTATTACATTTCAACGGTACTTTTATTGAAAATATCACTAAAATCTCTTGGTCCTTTTATGAAAAGCTTCTTAATCTATGCATAATATTTAATTCTCATTTATAAAAATATTAATTATTATATCTTTAAATTTTATAAGTAGCATTATATTAATAAGTCCTTCACAAATTTCAATGGATAACTTTTTGATAGCCAAAAATCCGCATTAGTGAAAATAATAAAAAATCTCAAAAGAATGATCTTTAATATCCTACTTTGATAGAAAAAAGTAACTATTAATTAGAAGGGTGACCTAATTGTTGTACAAAAAAAAGTGGGTAATTTGATATCAAGGGCTGACTTTAGATCCCTTCTAGCAAAAAGAATGAATTGTTGTACAAGTCACATTGCTCTTCCTATATCATATATCTAAAGGTAACCAAAATGTATTATGATTTGTAAGAAAAATTTTGATAGAAACTAATGAGGAAAAATGTATTGAATTTTGTGACTAAGTATTTTATATATCAACGAGTAACGACGAAGTATGAATAACCCGTAAGTTTACATCAACAATTGCAAATTCTAGAGTGGAAATGATAGTGCATGACCATGAATTTTTCGATAGGGCTACTTAAGTCCTTTAAAAGCATGATTCCATTTGAGTAATAATGGATCATTTAACTAAGATGAACTACATTGTATAAATTTAAACCAATTTTTTAGCAATCCAATATGCTTAAGTATATTCTAGATAAGATAATTCTATTTTATAATATTCCTACCACTTCATATATTAGATTTTATGACCAAGTGCCTTACGTGTAAATAAGTGATGGCAGAGCACTAGTAACCACATGTTTACATCAATCGTTGCAAATTTTGGAGTGGAAATGAGAGTGTGTGACCATGGATTTTCTAATGAAGCTATCCAAATCCCCTGAAGGGTATAATTCTATGTGGGTAATAGTGGATCAATTAACTAAGATGGTCCGCTTTCTATTAGTTTAAACATTTTTTTAGCAATTTAATATACTCGAATGTATTTGGACATTGGATTCTTACCACCATCATCCCAATAGAGACCTTTTAGTCAATAACTTTTAATAGTTTTTCTAACAAGGGATGTGAATGCAATTACATTTTAATACAACTTTTCACTTACAAATAGATGAGCAATCAAAGCAAACTATTCAATTGTTAGAAGATATGCTTTGATACTACATTTTCAAATTTAAAAGTAATTAGGAGAAATATTTATCATTGATAAAACTTGTTAATAACAACAATTATCAAAATGACTTCATTTGAAGTGTTATATAACTGAAAATGGAAAACTCTAGTGGCTTAGTTTAAACAAGGTGAGATAAAACTCATAGGACCTAAGTTGGTGTTAGATGCCTTAGAGAAAGTATAAATTATTAGGACTAACTAAAGACCATTCAAGATTACTAGAAGTTATATGTAAAAAGAAAGAAAAATACTCGGAATTTCAAAAAGGTGACAATGTGTTCCTTAAGGTATCTTCGATGAAAAAGTTATGTGGTTTGGTAAGAAAGGTAAACTTGTACCTCAATACATTGGACCTTTCTTAATGTTTAAACAGGTTGGAGTTGTAGCTTATCATTTAGAGCCATCGGTTAGCTTACACACTATTTATCTTGTACTTCATATGTTTATGCTTTGAAAATATATGCTTGATGTTAACCATATCCTTAAAAAGGAACCCTTTTAGCTAGATTCTAAACTTTCCTATGAAAATCAATTGATAGCAATTCTTGATTGTCAAGTTCAAAAGAGATATTATCACTAAAGGTTCTTTAGGAGCGACATGGTGAGTAGAAAACCACTTGGGAATTGGAGTCAAATATATGGCAAAAGTACCTTTAATTCTATGGTATATTCTCAAACTTAGGCTTAAGAAATGTTAACTAAACAAAATGCCCCATATTATACTTATTGGAATTTGGAGATGATTTACCCCATAATATTAGGAACTATAAATTATCAACTAAGCCTTTAATTAAAATTCTTTATGAAGGAATAACTAAAATTATGTTATATCTACATAAAGAAAATGTGGTAATAGTTTATTAGAAATTGTGTTATAACTTACATGACAGGATAAGTTAATAGGGAAGTTGGAGGGCCTAAATATGTTATTCCTAATTTGCCTTTGTTGCTACCCTTGTATACCTAAAAGGCTTTATATTTCTTCTCATTTTCTTTTACAACTAATCCACTCTCACTTTCAACATTCTTACTACTTATTTCTTTCAACCTTTAATTCTCTTTTCATCAATAAGCTCATTAAGGTAAGAAATTCTTAACTTTTTTTATTTTAACTAGTTCATAATTGAATCTTACTTCATTTCCATAAAAAAAATGATATTGATATGGTTGTATAAGGATAAAGTGAGTTTAAAAGAAAATGGTGCTTTAACTCGAAATTTTTTTCCTTTGAGGTGTGTGTATATGTGTGTGACAACTCAATCCAATAGCAAAATTATCTTAATTCTTTCTCCTACAACTGGTGAATAGTATTTTACTTGAGCAATTATTTTTTATTAAGAGATTTCACATATATTATTTAATATAAGATCTTTAAAGAAATTTGGCTAATTTCATTGATTTTTGCTTGGAAGTTGCAATTTTTATGTTGAACCATTGTGGTCTAACATGTTCCTTGTGAGTTTTAAGGGTTTGATTAAGTGATTTGCTGTTGTAAGTGAGACTAATGATGAAAGGATGTAGGTAAATAATGATTTTTACAAAAAAAAACATAGAATTTTATAGGTGTGAATCAATTCACTAATTGATTCATTAAGGCTAAACATTGTTCATAGAAGACTTGAATTGATTCACCCAAAACTCAGGAAGAGATTTGACTTCTTAATCAATTTAACGAGCTCAAAGAACTTTTTTGGATGGTAAGAATTAATTATCCCATTAATCAACCCTTCATAGAAAGTCTTTAAGGCTTAAATCAATTCTTGAACTAATTCAACCTTAACAAAAACTTTGTATAAGGTATGAATTGATTTCCCAATTAATTTACTCTATATATCTTTTAAATTTTACACATTTTAAAGATTTTAATGACATGATACCTTATATATATGTGTTATATGATAATAAATGATATTATTATGGATTGAATAATGGTGAATAAGCTTGTTAACTTACCTGAC
This sequence comes from Sindora glabra, assembly GCA_020226215.1. NCBI lineage: Eukaryota > Viridiplantae > Streptophyta > Magnoliopsida > Fabales > Fabaceae > Sindora > Sindora glabra. The sequence continues at coordinate 1,203,390 of CM035225.1, forward strand.
ATGAAAATTTTTATGTTTTTACATGTGTATGCTATAATTAAGTCATGATGATAAATAGAAAATTCTTGTTTATGATGAAATTTATCTACTAAATCTAGATATCTATTTGCAAAGGGATAAGGTTGATTAAAAGTTATAAGGTAGATTATTTATATGTATGATTTAATATATATGACATTCTTAATACAAATATACTTTATAGATTTTTAATGACAGGTTAACACTAGAATTAGTAAATAATCCTTACCATATTGTAATGTTATGCATGTAATTTATATGATTGAATCCTACTAAGTCTGCATGGGAGGTTACGTATTCAATCAAGTGATTAATGCTATTTTCCAATTAATGTTTTAAGGCTTAAACTGCAGTGCCTTGACACTATTATCGAGGCAAATCATCTTTATTTTAGCAATTCATGAATGAGTGATATTTGTTCAATCCTATTAAAATAGGGGTAATTTTTTATTTATAACTGATTTTACAATAAAACCTTTCAAAAGTTGTATTTTTTGGTTTTTGTTGCTTTCCAAATTAAGTAGGTGAGCACCAATTATTTACTTAGAACTTGAATAAAATAAGCGAAGTTGAGTATAGGATAATGGAGTGTCATAAACTATTTTATTAAGTATATTAATTATACATGAACCTTATTTGGTAATCAACTGATAGTTGTAGTAGTTAACTAATTCAATTAATTATTAATTGATAACTGATTATATTAATTGATTTGATCAACTGATTATATTAGTTATTTGAATAAGAGTGTTTGGTAAAATTATTTGTTCATAATTAATTATTTATATGTAAAATAATATATAAGGATATGAGTATATTTTGTAAGTTATTTAAATATTTTTTTATTTTTAAATGTAAAAAATGGATTTTAACATTTTTTATAAAGATAGGGGTGTAAAACGGACCGAAATCCACGGATTTTATGGGTTTTTATGGATTTGGGCCACCTAAAATTTGGTCCATTTTTTTTTACGGGTAATACGGACTAGTCCGGGCAGACTAAAATCCGCACGGACCGGGCGGATACGGACCGGTCCGCGGACTTACAGTTAAAATCCGCGAATTTACGGGTAATACGGACTAGTTCGCGGACTAGTCCGGGCGAACTAAAATCCGCACAGACCGGATTCGGACTTTTTACATTTAGTCCATTTTTTTAACGGGTAAAACGGACCAGTCTGTGTCCAGTCCGGTCCATCCGTTTTATAACCCTATATAAAGATGGCAATATATAGATGGGTGATAGTATAAAATTGATTAATATTGACATTAGGTCAAATTTAAATTCTTTATATATTTTGTAATTATTAAAATAATGCACAAAATTATATAATTTTTTTAGTAATTCATCATCTAAAAATTTTTTTGATAACACCGAAAATTCTTATATAAATTTTTTTAGCAAATTATATAACATAAAGCTCAATCATACAAAATAATCCATTTTAAACTAATTTTTCAAACTAAATTATTTTAAACTGAGTTTTTGAAAATTTAACCAAACGTAAATTACCTGATTAAATGGCCGGAAAACTCGTTGGAGCAAAAGACTTTCAAATTATATTAAATTGATTAAAAATTAAAAAACACTCCAAACTTTATGGCAGCCCAGGCTCACGAGAGGCAGACGCAAATTATTTGGAAATTAGATGGCTGGAAGGACAAAATGGAAAATGATGATATTAATTAAGGACAAAATCATCTTTTCCTAAAACAGTCAAAGCCAAACTCTAGGTCTTCCAGCAATTTGTAAACAGTTGATTTGGTTATCAAATTAACTAATTATCAAACACTCAAAATATTTTATTTAATAGATAAATTAGCCAAGGTCAAACAATTAAAAATCACTCTAAAAATTGTTTACCAAGCCTATGATAATTTAACATTAATTTAAAAAATAAGTTTATGTGATCATAAATAATAAATAATTATCTTATTTGAAAGCATTTATTTTATCGTAATTTATTATTAAATTTTATCATTTAAAGTAACATTGGTTAATTTTATCCTATAATAAATTATTTCATTTTAAAACAATAATTTTACATATTCAATAAATATAAAATAAATAATTATAAACAATTATAATTCACTACTTCATTTCATGTCAAAATATAACAAATATAAATAATAATCTCATTTGTGTCAGTCAATTAGAATGATCTCATCTTAAATTAAATGTGTAGAAGATTATTTTTTTAATTTATTTTGTGAATAGCATTTTTTTTACGTAAGAGAATTTTTATTATATATATGTTAAATTATATACATTACCGCTCAAAGTTATGACAAAAAAAACATAAGAAAGATACTCTCATGAGAGACCTTTCCAAGAACTTCTTTAAAACATTACAAAATGTTATACCTAAGATTAATTTTAAAATTTTTGTCGACAAAATAAGAAAAAAAGATGATTTTATAGTTCAAATCAAAGAATATAAAATATTTTAAATATTTTGTAATTAAAGACATGTTTGGGATTAATTGAGACAAATATACTATTATTAAATTTGTCTTTTTCAATTATCATATTTTAATTGTTTAAATTCAATTAAAACATTTCTTTAATTGCAAAATATTTAAAATATTTCATATCATTAATTGTTAATTTGAATTATATATTCATCATTCTTTTATCATTTCATGATAGGTGATTAAAATTTTGATTTAAGTGCAGTATCTGTTTATCATAACAAAAAATTGAACAAGTTTTTAAAGTATAACAAGGTTATCATAATTTCGTTAATTATTAAAGACAATGAAAGTAAATTTTAACATTTTTTTAACAAGGGAATTATACTTTGCATATATATGCGGTTTTATTTATTTTTACTTAAAATACTTATATTTTTAAGTGTCAAAATTTGTTTACATGTATTTTATAATGTTAACATTTTGCCTACTTATTTTTTTTTGTTCAATTTTTAATGAAATATCCTATAACAAGTAAGCTAAATGAATTATTAAAATAAGAAGATAATATTTTTTTAAATTTCTATTAAGAATACTTAACATTAATTCACATAAATATACAAAAATTATATTTTATCCACGTATGATTTCTTCTAATTTTGCCTAATTCATCTATTATAGAAGTTAAAATTTGGACGGAAGTAGTTTAAGTGGACAAAGTATATTAAAGTAATAATAAAACTAATTCTGAATATTTTTCTAATAGTTTAAGCTTTAAAAAAAATTGCACTCAATATGGTCATAGATCCTTTTAAACTAAAAAAGTCAAAGATTTATTTTTTGTCACCTCCATTTTAAATATTAAATATCTACGTAAGATAAGGTGGGCTGTGGGCACAAATAAATTAAATGAAAATTAATGAAATTATAAACAAGTAAAATATAGTTTTCCTTTTAATTAAATAACATTTACCTTTGCATTGTTAACTATCATTTTAATAATTTACTTTTTTTGTCATTTTACTAATTAATGAGTAAATATAATATTTAATTCTTTATTTATAAAAGTGGTAATCATTATGGGGCCGTTTGGTTCGGGGTATTTAGAAAAGGGAAAGGGAATTGCAGGGTTTCATTCCCTTTCTTTTTGTTTGGTAGAGAAAAAATCCATTCCTTTTCCCCTTTTTCCCTTAATGGAATTACCCCATTTAAGGGAATGGTGATTCCCCCTCATTCCTTGGGGAATCTCATTCCCTTTCCTTATCTTCTCTAATAATATTATTAAATAATTATTATATATTAATAATATTATTAAATATTAAATATATAATAAATATTTTATTATTATTTAATTATATTAATAATATTATAATATTTTAATACTTGATATTTTTAATATTAATAATTAATAATAATAAATAATAAATAAATTATTATTATTATAATATTATTTAATTATATTAATAATATTATAATATTTTTAAGTTATTGAAAATTAATAATATTATTAATATTTATTTAAAAAATAAATAATTTTTATTAAATATTAAATAAATAATAATTATTATAATATTATCTAATTATATTAATAATATTATAATATTTTTAATTTATTAAATATTAAAATTATTTATTTTTTAAATAAATATTAATAATATTATTAATATAAAATAATTATTATTTATTTATTATTATTTATCATAATTATTATTTATTAATATTATTAATATAAAATAATTATTATTTATTTAATTATTATTTTAATAATATTAATTTTTAATAAATTAAAAATATTATAATATTATTAAATACTAAATAAATAATAAATATTATAATATTTTTAAATTATTATTAATTAATAATATTAATAAAATTATAAATATTAAAAATAATAATTAAATAAATAATAATTATTAAAATTATTATAATAATATTAATTATTATTAATATATTAATAATAGTAAAAATAGAGTATTAATAAAAATAATATTAATAATATTTTAATAATTAATAATAAATAATTATAAAAATTATAATATTAGTAAATAAAATAAAAATAATAAGATAATAATTATAATAATTATTTTAAAAATAATTATAAATATATTATTTTTAATGTAATAATTATTAATAAAGTAAATTAAAAATACTTGATTCTCTTTCCTGTTTAAACTAAACAGATTGGGTAATTAGGAGCCATTCATTTCCTTTTCCCCTAATTTTCTTTCCTGATTCCATTCCCTTTCCCCAGTTTGAACCAAATGGCTCCTATGATTCTTAAATTTCATAAATAATATTATTAGTCCCTTATTTTAACTTTTGCTATAATTATTTATCACTCCATTCACTTTTATTATTAAAATAAATAAAAAATATTAAAGTAAATTATTAAATCCCACTTTAATAATATCAAATATAAGCTTTTTTGTTATATTCTTTTTTCACTATTTATTTTAATATTGTGAGTGAATAGAAAGATAAATAATTATAATAAAATAAAAATAAAAAAATTAATAATACTGGTTATGAATTTTAAGAAATATAACAATCAGTAATTATCATCTTTATAAATAAGAAATTAAGTATTCTATTTACTTTTAAACTCCATTTATTTCAATAGAAAATATTTTCTATAAAATATAATTACAAAATATTAAAAAATATTTTATTTATTTAATATTAAATATATAGAATTTGAGAAAAATAATTTTTTAAGAAGAATTTGCCTTCCTTTGTAATTATGATTTTAAATATTATTTTTTAATCATAAATATAATTAATATATCACTCTTTTATTAATCTATATGTAAATAGTATTTTTTCATAAAATAAATGGCATTTTAATTTTAATTTATATTTTTTCACGTTGAATAAAACCATAATTCTGGTTTCACATATCGACGAGCAACACCATTTCATCAGCACCTGTCACTATCAATTTTGCTTTTATGGGTTTGATAGCAAATTTTTTAATTAATTCACAAGGACCATGTATTAATTTTGGATAACTCTTTCTAATCGTTAGGTTTCTATCTTGTTTGACTCCACCTTTAATCCCACGGCTCTTGTTCTTCGTTTTACCTGGGTGGGTTATTCTAGGAATAGTTGTGATCTCGCCCATGTTTTAAGCATTTTAATTGCTTACGCGAAATGTTATCTCACTAAACTGACAAACTTACTTTTTCATAGATTAATTTTCAGATACTCAAACTGACACATAACCACCGCCTCTATTGCAGAAAATAGGAGTTGACCTTCGTAGGACCTTCTATTGTTTTGAAAGTCAAGCAACAAATTTGAAAATATAGGGTATGTTTGTTTGTGTTTTTTGTTTTTTATTTTTAAAATTATTTTTGAAAATAGGTTTTATAATTATTTTTTAAAAATAAAAAATAAAGTATTTGATAAATTATTTTAAAAATAATCTTAAATTACAATAATATCATTAATGAAGTATATTTTAGAAATAGAAAAATAAAAATAACTTAAAATTATTCTTATTTTCTTCTTTTTAAAATACATATTTTGGAAATAATTGTTAAAAACAAAAATAAAAACACTTAAATAAATAATTTTTTTTATTTTTAAAAATAAAAAACTGTTTTTAAAAATAGAAACCAAATACACTCATAATTATTTTGTAATTGTAGAGATTTGTAGATTTATTATTCAAAGCCATGATTTTAGCTGATAGGATTTAGTATTGTATTAGAATAGGTGTTATAGAAAAACAATTATTTTGAGGATTACTTTTGCCAACTTATACTTTGAATAACTAGAGTATATAAATTGACCTAATTTCTCTTTTAGTGTAATACTTGCATGCCAAGGTATTCATAAACAATGCAAAAGTTAAATTTGCATGTTCCACTTTTATTCTACTTTGATTATTAATGTAAGAACTCATTTATTTCTAGTATATTATTTCCCTTAATGCTAATCCAAAGTTAGGTTTGTAGAATTAGGTCTAATGACGGTGGGTCATGACATATTAAAATAAATTTAATAAAATTATACCTTTACTTAAGTATGTTTCTTTAAAAAAATTAATTTCAATTTAATATATTTGATTCCAATTGCTGGGATTGTCCCCTTTGATGTTTACTTTTCGTTTGTTTCAAAAAATCTAATATAACTTTCATTTATTTGAAAGGCAGAATAAACTATTTTCAACCATTTCAAATGCAAAATAACAGCACACTCCAAATTCTTTTCTTTTCTTATAAATATTTTCATCTCAATTCAAAGTCAAGATCCCTAAAATAAAATACCAATCCATTATCACCAGGCCAGTCGCTTTAATGATAACTATCCACCTTTTAAATAGTAATAATATTTATATAAATTAATTTCTTAATTAAAAATAATAATATTAATATTAATTTAATGAAATATAAATATTTATTTTATTAATCATTATTATAGTTGAAAAATTTATACCAATTTTTCATGTGGTAAATTAGGGAAGTTTTCAAACCTTCAATAGGAGTTAATTTTCGGCATTATTTCGTTTGTTTTATTTTCATTAAAAAAACTCTAATTTTTTAGGAATTAGTTTCTACATTAGTATTTATTTCAACAGTGACAATGTTGCAAATTAATGTTTCTTTTTTTTATTTTTGTAGAATTTAAATTTAATTTATTGTTAGAATAAACTTTTTTACACTATCAATAAAAAAAGATAACACATTACAAAAAATAAATATTAACTAATAAATTTTACAAATATTAAAAATATTTTAATAATTTTTTAATAATATGGCAACACATCATGAGTGGGTAATATGATAAAATTGATTTACATTGATGATAGATTAAATTTGAATTTATTTTAGTATAATAATTTATTAATAATTTTTATTCTTTTTGCTATTTTATTTGAACATAATAATTCATTAATATATACTCTTAATGTCAAATTAATTGACTAGATGTAATTAAATAATAAAAAGAGTTAATATTCAAGGAATAAATATTTGATTATATAAAATAAATGATTTCATTGATTCAAAAGTTTTTTTAAGAAATTGAAAATATTAAATATTATTAATAATTATTAATTATAAATATTGCATGTACAGAAGATGAATTATAATTATTAATAATATTTCAATTTTTTATTTTTATTTTTGGAAAAGAGACCTCTTAGCATGAGCGAAAACGAGTGGGAATGCGAATGCGAAGTAGTTAGAAATTAAAGAGGGTGAATCGATAAGACATTAGTTAATAAAACAAGGAAGATTCGGCTAGGCAGCGGTCAATTAACACTAGACCCTTAATTGGGGTTTATAGGCATTTTGCTCACCTTTAAGTTCCTAAATGTAAATTAACTGAATGGTCTATGTCAAAATTGAATTTGGAAAAAATGTGCTTTCGACATTAACCACCTAAAATTATCGTAAATCCATTTGAACAGCTAGTTAAGATTAGTTTTAAAATTTGAATGGATTAAAATTAGATTGTTTAAATTATAAGCCAAAAAAAAAATTAGTTCGACTAAGACAATTTATTCAAACCACTCCCATATGCACATCGTTAAGTTAAATTGGGGGGAGTTGGTTATAATTTATCATTTATTTAATTACGTAGTTAATCACAATCCTAGTTAAAAAAAAATAATTTTACATTATTATTAACGTAAGCACAATTGGAATAATCATATTTACGGCATGTTTTCCAAAAGCTAGTGGAAGAGGGCAAGACCTACGGATTTGAGTCGCGAGTATAGAGACGCTCTTCGCAAGCCCGCCGGACGGACAAATTAGGCTTCTACACGAGGCGCGTGAAGATTTGAACGAGAACTCTCACGGTCGAGAGTGATACCCACCCTTGGTGATTCGAGTAGAAATAAAGCGGGGTTTTCATACGTTCGCAGGATTTCGCGTGAAGGGCACCGACGGCATCAAAAGTGTACAAGACGAGTGTCCAGCACGCGGGATTTGTACGATTGATCTGGGCACTTAACTGTACTCTGACAAGATCCATTTTCCTTTTTTTTGTTTTTGGTGCTAGGGACAAGATCCATTTGGTGCTTACACAAAATCAACGGCATCGTTCGGTGTTGTAGTTTACTTTTTGAGATTCGAGCCCCCGGTATTTTTGGCTGCATCGCCGAAACTTTTGATTCCCGATACTAGCCATCAATTCTGTTTGAAATTTCCTTGAAAAATACGAGGATTATATTGTCTTTTCACACACGGACAATCGCAGATTCCATCCCAAGTTCCGAGCTAAATGGCATGTCCTTGTCGCCTGGTTGAGTATCCATCCACGGAACCTGATCCGTGAGCTCCCGTGGAGCAATTTGACACTGCAGTGTTTTGGGGCGGGACTTCCATCCCCCGGACGCAGATAGGGTTTAGAGACCTCGGACAGGTGGCCAACCAATAGCCATAAACTCTAGTTGAATATTATACACAAGAGGCAGAGAATCATTTCTCTTTATCAAATCAAGCTTCGAGAATGAAATATATTAAAATTTAATTTGATGGCAAGCAGACTGACACACTTTCTTTTCAAATTTTTTATTTAAATAATTAATAATTTTATTTTGTCCAATAATTTTTATTAATTTTTAATATTATTATTTATTCAAACTAGATAAAAATTTATTTAAAATTAATTTTCTAACTCTCAAATAAAATCTTACTTTAAGCACTGCATGTAATTAATATTTAAAAATTTTTCTCACAAAATATTAAAACTTTATATAAATTTAAAATTATTTTTGATTATGGCTCAAAATTTTTTATGTATTAGATTTTTAAATCATGACATATATATATTTAAGCGTAAGCCTAAAAAATTACATTAAATCTCCACAGTCAATTTTAACACTATCTATTAATTATAAAAAAAAATTTAAAGTAAAATTTTTCTTTAATAAAAAGAGAATAAATAGAGCATAAATTTATTAATTTTCTATTTCTTGTAATAACTCCTTTGTTTCAATTTTTTATTAAAAAGTTACTTCTATTTTTTATAAAAATTTAAACTTTTTATCAACAAATCATTTTCTTTCTTTTTCTAAGAAATAGATTATATAAAACATATTTATTAAAATGGAATCATCAAATAGTATTATTTAAACTTTGATAATTAATAAATTACTTTTTATATATAAATCACTTTATTGTTGATAAATAATTTTTTCAATTGTATATAAGCAGTCAAGTTTTGCGTGATAATTCAAAATAGAAATTTAGAATTATAAAATATTTTCAATACAAAAATTTTTTAAGGTTAATAACATATTTGTAATTAATTATAAAATATGAATATATTATAAAAATTATAAAAATATGTTTGAATTTATTAAAATATATCATGATATACGAGGATCAACGAAAATACTTTTTTCACTTTGGAATCCTAACAAACAGAAATTAGTACTGACACTTTGTTTAATTTCTTTATTTAGTTATTCATACCATATTTTATTAAATGAAGATTTAAATTTTATGCCTGATAGTTTAAGATAATATTTTCATAAAAAAGGATGATTAAAAAATAAAGAATGATTATAAGAAAAAGAGATTTACTTTTTTTCTCATTTCTTTTTATTTATTACATTTTAAAATTTTTTATTTTTTCTATTATTTTAAAATTTCAATTAAGTATTAAATTTTTTTAAGTTTATTTTTTCATTAATAAATAATTTATTATTCTACACTTTCAATCTACTTATATTTATTTCATTATATTTCTCTCTTTATTTTTAACTACCTAAGACTTTATACATATAGGGTAGTATTGAAAGTTTTAATAAAAATAAATAAATAAAATTATTTTTTTAATATTTATAAAATTCATTAATATTTATATAGAAATGAAACGTGTGAGTCTATTTGCCGTGCAATCAAATTTTAAAGAGAGAAAATTAATTTTAAATAAATTTTTATTTATGAATAAATAATAATATTAAAAATTAATAAAAATTATTAGACAAAATAAAATTATTAATTACTTAATTATTATTTAAATAAAAAATTTGAAAAGAAAGCGTGTCATTCTGCTTGCCATCAAATTAAATTTTAGTATATTTCATTCCCGAAACTTGATTTGATAGAGAGAAATAATTCTCTGCCTCTTGTGTATAATATTCAATTAGAGTTGATGGCTATTAATTGGCCACCTGTCCGGAGTTTCTAAACCCCATCTGTGTCCGGGGATGGAAGTCCCGCCCTTTTGGTCTTCAGTAGGACCGATTTTGGTATGCGAACAAATACTTATCGTACGCATCTTTTTCATTTGATTGATTCAACAATAAAAACAACCATATAATAGAACTGTCTAATTGATATATATTATTTATAATTATAATATTCACAATTTTCTTTTTTATAAAATGGTTATGTTTAAAATGTCAGATCAATTATGAAACAAAAAGAGTACCAATCAGAGGGTAGTGATAACACTATCAAATATATTTTGATGTTTAAGTGACTAAAATATAAAAGAAGTTAAAAATATAAAAAACTAGATTATTTAAAATTATGAGGTTTACCAACTTGTAAATATAGATATAACGGGGAATTCTATGGATACTCCCGAATTTCAAATCTGAAGGTGATGTGGTTTATTTTGGACCTATTGGATGAGATTACTAAAATTCTTAATAATCTCATCCAATGGTCCTGCATTGTGCCACATCACCCCGGGTACCGTAGTAAACATCAGATATAATATTAAAAAGTATAAATATGGATTAAATATTTTTGCTGATGGAAATATTTTAAAAATATAATCGATTAGGTCCGTGCAATTGTGATCTATTTGTGGGACATACAAGTTCGCTCGATTCAAATTTTGTCAGCTCCGGGAGATTGTTGTCAATGAACACGGCCATGACCATGATGCGTTTAGTAAAAGGACAGCCATCCATGCCTTGACTACTTATTATTTTTTACTTTGCTGAATTTTGATTTTATAAAATTAGCAACTTGCTAAACGTAATTGTTTTCAATTTTTATTTCTCACTTATTAAGAATTGTTAAATAGAATTTTGACCCACACATTATTAGATTGGGCAATTTAATTATATTGCACATTAATGGCACCACACGGCAATGGATTTACATGTTTTGCTTGATGACCAAAGTTAACTTAGAATGTAAATTAGGAGATATCATGTTTGTTTGATTGCTATTTTAAAATTTTTTTATTTTTATATTTTAAAAATAAGAGTTTTTGTTTAGTAATTTATTTTAAAAAATTGTAATTTTAAATAATAACTTAAAAATAAAAAAATAAGTGACTTTTATTTTTTTAATTTTTATATTAATTTTATAATTAAATAAAATATTTTTATTTACTCCTCTAAACCACCTCTATTCTTTGTTTTCCTTAAATATTTAAAATAAAAATAATTTTTAAAAAAATTCTAAAAATAAAAAATAAGAATATATTCACATGTTTCCATTCCTAGCATGTTTTCAATTAGGTTAAAATGCATTTTTATCTTATAACTTTTGTAAAAGCTTTATTAATTCTTGTTTTAAAAAAAATTGTTTCAGTTTTAAGGGGCATGCGATATTGTTTACATAGCTTATTTCATTCAATTTATTAATTATACATCATATATACTATGGATACAGAGAATTTTGGGGGGACGGGAATATTTTTTTGGCACACGTGTTGATTAGGAGAAAATAATTTCCTGCCTCACTATCCCATTTTTTAATTTTTTATTTCTTTTCATTTTTTATTTATACTATTTATAATTTAAATATTATTGAATTTATAAATTTACAATTAGATGATATTTTTATGGTAAAAATGTTTCAAATAATTAAAATTTTTATTTAATTAAGTTAAATTTTAAGTACTATATACTAAATTAAATACATATTAATTAAGATTTTTTAAAGTTTTATACGTTCTCATTTATTGTTTCAATTTTTTTATTATTTACAACTCAGTTACTATTGTGTAATACATACTTAACACAATATATAAATAAAAAAAATTTGTGATAAAATTATTGTAAAATATATAAATAAAAAATTTTGAAAAAATATGAAAATGTCACATAAAAAATAATTATTATAATTGTTATTCGAATAAAAAAAATTTATAAACTGATAATGATTTTATATAAAGTAAAAATTTTAAACCATTAATAATTAAAATTTTATATTAGATATCTAACAATTCGGCTTAATAAACTCTCTTCTTCGTGTTTGGGTTATGCAAGAATTCCCAAAAAAAAAAAAAAATGTGAGGTCATTTTGTGAATAGTATATTTTAGGAAGGAAACAAATATATTCCAATAATAGTTACAAAAGCTTGGATCTTTCGATAAAATTTTCGCCATATGTATTCATCTTATTTGTCCTCTAGTACTCCTATTCATCCCTTGAATTTTCACCCAAGGCATTGAACACCTCGCCCATAAACCCACAACACATACATGTTTCTTATTGAGGAGTTACCGACTTTTACTAATAGGTTATAATATTTTCTAAAATTTATAATTTATTATGTATATATTAATAAACCTTCTTATAAAAAATTGTAAAAGTTTAAAATATGGAATAAGAATTTTTTATAAGACATTATAAAAATTTATAATATAAATAATTATATTTGCATCATAAAAATATTTTGAATTCTTTTAGAAAAAGTTATAAGACTCCATAAAAAAGTAATAAAATATTAATAAAATTATAGATTTTCATGAGAAGTTGTAAAAGGTTCAACCGACCATCTGAAGAAAAATTGGAGCAAATCCTTACTTGCTTTTTGGAAAATAAATCCTTGCTCTATTTGATAAATGTGAAAGATACGTAATTATTACAATGCCTACCCGTAGTCTCACATTATTTTCTTGCACTATCAAGCATACCGAGGCAACTATTGACTAAAGGAGATCGATATGGTTTGTTGATAACGTTGCGGTGTATTAATATATTATTATATAATATATTAAATTTAATTTTAAAAAATAAATTTAATATATTATAAAATTTGATAATATATTAATATATAATTATATTAATAATATATTATAATTTCTCTTTTAATTAAAAAGATTATTATCTTACAAAATAAATGTATAAATGATAAAATTTATAGTATTATATTATTAGAGATAAATATAGTATATTATTGATATAGTGGTGTATTAATAAATCAGTAGATTCAATCGTTTTGATATATAATTATGTAATATATTAAATTTGATTTTTAAAAAAATAAATTTGATATGTGATGGAATTTAGTAATGTACACCGTTACATAATTTTTATTATAAAAAACTTTAATTAATATACAAAATTTTGACAGATTTACAGGCTCATCAATTATTTGAATAGAAAATTAACGGAATTTATCTTATTCCATCTCTACTATTGAGCCTTGTGAGGTGGGAGATATTATTCAGCGGAAATTGAAATTTGGAAGCCTTTAATTATTGAAGCAAGGGCAAGGAACACTGGTCACTAGAGCGGTCTTAACATTATTTAGGAAAACATCCAGCTACAATTCTAACTCTGTTTGCAATATGTTTATGTTCAGATCACACACCCTCTCCCTCCCTCCCCCCCTCCCTCCCCCCTTCTCTACACGCACAAAAAAAAAATTGTCAAAAATTTTCACTATCATTAATTTTTTTTAATTATTATTATTTTTTATATATCCTCTTTTTATTATAAAGTATTTTATATTAATAATAAATAAAATTGAAACCCAAACACAAATATATAAAGCAAGTGAATAGAAGTGAAATATATATTTGTATATTCCTCTAAAACTCTTTTACTTGCAAATTTTCTTCCCAAAATAGCTTTTAAAAAATTCATATTAAAAAGTATTTTTTAAATTTTATTAAGCTAATTTACTTTCTTTATAAATTTAATATATTATAATTATTTAATTTTTTAAATAAATAAAAATTTCAGAATCCATTAATAATCCATATCCAATATTTATTTTAAAACTCTTATATTTATTTTTAAACTAATTTTAATTTATATTCTATTCTATTTTATATATATTTTTTTAAAATTTTTCATTAGCAAATTTTCCTCCCAAAATCAAAAAAATTTCCTTTCCAAAATAACCTTAAAAAATTTTATATCAAAGAGCATTTAATGATGTCCATCATTTTTATATTTCATTAGACTAATTTATTTTCTTTCCAAATTTAATATATTATAATTATTTAAAATAATTTTAATTTTCAAACATAAACTTAAAATTATTTCTAAGTAGAATATTTATATAATATAAAATAATTATTTTTAATAAATTATTTGTATATGTGCATATTGTAAATCATTATAGTACCTATGTATAATAAGTCCATAATATATTTATCAATAAAAAATAACTATTGTATTTTTAAATTAATTTTAAACGATGTAAATTTGATAGAATTGAATATTTACTTTCTTAAATTTTAATTTTTTTATTTGAGTACTGATTTCAATATTTTATATTACATTTTTTATAAAATGAAAAAATTTATAAAAAACTGGAGTATGAGGATAATATATGTATATACATGTGTATATCTTTATATTGTGATTTTCTAATTTTACAAATCATATTAACCTTATTGTTGTTATTCATATCTAAAACCTTCGGATGGTTTTTTTTTTTTTTTAGTTTTTTGGGTCAAGCCCAGGAATCAGGAGATATTGACCGCTTCTGGATTCTCATCATCCTCTGCAAATTTGATTGAAAATTAAGCAGTAAAGCAGCATATTTTCTGGAATCGTGGGTTTTAGGAGCCCAAAGCAAAACCCAACCATTTATGGATTTGTGCCCGAATTATCAAGAGGCCCAAACACATTATTAAATATCATTTTCACTCAAGGCGGGACAAAGGATTTATAAATTTAATTGTTTGGCAACTTTATTAAAAATAATAATTTTAATTTATTTATAAATGAATTATATTTTATTTTTAATATATTAAAAAATATATAGAAATTAATTAAAAAATAAAATTTGATGGTATCGTGATAAATACAATGTTAAAGGAAGAGTAAATTATTTATAATATATTTTTTAGTCAAATGAAATGAATTGAATGAATTTCATAATGACCAAAATGTAATTAAAATGAAAATTATAAATAAATTGAAATAAAATAAAATCTTTTTTATTTAAAATCAAATATTATATTAAAAAAATTCATTTAAAAATAAAATAAGATTCTATTTTTTATTATGTCAAACCAAAGGTTAGGTTGGGTGCAAGATTTTACACATCTACTTAATTTTATATTAGCCGTGATTTTGGATTACTTAATTCACTTAGTCCAATATTCCCTAAATGCGTGTTGTCCTCCACTTGCCAAGACAAAATGTGTCTACTGTATTTTGCCTTCTATTCGCTAGAACATTCTCTAACTTTTTTTTAATTATTTTCCACATACTCTTCGTGTTACTAAGGCCAACAGCTGTCTCTAATCCCTCCGGGCTTCAATTCAAGAATTTCATTTTGCCTACTACTCACCATAGTATTCTCTAAACTTCTTTTTTCTCTATATACTCTTCGACGTTTGCTAATAGTGTTCGATCTATTTTTAATGAAAATTTCTCAAACTCTAGAAGGTCTAATTTGCTCTATTTCAATTCTATTGACCGACGGCTTGCAGTTTGGTTGATGGTTTCTATCTAATTTAATCTGTAATATGAATTTGGCTGCTTTTATGATTTTGATCCTAGGGTATTATTAGAATGCCACCTGATCTAATCTCTCTATTTCAAATCCTCCATAATTTGCCCTAAATTCTATTTGTTGCCCAAATTCTATAGATATAAAACATGCAAAGCAGTTTAAAACTATGCCTTTCTTTAAGAAAAATTGTGATTTCTGATGCTTGATGTCAATATATTATGGGTTTCATTAATAATTTATCTATAGTCCTTTCTCGATTTGTATTATTATTCGTGTTGTGTTTCTGATTTTTTTTACCTCTATACAGGAAATAGGATATTTCTTCCTCATCCTCCAAACATACGTTAGTACTGAAATAGAGTTTTAACTGTTAGTCGTAAACCAAGTCGAGAAACCATTAATTGGATCATTGTGAAGATGCTTTTTTCTGTTCACTTATTTACAAATTGATGAGACACAACAAGTTGATTATATGCATCATTTCAGACATTGGTTTGTTTTCACTGTCTGCATCAGTACAAATTATGACTACTTGCAGTTGCACGAGTTATTCTACTTTATTCACTGTCTGCAAGATCAACTGATGTCGCTATATTCATTATATGATTACAATTACAATTGCAGGATTTATTTTATGTTGAATATCAACTCTGTGGGTTGTATCCATATGTTTCCGTCCTCTTTGGCTGTTTTGTTGTTGTTTTTGTATGTAAATGAATTAGATTTATTGTTTAAGCATGCCCGTACATAGTGTCAGAATTCAGTATTTTTTTTTGCCTGCATGTTGTTATTTTTAGACTATAGATTTGCTTGTAACTTATTACTTCTTTTATTCTTGCAGAAGTTCGAAGCCCGGCCATGTCAGAAAGTTGGATGAATCATGTATCCAGGTTCTGCTTCATAAACTTTCACTGTCATTATGTTTTGTTTTTGTAGTTTTGATATAGGTTGGAGTTGATATGATAAGTGCTATAACTCAACCTAGATATATTGGGTTTTAAAATAGCAGTACTCTAGCATTATTGACATATTGAATCCTAAAAAACTATGAAAATTAATTTGATTGATGGACAATAAAGTTGACTGAATAAGAAACAAATTTGCACCTGTGCTTTGTATTCCTATTAAATACGGACTACCATGATTAATTGGTTTATCAAGGAATTTATGTCTTTGGATTAAAGATAGTTTTGGGTTTAATCATATGCTATTTACATTTATCTTAGCACCTTGATAAAGATAAATTGTTAGATGATTATGCAAGAAGATAAGCAACCAAGTATGAAGTTTACTATGCATCTGTGCTTTGTGTGTACTAATGTCTTTGAGTGGATCAACTTTATCTATATGTTAGCCTTGATTCTAATACCTAAGGTTTTCCTTTTAAATATTGAACAAATGATAAAGTTGACAAAAATCCTTTTTATCATCATATTCTATTCTTAACTTTATTCCGTTTTTTCTTTTCCACCGTTGCTTGGGACATTGGAATTGTATAGAAAACTAATGATATTGGTAATGATTTGGGTTCATGTGAAATCTTTAGTACCAGGTAATATCTTACAAATTTCTTCCTCGATTGAACATGCCTGCATCAGTTTGTGACTACAAGTTAATGTGTTTTATCCCTGGTAGTATGATTGTTGTTATGCTCGGTGATGATCTCAGAACAGAGTTGAATATATTCACTTATCAAGGAATTTAATCTTTGGATTAAAGATAGTTTTAGGTTTAATCATATGCTATTTACATTTATTTCAACACCTTGATAAATATAAGCTATTGGATCACTAATTTCAGTAATTGTAAGATCAATTCTCATTTAATTGATGTATAATCCTTGAGATTTCATAATTCCTGGATATGTAAAATAGTGCAGTTGGCCATTTGAAAATAGAAACTTCCTCCAATACGAATTTTGGAACAGTTTGCTAGCTTTCACATAAAAAGTCAATATGAAAAAAGTATATTAGCACTTCTTTTTGCATGACACTTGTTAGTATTTGGCTCTTCATTTGTTTATGCTCATGGTTCCATTCAAGAAGCAATGCAATGTATTTTTAGTAGTTTGGATGATAGAATATCGATAAGACTTAAATATATGCTATTGAATTTTTTGCTATTTAGATATAGATTATAAACATAGTGCATTAAAATTGATTGGTTATCTAAATGTTTTCACCTTTTTAGGAGTGATAGTGGATATTGTGAGATTATAAATATTGTATGTGGAATTCTTTAAGAACATAATCAAATATTATTTAATTAATAGTCATTGATTATGCTCAATTTAGAATTCTTTAAAAAATAATCAATTTTTACATATTTATAAATTAAAATTATAATTAAAATGTAACTATTCATTTATAATTTATATGTATATTTTTTATAGATACTATAATTACTGATGTGTAATTTTCATAAAAGTAAAATATAATCAAATATTTGATTATACATAATAATATATTTTTTCAATTAATCGTTATTGATTAGATTTAATTTTAATAGATCTTTTAAACTAAATCTATAGATTATGTATAATTAACTAAAGAAATATCTTTTAAACGTGAAATATACCTTTTAGATATATATATTTTAAAAAAGTTAGATGTAATCAAATATTTGATTAAGATTGACATAGTATTCCAATTTATATACATTTATGGATTAAATTTGAAAATTATAATTCATGCGATTTGTAATTTATATATATAGATATATATTATAATAATAAATTTGTAATTTTTGCAAAAATCAATTATAATCAATTATTTGATTAAATTAACAAACAAGTTTTCCGTGCAAATTTAATATTTGATGTCATATCAATTATAGTAATAGTGATTAATTTACAACTTTTTTTGAAATATTTACTAAAAATATAATACATGTTCTGTTTTGGATATATTTACTAAAAATACTTATTGTAGTCAAATATTATATGTAGTTTGAATATAAAATAATTTTTTATATGTTGATGTCATATTAATCATATTAATAATGACAATATTTACTTCTTCATTGAGATATTTATTAGACATATAATATGTACTCTTTTTTGGATATTTACTATGTATATATGTCATCACACTATTTAAAAATATTGTACCTAAAATTCTTTTAAAAAATAATCAAATATTATTTTAATTAATAATCATTGATTATGCTCAATTTTGAATTTTTTAAAAAATCAATTTTTTACATAGTTATAAAATAAAATTATAATTGAGATGTAACTAATTTATTTAATATATATATTTATATTTTTTATCCATACTATAATTATTGATTTGTAATTTTCATAAAATCCAAATATAATCAAGTATTTGATTAAATATAATAATGTATTTTTTCAATTAATTGTTATTGATTAGATTCAATCTTAATAAATATTTTAAATTAAATCTATAGATTTTCTATATAAATTAGAGAAATATCTTTTAAACGTGCAATATATCTTTTAGATATATATTTTAAAAAAGTTAGATATAATCAAATATTTGATTAACCTTATCAGTATTCATTCAAATTTATTTTTAGTAATTACTGTTAATTTTGTATATTATTTAATTAAATTTAAAAATTATAATTCATGTTATTTGTAATTTATATATATATAGATGTTATAATAATAAATTTATAATTTATAAGAAAATAAAATATAATCAATTATTTGATTAAATAAAGAAACATATTATATCGTGCAAATTTGATATTTGATGCAATGCATTCTAATTGTGAAAATTTAATATTTGATGCAGTGTGATCTGATAAAGAATTAGTTTTACACCGTGAAAATCAAATGTAATCAATTATTTGATTAAATTAAATTACATATTATAGTGCAAATTAGGTAACGTATTATACCCTGCAAATCAAATCAAATTAAGTAACAAATTGTACAAAAAAGTTAGATAAAGTGCCGTGTAAATTTTATTTCTTAAAGACATTAACTTTGTTTTTTATTTTTTAATATGGATATTTAGTGGAATCATGATAATTAATATTTGATGCAATGTGATAAAAAAATTGGTTTTATACCGTGAAATTCGAATGTAATCAATTATTTGATTAAATTAAGTAACATATTATAGTACAAATTAAGTAATGTATTGTACCCTACAAATCAAATCAAATTAAGTAACATATTGTACAAAAAGCTAGATAAAGTGCCGTGTAAAATTAATATTTTAAGAAACATTAACTTTGTTTTTTAATTTTTAATATGAATATTCATTGGAATCATAACAATTAACTATCTCATAAAATATTTCATGCAATCTAAATATATTTTTGTTATTTGTATAAAAAAATTTCCACTTCAAATTCTTACATTCTCTCAATTTTTTTGTGTATATAAGTTTTCAGTTTGTTTCTTCTTTATTCATCTTTATCCGTATTATCATGAATCAAAGAAATTCTCATTGCTACACGTTCGGCGTATATTTTCATTGAAAAGATTTAGTTCTTCGGCATTATGTTCTTATTTTTAAATTTTAATATGGATATTCGTTATGTTTTTGTTATTATAAAAGCAATTCTCATTATCACACCTCCAAGATATATTTTCTTTGAAAATGTTCTATTCATTTTTTTTTGGTTAAAAATATTTTATTTCAATTCAAACATTCAAAGGACTCAATATGGCCCTTAAATTTCAAAGGAGATATTTTACTTTGCAAAATTGAAGTTTATTAATAATGTAAAATTTGTAACATTAAGTCTATGTTAAAAAGTGCAAAGATCATATTATTAGTATGTTATTGTTACCATTCACTTTATGATTTGCTATGTTGATTTTTTTTAATCTAATTTAATTATTACATAATAATTTATATTTTTTATTTTATTTTAGGAATTAAGAAGATAAGAAAAATCACCTTTCTTTTAAAACTTGGGCCAAAGGTACAAACTTAAGAAATATAAGTAAGAATTATTAGATTGTGGAAAGTTGCAAAGAGAA
The DNA here is from genome assembly GCA_020226215.1 of Sindora glabra. NCBI lineage: Eukaryota > Viridiplantae > Streptophyta > Magnoliopsida > Fabales > Fabaceae > Sindora > Sindora glabra. The sequence goes on from CM035225.1 coordinate 1,224,412, forward strand.
ATTCAAATATTGAACATGGAAGTATTGAAATGATTCTCATGGATAGAGAAGTAATATGACTATATTTCTATTATATAAGCCTATTTACTAATACTAATTAATTAATATTAATTATAATATGTTTAATGTTATATTAGATGTAGCATTATTATTTAATATTCTTTTTTTCTTCTAGTAGATAAATTTGTGCATGATCAAGGTATTTATAAAAGTTAAATATAATGAAATCTTTGATTAAACTTAATTTATTATTCAATTTATTAAAAAAGAGATTGATGACTAGATCATACATTTGAAACTTTATTTAATTTATGACTTTCGTATCCTTGAAACAATTTAATTATACTTTTTTGTTCATTTTTATATTTAGTAAATTAGACAATATTTATTTTTTATTATCTATCATGATAAGCATTTATATAAAAAGTAAGGATTAACACTTATACATTAAATTTCATATAAATTAATGTTATTATTTTATATATTTTTCTAAATTTTATTTATTATAATATTTGATCTTATATACATTTGTCTAAATATGATAACAATAATCAATTAATGTAACATTATAATATTATGACAACTCTATCGATTAGTAATGATTTAAAAAAAATAATATCTCTTATTATTTAAGTTGGATGTAATTATGTTAATTTTAATTATTCAAATGACATAAATATAATCATAAATTATAAATTAATCATTGAATGCTTTATAATTAAAAATTTAAAAATTTAAATTTGTATTATAAATTATTATTAGTTAAATCAGTGCATCACACATGTTAAAAACTAGCATATAATATACAATGATAATGATAATTGTATAATGATACTAAAAATATTATTAAAAAATTAAAAATAATTAATTAAAATTTTTAATTTTTTAAAATTTTATGTATTAACAAATTAATTATTTTTTGTTTGATTATTATGATGTACTACAAGAAATCAATTTAAATGATTGCTTGAAAAAGTTAAAATAGAAATCATGGATTTAAAATGAATTAATGACTTTTTCATTCCATAAAAATATTTTTTAAAAATTTCTTACTAAAAATATTTAAAAAGAAAATCTAAGAAAGATATATTGTTATGAACATTTTAGAGAAATTTTGGAGTATTTTATATAAAAGGGTTTAAATTTGATGCACTATATTTTACATTAAAAAGATATAGGAATTAAGAATTTTTTATAGCAATAAAAAATTTTTAATCATTTTTATTGACATGAAAGCATTATAATTCAAGAAAATAAAAATAGATGTAATTTAAGGTACATATATAATATAATGTATCAAGAAGATAATATTTTATATATATTCAATAAATATATATATATATATAACAACATTATTAATTATAATTTTTATGTTATTAGTGAATTAGTGATACATTATAGTTAAATATTATTTTAAAATTATTTTAATAATCTAATAAAATTTTAAAAAAATTCTTGGCAAGGAAATGTTAAAAATTTCAACTTATTATTTAATGTAACAATTTTTTAAAAGAGAATTGAACATAAAAATAAAATATGATATAAGTAGTTGACATCAACACTTTATTAAATTAAGAAAAAAATTGATTTAAAATTTTATTTAAGAGAGTTAATATCAAAATTTAAAAGAATAAAATCTGAAACATATATAAGTGCATGGAAAAACCTTGTAGTGGATTGGGGGCTAACGAAAACACATATCTAATTTTAAATTATTTAGGTGTAGGGTGGGAAAAGCTCAAGATATCCCTCATTTAATTGGATCTACTTATCTCTATTTGTTCATTCCATTAAAATTAATCTTAATTAGAAAAGTACTGCCTATGCATTTTTTATACGCGCATCATTCAACGGCAAATAACAAATTTCATTAAAGGTATAGTATTAAAAATACTTGAAACACTCCACTTTTATGAATGTATCATACAATCTTTTACAACACATAGCACAATTTATAAATAAAAAGTAAATTCAGGTGGGTGAAAATAATAACATTTTTTTTTATCTAAAACAATTATAATTATAAATTACAAGTTATTACCTTATGTATGTGGATAACATTAACCCTAAGGTTATATATAAGTTTTGATAATTACAAATAAGTAAAATAATAGTATTGTACATTCTTATCTAAAGTGTTACAAAATCCTTATTAGACATGTTATACTATGGTTGCAATAATAATGTTTAATTACATGTTAAAGTGTTGAATCTTATACAAATTCAATAGATATACTTATGTTATGATTAATACAGACTATGATAATTTTATATGTTTTTGTGCTTATTTGTCAAATTTTCTATATATAAATTAGGTATATCAATATCTTGATATATTAAATTAAACTAATTGAATAACTTGCAAAGATTATACATATTATATAGGAAAGTCCAAGAAGATGAAGAGTTGGTAATGAGGCAATATAATGGAAGATTTTGTCATGCTTAACTTGAAAAGAAATAAGGAAGAATTTTAAAAAAGAAGATGTATTCCTAAGTGTTGAAGAATTAAAAGATTAAAGTTTTAGAAGTTTAGAAATATCAATAAAGCTTAAGGACTTGATTTACTATAACTTTTCTTTTTAGATTTAAATTTTTTCTATAAAATAAAATTTTTCATGACATAGAACTCAAATATATATTTAAAATCTTATATAAGAAAGTCTAAAAAGAGAAAAAGTTAGCAAAGAATCAAAACAATGAAAGATTTTAAAAACTTGGAAACATTAACAAAGCCGAATGACTTCATTTGGTATAATTTTTTACTTTAGGCTTAAAATTTCATGTAAAATAGAGTTTTTTAAGATATAAAACTTAAACATGTATTTAAAATCTTAGTTTGATATTTTTTAAAAAATATTTTACATTTATATTTTTATAAAATAACTTATGGAAAAATTTCAAAAACAAATGAAATATGAGTTTTTAATTTTTTTTTTAATTTTGATATTTGATCATTCTTTTAATCATATATCACAAAATACAAATTATTTAATTATGATTTTTTTATATAAAAATAAATTCAAATAACTTTTCATGGATAGACCATTTGCTTAAAATAATATACATATAAAATATTTATGAATTTTACAAATTGAGTTTTAAAATCATACTTTTACAATTTAGTTTTTCTAACTTTTACTTATTGTTTTAATCATATTTCAAAAAATCACAAATGATATGTGCATGAAATTAGTTCTAAGCTAAAGCAGATTTAAATACCTTTTCTAAAGATTGGTCATTTGTTTAAAATAAACTTAATTAAAATAAAGAAGTTATAACATTTTAAAGTTGATGTTAGATTTTTTTAGCTTAACAATTGATTATTGACTCCACACCTTGAAAAAATTAAATAAGCTAGTACCCAATGACTGATGTGTGTGTTTTAGAAGTCAATCATAAGATGATTGTAATAACGTATAATGTATTATATTTTATTTTATACAATATAATTATTATATTTTATTTTAATATTTACATAATTTATAACTTAAATATAATAATTGTTCCTTGAATAGTTTTATTAATCCTAAAATATCCATAATTAAATATTATTATAAATGGGATAATAATAATACATTGAAACTATTATGTATGGTAATTGATGATTATGAATCATGGATATATGATATCAAGTCAATATATGAATATATTGTTAGTGAACAAATATATTGGACTAACCTACTGTGAGAATACTACATGAATTGTTTTGTGTTATTAACTATTCTCATGTGACCACAATGCACGCAGTTCTTTAACCTAAAGTCACTTGTGATTTTTTACATGAGGGGTCACACATTTTGATGTCGTGTCCATGTTACTTTTAATTGGGGATGGCATGTAGGGTGTTGATTGGGTGTGTTTCAAATCATGCAGAGGAATGTGAGTGATGTAAATGAAATTTTGTTACTCCCTTGATTGAGTAACCCACTGTGAGAATACTTTATGAATTGTTATGTGTCATTAGCTATTCTCATGTAATCACAATTCATGTAGTCTTTTGAGCTGAAAGTCATTGTGGTTCCTTACATGAGAGGTCACACATTTTGATGCCGTTTTGTGTCACCCTTAATTGAGATAATGTATAGGCCTTGTAGGGTGTTGATTGAGTGTGTCACAAATCATGCAGAGGGATATGAGTGATTTGAATAGGATTTTGTTACTTCTATATAAAGGAGAGATATCCTTGGACCCTTTGATTGAATGAGACTTAAAAATATATAGTCATGCTTAACTAAATCAATAATTTGTTTAAGTTAGTCTACTCAGTATCAAGAAGTATAAATTGAACATTAACGAGGATGACATATTCTATACCTTCAGTTCGATTTGAATATTATTACAAAAAGGGATTGTGATGCAAAGTATTGATCACACATTAGGTGGATGTCAAATTACAGACATTCTTATTACTTGAGTGACGGTGATTACTATTTAGGTGACAGTGATGTATTACTAAATACTGCTCATTATCTATGGTCTAATGATGAGTTATTGTCAACGTAGTAGGAACCTATATGGTTACATAAAAGGATTAAAAATAAAATAATAATTAATTAGTTTTTAGTTAAACTAAAAACTTATTAATTAGGCTTGTTATTTTATATAAATATATTATCAAAGCAATAATGTATATATATTATTCACGTAATATATATTTATATTCTATTATGTGATATTATATGATATTAAAGTAATATTAAATAATTATATATTTTGATATTAGATAATTATATTATGAGATAATGTTATTATTTAATAATATTTAGTTATTAATGTTAAAGTAATATTAGATAACTAATAGATAGGTCTTATCTTTCCTCACTCTTATCATGTAAAAGATAAGGTATTAGTGCTTGACATTTTGATATTAGATAATTATATTATGAAATAATTTTATTATTTAATAATATTTAGTTATTTAATATTAAAATAATATTAGATAACTAATAGATAAATCTTATCTTTCCTCACTCTTATCATGTAAAAGATAAAGTATTAATATTTAAGTAGAATTAAGATTAGATATAGTTATCCTATTAGGACTAGTAAAGATGCATGCCTTTAGATTTATAAAAAGGGCATGAAGGCATCATTATTTTATGTGAAAAATAAGTAAATTCGTCATCAGTAAACCGCATAAAACACCTTTACAAAACCGCACTAAATCCTTCTTCTTTGTGTGAGAGATGAATCCTAGCAGATTTACGGAAGGTTGAAAAGTCGCCATTCGTTTCGTGTGGATATTGTAGAGATACCATCACCTGATGGTACTTGTGATTTAGATCTACACTTTAAAAAGTAATATTTGATTCTTGATTTATGTCCTTACATATTGATTCGTGAGAAAGTTTCACATGACATAATTTTGAAAATTTATTTTTTCGCTGTATTTATGTTGGATGTGAAACCAATACCAACAACGAGAATTGACCAATCGCTTTCTTTGGTGAAAAATTTTTGTAGAGTAACAATAAAAAATCGTTACTTTTCATTCACAAGTGTTTGAAATAGCTATAAGTCATTTTGACTTTCTTGTATAAGTTAAGAAACATTAAATACAATATATAGAGAATATAAAATTCATTGTTTGGCATCATTTACTCTTTCTTTCATTAAAATTATGATTTAAGTTCTTTATTTTAGGTGCTTTATTTATTTCATCCACTCATAAGAAAGATTGTATAAGTTGTTTTTTTTAATCTTAGATTAATTTTAATTGTAAAGGGTGAGCTATCTCTTAAAAATTCTTAAAGAGTGTGAGGTATCTCTTGTAAAGAGAAAATTTATTCAAAAGAGGCTTTTTTTAAGTGTCTAATTCAAACTTGAAAGAATAGTTGATTGAAACATAATCTCCAAAAACTAAGAGAATGGATATATATATTAAAAAGAATATTTAATGGGAAAATCATAATAAATTTTGTTTAATCTTTCTATCCTTACTTTTTTTTGTACATTTAATTAAATGTTCTATTTTGTTAATGAAATTTATTAAATATATTGTGCTATAATATTTATCCTATTATTTGAGTGATTAAATGTTTAAAAGAGATGCATATCTATACATAAGCTTCTTGATGATTTGTTTGTACATAATTAAATGAGTTAATTTGCATAAATTCATTAAATTAACATGTCTTGAGTAAATTATTTTTACAAAGCTTTATTAAATTTGCTTAAATTAAAATTATATTCCTAATTTTTTAAAATAAAAGATTATCAGAGAAAATTTAAAAAATAATAAAAAATTTCAAAATATTCAATTCACCCTTCTTGAGTATAAATTACTTTAGCTCACAGATAATTTTATTGGAAAATAGAAAAAATGTTACTAAATTTATTTATATATTGGAATTAGGCTTAAATCAAATCAAATCAAATAAGCAAATAGAAATTTAATTTAGAAAATAAACGATCCAATTATTAATCCTCTGCTTGTTTCAGTGGATTTTATGGGAGAAAGAAAAAAAGGAGTAGAAAAATATAAGAAAAATAAAAAAATCCTTTACTTAGTTGCTGATAGAAAATAGGGGAGAAGAGAAAAAAGGTTAGATTTCTTACGGTAGGTCCCACATATTTTTTTCTCCTCACATATGGAGAGAAATCATGGGTGAAGTTAGTGTAGTGAAATTGCATCTTCCTCTCTTTAGCCAGATATGTAGCTGTTGCCCCCATCTTCTTGCCTGAAGAAGCTTTGGCACACCTTCTGATCGCAAGTAACATGTTTTTTCATCTTCCTCCTTTGATATTTGCTTTGTTCATTTAAATGAAATTTTTTTGAGCTCTATTGTGTGCCCGGTATTGACAGTTATATTTGTAGTTACAGAACATCCATAGGCCATTGCTAGAAGAGGGGTTTCATCGCCAGTTAAAAACTTTGTCAGACAAAAGCTCCAGTCAGTGTCTCATGGTCTTTTGAAGTAGAAACACTGCTACTGCAAAAGGTTGCTGTTTGGTGGATTTAGCTTTTGTGGGTCTTTTATGGCTTGTTGGTCGAGTTGCATGGATTTGACTTGTATCCAATGCTGACCCAATCAACATGTCACCAACCTAGAAACCTTTCCTTTTTTTTTTGTATTTAATGAATAATAAATAATAATATTCATAAAAGAAATTCACAAAAATTACATGAATCACTTGAATATTTTTTCTTTCCTTATTACTATTTCATGAAAATTTTCAAATTTGTAAAATTGAATATTCCCTTTAAAATTTAAATGCATCACAATATCGTTATGTCCATTCTAGTTAAGATAATCTTTTACTGTATTTATTTGTAAAATTTTCATCTATGCCTTAAAATTTTTAATTTAGGCTTGTAGTTGTTATAATCAATTTATAATTGCAGCACAAATCTTTTTTTATTTTTAATAAATAATAAATAACACTTAATTTTCATGAAGAAAATTCACAAAATTTTTTATTAGAGATGGTACTTCCTAAAAAAATTTCTACATGATCTTGCCATGAAGCTTTTATAATTATTTTTTTGATACTAAGAAACTAATACTATTATGGAATTAATTTTTTATATTTAATTTAATTTAATTTTGTACAATTAATAAAAAATATCAAAATAATTAATATATCATTTAAATTTATATATGTGCAAACCTTAATTATATCTAATTTTTTTTAGATAACTTTTCTAATATATTTTATTGAAGATCTATTGATTTGTTTTGTATTATTTTGTTGTGTTTTTGTTAATTAAGATGACTACTAAATTAAAAAATGAAGGTTATGTAATATACAAATAATTTGTATAAAATTTTTATATTATATTTTTTACTTAATAAGTGGGTTTATATAAACTTTATACAAGTTTGAAATATTGATAATATAATTAATTTTTTATTTTATGTAGAGAGAGTGTCATGGATATTTTACATTAATAAATTTTATTTTCTCAATTTAATTTACATTTAAATAACATAAAAAACAATTCTCCTATATTTTTTTCTTCTATTTTTTCTCACAATCAAACCCAATAATTTTTTCTTTATTTTCTTTCTTTTCTATTTTCTCTTATAACCAAACATATATAAAAAAAATAATTTTTTTCTTTTTTTCTTCCTCTTTCATTTTCTATTCTAACCAAGATTGAAATCATTCATTTCTAAAGAAATTCAAATAATGAAGAGGGGTCCATTCTCATTTATTACTGATTCCACAAGAATGAAAGAAGTGGTTAATTTCAAATGATTTCCTCGTTTATTCCTTCCATCTCTCTTAATTAATGACTTAAAAACGCAAAAACACATTCTCTGTAAATGTTGGCCGCTCCCTGCCACGTGTCATGCTCCGCCCCACTGGGTCCCGCGCCTAACAACTGTGTTGCGTTAACCCTCCACCTCATGTCTCGTTCTCTTCCTCTGGCCGACGTTTCGCCGCCGATTATGAATTAGTACTATCCATTACTTTGATTCGATTGATTTCGCTTTCCATCGACGTCCTTCGACGTCACAGCTACCTCCTTTCGTTGCATTGCACAAGATCTTGAGATCGCGTTCTCCTAGTATAACAGCCTTTTTGCTGTTTGCACTCGGTTCGCTCCTTCATTCTTAACCGTATATCATTCTTCTCATTTCTTACGAGATTCTCCAGCTCCCGCGGGTACATTTCTCCTCACTCTTCTGCTGTTTCATGACTTCCACGGTTTTTGATCGGTAATGTGGGTGAGATTTGCCGCAGGGATCGGCGAATATGTGCGGTTGATGTAAAACACGCGGCTGGTACAATGTCCGGCCCACTGGATCGATTTGCTAGACCTTGTGAGTTACTCTCCCTCAATTTCAGTCTGTGGATGTAGTTGTCAAGTCTAGGGTTTTTCTTTGCTATCTGTTTGAACGCTCAGATAGCTATTAGTTGGTTAGTGATAAGAAAATCATAAAGAAGGGAATTTATTTATTTATTTTTGGGTTTGACTTACGATAAATTGAATTGAGCAAATCTAATGCTAACAAGTGGTAGGTATATTAGTTCAAGCTGATAAATACACATAAAAGTACCCATAATGCGGTTTGGTCAACTTTTTGCTGTTGGATACTCCAACATCTAGAAAGGAAGAGATTGTTGGCTGTCTTTTTTGTGTTTGCCCTTTATAATTGGACTGGGAAGAGTTATATTATGAGAATGATATAAATTTCAAGTTTGAATTTATGTGCTAAAAATTTCTTCATCTTTCTACTGCAAGAACGTCCTTTGCTCACCTTTGACATTTCTAGGAAACAATTCATGAGTGGTGATTTTGTTGAGGGCAGGGTCTGGTACTTTCAGCATCTTTATTTATTTATTTTTCTTTGTATATAATCGTTTCCTCTTGGTCAGGCTTCGAGGGATTCTCTGGTAGTGATGAGAAAAGAGAAAGGAGATCTGATTTTGAGAACTCTGAGGATGAAAGAAGGACAAGAATTGGATCTCTAAAGAGGAAAGCTATAAATGCCTCTACAAAATTCAAGCATTCTCTGAAGAAAAAGAGTAGCAGGAGAAAAAATGAAGGTCGGGTTAGCTCAGTTTCCATTGAGGATGTTCGGGATATTGAGGAGCTGCATGCTGTTGATGCATTTCGGCAATCCTTGATCATGGATGAATTGCTTCCAGAAAAATATGATGATTACCATATGATGCTAAGGTACTTTTTGAAGAAATGATACTTCGTTTTTACTAATTCACATTGACACGTGTATCAACTGTTTTTATTTTACCTACAATTCATTTTTTCCAAAAAAAAAAAAAATGATGGGAAAACTTCCGGTTATTGATATTCCTGCTGTCATTCTAACTTGACTTTCAAATGGATCTCAAAGTGGCTGCACAAGCTGATTTCTCGCTATAAGTCTTTTCCCCCCCCTCTTTTTGGTGTGTTAGTGTTATATCACTTTTATGATATTGGTTCAACAATGGTGTTATAGTTGTATTCTCTTAATTTCTACATTTTCAGGTTTCTGAAAGCAAGGAAATTTGATATTGATAAAGCAAAGCATATGTGGGCTGACATGCTCCAATGGAGGAAGGAATTTGGTGCTGACACTATTATGGAGGTAAATGCAAATGGAATTTGGATATGTCTCTTTTCTGCAGAATAAATTCAAGATACAAGACTAGGTTTATTGTGCTTGATATCCTTTGCACCTATTGAGCTTAATGCTTGTTATTTTCTTCAGGATTTTGAGTTTAGAGAGTTGAGTGAAGTAGTGAAGTATTACCCCCATGGCCACCATGGCGTTGATAAGGAGGGAAGACCTGTTTATATTGAAAGACTTGGAAAAGTTGATACAAACAAGCTCATGCAAGTTACAACCATGGATAGATATGTAAAGTATCATGTGCAGGAGTTTGAAAAAGCTTTTGCAATAAAGTTTCCTGCCTGCACTATTGCTGCCAAGAGGCACATTGATTCAAGCACCACAATCTTGGATGTTCAAGGAGTGGTATGTAGCCTATGGTGTCTGTTGTTTTAACCACCTGCAAAATTTTCTGATTCCACATATTCATTTCTTGTGGCATTAATTTCAGGGCCTTAAGAACTATACAAAGTCTGCACGGGAACTCATTATGCGGCTGCAGAAAATTGATGGAGACAACTACCCCGAGGTGAGAAATCTCTGTTCTTTTCTCTAATTTTTGTTGTTTTGTTTTTACTTTTTAATTTTAGCAATTAACAGATGGATATTTGTTTTGGTTTTAGTGATGAATGATTTGCCTCTTCTTGATAATGCAGACTCTCTGCCAAATGTTTATCATAAATGCTGGGCCTGGATTTAGGCTGCTGTGGAACACTATCAAGTCATTTCTAGATCCCAAAACAACTTCAAAAATTCATGTATGTAAAATGCTGTCTTCTAGATGTTGAAAATCTGTTTTCTGATCACTTATGGCTGCTGATATCGCTGTCTTTTTTTTTTTTTCTAACCCTTCCTTGGGAACCAAGGTTCTTGGGAACAAGTATCAGAGAAAATTACTTGAAATAATTGATACCAGGTACTTTAAGGTTCTATTTTTATGTGTTTCTACGATTTATCTCCATTGACCGCCACTTAATGCTTCTGCCTTCCGCACATGATCTATACTGTGAATAGCTGCCTAATGTAATTTGTGTACTTTGTGCAGTGAGTTGCCAGAATTTCTAGGGGGTACTTGCACTTGTGCTGATCAGGGAGGTTGCCTCATATCTGATAAGGGGCCATGGCAAAACCATGAAATATTGAAGGTTATATGCTGTCATTAGATAGTTATTTTGATAGGATGATGTTGGTTCACTTCAGCAGTATTCCAACAATGACTTGTTTGTTTTAGGCTAGCAATTGACTACGTGTGGACTTATTGCAGATGGTTCTTGGTGGTGAAGCAAGGCGCGCAAGGCAGGTTGTGAAAGTTTTAAACAGTCAAGGGAAGGTGATTGCATATGCAAAGCCAGGGTTCCCCATGGTAATTACTTTTTATGTTTAATTGACAGAGTCGAGCATTATTACTTTACAGTTCACATCCCCTGCATATGCACTTTTTGTAATATTGCATCTTTTCATTTTTCCAAGCAGGTGAAAGGTAGCGATACATCCACGGCTGAATCAGGGTCCGAAGCAGAAGATATAGCTTCTCTGAAAGCAATGAAGAGTTGCTCACACCTTAGATTGACCTCTGTTCGTGAGGAAGTAAGTGTTGATCCTGTGATCTATTTAGTTTCAACTTTCAATGTCTTTGTTAAATGAAGAAAGAATTGCAGTAATTTTCTTTTGGTGATCTGCACTTGCCTTCCATGAATGAAATAAAGTGATGATAAAATTTTTTGTTGATCGGTCCTGCATCTTTTAATTGTGAATTCATTGCATTTATGTTTAGATGGATTTTATAGATAAAGGTATCATGATGATGTTAAAATAATAGCTTCTTGGAAATATAGTGCTTATTCATGCAAATTAATCTTTCATGGAAATTTGTAAGTAATTTAACTGAATCAATCTAGAGGCCTATCCATATAACTCACCAAGCCCTATCACAGATAAGAAATTGTTCACATTTTGTGTTCTGCATCAGGCTAAGGTAGTTGGAAAGATAAGCTATGCTGGAAACTTACCTGGTTATGATGAATATGTACCGATGGTGGAGAAACCTGTAGATGCTGGCTGGAAGAAAGAAGCATCTCTTCAGAGATCATTCACTTCAAAAGGTTAGCAACTCTGATGTATTTATGTTAGTAAACCCCCAATCAGAAAAGTTTACGTTAGAAGGAATAGAGGGGTAATACAGGAATAACAGCATATCAAAACAAGATAAATAGGATTAGAAGGAGTGGTTAGACAGAGGAGGAACAGAAACAGAATAACAAACATTTCGGTTAGGCATTCTGTTAGAGCCCAACCGAATGTGAGAGAAGGGAGGGAAGCTACCTTATAAATAGAGGAGAGCCAGAGAGAAGCGGGGATATGAGAAAAAAAAAGGGAAAGGGGAGAGAACAGGCCTCTCGAAGCAGCCTGAGAGTGTACATGCATACCCTGCCCAGTATTGTCCCTTACTGGCAGGTTTACATTTCTTGCAAATAAAGAATCATTCTTTCTTCATTCTTCCTTCTTTCTTTCTTAGTTCCTACTGATTTCTGAGCTAGCCTAACAATTTATCTACCATCTATTGTAACACCCAATTAGATAAAGCTTTTAAAAATGATCGTCTGTGAAGAATGTGAGTGCTTTCTATTCCAAATCTCATTAGAAACCTAGTTCTAATAATGTTGGACACTTGGGCTAAATTGTATCTGAATCACTTCTAAACTAGATTTTCCTTGAATAGGCCACACTCTGAATTAATTGGGATAGTGTTGGATGGTTTATCAATTTGGAATTGTATCATATAATAAAGTCCAGAAAATTAAATTGAGTTTTTTAATACAGAACGCCTCTACTATGAAATTGAGTTTGACTTCCACAATTAATTTTCGTGTTTTATTGAAAAAAAAAAAATGGCAGGAATACCGCATCATGACACTGAAAAAACCCAAGAAGGGATTCAAGCTAAGATTTGGGTAGCCCTTATGGTCTTCTTCTTGACCCTCTTCACATTCTTTCAATCAGTTGCTTGCCGTGTAACCAAGAAAATTCTTGCAACATCATCTAATAATGAGCAGAGTACTCCGGAACCTACCCTTGATACAACAAACCAGGAGGGTGCTAGCCTTCCAACCCCAACTGTGCAATTGATGAAAAGGGATCTCCTTCCTTCCATGCTGAAAAGATTGGGTGAGCTTGAAGAGAAGGTTAACACACTTCAATCTAAGCCATCTGAGATGCCTTGTGAGAAAGAGGAATTGTTGAATGCTGCTGTCTGCCGAGTGGATGCTTTGGAAGCAGAGTTAATTGCCACAAAAATGGTAGGGATTCTCCTCCTTTTTTCGGTTATTAGGGAAGCTCAATTTTTGTTTGATGTCTTTTTTTTTCCTCTCTGAAAATTCTACTATGAAGTTTCACCTTATTTTTATATAGTGCTTGTCTAAAGCACTTAGTTGTTACCATCTATTCTTTTTCCTCGTATTTCTGTTATTTATCTTTAGATTTAAAGTTAAAAATTTGTCTTAATTCTTCATTTTTGTGATGATTGTTCCCACTGCTTGCCTTTACGGCAAAGTAGCTGTGTTTGATGGATGCTCTGGGAATATAGACACAGATTGGGCTCCTATAAAATGCAACCCAACACTATAAACACTGCACATCCAAAGCGAACATAAATTTGAATAATTATGTCATATGTTGCTTCCTGTTTATTTAAGGGCGGTGTTTTATGTTGAGAAATATTTCTTAAAGATCTGCATGCATGTGACCATCAGGTTTATTAGAGCTGATTAGTTAATCAAAATAATATTATAGAATGTGTGCCAGATGTCATCATCAGGCATTAAACATGGCATATATTACGGTTAATGTTGTGTTGATAAACTGTTGTATGCATGTGGTCACGCTGTGTATATAATGCCTTTATGCTTCAGAGTTCTCATTGATGCTTAAGCAATTTGTCTTCCTCAGTTTCACGTAGTGAATTATTTTTGCTTTTTATTTATGTCATCCTTTGGTACACATTTCGAAATGTCATGCTATTGTATGCAGATGTGAAGATCACATCATTCTCTTGTTTTGAACAAGACCCTAAATTTGTATTTGTTGGATTTTCCTTTCCCTAATTTTGGAGCAGGCTCTTTATGAAGCGTTAATAAGGCAAGAAGAGCTGCTTGCGTACATTGACAGTCAGGAAGCAGCCAAGTTACAGGTAAGTCGGCAGGTGTCTTTTTGAATACACGGGGGACATTTTGTTCTTCAGATATCTGACCTTTCCTTTTGCTGATTGCTAATCAGATGAAGAAGTTTTGCTGGTGAGTTTTGTTGCTGTTAGAAACTCCATGGAAGAGGATCTTTTTCTCAAAGCATATGATGATTCAAATGAGCATTCATCCTGCAAATGATGTTAAACTCCCAACTGACCCAATTTTAATGTACCTTAATCTTAGGAAACTATATTCCACGTGTGTATAGTCGCGATGGCTTTCTGGCCAGCTTACACGCACTGTTGTTATTGCTGCCTCCTTCAATTTACCCCCAATGAATGAAGCATGCAGCAGAACCAAGACAAATCAACATTAGAGGTTGATCTCTTCGACAAACCGTGTTTGATTTAAAGGCAACTCGTTTTAGGCATTCAAGTCGTTCATTGATGCTATAAAACATGAGCTTTTTGTTTTTAAGAAACAAATATGTTCTTTCTAATTTATGAATATGCGGAACCAATTGATTTTAAAAAGCATACATTTTTACATACTAGAGAGCAAATTCCACCTGTCACTTTTTTAAAAACTAAAATGTAGCATCGCACGCAATAATAATATACAAAGTTCCTTCTTAAAAGCAAACGCAGGTGGATAAAATAGCACCCAAGGGGCAGAAGTTCAAGCACGCCACCAACTTTACAAAGTCATATTCAAATGTCAATGTCTGAGCATCGAGCCACGGTACATACCTGTCTCCTTACCAGTGGAACTGCAATCAGAAATTCGAAAGATTGTGTGAGTGACGGTACTTATTAGAAGATGTGTTAGAATCCAAACATGGCAAATAATCAAGTGTCATAGTCTCAATTACATACAAGCTTTCTCCTCCTCCTCCTCTTGTCAATGTAGGATTGAAGTTCTACTTGCTTGGCAAGAGTATCATCAAGTGCCTGGACAAAAGGTAAGCGAAGTCAGTTGTTATGATATGTATGCTGTTAAATAACAGTTTTATATGAGACAAAATATATTGTTACAATAAAATAGTGTTGCGAAGGAAACCTAATAGTACCTTTCTGGCAGCAGATAGCTCATGCTCAAGAGCAGCGACTCTATTTAGAGTAGAATTGAGCAATTCCTCCTTTTCAGGTGGCATGGTTGATCTCATGTTGAGAACATTGACTTTTTCTTCGAGTTCAGCCATGCGTTTCATCAAGGCCATGTGATCATTGCTGGAAATGCTAGTTGTTGCCTTGGTGGTCGGGCCATCTAAAATGCTAGTTGCTGCCTTGGTGGTCGAGCCATCTAAGTATAACGAGCTGCCATAGAAGGTGGCTTCAGTGAGTTTCTTGGGCATACTACTTGTTAAACGGATCATGGTTACAATTCCCATGACAAAGGCCATAAACCCCCCAACAATCTGGTTGTTATACCCCTTAGAAGTCTCGCAAGTATCTTCTGGAAAACAATCTGCAGTTTAGGAAATGGAATTTCAACAAGGCCAGTATATTTGCACTGAAATGGTAATCCATCTGTCAAGATGAAATATAATTTTGACTGTTTAGAAGAATCATACAACACTAGTGCTTATATACCTTCAGAACGTGTCAATTTATCATTTTGTGTTGCTTTCCAAGCTGTTGCCGCTGGCTTTTCAGCCAAGACGTCACACTGATATGGGTCACATTGCTTTGTGGTGGAAACCTGTATACTGAAAGACTATAAGAAATTGACTGTGTAATTAGAAACAGATAAGTAATTACTTGGAAGTTGATTGTGTAATAGAACTGATTCTAGTTTGCTTGTTAAAGACAAAAATAAAGTAAATTTGCCTATTAGTACTGCTTCTAGGAAACCCACTTGAGATGATAAACTCTGCACATCACTTGCCTCCGGAACTGACTTTTCGTTGGATGAGTCACATCTCTAAACAATGCAACATAAAGAAATACAAAGATAATAACAAATATTCCACCCCCCCTTTTTTTAAAGATAGAGATAAGAAAGTTTTAGAACAAAGCCTACAGTAAAAAAAAAAAAATCAAGACTAAGAAAAGTATACTCCCTACCTTTTGGCATGCTGATTCATCTTCACTGCTTGTTTTCTCATCAATTCCAGACAATGCTTTCCTTATCCATTTTCCCTCACCACTTTGGACCATCTAATACATCAAAAGATGATATTTTTCTTAAATTTTATTATATGATAAAAGATGAAAATTTGGTTCTCCAACAGGGAATTACGTTTAGAATTTCTGGGTCATTCCATGGTCCCTTGTCAGAAAGCATACAACCGCCTTTATCAGCACAAGTGCAAGTACCACCCAAGAAATCTGGAAGCTCACTGTAATAAGAAAGACAAAATGACTTCGTTGTTTAGAAAATAATAATATACAGTAAGAACAAACATACAGTTTGCCCGTAAGGCAAAAAGAGTTGAAATTGATGAACTAGATTGTAACTATGTTAATGCACAAACTAGACAGCATAAATTTGATTGGAAATGAAAAATAATAAACCAAACTTACTTGGCATCAATAATTTCAAGCAGTTTGCTCTGGTATTTGTTGCCTAGCACCTGGCCAATAGATCATAAATCTGTTCAGTTCCCTGCTTAAATGAACTCAACATTTGTTCAAGTGATAAATAGATTACAAAATGCTTACATGAATTTTTGCAGTGGTCTTGGGATCAAGGAATGACTTAACAGTATTCCACAGGAGCCTAAATCCAGAACCAGCATTGATGATGAACATATGGTTCAAGGTCTATGTAAAGGAAAGTTTAATTATTAGATTAAACTTAGATGATAACATTAACAGTAGGCAATTAAGATGGTAAACAATAAAACTAGAGACAGTGCAGCTAAAGCAAACAAGCACCTCAGGATAATTGTCACCATCAATCTTCTGAAGCCGCTGGATGAGTTCTCTTGCAGCTTTATTGAAATTTTTAAGATCCTAAGCAACAATTAATGCTAATTAGCAGTTATAAGATACAATCTCCACAAATTTAATTTGAACTTAATAATGCCTCCTTAATCTTAATGGGACATTTATCATTTACAATGACATCACTTTCACATTTTGGAAATTCTATCTTATTCAGAAAGACATACACATGCAATGAGGCTTAGAATCGTATTGGTCCTACTCCTTATTTTTTTTCAGTCTTCTTTAGAAAAGAGGGTCAAGGAACTAAATAGAGGTGAAATTTCAAGCTCACCACTCCATGCACATCCAAAATAGTTGTGGTTTGATCAATGTGCTTCTTTGCAGCAATTGAGCAGGCGGGAAACTTGACAGCAAATGTTCTCTCAAACTCTTTTACATGGTATTTCACATAACGGTCCATAGTTGTTACTTTCATCAACTTGTTGGAATCAACCTGACCCAATTTCTCAATGTACACTGGTCTACCATTCTTGTCAACTCCATGATTCCCTTGTGGATAGTACTTCAAAACTTCATCTATTTCCTTGAATTCAAAATCCTTAACAAAACAAAGAATAAACTTTATTGCATATGGAAAATCCATAAAAGCTATGCAAAATAATAAAGAACATAAAATGAAATAGGTATATTTTCCATTTTTCACAGGAATACCTCCATTATAGTGTCAGCACCAAATTCCTTCCTCCACTGAAGCATATCCGACCACATTTGCTTTGTTTTCTCAATGTCAAACTTCCTTGCTCTCAAGAATCTGGATCATCATTCAATAAATTGACACACTGAAACAAATTCTCTAAATAAATGAAGAAACGAACAAAGTAATAAAATAGGCACTACCTGAGCATCATATGATGATCATCGTGCTCTGTGGGTAATAGCTCTTCCAAGATAAGTGCTTGGCGAAAAGCATCAACAGCTTGCAGCTCTTCAACATTAAGGTTGTCCTCAATAGAAATAGACATAACCCTGCTGTTCCTACGACCCTTCTTAGTTAGGGAATGCCTAAACTTAGATGATGCACTTATTGCGATCTTCTTCAAAGACCCGAGCCTTTTCTTCCCTTCATCCTCACAATTTTCATTTTCATGACCTGTGCTGGCACAAACATAAATTAGGTTGCAAATTCTTATGCTAAATGTATATTGGTATTTAGTAACGTGGATTTTGAACAGCATAGCCTTGGGATTTATACATGTCATCTTTTTGTCAGCAAGCAAACAATATCCTTGAAGAAACAGCATCAAATGCATGCAACAGTTCTATTGGCTTTACAATCTGAGAGCCTCACTTGTACAGATTTTGAAACGGGGACTGCAGAAAATTCCATTCTCTTCATTTCAGAGAATGAGGAATCAGCTTCAACTAGGCAAAAACTAAATTGTCGGTGAAAGTCTGATTTCAATTTCAGCTATTTTCATTTTTGTCATCAATTCATCATAGATAATATGGAAGTTGCAAAACTGTAGAAATGCCATTTAATTTTTAGTACAAACTAAACCCATATAAATTCTCCAATGGATGACATGCACAAATTTTAGCAAATGCATGGCAACAAATACATAGAGATGCAAGGGAAGCTGGGCAAGTGATGACAGAAATTGATACAGGTGATAAACAGAAAAGGGAAAGAGAGAGAATTACATGTTGTTGGATTAAAGATAGCTGAACTCATAGATTGGCACCGTAATTGCATCGATAATTTTCTATATCTGAATAATACAATCCATGGCTTTTTTATACAGAATGTAGAGGAAAGAAATACATAATAATGCCTTGAAATAGTGCCACTAATGCCTTGAAATTTTATTTCCCTTAATGAGATTTTATTGTCATTAATGGTACCCTTAATAAGAATTTAATGCGCATCGGAAATTAACAAAAGCCATAAAATTGCAAAAGAACTTAAAAGCTTACAGAGTTTTAGGGGATGATCAAGAGGTACAAACATAGTGTCATCACTTGATTCAATCTCCCTCACTTAACAATTGCCCACAAATGATTGATCGTACAACTATGCTTGCACCTTCAGAAATAAACAGAAAAAAGGAAAAAATCAAACCTTTTGTATCGCATACAAGGAAAAGAACCACAAAATTTCAAAGATTATATAACAGCAGCTAGAAATGTCTGAAAGGGTATCTATGGTTGCTCATAATCAATTAGTTTAGAAAACTGATTAGTACAATCTACAAAGGAAACGAAAAGGAGAAAGAAGAAACAGAAACACCTAATGACAGGAATATAGGGGTTCGGGGAATACCAAGAGAGAAAACGAACATTTATCATCCGAATAAATCTCTGAAACAATGAACCTCATATTACTCCTCTATTTTAGACTTTTACTAAAATACCATGTTTTGTTTAATGCTGTTGAGGAAGCCTTATTAAAAAGATTACCATTTTTTCAGCTACGTCGGTTGCTAATAGAGAAGACATATACAGAGTTGCTGTTGGCGAATTTGAAGCCATTCTGTTCATATTCTCTAGTCACTGCCTCAGAATAATGATTTACTGTTCCCTGCAATTTAGGATGATACATGGGCTTGTTCAATGCTCATCATTATGATGTGTTTTCAGAAAAACTATCATAATCCAATCCAACTGATGCTCATAAAATAATTAACAACAGTTCGAGTTGGCACGTTGAAGGGGAAGTCAAATAGCTATGAATCATAATGTGGTGCTCCACTTAGCTTCATGCCTCTAAATTGCTTACCAAAGTGAAAAATGAGACTTGGTCACAAATACTGCTTAGGCGATCACATAATTCGTCAATAGCTGGTAATAGATTGCATGGCTTTGGTGTGGATTTTAGTTCTGGTTGGTTAACTACTGGACGAATTAAGCAAGCTGATCCCACGTTAATTTCTTCTCTCTTTCTCCTCTGCAAGTAGATTAACTCTTCTTCAATTTTTTAGATATATGTTGCCCTTTATGATTATTTTGATTTTTATTGACTTCTTGGGATAAATTTCAACTATAATACATATATTATATTAGCTGTAATATTTTTTATTTTTTTATAATAAGTGTAATTTCCATAATTCACTGCATGTCAATTTATTATTTCTTCTTCATTTATCTTCTAATATTAAATTAATTTATAAAAATTTAAATTTAAATTACATTTTATCTATCATTAGAATTTGTAAATATCAAATTATTCTAATATTATAAAAAGCTCCTCAATTACATTTATGTTTGTTTCTTTTCTCTCTACATTTTGTTATTGTCTTTTCTAATATGAGGACTTTTATCTTCATTTTTTTTCTCTTTTATGGGATTTTACTACTTTCAACCTTTTGTAATTACTTGATAATGCTTCTACCATGTAAATATTTTTTTTAATTTTTTTATTTTTTATACTATTATTGTTCCAATATGATTGTCTATTTTTTTGTTATGAATGATTTATTTTATTGAATTTCTTTTTTTTTAAGATTTATAATTTAATCTATTCTTATTAGTTTGTTAGATTTTTTATGTATAAGAATTGCAAAAGTATTTTTTTATAGTTTATTTAATTAGATAAATTCTTTGATTATTTCATACATCCTTTAATAGAAAAAGATAGTTATACCTTTTGGAGGAAATTATAAGAAGAGTGGAATTGCCATGTGATGTTATTTCTAAATTTTTTTTATAAATTTATAACTCAACTCAATAATTTTGTAAAATGAACTCAATAACATTTTTTATTTTAAACGTTTGAAAGTCATTTTATCTCTATCTTTATTTGATTTCATTTATTTTTTTATTTTTTATCCTTCATTTAATTTAAATAAAAAATTTTAATCCTTATTTTCATCACATTATAAATCTAATTTAAAATTTGTAAACTTTCATCTACAGTGCACCTTCTCTTTATATATATATATATATTTGATAAAATTTTCATTTGCTCTTATATACAAATGAACAACTTTACTTACAATCATCGAAAAAAGTTTAAATTTGAAAACTTATTCTTGTCAGCACTATTTTTTCTATAAAAAAGTTTAAATTTGGTATCCGATAACATTTTTTACTAAATAATATTATGATTTATCTTCATTTAATGAATTTTCACTATGACAATTGTAGATTTATTTTTTTATTTTATAATCTAATTAATTATATTTTTTTGGTGATATTTTTCTAAATATTTATATTATTTTTCTTATCTTTTTTTAGTCTATGTTTTTAATATATTTTTCTTAAACTTCAATCAAACTATTTTATATTTATGATTATATCAAAAATTTCAATTTCACTATCTTTTTTTGTAAATTTATGATTTCATAAGCATAATTGATCATAGGTTTTTAAGAAAGCAATGATTCATAATATTATTGTGTCTTTATATATTATTTTTTTTATTTTTTTAAAATTTTTGAAGGAGCTTTTTTGGTTAATTTCTATTATAATACAAATTTTTGAAAATACTTAAATATGAATTTTTTATTGGTATTTTCCTATTAAAAGTTATTCCTCTCTTTTATATGAATTAAAAAATAAAAAATATTTAATATTAAAATATTAAATTTTATTCAACAAATAGGTAGTAATTTGTGAATTATATTTAATGAGTTCTCTATAATATAAAATTACTATTTCAAAAGTTTATTTAATAATACACTAATATCGTAAATAAAAAATTTATTGCCATTACAAAAAAAATTATTCTTATTATAAATTATGTTATTATTATTAATAATTATCTTAAAAAATAATACTAATTAATGCAATATTTAAATTTAAAATTAATTTTTTAATAAAATAAATTTAAAATTAATTATCTATTTGAATGTTAAATTAAATGAGGGGCAAGATAACTTTTTTTTATAATTTTTATTAAATTTTATTTTATGAAATACTTATCTTTTAACTATCTTCTTTCACAAATATTTTATTCTATCAGCTATTTTCCAAGAATTTTTTTAAACATTCTTAATTTTCTTCCCCCATTTTACCTTGAATTTTTTCTTTTTTCTCCTTTATAGATTTTTTTAGAAGTTTTGTAATTGTTATTATTTATAAAATACTTATACTTTAAAAAATTTTCTATTAAATGAAATTGTTATCCACTTATAAGCCTATAATTTAGGATTGTAGAAGTATAAACAATTTTTTTAAAGATTATAACATATATTTGAAACAATTTAGAATAGTTCAGCTTTGCTTTAACTTATGAGTATTCAAAAGAAAGAAAAATTTTTAAATTTATTTTATATAATCTAATGTATATAAAAAATTTGTAAGTTCAATCTTTTATTAAATTATAATATCAATTTTAATTATTTAATGATATATATATGTAATAGAATTATAATATTTTATTTTATAGAATATTTTTGAGATTTGTTAATTATATATTAATTTTTTATCTAATCCTCTTTTGAATAATTAATATATAGTTATAATTTTATATTATTAAAATAAATATTTATCTGTGCATTGTACTGGTAACTAACTAGTACTATATATTAGCAATGGTATTTTTTGCTTACAAATGTCATTTTTATAATTTATTATATGTTAATTTATCATTTTTTAATAAATATTTAATTTACCTATGCGTTGTATGGGTAACTAACTAGTATTATATATTAGCCGTGATATTTTTTGCTTACAAGTGTCATTTTTATAATTCACCATATGTTAATTTATTATTTTTTAATAAATATTTAATTTGTCATCTCTTTTTCACCTAAAAGATAAATTATGAAATAAAAAAATTTATCCTTATAATATTAAATCAATTATCAATAAAAAATTAAATTTGAATCTTTATATGATAATTGTGATTTGTGATAATGATGAAAATAAATATGACAAATGATAGTGTTGGTGGGTGTAGTGATGATGGTCAAGCAAATATTTTTATGATAAGAACAAGAAAGATGGTTGATGGTGATAATAGAGATAGGTGCAATGGTGGAGCCCTGGATGAAAGAGTTGATATTGATGGTGGAAGTAGATATGTTGGTGAATGGTGGTAATATTAGAAATGAGTTAGTAACGGATAGGACTAAGATGGTGATTGATAAAAGTTAGTGGTAGGGATCGATGACAATAATAGCAAGGATGATTAGTGATGGCAATGATATGACCATAGCAATGATTATTAACAATGGTAATGAAAATAGTAGTTTGCGGTGATATTATAAAGATACTAATTGCGTTTATTGTCAACACATTAGTAATAGTAGCAATAACTATATTTATAGTGATGATGGTAATATTTGATGAATGATTACTATAGGATTTCTTTTTATATTTTTAAATGTTTAATACAATTTTTTTAATGTAAAATCAATCAAGCAATAACTCTAAAGTGGGTTCTCACCTCTTTATCTCAAGAGTGTACAATGTTTTACAAAATTTTATCAACTAAGACGAGGAAATTGTGCAAGGTTTTACCTAATCCGGTGCTTGTTATTTTAAGAAGTGGTGACATTTTCATCCATGCAAAAATCCCCGCTAAAAAAAATAACTTAAAAAGAGGTTAATGGATAAGATAAAGAGAATATAAAGTTGTCGTAAAATTGCAACATTTTATGTCAAAGTCACTAAAATATATAAAATATTTCCACAAAAGATGCAATTTTATTATAAAATACAATGTTTCTCTTAAATAACTAGTGTATAGAATGTGATTTTTTTAAGGAGGTCCAACTTTATTCATGATTAATATAAGATATTGTCTAAAGATGTCAAATCAAGTTAGTTGAATGATTGAATAAGTGACTATTGCCTAATTAGAGTTAAAAAAATGAAATAATAACTAGGTACAATAAGGCCAATAGTTAAGCAATAAATTTATCGAAGCATTGCTTAAGGGAAAATGATCTTTTCCAAGTTCCAGCTTAGTATGTGTCAATTTTGCTGAGAAGTAGATGCTTTGGTGTTAATTATGCAGTCTCAATAACTTCAAAACATGCCATTGCTTAATGGTTGTAGCAAGTTCTGGGATGAAAAGTTTTGTTGACACTGAAAACTCCAATTGAAACAATACCATGCTTTCTGTTCCACAGATATACTGTATATGGTGGAAGCCAACCACTAACTCCAGTCTGCACCAAATTTCCTTTTTCACCCTTAAATAATGATATTATTTTATAGCCACTAGACTATAGGTTTGGTAACTTATTAGGTTTTCTCAATCATAAGAGCTAGTTTAAGAGTTGAGGCTTTCCTTCATATTTATATATCAATACCTATTTCCTTCAATAACCAATATGAGATAACATTATACCACCTCAATTTAGGGGTAGTCAGAAAAAGTAGCCCAGCAACCCATGAGAAAGAAAAGCACTAACTCTTTGATGAGAAAGCTTCTAAATGAAACTACAGGTTGATATGACCAAGGAGAAGCTCAATATTTCAAGACAAATATGTGCATAAAATCATATCGAGAGCTAGACCAACTAGCAAGCTACATAAGAATTTAGCCACATGCTATTGTTAACCTTAAAACCTATATAACCTTCCATAGAAGAATGGATCCTTAACATGAGAGGCAAGCAGAAGTGCAATATATATATTCTAAGAGGCTAAGAGAAGAATAGTTGAGAAGCCAAACCTTTAGTAAATCAGCTACAACAATTTGATTAACATTGGTATTCTCTTACTAATAACTATTAAGTCTTCGACCAAAAACTGAAAGAAGAAAAGAAGATCCTTAGAAATTATCATCACTACTAGAGAGGAGACTTTGTAATGTCGTTAGTTAATGCGATTGTCTCATTTAGGGGAACAGACTAATGCCAGTGTCTTGTTTTGGCTTTTAATATATTACTCTCAGAACCTCCGTGTCTCCTAACCTAATAAGGTTGGAAAATAATTTTTGACTACATATCATAGATTTGAACACTAAAATTTTAAAATATAAATTACTGATATGCATTTGTAATTAATATTGATTAATTGGTAGGCATTTTAATTGGAGACAATGAAAGAATAAACATGGCCATGCATATATGACTAACCATTATTGTCTGAAGATTAAGATTCTTTTTGCCCCTTATCTATCTTAAGGTAGGAAAACAAGTTCTTAAACTAAATGTCATTAATGAGTGAAAATAGCTCCATTTCTCTAGACAAAAGATCCCATTATTGTACAACCACTATGATGGGATTCAAAGTTCATGTTTTTATATCAGTAGCTTTCAAAGATGAGGATACAGTGCACTGAGATCCCATGTATAAAAGATGATAAAATTCAAAATGCATGTGATTCCCTAATTTATCAATCAATATGAGTAGGGAAGCACGGTGAGTTAGAAGCAATGCAGAGGCAATAGCTGTTTATCCATAAGATCCGTATCAGAAACATAAAATTGCACTTTGTGACATTTGACAATAAAAAATATTCTTGCCTCCACTTACATAGTTTGCATATATATATATATATATATATATATATATATATATATATATATATATATATATATATTATATATATATATATATATATATATATATATATACGTATGTATGTATAGGAGAGATGTTAACTAAAAATCAGTTTGAAACAAGTTATGATTGGTGGAAAATATCTTCCTTAAGAATATAATTATAAATTGTTATGATGGTAAAAAATGTTCTATATGTTTCATGCTATAAGTAAAGAGTTTGATGGAAGATAATTTCTTTCTCTTTTTCGAAAAGGAAGTTATTTTCTTTCATTACAATTAGCAAAGAGTAATAAGATGGAGATTTTTCTACATAAAATATTTTTTGAAAAATATACTCTGTATTTACCATTTACTCTCTGGTTCTTAAGGAGAAAAATTAGTAGTCAAAGAAAAAGACATAAAGTGCTATCAACATATTCACTGTAACAGCTTGCTTTCCGTACATTACTTAATTGTATCACTATTTGATGAGCACTTCCACTAATTGAAGTCTTCTGAAACCTCTTCTTCATCATCTTCAATATTGTTAGGAATTCGGATTATTACATGCAGAGGAATTTCAAAAATTTTGATCCGAATTCTACCTAGGATCCATACAAAAAGCATAAATCAATGATTAGGATTTTACTTATTGGGCACTTATGTTTCTACTAATCAAAACTTGAGAGCGGATGAATCAACCGCCGGCCGGAAGGTACAGCGTCTTTACGGTATCCATACGGAGTGAACAACGACTTCTCGCCCTCTACGAATCTGCTAGGATGCGTTTCTCTCTCTAGGAATTAGAATTTTGATGTTTTCTGAGTGATTTAGGATTTTAGGAAGCCTATGAGCGTATCCCTAATGTGCTGTCCTCAAGCCCCTTTTATAGAACTTAGGCAAGCCACAATCCTAGTCCTACTAGGATAATGCTTCCAAAATTCTAATCACACTTAACAACTCATTTTATCCTTATCCTAGAAATAATGAGGAGAGATAGGACTTATCTATTAATTATCTAACATTAGATAATATTATCTCATAATATATTTATCTAATATCTGATAATGTAATTATTTGATATTACTTTAATATCAAATAATATCACATAATATATATATTACGTGAATTTATTATTCTTAATAATAATATATATATATGCACGAAAATAAGTCCAATTAATTGGATATTAATATAATTAAAGTCAAATTAATTATTGTCTTATTCCTACTCCTTTTGTGTGACCCTGTAAGTTCTTACTACGTTGACAATGACTCATTATTAAGTCATAGACAGTGAGCGGTATCTAGCAATACATCACTACCACTCAAGTAGTAAGAATGTCTGTGATTCGATATTCACCTAATACATGATCAACGTTTTGTATCATAACCCTTTTGTAATAATATCCAAATTGAATTGGAGGCATGGAATGTGTCATCCTCATCAATGTTCAATTTATATTTCTTGATACTGAGTAGACTTAAAATAAATGATTAATATCACATATTAATTCAATTGAGCATGGCCATACATTTCTAAGTCTCACTCAATCAAGGGCCCCAAGGATATTTCTCTTTTATATAAGAGTAATAAAATCCCATCTACATCACTCACTTCCCTCTATATGATTTATGATACACCTAATCAATGCCCTACTTGTCATCCTGATTAAAGGTGATATAGGACAATATTAAAGTGAGTAATTCCTCATGTAGGGAACCGTAGTGACTTCAGGTCAAATGTTTATGTATATTTGTGATCATATAAGAATAACTTATGACACGTCTATCCATGTAATATTCTCATAGTAGGTCAATCTAGTACATTGTTCACTAGCAATGTACTCATGTATTAACTTGATATCACATATCCATGATTCGTAATCATCAATCACTATACATGCTAGTCTCAATATATTATTACTATCCTTTTCGTAATAATACTTGATTAGGGGTATTTTGGGAATAGTAAAGTTATTCCAAGGATAATTATTATATTAAGTTATAAATTGCGCATAATAATAATAAAATTATAAAATAAAATATAATAATTAAATTACCTAAAATAAAACATAATATATTATGTATTACTTCAATCATCTATATGATTAGGTTCTAGGACACATACTAACAAATATGCCACATGCTCAATGGCTTTTAGGAACTGGATGAATGCAATGATAAATTAGCTTCAATTACCATGTAGCCAACAAGACTTAGCAAGAGATTGCTATGATGAACTCCTAAAAGGATCTCTGAAGATCTTGGATATTTGTAGCAGTGCTAAAGATGCTTTGCTTCAGTTAAAGGAAAGCATCTATTAACTCCAATCAGTGGTTAGAAGAAGCAAAGGAGGTGAATCTGCACTCACAATTGAAGGTGGAAAATACCTGGCATCTAGGAAGATTATGAAAAAGGCAATCCGTAAAGACTAAGGAAATTTGAAGGGAATAAAAAATGATTCATTATGTCATTATCTGACAATGACAATGACACTTTGTGCATGATTAGTATCTTAAAAGAAACAAAGTCTTTATTGGCATATATTTCTAACCAAAATGGACAATCAAAGAATAGAATATGGTCATTTTACAAGTTGATGAAGCCTAAAAGAGTTACTTCAGAAGATTCTTACGTAAATGAATTTAGCAATGATGTGGCATTGCAGTCTTTCATCAATCACAAGAATTCATCAATTGAGAATTTTAAGAAGCATATGAAAAACTTGGATGTAGTGCATTATGATCTAGAAGTAAGGAATTGAGTGCTTCTCTTGGTAACTAATTCGAATGTTTGCCTTCTCAACATCCTCAACCACTTAGTTAGAGAATACTTATTTTGATTATCTTGGACACCCATAATCAAATATTTTCCATGTGTGTCTCGTAAATGTATATAAATGTGAATGAATATTGATTTATTATTGCATACACTGTCCCCTTTATTTTATTTTCACTTCCTAGCTTCTCTGATTCCCTTTTTCTAAAGTGAATGGAAACATAGGTCACAAGAAAATTTG
Organism: Sindora glabra; assembly: GCA_020226215.1. Lineage (NCBI taxonomy): Eukaryota > Viridiplantae > Streptophyta > Magnoliopsida > Fabales > Fabaceae > Sindora > Sindora glabra. Next base: position 1,253,010 of record CM035225.1, read on the forward strand.
TGACAATCACCAGCCTAGTTTTCTAAGAGAAAACAACCTATAATTGTAATAAAATGCCTAAATCTGCCATTTCTAAAATTACGAATACGACCATCTTCTTATTAATACCTATTCTTTAATGAAACTGAGTATAAAAATATGAAGAGGGAAGAGAACAAGGGGAAAACATTTAGAAAACATCTAAAAATCAACCACAGAGCACACTTGGGATTCAAGTCAACTAAATCTATATCATAGTTGTCAAGATCATAAATGAGTTTCGGTGATTGATGTGCGTTATTCTACATAAAAAAATTAAACTGAATCTACTTTACAAAGTAGATAGAATGAGTTTAGGTTGAATCCAAGAAATTGAGTAATCAATATATGACAATAGAATATAAAAAATAAGGGGGTTTATAAACATAATTAAACAGAGCTGGACACAATGATTAATAACAAGAATAAAAGAGGGAAAGTTGCAATAGAGAGAATTACCAACTCAAGAGATGTTTTGTACTTTAATTGGTTAATTTATTATGAATAACTCCTACAAAATTACTCTAATATAATTAATTTGCTAATGATTACCTTAGTAACAATCCTTATGTTCCTTAATTAATTAAGTTAAGCCCAATTCCTACATTAATTCCTTATTGTTCAAGTCTAACACCTAAACTATTAGTAGTAGATAATTAGTATAAGATATAGACTTATGCACATTCTATGGATGAAGAAATGATGGCCCTTAAGGCAAATCATACATGGGATATTGTGTTCTTACTTAGTGGTAAAAACTACATTGAGTGTAAATGGGTATTCACTATAAAAGTTAACACAGATGGCAGTGTTTTTTAGTTAAACGCTTATTTAGTGATAAAAAGATATGCACAGACTTATGGTGTAGATTATTCTGAAATATTCTCTCCAATTGTGAAACTCACTTTTGTTTACTTATTTATCTCTCTCGCTGCATCTTATGGTTAGCCTTTCTATCAGCTTGAATGTTAAAAATACCTTCTTCCATGATGATTTACTTGAAGAGGTTATATAGGAACAACCATTATGACAAGATTTATCAATTAAAAAAAATCTTTGTATGGCTTGAAGCAGTTTCCTCAAGCTTGGTTTGGAAAAATTTAGTGATGTGGATGATAGAGTTTGGATGAAGAAAAGTGACTATGACTATTCAATATTTTATAAATAATCAAATTTTGATTATATTCTTTTGATTGTCTATGTGGATTATATTGTAATCCTAGTAAGTGATAAATTAGGTATTTCAAAATTCAAAAATTTTCTTCAAACTAAGTTTCAGACTAAAGATTTAAGAGTACTTGGATATTTTTTAGGAATCGAAATTACTTGAAAAAGGAAAGGAATCTTCTTATGTTAGAAGAAATATATTCTTGATCTTTTGAAAGAAACATGGATGCTTAACTCTAAATCTTATAACACTTTTATGGTTCCAAATATTAAACTTGGCTTAGAAGACAGGGAGTTGCTAGAAGATCTAGTGTATAAACAATTAGGGAATAAATTGAATTACCTTATCATAACTAGACCTGATATTACTTTTCCTATAAGTGTAGTAAGTCAATTTATTAACTTTGTAAGAACTTCTCATTGAGATGCAATCATGCACATTCTAAGATATCTAAAAAAGGCATTTAGTCATGGTAATTTGTATAAAAATCATTATCATTATAGAATAAAAGGTTTCTTTAATGCAGATTGGGCTAGATATCCTATAGATAGAAGGTTCACTTTTGAGTATTGTGCATTTGTTGGTGGAAATCTTGTGTTATGAAATTTTGTATAAAAATCATGGTTATTACAGAATAAAAGATTTTTTTGATGTAAATTGGGTCGGATGTCCTATAGATAGAAGGTCTACTTCTGAATATTATATATTTGTTAGTGGGAATCTTGTGTCTTTAAAAAGTAAGAAACTAAGTAGTAGGTGTCTCATCTAATTGTAGAATCTGAGTATTAAGTCATGGTCTGTACTACATTAGAGCTTAAGTGGATTTTCTACCTTCTTCTTCAACTTGGAATTAAGTCTTATGTAACTATGCAATTGTGGGGTGATAAGCGGACAGCTATTCTTATTGCTATAAATTTAATTTTTCATGAATATACAAAACATGTAAAAGTTGATTATCATTTTGTTGGATAAAAACTTCAAGAAGGGGTTATTAGTCTTAAATATATTAGAGCTAGAGAACAATTAGTTGATTTATTTACTAAAACTCTATCCAAAAACTAGTTAATGATATTTCTAACAAGTTGGATATATTTGATATTTATGCTCTAGTTTGAAGGGAGTGTTAGTAGATGATTAGTATAAGATATGAGCTTATGGGCTTAGATAAATTTAATCCTATTATGTTCTATATTCTATTATAAATAAATGTGTCTGTTTCATTGTTAAGGATGGTTTCAAGAGTTATTCTTTCTTAACATAAATAATAACATTAAGATTTAAGAAATGACTAAAACTAAATTAACAACTCAAGTCAACATTGAATTAAGAATTTAAATCTTAATTCTCTTGGTCAATTAATGATTTACCTAAATGTCAACTTAATAAATTTTAATTGCTACTCATTCATCAATTAATTATAACTTAGCATTTTAATTAATCATTTAGCAATAGATCACAATAGATAACTAACTAAAGGGCCTTAACGAGCAGACCATCTAAAGCAATCATAAACTTTAAAGAGTAAATAATTAAAAGGATAATCAAATCAGAAGTAAATTAATAAGATAGGGTCTCAAAATGAAACTGAATAATCCATTAAGTTGACCAAAGAAAGCTAGCCTCATTTGAATTCCTTGAACTCTATTTATAGCCTAGCAATTGTAATTGGGTCAAATTGAATAGTAACATTGCTTTATCTTCACAACCAAATTTAACCCTTTAAATGTTTGAATTGGGTTTCATCCAAAATATAAAAGTTTTAGAGTTTCTTCTTAGCTTTTCAACACCATAGAGATCACCTAATATGGATATTTAGATAAGCCTACAAAATTAATTAGTTTGTATATACTTTAGTTTATATAAACCTATGAAAAAAAGGTCAAATTTTGAGTGATCTAATTTGGTCTATATCCATGATTTGGTTTATGAATCTATGGACTTTAATTATAAATATGTGGATTGTTTTGCCTAAACTTGTGTAAAAAAAGAGATTAAATTTTGAATAGTTTGATTTGTTGAAGTCCATGAGTTAAACCAATCTAGTTAATGAACCATGATTTATTTTATAACCTTACTTTCAGAACTCAAGTTATAGGAAAATTTATGAAATGGTGTCAAAACTCAGCATTAACCAAATAATTGAATAATTGCAAAATCATAATTTAATTATAAAACAAGACTAATTTCATTAAATTAAATACATGTAACACTTTAAGAGGCATAAAATAGGAGGAAATAATATACATAATATTTTACATATTAATAATGTTGAAAATAATCAAAACCTGGTGCTCCCACATGTTTTGAAATTTTATATACTAATTGTAATGAACAAGGTGGTGACTATCTTCCTGTTACGGGGACAAGTCAATTAGCAGGTCAGTATTTCATTATTATACATTTCTCATTATCACCATCTTCCTAAACTTTCTTGCAAACTTTGACCCAAACAATGAAAGAGCTAATATGCCCCTTAACTAGCTAATATAATCATATACACTTTAAGGCTTTAAAATTCAATTTCCTCTCCTTTTATTTTGATTGTGAATTTAATTGCACAAGTTTTATACTATTAATAGAACAAACAAGCAACGCAGCACATGTTTCGCTTGGATAAGAATTCCTAACAGGGGAGCCCTTTATATTAGCCTATTACACTAGTCCGCATGTGCAGCTGATGAGTCATACATTAAATGTCATATTGATTTTATTATAAGTTTGAGCTGGCATGCTCCTGTGAAGAAAGCATTACATTAATAATTTTGAGATTATATTTAGATTTGGATCTGAATATGTTAGCATTCATTGTTATCTGTTAAGATGAGATTCCTTTTGTCTCATTTACTTCAATCTCTACATATTGAATGAACATCAAGAAGAGAACGTATATCTACACTTACTTAACCTTTATCTCATCTTTTGAGGAAAAAATGGCAGTCTCTCTTTTAAACCTAAAATCCCAATCTCATGCCCATTCAAATAGTCTGCCTTCTAAGCCTCACCCTCTTATTCTACAATGCAATGAACACTTAAGCAGATTAGAGGCTTCAGATGCGGCCTATTCTTCTTCATCATCATTCAGCCATAAGTTAAGTGGTCTACAGGATCTACTTGATTCTATAGAAAAATTGGTTCAACTATCCCATACTCAGGAAGTCCTTGTTCGAGAGTGCCAAGAGAAATGGGTAGACGAGCTTCTGGATGGATCTTTAAGGCTCTTGGATGTATGTATTGCGGCCAAAGATACACTACTACATACAAAGGAATGCATGCGAGAACTTCAATCTATTATGAGAAAAAGAAGGGAAGGTGAAATGGAGATCATAGTTGATGCCAGAAAATACTTGACCTCTAGGAAGATAGTGAAGAAGGCAATCTTCAAAGCCTTGGGAATCTTAAGGGTGTTGCAAGAAAATATAAGTTCTCTTCGAACAACAAATACTACCAAACCTAGCCTTGGTTAGCTTGTTAAAAGATGCAAAAGCGGTAACCCTTTCCATATTTGAGTCACTCTTGAACTTCATCTCTGGGCCCACACAATCAAAACTAAGCAACTGGTCTTTGCTTTCCAAGCTCATTCACACCAAAAGGATTTTCTGTACACGAGAAACAAATGAAAATGATTTGCTAAAGTAGATGTTGTGTTGCAATCCTTTATAATTCACATGACACATAAGTCAGATAAGATAAATCATTTGCAGAACATATTGGAAAATTTGGAGTTGTGCATTCAAGACATAATAGAAATACTTGAGACCTTGTTTAGGCGGTTTATAAAAATTAAAGTTTCCCTACTCAATATTCTCAATCATTATTGAACCAATAGAGGGTATAGAATTTTTGTAATTATGTAATAGAACTTAACTTTGTATACAATTTTAGTAGTGTAATTGTCTTTTAATGAACAAACTCTAAATAAAGTGTTGTAGATTTCCTATTTCCGCACATTTATCTAGATATAGATACAATGAATGTTTTTAAATGGCTGTATATATTTCTAAGGATTAAATTGAATCTTTGTATACTTCTTTTCCCCTCTACTATGTAGCTACCAGCCATTTGTTTTCTGCATTAGTAAATCCTACTCATTAATCTATAATAGTATGATTAATAACTATACAGCTAATCACATTTAAAGACAACATGACTAAAGACTGTGGTATAGCCTGTAATTACTTTCTGTAATTCTGCTCTACATGCAAGTTTTTCTTCTTATGCAGAGGTAGGTGTCTTTATAATTCTTCTATTTCCAAGAAATTTTCCACTGAGTTTTTGATGCCTTTTTTAAAATAGTCATGTGTAGCCATTTGTATGCGTTGGTACTCTAATTGAAGAAGTAGGAATATTTTGCAAATTGAGTATTTAGCACACATGGATACAAAATGATTTAGGTCAACTTCAAAAAGTTCAAATTAAAATTAACAATTGCCTTTAGGTTGATAATTGCAACATCGTCAAAGTTTTCACTTCACATGGATAAGCCATTGGCTTCAAATTTTTAATACTGAAACAATAGCAGCAACGTGCAATATTGTCTTATTGTTAAGAGGCAAGCTAATTAGTGAGTTGTCATGGTGCTTAATTATGTGTGGTTTTTCTAATGGAAAGTCAGCTAGAGAAAACTATATAAGATACTGAAAATGATTATGAATACACTTGCAGATAAGGCATCATGGCCAGCATGAAACTAGCGTTTGTTTTAGCAATAAAACTAGTGCACTTGTGCTAATGCTTAATTATACAATGATTAGCAATGCATGCATCTTATCTCAGAATGGATCAAACACGGATAAAATATTAAACTAACTCAAATCTCACATTTTAAGTAATGAAAGAAGTGTTTTGTCTATCTAAGAAACTAACCTAACTTAGTTTCCCTTACTTTCTCACCGTCAAAACGATAAAACAGATAGTAAACCCGTGTGTACAGATCTTGTATTCCCCAAAACAATCACTTTCCACTTTTTGCTTAAAATTGACAGGTCTTTGCTGATTTAGAATTTTCATACCAGTAATAGATTAAGAATTCAAGGTAAGAGACACATCAAAAGGATATGCCATGTAGGGAAAATGCCTATAGATGCAGCAATTTGGAGAATCCATGTGAAGCATTTGCCTATAACTGGAACCAAATGATTTGAAGAAATAACATAGATCATTCCCTGGTCATGGCCAAAAAATCAATATGGCAACCAGTGAATCTGCCAAACACTGGCCTTTGTTCATGTTCGCTCGGAACAATTTTCTCGCTGCATCTCATGATCACTTGCTTGTATAACAATTAGATTAGCATTTGCATATATTGAAGGCTTTTGAAGGAACCCCCAATAAACTATAAAGTCAAGTGACTTGCAGTATTTTATGACTTTCTGTTGATAAATTTCTCAATTACCAAAGACCCAATAAGCCACTAGCATGAGAAAGTAGTAAAAAACGGGTTGACTAGTAAATTGAAGGATCTCTTAGTCTCTTAGACAAGTGTTCTGCAATTAAGGATGCCAATTTTTACTTTATGAGAATACTAAATAATATGAAGAAGACAGTTCGAATGGCCCAGTGAAATTTGGACGAAATATTTTAAAAATAGGTTCTTTGAAAATTCCTCAGACAGACAACGAAGCATTCGTAGTAATGAAAAATCTGAGGAAAACAGAAGCAGAGATAACAATCACATGAGAATCTTTTATTCATCCTTGCCACAATGGACTCTGAACAGTTTTAGATACATGTAAAACAAGGAAATTTTAAACCAATATTGAAGTTCCATTACCCTCACATGTATCGATCACTGACCTACATTTCAAATGCAAAAATAAAATGAACATAGTCATAGTTGTTTTCCCATGACACGGCAAGCTCATAGTAAGTCTTTCTGTTAAACTAGAAGTGGTTACATTATGATGTCTTCTTAATTCATGGAGAGAAAGTTAAGTAAAGCTTATATTTTGCTGACATTTAATTCAACTTCAAGTTCATGTCGATATACATATGATGCAGCATTCTTGTTCTCCAAAAGAAGGTTTTGCCCACCGCCACTGGGGGACCTAAGCCTTTGTTTTGAGCCATTAGATTAGGCCATGCTTGCATTAATGAACCACTCATGCATTGGAGATTAGTCATATTGATGATACAAAGAAGAAAAACTAATGAGTTGGCAAACTTCATTCGAGCAGACAGTACTCTAACATAATGTTGTTATCCAACTCTCAGTCAATCAGAACTAATCGAAATTTGAAAGACGAGACTCCTTGTTTCCTTTTTGCCCATAATATATATAGAGCAAGCACCAATGCAAAAATAAGCAAATTTAAAAACTCAATTCTACATTCAACCTCCTTAAGCCCCTTTCTCATCTTTTGAGGAAAATTGGCATCTTCTCCTTTGGATCCAAAATCCAACTTCCAATCTCGCTCCAACAGCTTATCCTCTACCCCACACCTTGTTATTTTACAATGCAATGAGCACTTGAACAGACTCAAGGCTTCTGATGCAACCTTCTTTTCCTCATCTTCAATTAGCCAAAAACTGGGAAAATTGCAAGATTTGCATGATTATGTTGAAAAACAAGTTCAATTGCCCCTCTCCCAAAATATAATTCTCCAAGAGCATCAAGAAAATTGGGCTCATAAGCTTTTGGATGGATTTTTTATGCTCTTGGATGTGTGCATTATAACCAAAGATGCTCTCTTGCATATGAAAGAGTGCACACGTGAACTTCAATCAGCCATAAGAAGAAGAGGTTATTAAAGCACAAGTTAAAAAATTCTTGATTTCTAGGAAGGTGGTAAGGAAGGCCATCTTGAAAGTCTTAAATGGTATTGCCAAAAAATGCAACTTATCTCTTTCCAACCAAGACCATCAAACCTTTGCTTTGATTAGCTTATTAAAGGACTTTGAAGTGGTCACTCTATCAGTATCTGAGTCCCTATCTTGCTTTATCTCAGGGCCAACATAGTTAAAGCCAAACAGCTAGACTTTGGTTTCTAAGTTAATGCCCACCAAAAGAGTAACATACTCATAAGCTGCAGGTGAAAGTGAATTTGCAAAACTATATGTAGTATTGCAGTCCTTTGTACTTCATAAGGCAAACAAACTTGAAGACATGAATAATCTGCAGAAGCAGTTCGAAAGCCTTGAATCTTGCAGTCAAGATCTCGAAGAAGGAGTTGAGTTACTGTTGAGGCATTTGATCAAAATCAGAGTTGCTCTTTTCAACATCCTCAATCACTAGCTTGTTGAACAGATCAAGCAGCTCAAATTTTTGTAGTAGATAGACATAACTTGTACATGAAGAGCACAAAAGCAGCTGGATATTGATAATAAAACTATCCTTTCACTCAAAATTTAACTCTATATCATTTATCATTCCTTGTCCACTAGATCATTTACTTTATTCAAATATTTTTTAACTATATCCACAAATCACACTAGTAATAAAACTATCTAAAAATTTCAACTGCAGGTTTGTAATTGAGTAGATGATCTTCTACATGAAATAAAAGGGATGGAAGTTCATATTAGGGGTGAGTTCAAGAATTTGGTGTGTGGGCATTTGTAGGTGTGGATACTCTACTTGAATAAGTGGAAACATTTATAAATTTAACTTAGGAAAAATAATAGAGTCACTTCTCAGTAAACATTTCTAAAGACACTTTTTCTCATATAAAGCAAGTCCTAATAAAATGTTAAGTTCACTCAATGTAAGAGAAAGTGTCTTAAGAGTGTCTTTAATATCATTCTTTAGGCCACGTGAATTTAAAATAATTTGAGTCAATTTCAAAATTTGCAAATTATATCTAACAATTATCTATAAGTTGATAATTGAATTATTTAACAATCATCCAAATCTTAATAGTTTCACATGGATGAGCCACTCACTCAATTTTTTAATTCTGAACTACAGAAGCAACATGCAATGTTGTCTAACTGTTAAGAGGTGAGCTAATTAGCGACTTGTTATGGTGCTTATTTGTGTGTAGTTTCTTTAGTGGAGAGATGTTATAGTGCTTATTTGTGTGTAGTTTCTTTAGTGGAGAGATAGCCAAAGATAACAATGTAATATACTGAAAGTTATTATTATTATGAATGCACACTGCAAACAAGGCCTCATGGTCAGCAGGAACCCAGCCATTGTTTTAGGGATTAAACCAAAGCACTTTTGCAGACGACTCTCACGTTAGTGTAAAATGTTAGTTTTCTTGGCAATGTTACTCGTGCATAAGGCATAGTGTTTATTTATACAATGATCAGGATGCTACTTGTTTCAGAATTGATTAAACACGAATAAAATATTAATTAAACTCAAATCTCACAAGTTTCATGCAATGAAAGATATATATTCTGTTTATCTAAGAAACAGCCTAACTTAATTTGCTTACTTTCTCACCATTAAAGCAACAAAAGAGATCGTAAACTAGTTTGTACAGATCTTGCTTTCCTTCTACAAAATAATCATTATCAAGTTTTTGATTCAAATTGACAGGTCTTTGTTGATTTAGATTCAATAATTTAGAGATTCATGTGATTCTTAAGCTAAATAATAAAGCCATAAGCTGGGAAGCTCGGTTCAAAGGCATACTATTAACAAATCTTTAATATCCAAATAAAAATGATATAATTGATTGCCAACTCCGTGACATTTAAGGCCAGATATTCTTCTTGTTTGGCAATTTCTTGTAGTATATATGTAGCATATGACAACAAATGGAACTAAGGCCATGTTTGGTAAATGGCTGTTTGGTCAGCTTTTAGCTTGGTTTGACCAAGTTGGTTGGTTGACTTGTTAAACCAGCTAATATTAATATTTGGTAAATGACTTGTTTCAAACAGTTGTTTCTTGTCTAACCGTTGTTTTAAAAAACGCTACTCACTCCAACGTTTTCATCCAGCTATCGAGTATATTACATATGGAAAGACTAAATTGTCCCTGACTTCTCTATCTGCGTTCACTGCTTTCTTTTTTTCTCTATGTTGATTACGTTTGCTGCCTTCTTTTCTTTAAAAAGCGGACATAAGCAGTACCCTTTTCTTTAAAGTGTACTGTTGTATGTCAATTTTATCTTCTTCTTTTTTAAATTATAATATTTATTTTTATATAAAATTAAATAATTAATTTTTTACATACATTTATTAACTATAAAATTTATATTAATTTAATTTTAAATAAATATTTAATTTATTAAATAATATATAAAATTAAAATTATTAAAATATTATTAAAATAAAAAATACTCAAATAATTTACAAAATATACTCATATCCTTATATGTCATTTTACATATAAATAGCTAATCATAAATAACTGATTTTATTAAATATTTTTATTTAAATAACTAATGCAATCAGTTGGTCAAATCAGCTAATACAATCATTTATTAGTTAACAGCTAATTGAATTAACTAACCTTTACAACTATCAGCTGATTGCCAATACAAAGCCTAAATATTTAGAAGAAACTGTATACATGCATTAAGAAATAAATTCCTTTGTTCATGTTCGCTTCATACAGTATTCCCACTGCATCTAATGATAATCTGCTCTTATCACGGTTAGGTAAGCATATGCACAGAATGAATGCCTTTGAACCTAGTATAAACCACAAAGTCAATGACTCGTAGCCTCGTAGGATATTTATGGCTCCATCGATAAATTTCTTTAATTACCAAATACCCAATGCACAGCACGTGAATGTAGGAAAACAATATGAGTAACTTGAAGGATCCATTAGGTTCTTAGACCTCTGCTTTACAGCTAAAGATGCCATTTTTTTATGGGAGTACCAAATACCTGGTATGGAGGAAGAATGTGAAGAAGATAATTTTGAATGGCCTTAAGAAGTTAGGAAGAAGTATAATAAAATGAAGGGCTTTTTAAACTCCTCAAACAAACAATGGAGCATTTGTAGCAAAGAATATTTTACGAGAGGCAGAAGCAGATGCTATAAGCACACAAGAATCCTTGTTTTCAATGTTGTTTGTCTTAGGCCCAAAGGGAATATCGAAGCAGAGCACCCAATTTAATATATTGTGAATTCTCATGTCTAGGGTTGCTTGAAGTATTACTTTTGGTCCAGATGATTAATTAGTAGAAAAATGGGTTTATTAGTAAATTACTATACAACTTATTTGAGCTATTTAAATATGGAACAATTCTTGTAAACCCATTATCATATTATAGAGGCAATATTCTTTGAACCACCACTCTTCACTAATTAAAAGTCCATTATGGTTTACCTATTTAAATTCTTTTACATGACCAAATTCATTTCATTATTTATTTTATTTTAAAAATAACAAAATTAATCATTAAGAAGTAATTTTATTGGCTAGTTGTTTAAATTTTAAATCCAATGGCTTATAGCAAGTGTGAATTTAATTTAACTATGGGATCAATCTTTGAGCGTAAATTTCAAAATATGAAGTGAAAAATTCCAAATAACAAAGAAGAAAATTCAAATTTAAATATTTCTTATATATAATTAATTAATAAAAATAATATTTTTTATCAAAAAAGGTACATGTAGCTAGTTAAATAAGTACAAATCATTATTTATAATTTTTTCATCAAAATTAGAAGCAAAATTGAAATTTTTAGAGAAATAGCAATACAGGTGAATTTTTAATTTGATGCAATTGAGTGTTAAAATCTATTCCTTCTTAATTCAAATTGAATATTCAGCACATGGAAAGATTAAGAAAGCTTATTAGCCAAGTTTACTTGGAGATCAAGATATTTGCATTAAGTTTTTTTTTCCTTTTATAAATAGGCTTCATTACATTTAAAGAAGATACAACATGCCATTAAAATACAACTTGCAAAATTATATTCTTGTTCTTCTTCTTCTAGTTGAAACTTTAGCTAAATCTCTCTTGATTCAAAACTTACATATTCATTCTAAGAGTGTTTGAGTAAAATCTTATAAAATTTCTAAGTGAGATTATGAGAAAAATTTCTTCTTGAATCTTATTAAAATCTTAGTGTAGATTGGAGATATCTTGTAATGTTAGGTAGTATTGGAAATCTTAATGGAGATAGTGAAAATTTTGTAAAATTAGGTGGAAGTTGAAATCTTAGTGAAGATTGAAAAATATCTTGTAAAATTAGATGGTGATTGAAATCTTAATAGATATTGGATGAATCTCATAAATCTAAGTGTTAATAATATTTAATAAAAAATAGTGGATACCTCAAGTAAAAATTAATAACTTGAGAAGAGAGAAATAGATCTAAAAGATATGTTTTTTAAACCATCAAACCTTTATAAAAATTCTTAGTATCTTTCTTCTTTTTAACCCTTTTATTTTTGTTAATGCAAAGATTTTATTCACTTTAAAAACATTGACATGTTTTTAGATTAATTTTTCTTGAAGAAATCAATTTTGTGGTTAGAAAGAAATTCCTTTAGATTATTTACAATTTTTGTCAAATAATTTCTTGATTTTTAAAATAATATATTCATCAAAACCTTAAGATTTTTTCTAGTTGTTTTCTTACGATTCGATCATAATTGTACCATCTATTTTATTTTCTATTTATTTTAGGATGCCATTTTAAAGCATTTAAATTTTAAAATTATTATCTCCAAGATAGATCGAGAGGCTCAATTAGAAAGAATTGGTGAAGAAATTTTGTGTTATATATGGTAATCTTTCTGATATACGAATTCTATGGAAAGTTTTTGATGTAGTGAGTAATAGCTCTGGTGGTTATTTGCTTTTCAAGATTTCTTGTTTAGGATCTTAGCTCTATGGAACAATATACTATTACAGAAACATGGAAGAATTTTTTGGTTATTTTCTTCTTGATGATGAAGCTTATCCCCCATTGTCTTACTGGCTAACCTTGACCCATGTTATTTTGAGGTCGTACTTAGTATTCAAAGTTTGCTTCGATTTGGTTCTAGACATGGAGTGATTTTGAATATTGATTCATTAGTAAAAAAACCTTCTCCGAATTTTGAATTGCCCACATCATTTCTTAGTGTCAAAAGAAATATAATGTAAAGTTTTCCCATAATATGAATACATAAGCTTATTCAAATGATATGTTACTAGATTTTAATTCTCATGGAATTTGGAATATTTGAATTAGAGTTCAAGCTTCTAATGAAAATGAATCCAAACAAATTTTTACAATCTTATTTGAATGATTTATCATTTGACCTAGATTTGAGTATATAAAATTTTAGCTTTCACAAATCAAATACCAAATTATTTTTTAATCTCATTCTACTTATTGATATAATTTTTTTTTGTAATAGTTAAAATTATCAAAAATATTTATATAAGTCATCACATAATAATAATTACATTTAGTAAACATTAACATATACTAGAAACTAGAAAGCATACAATCTCAACAATTAATAATAGAAGTTAAATTTTTAATGGATTATGTTACTTATATATAAGTTTTAAATAAAAATATTTTTTTTATTATTGGACTTATTTAGATTTATGAGCAGTTCAAGTTGAAACATTATAGTAACATATACTATGAAAGATATTTATTTCAACTAAAGTATTATATTTTTTTATACAATTTCAATAATTATTAATGGAATTAATTTTTTATATATTATGTTATTTATATATAGTATAAAAATAAAAATATATTTTTTTATAATTAGGTTAGTTTAGGCTCAATTCTTTTAAAGTCCATCTTAAATCGAATTCTTACCAAATTGATCTTAAGTTACTCACAAATAACTCCACTTATTTACACTTCTACTTATGTCTTTCTATGATTATCAAACCCACATGAAAAATTTAGAAGTCTTTCAGTTGAGCATCTGGAAGAGGAACTTAAAGGACTTCAGAGCAAGTAATTAAAACTAGAGTTTCCCTTCTTAATATCCTTCATCACTAGCTGCAGAAAATCCATACCTGCATAACAAAATTGCAGCTTGTTAATAATTCCAATTAGATGTTTGAGCCCATGAATTGTGAATTATACAAGGATCAAGTTATGCCTTTTTCCACCATGCTTGTATTCTTGGCGTGCCTTCTTCCAATGGTTTTACAATTTTTTTCAAAGTCCCAATTGACAATCAAGGAAAAACAATGAAAGAGAAATGGTTTTCATAACAATGTTGATATTTTAGTCCTACTTCTCAACCTGTTAAAATTTGAAGAGGAATATTTGAATAATAAGTAGTCATAATTTTCTATAATGACTCCTTAGATGAAATGCCTGTAAGAAATTTTAGGATTCATAAAATAATTTAATATTCATACAACCATAAACTCATAAAAAGGAGTACAATAATTGCACAAATAAAATAAAGAATTTTTAAATTACCTGACCCTCCTACTGTATCCATGATGTCTGATTGTGAGATTGATTGGATCACTACCTACTCATCCTCAGGTAAGTCTCAGAGAGAATATTAGGAATTACAAACTGTAATAGTGATGGGTGACTGTAGCTCACATTATAAGGAGGTGAGTAGGGATCCAAACCCTAATTAAAATTCAACTTAGAATTAATTGACCCATCATAATTAATCTAGAATTAAGGTATATGCACACACTTTAGAGTTATATTATAAAATAAAGTTTAGGTATTATAATTATATTAATGAAATTCAATTAATATTAATTCAATTATATATTAAAATATGTTTAGTCTACAAAATTATTTTACAATCTCCCACTTGGACAAACACATTTTAATGTATAATTTGAATTACAATATGTGGCATCTTTTAAATAATGTCATTAATACAATTCATATCATTACAATCATAGGTCAAATATGAGATTTCATTAAATGTATACTTGATCATCCTGATAGAGGTTGAAAAGATATACATATATGAAATACCCATTCCAAAAGACTAAACAATATAAAATGTGTGTATAATCAAAATTTACAAAATGATTCGTGCATCCGCCCAAGATGCTTTACAATAGTTTGAGACTAAGGTCTTAATGTCTCTTTATACTGTCATAATTCAAATAAGTGCATTTTATAACTATTGTAAAATGGCAATATTATAAAATCTTCGAGATCAACTTAATTTCAAGTTTCAAAATACATAAATATTCCTACTAACTCAAAACATCAAAAGATTCAATAAGGCCCATATCTAATATATGTCTTTTAAATATTCCTACAGTTAGGCCTTTAGTTAATAGGTCTGCAAGCTTACAATCTGTCGAAATATGCTCAATATGAGTAAGATGCTCGCGTGTCTTTTTCTCTATAAATTAATATTTCACATCAAAGTACTTTGTATAGGCAGAACTTTTATTATTTTGAGAGAAGCTAACAGCAGCAGTATTGTTGCAATAAATGGTTAATGGTTTTGAAATGTTTTCAACTAAACAGAATTCAGAGATAAAATTCCTTAACCATATAGCCTCTCGAGTGGCTTCATAACAAGCGACATACTCTGCTTCCATAGTGGAGGTTGCTGTTAAAGATTGTTTGACACTTTTCTACAATACAGCTCCTCTTGTAATTATAAGGATATATCCCGATGTTGATTTCTTATCATCTGGACAACCTAGCAAAGTCAGAGTCTAAATAGCTTGTACAAATTAGATCACTGGATCTTCTATAAGTCAACATATAATTCGTTGTACCCTGTAGGTACCTCATGACTTTCTTGGCTACTGTCCTAGTGTCTTTGAGTAGGATTACTAAGGTACCTCCCAAGCACACTAATTGCAAAAGCAATATCTGAGTGTGTACACACCTGGGCATACATCAGGCTACCAACAATGGAAGCATATGGGACCACACTTATTTTAGATTTCTCATCATCATTTTGAGGATACTGGGATTTGGAAAATATTTCACCCTTTTAAATAGACGTAGCACTATACGAGCACGAAGTCATGTTAAATCTTTTAAGCACTTTATCTATATATGCCTTTTCAGACAAATCAAGCAAACCCCGGGATCTATCATGATGGATCTCTATGCCAAGCACAAAAGATGCATTTCCAAGATCCTTCATATCAAAATTCTAGTGACAGTGCTAATTTTGTCTCTTTCTAAAGATTTATATCATTACTCACAAGGATAATGTCATTCAACATACAACACAAGGATTATAAAATTGCCCGCACTTATATAATAGATGCATTGATCCACTACATTCTCCTTAAATCTAAGAGAGGACACAATCTCATGAAATTTGAGATACCATTGTCTGGATGCTTGTTTCAGGCCATATATTAACTTATTCAACTTACACACTAAGTACTCTTTTCCATTCTCTTGGAAACCATTTAGTTGTTTCATATAAATTAGTCTCTGACAGGTCACCATTAAGGAAGATAGTCTTCACATCCATTTGATGTAGCTCGAGATCAAGATGAGCTACCAAAGCCATTATAACTCGAAATGAGTTTTTGGTCCAAATTGGTGAGAAGGTCTCCTTATAATTAATTCCTTCCTACTATGTGTAACCTTTAGCTACTTAATCTGGCCTTGTATCTTTCAATTTCACCTTTAGCAGTCCATTTGGTTTTGAAAATCCACTTACACCTAACTGGTTTACATCCTTTGGGTAGTTCCACCAAATCCCATACATTATTCTTGTACATTGAATTTATTTCATCCTCCATGGCATGTATCCATTCGAAGGAATTAGAACTCGAAACAGCTTCTGAAAAGCTAATAAGATCAGAATCGTCATTCACATCAAACTCATGTTCTTGCAAATAAACGATGTAATCATTTGAAATTGCTTGACATCCGAGTTTTTTATGATTTTCTCAGGGGAACTTCCACAATTTCTTCATTTAGTTCATTCACCAGTTGGATTGGTTCAATTATAGGTTGGACTGGATCAATTTATAGGTTCTATGTGAGATGGTTATTCAGAAGGCACTATCAGAGGAACGACACTTTGCTTATCAAGTGTTTGGGAGACATTGCTTTGTTCTTCTCTTAGGGAGATTTGAAGTGATTTTCTCCCATTGTTCAACTCATCCTTGAAGTAGACAGCACGATCAGATTCAACAACTCTCAATGAATGAGATAGGCAATAAAACCTACTTCCTCTTGAACCAATGCTATAGCCAATGAAATACCCACTAATTGTTCTTGCTTGAAGCTTCTTAGTATGTGAGTTATAAGGTCTAACTTCAGCTTTTGCATCCTAAAACATGAAAATGTTTCAGGCTAGGTTTCTTACCATACATTAGCTCATATGGGGTCTTTGGTACATATTTGCTTGGAACTTGATTCAACACTATATGCAACTATTCTCAAAGCATCACCCTATAAAAATTCTGGTAAAGTGGAATAAGTTATCATATATCATACCATCTCCATGAGTGTTCTATTCCTCCGCTTTGTGACTCCATTATGCTCTAGTGTGTTAGGCATATTGTAACTAGCTTCTATCCCACATTCTTGTAAATATTTTGCAAAATAACTAGAGTTTCTTCCAGTTTCATCATATCTATCATAAAATTCACCACCTCTGTCTGAGTGTACACATTTGATTTGCTTTCTCAGTTTCAGTTCAATTGCAAGCCTTGAATCTTTTAAAGGCTTCTAATGCTTCAAACTTTTCAGAGAGAAAGTTCTACCTATCCAAATCTCGAATAATCATCAGTGAAGGTGATAAAATACTTGAAAGCTTCCCAATGCACTTGGGTGAGATGGGCTCACACACATCAGTATGGATTAACTCCAAAATATTTTCTTTCCTGGTCCTCTTCCCTTTTCTAGCTCTAGCTAGTTAGTTTTCCTTTGATGCAGTCTACACAGATGCTGAAATTTGAGAAGTTAAGATTAGGTAAAACTCTTTATTTTATTAATCGTTCCATTCTTTCTTTGAAAATGTGGTTTAATCTTCTATGCCAAAGTATTGAAGAAGTTTCATTTAATCTTAGTCTTTTATTTCCAATAACTGAGTTGATGAAATTTTCAAAAGCATTATCCAAATCAATTTTATATAAGCCACTATTCAAAGTACCAGTTTTAACAACACAGAAGTCGTAATATAACTTAAAATTATTATTTCCAAATAAACATGAATATCCATCTTAGTCTAAACAAGTAATAGAAATCAAATTCCTTCTCATGGAAGATACAAAAATAATATTTTTTTAATTCTAAAATATGACTAGTAGACAGATGTAAAGAAACGACTCCTATGTATTAAACTTGTACTTTGTCTCCATTTCCTAATCTCAAAGCTGTTTCACCCTCACTTGGCCTCCTCAGATTTGTCAGCGCTTACAAGCAATTGTGACATGGATAGTGGCACTAGTATCCAGCCACCAAGTGTTAGAAGGAACTTTAATACTATTAGATTCAAAACAAACCAGAGCTAGAGAGTTACCTTTCTTCTTCTTTTCAAGCCATTTCTTAAATTTGAAGCAATCTGCCCTTTTGTGCCCATACTTCTTTCAAAATTTACAGTTTCCTTTGAATATGGCTTTCTTTGGCTTATGCTGTTGCTCCCTCATATCATTCTTCTTCCTTTCATGATTAGATTTCCCCTTATTATCCTTCTGGAAGGGCCTATTTGCTTATCCAGAACTCAAACCATAAGAGATGAAATTCGTCACTTGCATCTTTATCTTCTTCTACTTGAGTCACTATAGAAATCATCTCATTAATGGTCCATTCTCTTTTTTGAGTATTGTAAGATATTTTCAGCACATCAAATTGAGGAGGAAGCAATTCTAGAGCTCGCCAAATCAAGTAATTATCTCCCAGATCGACATTCATGCTCTTTAATCGGTTGTAATAATGCACCAGTTTTATTATATGCTCCCAAACACCACTTACTCCATCATACATAGTCTTCTCTAATAAAGACAAATAATGTCCTTTCTTAATTTTATCAAATTTAACATATTTTTCAGCCATTGAAGTCCAGGAATGCTTTCACTTTTTGACTATTAGGAATACTTTGCCTAATGGTCTTATCCATAATATATTTTATCACCATCAGACAGACTCTATTGAAATGAGTCTACTTTTCATGTTGGGACCATTTGAGCAGGAGTTGACTCCTCATTGATTTGTGATTCCTCTTCATGCAAAGCCAGATTAAGATTTGACACTACCAGATACAGTTTCAAGGATGCCACCCAGTCCTCATGATTGGTCCCATTTAAAGTTTTCACAGAGGTTAGTTGCATAGGAACAAATGCTAAGGAAAAATCATTAAAATTTATAAAATTAATCATAAATTACCAACATAGCATGTTTGAACAATATTCATGCTTAAATTTTCCTCAAAATTATGCAACTATTTACAGTAAAATGCTATGATACTTAGTACCGACAGGGTACAAGTATTATAACATAATACAAGAATTATATGCTAAAATCCTAAAACCTAACACTGATAGGTTATTTAAAATTTTAGAAAATTAATATATAATTCTAACACTCATATTATCACCTACTAACTATACTAGTAGAATTATACTGATAGGGTAAAATTTTCATTAATATAGTACTCTCCTTATTTTATTATTTCAAAATTAAATTATCATAATAGTAATTTAATTAACAATATTACATAAAACAATACAGAAATTTTATGCAATTAACCTATGATAGGTGAGTATAATTACACAAAATTTAAAGGCAAAATATGAGCAATTATAATCTTTGTATAAATTAAACAATTAATTTCATATTAATGACAAAATTATGAAAATATGCATACAGTATGTAAATCATCCAAAAAAATTTGTATAGTATACAATTATACAAAGATTACATACTAAAAATTTCAGGTCAAAATTCAATAAATTCATACTAAAAAAATAAAACAAAAATTAATCAAAATTTTTTATTTCTATAAAAATATGGAAAAATTACCAAAAAATGCATCTCGAAGAGTAGAGCAGAACGGTGTTTTTAAAATCTCAAAAATCATTTCGGAAGGCGGCGCGTGGCTTACTGTCACAAGTCGGCCTTGTGAACCAAATGACCAAGGCAAATGAGCTCTTTTTGGGACGAAACTTGGCAGATAAATCAAGCATAGGATGGAGCACTTGTAGCCCAAATTTGGGACCAATCCGACTTACGTATTATTTTTTCCTAATTTTTCCCGTTTTGAACTTTGCTTGTACTTTTGACCAAGGAAACTTGTCCAGTGCGAGTAGGAAAATACTTAGCCGTCATCCTTGGATTATTATCTTTCTATCGGCGTATTTTGGTAGCAAAATTCCACCTGGAGCAAGCCGAAAATCCCTTATGACAACTCGAAAAAAGTATGTCATCTTAGGCAATTTTGGGTTTGGCTTATAATGCTCTTTAAGGGGAGGAGTGCCTGGTGACCTTGGTGGAAGCCCAGCACTAGCCTAGGGGATAGAATGTGCGGCTTGGTGCCTCCCTTGCACATTTTCAATACTATAATGAAGGATCATATTAATAAAAGAAGTAACCCCTCTTCTATAAATCGATTGTCTCGAATTTTACCGCTTTTGGCCACATTTGCCCGCATGTGTCCGAATTGCATTTTATGCACCATTGTTGCCTTTCTATATGGGTTGGTTGCCTTTATATGATACTTATGTGCTTACGGTTGCCCCGATTGTGCTGTGCTTATATGTTTGGCTTGTTTATTCTAAGCTTAGTTAGTGTATTAACCGGTAGGCTGACTTATTCCTCAGGTGGTGAAGGTATAAGCGCCGCACGTCCTGACTATTGAGTTGTCGGTCCGTGACACCTGCATTTGCACCACTGGCGCACGTGGGACTTGTTCAATCAATAGAAATCTTCTAGACGCATATAGTGGACTAGCACGTGCCAAAATCGCGCGTGAGATACACGTGCCACACGCTCAAAAATCACATGTGACGTACACGCGCCAGTGCATGACTGGGCTTGTCCCAGGCGTTGTTTCATCTTCTTCAGCCTAAAAATTCCAGTTTTCTTTTCTTAAGTTTTCTTGCATTTTCTGGGAAAAATTTTCAGTTTAACCCTAACATATTTTGAGATTTCTAATGCCAAAATTAAATGGGTTTTAATTCTAATTTGATTTGCAACATTATGCAACAATAAATTTTAGAAAATTATTCGTGTATCACGTATTTAATTTTCTGCCAAAATTTTTTACAGTTTCTTCTTCTTTCAAAGTTAGGATCTATTTAAAGCTTATGATTTAGATCAATTTGAGGGCTTTCATTCACTAATATGTTTCTAATTTTTCTGTGATTCCAATTTTCTAGATTTCAACTGAAAAAATTCAATAATTTTCAGAAATTTAACAGTTCTGGATTTATCAAAAATAGATTCAAAAATTATAAAATTTTAATCTCAATTCAAATCAATAACATACCTGATTAAAATAAATAATAATAAAAATTCAAAAATAATATCGTTATAATTTTATTCTGGTGTATTATGGCTGAAAACATACAAAGAATTCATACTGGGTAAAATATAAAATAGCAAAATGCAATTTGTGCAATTTGACTCATCAATATGAATTTTCTGGTTCTGATACCAATTGTAAGAAATTTCAGGATTCACAAAATAATTTAATATTCATACAACCATAAATTCATAAAGAGGAGTAAAATAATTGCATAAATAAAATAAAGAGTTTTCAAATTACTTGACCCTCCTACTGCATCCATGATGTCTGATTGTGAGATTGGCTAGATCACTACCCACTCGTCCTCAGGTGAGTCTTAGAAAGAATATTGGGAATTACAAACTGCAATGTGATGGGTGACTGCAGTTCACCTTATAAGGAGGTGGGTAGGGATCCAAACCCTAATTAAGACCCAATTAGGGATTAATTTGCCCTATCATAATTAATTTAGAATTACGGTATATGCACACACTTTAGAGTTATATTATAATATAAAGTCTAGGTATTATAATTATATTAATGACATTCAATTAATATTAATTCAATTATATATTAAAATATGTTTAGTCCATAAAATTATTTTACAATGCTTCACGGGACTCTCAACAGTTTTGAATCCATACCAAACTTGCAAGTCTTTCGACAAAATTGATCCAATATTGAAATTCTGTTGCCCTCACATGTATCAGTCACTGTCTCAAATTTAGATACAAAATTAAAATGAACATCATCGTGATAGTTGTCTTCCTATAGCAAGGCAAGCTAATACTGAGCTATCTGTTTAACTTGAATAACTAGTTTGCATTTGGTGTTGAGAGCTAGTAAAGCAAAGACCATAAATTAGATTTAATTCAGCTTCAAGTTCTCATGGCTATATGATGATATAGGCATGCAGCCCTCCTAAAATTTTTAACATCATATATTAGTATTATATAACTATGCATAAAATTTTTGAAAAAAGATCATTCAGCTCCCCATAAAAAATTTTGGCCTCTCCAAATTTTAAGGGAGGATGGGCCATTATATGCAGCACTCTTATTCCCCAAAAAGGAGGAAATGCCCACCGCCACCAGGGGACCCAAGCCTTTGTTTGAGCCATCAGACAAGGCCATGCTATTATTATTGCATTAATTAACCACTTCGTGCATTGGAGATTAATCATAATCATAAAACTATAAAAGTGATGAGAAGAGGAAAAAAAAATTTTAAAAAAAAGAGTATGAATTGGCAAGCTTCCTTTAGGAAGACAATGCTCGGACACAATGTTGAGATCCAAATCTCAATCAGTTAGAACTAATTGAGATTTGTAAGATGAGATTCCTTGTCTCCCATACACCCATAATATATATTGAGCAAGAACCAATAGAAAGGTAAGCAAATTCAAACACTCAATTCTGTATTCAACCTTCTCGTTCTCCTTTCTCATCCTTTGAGGAAAAATGGCGTCCTTTCCTTTGAACCCAAAATCCAATTTGCATGCTCGCTCCAACAGCTTGCCTTCTAGACCACACCCTATAATTCTCCAATGCAATGAGCAGTTGGATAGTCTAAAGACTTCTGATGCAACCTCATCTTGCTCGTCTTCACTTAGTCAAAAACTAGGAAAATTGCAAGATTTGCATGATTGTGTCGAAAAATTGATTCAGTTGCGCCTCTCGCAAGAAACACTTTTCCAAAAGTGTCAAGAAAATTGGGTTCATGAGCTTTTGAATGGATCTCTGATGCTCTTGGATGTGTGTACCGATGCCAAAGATGCCCTCCTGCATACAAAAGAGTGCACACGTGAACTTCAATCAGTTATAAGAAGAAGAGGAGGTGAAGAGGTTGTCAAAGCAGAAGTCAGCAAGTTCTTGGCTTCTAGGAAGGTGGTGAGGAAGGCCATCTTAAAAGCCTTAAAGGATGTTGCCAAAAAATGCAACTTATCTCCTCCTAATCAGTTCCATCAAGCCTTTGATTTATTCAGCTTACTAAGGGACTTTGAAATGGTCAGCTCTATCAGTATTTGAGTCTCTATTGTGTTTTATCTCTGGGCCGGCACAGTCAAAGCCAAACAGCTGGTCTTTGGTTTCCAAGCTAATGCACACGAAAAGAGTAATGTGCTCACAAGTTGCCAACGAAAGTGAATTTGCAAAAGTAGATGAAGTATTGGAGTCCTTTGTACTTCACAAGGCAAGAAAATTTGAGGACATGAATAATCTGTGGAAGCAGTTAAAAGGCCTTGAGTTTTGCAGTCAAGATCTTGAAGAAGAACTCGAGTTTCTGTTTAGGCGTTTGATCAAAATCAGAGTTTCTCTTCTCAACCTCCTCAACCACTAGTTGAACTGATCAATGGGAGCATACTTTTGTAGTAAATAGACATATACTTGTACATGAAAGGCATAATGCAGCTGGATATTGAAAATAAAACTATCCTTTTACTCAAGTTTTGGCTCATTATCTTTTAACATTTCTTGTCCTCTATCCGAGAATTTTTTTTTTGGCCATATCCACAGATCGCAGAATCAATAATCTATCTCTAATAATTTCAAATAGAGGTTTATAATTTAGTAGATAATCTTCTACACGAAATAAAAATGATGGAAACTTTATATAATTCAACGGCTGAGGAACTTTCAAGGTCTAAAATATGAAGGATTCGATCAAACTAGTTCCTACAACTATCGGTCCACACTAAATTTTATGCATTTGACCAAGTTAATAGTATCTATATCACCATGAAAAGAGATTTCATCAAATCATGTAGAGGTCAAACTTTCAAAGGAGTCCACTACTCGAGATAAAGTAGTAATTTTAGATGGTTACATATATTGGATAATTTTACATTTTTTATCTGGATATGAATGTAGTCACAAACAAAATGATATAAAAAGTGGTAGATTAAGCAGAATCTTAAACATCTTTTAAGTATTTTAAGATTTCAGAGTTACCAATAAAAAAAATTGATATAAATCTTACAAGCATTCAGCGATGAAAGAGATCTGTTCTTCCTATCTTAGAAACAGCTCAATTAAACATGTTTATCCACCGTCCTTTTAATATATGGCTTCAATTTAATACTAACACAGATGTGCAGCACTTGTTGCCCAACCACACATGTAGATGAGTCACACATTTAATATTAGATGAGACTTGTCTATTGCAATCAATTGACAGAAGCAACAGATGGCATTAATCATTAATCCGCTCGTGCATTGAGGGTCAATACAAACGAGAACGTGATTATCATGCAATTAATTAAGGGGTGGGAAAAAAAAAATAAGCATGAGTTGGAAAGCTTCCTTGTGGGAGACATTGCTCTAACAACTGTTTTGATTATGTTTAGATGCAAATTAAATGGACCATCACTCATTGAGATCTGTTACGATGATATTCCTTGTGTCTCCTATGCTCATAATAGAATATATGTGCAAGGAAATCATATCCCGAACTCAATTCTACATTCAACCTTGTGATCTCCTCAAGGCCTATTCTCTTCCGGAAAACAAAAGTGGCAGCCTCTCTTCTGAAGCGAAATCTAATTTCTGCCCTCCCCGCCACATCCTGTCATTCTAGAATGCCATGAGCACTTGGACAGATTAAGAGCTTCCCATGAAGCATGTTCGAGAGCTCTAACCTCCTCTGTTCTGTAGCTCTCTCCTGAAAATCATGTGTTCCTCTGAAACCATTTTTCTCCTATGTCATCTTGTTTCAAATTCTGTAATCGAATAACATCATTTGATGGGAAATCCTTGGCTGATAAAAGTGAAGTTAATATCTTAATCTTTACATTAATTACCATATGACAACAATATTTCAAATATGCCCTCACTCACACCCCTAAACATCATACCCACACTATGTAAAAAGCTACCCTCGTCGTTCTAGCTACCTAATACTTTCAAACAAGAACGTGAGGCTAAAATTTAGTCAAATTTATTGAGAACATGTATGAATAAATGGACAAAATCTGCATGATAATTAAGTTGCTGTATTTGAATCAATTATTGAGTGAGATAGCCACGTGAAATTTTTGTCACTTTTCACATTGTTGCTATCTTCTCTTTGTTGCTTTGCCCTTGCTCTGTTTCTTACAGTCATGTACAGACACACGACTAAACTAATACCACCTCTTATCAATACTCACTGGTGTCGGGCTAAGAGGCCTATGAACTTTTTTTTTTTATTTTGGGGGGTGGAGGGTTTGTGGGGTCATTGTCGCTGATTTGTTACCATATGCTCTTTTCCTATATCTTATCAGCCAAATCAAATTCAAGTGGTGCTTGTAATTGATCATGAAAGAAAAGTTGAATTTATATTCCACATCCATGTCTAACCGGCTGATATTTAATTAGAATAATGCCTATATACATAAAAGGGTTTGAAATTAGATTTTAAATGAAAGTTGAGAGCTATCATTAAATAAATTAAATTTATAAAATTTAATTTAATGGATATAAAAGATTCGAAAAATTATTTTTAATACTTATAATTTTTTTCATTGAGTAATAATAAATAAATATACATACATCACCATTGTGAAAAGTATGTTGATTTCAAGTAAATTTTATTTCTTAATAGATAGAAATTTAATATTGTTATTAACAAATTTAAAAATAATAAAAATAATTAAATCATTTAATACATACAATTTTGAATTAAAAAAATATAAAGTCTCTATAAAATATCATATGCCAATTGAAATTAGATTTTTACCGTAAATTTTACCCATATTGTGAGTGCAAATAGATTTTATGTGCGTGGAAAATAATGTGATTTAACAAAATCTTATCACATTAAAAATGGACCAATGCTAGCTATTTAAATGGACAAATGTGCGGTGGATGAGAACTCACCAACTAAAATCAGCATTAGACTGACAAGAAATTTTGTTTGTGCTGGGGAGTAAGGCACAATCTAGAGCAGGGTACTATTATACATTACCCTAAAAACAAGAGAAAAATTAGGAGAATAGGGAGCCTCACAAGGGGATCGGGGAGGCAGACTCGCCCCTATCTCTTTTTTTCTCTCTCTCTCTTTTTTTTTTAAAATTTAGTCATAATGTAAGGAGCATAATAAAATTTTCCTAGACCCACTTACTTGGATATAGGTTGCATTCACATCATGTGCTTGTATGTTTGCTAACGTTGCATACACAATTTTGGAAGTCTCACATTTCTTTTTGGATTTTTTAGTTTAAGAAAGATAAAGAAAATAAAGTTTATTTTAGAACCTACAATTCTTTTATGAAGAATCACTATTATAATATAAAAGAAGTTTTTGTATTTCTTTTTTTAGATGTAAATAAAATTTCTTAAATATTTATAATAAAATTCTTCATTCAAATTATGATAAATATATTAATTATATTATTAATAGTTGTTTTAATTATCAAATTAAAATTATTAATAATTAATATACATATTATAATTTAAATCTAAATGAAATATTATATGAGAAGTTTATTCAGGATTTGTCCTTAAATTTACATCCTTAATTTTTCTACCAAATTCCACACTTGTCCCATGCAAAAATGGAGGATGCTATTCTCCCCGAATTAAGATCCTCAGCTGAATTTTGAAGGGGAAAAAAAAGATTGATATAAACTTTCTTTTCAAAATTGTGAATTTCAATAAAAAATAATGAGAGTTTTAAAGTAAAAATTGTATTTTATTTTTTAAAAATAAAAAATAAAAAAAATGAGAGGATGCAAATATATATATATATATATATGTAATTATGTATATATTTTCCTGAACGCGGCGGGTCTATGAGCAAGCACAACCGCAAACATCGGTACCGAGGGTAGGCCATGTGGGCCCATGGACAAGGATGCATGGCTGTTTGAACTCTGCATAATGGGTCTCACGCAAATCAGTCTAATCCAATTTCATCTTTGATGAAAAACACAGCATGGACATGCATGTGAAGTTCATTTTTTTTCCCCGAAATTAAGATATTTTCTAAATTATTGATGTAAATATAAACACCATTGTAAGCAAAAATTACGATCCTTTTTAAAGCTCGGTTGGTTTTTTCAAAAAGTATTTTCTATCAGAAAAATATCATTTATATGTATATTGATAAAAGAGTGTTATACTATCTATATTTGTAATTAAAATAATAATACTTAAAATCATAATAATAAAGAAAAATAAATTTTTATTTTAAATAAATAAAAATTTATTTTTTAAAAAAAATTTCATTTTTAATACTAAACAAATAAAATACCTTCTTATATTTTTAATATTTTATATTTATATTTTATGAAAAATATTTTCTATAAGGCTCCATTTATTTTACTAGAGAGCATTTTCTATAGAAAAGTATCATTTGCATATATATTAATAAAAGAATGATATATCATTTATATTAATGGTAAAAAAATGATACCTAAAGATATGTTAGTAGAGAAAAGTAAATTTTCTTTTGAAATAAGAAAATTTCAAAATAAAATTACTTTATCTAAAATTTTCATATTTAATAATAAAAAAATAAAACACTTTCTCTTATCTTAATATTCTATAATTATATTTTATGCAAAATATTTTCTATCAAAAGGTTAGCTACCACTATATTTTATGTGATAGATATGGTCAAGTAAAAAAGTTTAATAATGATATAAAAGTAAAATATATTAATTAAAAAATAATTAAAATAATTTTTAAATAGGTACAATATTAAAATTATAAAATTAAATTAAAAAGAAAGATTTAATAGGGTTGCAGTAATATTATTTTAATCTTTTATTAATTTATGAAAGTAAATGTTTAACACTATTTTAATATAAATAAGTATTAGACAAACCAGTTAATTTTAAAATGGAGAAAATTGAATTGAAGTTGTTTAAAATGTTTGAATTTCAAATTCTTTGAGTTTTATAAATAATTTATCCAAATACAAAACAAGGGATACTTGTTAAACTTTTGTCATTTTAACTTTATATGAGACGAACAAATGAATAATAAATTAGTGAGATAATATGTATTTAATGTAGTCTCTATTTATTGTGATATTTGAGAATAGTTATCTTTATTATAAGAATTTTTTTTATCAAGACATTTACTATTACTTGTGAAGAATGTTTAAACGAAAAAGGAAAAAAGGGAGAACCGATAGGAAAAGAATTTGATTTCCGTCTTTATATTCACCGATAGATAAACATAACAAACGGACATCATCAATTGGCATGCGGTCTCTATATATTGTACTGCAGCAAATTGGCAAATTTATAATTGATAACTTGCAAGTATGAAAATTATCATTGATAAGACGTTTCTAGAATCAATTTAGCGCAGCTGTAATCAATGCCTTTGGAGATTAGCTAAGTCATTATCGGATACCAACATTTCAAGTGGCTACAAATATCCAATCCCAATTGACAAATGAAGTATTATAAATCATCTTAACGTTGATATATAAGCGAATAAGAACCGTAGAAAATCTAATAAAATTTTTGGTGAATTTTCATACTTTGATTTTATGTGCCACTTTGCTTGAAATTGACAGCCTTTTTTGGTCTTTAGTGCGTTTCCATCTGTGAGAGGAGCCTAGAAACTTGGACCACGGGGAACATGGGCCGTAAGTTAACCATGATGGCAAATCGATTATTTTTTTAATGTCAAATCCTCCATCCTACATCGTAGAAAGTTGAAATATGTAAACACGATGTGGGAAAATTTTTTAATGTCAAATCTTCCCGTACATATATATATACACGAGGTAGGAAAATTCTCTCCATGTTCTTCCGAAGGCTCACAAGCCAATAAAGGTAAACACTGCCTTCAACACCAGTGTGCCATATTTAGCTCCCTCTTCAAACCTCAATTCCCATTTCCATTAATTTTGATCTCTTCTCTGGATTACCATTTAGATGGCTCTCTGATAACTTCTCAACAATGTTCTGTTCCCATTCTCTTGTTCACTTGAGCTTGCTTGAAACTTAAAAGTAAACTTTTTGATCAGCTTCATAAGGTTCCTTTTTAAGCTCTTCTTGCATTGCTTAGATAGTGGTTTTCTTTATGTTAATTATTCTGATTGACTTTGAGTATTTGACACAACTGTTTGGCTCCTCCTGCTTTGTGGGATCTATATGTAATGCATACTGCACTTGTTTTTGCTTACAGTTGGAGCTTCGATTTTGTGGGTTTTGAATTCAACCCATTTTGCCGGAGCTTTGAAATTGACCCATCACCATCTGGGTGCTTATAAACTGTATTCTTCAGAGCATTGAGTCCAAGGTGTCATGGCTTCTTCCTGTGTGGCCTGGAAAGCCAGTACCCATTTGGCAAATGCAAAAAAGAGTGATCTTTTTCATCATGATAATGGCTTTTTTGGGGAAAGTATCAAAGGGAGCCTAAACAATAGCCTCTGGGTTAGTGAGCTGGTGAAAAGATTCAGAAATGAGAAGAGGATCAGGAAGGCCAAAGCTGGGGTTGTTTCAGCTGTTCTTACGTCAAATAATGTCAAAGAAGCAGTAGTAAGTTAAACTCCATTCTAAGGCCTCAAATTTTGTTTCCTGGCGTCTGTGACTGCATTATTTATATCCTTATTCGTTTAATGTTAGGTTGAATTTCAGACCTTGAAAGTGCCATCATTTCTGAGAGAAAAAGCAGATCCAAAAAATGTAGTTTCTATTATATTGGGAGGTGGTCCTGGGACCCACCTCTTTCCTCTTACCAAACGAGCTGCAACACCTGCTGTGAGTTAATTATAGTTAATAACCAGTGTTTTCTATACATAAAAATGATGGATTTATTATTTTATTTATAGTTGGAGTTCACTTTGTGGTGATATGGCTTGCATTTTCAGGTCCCTGTCGGTGGATGCTACAGGCTTATAGACATCCCTATGAGCAACTCCATTAACAGTGGGATTAACAAAATATTTGTACTGACCCAATTCAACTCTGCATCCCTCAACCGCCACATCTCCCGTACATATCTTGGAAATGGTATAAACTTTGGGGATGGATTTGCGGAGGTATGCATCGTGGAAATGAAAACTGTTAGAAAGCATCACCATATATTTATAAATCTGCAATCACATAATCACATTATAATATTCATACATGTAACATGTTCTCAGTAAACTCTATTGTTTAACTGCTTAAGTTGATGGGAAAATTTCCATGTTTATTTAGCAGATGTACGTGCCACTGGATGTACTTTTTTCTAATTAAGATATTTTCAAATGCTAAATAGGTCCTAGCAGCTACTCAAACTCCAGGAGAAGCTGGAAAGAAGTGGTTCCAAGGAACTGCAGATGCCGTGAGACAATTTACATGGGTGCTTGAGGTAGGCAACTGATTCTGTACATAAAGAATTGCAGTTTATACTGCATGTGCATCTTTATCCTTCTCAATCTGATCAACGCTTAATATCTTGGCTGTTGTAGGATGCCAGGAACACCAACATTGAGAATGTGTTGATCCTGGCGGGGGATCATCTGTACCGAATGGATTACATGGATCTTGTGCAGGTATAGTGTTGTTGTTTCATAATATGGACTGTCTCTTCATTTCAACTAACAATTTTCTCTGATAATCCATGCAAATGAACAGAGTCATGTTGATAGGAATGCTGATATAACAATTTCATGTGCTGCTGTGGGTGAAAGGTGTGTTAATTCTTCTTCTATATATATTTTTCTTCCTGTTGAGCGTTTTCTCTCTGATATAACTATACTGCAGCTTGAGGACAAACTAAATTTTATATTTAAGCTGCAGCATAGAATCAAAATAGAAGCAAGAAATAGTGTTTTTTTTTTTTTTTTCCCAAACAGAAATGGAGTCAAATGAGATCATGTTCTCATATTCATTGCAATTCGCTGCTTTTCAGCCGTGCATCAGATTATGGATTGGTGAAGGTAGATGGCAGAGGACGCGTCGTCCAATTTTCAGAAAAACCAAAGGCTGCTGATCTGAAAGCAATGGTAATTTCTAAGCTGATCTAATGCTTAAAATTTTTCAGTTGCCCTGTTTCATAAAATGATTCCACTGGAGATGTCCCTACCAGGAAGCTAAGATAAATAATTATATCATTTTGACTTGCAACAGTCTTTTTCACGCCCTTCTAAATGAGACCAATTGCTTCAACCTTTGTAATCACTCACTAGCACTATAACTTTTCCACTGAAGTGAAGTTCATATTTCATTGCCAAATGAATTTTCACTTACAAAGAACATAAGAAATGCACGCATATACAGATTTAAAACATACACCTGTTTGTTTACTATTCTTAAAAATAGTTTTTTTTTTTTTTGGTTTTTAAACAAAAAAAAAACCTGTTTAAAAATATGTTCTTAGAATCTGTTTTTAAAAATTGTAATTCTAAATTTATAACTTAAAAATAGAAAAATAGAAAAAACTTTTAGATGTTTAAAATAATTTTTGAAAAAAAAAAGAATTTTTAAAAACAGTTTCTGAAAATATAAAAACAAAAACATATCCAAACAATTAAACGCACATCACTCATAACTGCATCACTAACCTATGTGCCAATTAACCTTGAAGTTGAGGTTTATTCGTCCTGCAGCTATGGAGTACTATTTTTGTGAACTTGCTGCCTCAAAACATAAAAGTTTTACCATATGGATTATGGAGGAACAATATGGTTGTTTATCTAACTAAATTTGATATAATCATGTGTACTCTGTTGAATGTCTCCAGCAAGTAGATACTACGCTTGTTGGGTTGTCACAACAAGATGCATTAAAATCGCCATATATTGCATCCATGGGGGTTTATGTATTCAAGACAGATGTTTTGCTCAATCTTCTGAAATGGAGATATCCTACATCCAATGACTTTGGTTCTGAGATCATACCTGCGGCTGTGAGGGAGAAGAACGTCCAGGTAAGAGGTTTATATATAGTACGAGATCTTCTTTCAGTGGCTTCTATCTGTTTTATAGAAGTCATGTGATACTTGTTAAGAACTGATTACTTTTCTTTGGCATATTCTCATATATGACCATAAAGTAGATGAGATTAAGGCTTGCTGCTTTCACATTATCATGCACATCACAAAAGCAGCAATACAAGCTTTATGTTGTTGTTTTTCAGGGGTATTTTTTCAGAGACTACTGGGAAGACATAGGAACAATAAAATCCTTTTATGATGCTAACTTGGCTCTAACTGAAGAGGTACCTTATTTATTTACGGTTGCCTCTTTTGCCTGGTTAATGTTCCCATTTGCGAATAATTCATTAATTACAGACACAGAACTGGAGTCTCAGATTGCTATCTCAATATGTTATTTCTCCTGCAGTGTCCAAAATTTGAATTCTATGATCCCAAGACACCGATTTTCACATCTCCACGATTCCTACCACCAACCAAGATTGACAAATGCAGGGTATGATATATTTACCTAAAAGCTTAGTAACTTAATGAGATATCAGACTTCTCATGCTCGAGTTGGTCTTGTAGATTGTGGATGCAATTATCTCTCATGGATGTTTCCTGCGAGAATGCACAGTCCAACGTTCCATCGTTGGTGAACGTTCACGTTTGGATTATGGTGTCGAGCTCCAGGTATAGCAAACTACCATAGTTTTTAACCTGAGCGCACTAAGACAACCCCATTTAAGATTCCTCCACTCTGAAATCATTTTCTTTTTTCAGGACACTCTGATGATGGGAGCTGACTATTACCAAACTGAATCCGAAATTGCTTCTCTATTGGCGGAGGGAAAGGTGCCAATTGGGGTTGGAAGGCATACCAAAATCAGGTAACTATCTGATTCATTTCCTAAGCTTAAAAATGACTATTCTTTACTGCCACCGCGAACATTTTGTAAGAATCGTACCATATAACTTTAGCATTGTCATCTGATAGTGTTGCATTTGTTTATTTGTATTCAAGGAACTGTATAATTGACAAGAACGCGAAGATAGGGAAGGAGGTGATCATCATGAACAAAGATGTAAGCACGGCCGCCGATTGTCATCTTCAATTGAATAAGAATTTGCCTAAAAAATTTAATCAGTCTGTAATTTTTGCCCCATTCATGGACCAACAGTAATGATATCAGGTCGTCAATCTAAGCAATTTAAATGCTTGAGTTTGTTTGTAGGGAGTTGAAGAAGCAGAGAGACCAGAAGAAGGGTTTTATATTCGATCAGGAATCACTGTCATAACGGAGAAGGCAACAATAGAAGATGGCACAGTCATATAAATATTGCCTTTCACAATCTTCTGGGAGATTGCTTGCAGAAAAAAGCATTGGGAGGAACTCTACCACGTTAGATACTATCAGAAAAACACTCAAGGCTCTCCCCACTGAACTGATGAAGCAACAGAGGGCAACGTTGATGTAAAATAGGAAGCTTTTCTATTACATGTGAAAATAGTGTTAATGACGAGTGTTCACTTTCAATTGTCATGGTTCATGCTTCTTCTCCTCGTATGCAAGTCTTCAACAGAGATGAGATAAATTTAATGCATCACTGCAATAAAATCTTTAGGGTTTAACAATCTTGTGATTCTTGTTCAGGGTTTAACAAAAATCAAATGTACCTTAGTTATACTTAGTATTATTAATGGTAGTTGATTTCTAGGATATATATATATATATATATATATATATATATATATATATAATATATAATATATATATATAAATATATATATATATATTGCTATATCTATTTCTTTCACTTATATTAACACTTCTAATAATGCCTGATATTGCTTTAAAAATTTCATTCTTTCCGATATATGAGTTTGAACAAGAGTCTTTATATGTTATAAATAAATTATGACTCCTATTATTATAAAATAAAAAAAAATTAATTCTTTATCTTTTAAAATTCTTTCATTTAAGAATTTATTTTTTTTATGAAAAACAAAAACAGTCAAATGTAAACAATCAACCAAAAGTAAAATAAAAGAGCAATAAGCAACTTACGAAAATACAGAGTAATTAAACAATCAACAACTCCTAAAAATACAGATCAATTAGCATGATCTGTCTATTATTTTTTTGATAACTTACGGTAAAAATTCAAGTTAAAGAAACTGCCAACAAAGAAACTGGAGAAGCTCAGTTGGATATACTTTTGTAGTAGTTCGTGACTTCGTGCGTTTGGGTGTCAATGCCTCGTGGCAAGACTTCTGCCATTGTGCTGGCTACTGGTTTTCTAAAAAGTGACACGTACAACATGCAGTGGCTTTGTGATCTCTCTCTCTCTCTCTCTCTCTATATATATATATATAACATTTTACTACTTCAGTGAAGTGAGAAATAGTATAAAGAGGGATATGGAATCTGAAGATAAGATAGAAGAGAACCTTAACAATGATGAAACGCAGTTGCAGATTGATTCTGCATCTGCCCTCCAACAATATCTTGATCATATTTCCATTAGTTCAATTCCTGGCATCAGAAACTCGCTTGGTAATTTTTTAAAATATTTTTAACTTCGTTGGTTTCAAATTTCAATTATTATTACTTGCATGAAGAATTTTATAATTCTTTTCATATTACATGCCTACGTTGTTCTATGAATTTCAAGTTGTCAATTGAAAGCCGGGGATATCGTAAAGGATGCAATTCATATGTTATTCGAAAAGGACATCATAGGAGCTCCTATTGCGGAGGACTTGGGCCACAATACATCCGATACAAGATCCTTAAATCGCTATATTGGTTTCATAGATTTTGCAAGCATGGTCCTTTGGTGTCTCGAGGTATCATTTGCTTTGCTTTTTAATAAAAAATATATGTAGCACCATCAAGTGTCATCTGCAACTAAAATTTAAAAAACTTATGTTTTTAGGAATATGAAAATATCATGGAAGATGATTATGGAAATATAGAAATAAATGGTTTCTTTTCCATCCTAGACAACATGCCTCGGATTGGACAAACCAAGGTTCCATTCTTTTTCTTAGTAGCTTCTTACACTAGTTTCAATTCTTAGGCTTCCTTTATTTCGTTGAAATGTATTTTTCGTAAGGTATGTTATTTACGTAAAATTGATAAAAAAATGATATTGTATTTGTATTTGTGATTGGAAAATAAAATTTAAAAATATAGTAATAGAAGAAAAGTCATAAAAATAAAGGAAAATATTTTTTAAAAGAAGAAATTATTTTTCTTAAATTCTTCGTATTTTACATAGAATATTTTCTTTGATTTTCATATTTTATAATTATATAACTATATTTTACTAGGAATATTTTCCTTCGAAATATGCGGAGCCTTACTCTGATATAATTTGTATCACCAAAAACTTTCGATTATTTTTTCTAACCTTATAAGATGGGTGAGTTGGCCAAAGCATTCATTTGGAACCATTTTTCCCTGTCCGTTTGGATGATGCCCTTTTTCATGCACTCCTACTTCTTGCAAAGCACCAGCTTCATGTTTTGCTTGTCATAGACCAATTCGATCCTCAACTCATTGGTTTTGTTACGCAGGTATATATTAAGCTAACATGGATTGGTTACTTTGCAAAGTTCTTAAATTTCATATTTCAAACAAGCTGTACTGCAGGATGACTAATGATATAATTGCCCTTGTGCTAGTAGAATGCTGTAGTTCAGTTTCTTCTACAATCAACTGGACTAGAGTGGTTTGATAATATTGCAGACCAGGCCTTGTCAGATTTCCGGTACCA
The DNA here is from genome assembly GCA_020226215.1 of Sindora glabra. Classification (NCBI taxonomy): domain Eukaryota; kingdom Viridiplantae; phylum Streptophyta; class Magnoliopsida; order Fabales; family Fabaceae; genus Sindora; species Sindora glabra. Next base: position 1,289,110 of record CM035225.1, read on the forward strand.
ATTTTTATATATATCTCTCTACCATTTTTCTGAATTTGGGTTTTCCTCTTTATGTTACTATTTATACAGATTTGACAACCAAGAACACACTATTCATGTATTTGGGGACCAAACTCTTGCCGATTCACTGCGTGTGCTCTGGAAAATTACAAGTAGTGCAGTTGCAATTGTCGATAGAGAATCAAAGAAACTCTTTGGCATTGTGAGGAACAGTGACGTATATCACCTTGTCCAGAATGATGATATCTTTGAAAGTAGAAAATATGTTCAAGTCAGAATCCTGTCATCTCATTATCTTTTCTTTGAGCCTTAGCCTTCCTTTTGAACAAACAGTAAAACCCTTAACCAAAGTGTCCGGTGACCAAGCATAGTAGCACACAAGTTACAATGTCAATTGCATTATTCACACCATTTCTGACACTTGCATATATACCACAATTAGGATGCACAAGCAGCATTATTCCAAATCAATATGAAAATGTTGATGGTTTTATCCAGTCATTGAACCTGATATTGGGGCTTTTCTTGCGGCGAATAGCCTTTGCATGAGCAATAGCTTCGTACCAAGGATGGACTCCCCCATCACAAACAAGAAAAGAGATACACTCAAGCAACTTATGAAACATATGGCACAAACAAATAGCAGCTTCAGCATTTTAATAAACGACGATGAGCAAGTCATTGGGCTGCTCAGAGTGACAGATTTAATTAAGCAGTTTGCTCCTCCATGTGTGAACTCCGGCATAGATGGAGGTGGTTTTTGCAATTTTGCTTTCGAACAGAGCGGTTGTCATGTCGAAAACAGAACAATGGTATGTAATCATCCATCTTCTTCGTATTTCCAATCATGCCAATCCACTTGGCGATGTTGAATCCATCATTGTGTTATGTATACAAACACAACCATTCACTTCATTTCATTTAGTTTTCTTAACATTCTATCCGAACCTTACAACCAAATAGTGAATACTACGTACATAGCATACATGCACAGACTACCGCCCTTTGAGAGAAGCTGGTTGCACAAGAAGCAAGCTCATGATATAGGTTTGAGTCACTTTTAAGCAGAGTTGAGTGTGCGACCACCACTAGTCTTACTCTTTTTAAGGCATTTTTCTTGACAATCACCTTCCCTCACGCCGAAAAAAAATATATATAATTACACACACCTATGTTACACAAAGTGGTTACTCCTACGCATACTATATTTGTTTGAATCGCTCCCTAGTCTGCAAGGGGTACGAGGCAGCGAGATAGGCAATATGGCAGAGTGCATTCAATCCATGAAACAATCTGGTGGTGGCTGTCAGAGAAGTACCTTCTGGTGCGTTTTCCAAAAAGCAAACAACCTAACATTCAGTCCAGCACCACTGCATCATTATATCATATCCTCTCACACCAGTATGACCGGCCCGAGCATTCTCTCCCTTTTCAACGTGAAATCAACCCCACTACGACCAGGCTTTATACCTTGGCATTCCACACCACCAAGGATCCCTTCTTCAGAAATTCACATGGATGATAGCTACACATGGACTTTCCCATCAGTGCCATGGCAGCAATGCTTGGAGAGTGCTTCTCTTTTAAACCTTCTACAATAGCAAACGAAGCTTGTGGCTGACGAAACTCCATTGATTCATGCTCTTCTTTGGTTAATGCGGCATGAATATGACTCCACCTCCGGATCCAGGGATCTGAGAGTGTAACTTCTATAGTTTGTGTTGCTTTTAGGAATGACGACTTGCCATTCCTGGATACTGTTGCTGGAAACTCTGCTATCATAAATTCTTCCAAATGATATATCGATTTGGGTTCCGAACTACTTTTACCGCCTTTCATCATTTTGCCAAAAATCTTATTTGCTTTTTTATGGGAAGAAGTTTCCCCAATTGTTGAACTCTTGGTTCCATAAGCAGCTTCTGCTGTACTTAACTTTAGACGCTTAATCCATCTGCTACCAGGTTCTGGTCCCAGAGAGCCATTTCCATAATTACCGGCCTTTGAATTTGCATGGAAAAGACATTCCACATCCAGACTCTGAGTTCTTGATGTGCTGGTCTCCCTGTCATCAACTGGACTTGTCAGAGCATCAATTTGAGGGGGCTCTTTGTTCATATCAAGTAGAACGGAATTCACTAATTTTCCCTTTTTTTCCTCTCCAGCTGAAGGTACTGCAACTTCATATGTAAATGACTTTTGTCTATCCTTGGGGAACTACAAAATTCAAAATTGATAGCAGCTACCTGGTTAGCATCTTTAAGTTTCAAACAGCATCAGATTTAACTCCATAACGATATGATTGTTGCAACCCAACTCTTACAACAAAAGGCGCAAAATAAAGCCCCTAGTCATATAACTAGGGTAATTACTAATCTAAAGTGAAAGGAATAAAAACTCACATATAACTTCTAGCAATTTTTTTTTCTAATAGAAAGAGAAACATTATTAAGGAAAGGAGAAAAATACAGAGAGAGAAAGGATTATGGAATCCTCAAACGGAAGGAGGAAAACTTAAAAAAGAAAAGAAAAATACACCAAGAAAACCATCCTATCAAACATCTAAAATAATTTTCTCTGCAAATCTATCAAACTTACTGCTCTAAAGAAACCATGAACTTTAAGCAACGTGACAAACAAAAGTTTATCCCACTTCATGCATCTCGGCTGATATAGCTGTGTAAAAATTCCAATTGAAGATCAAAGCACATGAAGGTAAAATAGGCACTGAAAACATAGAACAATTTGCAAATTTAAATATAGGGGAACAGTGTCATTCTCATTTACTCCAGCTTGGAGGTAGGTATTATTTGATGTTATTTAATAAAATAGAAATGAAACTGCATAATTTTAAACTCTGGCTTTACCCAGAAGCCAGACTATGATGCAAAAAGTTGGATGATAATCATTCAAGTAAAAGTGGTTAAGCAAGAGTGGTAATAAAAAAAGTTATCTGTATCACAACCAGAAGTTTATAGAGCTTACCCTAATAGATGTCAGTGGAACATCACCTGCAACAAAAGGGAAGAACCTTCAGCTAAAAGTAGCATAAAAAGCTAGTATACAAGCAAGTCACATAGTTATACAGAAAACTAATAATTAAACTCCAGTGAAGTAATAATTTGCAAGAACATTTAAACAAAAGAGACCTAATCTACAAGGTGATAAGGATGTTATCATGTCACTCAAACTGGAGCATACATACCAGAAACATGATTCTCTGGTAAAGCATTGATATCCATCATATTAGTTTCAGCAGATGATTCATTCCTCAGGTCTATTGGAGTTTTAAAACCTCGGAAATTTTCCTTTCCTTCATTTTCCATGGAACTCCCCAGAGCTGTCAGCTTCACACCTTCCAAAGCTCGATAATGGAAGGGTGGGGAGAAATCAGAAATCTCATTAAATGCCTTTCTTCTGAATTTGGTAGGTGTTATTGACTCTCTAAAAAATTGACACCCATCAGATAAATCAATATCAGTCTTTTTTGACATCAGAAAATGGTGAGTTGTCTGAGAAATTTTGGGATGGCCTCTTGATGTCTCTTCTACAGAGTCTATAGTGGTGTATATCTTCATAGTCTCCACATCATGAACAGAACATGGCAATTGTGGTACTGAAGAACTTCCATGATAAGAATTTTCATCTTGTGTAGATTGGAATGGGATACTGTGGCCTGATAACCTTCCGATACCAGAATCGTTCTGCATATTCCGGTGCTGATCAGAAACAGGATCCAATCTATCATCACTACTAGCTAAAGGTAAAGGAAGAGGACCACTATGCGTCAATCTTGAGAGCCAAGATCTTTGAGCGTCTGACAGGCTACTCTTTTTCTTCTCGTGAATAAAAAGGGATGAATGACTATGATAATAAGTATTTCTGATTTGCTCCCTAGATGCTAAATTGTAGCTTGTTTGACACGCTAAGGAGGGTAATGAAGTTTTTCCTCTGTTATCTCCACGTGCCACTAAGTCAGAAGTAGATTTCACAAAGTCATTCCACAGAGATTTTGAGACAGCAAACTTGTCCTTTTCAATAACATAAGGCGATTTCATTATCAGATCAGCAGGATATAGGCCTTCAGACAACAACTGACGCTTTCTTGATGAAGTTAAAGATTTAGGAGGAATATGTGCTGATGTTGATGGCAAGTGATTCCCATTTCTGGCAAACTGAAGACTCCTGCCACCAGAGTCCGCATCAGTCTGAGATTTCGGAAATTCCCTGTGGTAAACAGCATACTGTTCCCTCTTTAGAGACAAAGTACCATCTCTCTTAGGAGAAATACTAAATATTGGAAATGATTTGAAATTCGAGCCTTCTTTCTTCAACTTTTCTGGGCTTGTCGTTATACTTTCATACATGAAAGTAACCTTTGCAGCCATATTTGGTTCTTTAAATGCTTCGGCGCTTGTAGAAATATCGACAGGAACATTTGGCTGACCAACTAAATTATGCTTCTCAGCAACACTTATTTGTTTACCTCCTCTTTTGAACTTGTAATCGACTGCAGCTGACTTATAACTGGTATGCTTCCAATGAGCCATCCATGCAGATTGGTAACGATGCACTGACTGAGCATCTGTTCCACTTTCCCCACTATCATCAGCCATAATAACATGAATTTCTCCCATAGAACACAATCTCCACCACTGTCTATCAAAAGCAACCCGATCTGATTAGAGCCAAACAGAAAAACAATTTGGAATCAGAATTTTCGGTATTAAATAAAGCCTGCATGGGTCCAACAATTAAGCGTGCGGGGTGTAAAAATCTCCAGCACATGGAGATGGGAAGAAGGTCCAGCAACTGTAGCTAGCACCTTCCAGAGTGGAAAAGATATGACATAGTATAATTGAACCCAAAACCCATCTCAATTATCATAACAAGTAGAAATAACGATCAAACCAAAAATACAGAATATAAAAAAGCAGTATGTTAAGTACATACAGCAGCATGCAACAATCAACCCCTAATTCCATGGGCTCGCCAAACAACAAATTGAATAAAAGTTTAGAAATTGAACTTTAAATCCGAAAAGGGTACAGAATTAGAGCTAAAACAACTGACAAGGAGAAGAAGGGGGTTACCTTAAAAGCTGATGGACGCAAAAATGCAAGGTCAAGAAAGGTTGGAATCCATGGATCCAGAGAAATGCTTAGAACTAAAACCAGAAGCGTAAGTGGAAGAAGTTCAGATGAAGCATAAAGTAGGGAAGGAATAAAGAGCAGTGCAAGGTGAGTTTGAGTTTGTACATTCTCAGCCACAAGACATAATCCGGTGTTGGAGGCCATCATATCATCCGGGAAGTGAATTGAAATAACGGTCCCACTCACGGGCACTTTCGGACTGATTGTTTAATTCTTGCATGGACGATTCTTTCGGGCACGAGTTGCCGGTCCCTGTTCGCCTCTAAACAGACACGCAGATTACTAAGTTCCCCACAAAGAAAATTAATTTCGTTTGTTTATTTAAATCTATATTTATAATTATAAAATTTTAATGAAAATTATTATATTTATTTTAAGTTAAATATAAAAATAAAGTTTATTTTAAAAATAAGTTTTACTATTAAATTATTATGTATTATTTTTTAATTATAAAGTATGTAAGCAATATAACATTCTTTATTTATAATATATAAATAGATAAAACTATTTTCAAATATATTTTCTTAAAAAAAAAACGTTGGGAAAGAGAAGAAGAAAGGCATATTAGCGATAGAAAGGGGATAAAATACCATTTTACTATTTTTTACGAAACTTATTTTCGTTTTACCGTCTTTTAAAAACTTATTACCAAAATACGCACAGAGAGGGGAGGCGCCATTTGGGATGGCGCCATTTGAGGGGGTGCCATCCAAGATGGCGCCTCTGGGAAGCTTTGAGGGCGCCATTCAAGGTGGCGCATTCGGTCCTATTTTTTACGATTTTTTCTTTTAGAAATAATTAATTTTGATATAATTTGAAAATAAAAATTTTAAAAAATTAATTTTGATATCATTTGAAAATAAAAATTTTAAAAAATTAATTTTGATATCATTTGAAAATAAAAATTTTAAAAATAAATAATATATTATTGTGGCTCAAAATAAATTTTTAAAAATAAATTACTCATTTTATAATTATATTTGATGTCATATAAAAATATGTTAACTTCACTTTGATATCTAATACATAAATTTATTATAGGAATTAAATAAGAAAGTAGTTAATGATAATAATATAATGAATAAAAATAATAAATATTTAGTAAATAATTAAATATTATTTAAAAAATATAGGATCAATAAAAAATAATTACATAATTTATATTAATGTCTCTCAAAATTTGATCCAATGACACTTAATATTTATCAATTTTTGAAATTATAAACTTTCAACGTTTGGAATTATATTATTACAAGTAATTATTTAAAACGTTATTACACATAAGTAAATTTATTGAATTATTTAATAATATTCTTTATATACGAAGTTGAAGATTGTTAAAAATGAAAAGAAATATAACGAAATAAATATATATTTTTTATTTTATATTTATCTCAATAAAATTATTTTTATTTTGTAACAAAGTAAATGCGAAATGACGAGGTTGAAGATAGCTGAAAATTTAAAAAAATGTGATTATTTCGTTATAATAATCTTTTCATTTTGTAATGAAATTAAAATTGTAACATGAATTAGTTATTTTTTATTTCGTCACAATGATAAAATATTTTGGCAATGAGAGGGAAAAGTACCGATTAACTATTTTTTAAGAAACTATTATTCATTTTATCGTTCCTTCGAAACATTTTATCGAAATAAGAACAGAAGATACGCACAGCGGTGGAGAGACGCCAAATGGCGTGTAGAGGTACGTTAGACGAAATGGCATCGTTGGTGCTGAAAGGACGGCAAGCGATATGGCGCCTTTGGCCTACGGCACCCTCGCTCCTCATTTCTAAGTTAATTAGCCGATGACCGTATCGACTGTAAATCCAAGAGACTTGAATTTTGGTACTGTACATGGGCAGCATCCCCATCTACGTTAACAATTGTGCTACGTATTTTTATTCTTAAATGTTTAGTGAACTCAACTCATAACGTATTGAATAAACACAGCATTTAATATCATTTACAAGGATGATGGTTATTTATCCTTTAAATATTATAATTAATATTATTAATATTTTGATATTTAAATAAATAATGAGAAAAAAATTTAATTAAAAAATAAATATATATTTCATATTATGAATATAAAATTTATTAAATTAATTTAATATTATTTATTTATTTTCACATGGTAAATAAAAAAAGAGTAGATAATTATAACAATTGTGAAAGTATGATAATTAATAATGTTAGTTATTATATTTGGGAGATGTCATTATCATCATTTTAAAAAAAAAACTAAATATTGCAATGATTTTGAAGTTTATTATTATTTATAATTGTTCCTACGCAAGTAATTAAAAATGTCGTAGTAATTAAAATCATCCTAAATGTTGATGTTTGGCAATAAAGTAGTAAGATAAATGTACATAAATATACAATAAACATGAAAAAAAAAGCTAATGTCTATGTAAGTGATGTCCAGTCCCACATCCAGGATCGGTAATGTGGCGGCCGTATCTACTAACCCTCTGCGTAGGCTCGGGAGTCACATCCCCGGTGTCTGTGTCTCCTCTACCTCCAACTCCCGCTCTGCCTCTGCCTCTACCTCTGTCCCTGGCTCCCGCTCTGCCTCCACCTCTACCTCTATCTACAAGCTCTGAGTCGTCTGTCATCATGCCACCATGTGTTAATCCCTAATCCTGAGTATGCCAATCAAATGCAGGACGATATGGCTGCAATGGACTAGCATCACCGGAAGGAAAGGCATAAAATGAAGATGAAACTCCTGGTATGTGTGGAAATGCCTGGAATGTGGATAGAACACCAGGAGGAAACTATTACATCTGGGATGACGACGGCCCATATAGTGCAGCCGGGAACATGGTCGAGGATGAAGGATCATCAGGTGCAGTAGGGTACACATGAGATGAGGCAGTAACATCAGGCATCATCGTCATGGTCTCCTAGGCAGTCGAAGGTGGAATCTGTTGCACTATCAAAGTGGACGGAACATCAGCCTGCGACGTATGTCGTGGAGTAGTGCGACGTCGTCGACGAGAGCGAGGCTGATCATGGTCACCCTCCGCAGGGTCTAGGATATGATGGGCATGAGGAGCTGGCTCCGCATGTGAGTCAATAATCACATGATCAACCTCCTGAATGGCATGAAGGATGGACTCCATTGCTAATCTAAGCGCATCGAAGGTGAACATAGCCTACCCCTCAGGGGTAGTGAAGTCCTGTAGTGTGGAAACCTCATCTACCTGTGCAAATTTTTGACATTAAAGTTAATTATAATACTAATGCATTTAAAGAAAATCAGATACAGAAAACTAGCACGCAATATTACCACAAGGTCTAGCGCTCCCCCAACGGGTGTAATACATCGCTTGGTAACCCGTCTGTACCATGTCATGTAATCGGATCGTGGTCCTAGAACTAGGCATGTGGTCGGCTCGGCGATAACGCACAAGTCTTGCCGGATATCCCAGAGTGAAATATACGGCTGATGGCGGATGTGCCACTCCTCATCATGCCGACCGAACAAGTGAAGGTAATGGACCTCCACCACTTGCTTCGGTGGCTCTGGAATAGCCTGACGTAGTCCAAATTGCCGCAAAACCCTATCAGGCTGGTGCTACTCGACAATCTGAAAGTGAATGAGCGGCACCACTGCTGTCCACGTGTCACTCCCGTCAAAGCAGTACTGAGGCAGTGATGCGGTGACCTCCTCAATGTACGGGATCCAAGCGATCTGAAGTTACAAATTTAGGTTGTCATTTAAATGCGATAATGGAATGGACAAAGCCCTGAAATAAAAAAATCCATTATCCCCTACATACCTGGTCAAGTCGAAGACGGTCCAGCACGTATCTGTAATGGGGTAGGCTGTGTGCCGGACTATCTTGGAACGTCTTCTGATAGTGCCACCTGCCAAGTATAATAACAAAGTTAAACAACTTCATAGTAAACTTAATTATAAGTGAAAGTTGAAATTTTTTCTAACCTGCGTGCTAAGGGGCCAATCCCTGCATCCCCCTCTGGTATGTCTAAAACAGCTATCGCGGGGGCGATAGTGGGAAATCTATCCCATGCCCAGAGCTGCAGTAGTAGGCAACACCCTCCTATCTCCCTATAATCCGGAGCGGTGGCCTTACAGAGCTTTCTGTACAGATAGGCTAGGCAAGCAGATCCCCAACTGTACATCCCAGCCTCATGTAAGTTTCCGATCAAGGGTAAGTGCATGAGGTGGACATATGTGCTGGAATGGTCTGGAAATAACGTCCTACTAATGAGACGTAAAATGTAAGCTCGGGCGAATCTCTGCACTGTCACCTCATCTGCATCATCTGGAAGATGAGTGAAATGCCTCTCCAACCAACTCATCCTCAGTCGCCCCCTCTGATGACATTCTCATCCATCGGTAACTGGAGTCCCAAATACTCCTCTATCAGGGCTTCCCATCCCCACACAGTGGGCCCCGTCACTACTCGACCGTCAATGGGTAGGCCGAGCTGAAAAGCAACATCCTACAAGGTAATAGTCGTCTCTCCCTACGGCATGTGAAAGGTGTGTGTCAGGTGTGTGTCTCCGGCCTCCACCTTTCTACAAAAGCACTGATCAATTGATGGTCGATCGGCACAAACTCGCACATCGCCAAGCCGTAAAAGCTTGCCTCTCGTAAAAAAGGGACAATCAACTCTAGCGGCTGCTGGTGATGATAGTAATCAGCTCGTCGAATCTTGAGCACACGGTCAGGCTGCAAATGAAAAAAAATCACCAATTATCACGTCTGACAATTCATAAATGGTTTAACCAAGTTTATTAAGATCCAACTATTTCCATACATGGCCTGCCTAAATCGACTGGGATATGTGTGAGGCCTGAGCCATCAGCAGTGAAGGATTCCGTGGTCCAGGATCAATGCGTCGGGATGTGGATGCCATCTGTCACTACAAGTATTGCATTAGAATGAAATTTAAACACACACTAAGTTAACAGACTTATGCAATTTAAGTACAAAGTTCAACATAAGAATTTGTATGGTTAAAATACCAAAATACGGATATTTTATAAACTTTTTTCCACTTTACCGCGGTTTTGAAAGTATTTACCAAAGTACGCATGGCGCCGCACTGTATGGCGTCATTGGGCGTCAGCTAAAGGCGCCTTTCAACATGGTGCATTCGCTGTACCTAACTTGTTGTATCAGGGAGAGGGGAAGGAGCTGGGAGGTGCTTTTTCACTTGGCGCCTCCCCCAGCCCTATTTCGCATTTCATAATATTTAATATTTAATTAATTAAATTTTATAAATTTATATATTTATTTACATAATTTTTATTTTATTATTATTTATAATAAAATTATAATTTTTAAAATACAATTAATTATATTTTATGATATTATTTATATATATTATAATTTAAAATTAAGATATAACTATATTAAAATTAAATTAATTATATTTTATAAAAAATATTTAGATTTATATACCAAATATCCTTATATTTTTTTTAATTTACAATCTACACTAGTTATAATAAAATTAACTTATATTTAGATTTATTTCATCATTTTTACTATTTATAATAAAATTAACTGAATGATTTATTTCATCATTTTTAAATTAACTAGTGTAGATTGTAAATTAAAAAAAATATAAGGATATTTGGTATATAAATCTAAATATTTTTTATAAAATATAATTAATTTAATTTTAATATAGTTATATCTTAATTTTAAATTATAATATATATAAATAATATCATAAAATATAATTAATTGTATTTTAAAAATTATAATTTTATTATAAATAATAATAAAATAAAAATTATGTAAATAAATATATAAATTTATAAAATTTAATTAATTAAATATTAAATATTTTGAAATACGAAATGGGGCTAGGGGAGGCGCCAAGTGAAATGACGCCTCCCAGCCCCTTTCCCCCCAACAAGCTAGGTGCAGCAAAGGCGCCTTCAGCGGACGCCCAATCACGCCATACAGTGTGGCACCTTGCGTACTTTGATAAATACTTTTGAAACTGCGGTAAAACGGAAAAAAATTTATAAAATATTCGTATTTTGGTATCTTAACCAATTTGTATACACTTGGATGATTAACTGATGGTCGGTTCACATTAGTAGTAATGGGGTAACATATATATACATAATGACGTGCAATTTTACAACCATAAAAAAAATACATCATTCGACTATTACACTTATGATATTGGTTAACATACTTTATAATATATATGCGAAAGTAAATAATAAAAATCAAGATGTAGAAGGGCCTTCCTCCCTATGTAGCAATGGGCAGCGCCTACGATTATATCCTTTCATCTTACAATGACCGCATTTTTGCTTTACACCGCTCTCTTGAGGCCAATCCATCTCATTTCTGATCTGGGTCAACTTTGGTCGTCCCCTTGCACGTAATCTTCCATAATTTGGAACTAGGATAGGAAATGATGGTAGGTTATTTCATTGCGACCACTCCTCGATAGGCCACCACTCAGATTTGTAGCAATTGAGTAATGTGTCAAGCCTATATACAGCATCGACATATGGTTCCCACGATATGTTGATTGAGGTACAAGCAGCAATAATATGAGCGCAAGGATACCTATATGCTTGGAATTGTCCACATTCACATTGCCCTTTGTCTAATAACACTTGGACGACCTTTCCACATGACCCCCTGGCCATATCAGGGCCCTCCACCACCTCAGACCTAGTCCCTTGTCTATTATAAGCACGAACGTGGTAAGAAGAAGCACGTGACTGGATAGTCGCAAGCTCCTGTCTGAATTTGCTTGCGTATATGTGACCTTGTTGTAGTTCAACATGTGCTTCTTTTGCCCTTTCCACAAAGTACTTGACACATCTATAGTATGTTTGTTGAACAAGGCCTGTGATTGGTAGCTTCCTTAATCCTTTGAAGAGGCCATTGATGCATTCTACATTGTTAGTCGTCATATGACCATATCTTCTGCCTTCATCATAAGCAAGCGTCCACTTCTCCATCGGAATAGCGGGCAACTTCTTGCGGATCTCCTCGTTGACTTTGCTAAAGTTGTCCAATCTCTCCATGGCCTTTTCCCAACTGGACTCATACGCTGAATAGAAGGAGACAAATAGGTTAACTGGGTTGAACTACCAGATACACAAATTTATAGATGAAAGGTTCAACAAAGAAATTATGCTATAACGCATACCAATCTTAAAGACAGCTTTCCTCATATTGTCATCCCTGCACTTCTTGCGAACGTTGCTCGCAATATGTCTGATACAGTACCGGTGAAAAGCATGAGGAGGCTGCCATCCCAGGCCTTCGGTGGCTACAGCATCTTTTATAGCTCGGTGCCGATCTGATATCAAGCATATTCCTTGCTTGTTCGTAATATTTACCCGCAGTAATGCCAAGAACCAACTCCAGTTTTCATAGTTCTCCCTGTCAACAATGGCAAAGGCAAGAGGAACGGGACATTTGTTACCGTCTTGGGTCGCAGCAATCAGTAGCACGCCCCTGAACTTGCCATACAGATGCGTTCCATCAACTTGTATGAATTGCTTGCAGTAGGGAAATGCGGCAATGCATGACTTGAAAGCCCAGAAAATGCGGTTGGAAACATGTTTCTGCGGATCAACACGGTTGTCAGCTGTGACAAATTCTTGTGACTCCAACTTGAACAGCGCCTAGTCACAGTAGCCTAAAATGTCCAACCATTTGGGAAACACTTCATACGATTTATCTCAATCACCGTACACCTTGACAATTGCCTTTTATTTCGCCTTCCATGCTTTTCTGTACGAAATCTTATACCCGTACATGCCTTCCACCCTCTCTTGTATAAGCGAGATTGGAACATCTTGTTTCACTTTAATCATCTCCGGTATCAAGGAACTGATATACTTGGAGTCCAGAGACTTGTGATCCTGTGTCAAACTGGCATTAACACATGTGTGAGGCCCTGAAAATCTAGTTATTGTCCAAGTGTTACAATTCTTCAGTTTGGTCGCTCTGAGGTGGAAATTGCATTGGTCCCCGTAATTATCACACTTCACGCTTAATCTTCTGGTATCCGACTCCTCCACGTAATAACTGTGGTGCCTTCTGATGTGGTAATGCTTGGTTGCAGCAATTAAAGCCTCCTTGCAATCGAACTCTTGCCCAACCTGTAAGTCCTTCATGTCGTAATCATAGCTTGGTTTCATTATTTCTGAAAATTTATTAGGATTCCGTATGGCATCCCAATCAATGTGAGAGAAGACAGCAGCTTGAGGGACACCACATGATGTCTGTGCAGCATTGTCATTCCTCACCTGTCGCGTTGCAACACTGTCTCCATGTGTAGTGGCGTGTTCTTCGTCATCAGTGTCACGATCATCATCGCTACTGCAAGACACTTCATCGTCCTCAAAACCAAACTTAAGATGGGCATCCATGAATATAGGATCAGCGGATTCTTCCTCTACGACTGGTAAGGCACTTGTTGAACCCATCATGGTATATGATATATTTCTCGGGAAAACATCAGCAACAGATGAGTCCAATGCAGGAGTATAACTATCAGAAATATGGAACTCGATTCCACCCGTGTAAGGAAGGCCTTCCCGCACCATCGAACAACTAGTATTGACATTAGCCATTGGAACCATAGGTGATTTAGTTGTTGGAACTCTTTCTTGTGAACCCAGGTTGGCAGCGTGCAGTTCGGATGTGATCACCTCCGCGTACAACTCCATTGCTGTCATTGTCGGATGCTGTTCGTAGCTTGCTATGGCACATGCTAAGTCTTCATCGTCGTCCAATTCGCATGCCATGTATTGAGCCTCTGTTTGATGCTGTGTAAACCTGTAAACAATCTTCCCCACAGCTTGATCTTCATGTAGCTTTAGTCGGGCATGAATTCTCTCCCGCAAAACATCCATAATACTGCATCCTCTTAATTTCAATGCCTTTGGGGGAGGTCCATCGTGCATTACCCCCATTGATCCCTCAATAATTGTACTATTTGAATATATAAAAACAATTAAACTTTTCTTCATCTTCTTACTTTTAGCTGCAAAATACTCACTGCACCCCCATAACTGACAGATAGTCTCATATACAAATTTTGTTCTCATAAACGAGTGTACTAGTATTTAATACTATAATTAAAAATGAACGGGATGTATTACTATTTTGCAAGGTATTCTATTAATACTATGTAATAATAGGATTATTTTTTCGGCTAAGCAAATGTTATTTCTTTTCCAAAACTAATATAATATTTAGCTATATAATCTTATCTATGGTTTAGTTTATCTCTTTCAATTATCATTTTTCTTGGTTATTTTGCACAAATTATACTAATTAAATTAGTTAACATTTTTAATACATTATCTTTTTAATTTTTATGGCTTTTTTCTCCATTCATACCTACTACCAAATACCAACTAAAATTATGTACACATTATTATTGCTAATACCTCCATATATATTTTAATTCTTCCTAAATAAACTTATGTATAGTATAATTTTTTCAAGTACGTTTACTATTCTTGCATTTATAATATCTACTATTTAAATACAAAAAAGTTCAAATTTTCAATAACAATATCCTATTTTTTTAAGGCTTTTGGTTACATTCACATATCTTAGAATTTTTTTTAGTACCTCTCTTATGATATATTAAGATTTTACATGAAAAAATTCTCTAAATATAACTTTCACCTATGTCATAAGACCTATATTAGAACATCTTTCTTTATCTCGTTTGTTGTTCTTTTAATAGCACAACCTATCACATTACATATAAATTCCTACAAATTTTTCATAAATCATAACTTCACATCTTAAATCACAATTTCACATCATAAATCATAACAATTAATATAAAATAAATAAATCAATATTATTTATATCATAACATTCTAAATAAATTTCTCTACTAATATAAAAAATATTTTCACTATGACTAATAAAAATTATAATATAAGCATAAAATTCTTAAAAATACTAACCGGTAAGTATTCAGAGAAGCAAACAAAAAAAAGCCTCTGCATGAAAGAAAAATTGTTAGATAATTTAATAACTTTAATCTCTAAGTAAAAGTTATTAGATATTATTGTATCAATTACAAAATTATGCAAAAATTACGCTAAATTAAATATATTTTGTAAGATAATATATTAAAGGAATAAAAATAACAATATATATAAATTTTTATTGATGTATATTCAATTTAAAATATCGTGTTTGAATTTTTATATCAAGAAAATATTAATGAATTTTAAAAGATAATTAATTTTTATTCTTAACTACTATCATTAAAACTAAAATATATAGTTAGTTATTTCAATTAACGTTTTCCATAACATGAATTTTTAAAAAAAAGATATTTGATCATTAAAAATAATTTTATGTCAAAAATATGAAATTATATTATATTAATATTATTCAATATATTGCATTTCAACTTTTAATAGAATGAATGAAGAAATAAAGAAGAAAAAATTCAGCAAAGTACATGAAATGAAGAATAAATTATATACGAACTGTAAACCCTCTGAGAACTTTTAGTTGATGTATTTTAAATTTAAAATATAATATTTAAAAATTATCATCAACAAAAATTTAAAGATATTTATATAAATAATATTTAATTTAATCACTAACTTTTTTTCTATAGAATATAATATGAAATTATTTATTTTTATTAAAAAAATGTACATTAAAGCTTCAATTTACTTAAAATATTGTAATAAATTAAAAAATATAATTAATGATTGTAAAAAAATATTGTTAATAACATGTTAGTTTTCTAAAAAAATATAATATGTTAAAGCTTCAATTTTTTCTAAATCCTAGATCATCATTTCACATTATAAATCATAATAATCAATATAAAATAAAAATTATAATATAAATATAAAAAATATACAAATACTAACCAGTAAAAATCACAAACTATCACAGATCACATAAATTTATATAAATTTTTTCTAAATCCTAGATCATCATTTCCCATCATAAATCATAATAATCAACATAAAATACAAATTATAATATACATACAGAAATTATAAAAATACTAACCAGTAAAAAATATAAACTATCACATATCATATAAATTTGTACAAATCTTTTCTAAATCCTAGATCACCATTTCACATCATAAATCATAATAATCAACATAAAATAAATATTTTAATATAAATACAAAAATTATCAAAATATAAACAAGTAAAAATTATAAATTATAACAGATCATATAAATTTATATAAATTTTTTCTAAATCCTAGATCATCATTTCATGTCATAAATCATAATAATTAATTTAAAAAAATATAACATAAATACAAAAATTATAAATATACTAACCAAGCAAGAATTGAAAGAAGATCAGATTTGCTCCAAAGCAGAAAATGCTTCCAAATGAAATGCATAAAAAAAAGAACAGATGATTTGTGAACGAAGGAATATAAAATACTACGAATGAGAAGAACAAGAAGAACGGCTGCGAAAGGGTTTGGAGTTGGGGAGTGCGGAGGGGCGAGGGGTAGTATATATAGAGGGGGAGAGGCGCCTCCCAATTCAAATTTTGAAAATTAAAAATGACGCCGAGGGCGCCTTTTCAAATAGCGCCTCCTGCTTACGGGGGGCGCCACTTTGAATGGTGCCTCCCACCTAGGGGGCGCCACTTCAAAAGGCGCTTTCAAGGGGAGGACACCACTCTGAATGACGCTTCCAAGGCTTCCGGGCGCCATTTTGAATGGCGCTCTGCGTATTTTGATAATTTGTTTTCAAATTACGGTAAAACGATAAATTATTTATAAAATCAGCGTAATCCGATATTTTTGCCATAGGAAGGCGTGCTAGAAATTAGAATGCTAAAGTGCTATTGTAATATTGGCCTTTTTACATTTCTCGCACTCTGCAATGTACGTCTCTCTGTAACTTTGGCTTACACCTTGTAAATAAATTGGCACATCCCATAAAGAAAATCACGTCAGCAAAATGAATCATATTTTTAATGTGTTTTGCGCCGTCCCAGTAATGTTACGTGTGTATTTAACTTAATAAATAAGTTAATTTATAATTTATTAATTTAATTAATAAATTATTAATTAATTTTTAGAATATTTATTATATTAATTTATTTAAAAAATAATTTTTTATTCAATAAATTTTATAAAATAATTTATAACTTATAAATTAATCACTTTTGAAAATTTTTTAAATTTATTTTTTTAATTAAATGATAACTTATATTTTAATTATGTAAGTAATTATTTGATATATTTTCATTAATTAAATATAAATAAATAAAATATAAGTAAATAAATGAATAATATATAGTATCATAAAATATATTTAATTATATTTTATTTTAAATATTTTAATTATATTAAAATAATTTGACCTAAATTAATTTAATTTATATATCTATTTATATTAATATATTATTTTATTTTATTTTTATATTTTTTAATTAATTTAATATTTAATTTTACTAAATACTTCTAATATTAGTCGTGTATAAATCATATGATAGATAAAATTCATTAATAAAATAAGCAGAGAATGTTATTTTGGAACTCTTCATAATTGAAAGAGGTTTTCATAATTGCAAAAGTAACATCTACCCATTTTAAAGTTGGAAGGATATTTTTGCACTTTTAAACTTGGAGAAAAATATTTTACTCAAAAGTTATGTATGGTAATACTCACGAATCATTAAGATTTTAAACTTAAATTGTAAAACTGGGGGCGGTGAAAAAATGACAGACTCTGATTTCTTGTAGAGGCACGTGGAAAGCTAAACTGTGCGAAATGATACGTTAAAAGTAAAAATTATTCCTTTCAACTTTAAAATGATTAGCTTTTATTTTTTTAATTTTAAAATTTTAAAAATTATCTTTTAAAATTATAAAAAATTTTAAAGCAATATTTGCTATTAAATTAATTTATTATTTTATTAAATTACATAATTTTTATGATATTTTTAAATAAGAACTATAATATTATAATATGTTAGTATATTTTTTAAATAATTTTTATATTATGCAACTAATAAGATTTAAATTAGATATATACAATTTTAATTAATATTAAAAATAAGTTACTAAATTATATATGAAAAGATGATGAAATAAAGTAATATATTATAATATTATAATTTTTATTTTAAAAATTTATAAAAATTATATAATTTAATAAAATAATTAATTAATTTGATAATGAATATTAACTTTAAATTCTATAAAATTTAAAAAATTAATTTCTAAATTTTTAAAGTGAATGGAATAAAATTATTCCACCTCAAATTGTACAGAATATTATCCCAATAAATTCAGCGTTAGCATTGTCCTAAAAAGTTCTGCATACCTATTTCTGAAATGGGGGAAAAAATCAAAGATCTGTAAGCATTTTAAATTTTTGTATCAATCTGTCTTCTAATGATTTGTTGGGAATTGCACTTTATAGGATTCATCTTATTTCACTTGAAAAATAAATTCTAATTCTTTTGTGAATGAACTTTCACCTTTGAATCAGCTTTTAGAAATATGAATTTGATTGATTTAAAAATTGAAACATATAGAATTTATTTGAAATTTATATTTTTACTTAAATACCTTTAGGCTGAGTTTGGAGGGAAAAGGAAAGAGACTTGGAAGAAAGATAACAAAAGAGAAGAGAGGAAGGAAATGAAAGATAAAAATGAAAATAGAGTGTAAAATAAGGATGAAGAATGACAGCAATATTATATGTATTAAAAATTAAATTTAAAATTAATTTTTAAATATAAATTAAGAGTTGTTATTAAATATATAATGGTAAAATAAATTTTAAAAATTTAATTTAATACATTTAAAAAAATTAGAATTTCAATTTCGAATGTCATTTTTAATATTTAATAGCATTTTTGAAAAAATAAATTGTTAGTCATGATCTTCTCTTTATTTATTTTAATATATATTTTTTAAAATCAAATTAACCATTGAACCAAATTAACGGTTTATTAGTTTAAGTATTGATTCACTGATGGAAATAAATTGAATTAAAAATATAAATTATATGTACATATATACTAAAAAAATATTAATTATAAGTATATATATGTATACATTCCTATACATGGATATGGTATATTTATCATAATAAATTATGATAAAACTAAAAAGGTATCACAACATAAATTAATCAATGATACAAATAAATAAGTAATAAAATAAATTTATATAATAATTTAAGTTAGAAATATTTTTAAAAGATAACATAAATTAATTTATCTAAAATTATGTGAATATTATATTTTAATTATTATAAAATTATAATTTTTATTTTTATAAAAATATATAAATTTTATAATGAACTGATTCATTAGTTTAATTCCTTGATTTTGACCTACTCATATGAAATTACTGATTCACATGTATTTTTAATCTAATGCTTCTAATTGAATTAGCTTCCTTGTCAATTTACTTATTTACATTAATTTATTTAATTTGATTTTTAAAATTATATTTTAATATTTAAAAACTATTTAAAATTCTTTAAATTAAAGCAACCGAAAATAGTTAATTGTGAATGATCTTAAAATATGAATAATAAATCTTCAATATCTTCCTCAATTTATGGCGTAAACATAGTAAAACCATGTCCTAAATCAGCTGAGTTCCAATCAACACCGAGGCAATTTTAATAGTCATAAATTTCTTGGGGATGAGGTTGGCTGTAATCGCTCATGTGGGTTGACTCTTTTCCCAATGTTTTTTTTCATTTCTTTGGTTTTCGTAAGAGTAGATCTATCAATCAATAATGGTATACAAATAGAAATTGAGTGTATGAATTTGAGAAGGAAATAAATAATATCATTTCGAGGAAACGAGTAAATAGTTATTTAATAGATATGGTAAATTAATATTAAAATTTTTTTATATTAATTCAGTATTAATATTAAAAATTTTAGTATTGATTTGATTTTTAATAAATTTTTTGATATTAAATTAATATAAAAAATTTTTAATATTAATTTGAGATAGAATTTTTAAAATTATTGTTAAATTAATATAAAAAACCTTTCAATACTAATTCAATGTCAATTGAATATTTCAAGTGATAATTTAGTAGTTTTCTCTGATATTTTTATATTAAAATGGTGTATTTTAATAAAAAATTATGATTTCAAAATAAAATATTATATTTTTATCTCTTTTAAATAGAAATAAATTACTAGATAAGAAATTAAAATGATTCAAAATTTTTTGAAAGGTTGATTCTTAAACAAAAATTTGCTATTTATTAAGTTTATAATAGGAAACTACTATACCACTGTCTAAAAGATTTGATGAATATTAAATTAATATTGAAAGATTTTTCTTATACCAATTTAATATTATTTTAAAAATAATTTTGATGTTCATTTTATCTTTTAATATTAAATTGATATAAAAATTAATATTAATTTGGTGTGAAATTTTTTAAATTAATAATAAATTGGTATAAAAAATTATTTTTATACTAATTTAATGTCTACCAAATTTTTTAGATAGTGATTTGATAATTTCTTCACTTTGTTATTGATTATTAATTTTTATATGTAAAAAATAAATGCATTAAAAATATGTAATTAAGATAAAAAAATTTATCCCATTTAGATCCTAACACTATTTAACTACTTATTGTAGAACTCAATTTAGGATCGGTTTATATTCAAAAATGATTTTTGTAAGAAAAAATCATTTTCTTATATATAAATAAAATAATATTATTTGTTTTAATATCTTGTAATTAAAATTTTATTTTTTAAAATTATGATAATAAAAAATAATTTCATCTTAAAAATTTAATTTTTATTAAATTTATTATTTTTAGTATTAAATATATGAATTATTTTCTATCTTAAAAAAAATATTTTCAACAAAAATGCTTAGAATGAATCGGAGGGGGTTTAATTATCCGGAAAGGAATTTCACTATGGCATTTTACGTTAACGTCTTAGTCCACTCTTGATGCTAAATAACACGCGAATGATTATCTATGTTGGCACGTACGTAACGTTAACATGCTTACCGTCTTTGAGCCTCCGTCCTTAGCCTCCTTTAACGACTCTTCAACGGCGTCTCTAGTATCGGTCGTCACAGGCAAACGAAGAAATATAATATAATAATATTTTAAACAGAAAATCCCTTTTTTTAATAATGTGAAATTTATTTTTTTATTTTTATTGTATTAAAATTTTTATATTTATTTTATTTCTAAAAATATTAATTTATCTAATTTTACTTTTATAAAAATAAAATTAAAAAATTAATCTATATATAACAAAAGACAAATTCAATTAAATTATTTAATATTCTAAAAGATGAAATTGATAAAATTATTTCACCGAAATAAAAGTAAAAAAAATAAAATTACAGAAAAGGGGTTTACTCTATTATAAAAATAAAAAAGAGAAGAATAAAAATGGGATCAGCATCTGCGAGTCTGTTTGTAGATCTGCTCGCTTTTCGGTTTCTCCATCAATTCTCTTCCTTCGGAGCTGAAGCAGTCTTCTCAGGTCAGCTACCATGGACTCCTCCCCCTATTTTCTCCATGAATCACTCTGATTTGTTTCGTTTTGTAATTGTTATTATTTCTATGTCGCATTCAGCCGATTAATTAATGGTTTGAACAAGTTATGTTCCTTCGATTCTCTACTGATAGTGGAATGTTCATGGTAGATCTTCTTATTGAGCTTGTCTTTGACCTCAAACAACGCCTTTCGCTTATTTAAAACCTTAATTGTCTCTTTGGCTTCCCGGAGAGCTGGGAACATGAATGAGGGAAGACGCGTGCGGATCTCATTCTCAGAGGAGATTTATTATGTGCCTTTTTGGGTAACTGAAGCGGAATGGTGAGTTATTATAGTTTAATAGGTCTCCCAGAATGAAGCTAGAATCCCAGATATTAGGTTCTATGATCTTCACCTCGTTGATGCGAGTCAAGGGAACGATGGGTTTTCTACAATTTTTTTAAGTTGGCAAAACACCGAGCAATACTTTAAACTATGTTGGTAAGTAGGCTTGGCTTGTTTGGGGAACCAGTACACATGACCAAGGTTTTCAATAGGGGATGTTTTTATCGATTTAAGAAAGGCTTATAAAAACTGATTGTGACTGTGTAGGTGTTGAATTGAATGGAGGGACCTGGAGGCAACGGTGCCTCAGCCGCAGCACCTGTGAATCAATGGTGGCAGGACGTGTCAAGGCTTTTTCAGTATTATCTGGATAAATCTACCCCACATGCCACTTATAGGTGGACTGGAACTTTGGTTTTGGCATCAATCTATGCCTTACGGGTTTTCCATGTCCAAGGGTTTTACATCGTGTCTTATGGATTGGGAATCTATCTACTGAATCTGCTTATTGGGTTTCTGTCCCCTTTGGTTGATCCGAAGCTCGAGCCTTCTAATGGACCTCTGCTGCCAACTAAAGGTTCTGATGAGTTCAAACCATTCATACGCCGCCTTCCCGAGTTTAAGTTCTGGTAATTTATCTATGCTCTTGTGTTAGTGAAGAGTTTTGCTATTCTCACATCCCACCTCCCATTCTCACTCCCACTGTGGAGTCCACAGACTATTAAGGGAAGTGGGAATATCACATCTATTTTGGATTTGGTTGTAGATCTATTCCATAGTAATTAATGATACATGTTTTAGTGACTAATTGCTGTGATTTATGCTTAAAGATTTAAAGCAAATTTTCATTGCCCTTGTTTTAGCTTTAATAATTCATCTCTTGATCTCTTTTCATGTCTCTTATCTTGGTTACCTATTTCTTTTGTGGAACAATTTTATGGAATTTGTGGACGGATGATAATAATGATTTGGTTTTGTTATAATGGTTGCAGGTATTCCTTCACAAAGGCTTTCTGCATAGCATTTGTTATGACCTTCTTTTCTGTATTTGACGTTCCTGTATTTTGGCCTATATTACTCTGCTACTGGATTGTTCTGTTTGTCCTTACAATGAGGCGCCAAATTGCACACATGATCAAATACAAATATGTCCCATTTAACTTGGGAAAGCAGGTTGAGTTTCTGATGCTTAAATTTCCTTGCCATCTTAACATATTTGCCTGTCTTAAGTTGTTTGCACATGAAGTCTAATCAAATAAGATTTTGTGTTCGATATATTTTGCTTGAAAAGGTAATGCCCTTTTTCTTCAATCTTTTACAGAAGTATGGCGGTAAGAAATCTTCCACGAGTAGTGGGGGCTCTCGAGCTGAATGAAGCTTGGATGTGTCTGGATTTTGAAGATTGCAAACTTACTGGATGAAGGAAAAATAGTTAGGTTTTGTGAACATTCAGGATAATTGATTCTTTTTTCTCATTTTCTTTGAAGAAATATGTATTCATTATATCAGGGATGCTGAAAAATTCAATTGTGTCTACCCGTTTTACAATTACTAGAAGATATGCTTATTTTGGCAGTGAACTTTAATGTCCATACACACAAATTTTTTTATTGTTCTTTGCATATAGCGTATTTCTGTGTGTGCTGCCGTGATCTTCCATGCTTCATGTCTTGTGCTAAAAGTTCTTTGGCAAATTCGATCAAACCTTTTGGTGTAATTTATCCATTCATACCACCACTTGTGAAAGCCGATGAGGTCTGAGCGAACTAAGCCGTTAGTTATGTCTCTTTTTCTCCCTCGAATTTTATTTCGCGCGTATCGAAGCCCCTTTGTTTTTTATTAGAGAGGTCAAATTTTCCGTGGAAAGGCTTTTTTGAGTTTTGATCTTTTAAGTTTGTCCTTTATGATTTGTTATAGGATGAATGCTAAATATAAGAATTTTAGTGAAAGAGTATTTACATTTACTACCATGACTTTAGTTATTTATTTATATGCAAGTATATGATTTTTTTTAATAGAGGTTATTTTTCAAAAAAAAAATATAGAATTTAATTGAGAATAGGGAGAATGAATCGGGTTTGCATTTAAATTTGTCATGCATAGGAAACGTTATATTTCTAAAGTTTCTTGGCCAATGGTATTTTTCTAATGTCTACATTATTTATTAAGTACGATGTGTACAATTCATTGAAGAATAAAGTTGTGGAAGCGGACTTGGATTTACGAACGTATCCACGAGTTTCTAAAAAAATGTAAATTCAAATTCATAAAATGCGAATTTGTTAAAATAAAGACTTAACTCTTGACGGACCTCGAAGGTTTTAAACTATTCATGAGCTTTCCATTTCACATAATTTTTAGTAAACAAGATGATGCACAAGTCATCATGACATTAATAAAATGGTCTCCAAATCAAATATAAAAAAGAGTATTCCCTCCATTTCTTTTTATCTGTCGCATTTTGAAGAGATTTTTTTATTCCTTTTTATCTGTCACTTTAAAATTTTAATGAAGCATTAAATATTTTTTTTTCAAATTTACCCTTTTTTATTAATAAATACTTTATTATTCTAAATTATTAACTAACTTACATTTATTTTTAATTATATTAAATTTTGTGCATAAAGGATAATTTTATAAAATTCATTAAAAATAAACAAATTAAACTAATTTTTTAATATACATGAAATTAGTTAATAACGACAGATAAATAGAAACAGATGGAGTATCTTTCAAAAAATTCAATTCAGATGGGTATAAGTCTTTTTTCAAATCTACCTTTATAGCCATAAACCATCCTTCCCATTTTTATTTCTCTTAGAATGAACCTTTTGTGCTATAATAATATTGTCCAAGCAATGTCTCCCTAGAACAAAGCTATTGTGATTAGGTGAAATAATATGACACATTATAAGCTTAAGGTGAGTAGCAATAATATTTATAATGATTTTTTATATTATATTATGCAAGCTTATGGAACAAAGTTCCTTAAGGTTTTGAGATTACTCTATTTTCAAAATTAACACCAATAATGTTTCAATCATTTTTTTCTATTTGCTCTAGATGATTAAAAGCTTCATTAATCAAGCCATACACTAAGTTTCCAATTACATCCCAATGACTTTGGAAAAATATAGCTTGTCATTCATCACTTCTAAGAGCTTTGAAAGCTCCCATGCTAAATATAATTTGTTTAATCTCTTCATCCTTGAAATATTTTTGAATAGACAAAAACTCCCTCTCTACAATCTTTAGGAAGAAACCAAAGAGAGGAAAAGGCTGACTAATCACTTTATCTGATGAGAAGAAGGAAGAAAAATAATTATCCATAATCTCTTTCAAACAATTTGAGTTTAACTGCCAATGGCCATTCTAATCTACTAGCATTTCAATACTAATTTTTTTCCTTCTAATGATAGTAGAAGCATGAAAAAAATTTGTGCTTCTATCCCCATACATTAACCATTTACATCTTGATTTTTGAAACCAAGTAATCTCCTTCTAAAGTAAAATTCATACTCTTTCCATAATGTCTTTCTAAAGGAAATCATATAAGGGTTATATCTCCTGTCCAGTACTTTTTCAATCTTTTTTTATCTAGCCATAATTTATTTCTTTTTTTAAAATATTGTTGAAATTTTATTGATTCAACTTTTGCACATCCAGAATTTGTTGGCCCTTCTAGGCTTTTCTGACAACATCAAGAAAAGACTTATAAAAAAACCATGCAGCATGGAAGCAAAATGATCCTTTAATATTAGTCTTGCTCAGCCAAATTTGAAGCAAAATTGGTTTGTGATTTGATTTCATAGGGAATAAATGAAGTATCATTGCTTCCTAATGAGTAATTCCCCAATTTGTATTTGAGAAACACCAGTTGATCCTTTCTTTTAAGTTTTTTCTTTCCTAGGAATATTTAGGTCCTTAGAATCTTAAATAAATGGGATTACCTTGCTCAATTAAGATATTTCTTTTCTAGGAATATTTAAGGCCCTAAAATATTAAATAAATGGGATTACATTGCTCAATGCAATTGGAGAAATGGCTCATGTTTCTAAAATTTCGATTAATGGCTCATTGCTTTTTGCCTTTTCCTTAGCCCACAAATATGCATTCTAATCCCCACATAGCATTTATAGTTCATAAAGATAAGTAAGGCCATATTATAAAATATTACATACAATTAGAAACATGGTATCATTATTAATAATCTATGAAAGCATTACTTATTTGATAATTAGAATAGTCATTATGTTATGCACACCAGTTAACACTACTAAGTTTTCATTTTGCTTAATATCAAGAATGGACAAAGTAAAGCTAACTAATTTTCTAACCTATAAAACAAAATCAAACAACAAGGGGGTGCATGGTTACATAATTGTGTACATACTCGAGTACCACTCCTTTATATGACAAGTTTTATTATTCAATGATATTATGAATAAGTATATGATTATGTAACTTATATAATTGCATAATAATCATGGAAATACCAATGTTTATAACATTGACAATAAGATCCTAAGGGAAATGCATGGTTACATGAAAATGTACAGGTATAGTTTGTTTTTATTATATATATTAATGTATTATAGTAGCATGGATTGTTATAATTTATAATGCCTTGCTATTAGTTCTTAAATAAGTATATATTTAGATGATATTATTAATATTGAAGCCTTATTATGAATATTATTCTGTATGAAATGTGAAATGCAGGGATTGTTATAGAATATGTGATGTAATAGTATTGAATTGAAATGAGAAATTATTTGTGATGGGATAAGGTATGACTTAAAATTCATAAGGTGATTTAATTGCTTTTATTTATATACATTTATGGTACTATAACCTATGTTTTCTTTGTTTGCGTATTAAAAGTCAAGCCTTAAAAACTTTCACTTTTGAAGAACGACGAAGAAGGACTTTTTGACCAATGGCTCTTTCTTATAAGGATTGGGGCAATTCTAATAGGTGCTAGAGATTATCACTTTGCATCTTATAACCAACTATTTGTGTCACGTTATATGCTATGTCTCGCCCAAATGCTTATGAAAAGTAGGTGGGGAGACTAATAAGTGGGCCAATCAAGTAGGTAGAATAAGAGTAATTCCTGATAATAAAATTAATGGATATTGTATATATTGTTTATGCATTTTCTATGAATATGATTGATGTTAGAATATTTTACTTGAAAAAATGTGCAACTCTATTAATCTTTTGATAATAGACTATTTACTTATTAAATATATGACTTATTATTTTTATTTAAAATATTTTACATATTTGCATGTTGTAGCTTCTCGACCATTGCTGGTAGCTTAAGAGTAGAGATCTCTCATAATTGCTTTTGAATATAGTCATAATCTTGTTAGAAAATAACTAGAAAATGATATGGACTATGAAGATAATTTGATATAAGGTACCTAAAAACTTTATTTACAAATATTTGAATTGTGTATAAAAATGCAATTAGTTAACTAAATCGCTTAATTCATTAGTAAGTGTGTAATAATGTCTAGTAAAATTAGACAAGTTTATGAAAATTGAAAATAGGCTCTACATCGGTCATGCCAGGTAGATTATGACATTAAAGGTGCAAAGATACTTAGTTTGACTTGAAATTTTGTGGGAAAAAAGGCATAATGTGGAGATGTTATAACTTTAACTTCTATACAATTTTTTCTATTTTTTCCCATTTAAAGGATATTTTAATCATTTTGACAAGATTTGCTTATTGAATACAAATGTGGAAGCACATAATTATATAATTGGAAATTCAAGCTAAAGCTTATAGTTTAACTCCTATCTGCAATCATTTTTTTGGATTAAATTAAAGTTAAAAAAGAAAAAGAGGTCTGATTATATGTAAGCTTAAATAGGTTAGTCCATTTTAACCTGTAACCTATGCGAACTAACTCACAAATCCTAGGACTAACTTACTTATCTAAAAAATATATATTTTAATATAAGCATAAATAAATTCAATTTGATAAAAGTTAAATGAGTTAAAAGAAAGTTTTAAATATTTTATTGGTGCAATTTTGACATTTTTGTTTGATTTCTATTAACTTTTATCAACTTTAATCAAGTACTATTTGATCTTCAAGTATTTACTATATTATTTTTTAGGTAAATCATATTTTTTAAGATTTAAGAGGCAAATTACTCTAAAAAAGATTCAATCTAAATTCAATCTTTGTATATGTAATCCATTGATTTTGTTAAAAGATTTTCAATACTTAAATGATAATTTCCTTTTATATTTTCATAAAAATTATTTCAGATTAATATAGAAAAAGTATTGGGTGAAAATAATCTTATAAAGTAAAAAAAATTGATAAATTTCAAATATGGAATAAATATTGTACCAATTAAATATTTCAAGGGTCAAAATAGATTATTTTAAATTAAAGGATCAAAATAACATAATTTTTATTTTAGAAGAACTAAAATTACATTTAAGTGTAAAAAAAATTCATATGATTAAGGATATATTGTACATTTTTATATTTTATTATCAATTTTTTAAACAATTTATTTTTAATTTTTATATCTTTACATTGAAGTAGATTATTTCATGAGTTAGCTTAATTTATCTTCGAATTAGATTGGACACTACAAAAATAAGCACATTTTAATGCAAGTTTAAATAAGCCAAAATGGGTTGGACGAGATAGCCCCTATTTTTCTTATGTTCGTAACAACAATTGTCATATTTTATTTTTGATGTTAGTATAATATGATGTTTGGATTCTTCCTAAAGTTTTTTTTATCTAGCTACAAGACTTAGAGAATTAATTGTAAAAAATAATAATTATGGATATTAAATATAACTAACCTAAAATTAAAGAGTTAATTTATATTTTTCTCTTAAAAATAATTAAAAGCAAATTCCCTCTTGTAAAATTTACCCTTTTCTATTTTCAATTTTGTTCTTCTAAAATATTTTGTATTAATTTTATTTTTATGAATTATTAATTTATCTAATTTTATTTTTTATTAGTATTTATATAAAAATTAATTTAATTTCATTCTTATAAAAATAAATTGAATAAATTAATATTTTATAAGACTAAATTTGATAAAAAGTATTTTATAAGAATTAAAATGGTGAAAAATGAATTTTAAAGGAAGAAAATCAAGGTCTACTCAAATGAACGAATTGCAAAGCCCTTTCCGATAAACCCTAGCAGCTAACAAACTTCTTTTCTTACCCCCGTTTGGTCCTTGGAGGCGGGTTCCTGCACTCAACGAGTCTGAGTCTCAAAACCCTAATTTAGACCATTGTCTCACGCACTCTTCTTCTTTCTTCTTGCTGCTCTTTGCGATCAGAACAAGAGGAAGCTGCTGTGATAAGCGAGCCATGGGGAAAGCCAAGGGAAAGCATCGTTTGGATAAGTACTACCACTTGGCGAAAGAGCACGGTTACAGGTCCAGAGCTTCATGGAAGCTTGTTCAGATAAATAACAAGTTCCACTTTCTGGAATCCGCTCATGCCGTTCTCGATCTTTGTGCTGCACCTGGGGGGTGGATGCAGGTTGCGGTACAACGAGTTCCCGTCGACCATCTCGTCATTGGTGTTGATTTGGCTCCAATTGCACCCATTAGAGGCGCCATTGCTATTCAGGAAGACATCACTAAGCCAGAGTGTAAAGCAAGGATTAAGAAGTTGATGAACGAGCATGGTTGCCGAGCATTTGATGTAATTTTGCATGATGGTTCGCCCAATATTGGTGGAGCTTGGGCTCAGGAAGCCATGAATCAGAACGCTTTGGTTATTGAATCGGTGAAACTGGCCACTCATTTTTTGGCTCCTAAAGGGATATTTGTCACCAAGGTATGGCATTATGATTAAAATTTAGTTTTTTCCTGATTGTTTGAACTGAATTGTGAATTATGCTGTATTCCTGGATAAAACTTTCAATATGGTATTTATTTATATCATGATGTTGTCCTCATTTAGGAAAAACTAAGAACTGTTATGCATTCATACATCAAATATCCTGGATTCAAATTTTTTATCAACATACATAAATTTCGTTTTGATCACGTTAATTGTGAGCCCTTTGTCTCGTAATAGGTTTTCAGGTCCCAGGATTACAGTTCTGTCCTGTATTGCTTAAAGCAGGTGATCTTCTATCATCTATTTGTTATATGTCATGCTTATATTTATACGAGTGACTGAAAATTTCTTTACGCACTGTTATTTGCATTGCAGTTATTTGAAAAGGTTGAGGTTGATAAACCAGTGGCTAGCCGTTCTGAGTCTGCAGAAATATATGTTTTGGGCCTTAGGTACAAAGCCCCTGCAAAGATTGACCCGCGTCTTCTTGATGTGAAGCATCTCTTCCAGGGATCGTTGGAACCTCCAAGGAAGGTATGGTATTTTATTTTATTTTATTTTATTTTTTTGTCACATATGTACTAGAGCTTTCCCATTTATATATTTCTATATTTTTTGATTTACACTTTTGATGAGTAATTATACTTATTGTAGGCGGTGGATGTACTGAGAGCAACAAATCAAAAGAGACATCGTGATGGGTAACTTCTGTTTTTAATGATCAAGGATGAAAATTCGTTTAGTGTTTTTATTCATGAAATATGTTTCGTCTTGTAATTTCTGGCATATTTTCTCAAAATAATTCTTGTCTTCTTACAAGCGGAGGCATTTAATTGTTGTAAGAGGCTGGGGAATTCAATCTGCCATTTAACCATTAATTTATCTCACATAGCATACTAAGTTTGAACCATATGAAGGCATTACTATGAAGTTGTTGGCAGCATACCTCCTTTTTTTTTATTTTTTCCAACTGAGCTTTTATCATAATCTTAATGCTGGCACTTCAATGAAATATATAACATTTTATAAGTTTTGAGGTGGGGGTTTTTTGTTATATATCTCATAATTATGGCTTTTTTTTGAAGTATGAATGGATCTATGTCTTCTTTTTTATTTTTATTTTTTAATGCTTGGTTGCTTTAGATTATTTTTTAAATCCTCGTGTGTCCAAGTCCATCTCTAATGATGTGGTATATGCCTATAGTTATGAAGATGGAAACACAACTTTACGGAAGGTGTCTTCAGCTGCAGATTTCATTTGGTCAGATACTCCTCTGGAGATCCTTGGTTTGGTGACTACCATAACCTTTAATGATCCAGATGATGTTCCAATAAGGGATCATGATTTAACAACAGAAGAGGTATACTATTTATCATTTGATTTTGCATTTTATGAAAAAAGCCTAAGGTCTGATCAGCAATAATTTCAAATGCTTTCCATTTGCTTACAGGTAAAAGCTCTTTGTGATGATTTGCGGGTTTTGGCGAAGCAAGATTTCAAGCATCTTCTAAAGTAAATGCATAATGCATTGCTTATATTGTACTCCTTCTGATTCTAGTATATATCTTCTAAGAGGTCCTCTAGCTACACTATTTTAGTAAAAGCTTGTAACTGATCATTGTTCCCTGTATTGCATGTGTTTGGGGTGGGTGTGGGGTCTGTCTGGTGGTTAATATAGGTGGCGGATTCACATAAGGAAAGCTCTTATGCCAACTCAAAAGACTGAATCTACTACTTCAAGAGAGGTGGAAAATGAAAGTAAGGAGGATGATGATGATAAAATACTCAATGAGATGGAGGAGCTTGCAGGTGCTATGGATCGCAAGAAGAAACGTGAGAGGAAGCTTCTTGCAAAAAGAAGAGCTAAGGTTATTATCTTCACCTCTGCTAAATAAATATGGATACATGCGTAAGCAAGTGTAGGACATATGCAGTGCTATTGTCAATTATTTTTCAAGTTATAATATATTTTTAAACCTATGAATGACGTTATCTTATTGCATGAAATTGTATGTTACTTAATGTTTTTTATTGCATTCCATCTGATTTTGAGGGGATGAGATCAAGCTGAGTTATTGTTTTAATCCTTTGTCTTTTACAGGACAAGACTCGAAAAGCAACAGGGATGCAAATTGATGCATTAGAAGATGGCCATGTTGATCAAGAATTGTTTTCTCTTTCTTCTATCAAGGTATGCTGTTACCATCTTGGCCTCAATTTCTTTAGAACTTGCATTAATTTTTTATTCAATGCCCTCTTTATCCTCTTTGGAGGTTTAATAACATGACCTCTAACATAATTTTAAAAATTAATCTTTTTGACAGCAAGGGTTTGAATTGTATATTAGATATGACTCATCTGGAAACTCTCACCTAGCCATTCCATCAAGTCCAACAAGAACTATGCATCAAACAGATCTTAAAGACTATGTTACATATTTTTTGGGCGGACCTGAGTTTTTGTTTTCCCTATCCCTTTCCCCAAAAGACCATAGTGGAAATATATTTTACCTTGGTTTTCCCCGTGGTGGGGAATACTGTGTGAGTTGTGGTATTATGGCTTCACAGTATTTTGAGTAGTCTGCTTAGATGGTAGAAGCTTCCACGACTAAGAATCTTTCTTGGATGTTCTCATGTGTCAGGGTAAGAAGGATTTGGTCGCAGTTGATACCACCGAATATGAAGGTGATGAGGGTGAAATGGATGATAGTGAAACTGAAGAAGTCCATGAAAAAGGCAAAGAGCATTCGTCCAGTGACATTGAAGATTCTGATGAAGAACGTCGAAGGTGATTGTCAGGGACCTAGCATTGTTGTTGATGCTCTGCTATGTAGTCTCTTAGATTCTCACTTATTTACTCGTGAATATTTTCCTGTTTCAGATATGATGAACAAATGGAAAACTTACTCGACCAAGCTTATGAGCAGTTTGTGGCTAGAAAAGAAGGAAGTACAAAGCAACGGAAACGTGCCAAGAAATATTCTGAGGAGGCTCAACTTTTGGAGGTATGAATCTTTATTTCTTTCTTTGCATACCGCTGACTTTTACTGGGACTTGATCTCCCTGTGTTCCATTGTAGACTAGATATTGTTAGGTGGTGATCTCCCTCTGTGTTCCATTGTAGATTAGATATTGTTAGGTGGTTATTTCATGGATGGTTTTGCATTCACAGTTCCACTTGCCTTTTCTCTCTGTTTTCAAATTCCAGTCTTCTTATCATGGTGAAAGATAATTTGTACCGTAGATTAAGGTTTTTTGGTTTTGTAGGATGGTGGGGCTGATGATATTGTTCAGTCGAAGTATGATTCAGATGAAGATCAGGAAAATCAAGAAGCAAACCCTCTGATGGTGTCACTCGACGATGGTTTAGAGCCCACCAAAGAGGAGATCACAAAGCAGTGGTTTAGTCAGGATGTCTTTGCTGAAGCTATAGAGGAAGGAGACTTTGAAAAGGACGGGAGTGATGATGACATGGATGTAGAAGATCATGTGGAAAAGCCTCCCATTACAAAAAAGGCCAAAGAAAATAAAACCAAAGCTTCTGCAGGGATGGAGCAGCCATCATCCAAGTCACAGGATGATTTTGAGATTGTTCCCGCACCTGCTACTGATTCAAGTGATGACTCATCATCTGATGAATCAGAAGAGGAAGATGTTGATACAAAAGCTGAGATATTAGCTTGTGCTAAGAAAATGCTGAGGAAAAAGCAAAGGGAGCAGATATTAGATGATGCATACAACAAATACATGTTTCATGATGGAGGATTGCCCAAGTGGTTTCTGGATGAGGAAAAGAGGCACCGGCAACCAATCAAACCTGTGACCAAAGAGGAAATTGCTGCAATGAGAGCACAGTTCAAAGAGATTAATGCTCGGCCTGCAAAGAAAGTGGCAGAGGCCAAAGCCCGAAAGAAACGTGCTGCTATGAGGAAGCTTGAGAAGGTACGTAAGAAGGCCAATGCTATATCAGATCAGGCTGACATATCTGATCGATCCAAGAGGAAGCAAATCGAACAACTGTATAAGAAGGCTATGCCAAAAAGGCCTCAAAAGGAATATGTAGTTGCGAAAAAAGGTGTTCAAGTTAAGACTGGCAAGGGCAAAGTCCTTGTTGATAGGAGGATGAAGAAGGACGCCAGGAAAAAGGGAGGAAAAGGCAATTCCAAAAAGAGTGGCAAGGCTCCCAAAGGCAAAGGATCTGCGAAGGCCTCCACAAAGAAGGGGAGAAAGGGGAATAAGGCAACATAAACTGTTACGTAATTGCTAAATTCCTCATTCTTGTCTTTTTGTGGATTTTCGTTCTATTGTCTGTGATGAGGTCATGGAGGCTGTTCCCTAAGTTGAAGCTGATACAGTTTAAGCCAATATACAAAGTTGATGGGGGAAGCGTGAACGCAACATGTTAACATGGCATCACAAACCAGCAGCTCAAAATCGAGATCCACCACATCAACTGGTTACACTTGTTAAGGTGTCCGGTACCATTGTCTTATTGTTCTTATAGTTTCACAGCAGATACCAAGTCTACCCATGCAAAGATCAATTCAGTTTTGTGGAAGGGACATGTGACTTTTTGCTTTGATCAAGGTTATTAACATGCCGGGTTTAATATAAAATCGAGTCGTCCATTAATGAGTTTAAATTGAATTTACTATAATTTTTTTACAGTCAGTAAATAAGAATATGATATATCATTAAAAAATATTTTTTTACAAATAGTAAGAATGTTCAAATAATATTTATTGTTGTGTAACGTATGATTAAGTGGTAGTGAAAAATTAATTTATATGTAATAATGAATTAAATTTAAATCTTATACCAAATGCACGCTCGGATTTATTTCACAATATTATTGATACCTATGCTGCTTTCTTCGGATGTCTGGAAGTGACTTCCAACGAAAGGTGAAATTGAGGTGCAACGTGCGATATTATTTCACAATGAGGCAAAGACAAAGGGGGAGGGGGTGGCGGCAGATCACACTGATCGGTGTTATGTTGTCACAGTTGCTCACCTGAAATTGTAGCTCCAAAATAATATAATAACACGAGCCATGCATTATTATTAGGTATCAGTATATCGCACTAGCTCTTGCTGCTGGGTTGTAGGACGCAGCTAAGCATTTGCTGGGTACTCATTTATGTTAGGTTTAACCCTATTTAAAATGTTAATTTTGATGATATTTATATTAAGCTTACCCCTACTTAAAATGTTAATTTTGACGACAATAAAATATTTTGATTTGTTTATATATCTTAAATAAACATTTGTTGCATTGAACCTTTGGAAAGTTAGAAGATTGATAAAGACTCTTAATTATAATCTTTTATTTTTACTAAGTTCAATTATAGAAAAAGAAATTAGGCTCGAATGGATTTTAAATTAATTAGGGGAGAGAATAATTTTAAAGTATTTAATCTTGTGTCAATATTAAGCTCTAAATTGTTCAAACTAGTTGAGGAAAAATATTTTAATTGGATTGCAAAATGATTTTTGAAATGGTTAATTCTTGCTTAAAATTTATTTAACTAGCTTTGAAAATGATTTAAAATGTTTGGAATGGTTTTGCAAAAATGGTTTGAAAATCACTTAATTTCGAACTTCTTTGTTAAGGGAAGCAAAACACTTTAAGAGTTTTGTTTGTCCTATCTTAGTTTTCCAAAAAGCCTCTAGCGAAGTGCTTTGTGCACTTCGCCACTTACAATAGGTTTGCCCATGTAGGGCAAAGTGCTTTGCAAAACACTTTATCCCTTGGAGAATTCAAAATTTTAATGGCTATTTAAAGAATGTGATGAGCATTTAAAGATTCCAACCTTTATTTAAAAGTTTGAACTTGATTTTAAACATGTATTTTAAGCTTTCACTATTAGATTGATACTCTTTTCTCATCTTTGTGTTCTCTAATAATTCAAATCGCTTGAATTAACTAGATTTAAATTTTCTCTTCTGACTCTTCATTATATAATCTATTCTTGAAAGTTTGTGAGCTTAATTTTTTTATTATAAACAATCATTCATTATATTTTAAGATGACGTATTCCTAAAATTTTTAAGAGTGTGTCATCTCTTGGTAGAATGTTCTTTAAGTTAGGAAATCCAAAGTGATTATGTTGTATTTAAATTGAACTTTGTGGAGGCTTATTTAAGTATCCTGATTAAACTTGAGGAGATAATAAATTAGCAAAATTCAAGTCAAGTAGGCTTGATAGTGGATGTAATCCTTATAATATTGGATCTTAAATGTTGAATCGCTATAAATTATTGAGTTTGATTTTCTTAACCCTATCATTTTATATTTTTTACATAATACTATGGTTTTTCCTTTTTAATTTGTTGAAATTTAGATCTTGATTGTTAAAATTGTTTACAAAAAAGGGTAAAATTCTAAAACCTAGGCTGAATATTTGTCTAGTATTTCTATGTGTAAATTGTTTACAAAAATCTTTGTAAAATAAAATTTCATTTTAAAAAGGGAAAAATTATAAAACCTAATGTACCCTTATTGGATGAAATCCTTGACTCCAATTGATATTTGAATTTGACTCTTGTAACAAGATTTTGTGATCTTAAAAGGATTATATTGATTTGAATGATTCTAGCAATTTACTTAAATGTTCTCCATTGAACAAACCTCTTGGTTTCAATAAATGCCATTATACATATTGAAAACAAAAGATGAAAAATTTTATAGAAGCCACTAATGTTAATATGTGGAAATTGAATGAAAATGATATAATCCACTAACCAAAAAGGAAAATAATCAAGATGTTTTAAAAGTACGAGCTAATGAGAGTGAAAATGACAAAAAGAAACATCAACTTCACTTTAAGATTAGGTGAATTTTATCTTATTCTTTACAATTTAGTTAGTATGGAAGAGTCTTAAATTGCTTAACTACAAAACAAATATGAAATGTTCTTGAAGTTGCTCACATAAGAACTACACAAGTTAAAAAAAAGCAAAATGCATACACTCATTTATCAATATAAATTGTTTAGAATAAATGATTGTAAATTTATTAAAGTTATGATGTAAAGATTTATCACTCTTGTTAATTAATTGAGTCTTCATGATAAGAACCTTATGGATAGTAAGTTGGTTTACAAAGTACTTAGATCATTGATCATTGAATAACAATCAAAGATCATCATGGTTAAAGAAGCTATGAAAATTAGAATACTAACATTACAATATCTTTTTGGTAATTTAGAAGAAAATAAATTAAAACTTAAGAGATATGCCAATGCTAATGACAAGAAAAAGAAATCACTTAATTTAAAACCTAAAAACATTGTTGATGAGAGAGATGTTGATAATAAAAGTCAAGAGGGCATCTTTGACAATTTATTTGAAGATGGCTTCACCCTTTTCACTAGTAAAATATCAAATTACATTGAAAAGAATTGGTAAAAGGAAGAATCCCCTATTAAAGCAAGCAAACAAATAAAAAAGAAAGAAGTAAGCAAGCCACTTCAATTTGTTATAAATGTAAAAAGTGGGATATACTAAGTTTCATTGCCACTATACTTGAAAAGGCAATTACAGCATGGAAAGAGAAAGAATAAATGCCTTCATGAGAAAGCCATCTAGTAACATAGGGAAATGATGAAAATGTTAATTCTTATAAAGGAAATGACAAAGATAAGGAAACATTTTTTTACTTAATGGCTATTGGAGATCATAATTGCAATAAGGTGTCCATTACTAAATCCAATTATTCTTCTAATTATATGCTTATGGATCTTAGTATTAGTTTACTTAGAACTAAAAGAAATATTGAACTTTTAAAGAAGATTATTTCATCTTTGGAAGAGAATATTGAAAATTTAAAAGAAGAAAATGATGATTTGCTTGAAGAAATAACAAACCTTTAGAAAATTTCACAAACTTATACCATTTATGAAAACCTTAAGAAAAACCTTATGATGTAACCAAAACCTTTTAGAAGTTCATAAAAAGGAAAGATTCTTTTGACACTCTATTTGTTCAAAGAATTAACTTTAATAAAGAAAGTCTTGGTTATATATTAGATAGGAAAAAATACTTTCTATAAAAACTTCTTTGTTAAAAAAATCATAGAGAGGCAACCCAATATAACTTGTTTTTATTGTGGGAAAAGAGGACATGAAGCTTATTTTTATGCTTATAAGAGAAACAATTATATTGGAATAAAGAAAACTTAGGTTTCAAAAAGGATATATGTTGCAATTAAATCAAATGAACCCAAGGTAATTTAAGTATCAAAAATTAAGAATTGATGTTCCTTTTATAGGTATTCATGAGATCCTAAAGTGGCATATAGTATTTGGATAGCAAGTGTTCAAGGCATAACATTAGAGATAAGTCAAAATCCATCTCCTTGACACTCAAAAATAGAAGAAATGTTATTTTTGGAGATAATGCAAAAGAAAAAGTCATGTAAATAGATTAAGTGGGCAAGAATGCCAAATTTTGTATTAGGAATGTTTTATTTGTGAAAGGAATTAATCATAATTAGCTTAGCATTAGTCAATTTTATGACAAAGAAAATAAAGTTACTTTTAATTCTACTTGTTACATTATTAATAATCATAATGAGAAATAAATTAAGTTTGTTGGAAAGAGATACAACAATATCCACATGATAAATATTAACAATGAACCAAACTTAGATCTTAAATGCTTAATTAGCATGAATGAGGATTTTTGGATTTAGCATAAAAGGCTTACTAATGCAAGTATGGATCTTATTGAAAAACTTTTAAGAAGTAATTTAATTGATAGTTCACCAAAACTCAATTTCAATAAAAATAGGATTTGTGGTGCATATCAAAAGGGAAAACAAATAAAAGCTTCTTCTAAACCTAAAAATATTATTTCTTTATTTAGACTACTTCAACTACATAAATTTGATTAGTCTATCAAGGATTAGAAGCCATAGAGGTAATCTTAATGTACTTATAATTATTGATAATTATTTTAGATTTACATAAATATTATTCCTTACTTAAAAAAGTAGGACTTTTGAAACCTTCGAGAGGCTTTGCAAAATTAATTCAAAATGAAAAAGGATTAGAAGTGATCATGGTGGCGGGTTTGAAAATTATAAGTTTACTTGTTTTGTAATGAGAACATTACTAAGCATAACTTTTAATCTCTTAAAACATCATAACAAAATGAAATTGTTGAAAGGAAAAATAGGTAGCTAGAAGAGATAATAAGAAATATGCTAAATAGTAGCTTTTTTTCTAAGTTATTTTGGGTAAAATGGTTAGTACCACACATTATATCATGAGCAAAGCCTTAATAAAGATGATTTTGAAGAAAACTCCTATGAATTGTACAATAGAAGAAAGCTTAATATATTATATTTTTATGTTTTTAGTTATAAATGTTTTGTGCATAATAATAACAAAGATAATTTTGAAAAGTTTGATATTAAATTTGATAAAGCTATACTTATCGGATATTTTTGCAATAACAAAGCTTACAAAGTTTTTAACAAAAGAACTTTACTAATGGAAGAATCTGTTAGTGTGATGTGTGATGAATCTACTTAAAGTGTGAAAAAGGTTTCTAATGAAGATAAAGAGTAAGTAGATTCATGGCTTATTCAAAAAGATTGAAATCAGCAAAATGTTAAAGTTCAAAAGAAAGAAAAAAATGATTAATAACCTTCCCTTTTAATGATCAATCTAAATCAAGCTCGAAATCATAGACCTTAAAAAAAGTAAAAGATTATAAAGAGTCATCCCATTGATTAAGTTATTAATGATGTGTCTCAAAGGGCAACATGTAACTTTCTTAAAAATATATGTGGTCATTTAGCTTTTCTCTCTTAAATTGAACCACAAAAATAGAGGTAATAATTGATGAATATTGGTTTTTAGCCATGAAAAATGAATTAAATTAATTTGAAAGAAATGATATTAGGAACTTGTGTTAAAACCTAATAATTATCTAATTATTAGCACTAAATAAGTTTTATCATAGTTCGAAACAAAGCTCAATTAGTTTTAAAAGTTACAACTAAGAGAAAGGCAATAATTATGATGATACTTATACACTAGTAGTTAGGCTAAAAGTTATTAGAATGTTATTAGCATATATGTGCATGAAAGGTTTATGTTTTACCATATATATGTTAAGAGTGCATTTTTTAATAGTATTATCATGGAAAAAATATATTTTAGATAATTTCCAAGCTTTAAAAGTCACTTTTTTCTAATTATGTTTTTAAACTTAAGAAAGTACTCTATGATCTTAAACAAGTTATTAAAGCTAGGTATGAGAGATTAGGCAAATTTTTAATAGGTAAAAGTTTTACAAAAGAAAATTTTGACATAATTTTGTCCATAAAATATAAATTTAATGATATTCTTCTTGTGCAAATATATTTTGATCACATCATATTTAGTGTTACTAATGATTTCATGTGTAAAAAATTTGGTAGGTTAATGCAAGGTGAATTCGAAATGTCTATGATGGGAGAGTTGAACTTTTTCTTATATTTTAAATCAAACAATTAAGTGAATGAATCTTTGTGAGTTAAATTAAGTACACAAAAGAATTACTTAAGAAATATCACTTGGATGAGGCTTAACTATATTCTACCTCCATAAGCTTTGCAACAAAATTAAACTTAGATAAAGGATGTAAAAAGTTTAATATTACTATGTGTAAAGGCATGATAGATTCTTTACTCTAGTTTAGTACTAGTAACTTTAATATTATATTCAGTGTATGTATGTGTATAATATTTGAAGCTAATATAAAGGAGTCATATTTGATTGCCTTAAAATGCATTTTAAGATATCTTGAAGGTACACCTTACTTTAGATTATGATGTCTTAGAGAATTATCTAATTTCTTAGTAGATTATTCCAATATAGATTTTATGCGTAGCCGATCAGATAGGAGGAATACTAGTGGTGCTCATCAATTTCTTAGCCATTCACTAGTCTCATGGCATAAGAAAAAGCAAAATAGTCTGACTTTATTGACTGTGAAAGTGGAATATATAGCCATTAGTAATTGTTGTGCTCAAATTCTTTAGATGAAGTAATAATTATCGGATTTTGATTTAAAATTTATAAAATATTCCTATTAAATGTGAGAATACGAGCATTATTACCCTTACTAAGAATCCTATATGCATTTTAAATCAAAAGATATTGAAATAAGACATTAATTCATCTGTTATCATGTTTAAAGAGGAGATGTTTCTCATGAATTTATCCAAATTGATTTTCAACTTGTGGATATCTTCACTAAGCTACTTAGTGAAGATTATTTCAATTTTATTAGGAAAGAATCAAACATGTTAAATCGTCATGAAAAATAACCCTTAATAAACTTTAAGCTTATTTTAAGAAAATTAGATGAATTTTAATGTTTTTAGCCATTTAATTTAATTGATCTTTATTATTTTAATGGAAAATTATTTACTAACTTTAGTATAAGAGATATCCTTAAATTCATTTTGTAAGGTTTTCCATCATCTTTTAGTATCAAAGGGTGCAATTTTAATCAAGAATGGGTTAGAATTTAAAAGAATCAAGTGTTGGTTAATTTTGGTTAAATTTATGGAAAAAATGGAATTTTGTCATATTGCATTTTTGGCATGATGAGAATGAAGAACTTTTATGCACAAAATTGGACTTTCAATACTATAAGCCCCAAAGTACGCCATGAAGTACTTCGCTGAGGTATTTTATATATATATATATATACATCCTGACATCGTTGTTATACTTTATTTATTTGCAATCTCAAACCCTCTAATGTTGTTATCTCTCTTCTGTTTCATCTTAATATCACTTAAATCTTCCATTTGTCACCAAAACTCACCATTTCAACAAATTGAACTATTTTTTATCCCTTTCTTTTCATTTTCTATCGATTAATTTCATAAAAAAAACACTTCTAATTAAAAAAATACTCAAATCTTCACTAAAACACTAACTTCTATCTTTCATCCTTCTTTCTTTATTTGACTTTTAATCATTCCAAACCACCTTTTATCACACTTCTAAGCACTTTATCCATAAAAAATTCCTTCATATTGTCCATTTTCATTCCTATATTGGAAAAAGATTATGGCTCCGAAAAGGCAGAGAGTTAACAAAGGAAAGGGAAAAAAATGAAAGTTTTTATTGGCACTTTTGAACCTCCACAACATCTATTGGAACACAAATTCTATAAGGAGGTAACCCATTACAATAATTTTTCTAAATTGCTAAATAACGAAGTTAAGCCTATTGTTTGTTAGAATTTGAATTTTTTGAAAAAGGAAAAATTAGAAATTTATAATCTTTAAAAAAAATGAATCTGGTCACATTTTTTGGATATAATGCCTTCATTTATTCATTGTTAGTTTTTCAATTCCATGTTAATTTGACAAAGCATAATGCCAAAAGGTTTACTAGATTAAGCATAATTACAAAAGGTAAAGATTTTACCATTTCAATCCCTAAATTAAATGGAGTTTTTAGTTTAGATGATGATGTGTCCTATATTATTGCCTAAGAAGTTAATGACTATTCTAAACAAATGGCTTTTCAATTGTTTTGACCAAAATCTAAACCAAAATTTTCTAATAATAGGTTTCAAACCCCAAGTCTAAGCAGGGATAATCGCTTTTTTCATTACACTTTAACTAAGATTATTTTTCCAAAGAAGACTAATGTAACCACATTGATGAAAATGAGGTATTTGTAATGTGGTGCTTTAGAAAAGGCGTGAATTTCAATATTCCTTACTTGATATTAAACTATATAATTAAGAATAGCAATGCCAAATTCCTTTTATATGGTATGATTTTAACTATCCACTTTAAGATGAAAGGCATTAATATTAATTTTGAAAATGAAATTACTAAGTTTAAAAAGTCCTGTAGAATTAATAAGTCTCATATGAAGTAATTGTCCTATTATAAGCGTCAAGGGGCTTACATTCACATTAAGTGGCATCTATCATTCAATTCCATCGATTTACAAATGGTAATGGATAGAATGGATAGGATATGGAGTGACATTCAAGGTGAATTCAATCAAATTCACTTTGGGCTGGAAAAAATTAAAGGTAAAGGTTTTAGTTCTCATGCTCCTTCTACTACCTAAATTACTAAAGATGATAAAGTTCTTAAAGAAAATGAATAAGAATCTTCAAAATAAAAGGGAGAGAAAGGAATGGAAAATGATTCAAATAATGAGGAAGCTATTGCTTTAGATAATGGATATGATGTTGAAGACGACAAAGACGAAATAATAAATGATTAGATGATGCCTATCCCTTAGCCCTATTTACCCCTAAGAATTTACCATGCTTTTGTTAGATATTTTAATGATACTTCAGATATTATGCTCATTATGACTTTTGCTGGATATCTTATGGACACTTTTAAATATTTTTTATTGTTTGTTAGGACTTTTTATGACTATTATGGCATATTTTCTATTTTAATTCTCTTTTAGTTGATTATTACAAATTATATCATATTTTTGTTATTTAATTGATGCTAAAAAAAGGAAACATAGTTTGAAATTAAGTTTGATTAAATTTAAATTTAAGCTTTGGTATGCAAATTAAGGTACAAACTAAAAAATGTATACATAAATTAAGAGGAGTGTCAAAGTGAGGGGGAGCTTTAAACTGTAATTATAATTGATCTTAAAATGATTTATTATCATTAGAAAAGGGGAAGATTGTTAGCCTTAGCCCTATCTACGATGTTAATTTTAATAAATAAAATATTTTGGCTTGTTTAAATGTGTTAAATAAACACTTATTGCATTAAACTTTTGAAAAGCTAGAAGATTGATAAAGATCTCTAGTTAGAATATTTTATTTTTTTATTAGGTTCAATTATAAAATAAGAAATTAGGTTTAAATAGATTTTAAATTAATTATTGGAGAAAATAATTTTAAAATATTTAATTTTATGTCAATATTAAGCTTTTAAATTGTTTAAACTATAAATCAGGGGAAATATTTTTATTGGATTGCAAAATCATTATTGAAATCATTAAGTCTTGCCTAAAATTAATTAATTCACTTTTAAAATAATTTAAAATGTTTGGAAATGGTTTGAAAATCACTTAATTTTGAACTTTTTTGTTGAGGGAAGTGAAACACTTTACAAAATGCTTCATCTCCTTCAAAAAGGCCCAAGAAACACTTCGCAAAGTGCTTTATATACCTTATTTCAACATTCCAAAAAACCCTTAATGAAGTGCTTTGTAAAGCATTTTGTTCTTTGGAGAATTCAAAATTTTTCAACATGTGAAGCACTTTGCAAAGTGTTTCTTTTTGTGCTAATGTAATTTTAATGGCTTTTCAAAGAGTGTAATGGGAATTTAGAGGTTCTAATCCCTATTTAAAAGGTTTGAAATCAATTTTAAACATACATTATGAACTTTCACTATTACATTGACACATTTCCTTTATCTCTTTGCTTGCCAATG
This sequence comes from Sindora glabra, assembly GCA_020226215.1. Taxonomy (NCBI): domain Eukaryota; kingdom Viridiplantae; phylum Streptophyta; class Magnoliopsida; order Fabales; family Fabaceae; genus Sindora; species Sindora glabra. The sequence continues at coordinate 1,333,398 of CM035225.1, forward strand.
ATTCAAATCCCTTGAATTAACTAGATTCAAATTTCCTTTTCTAACTTTTCATTATGTAATCTACTTTTAAAGTTTGTGAGCTTAATTTTTTTTTATTGCAAGCACTTATTCATTGTAATTTAAGGTAAGGTATTTCTAAGATTTCCAAGAGCGTGGCATTTCTTGGTGAAGTGTTCTTTGAGTGTTGAAACTTAAAAGGATCATCTTGTATTCAAGTTGAACTTTGTAGAAGCTTTTTCAAGTACTTGGATTAAACTTAAGGAGATAGTAGATTGACAAAATCCAAATCAAATAGGCTTACTAGTGGATATAATCCTTAGAGTACTAGAACTTTAAGGCTGAACCATTATAAATCATTACATTTGACTTTCATAACCCTATCTCTTTATGTTTTTTTGCATAATACTTGGTTTTCCTATTGATTTGCTAAAACTTTAACCTTGATTGTTTAAGAATTAATTATTGCCTAAGCTAAACATTTGTTTGTGTTTCTAAGTATAAATTGTTTATAAAAATCTTTGTAAAACAAAATTTGATTTTAAAAGGGATAAAATTATAAAAATTCAATTCACCTTCCTTTCGGGTAGAATCCTTAGCTACAATCTATATTTCATAAGTTATATCATTCCCATGCTAAGAGAATAAAAAAAGCACAAGAATGCTTAAATATGGTAGAAATTTCGCATCCTCAGTTGCTTTTCAGCATCTCTTATGGTGACCAAAGCTAGATAGCTCTTTAGCTTGACATTTATATCCATTTAAAATGTTCCTATCATCTGCAAGGCCTAGAGAAAGGTTTATATCCATGTAATTCTCTTGTACAGTTGAAGTAAAGGATACATGTTTATGACAAAAAGTTACCTTGAGTAAGATTAACTCTTTGTAGGAGTAGGTAGCAATCAATGATTTACTGGTGATTTCTAAATTTTTACAATGTGAAAACAAATATAAAAGTAGTAAGGATTTATACATGTAACTTAAAGGATTTATATTTACATAATTTTCTTATATTGTTAAATTAAAAGACGTGCCTTAAGTATTAGTACATAACAATTAAAGGCATCTTAATTTTGTTTAAAAGAAAAACAAACACAACTAATTAAGCCAAAAGTGAAGTTTGATAGAAGCCAATAATATTATTGAACTTATACTTATATTTGAAAACAAGTGGTTGAATAATGAAAGGTGGATTGACTATGATATTCTAAATGGATCCTAACACTTGATTAGACATAATAGCCATTTGAACATGACTTTAGCTCCTTAGTTATGCTAACATAAGCACTTTTATCCAATTTTTGTTCACACCTCTTAATATTATATCCACATTTATAAATAAGTATCTTTTTTAACTTTAATAAAGCTAATACTCTCTTATCCTTGTTTCCTTTTATCTTTTGTTGACTTAAGTATCGGAGCATACTGGATGATGCTTCTACCAGCCTGTGTGATTAATGTTTTCTCTCTTCTGTATGTCTCATACTTAATATCCACCTCTCCAAAAGTTTTTCATGAATAAAAAAATTATTTAAATAAAATACAAAAATTATAAAAATTAGAGCTTTTCAATTGGTTGATAATTCTTTTAGGTCTTATTATTTAACTTATTCATATATATATATAAAGGAAGAAAAGACAACATCATGAGAAGACAAATGAGAATCTAAATTTTTAAGTTTTGTTATTTTAAATAGCTATATATGAAAATATAAATTGGATAATTATTTTTATTGATTCACTGTTATTCAATTTAATTTATATAGATTCATCTGATTAACAACTTGACAAGTCTGTAAAATTGTTGGGCCATTGCTATTCTATCATTTAAGTCCAATTCTATTTCAATTTGTATTTTCCTATATAGTCATATAATTTTCTTTCATTTATTTAAATTTTGAATATGACAAACTTAGAGAACAAGAAAGCCTATAATGCTTGGTTTGCTTTTAAATTAGATAGGTTTTATCATATTTTATTATTTCCATTGACTATAGATCTAGTTAAATATCTTTTACCTAATGGTTAGTCAAAAAGTAAAAAAAATAATTGAATATTATATTATTTTACAGTATGTGCTTTATTAATGTATATTAAATCTATGTTTGCTTGGAGAAGAAGTAATTTTGAGCAACATTTTACTTCTAGAAACTTATTTGAATTACTTTATTATTATTCAAAATTTTATCCTATAATAAAATTTCAAAATTTATCTACAACATGAAAGAGTAAGCAACTCACTCTTTCTAGAATGAGTGTTAAAGAGAGAAACTTCAATGCTGAATTGCCTTTTGCCTTGCCTAGTTAGCAAAAAGAGCTTATAGGATAAGCCAAACTAACTTGGATAATAACTATATTTGGAGGACAAGTAGCTTTCATCTATAAATAACTTCTTATCAAAGAGATGAAAATCAATAATCTTGAACTTGCATATCAAATTGTTAAAACTCTTATACTTCATCTTTTTTTAATTTCTCTCTAGAAACCATTGAGCATAAATTTGCAAATCTACACTCTAGAAAACATTAAACCTAAACTTACAAATCTACAATTAAAAAGTGTTAAGTGTTTTATTATAAAATATTTTATTGAGATTATAAGGAAACATTCTTTGTATTTATGAAATCCTAGTGTAAATTGTTTGGATCTTATAAAGTTGGACAATGACTTAAAATCCAAGTATGAATCGGGTAGATCTTATAAAGGTAGGTGATTGATTGAAATCCAAGTGAAGATTAAATGAATTTTATAAAATTAAGTGACTTTGAGCTTGGTTCTTGAAAAAAGAATAAGTTAGATTGTTAGGCCACAAAAAGTGGAATTCCTCATACGATTCTTCCAAAAAAACATTTTTTTTAAATCATTAAACTACTATAAATATCATTGGTGCTCTTTCTTCCTCTTTACTCTCTTATTTTTACAAGCATTTTAAATTTCATATTATTGGTTGATATTGATCTTCAATCCCATGATCTTTTTATGTTTTGATCCAGCAAGATTTTCAAATTTATATTATTGCTTTGATTTCAAGGATTTTTTTTATAGATTGTAAAAATATTTATGTATTTGTAAAACAATTTATTCACCTTTTTTCAGAGAAGATTTGAAGAAATATTGATTACCACTTTTCCAATCAAAAAGGAATTTAAAAGCTAAATAAACTCTATGCTCGATCATAGTTTAAGTAAAAATGAATCTGATGTATTTTCTAGAAAAAAGTATCAGATGAATTTTGATAAAAATAAATAATGAGATTTAGAGTAAAAATTAGATTTTTTTTCTTTAAAAATAATAGAAAAATAACATTTTAAAAAAAAGAAAGAGAAGGAAGAACATCCGTTTGGGTTACAAGCAGAACAAGAAGTCAACAGAACTCTCTTTTTTGGTCGTTCGTTGCTTGCTACACAAGAGTCTGAGAAAGCTTAGCCGCCGGTAGCGCCAGGATGAAGACGTTCACTAACTCGGTTGCTCGCCGCTTGGTAAGTCGTTTCCTGTTTTTCTGCTGCGTTTGTATGATTGGAGAAGAATCAGCGTCGGACCTGTCGATCACCCCGATTCGCGACCGAGTCGTATCAGAATATAGTCGGGAATTGCAGACGCTGATCGGATCAGCGAGATTTTGATACCGAGCATCTCCATCCTAAGACCAGGGCGGAGCTTATGGTCCCCGCAGCCTGCTTTTGAAAATAGAAGCATATTCTCTAAATCTTTATATTATATATATAGGATTTTTATTTTATTTTTTAGACCTAGATCATCAATAAAACAAATCTTTCCGGAGATCCTTAAGTGTTCTTTTAATGATTGGCTCATTAATATTTTCTTGTTCAATGCAATTTTTTTTTCATTATTAGAGCGACCTTATTTTGGGCAACCAATATTTCCTTTCCGGATATTGTTACCGTAGAGGATTATTTGACATTTTAGTGTGTGATTTTACAGCCTATGGATATGTTGAAGAGATTTTCCATTCCACAAGGATATATTTATTACTTATAAATGCTATTTTACAGGTGACAGTTGCTGAAATTACTAATGTTTTGCCGGGATTAACTGCCCGCGACATTGCAGGCTTTGTTCCCTTTCATGTTGCCCAAGTTGAAATGCCGAGGTCAGTTGTTGTCATGACCCAATGCGTTTATTTTAATTTCTTTTAGAATTCTTCATGTCTCAATGCTTTGCTGTACAAATCTTATCCTTGTTGTTGACGCAGTGATGGGGTTGGGGGGGGGGGGGGTCTAGAACTGCAGTTATTACTATCAGGACTGCACTGGAAGCCGAGGATATACCGGGGCTGTTGGTAATATATTGCTGTATACACTTGGTTGTACTTCTGTACCTTAATGTGCCGATTAGCTTGTCCAGAATTAATAACAGACCATCCATTCATTTTTCTTTTAGGATTCATTTAGCATGCAATTTATTTAGAAGTGGTTCATTTCATTTCAATTGAAATGATTTTAATTCATTTGGAAATGAATTATCTTGTTTGAAATATAATGAAAAATATATGAAAATTAATTAAAAAATAAATTTTGATGATATTATGGTATTAAATATAATATTAGAAGGAGGATAGATCTTTTATATAATATATTTTTTAAATCAAATGAAATTAATTTTAGTAAAATCTTTGCTAAATTGGATGATATTAATAATAGTATGAATACGATTAAAATGAAAATTGTGAATAAAATGAAATGCAATTTCTTTTACTTAAAACCAAATATCATTCAAAAATAAAAAATAAAAAAGAAAGAAAAATTCATTTAGAAATAATATTTTGATAATGTCAAGAGCTCGAGAGAAATCGCACTTCCTAGTAACTGTTATTTTCCCTTTTTGCTTTTGTTCAATTTCACTTTTCACAGATATGTTGAATTAGAAATTTATGAATAAATGCAGAGAGCTTTAAAGCGCTGCGCTGGGAAGCGGGCTACAATTACTCTGTATTCAAATGACAGGCATACACCTACTGCATTGGCATCAGTGAGCTTTGCTTGTTTTCGATTCGATTTTTTTCTTAGTACTGTCCTACTTGCGAAGCTGGTTTGGCCGAGTATGTGCCTAAATTTTTACAGGGATCAACAAGTGGAACTCGTGGCAGTTCTGGATCTGCTTTAGGAAATGCAGGGGATGGGGTCACCGCCATAAGAGACAGGGGCAGAGTTTTTCTACATTGTGTTGTCAACAGTGATGAGGCTTTTCCAGATAAGGTAATTAAGTGCCGTTTCTTCCGTTAGGAATGCCTATCAAAGTGTTGGCAAGTATGTATATCAGTTTGAGAAGAGGAGCCAGAATTTTTCATAGGGAGGGTTCAGTATCAAAATTTTTATAGAACATATATAAACTTTTAAATTTTTTGAGGTCACTACTAGCTTCCTTGGCTCCGCCACTCACTAGCTTGTTGCACTATTTTCTACAACTATAGTTTCTTCCTGGATATTATTACAATGGGATATTATTTGACATTCTAGCGTATGGTTTTAGAGCATAATGCATATGTTGGACAGGTTTTCTAATTAATAAGATGTTTGGCTATAGTACCTTTAAGGCTTTAAAATCTGAATTGATGTGATAAATTTTAAAATTATTAAATTGAAATTATTGAATCACAATTATTTGATTTTTTATGAATGTGATCAAATAATTTTAATTTAATAATTTCTAAAATTATCACATCATCTTGGATTTTAAAACTCCTAAGGTAGCCATAGAATCCATCTTATTTGTAAATGCTCTTTTTCAGGTGACGACTGTCAAATTGCCTCGCCCGGGAATAGCTATGCCGGAGAAAATGTCAAGGATAATACGGCCGTTCTTGGCACTTGTTATGATTGCTATTCTTCTGGGTCACATATGGGTTGTTATGCTCACATGCCTTTTCGATCTCCTGGACTAGATGGCTTCTCCTAGGCATAGGGCTTAACGGCTAGTTTAATTTGCAACTTTTAGTGATGAGGATTTTTGCCAGTTTTACTAATAAATTTGTTCGAACAAGTTGCAAGGTTTTGTGGTATAAATTACTGACCTTCCATGATTGGGCCAGGTCAATTTTAAAACCAAGGGTTGTTAGCCAGTGCAACTCTAATTTTCGGAAGCATGCCTACTATCTCAAATGTGCTGTGCGTTGTAAAATTTATGGCATCACCTGGAATGTTTTATGGTATGTCTAGGGTCTGTTTGTTTTACGAAACAGAATTTTAGTTGGAAAATTTTATCTTTTTTTTAATATAAATGAAAGAGTATTATATAATTTTATATTTTATGATTAAAAAAATAATTTTTAGAATTATAGAGGTGGAGAAAAATAACTTTCTTTTTAAAAAAGATAAAGTTATCTTTTACAAAATTCATTATGTTTAACATTAAATATATTGATTATTTTTCATTATATTCATAATATATATATTTATGAAAAATTTATTTTCCGTCAAACAAATGGGGTTTTATTTATATGAGATTACAAGTATGTATTATTGGAGTTATGGTATAACTTGTGTGATAATTATCTTAGATGTTATGTCCATAAGTAATATATATTCTGTTGCATAAATAATGGAAAGAATTACATGTGTGACTTTATTGTATTATTTATGGGTTTAGGAGTTAAGCATTGGGGTTAAGTGTGAATATGTAAAAAATAACGAAGTTGGTAACCACACGTACTTATGCAGTAAAAACAAGCCATTTAAGTGAAGTTATGACCTCACTCCCTTACAAGGCTTTTTTTTTTTTTGCCAACCCTTACGAGGCTTTTATGTCATCTATTATAAGTTATGACCTTGTTTGGGAAACAGCTGATAGCTGTAGCGGTTAGCTGGTTTGATTAGTTGATAGCTGATTGTATTAACTGATTTGACCAGTTGATTATATTAGTTGTTTGAATAAGAGTGTTTGGTAAAATTAGCTATTTATATTAACTGTTTGTATGTAAAATGACATATAAGGGTATGAATATATTTTATAAATTATTTGAGTATTTTTTATTTTAATATTTTTAAATTTTATATATTAGTCAATATATTAAATTTTTTTATAAATAATATATTATTATAATTTATTATTAAATTACTAAATATTTTTTAAATTAAATAATTTTTATAAATAATATTATATATTTATTCTATTAAATAATTTTCAAAATTATTATAATTTATTAGATATATTATAAATAATATATTATTATATATTAAATATTTTTTAAAATTAAATTAATTTACTTTTTATAATTATTAAATTTTTTAAGAATTTTTAGAAAGGATAAAATGAAAATTATGAAAATTTATTTAGGATAATTTGGTCATTTTTCAGATAAGTTAATTGAAAAAGTTACTCCCTTTAGCTTTTTCGTTTTTAGTTTTTTAGGGCCAATCAGCTGACTCAATAAGCTGATTACCAAACACCAAAATCAGTTTATTGCTAAGTCAACCAGCTGATTTTGGTCAAACCAGCTAACAGCTAATGAAAAAGCTGTTTGCTAAACACTCCCTATATATATCATTACGGAAATAGCTGAGGAATTAAATAGGAAAAATAAAAATAATATATTTTAGAGCCTTTGTATTATTAAATGATTTCACATAGAGAAATGGCTACAAATCATATATCGAAAATTCAGACTTATTAATTTTATTTAATCCAACTTGCGTGGGCATGAAAATTTTGGTTCTATCATCAAATAATTCAAGAAAACTATTGGCTAACACTTTTCCTCCATGCAATCCCAAAATACATTGCAAAATATTATTTTTCACGTGATAAGATTGCTTTGACCTAAAAAAAATCTCCATTTCGTTGATTTTGAATAATTTCAAAACTTGTATTCCAAGTTATCTTCTCATTGGCTATGATTTTCAATTTAAAATTAATTCAAAAGTTGTTGAATAAAATTCAATTGGTCAATATTTATTCTAAAATATTTTATCCACCAAATCTTTAAAGAGAGGAAAATTAAAAAAGATTCAAATTTTGTTTTCAACATGTGCATAATTAAAAACTTCTAAAATAATAAATTTCTTTATACCAAAATACAACTAAATATCAAATAAAATATATAGTCATTATTCAACATTTTTTATTGAAGACCAAGAAACAACTTCAACTTTCAACAAGATGGTAAGTTGCATGCTAATCTAGATGTAGTCAAAGATCTGGTGAAAAAGTGATTAAACCTTATCTTCTATGGTGTAGTCATACATTTTCAACAAATGAAAAAAATTTAGGGAACAAGTCTACTTGGATTTCAAATAGCCTTCATCCACTTTTTCATTATAAATATGGTTCAAGCCCTTGGAGGAATACATACCAAGCAATTGCTTCACAATAAACAAATTCTCTTGTGCTTCTCTTAGTGCTAAAGCTCTTTTCAACTTTCTTTGTGCCTTGCATATTCACACCTTTGAGTATTTGAGTGAAAGTTGTAAAATTTCTTAGTGAGATTGTAAAAAAATTTCTCTTATAATTGTGAAACTAGAAACTAAGAGATAAAGGGAATTTTTCTTAGAAAAAATCTTGATAGTTTGTATTGAATCTTAGAATAAGGCTTAGAAAAGGATTCTTGTAAGAAGAACAAATGTGATTGATACAAAAAGGTGAAAAGTTGTGAGGATAAGTAGATATAACTTATTTACAACTACTGAAATACTTCAAGTGATACTTGATAGCCTGAGAAGAAAGAAATAGACTCAAAATACATTTTTTAAACTATCAAATCTTTTTAAAAATTCTTAATATTCTTTATTTTTCTTTACTCTTTTATGTTTTCAAATCTTGTTTCTTTTAACACTTTATCTTTCATACAAGGTCAAATACTTTTGGCCTATTAACTCTATTAATTGGTATTAGAGCTTCGTCTTATATTTTCAAAATCTAATAACTTTATAAGTAAAGATCTTATAAAAAAAATAAAGCTTTTTAACCACATAGATGGACTAGAAGGACATTCAAGCACTATACCACTATTCTTTGATAAGGCAAACTAAAACTATTAAAAGTTTGGAACGAGTTATATCAAATCCACTAACATCAATATATAAAAGATAATCAAGAAAGGGTATGAAGCATTAACAAGAAGAGAATCATGTGTGTCATAACACTTAGTGAATATAAATAGATCTCCAAATATACTAAGCCTAAAGCTTTATGGGATAAATTAGAAGTCATCTATGAAGGCACAAATCAAGTGAAAGAAACTATAATAAATATACTTATACTTAAATATGAAATACTTAGAAAGGAAGAAAAATGAGAAAATAGAGTCTATGTTTAGAAGGCCTTCAACAATTATTAATGATTTTTACTCTTTAAGAAGAATCATTACTAAAGGACAACTAGTCATGAAAATTTTGAAAACCATACCAAAAACATGCAATCTAAAGTAGATTTCATATAAGAAGAAAATCATTTCTCAACTTTCACTATTTTGAACTTTCAAGTAAACTCTTAGCATATAAAAAAATATATATGAGAGATAATTAAGAAAAAAAATAACTTTTAAAATATACTCAAGATATGATGAAGAAGAAGAAGAGGATGATCTTTCTTAAGAAATAACAAATTAAGATGATGAGATAGCTTTGAAGCTCATATGTTTCCTTAGTAGAAAAAGAGGTGGTTTTAAACCTAAATGGTTTCAAAGAAAAGAGCAAAATAAATGTGAAGAAAGTAATAAACTTTTGACTTGCTTTGAATGTAAAATATTGGGATATAAAAAAAGTGATTGTCCAAAATTGAAGAGAAAATTTCAAAAGAGAGTCATCAAGGAAAAAGTTATGATAGTCACTTAGGATGATGAAAATATGTCATTTGAAGAGAATCTTGAAGAGGAAGTAGATAATGATATCACAAAATATTATTTTATGGCCAAAAGTCAAGATGATAAGGTAATAAATAATGAATTTAAATCTCTTTTATTTTATAATAAATTTCATGAATCCTTTAATAATTTGATGGAAGACTTTCACTACTACACTTTTAAGAATTTAAATTTTTATTTACTTAGATATTGACTTCTTATCAATTTGATTGATGAGTTTTGCTTGGATGATATAACTTGATTTCCATAAATGAATTTAATGTAATGAATGTATGGGAAAGATATGGATAACAAAAAATGTGATAAATATGAGAATTTGAGAATGATTGAGAATAAAGAGAGCTTATAAGGTGTTCAATTTTAGAGAATAAAGCAATAATTGACTGTATAGTCAATATGGCCATCCAAACTACATTTTGAATTGATATAATTAACTATAACTTTAGAAATGTAACTGATGAATAAGAGACATAACTTATGCTTTTTTTCCAAAATGCTCTTAAAGTTAAACTTCAGCCCATTGGCACTATTCCTTATTTTTCCTTTTCAACAATAAATGTTGTGGGGGATATTGTGTGAGTTATGGTATTATGGCTTCACAGTATTTTGAGTAGTCTTCTTAGATGGTGGAAGCTTCCACAACTAAGAATCTTTCTTGGATGTCCTCATGTGTCAGGGTAAGAAGGATTTGGTAGCAGCTGATACCACCGAATATGAAGGTGATTAGGGTGAAATGGATGATAGTGAAAATGAAGAAGTCTATGAAAAAGGTGAAGAGCATTCGTCCCGTGACAATTAAGATTTTGATGAAGAACGTCGAAGGTGATTGTCAGGAACCTAGCATTGTTGTTGATGCTCTACTATGTATTCTCTTAGATTCTCACTTGTTTACTAGTGAATATTTTCTTGTTTTAGATATGATGAACATATGGAGGACTTACTTGAACAAGCTTAAGAGCGTTTTGTGGCTAGAAAAGAAGGAAGTACGAAGCAACGCAAGCGTGCCAAGAAATATTCTGAGGAGGCCCACCTTTTTGAGGTATGAAGCTTTATTTCTTTCTTTGCATACCGCTGACTTTTATTGGAACTTGATCTCTATTTGCATTTACAGTTTCAGTAGTCATTTCTCTCGATTTTCAACTTCCAGTCTTCTTATCATGGTGAAAGATACTGCTTTCCGAAGTATAAAAGGAAAAAGTTGTCCTAATTCTAGCATATCCATGAGTTATGCCTATGTTGATCTCTTCTACCTTCCTAGATAGCTAAAAATTCTATTCTAAATAATAATAATAATAATAATAATAATAATAATAATCTTTTGTTTCAATAGACATATGTTTTTGTGCCTTCCAAGACTTTAGAACTTGATACTTGGTTCTTGTTTATATGTGTTTAATAGTTTGATTTATTATGATTAAATAATAATACGATATGTTATTAAAAATTAATTTTTATAAACAACAAGAATGTTTTTATAATTTTTATTGATATAAAAACCTATAGTTAAATGATTATGTAAAATAATTTCCATTCACAATGAATTTTTTTGACACTACGTGCACATACACACACTATGTATTTCACAATATTATTGATACCTATTCTGCGTTTTTCTAATGTTTGGGATTTTCTGATTAACAATGAAGTTGAGGTGTAACGTGCAATATTATTTCACCACGAGATATTTAAAAGAAAGAAAAAAAGGTAAACACAATATTTTACCCCCATTTATACAGATACTAGGTATTACATTCTTCAAATTTCATAATTAACACTATTAATTCTTTATTTTTTATTTTTATTTTTATTATAACTATTCATTCCTTCTTTTTAATAAAAAAAAGAATATAATAAAAAAATTAAATCATTAATATGATATTTAACAATTAATTTTATATTTTTCATTCATTTTTTTGGGTAATCAATTGCAAGGGGCATGAGTCCAAAATATTTTTCATTCATTTTAACATTTTAAAATTATAAGTGAATAAAGCAATAAATAATTAAAATCAAAATCAAAATAAAGAATAACAGTGTTAGTAATGAATAAAATTTAAAGAATATAATAATTATTATTTTTATAAATAAAAGACTAAATATTATATTTATTGTAGGGAGATCAGACTGATCGGCGTTATGTTGTTATAGTTCCTCACCTGAAAGTATAGATCCAAAATAATACAATAACACAAGGCATGCATTATTATTAGGTCATGTATGTGCACCAGCTATCGCTGCTGGCTTGCAGGAGGCAGTTAAGCGCTTGATTAATTTGTGTGCCTGTCTCCTCGAGCGCACTAATTTATATCATCCCCATGCTGAGATAACAAAAGCGCGAGAATGCCATAAGGTGGCACAAATTTTGCATCGCATATCTGTAACTAACTCCAAGATTTTGGTTCGAGGCCATGGGTTTTGAAAATCCTATAAATATCGGAGCAAACACATTTATTCATTTGTAGCATTATTATTATTCAGAATTTTTAGCTATCTAAGCATAAACCATGTTATCTGCTCCAAAAACAGGACAGCTTTTTCCTTTTATGCTTAGTAAAGCAGCAGACGTCGGGGAAATATCATATCACAAAAGCAGGGTACGCCACTGCCATGTTCTTTATTCACTACGAAGATTCATCAAGAGGACATACACATGGGACAAACATAGAGAGGACAAATACATAGGATAAACATAGGATCCGGTTTAGATATTCAGACAAACTGATTAAGGTACTCATCAACAGTGGTTTACAAGTTCAGACAAACTGATTAAGGTACTCATCAACAGTGATGTATTTAACATCTGGATACAGCTCTGAAGCTTCCACTCCAAATGATGGTTCGATTGCAAAGTTAGTGTGATCTCCCTTCACAAACACTGAGTGACCAATTGACAGCATAACATTGACAGGAGGTGGGGATTCTGCAACAAGAAGTCACTACTGTTAAAACTATCACTTGTTTGGCAAATATAACCTTCACCAAGAACTTTTAAGATTATCAGGAACTCTTATTTGTGAATCTAGCATTCATCTAAGACAGCTAATTTATACTTCATTAGAATATCTTATGAATAACTACATCTCACCTTCAATTTGCTTCAGGATTTGCTCCTCTGGAACATAGATTCTTTCAAGAGTTTTTCCGATCTTCCGTTCCCAGAGAGATACCAGCTCGTTGAATGAGTACGTGTTGGCTGGAGGCCTGATGTAGAGAACTTTGTTTAAGGTTCTTGGATCATCAACAGCCTTGATTGTAAAGGTTCCGATATCATCCTCCTTGTTAAAAACCGCTGTCATATAGCAGAAGTCAATAGGAAGATAAATGAAACGCGCATTTCTACTATTGACAGAAAAATGTATTTAAACCTTTGGCGTTCCCATCCCCTTGGATGACAACTTTGTCTCTTGGAGGAGCTGAGGCCCCAGGCTGCGACAAAGTGGGCAGGAAGTAGCCAGCAAAGAAGTTGCTTGATACATAGGTATAGGGGATTCCAGCAGCTTCAATTGCCCGGCGAATTTTGGCCTTGGTAGCAAAGGCAGTTTTTGCTGGCTCTACAGCATGAACCCGATCAACATCATTTCCAAACTCTGAGGGAAGGAACCTCTGTGAAACACAAGTTTTATCAGAACAATCTCAAAGTATACTTGTTTCGAATTATAAAAATCCGGTAAGGATTGATCACATCATCGCATGATATTTACCAACACAAGGCTCAACCAGGAACATCATTTCAAGTGACTAATGGAAGATGGGTAGGAAAATGATACAATACCCCCCTTGCTCACATATTCCAGAAGGAAGAAACCTGGGAAACCAGTTGAGTTGGAAAGCCATGACTAAGTCAACAGCAACCACCCACTCACTAAAGAGCAGGCTGAGAAAGAGGAAGTTGAGAAAAAATAGGAATTTGTTATTTATGGGTTAATCTATTATGCTGATCTGTCTTACTGTTATTATAAATACCCCACTTAGGACTAGTATGGGAGATCAGAATTTGTCTTTTTATGTTTCAATCATTGGGAGTAGTCCACTCCATACGGACTTGTTGGTTAGGAATAATATTTGTTGAAGATCCTTGCATTTATTATTTCTAATCTTCCTTACTCTTTCCTTCCTACTTTATATTTCTCTTCCTGGTACCTATCATCTGGTATCAGAGCAGTGCTTGATTATCATGGTGCAAACACGCTCTGCTGCATCAACCAATGATCCAGAAACTAACTAGAACCCAGACCAGATCCTCCAACAGTTGTCTGCTATCACTTCCAAATTAAACTCCATCAATCTCTTGGCGGCAGAAGCAGCAGCACTCAAAGCTCAGTCCAATAACCCTCCTCATGGTGACATAGGTCGAAGAAATCCAGAACGAGGCAAAGGTCCGTGTGAGAAAGATGACGATATGGACACTCCATGGTGGCTCAAAAATCCTGCTCGTAGACCTCACACCAACATAAAGTTCCCAAAATTTGAAGGCGGAGACCCACGAGGCTGGATTCTTAAGGCAGAAAAATATTTCCGTTATTACCAAACACCTGATGAATTGAAGGTCGACATCACAGCAATGTATTTGGAAGGGGATGCACTCCAGTGAATGCACTCTCTTGTATTGGAAGGAATTAGTCAAGGCGTTACAAAAAAATTTACGGCCCTGCTGAATTTCAAAATCCAGATGAGCACCTCTGCAGTATTAAACAAGTGCGCAACGTCCAAGAGTACAGGCAAGATTTTGCAAAGAGGGCTGCTCGGGTAAAAAATTGGCTTGAACATTGTTTGCTGGGTGTTTTTATTAGCGGGCTAAAGGAAGAATTAAAATCTGATGTTAGGATTCATAAGCCCAGAAGTGTCTACAAGGCTTGCAGTCTGGCTTTGGAGTATGAAACCAAGGCCCAATCTACTCATGGATCAAAGAAAATAGGTTGAGTTCAACCGGGTCGACCCAACAACCCATCTAACTTGCAGAATTGAACCTTACCAACCTCAATCCCATCCAATTGGCAAGTTGTTTCTTCTTCACAGAGCACATCCGTGCTTCAACCTCCATGCTTGCAAACTATGATCCCTTACAATAATGCTGCAAATACCCGAACATGGGACATCGAAAGACAAGCCAGGAGAGACAAAGGCCTTTGCTTCTAATGCAACGAAAAGTTTGGCCCTGGACATCATTGCAAGCAATCGACCCTTGCAATAATGGAGCTTATGGAAGATGAAAATGGAGCAGAGGAGGCTGACGAATCCATCCCAGAACCACCCATGGAGGATTTAGCTAAAATATCATTCCACGCAATATCGGGAAAGATGTCTAGCACCACCATGAAATTACAGGGAACTCTCATGGGCCGAAAGGTACTAATTCTAATTGATAGTGGTTCCACCCATAATTTTGTTTCTGAAAAAGTGGTAGATGAACTCAATCTTCCAACTCAATCTGTTCCCTCTTTTGGTGTACAAATCGGAAATAGGGATGTGATTCATTGTAACCGAATATGTCGTAAGGTAGATGTGCTGTTATTGGGGTTGAAGATCACACAAGATTATTATCCCTTTCCCATTAGAGGTGCCGAATTGATTCTGGGTATCAAGTGGCTTGCTTCTCTCAATACGTTTCAAGCCAATTGAAATGAGATGTTTCTCATTTTTTCACAAGATGAAAAAAAAATATAAGCTCTAAGGGGTACCTTACAAAACATTTACTAAAGCCTCTTTCCAATACCTAGCCAAAGAAAACACACAAACAACTACGGAAACACCTATCCCTCCAACCATTCAAGAACTCCTTCATCAGTTTGCGTCCATCTTTCAAGAACCCACTGCATTACCACCCTTCAAAAATCACTCTCACTTCATACCATTACTACCTAACTCTAACCAACCCAACATTAGACTTTATAGATATCCCCATTTACAGAAGCTTGAAATTGAAAAGCAAGTTGATGATTTGCTGCGTACAGGATTTATACGCTCTATTAGAGTCCTTTTGCAAGTCCTATTGGAAGTTGTAGACTATCGGAAGTCCTCTTGGTAAAAAGAAAGACAATTCATGGCATATGTGTGTAGACTATCAGAAGTTGAACCAAATCACAATTCCTGACAAGTACCCAATTCCAAATGTCGAGGAACTTCTTGATGAGTTGAATGGAGCGGCTGTTTTCTCAAAAATTGATTTAAGGTCGGGATACCATCAAATTCGAGTTCATCCAGATGACATCCAGAAAACAACATTTCGTACGCATTCAAGCTACTATGAATTCATTGTAATGCCATTTGGCTTCACCAATGCCCCATTAACCTTTCAAGCGGCAATGAATGATCTTTTTAGGCCTCACTTGCGTAAATTCATTCTAGTCTTCTTCAATGATATCCTTGTGTTTAGCAAAAATATCCAGCAACATCAAAAGCATCTACAAACAACAATACAACTATTACATGACATCAATACTATGCAAAAGCTTCCAAATGCCTTTTTGCTCAATCACAAATTTCCTTTTTAGGCCATGTGGTATCAGTACGTGGTGTAGAGATGGAGAAAGAAAAGATTCAAGCTATTTTGACCTGGCCCATCCCATCTAATGTCAAAGAGTTGCTTGGGTTTCTAGGACTTGTGGGCTATTATCGTCATTTTGTCAAGAACTATGGGGTTATTGCTCGACCCTTAACAAAACTCACCAAGAAAAATAAATTTCCCTGGTTTGAAGTAGCAAAGAAAGCTTTCACAAATCTTAAAAATGCTCTCATCACTGCCCCGGTTTTGCAATTACCTAATTTCAGTAAACCGTTTATAGTGGAAGGTGATGCATCTTCCGGTGGAGTTGGTGCCATTCTTTTACAAGAGGGACACCCAATAACATATTTCAATAAGGGTCTTTCATTCTCTAATCATTTAAAATCTGCTTATGAGAGAGAGTTGCTTGCCTTAGTATTGGCTTTACAAAAATGGGAACATTACTTGCTCGGAAAACAATTTTTTGTAAAAACTAACCAATGCAGTCTCAAATTCTTACTGGATCAGCGCCTCACCACTAGTGAACAACAGCGCCTTCTCATCAAACTACTGCCATTTGACTTCTCAATTACATACAAGAAAGATGCAAAAAATAGAGGTGCTGATGCTCTTTCTAGGCATCCATTACATGCTGAATTATTATCACTAGTTGTCCTTTTTTCCTTTGATTTCTGGAACTGCAGGAAGCATTACAGCAAGACCCTTACACAAGAGACATCATGGCTGAATTGTCTAAAGACCCTGCCTCTCACCTAAATTTTCATGTGGCAGCCAGCAGATTTTATTATAAAAATTGTTTGGTAATCCCTAATCTTCCTTCCCTTAGCGAGAAATTACTTATGTTGAATCCCACAACACTCTTACAACAAGGCACGAAGGCTATTTAAGGACATTAAAACACCTATCAACTACCTTTGTCTGACCAAAAATGAAATAGAATGTGAAAATTTGGGTTCAAAATTGTTTAATTTGTGAACAGTCCAGATACCAAGCCTTAGCTCCTGCAGGCCTGCTTCAACCTCTGCCTATACCGAAACAAATAGGGGAAGATATCTCTATTGATTTCATTACTGGACTTCCCAAATCTGAGGGATATGATACAATCCTTGTGGTGGTGGATCGCCTGAGTAAATACTCTCATTTTGTTCCTTTGTCCCATCCATATACTGCAAAAAGTGTTGCTTCTATTTTTTGCAGGGAAATTGCATACTTGTACGGTATATCAAAATCAATTGTTTCGGATAGGGATGCTGTCTTCTTTAGCACTTTTTGGCAAGAACTTTTCAAGCTCAATCGAACACGCCTTTCCATGAGCACTGCCTACCACCCCCAATCCAATGGACAAACAGAGGTTGTTAACAGATGTCTAGAAACTTATCTAAGATGCTTTGCTAGTGAGCAACCACGTTCGTGTGGCATAAATACCTTCACTAGGCTGAATATTCCTTCAATACTGGGTTTCACTCCTCTACCAATACTTCACCTTTCAAGTTGGTCTATGGTCGTGTGATCCTCCAACCATCCAACCTTATATCCAAGGTGAAACTCACATTGCAAAACTGGAAGAACAGCTTCTTGATAGAGATAACATACTGCAGATTTTGAAAGAAAATTTACTTAGAGCTCAAAATCGGATGAAGGCTCAAGTTGATTCTAAAAGGCGTGATCTCCAGTTCACAGTAGGTGATTTTGTTTTCCTAAGGCTACAACTTTATTGCCAGCAATCTCTTGCCAAACGGAGGTATGAAAAACTGTCCCCCAGGTTCTTTGGCCCTTACAAAGTTATTAAGAACGTGGGACCTGTTGCTTATGAATTAGAACTACCTAAATTTGCCCAAATTCATCCTGTTTTCCATATCTCTTTACTAAGACCTGCTCACGGCCTACAAACACCCCCCATACCACCACTTTTACCCATTACTGCAGATTGGGAATTGAACATAGCACCTTCTAAAATTTTGCACCATCGATGGGTCAAAGAAGGAGGAAAACATCATCTTGAGCTCCTAGTACAATGGAATGATCACCTTTTGGAGGAAGCTAGTTGCGAGAACTATGACTTACTTAAGGGACAATTTCCAGATTTTCACCTTGAGGACAAGGTGTCTTTCCCGGGGGGAGTAATGATACAATACCCCCCCTGCTCACATATTCTAGAAGGAAGAAACGTGGGAAACCAGTTGAGTTGGAAAGCCATAACTAAGTCAATAGCAACCACCCACTCACAAAAGAGCAGGCTGAGAAAGAGGAAGTTGAGAAAAAATAGCAGTTTGTTATTTATGGATTAATCTATTATGCTAATCTGTTTTACTATTATTATAAATACCCCACTTAGGACTAGTACGTGGGATCAGAATTTGTCTTTTTTTGTTTCAATTATTGGGAGTTAGTCCATTCCGTACGGACTTGTTGGTTAGGAATAATATTTGTTGAAGATCCTTGCATTTATTATTTCTAATCTTCCTTACTCTTTCCTTCCTACTTTATATTTCTCTTCCAATCATGCTTTCGCTCCGTCATCCAAAATTGGCACCAAGGCAATCACAGCAGTTCACCATCTCACCAACACTAACACACCAATCACTTTTTAGATTACATCCCAAAGACAAGGAATCTTCAATGATCAAAGTAAGCAAAGCTTTATCGTTGCATTACGTACTAATATCATGTTCAAATGCCAGCAACGAATGAACTGAAAATTTCTTGGATTACAGCACAACACCATCATATCGGTCATCTATATAAACTTAATTGTAGTAAAATTCAATCTCTAAGTAAAAATCAACTGAAATTTTTAGCGATTTGTTCTCAGTCAACATGAATATCAATAGGAACAATAGCCATGGCACCCTTCCAGTTAATAGAACAGAGTAAAGGAAAATACTGAAGTGAGTACAGTACTATACTTCCTATATAAAGTAAGCATTGCAGCAAGCAAACCCAAATTGACAAGCTGTACCTTGACATTTCCAGCTTCTTTTATGGCAGAAATGATCTTAACTTGATCAGCTATCTGCAGATGACCGACAGTAGAGATCACCACATCCACGTGCTTTATGGCCTCAACCAAACTCTGGTGATCATAAAGATCTCCCTGCATACAGAAAGGACACCACATTTAATCAATAACTTGTCCCCCCTAAACACAATTTCCACAGCGAAGAAAAACTTAAACCACGAAACATTTTTATTAGACCCAACTTAATTTCTCAAGAAGAAAATACTGAATTTTGTTTCCAACGAAAGAAATTTCATAGCATTTAGTTGAGAAACCTATTGCATAGAGCAAAAATATGAAATTTAAGAGACCAAAGTAATAGAAAGGGGAGGTGGGGGGGAATTATACCCCCATCTACTTTAATTACACCTACACCCCTTTAATTTTAAAAATATATATTATTCTTCTTTTTCATATTCACCTACCTTGTTTTTCTCTCTATTTTAAATATACATGTTCCCTAAGGGTAAAGAAGGTGAATATATATTTTTAAAAATAAGAAGAACGTGAATATAATAGGGTAGTATAATTCCATCGAGAAAAAAAAAAGGGTAAAAATAAGAAATTTAAGAAACCAATGAAAAAACGGATTTTCTTAAGAATCACTGGCAACAGATTTTAAAAGCTTCTATCTTGAGACAATTCCTAATATCGATTAGGTTGAAATGAAATTCCATTTTGTTCTTCTCTACACTTTACCAAACTGAGAAATGGAGAGCTAATGTAATGTAAGGTTTAAGTTATTACGTACATGGACGAGATTAACACCCAAGCTCTTGAATTTCTCGATGACGGGAGCTTTTACTGGGTTAGAGAGGGTAGACTCTCGGACGAGAGCATAAGTAGGGTGGCCAGACTTGGCGCTGGCTTCCACAATGAACTTTCCGATGTAACCTGTTCCTCCGATTAAGAGAATCTTGCTGGTCGCTGCCATTGGGAAGTTGCTTTAGTCTGCGGAAAAAAGAAAGAAAGAAAAGCTTTGTTATATATAGAGCAGAGCCCAGCAGAGAATGGAGGACCTCGCCGGTAATGAGAACGATGCTACAGCCAGCAGACTGGTACTGCTTAAAACAGTGCAGGTCGTGTGTTGTAATTACATGAAAGTCCCCGATTACAGGTCAACAATAACATTTTAGAGTGTTAGTCTGCTGTAGGTGAGATGCAACCGGTGCTCATGTATTTGGCCCACAGAGAGGTCCAGGTTCTTCACGGGAGGAAATGGGCGGGGAAAGGTGTATGTATTTTAAGGTTATGCATATGTATTTAAAAAACTATTTTTGTAATTTTGTATTTGACTCTTGATATAGTACATTAAAACTTCAAAATTCAAAATGATGTAATAGGTTTTAAAGTTATTAAATTATAATTATTTATTTTTAATAGATATAATTAAATAATTTTAATTTAATAATAATTTTTAATATTATCACATCATTCAAAATTCTAAAACTTTAAAAATACCATAGAAATTCACCTGTTTTTGATAATTTTCATATAAAAGCAAAAATTTTTTGACCAAATTTAGTTGAAGAATTAGCGACTTGCATCACCACATAAAAGATTATGATAACATCTATATTATATATTATTTTATTTGTCATATTTACTTCTTATTATGGTAAATATCATTATCATAATTTATCATATATTAATTTATCATTTTTAATAAAAATTTAAATTTTTATCTGAAAGATAAATTATAAAATAAAAAATATTTTTTATATTTTGCTCCTTTCATTTATCCTTCAAATATCAAATTAATTTCTAATAAAAATTTAAATTCAAATCTCTATTTATCACTGGAGTTCATAACCTCTTATTTATTTTATTTTTATAAAAAAAATTTAGATTACATTTATATTTTATTTTTTCTTTCTCCATCTTCAATCATTTCAAAATATCATTTTATCTAAGATGAGAGTTTTAATTTTCATCTTTTAATATATATAAGTTCATAATTATTTAATTATTTTATTCTCATAAAAAATTCTTGAATTATTTTTAAATTTTTTTTTCTCTATTTCCATCTATAATTACTTTAAAACTATTATCTTCTTTAAGATGAGAGTTTTCATCTTTATTTTCAATATTTATAATTATTCTTTTTTTTACTTTATATATATAGATTATCAGTTATAAAATTTATAAATTTATAGTTAATAATAAATAAGAATAAGTTATTTTTTATTATATTAAATTTGTCTAAAAACATTGAGATTAATAAATGCATCATCTTTTATTTTGAAATTTAAAAATTATTTTATCTTTATCTTTACCTAATTTTATTTGAAATTTTTAATTTTTTATCTTCATTTGATTTGATTTAATTTTTTTATCTTTATCTTTATCTTTATCTCATTTTATATTCAATTTAAAAATTACAAACTTTCATCTATAATACACATTCTCTCCATCTTCATTTGATGGATTCTTATTATGATAATTATAAATTTATTTTTATTTCATAATTTAATTAATTATTTCCTTTTTTGATTATGTTATTAAATAATTATATTATTTTTCTCACTTTTTTCTCCTCTACATCATTAACATATTTTTTTAAAAATTTTGACTAAAAGATAGATTAATTCTTCTTATAAAAATTTGATACCCGTTACACATTTTATTTAATTATTAATTTATATTTTTGATAATATTTTGAAAAAAAGAAATTTATTATAATACTCTTTTTAGAAGGTACTAAATATGATTTGGTTATTGATGTTTTTCAATAAAAAATTATTCCTCTTTTTCATGTGAATTGAAAAAGTATAAAATATTTAATATTAAAATATTGAATTTTAATTAACGTGTATGTTATAATTTCTTAATTTTAATAAGTTATTTATAATATAAAAATATTACTTTAAAAGTTTATTTTATGTCATAATATGGTAAATAAAAATATATTATATTACCATTACCAAAAAAAATTATTTTATCATAAATTATGTTATTAAATACTAATATTAATGATATTAATTATCTTGAAAAATAATATCTAGTTAATGTGATATTCGAATTTAAAATCAATTTTTTGGTAAAATAAATTTAAAGTCAATTATCTACTTAAATGTTGAGTAAAACGAATTAAGAGATGACTTTTTTGCTCTCTAAAATTTTTTAGTTTTTATTTTATTAAATACTTTCTCTTTTTTATCTTAAAGTCAAAGAGGTGACTTTTTTCTTATAATTGTTGGCTATATATTAATTAATTTTTTATTTAATTTTTTTATAAATAATTAATATATGATTATAATATTATATTATTAAAATAAATACCCATACCTAATATAAAATTACTACTTTTAAAATTTTATTTTATGCTGTAAGGTAGTAAATAAATGATAAATTATCATTAAAAAATTTATTATTATCATAAATTATATTATTAAATATTAATATTAATGACAATCATTACATGAAAAAATAGTATCTAATTAATTTGATATTTAAATTTAAAATTAATTATATACTTAAATATTAAGTAAAATTAGTGAAGAAATGACTTTTTTAGAACTATTAACTATATATTAATCAAATTTTTATTTAATTATATTTATAAATAATTAATATATAATTGTAATATTATAATATTAAAATAAATATTCGTTTATGCAACACATGGGTTAACACCTAATTAGGTCTAAATTTTTCTCTTCTCTTATTAATTATTGTAATTACTGTGTATTAAAATTATGATTAAATCATATTTGTTAAATATGATATTAAATCATATTAAGTATATAATCAAATCCTATTAATTATATTGTTAAATTCTATTAAGTATGAGATTAAATTTTATTAAGCTTGTGATTAAATTTTACTATTAAATATGAGGCTAAATCTTATTAATTATATGATTAAATACTATTAATCACTATTTATTATGTATATATCATTTCTAATTTATTTACTAAATAATCTTGATTATAATTGTGCAATTCTCATATTAAAATAGATTAATATTTATTAATTATAGTCAATAGATACTTTTCATATTTTTTTCATCGAATAAATGAATAATATCAATATTTGAAAAGTCACTTGAAATAAAAAAAAATTAAAGAATCGTGATTCTTTGATAAAATTAGATGAAATATAAGACGTCTAAAGTTCATGAATATATTCTAAAATAAAATAACATTTACAATTGCATAGTTGAGTAAAAAATTTTAAACATTGCTGGCATTACGAAGGTTGAATGAAATCCTCGTGATAACAAAATGTATAAGTTGGTTCACAAGAGGAATCATGTATAAAGAAAGTAGAGGATGGGAGCAAATGGTCAACGATCTTTGAGTTGGTCGGTACACCTAACCAAATCACGGTGCATGTTCAACATACACAGTGCGAACAGCAACTATAATTTAATTTCAAGGTTAGTATGGGGTCAAAATCTTAAATTAGCATCGGAGGGTGTGTTTGGCAGTGGAGATAAAAACGGTAGGTAGGAAGTAGCCAGCAAGCAACAAGTCCTTCCAATGAAATTTCAAAGAGTGAATTAATCCATTTGCAGTGACTTTAAAATGGGGCCCCTCAATAAAATTGTTGCATAGCTTGCAACTGATGAGGTGGCATGATTTTAGCCGTTGGAAGCCAAGCCATTGATTGTTTTGAAATGACCCAACATAGGTGGCATGATTTTAGCCGTTGGAAGCCAAGCCATTGATTGTTTTGAAATGACCCAACATAGGTGGCATGATTTTGTCCGAGGCTGTTGCAAATGAGTCGAATTGACCAAAGCTTCCGAGTACCTTCATCAAACTACCAAAGCCTTTGAAGCTAAGGCTGACCCGGAGCCACATGAAATTTTTCCTCTCCTAGAAAGTTCTACATGCGTTGGTTTGATGAGAGAGGCAAATAAATTATTTAGACAGATTTCGGTGCACCGAAGTCATTGTCTAAATTATCTTATATTTTTATATTTGGAGAGGAGTTAAATGTTTTTTAACTCTTCCTCACGGTGCGTCAGATCTTACAACAATTATTATTTCCCTTATATAAAAACATAAAATTTAAATCTTACCTAACTCGTATTTATAATGCTTTCTAGAATCAACGTGAACAGCATCTCTAGTGAACTCAACTTCTATTTCAATTTATAAAATCATCGGCCTTTTTTTTTCTTTATTTTTTAATCTATGTTAGTATCCTTTCCTTTTCTTTTCAATCTGATAAATTAGTGGCTTGTCAAACTGTTTAATTGGTAAAATCCTTTCAATCTAATTGGATAAACCAGAAATGAAAATGGTATAAAATAAGAAATAATTGGCAGGTAATGCTGCATTGCCTTTAGTGGTCTTTCACGACCTCAGCCATATTTCCATCATATGTTGGTACAAATATAATATTCTCAAATCTCGAGGGAGATGAGATAATCTAGTGCAACTTTTGTGAGAGGGATTTTGAAAATACATCAAATCTGAAGACCACAAAAGGCTTTCCCTTCTTACCTGTCGTAATTAGAGCAAATTTCAATCATAATTCTGGATAAAAGTATAAACTACAGAACATGTGATTCTGATTATTTATACTGACCACACTAAGAAAGGCTGCCTGTAAACTTGCTATCCTTTCCTCCCCACCATATATTTCTCTTTCAGCAATATAAATCTGAACATTGTGACCTATTCCTTGAGCCATGTCAGGACAGTTTCCTCGGGTGTCAAAGGGCATAAACCATCTTCCCTCTTCAACTCAAAATTAATAACTTTTTCCTTTCACTAGGGATAAGCATATCTAAAACACCAAGTTTTCCATACTTAATTTCCAAGATAACCAGAACAAAATTGGTTTCGTACTGAATGAACATAAAAATTTGATATTGTTGGTTATGCTTATTTTGTTTCACTTAATTTTACTTACTACACATTCAACACCACCATTTGGTTTAAATTAACCTTGTTTATTTAAACTATCTAAATGTACTACGAGAGTGAGACCAAATTTAGCAAAATCAATCTGGTTATTACTATTTGGTAAGATTGACCTTATCTCATTGTTGTGAATTCTTTGCCCTCCCCACGATCGCCACTATGTGTATATCTAGAGAAAGCCAATATACCCATTTCATAAAAGATGAAGTACAAGGAAAGGTCCCATTTTCTTCAAAATCCTAACTATTTTTGGGCAAAGTTTCTCTATCATGGTAAAAATCATTTTTCTACCAAGTTCCTCTTCTAGACATAGTCAAAAGAAAAATACAAATTATCTTTGCAAGATAATGTAAAAGAAACCGATTATTAAGAGTTCATTGGCTCCAATTCCAAAATTGCATCCAAACGAAAGTTCAAATACAATAGAGATTTAAGAATATTTTGCATTATACCAACAAATCAATCCTAACTTTTAATAAACAACTTCTACAACAGTAGCATAACACTAATAATCAGATTCGCTAAAACCAATATAAAAAAAATTCTACAAACACTAACATATTGCAACCCTTTAGGACTACAATATTATATTTTTTTTCTTGAAAAATTATGCAGAATATACAGTTATGCTTAATAATATCCTTTAGTGTTTTCCTTCTTTTTGAGAGGCCTAAGTATGTAGTGAATCTGAAAGGTCAACTAAATACAATTACAATTATAAAACTAACTAAATAATTTTCTTTTCACCTTTTATGTCTAGAACCCCATGCACAACAAGAATAGAAAGAAAAAGAAGCAAAAAAGGAAAATGAATGGTAAATAACATTGGAGAGACAACTAAGGGTTCATCTTTGTTTACAAAGCATGCTAGAATCTAATATCAATAGTGTGGAGGCTATAGATTTTATTGTCCAACTTGAATCAATTTTGAAATCAAGCATTATATATATTTTCCATAAATGTTACCTTATGCTAATATTGATTTCATCCTATTGCAGGTTAAGGAATTGGCTTTTATTATCAAGATTTATCTTTCTTGTAAGCATCTAGTTCTCAGAATGGAAGAAACCTTAGTTAACTTCTTCAAGATGATGCATTTGATGGGATCCACCAAATTTAATAGGATTGGGTACAATAACTTTTAAAATCAACATGGAAAAAGCTTTGGATCTCTTTAGTGCGATAAATTATGGGATAATTGATGCATCTGCTTTTCTACTTTTTAAAATGCATCAATCAAATTTTTAATAAGAGTTATTGAAACCTAGTGATAAGTTGAAGAAGAAAGGATTTAAATGCAATTAATGTGAATGAAATTTGATAGTTAAGAAATAATGAGTGGTAAGAAGAAATTTCAATTTTTACTTCCTTAAAATGCCTTTTAGCTATTTTCTCGATTTCCCGTAAAATGCCCCAAACCTTTCACCTTTTTTCAATTTTACCATTCATCTTTGACTTTCAATAAGAAACCTTAGAGCTCATTCAAGAGAAATTCCACCATTCTTCCTCAAATCTTCATCTTATCAAGGTAAGCAACCCTTCAATCTACAATTTCCTATTGGTTGATTTTCCTAATCTCATATTTTCTCTTCTTTACATTCAAATTCAAGTTGGTTTTGTTAAAGAAAGTTGAACAAGTAAACTCTAACCTACAACTGCTTATGTTTAAAAGCTCCATTCATCCCATTCTACATTTCAATCCTTATTCCTAAGCCTTATAAGTAGCATTCTATCCAAAATTTAAGCTAAATATGTCACAATCTAACCTAATAGCACGTGATCGATGTAGGGAGATGCACTTAATGACCACCTACCAACATTATAGAAAATAATGTAATTTTGAAAAATGTGTTATGATGCTTTAATACTTAATAGATATAAGTAACCCTAAGGATAAAATGCAAATGAATGCTAAAATCAATATACAATAGATAAGTACATGCATTACTATCTATATCAATTGTTTAATGATTGACCTTGGTGCTAAAATACTTGATCAAGCCCATTGTCTATTCCAACAAATAGTAGTTAAGTATTTAAAGGAAAAATTCTCCCTAAAAAGGGGAAAAAAGAGATAAAAGTTTTTATAAAAAAACTTAATAAGTCAACAAAGATAATGGAAATTAAATTAAATAAAACGTAGTTTTGATATCTCATAAGTTCATTATCTAATCCTTTGTATAATTCATATAAAGAAAGATTAGAATGGGTATACCTTCTTCAGGGAAAACGAACTATTTAAGAATTAATTTACCTTATAAGGAAACAAACATTATGTATACGATGTAAAATTTAGTTATTGTTGCTTCAATTAACCTAAAATATAACACTTAATGGAAATGTTCAAGTCACCTGACTATTACATTCTTACACACATCTTATTGATTAATCACAATTGTACATTGACAATCTTATATGCAACCTAATAATAACATATACAATTAAAAGTAAATAAACTCTCTTGTAACTTCTAATTATCCTTATCCTTTCATAAGTCTAACTTTATCCCTTTAGAGTTTATTTTATCCTTTCTGAGTTCATCTTATCCCTTCTTAAATATTTACTAGGTCCAATTTCATATCATAATTCAATTTCATCTTCCCTTTTCACAATTCTCAACATAATAATATCTCATACTAGGATTTTAGCATAAAAAATCAAATTAATTGCATCCACATGCTAAATATGTAATTATATAAACATTGTATCATTATAATATCATAAGATCTCATAATATATGCAAAATTGAGAAAAATAGGAAAATAATCAATTATATAATCAACTATAATTGACTATATGCTTCCAAATAATAGAATTTAATTGACTATAGGCCATTTGATAGCAATTTGTAGGACCATAACTAACTATAAGCTAGGTTTTATTGGTTTTTTCTGCATTTTTATTATTTATTTGACACTATATCATCAAGTTATCTATACATATAGACTCTAACCTTAAATTTATTTTAAAACAAGCCTCCTTGCTCATGTTCAAGCCATACACAACAAGGAAATCATATCATAAACTAAAATTTACATCAATTAAGCATTAAATAACTCATACACATCATTTTAACCTTAACTAACTAAAAATCATTCAAAACAAACTATTTTAAATAAATTATTTATATACTTAAGTATGAAAAAGATGATTGGATAACGATTTCAAAAGTGGCTTACTTTTAATCAAAAGAAATTTAAAAAATTTAAGTTGAATCTTTAAAATCCTTAATTTCTTATTTTAAGATGAAAGACCTGAGAAATTAACATCAAGAGCTTCAATTCAAGAAGCTTACCTTAGTTTAGCTTAGAATTATCGATAATTAGTTAAGATTAATGGCTTGATCTTCTTAAATTTGATAATAAGTAGTTATTGAAAGAAAGGGAGGAGATAAAGAGAAGTTTGAGTGGTTGCAAAATATGAGAAAGGATTTGTTGTGTTTAGGGTTTTTTTTTTTATTAATTTTAGGGATTTTAATCGAGAAATATCAAAATGTTGGAAGGCAAAATTGAAAAAAAAATCCAAATCTCATCCATACACATTTGCTTAATTTTAACCATACTTTAGTCTTCAATTATTTTAATTCCTTTTGTCATTACTATTTTACCTCATATTAATTCTATCATAAAAATTTTATGATTCTATCTAAAACTTCCATTTAAAAAAAATCATATAACCAAATAATTATTTTTATGCATAAAAATATTTTTAATTATATATATATATATATATATATATATATATAATCTAAAAGGTGTAACAAAATACATTATTTTATTTAAGTTTTAAAATTTCTAAGGGTTTTATATGAAATTGCATAATATTTTGCTTTAAGCTTTAAATTTATATGATGGTTAGTGAATTTTATGTTGTTGATAGCATTTATGTGTCCTTGAGGTTTAATGATAGCACTGAATGCTAAATGAAGGTTTAAGAATTGAAATTTGTGAGTGAACCAATTTTGCAAGAAAATCTATAACTCACAAGCTTGTAGTTTACTATGTCATCAAAGTTGTTCTCAAGCATGACGTAATTGACTATAACCTAGTAGTACTGCTTCCTAGCTTAGGTTATCAATTATATATTTGATTATTGCTTGGCAAAATTGCCCTCAGGCTAAAAGTAATCAACTATGATAGGTTAGATTTGCATTTGGATCATTGTAATTATACTATATAATTAACTACTAATAGGTAGCATTCTTCTTTGAACACTTATAACAACTACATAGTTGATTATAGGTGCTAAAAGTGACGTGATTCATTTCTAGACATCTATAGTCGAATATATAACTGATTACTATCATGTTTCTTCATGCTAATGCCTGTATTAAGAAATTTCATGATATTATGCCTCTTAGATCAAGTAAAATGATGATGAATTGCCATCTATAAGTGATATAGAGTAACTGAAGCAAATAAAACATATTTGTACCTATGAGGTGGAAGAAAATGCATAAATTAACTTCATTATGTTATAAAACCATGACATATGTATGCTATGTTGTTTAAATTGATGAGTTACTTATGTCCTTATTTGCTTATCTGTAGAATTGAGATGATTAGGCAAAATGTTAATGATCATGTTATGAACTATGTAATTGATGATAATATTGGTGTGGAAAAGAGATTCATATACTTATTTGTGTTTATTCATCAAATTTATGTGCTCATTTGTGCAAGGATAAGGCTAATTTATAAAAGATAAAGATGAAATTTGTAAGGAAATAAGGATGACCAAAAGGTATAAGGATAATTATTTTTTATCTATGTAAGTTTCATTAAATTATTATTATGATGATTGACTTTAAATGCTTATTTATACCTAATAGCCTTATGTGATGATCTCATGGAATCAGTATGTGTAAATTCCATTTTTAAAGGTAGTTTAATAAGCCATAACATGGATTAACCATAAGTCAGTATATTTAAAAGTATCATATTTTGCCTTATAAGCAACTTGTTAAGTGATAGTAATGAGTTTTTCAAATATTATAATTATTTAAGTAAAATGCTATCTCATTAAGTTTCTAGATGTACTTTTCCAATATGTATAATTTTACATAATCAAATGGATGTTTCTTTTTAGGCATGATGTTTTCAAGGGTTTTAAATGGCATAGGTTTTAATGCATTTCTTGCCATCCTTCCAATTACTGTTATATATGTAATTTATAAAGTCATTTTTACTAACTATAGAAACATGTTTAGTTAATAGAGTTTAAGGTTGAGGCGTAAGGATTCTGTATTGCTTTTTTTTCACATTAATGTCATTAGTGATTTCAATTCTTAGCATCTACTATTAAAGGAAAAAAACTTGCAAAACTAAAACAAGGTCAAATACTCTTAATTTTTCATGAATTTTTTTAGTCTCATTTAATTTTAGATTATTTTTAAACCATTGATACAATGATATTTTTATTATTTTATTAAATATGATAACATCTCAAATGTTTGTAAACTATTGAAAAACTAACACTTGACACTCGTTAATATAAGAAAAATGTTATAATATATACATATGAACATACATATATAATATTATGTATGTGATAAATATATGTATATATGTATACTTCTAAAAAAGTTCGGATGTTACCTGATCCTAAATATTTACAATTATCTTTCAATATTTACATCAACAAGAGGCTTTTATATTTTTTGTTTAAGTTTTTAATTTTTTTAGTAATATCAATTTTTTAATTTTTACATAACTTTTTATAAGCCTTTATATCTTTGGTATAAGTGGGGATTTTGTTCTTCTTATTGTTAAAAGTCTACAATAATTAAGTTTTATTGCTTGGATGATTTTTTAATTAATAGATCCAAAAGTTATGATAAAGAACATTTTTCTTTTAGCATAATTTCTACATCATAAAATCTTGTTTCTCTTTTCATTAAGCTAGACAAAATATCAAAGAAGATTATTCTTTATTTGCTAAATAATATGTAAAGTAATCTTCATTATTTTTAGTCCAAATTATTGCAAAGGTCATTAAATTGAACTTTTCCTCCCCTAAATATGTAAAAATTGAGCAGAAGAATATCATGCCTTTTTTTTTTACTTTTATTTAAAAATAATGATGTTTACCTGTTGACTCAAGGCCTAATGTCGTAATATTGTTAGTCCTTTTCATTTTTATGGATATGCAAATTTTAATTTGAATCAGACATAAATAAACAAATAATGGAGACAGTCCAAATATATTGCTAAGTGCATAAGATTGTACAAGTAGTAATGCTAAGTCTCTAGCAGCCATGCTTGCGGAGCATCATATTAATAAAAGGTTATGCTGATGATAGACTTTGTACTTTGTAGATAATTGATTTGGATTTTAGTTTTAGTCATTAATTTTGTGTATACATTAAAAATTAAAACTTATACTATGGATAATCTATTTCTAACAGATGGAAAGCTATTTTTTTGTGCTATTTATAATTTAAAAATATTAGACTTTTATCATGTGTTAAATGTTAATCATGCATTACAAGTTTGTATTTTGATTTACTTCATTTGATTGTAAAAAATTAAAGGCTTTAACAACCATTATTTTTTATGTTTTGAATTTTTTTTACTAGTAACTTTTTTATTGATTTATTAACAAGCCAAAAATGGTTAAAAAATAATTTCAAGCCAAGCGTTTAGAGACAAATGTAAGAAAATAATGCCAATATTATTAATGGTGTGATAACATTTTTCTCGCCTTCAGGTATTTAACTTTTAGGTTAATTAAAAATTTATTAAATAAATTCATATAGATAATTTTAAGAAAATAAATTATAATTATATTTATATAAAATTAGTAGAATTAATATTATTGTTAAAATGTTTTAATACTAATTTGTATATAATTTCTTATAATAATTTCATGATTTAATCTTAACTATAATTTTATTTTTCAAGTAATACAGTGATTTAAAATTTTCTTCACCCGTGCATAGCATGAATGCAATACTAGTTAAAATGCTGAAGGTACCATTGGATGCCACTTCTCCTAATACGAAAATTATAATATTCAAAGTAAGGATTAATTTATTGGCTCGTTCAGTGACAATACTTTTGCTTTGATTTACCTCTTTTCTTTCTTTATAGGAATGATAATTCGTATTAGGTTCGTGTTATATTAAAAGTTAATGATAATTCAAATTATGTCAACCTAAACTTGACATAAAATAATAACCTGAATTAATTCATTTGTTAATATGTCAAGACAAGTTATCCATTTTAACTTATTTAATAATTTGAATTAACAAAATTTAGGTTATAAATTCATTTATAAAATTAAATTACCTATTATTTTTCAATAAAAATATATTTAATTATAGATTGAATACTTTATTGGAATTTTATTATTATTAGATTAAAATATCAAATTTATCTTTATATTATATTTAATTATTAAATATTTTTACTTTATTATTAGTCTCATATATGTTGGTCCATTTATAATTAAAACACATGTGAACCCAACCATAGCCCAAAAAGTACATACATCAGATTATCCTATTATATCTAAAATTGTCACTCTACGGCCCTCTCCATTGCACTTGCATATAGGGATCCAGCAATGCTGGATGATGCGGCTTTTAAGAGCCCAATTTAAGCTACGAACATTCCATGTCATGCACGTAACTTGAATGCAATAATTAGGGTTAATTGTGAGTAATTCAAAATTAATTCGTAAAAAGTTCTGTTCACTTTAAATTCAAATTTTAAAGAGTTAAGCTTAAATAAACTCGATTCGTTTAGCTTATTTATTAAAAGAGTTGAGTCTGAATTTTTTATTACTCGATTCAAATTATTTGTGAATCTAAACGAAATTAGTATAAAGTATATTTTTATTTTTCTTATATTATATATAATGTAAATATAAAAAATTCATTAAATTCTCTTAAACCTATTTAAACTTGTATAAGTTTATTTAGAATTGTTTAAACTCAAATATAACTTAAGTTTGAATTTAAACTCAAATACTTGGATTTAATTAGAAATTTAGAATAAGAAATTTAAAGTTTGTTTACATTCAAATAAGTTCAATTAAACTCATATTTGAATTGACAAACTCAATTTTTTAAAGTTTGATGAGTTCGAGCATATGGTCCGGTTCAACCTGATTGCACCCCTAATAATAATACAAAAATATAATATAATTGAAAATAACAGAAGATTTATTAAATAAAAAAATGTCAACAATTAAAGTCCAAATACCCACATCATCAACACAGAATACCTGTTCTAGCTATTCATTAATTGTGGAGGTAAAGGTGTCATTTGTTCTTTTCCTTTTGGGAAAATGTAAAATACAATTTTTAATTTTGAATGGTTAGGTTTTAATTTCTTTTAATTTTAAAAATTTAAAAATTATTTCTTTAAATTATATAAAATTTAAAATTAACATTTATTACTAACTTAATTTATCATTTTATCAAATCAAATTATATATAATTTTCTTAATAAATTTTCATATAAAAATTAATATGTTATAATATATTAATTTATCTTGTCATTTTTTGAAAAATAGTTTCTGTTATATAATTAGTACAAATTAGATTAGCTGAATTATATAATTAAGTGTGAAGATATAATGATAAATTAATATATTATAATATTATTATTCTTATTTAAAAATTTTAAAAAATCATATAATTTAATGAAATAGTAAGTTATATTTATAACGAGCACTAATTTTAAATTTTGTGTATTTTAAGATCGAAATTTCCAAATTTCTGAGAAATGACAAAATTCAACTACCTCGTAACTCACAGTGGAAGAAAGTATTTTACATTTATTTTAATTTCTTTTGGAAAAAAGAAGTCTTTTGTTGGTAGAAGAAGAATACTTTAATGATATGAGCTAGAGTAGGGACATCCATGCAAATTTGGTCAAAATTTTTAACTTTTTCCTGCATTTTTTTTTCAAAAAACTCATTTAACTCTCAAAAAATTAAAACAAAAAATTCATATAAATTTTATTTTATTCCCCTCACTAACATCCACCTAATTTCATCCCCGTAAAATATCATATGGATAATATAACTCTTTTGAGAAAAATAAAATAAACAAATTATTCGATAAGTTACTAATTCTAATAAAAGTGTCCCTTTTTATGCTATTAAGTTGGCATGAAATGTTAATTCTAAATTTTATATAATATAAGGGGATAATTTTGAACTTTCAAAACTAAAGAAAGTAAAATATATTTATCTAAAATTAAATGCTGTATTTTATATTTTTTTTCAAGAATAAAAAAAAACGAGGTATTCTGATTGTTACTGATGATCCAAATAAATTTACTTCTTTAGTTTTATTTTATTTTTTATTATTATTTAATAATTCTTTTATTGTTATCAACTATATCATGTTTTGATATTATTACATTCAAATTAAGCGCATAACACGCCATTTTGGAAGCTTAAATTCGGCATTCGGCTCTTAAAAGCCGGCTCGTTTAGCACTACTGATGAGGGTCTGCATGAAGATTCTCATGATCTTCCCTTCCATTTTTAAATTGAATCAAAATCCAAACGATCTTCCCTTCCATTTTTAAATTGAATCAAAATCCAAACGACTCACCGCATAATACTTAATTAGTTAATTTGAGCCATAACCAAGGACACGCGATCAAAATGCTTTCGGTCTCAGAAGTCTCCGACTCCTGGTTTACTTTAGAAAATCAAAGTCACGTTCAACTTTGGCTGTTTCATTTATGGGGTGTTGACCTTGATCCCCACTGACCAAAAGGATCAGACTGAGATGAGGAGAACAATTTAGAAGACAAAAGAAAACTTGCATAATCATTAACAACTAAGGCAATTCATAACGACACAAAGGACATGTGTTACATCTGTTGAGCCATTTTATGATACAATTTTGATGATAAAGATGAAGACAAGGGGGTGGCATTCGAATGCCTTCTACCCCAGAAATCTCCTCCAAACATATACAGCAAACTTGCGCTGTCATTGATGTTTCAACTCTGACCTTTTCCAAGTTTTCAATTGAGTTTTGGCTTGCTGGTCTTACCTTCAAAACATCATCAGCGTCACTGTCTTGGTCATCCACCAAAACCAAGTCAAAATATTCCTCTTGCAGTGTAAATCCCAGCACCATCTCTTCACCTCGAGCATTCAGACCAACAATTGGTGCTCTCAAAGGCCTTTCATGGTTAAAAACCACTGTGTCGGTGGCCATATTTGTTTTGACTGAGAGATAGAGAGAGTTCCTCCTGAGGGATTTACCCGTTGTAACATGAGAGTCCTCTTGGTGTTCTAATTTTATGGACCGAGTCAGGCAAATACCTAGGATTAGGAGTTTCTAGAAGGACTAAACTTTCTTCCGGGGTTCCCTCAACTCAATTACTTAGGTGATGAAGAGTTTCATAATTGACTTTAGGTGGCCAAATCTCTAATTGGGTATTGGGTATTTAAGTGGATGCCATTTGGTTTATTCGTGGCAGTGAGAGCGCGGGACACATACACAGTCGGATCGGAGAGAGAAATGGGAAAGAGTAGAATTTTGGTGATTGGGGCGACGGGGAATCTGGGCTACGAGATAGCCAAAGCAAGCATTGAATTTTCGCACCCGACATTTGCTCTTGTCAGGGACTCCGCCTTCTCTGATCCGACCAAGTCTCAAAAGCTTCAGTTTTTATCTGATTCTGGAGTTACCCTTCTAAAGGTTTGGCCTTCTCTTTCGATTCCTTATTAGCAATGTCGTTTGAATTCCTATATTTTGTGTTTTGTTTGATTTTCTTTATTTACTATTCCATTTGAGTTGTCTGAGCTCACGGTTCCCTATTGCTTTTGCTTAAGGGTTCGCTCCATGATGAAGCGAGCCTGGTTGATGCCGTCAAACTCGTCGATGTGGTGATTTGTGCTGTTTCTGCTACAGATATTCTGAATCAGAAGCTTCTTATCCAAGTTATCCAACAAGCTGGCTCTATCAAGGTCATCTATTGGTACCATAGTAATTTGCTGTCGTTCTTCTTCTTTTTCTGATCTGTGTAGTGGTTTGGAAATGTTCTGGGGTTTAAGTTCATTTTAAGAACAATTAGAAATCAACTTGAATCCTGTGTCTACTGTCCTTCAAGTTTGAGCTTGGAGTTTTTCTCCCAAAAACAAATCGATTTTGAAGGCCTCTTACTTGAAACGTCTCTGTGATTCTGAAAATGTAGTTGAAAGATGAAGCCTTTGTGGTTTTGCAGTTTTAGATCTAGCATCAAAGACAGGAACAAGATTATATTTTGTGTTTATGTTCATTAAGAATTATGGATCATATTAGTTTCTAGGCTAAAGAATTCTGATCCTTACCCAATTGTGGATCTTCACTTAAAATTTTGGGGGGCAAAATATTTTTATGAGGAGCCAAATGAATCATGTGAAGGAACTTTTCAAATATTATATCATTGTATGATATTAATACATGTTATTAAAAATTGTAAGGGAAATGCCCCCCCATGTTCCGCTGCTGTCCTTCCCAATATGCTTGCGTGCTCATTGGGAAAGTATTTGATACTTGTTGTGTTGAATTTTAGGGATTTCTGCTGGTTGAATTTATAAACCCCCCCCCCCCTTTTTTATAATGTTAGAAAGTGACAACCTTATGGTTTTTATGTAAACTTAAATAATATGAACAAATTCAAACTCTGTATAGAAACATGCCAGGTTTTGCAACTTTATCAATAAAGTTTGCAACACACAAATGTTCTTATATAAAAAGGGTTATAATGTAAACCAAAAAGAAATTGTAGAAAGTTATGACTCTTCTCAATTGAAGCTGCATAAAATGTGTGTGTGTGTGTGTTATCATCAAAACGTACCAAGGCAACTCCTTGTTTTGTGTATTTTTAAATAATTTTCTGTTGGTTGTCTACTGATGCAGAGGTTCATACCGTCTGAATTTGGAGCAGATCCGGACCAGGTTCAAATATCTGATTTTGACAAACTTTATAGTTTCTATGCACGAAAATCTGAAATCCGGCGTCTTTTGGCGGCTGAAGGCATTCCTTATACAATAGTCTCCTGCAATTTCTTTACAAGCGTATTGCTTCCTTCACTTGTTCAACCAGAGTTAAAGGCACCTCCCAGGGATAAGGTCACAATATACGGTGATGGAAATACAAAAGGTGAGCTTGATCAAGAATACATCGTCAATGTTTATTTGGCAACAAATCATTCTACTTGCGCACATGAAATGATTTGAGTCATTCTGGCTCCACTTGTTACGATAGAGAACTACCTGACTTAGATTATGACATTTGCATAGCACAGTTATATGTAGATAAGATATTTTTATGGGGATTGATCAATTAATGGTTTGTTTTCAGGTGTCTTTGTCAAGGAAAGTGATGTTGCGGCCTTCACTATCAGTGCAGTTGATGACCCTCGCACCAATAATAAAGTGCTGTACTTAAGGCCCCCAGGAAATGTTCATTCTATGAATGAGTTGTTGGAGATGTGGGAAACCAAGATTGGAAAGAAGCTTGAGAAATCCTATGTATCTGAAGAAGGGGTTCGCCAGAAAATTAATGGTATGATTTTCCTTTACCTTCTTTTTTTTTTTTGGCGTGTGTGTGCATGCGTGTGAATCAATCTTGCCGCTTATTGTCAGTTGACTTGGAGGAAGAATGAAGAATGCTATACCATTATGGAAACTGTGAAGTATTTTATTGATTTACTACTCAAGATATGCAATTTTTGTGCATTGCAGACAGCCCATTTCCGGTGAACTTGTTCTATCTCTTCATATATTCTGCTTTCATAAAGGGGGATCACACTTACTTTGATATTGACCCATCCTCTGGTGTGGATGGCACAGAACTGTATCCACAGCTGAAATATACCACAATCAGTGAATATTTGGACACTCTTCTTTAGGCTTACAGCATGTGCAATGCACATATTACTGATCATTTTCACTCCGTCTCATTTCTTTGTCTGCAAGCAAAAAATTGACTCAGATTGATCGAGGCTGGATAAAGAATTGAAGTACCGATTCCTTGCTATGGTTGCGGAGATAGGTAGAAATTCATGTGTAACTGGACTGCTTCATTGTCACGGAAAAGATGAATTTGTATTTCAGATGATGTGCCTTTCGTTTGCCAGCTGTGTTAATTTCTTCTTATTGTTTCCATAGGGTGTTTCGAGCTGCATTTGATACGTAAAGTTTCAGTGCATCTGATCCTTCCCCTGTCCTGAATGCAATATTTCCTTTGAGAATAAAAAAATTGCTGCAGTTTCAACTAAATATTGATTCAAGTTCTTTGTCCATGTATGGATGCTTTTATCGAAGTTTGAAAACTCTTTGAAAAAGCTGCTACATATACTATTTGGAAAAGTTCTCCAGTTATTGATATTTATTGTACAAACTATATGATTGACAGCAAAAGTAGAATTTTTTTCTTTTTGGGTCATTAAAAAGGTGCAGAAATTAACAACATATAAGTGATGAGTCCACAATCTTCCATTCCTTTGGAGCCCATTTTGGCTTAAAATGAACCAAATGGGCAGCATAGGGTCCGCTTGGAACTGCTTTGACATAAATTCAGATAGGGAAATGTTTATTATACATTTTTTTTTGGAGTGTATTATGTATTCCTCTCTAATAAATTTGTTAGAAGGAAGTGACCGTCTAATGAATTTAGGGAATGATAGTAGCACTACGCATTTTAACATCTCATCTAAACGTTTCGCGGATTTTGGTAATTTTCATCCAATGAATACACCCTCTATAAGAAACATTAGACATTGTGTATAATATAAAGTGAATTAGTGGTGGGTAAATCAAATAACCTATAACATTTAAGTGTAATTATAAGTGAATTAAATTAAGTATTTTATAATGCCAAAAAATTTTAGCTTTTACTCTTTAAAATTTAGTTCAATTTTGAATTTTGTTATTATATATTTTTCTTATAATTAGATTGTAGAATTTAATTTAATTTGTAATTAATTCTAGCATAATTAATTTAGAGATTTTCACTTATAATTGTCTGTGTTTTGTCATTTTGTGCAATTACATCAATACATAGATATAAAAAAAATGTTAAATAAATCACAAAATTTAGTAAAAGAATCAAGAATTATAACTCGAATTGCGCACTTTTGTCGTTTTAGTAGCTTTTGTTTCCATTATATCTGTATAAATATCTTCTTCAAATTACAATAATTTGTTATTCTAATTAATAGCTTTTCATTATTATGTCGCAATTTACATAACTATATAAGTTTACAAAACGTTAGTCATATCATATAAGTTTGCCCATATTTGATAATTGTAGGAAAAAATTTCTAGTGTTGTGGTTGAAAATCTTCAAATTAATGCGTGTGGGGAACAAATTACAATTACAGAATGAAAATAAACTCAAAAAACTTGATTACAAGGAAAAGAAGTATACAAATGAAATTATAAATTAAAATAAACTATCAGAATTAAAATTTTAATTTAACCATACATGTGTAATTAATATCATGTGATGCCTACCTGGTTAGCTTTCCTTTAAGGATTGTTTAACCCGAGCCATTAGTGGGCATCGGGCAAACGCCTTAGAAAAAAAACTCCTAACCTTATGGAGAAAGGATTCCTTAACCAAAGGTTAAAGAATCTTTCTCTCCACCCGTAGCCTGCAAAGGCGAAGGGAACTGCAGCTAAGGCTTGTAGCTAGTAGTAAAAGAAGCTTTCCTTCCCTTTAGCTATGTAGCTAAGGCTTGCAGCTAGTAGTGGTATAAAGACTTTATGGACCACTAACTAAACCTAAAATGAACTAACAAAACTAACGAAATAGAGGTATTTGTTGTATCCCGTATGGAGCCAGCGTCGCTTCGGTCGGCTTGTCCCGCAGCTACTAGGACGGTAAGGCCTGCTAAATACTCCCCCACAATTGGAGCCCTGACCAAACCAGTCACAGCCTTCTCGTCTTGTTTGGTCATCGGTAACTAGTATTTGTTTAATAATAAATATGAAGAAAATAACTTTTTATTTTAAAAAAAAATATTTTCCTTCATTTCTAAGTTTCTATTTTTTTTATTATTAATGTAAATAGCATATTATTCCTATATTAATATGTATACAAATTGTATTTTTTTTAGAAAAAAATATTTTTCTACGAAACCCCGAACCTTAGTAATCAAGTTTTTAATCTTTGGGGGCCTATGTATTTTGTGTTATTAAGTGAAAACATAAGAAAGTCTTTTCACTTAACACCTGTTTCCTGTGAAAGTCCTTTGAGGAAATGCTGTCTGGAAAATTTAACCCAAAAAAAAAGAAAAAAGATGCAATTGTGGTGACTAGCATAAAATTCTTGATATCATAAGCGCTAAATCAATCTAAAACCTGTTAGAATTGTATGCATTTTTTCGACAGGATTTGCTCGTAATTTAAATGAATTGAGATCATTATTTTTAGTATATTTTTAAATAATAAAATTTATTTATAAATAACTTAAAATTTTTTATTGAAATGAAATGAATTTAATTTAAAAAAAATTATTCCAAACGAAATAAGGGGTGTTATTTTCACGGAGCCATGGAATCTTTGTAATGGCTTTCGTATAGTTTGGAATTGCACGGCTGAGCTGAGCATCATGCGAGTGAAGATGGTTTTAGAGAGAGAGAGAGAGAGAGTATCCACAAAACTAGATAAAAAAAATATAATGTTACGGAGAATTTAATTTTTTAAAAAATTGAGTATTTTTTATTATTTATTATCTTTTTTTTTCAATTTTATAAAATAAATTAAAAATAAAAATAAAAATTTTAATACATTAAATATAATTTAATAATAACAATATTTTGTTAGAAGTATGAATTAAAATCACAAAAATATGAAATTAATCATAATAAATTATGAGCGTACTTGGAGCATAACTTGATAAGGCCATGACTGATCTGAATGATGATGAGTAGAATTACAACCTACTTCGCCCCTTAGGTTATCCAGATAGAGAGAAAAGAGAGAGAAAATTTTAGAAGAAGGTAATCCTTATTTTTCAGAGTGTTCAAATAATAACCCTGATCTCTCTATTTAAGGTCAGACTTGTGATAGGAAACTACTGACCACTAAAGGGCTGTAAGTTGGGACCTCTACCCATATGGGCTTATGCATGATCCAACCTATCATGGATTATACACATTAAACTAAGGCCCAATCTGTTCTATACTTAATGTTAAAATACAAAACTAATTACTTAAATAAATATTTCAATAATTGATTAATGCTAATCCATACAATATTTCTAATAAAATTAATTATTTTATTTTTAAATATAACAACCTCTTTTAAGAATTCAAGCACATCAAGGCATTACCCCAAAAGAAAAGGGAACTTTATCTCTGATCATCCGCAGAGGTTGCCCCATTTCCATGCACGCTGTATCATTTGGTAACCCTTCCGTGGTCCCTTCTGTCATATCGGACGTAATACGGGGATGATCCCTTCATGCATTTTAATAAGACAGCAACCTATGCCCCAACACTTGTGTTTTCTAGTACTTTGGAACTTCTTTCTAAGAGAATCTCTCATCTTAATTGTAAGAACATCTCAACTCAACCATCCTTAGAAACTTCACTTTAAATATAACAAAGCAGAAGCCCAAAATTTCGAGATAAATGAGATTTCCTTTTTCTTGATGATAAGAACTCCGATGAAACAACATAACATTTTTTTTTCTCCTGTAATCCCGGTCCATTTGTTTCGAGTCGTGCTACTTACATAATCAAACTGATCCGCATTAATCTCATCTTGTAATAAGAGTTGAAGTCTCAATTGCATTTGAAGTTTCCTTTCCCTTCATAAAGTGAGACAATGTGATCATATAAATAGTTTTTGCTTTTCCCCTTGTTTGAATGGAAATGCTCTTATTGGTAGAACTGGATCACAAATTTTTGAGATGCTTGAAAGTTATATTAATTACTCTACTTGCATAATAAGATTTTTTTTTTTAAATCATAACATATACACAGAAAGTTTTGGGTTGGATTCTTAAATATGATAAAAAATAAAATTCTTAAAATAATAATAGATGTTATTGCACTACTAAAATATTGGCTAAAGTATTGGCTAATAATAAGAGATTTTGCATTCATATGGTCTATTTATCAATGTCCCAATCAACACACTACCAGTCAGTCCCAAAAGATGGCTTTGAGAAGGTCCCCTAAGAGGGTCTTTGTGCTCTGTCTCTCTCAAGCATGTTTGCCCTGTCGTCCTGCTTCATCTACCAATATGAGCAGTAGCTTTATCACTCGATCAAAGCAAAAAAGCTCAGCTTTCTGCTATTAGCTTCTTACAAGTAACATAGCCTTTTCTTTTTGGCATCTTTTTAATTTTCTGTTAGTGATTTGGATTCAAAGGGTTATAAGTGGAAAAGATATAAAAATCGGAGCACTATTTTGCCTTTTTACTTTGAGTTGTCCACTTGATAATTTTTTGTATTACTGCATTGTTTGCAAAATATGTAAGAGGTTAAAGAGCAATGCAGTTGAATTCAATTCTATGATCCCGTATCCACCCTTAAATTGTCATAAACTAATCATTGCATTAGTTATATTGTAATTTGGATGTGCAAAAGAAGGTGATTGAAGTAAACATGTACTAATCCGATCTTATTTATGCCATTAAGTAAGTATACAAACAATATATACTGTTGAACTCAAAAGACTAAAGAATCTTGACAAGAGCCATCTCGGATGATATGCTCATCCAATAAATGTTAATACAAGATTTGGTTTTACATCTCCATCTTTAGATTGCTGGCTTCAATTGCACCTGCAAGTATTAAACATTAGGTTTAGAATTTATATCATCATGAAGCGACATTCTAGAACTCTTTTCTAACACTAGTAGACAAAGTAATGTTAGATATGCTCATTACCACATAAAATATCTAACTTATTTGTTGAATTGTCAAAATTTAAAACATGTGAGATAAGTGAATAAATGGAAAATTCTCTCAAATATTTGATTAGTAATAATTTGTGAATAAAAGTAAGAGAATATAACACTTGTTTTAAACACACATTATGTTAATTTTTTATGTGGGTACTAATAATATTCTAAATAATAGATTAACTCAAACTTAGTTGATCTAATCTTAATTATTATATTTGACTCAATTCATCTTCAATAAATTTGATCCAATTTATTCTCATTCTAACAGATAAATTATAAAATAATTCAGTTCAGTTCATTTAACTCAACCTCAACTAATTCATGTAATTTATCATCCTCCACTTACTCGCTTTTCCTAACAATTGAAACCACAATGCCTTATTACCTAAAGTAGAACTCACATTAAGATAAATTACTTTAACTATCAATCTGTGTATACTTTTCATTGACCCTTATAGTCATTGAAGCCTATAAGAAGGTTAAGGTATGCTCACTTTTTTTAATGAATAGGGATCTCCTACTGTTATTCCGCCTCAATCAAACACCAAAGTAGGCATTAGATTGTACTTGTGGACCACTTTCACCATATGCCTTTTAACATTTCTTCCTTGTACAAGTAACTTATTTGATTGAATCTATCCATCGGATTGACCAGATATCTCAGTAGACTACTTTCATCATGTCTTTGACATTTCTTCCCCGTGCAGGCAACTTATTCGACTGGATATCTTAAAAGACATCAAATACTCATTCTAGGTGAGGAAGTAATGGAAAAGGGAATGAAGAAGACAGAAGAAGGAAAATTTTT
The DNA here is from genome assembly GCA_020226215.1 of Sindora glabra. Lineage (NCBI taxonomy): Eukaryota > Viridiplantae > Streptophyta > Magnoliopsida > Fabales > Fabaceae > Sindora > Sindora glabra. The sequence continues at coordinate 1,377,283 of CM035225.1, forward strand.
TGCTCAATGGAGTTGGGACTGAATAATAAACGGGCCCCTTTGAGAAATTTCTCTTGATTTTATTGAAGGACCCAATATTCCTATGCATTATCATCAGTTCCTGTGCGGCTCTCATCATATCTCTATCATCAATTACAATCCACTCTACTTTATTTCTACTTTCAACTTTCAACTTTAGAATATCAGGCTAAGGTAAAAACAAAAGGTGATTTGACAAGACAAAAACTTTTAGTCAGTTACCTGTGAATAGCTGAAAAGGAAAGGATGAAGTTGAACCTGCTTGATCAAAACTCCCGGGGTAAAGGTTTTGCAAATCAGCTTCCCAAGTTGTGGAGGGTAGAATCTGCTGCTGCGCAAGTAATGTAAATACAATTATTTAAGTAAACAAAACTGGTAAGTGATAAAAAGCAAAGATTAGGAGATTCATTTACAAAGAAACTTACAGCAAAACAAGATGAGTCCATAAAGATTTCGGGCATGGACGCAGGATCACTGATGCTCCTCCTAAGCCCCCCATCAGCAGCATTTATCCCCGTATCTATTCCACTGCATGAAGCCATTTGTTGTGCTGGATTGAATTGAAGATAGGCAGTGTTAGTCATGTCTGTTGACATCCCTATGGCTGGAAGACTCGGTGCAAATGGAGGACACATCTGAAAGGGATCGAGTAGAAGAAATTCCAGTAAAATTACACAGAAAAAGAATCATGAAGTTCTGATGATGCTTGAATTTTCCTTACCTCTTCGGAAAACGGATCATTGATGTTCAAATCAAGGTCCGGATTTAATGCTGCTAATTTCATCGACAAGAACTGCATATGATGAATAAGTCACATATTTTAATTATCCCAACAGACTAAGTTGGCCAATAGATAAGCCTTCAGACAAAGAATGAAATGGGTCTAATGATCTAACTCACCTCTACTTGTTTTTGAAGAGATTGAACGTAGTTGATAATCTCATCAAGCATTCCAGCTTTGCCTGTAATTTGGTTACAACCTGGTACTAAATCTCGCAAATACTTCATTCTCTCGCTAATTTTTTCTCTTCTCGCCTACGTTAAAACAGAACAACCATTTCCTTAAGTTCACATCCAGTGACAAAATCAACAGAGGGAGCAAAAAACCGTTGATTTCAACTCACTCTTTCAGCTAAACTATGGCTATCGGTGGCTTGTCCGCGTCGAGCTCGGACATGAATGTAGTCAGGCTTTGGAACCTCGGAGGCTTTAGAATTCTCCTTGGAATTGTCTGCAGAAGTATCTCCGCCATTTTTGTTACTGGTCGTTGTGTTCGTGTGGTTCTTAGTGCTGGTTTCCTCTGTAATTTTGGATTCCCCAGCTTCCTCAGCACGCACTTTGATCCTCTTGTCTTTGTTTTCATTTTGTGCTACAACCTATGCATAACATGCAGGCGACAGAATTCCAATCATTAGTTTTCCTTTGAAATCACAGGAAAAATGGAAAGATAACAAATTTAATAACAGTTCTGGGACTTCGAAAACCTTGGGATTTTTAGCCTTGTCAACTTTCCTCCTCTTGGAGCTTTGTCTTCCACTTGCAGAGCTCAACTTCTCCAATGGTATAACTGACTCTCTGCCGTTGGAGTAGGAAACTGCCGTTGCCGCCGCAGACGGTGGGAAGGTGGAAGGGGTTGAGATTGCAGAATTCACGTCGAACCCAGAAGACCCGAATTCCATAGTTGGCATATGATACTTGGGCAACTCGGGCCCCCCATTTCCCGAAACCGGGTCGGGTTTCATGGACCGAGGAACCACGTCGCCGAGAAAGGAATCGCTGGCGATGATGGAAGAATGAAATTGCAGAGAAGAGAAGGCATCGTTAAACCCAGTCGCAGCAAGAAAATAGCCTCGTTGTGGTTGATGTTGTTGATGGTCTTGTTGGGAATTCATCATCCTTACTGCCCCTTGCCTTTGGAGGAGAGTCATGTCGGAGCAGTTCCCTGTAAGATTGCCGGAATTGTTGAGACAGTGGAACATATTGGTATTGGGTAATGTAATTTGCTACTAAATGAGAGGGTTATAATGAAAAAGAGTCGGGCAGAAGTAGTTGGTCATGCCCAGCAACAGGAAGCTCCTGTGAGAGGAATGCAGAGAGCCGTGGAAAACAGAGGAGACAGAGACAGAGCGTGAAATGTAGTAGCGAGGGAGAAGAGGGTCCACGGCCTGTATATCTTCGTCCGAAATACTCCCGTATGTAATTTTTTTTTCTTAAAATAAAAAGATATCTTTCAAAACCATTTCAAAAAAAATTATATTAAAGAATTATTTTTATATTTTATTAGATTAAGTTATTTTTTAAATTTAATATATTATTATTTAATTTTTATCCTCTTTTAAATAAATAAATAAATTCATAATCTACTAGTATATTATATTCGATGCTTATCTTAACAAATTTATAATTATTTACTTTTTATTCAAATATATTCTATATTTATAATAGATTATTTATATATGTTCATATTATAAATTATTATAGTAATTTTGTATATTTATCTAATATTATTATAATTATAATGCTCTTATAACTATATATTTTATATTTATAGTCGCTTTATTTAACTAAAATTAATTTAATTTACAATAATAATATATTTGGCTTTTGCATTATAAATATATTTTTAAAATTTTTTTATAACACTATCCTTTCGTATTTTTAATTAAAATTAATAATTATTTCAATAAATTTCTCATTATATTTTAAATCACATTGAACTTTAAGTTATTAATTTTATAATATTATTAATATTCTTATTAGTTAAGATTTAAAATATACTAAATTTAAAATTATTTTTAGGTAGGATATTTATATAATGTAAAATAATTACTTTTTATTTATATATATTTTATATTCTTAATAAAATATTTGTATATATTCATATTAAAAATTATTATAGTGTTCATGCATAATAAGTTATAATATTTTTATTAGTAATTTAAAATATGTAAATTTAACAAGATTGAATATCAAATCTTTTATATTTTAATTTTTATTTTATTATTAATTTTAATTTTTTATATTAAATTTTCTATAAAATAAAAAATTTATAAAAAAAACTAAAATGAAAGAGTAATATATATTTATATTTTTAATTATATAAATTATGTTAATTTTATAAATTTTTTATAATATTTATTTGTGAAATATAAAATATGTGTATATATATATTAATCTTAATTTTAAAAAAATCCCGTAGGAGCTGAGCTGATGTCTCTAAAGCCAAAGCTACTTTCTGAAAAAACTTGCTAAAATGAGATAATGGGATCCGCAAATTATTAGAGAGAGACGATAGCTGAGAAGAAGAGAAACGTAGGACGAAGTAAGAGAGTACGGTTAACAGCAGTATTACTTGGGTGGGGGCCACAGGCCAAATTCCAAGTCCTTAAAGTTACAAAATTGTCAAGAATGGATGAATCCAACCTTACCAAATAAATCAATAAAAAAATTGGTACGTTGTATTAGTTTTAGATGGATTGCCTTAAACTGAATGTTTAAAATTAGACTATATTTTAATAGAATTTTTTCTAAATCACTCCTGAATTTCTCATAAATAATTTAATGCGTTTGCATTCTGATAATTACCTCTTTTCAATATATAAGAAAGCTTTTCTTTAAAGGTAAGAGAAAATTTTCTACAATCTACTCTCACAACTACACGACCAATATGTTTTTATAAAAATTGAAAAGTTTAAAATTTTTCATTTTTTTAATAGAAATCTTATGCTGCAATCCTGTTTCTTTTACGAAAAATCCTAAAATAAAATAACAAAATATTATACATAAGATAAGACAATTGGCTTACAAGTATTGCCTTCTAAATTAAACTTGAACTAGTCACGGCTAGTATTTAATAAAATAATAATAAATTTGTAAAAAATAAATATAATAATTTATTTATATGAAATATATTATTTAATTTATAAAAAGGAATAAAATTTAAAAATATAAATTGTGTATCTCTTTATTATTTTTAAATTTTATTATACATAATTGATATAATTATGTCACAGTAAAAAATAATAATAAAATGAAAGAATATTTATATTGTATTTGATATGATAAAATAAGAATAAGAATAAGAATGAAAATAGAATAGAAAAGTATTTTCATAATTATACTTGATAAATGAAAATAATATAGTAATGGAATGAAGAATGAGTATTCAATGATAATAATATTTTTAATAAAAAATATAATTTTATTTAAAAATATACCTTTAGTATCTAATATATAAATAGATTTTATATCACCACTTAATAATATATTATTACATAGTAAGAAAATTACTAATTTTTTTTACTTTTTGTCAAAAATTTTAGTTCTATTTATATTATAATGCATAAAATCTTCATATACACTAATTAAATAAATAATTTTAATTTTAAAATAAATAAAATTAATTTAAATACATACGACATTATTAGATTGATTAAAGTAGTATTATTTTTCAATAATCTTTATATCAATGTATTTGAATATACATTTTTTTAAATTTTACATTCAAATAAAAAACATAAATTCAAAAGTAAAAAATTATACATAATATTTTAATAAATAATTTTTCTTAGTTTATTTATAATTTCTTATCAATTTTGCATTGATGAATTCATTTATCTCCTTAAAAAAATAAAATAATAAAATAATTATAAAATATTTAAAATATTTTTATAAGAAAGATACATGTAAATCATATTTAAAGAAGAATTCATTTTAAAGAAACTTTTTCAACAAACGTAGGAAAATAATATATAATATTAAGAAAATATTAAAAATTTTATAAATTAATTTAATTTTTATCATAAATATTTTTATTACAAATAGAGAATCTAATTTGCTCATTCAATTTATTTGTTTTATATTCCATTTTTAACTTATGTAAAATTTTTATAATAAAAATATTTACAAATGATATTTAAAAATGAATTTGATTTAAAATATTTTCTCTGATAAATATAAATAATTTATTTATTGATAGTGTAAAGAGTAGTACATATATAATGGGAAAAAATATAAACTATGAACTTAATAACTAATTAATATTTTTTTCAATTAAATTTATTAATGCTTACATCATATATTTTAATAAATAACTTCCACTTAAGGAAAAAATTATCATATATTATACCATTATTAAGAAAAAAACACTAATAATATAAATAATTTTCATTTTATAATAAATCAAATTGAATTAGATGTACATGACATCATTTGATTAATTAAAATAGCATCATTTTTAAGTAATTTTATATAAATGTATTTTAATATATGTTTTTTTTTTCAAATTTTACATCCAAATAAAAGCAAAAAATATGCAATTAATTAATTTGTTGTTAATTTTTATTTAAAGTGTTAATTTATTTTAAAAAATTAATAATTTATAAATAAAATATATCATATTATATTTATACTACTTGATAATATTAGTGTTTAAATTATATACAATTTGAAGGTACTAAAAAAGGGAGAAAATATAAAAAGATGAGAAATAATATATGAAGTAGAAAATAATAAGAAAATAGGATATTTAATGAATTAATTAAATTATTTAACTTATTTAAGAACTATTATAATAAATATATAATATGATGTATCTATACTACTTAGAAATATTAGTATTTGAACTTTAAATATCAAGGATGAATAAAAAAAAGAGAAAAATATTTTGACCTCCCCTCAAAAGTATTAAAAATTTACATAAACCTCCCCTCTCAAATATTAAAAACCTATACAGATCTCCGCTCTATTTTCGAAACCCACACAAATCTTCCATTTTAAGTATTAAAAACTTGCACAAATCCCCTATCTGTTTTCTCAGACCTCCCCTATTTTAAAAATAAATATATAATTTTTTTCAATTATTACCTAAAACTTCTTTTTTATTATTTTTCATGAGCAAATTATAAGCAAATCATTATAAATGTAATTATTTAATTCATAAAAAATTAAATCTAAAAATGCATTAAATTCATACAAATTAAATGTAATTATTTTTTTAGATTATACAAATTAAATGCAATTATTAACTATAAGTTTTAAGATATATTAAATATATATTATAATGAAATTATTAAATTAAATGTAAATATTTTTCAATTAATTTTAAAATTTAATTACCAAAATTTTTAAAAATATTCAATAAAACTTGGGATGTAATTTTTTAAAAAATAATTATTTATGATTTGGAATAAATAAATTTTTAGCATTTAAAATAACAATAAATAATTCATTTTTCATTCAAAGTAATTATATTATTAGCATTATAATTTATCTAAGACACAATAAACTAATAAAGTATAAAAATACACAACTATTGATTTTTTGGTGAGTAAATTATTAATTTTTAAATCTTATTGAATAAAATCTAAGCTACTTAATAAAATTTTACACTTAAATTTATATAATAAAGCAAAATAATATAACTATTTAATATTTAAGGTAAATAATTATTCAAAATATTTAAAATCTCAATAAAAAATTTATTTTTTAAATAATTATTCAAAACATTTTCTCATCATTGTAAGAAAATTATTTCTCCAAAAATATGAAGGTTGTATTAGGTGTACAATGACTAGAAAAAATTTATATTTTTAATGTAAGAAATCAGTTCTTGTAAAAAAAAATTATAAGTGTAGGTGTGAAAATATTATACATTAAAAAATTATATTTTTAATGTATATTTACTAGAAAATTATTTTTCCAAAAATTTGAAAATTATATTATGTGTATAGTTACTAGAAAAAAATTATATTTTTAATGTGAAAAATCATTTATTGAATACAAAAGAATTAAAATCATTTATTCCCAATAATAAATAATTATTTTTTTAAAAAATTACATCCCAAGTTTTATTGAATATTTTTTAAAATTTTAGGCAATTAAATTTTAAAATTTATTGAAAAATATTTACATTTAATTTAATAATTTTATTATAATATATATTTAATATACCTTAAAACTTATAGTTAATAATTGCATTTAATTTGTATAACCTAAAAAAAATAATTACATTTAATTTGTGTGAATTTAATGTATTTTTACATTTAGTTTTTTATGAATTAAATAATTAAATTTATTATAATTTGCTTATAATTTACTCATGAAAAATAAAAAAAAAGGATTTTTAAGTAATAATTAAAAAATAAATTTTATATTAAAAATATATTATACTTATTTTTAAAATAAAGGGAGGACTATGTAAGTTTTAAAAATAAATAGGAGGTCTGTGTAGGTTTCAAAAATAGAGAAGAGGTCTATATAAGTTTTTAATATTTGAAAGGGGAGATCTGTGTAGGTTTCAAAAATAAAAGAGAGGTATGTATAAATTTTAAAGATAAAAGGGAGGTATGTGTAAGTTTTGAAAATAGAGAAGAAGTTTATGTAAATTTTCAATACTTGAAGGGAGGTCAAAGTATTTTTCTTATAAAAAAATAATAAAAACATACAATGAAGTAGATAAAATGAAAAAACAAAACTTATGAAATATAAAGCCTTTTCAAAATCCTCTCATTGATATGTATTTATTTTCACATATAGTATTTCAAATTTGATACAAACAAATGTTGGCAAAATTTAATTAAATAATTTTTTTTAAAATTCAAATATTGTTATTAAAAATATAATATGCAATTAATAGATTCAATTAATAATTTTTATATTAAAATTTAATTTATTTAAAATATTTAAAAATTTTAAAAATAAAATACATATTATTGTATTTATAATACTTGATTTCTCAATTATAAGTAATATAAGTGGACATAATGTTATATCTATAATAGTTAATAATATTAATTCTGAGTTAAAAGTAACAAAAGTAGACATAAAAAATAAGAAAAGATAAAATGAAACAAATAAAAAGAAGAAAAATAGCATCTAAGTTATAAAGTAATAACAATTAAAAATAAAATATTTAATAAAATAAATTAATTTAATTAAGTAAAAAATTTTACTTATCTAAAATATTTTATTTAAAAAATTATATTTTATTAAATTTATAATGTTCAATATTACTTAAATTATATAATAAATAATATAAATGAAAATAAAAAGCATAAAATTAAAAAAAAAAGGCAATCTGGGACAGTTGTGGGCGGTAAAATTTTTTTCCTAAGCCCAACACGTGTCCCAATAAAAATTGTCAGAAAAACACTTCTTTCTTAATATAGTATAGACTAACTCTTTTAATCCGTGCAGTACATGGAATTTATTATTTTCTAATATAAACTAAAAATAATTAATTAATATATGATAAAAAATTATAAAAGTTTGAAAATGTAATTTTTTATATTTCCTTTATAATTATTTATTCAAATTTATAGATAATAAAATTTTTAAATGTAATATAAGAGTTAGAAAATATGATGTGTAGTTAAATAATTTGATTAAATTATATTTTGAACTTATGTAAAAATTTTTTATAATAAAAAATTTTGTATTACTTTCATATTATTCAGTGAATTGATATCTCAATTATAATGAATATTAATGAATAAAAAATAGAAAAAATGTAGTGAAGTTGATAAAAAGAATAAAAATAATGTGTGAACTATAAAAATTATATTTAATTTAAAATATAGTATTTGATAATTGATATGAAAATTTTTAAAATTTTAAATGAATAATCTTTATTTTATACTAATTTGTTAAATTTTTATTAAAAAGTAAAACATTTAATTATATAATTGAATTAATACTTTCTAAATTAAAATTTTAAGTTGTTTAAAATATTTTTTAATAAAATTAAATATACTGTACATATATATTTAAACTATATAATAATATTAACATCTAAGTTTATTTTTTATAATGATAGAAGTGATAATCTATTTAACATACATATATGACATTTTGAAATTAAAATTTAGACATGATGAAGAGTAAAACCTTTATGATAATATTATATGTAACTGCACCACTAAGTTACTAGTATATTAGTGTCTAAATTGTAGATAATAAAAATGAACATGAAAAATAGAAATAAAATAAAAATATACAATATAACAAATAAAAAAAAGAGAAATAATAAGTGAGTTGTTAAGTAATATAAAAATTAAAAATAAAATAAATAAATAATTAATTCACTTCAATCAAATCTTCAATTTATTCAAAAGCGAAAGGAATATAAGAATAAAATATACTATGTTATATCTAATTTCCCAATTATATTAGCGTATAGGTAATAAAGAACACGAGTGATACTAAAACAAAGAAAAGGATAGAAATATATAATGGAACAAATAAAATGATAGCATGACTATAATACGAAAATAAAAAATATAATGTATAGTTAAATACATCATACATATTAAATCTGTAATATATTTAAAATATTTTTTATAATAAAAATAAAATATATCATATTTTATCAATATTACTTGATAATATTAGCAAATAGAATTTATATTTTGTTTATTAATAATGTAAAATATCTATTATTATAAGTGAATAAAAATAAGATATTTCATTAAAAATATGATAAAATGCATCATAAATAGTGGTTGTGGAAAAATGGCATGCGGTGACGTTTGGTCTCAGTGACATGACAGCCACGTGGGCATGCTCCGTTTTATTTTCTAGATCAGCGATGATTAATATAACTAGTTTCCTACATAATCACTGTTGAGTGATTCTCGGGATCTTCATCGGAATTCCCAAACGATTATGGTCGCGTGAAGCGGTCATAACATGATAATGATTAAAAGCGTGTGAAATTTGTTGTTCAGTCTTATGGTTACACTATTACTGTCACTTTCAATGCTTTCATACTCGTTTTCCGTATAAGATTATGTTATATTATTTATCTAACAATATATTAATATATTATTAAATTTAATTATATTTAATTTTTTTTAAAATTAAATTTAATAATTACATATTAATTAGCGAATTCAATAATATAGTAATATATTATTTCATTAATGATATATCATACACGTCACCTATATTTTATAACATCGACACACACTATGATTAGTAGGCAAAGAGCAATATTATGTTTGGTATAATAAAATGGGATGAATAAAATAAAATGTTATTATTTTATAATTATAATATAATATATATTGTAAAATGAAATAAAAATATTAATAATATTTTAAAAATAAATTAAAATTATATTTGTATAAAAATATTTTTATTATTTTGTATTTATTTATAATTTTTTATAAGTGAATACAAAAAATATAATGAATAATATTATAATTAACAAAACAATTTTCGATAGCAAAAACATAAAAATTTAATTTATTAAATCTTTTATATTAATTAATATTTGTACAAAAATATAAAAAATTATTTTAATTTTTATTATTAAAAATATAATTACTAAAATGTTTTAATAATATAATTTTTTAAAGTATTATTTTATTATTTACTATAAAAAATAATGTTAAAATATATGAAAAGTATAAAGGATAAAAATATTAAAAATATATTCTACAAATGATGAACTAATCATTTCATTATTTTTACAATATAATAAAAATTTTATTATTTGATAGAATGGTTATTTCAATTCTATATTTCCCATCATATAAATTTTTTTCATCCGATTCTATTTCAAAAGTGTTGTATGTGTCAAAAAGTGGTATCGCCTAATTAGTTGTCTTTAATAGTAATTAAACCCTAATCATACCGTTATTATATTGATTAACATTTCCAATATAAATTAAATTAAATTCTCACACCTTATTTTGCTAGACTCGACGCTTCCCAGAAAAAGGAAATTGATTTCTTGTATTTCTATTCGCGTAACACGACAATAAAGTTATGAATCTCGGTGACTTTTAAAATTATGTATTAACATGTAATTACAAAGAAAAATTATATAAGTCATTCGCCCCACTCTAACACATAACTGTAATAATTATGAAGAAGATCTTATTTCATTTCTAAATATTTTTTTAAAAAATGGTATTTGATTTAAGTAAAAATAATTTATTTTATTTGCTCTTCTTAATTTAATTATTTTTGCACCATTATAAAATTTATAAAATCTAAGAAGAATTTTATTAAAATTTATTTTATTTAGCTTAAAACACATATTATATAAAAAATTTATCTTCTTTCTAATATTATATTTACTATTATAACAATAAAATCTACTTTTTTGGATTTCTTGCATTTTTTAATATATTCAAAACAAGGTAATTCATTAGTAAATAAATTGATATCATTATTTTTAATAAAATTTTTACATAAAAAAATGTATTTATAAATAAATTAAAATTATTTTTATTAAAATAAAATATAATCAATTCTCAAAAATTATACACCAATCAAACCCTAAATATTTTTTTTACTATTGATGCCCCTCAAGCAACAATAATATTGTGTCTATCCGGTTGGAATTTTTAAAAATAGATTTTAATTTTTAAAAATAACAAAATCAAAAAAAGATTGAGGCAGGCAGTACATAATTATAAAGGCAATAACTCATCAAGCAAGTTATAGAAGTTGTAGATTTGGGAAAGTCAATGGAAAAGCAGCACTAAAAAATGTTAAGATACTTAAAAAAGTGACTATAAAAATAGCTCTTTGAAAAATTTATGGATGATGTATTTTATTAAGAGAGTATCGATTTTGTAGATGCGACAATCCAAATTCGAGATAGAGAATATTAAGAAGACTCAAAGATATAGACATGAGTGGTCAAGATAATAATTTAAAGAAATAGGTTGAAAATCAATATAAGAATTTAAGAGAGTAAGTAGATTTTTCATGGAGTTATGCTAAATTAAAGTATCAATAAGGGCATTAACATTTAAAGTAAGGGAGAATGTTATAAGTTGATAGTTGTGACAAATTTAATAAACAAAAATGCTTAATTTTGGATAAAACTTAGTGAAAAAAATAAGCATGTTGTAGAGTTATTATAGCTAAAGTTTAGAATTAATTTGATTTATTTATAATTTTTCTCAATTTTTTTAAGTTTGAGAGTATTTTGAGAATTTAGGCAAAAAAGGCTATATTTGTCATCTTCAGATTTTTATTTTCATTTTAGTGTTGAATGAACACCTAGAGTATAACAAAATGGCCTTATGATAATTCAAAAAAAATGTCTATTTTATCAAATGAACTTTTATTCAAAATATTTTTTGAAAAAATAAAGTGTAGAAATGTTCAGAGAGGTGATTTATTACTGAGCTAGAGACTTTGGTATTAATGTTATATATAATATATACATTTATACTATATATATACTATTAATATAATTTTAATTTATATAATTATAAATATAAATCTAATTTAATTGTTAGTTTATTTCTTACCTTTAGAACCTTTACATATCAGGTTACTTAAAAGCTTAATTATATAAGTAAACTTTTAAATAAATTAATAAGTTACACAAAGCTTCTTAAATAGGTTAGATTAAACTTGAATTTTAACTTTATATAAACTAATATATTAATAATTTATAAAACAAATTTGATCTATTAAAAGTAAAGTTAATCCTAACCTAACTTATTTCTATTCTAATTGCCGCTTATAAAATAATCTTAGCTATAGGCAAATAGTGGGCCTTGTTTACTTTCTTTGATTCACCATTTTCTTCCATCACTCTCTATATGGCCCTAAACATCTACTCTTTGCTAGTTTCCTATCTTCACTTTTTAGTGCTTTCCATCTTAACTAATATTCTCTTCTCTTTCCATATATACTATATAGAAGGAATGAAACCGTTTCTAAACATGGGTTTGTTGCTAACATTTAGAAATGGTTGAGAGTGGCCCATAAAATCCGTAATAAGTTGATTCCACGGCTTCTTGATGGGAAAAGCTAGCAAAATGCAATATATAAGGAAAACCCATGGGTCCTTAGGTTCAGTTTTGCAAAAAAAAAACAATGGAAAGCACACATACACCATCATTTGGCATTATTAAGAACCTGAAAGCACTCATGGACAGTCAACAAAATTTTTCAAAGTCCAAACTTAAAAGGTAATGTTGTTTTACTCATTCTATTTATATTTGGATATTACTAAGTGTTTTTTGCATATCAATTATGGCTTACATTTGGTATCAAAGCATATTTAACCTCTACCTTATTGTTGGGTTCATTTTTTTATGCTAGAGTTTCTATTTTTAAAGGTAAAAAATACAATACCATGAATTTATGATAGGATTAGGCCTTAAAAAAAATCAAAAAATAAACTGCAAAATACTAAAAATGATAGGTTTTCTTTCGAGTTAAAACCAGGTCGAGTTAACCTAGCAAGAGGTTAGGAATGAAGGTTTCCTATCTTTGCATCAATAAAACACATTGATTCGCTAATTGTCTTATATACTTAGCCACGTGTTAGAATAAGGTAGGACGTGATGCTTGCAAGCACTTTTTATTTTGATTTATTAAATTGATTTGAATTTGTAATTAGAGTTCATGGAGTTGGTGGGGCCAACCTACCTAGTCAATCATGACCTTCTTGCTACAAGTCTTAAGAGCTGTGATTTCACTATAACAAAAGAGTTCTAGAAAACTACAAAAAAAAGAGGAGGAACAGATTACAACATCTAGATTTTAAACCCTTGTCCTTGGCCAGCATGAAAAGACACTAACCACAGCTTCTATATTTGTTTACTGTTAAGGATTACCATGTATTAATATATGAAGGCTTTTAGTTAACATTTTATTTTTTCTAGATTTGAATCTTTTGAATTTTATTGAATCATAATAATAATACTAGTGTCATCTAATTTATGCTTAATATTTAGATATTATTTTAGGCATTATCTTGACATATTTTGATTAAATTAATTAGAAGAATTTAATTAATTAATCACATTTAATTTGTTTGATTAATTAATTAATTATTTAATTCTCATTATGATAAAATTATTTATGCATGAAACATTTTGCTCACAATAAATTAAGATTAAGATGCCATATGATTAGTATAATTTAGTTTAATTAAAGTTTAATCATAACACCTCTAACTATTCTAAAATTATACATTAAGTAATATGATCATATGAAGACAAAATGGCATGAAATTGTAATTAATTATATTTGATATGATAATTATTATCCCATAAGAATATTACCATATTTAATATGATTAATTAAGGTAGGATAGTATTCCTTTACCTTAATTTACCCGTAGGAATTAAGATAGGGGATATAATTTACTAGTTTCACCAATTTGTACATGAGCCCAATTAAATAAAACTAAGCCTATAGATAGTTTTATTTGTTACTAGGACCATAGTTTGATAGATATGTTTTACATTAGTAAGACATATCATATAGAATGTTTGATTACCTCATATTATTGACATATCATGTAAATTTTTATATAATTTTTCAACCTTTGAATATCTCTAATTTTTAAGTCCCTGAATTGACTACTGATAACTATAAGATATGGAAGGAGAAGATTCTTTTCCAATTAAGGTGGATGGATGTTAATAATGCAATTAAAAAAAATAAACCTTCTAAACCCACGAACAGTAGCAATAATCTATAAAAGCTTTTTATGAACGTTGGGAGCGATTAAATCGCCTTAACATGATATATATCAAAACTAAAATATCTACTAGTATTTATGGGTTTATCAAAAAGCATCAAAATGTTCAAAATTTGCTCAGGGCTATTAATGAACAATTTGAAACCTCATATAAGACTTTGGCAAGCACCCTAATGACAAGATTATCATCCATGAAGCTTACTGGCATAACGGGTGTGTGAGAACATATCATGCAGATGAGGGATATAGAAGCTTAATTGAAAACACTTAAGGTTGAGATGTTTAAGTCCTTCCTTGTATATTACATCTTGAATTCTCTATTGCCTCAGCATGGACCTTTCAAATTTTTTTTATAACACACATAAGGAGAAATGAATAATCAATAAATTTCTATCCATATGTGTACAAGAAGAGGGAAAGCTTATAGAAAAAATGGGAGAAAGTGCACATATAGCAATGCAAGAAAAGAATAACAAACAAACTAAATTAAAAGGAAAAGCCAATATACCTATCCAAGGTAATATAAAAAAGGAGTCTAAGTGTTACTTCTACAAAAAATAAAAAGAAAGGATAGATGAACAAGGATTGTATCAAACACAAAGCCTAGCTTAAAAAGAAAGGTATCTTAATCCAACATTTTTATTATGAATCTAATATGATAGATATCAGTAGTAACACATGGTGGATTGATTATAGTTTTGCAATACATATCTCTAATACCTTGTAGGACTTTCTAAACTAAAAGAAGCCAATGGACAATGAACAATATATCTATTTAAGCAACAAGATAGACTCACTAGTTGAAGTTATAGGAACTTGTAGATTAGTTTTAGATACTAAGTTTAGTTTGATCTTGGAAAGGACTATTTATGTACCAAGTTTCTTTAGAAACTTAATTTTTATTGTAAAACTTTTACCTTTTAGATACTCTTTTTGAATTTTCAAATAATATGTTTAACTTATTTTATAAGTTTAATCTTATTGGCAATGGTGCAATTTCTAATAGTCTTTTCTGAATTCAATTATAAGACAGCACATCTAATGATTCAATGCATGTTTCAATATTATAGATGTTAAGAGTGTTGGGAATTCGGATTATCACATGCAGCGGAATTTTAATCTTTTGATCCGAATTCTACCTAGGATCCATGCAAAAAGCATAAGTCAACGATTAGGGTTTTACCTATTGGGCACTCGTGTTTCTACTGATCAAAACTTGAGAGCGGATGAATCAAACGCCGGCTGGAAGGTACAGCGTCTCTACGGTATCCACACAGAGTGAACAACGACCTCTCACCCTCCACGCGTCTGCTAGGATGCGTTTTTCTCTCTAAGAATTAGGATTGGATGTTTTCTGAGTGATTTAGGGTTTATATGGAAGCTTAAAACGTGATTTTTAAGTGCTGCCCTCAAGTCCCTTTTTATAGAACTTAGGCAAGCCATAATCCTAGTCCTACTAGGATAATGCTTCCAAAATCCTAATCATACTTAACAACTCATCTTATCCTTATCCTAGAGATAATGGGAAGAGATAAGACTTATCTATTAATTATCTAATATTAGATAATGATATTATCTCATAATATAAATATCTTAATATTAGATAATTGCATATAGTTATCAAATATCAAAATAATATTATCTCATAATATATTTATCTAATATCTGATAAGATAATTACTTGCTTGATATTACTTTAATATCAAATAATATCACATAATATATATATATATATATATATATATATATATATATAACGTGAATTTATTATTCTTAATAATATATATGCACGAAAATAAGTCCAATTAATTAGATATTAATATAATTAAAGTCCAATTAATTATTATCTTATTCCTACTCCTTTTGTGTGACCCTGTAGGTTCTTACTACGTTGACAATGACTTATTATTGAGCCATAGACAGCGAGCGGTATCTAGCAATACGTCACTGCCACTCAAGTAGTAAGAATGTTTGTGATTCGACATCCACCTAATGCATGATTAACGTTTTACATCATAACCCTTTTGTAATAATATCCAAATTGAACTGGAGGCATGGAATGTGTCATCCTCGTCAATGTTCAATTTATATTTCTTGATACTGAGTAGACTTAAAATAAATAATTAATATCACATATTAATTCAACTGAGCATGGCCATGCATTTCTAAGTCTCACTCAATCAAGGGGCCCAAGGATATTTCTCTTTTATACAAGAGTAACAAAATCCCATTTACATCACTCACTTCCCTCTGCATGATTTATGACACACCCAATCAATGCCCTACTTGTCACCTGATTAAAGGTGACATAGGACAATATTAAAGTGAGTAATTCCTCATGTAGGGAACCGTAGTGACTTCAGGTCAAAGGTTTATGCGTAGTTGTGATCATATGAGAATAACTTATGACACGTTTATCCATGCAATATTCTCATAGTGGGTCAGTCCAGTACATTGTTCACTAGCAATGTACTCATATATTGACTTGATATCACATATCCATGATTCATAATCATCAGTCACTATACATGCTAGTCTCGATGTATTTATTACTATCCTTTTTCATAATAATACTTGACTAGGGGCATTTTAGGAATAACAAAGTTATTCCAAGGATAATTATTATATTAAGTTATAAATTACGCATAATAATAATAATAAAAATAAAATATAATAATTAAATTACCTAAAATAAAATATAATACATTGTGTATAACTCTAATCATCTTATATGATTGGTTCTAGGACACACACCAACAAAGAGATGTGTTACTAATGAAGATTCCTCGATGTTGTGATATCGTAGGCTAGGTCATATCTCAATAGAAAGGATTAAAAGGTTAATAAAAGATGGAATACTTAGTATGCTTAATTTTACTGATTTTTAAACCTATATAGGCTGCATAAAGGAAAAGCAGACTAACAAGACTAAGAAAGGTACCAAATGAGTACTACTGTTTTAAAAATTATACATACAGATATTTGTAGTCCAAATTTAGACTCTAGTAGTCTGAAATATTTTATCACCTTCATTGACAATTACACACAATACATGTATCTCTATTTATTGAATAATAAGAATAAGACACATGATGCCTTTAAAAGGAAAGCAAACTACCAAGACCAAGAAAGGTGCTAAAAAGAGTACTACTATTTTAGAAATTATACATATAGATATTTGTCGTCTTGATTTAGATTGTAGTAGTTCAAAATATTTTATCAACTTTATTGACGATTACTTACGATACATATATCTCTATTTGTTGAATACTAAGAATAACACATTAGCCTTTAAAGTTTTTAAGACAGAAGTAGAGAAATAATGTGATAAACAAATTGAAATAGTAAGATTAGATAGAGGTAGTAAGTATTATGATAAGAACATTGAAGATGGATAAGTATTAAGTTCATTTGCTATATTTCTTTAAGAGTAAAGGATTGTTTCCAATACACCATGCCTAGGTCTTCAAACTAAAATGGTGTAGCTAAAAAAAGAAATCAAACATTATTGGATATACTTCAGAGCATGCTTAGTAGTTCCAAGCTTCCTAAGTCCTTGTGGACTGAAGCTCTTAAGGTAACCGTGTATATCCTTAACCAGGTTCTAACCAAAGCTGCTAAAAAAATACTATTTTAATTATTCAAAGGTTAGAAATTGAGTTTAAGACATATGCATATTTAGGTGTGCTTGTTTGAGGTCAAAGTTTACTATCCACAAGAGAAGAAGCTGGACCTAAGGACCATAAGTGGATACTTCATAAAGTATGCTAAGAGGTCTAAAAAATATAGATTCTATTATCTATCTCATAGTATTAGGATTATGGAATTAAGAAATACAAAATTTCTTGAGAATGACATAATCAACAAGAGTGATCAAATTCAGCATCTAGACACTGAACGTGATCATTTTGATTTTCAAGCTTCCACATCAAGTGATATATTAGTTATGATCCATGCCCCTGAGGTACGAATGGGTATTGAAAACCAATCATTAAGGATTTACAACCAGCTAGCAATGACCAAATTGATCCAGTTAGTGAACAATTACTAAAAATTGTTAAGCAACCAGTTAAGGAAAATACTCCTTAAAAGGATGCTAACCTAACATTGAGAAGATTGACTAAGGAAAGGAGGTTGACAATTCCTTGTGACTATGCTATCTACCTATAAGAGTCTGACTACAATATAGGAGCTAAAAATGATTTTGAGATATTTTCACAAGCTATCAACTACAAAGAATCTAAACTACAATACAATGCTATGAAGGAAGACATGGATTTCATGGCATGTAATGGAGTTTGGGATCTTGTTAAATTACCTGGTAGTTTAAAGGCCATTGGGTGTAAATGGGTCTATAAGATGAAAAAAGGCTCATTAGGTAACATTAAAAGATATAAGGCAAGACTTATGATCAAAAGATTCACTCAAAAGGAAGGAATCAATTACACAGAGGCATTTTCTCCTATATTTAAGAAAGATTCCCTCTATGTGATGATGACATCAATTGCCTAATTTGGCCTGAAATTACATCAAATGAATGTGAAGACGACATTCTTTAATGAAGATATAGAGGAAAAGATATATATAAAGTAACTTAAATGATTCTCTTCTAGTGCTGGTGAGCACTTGGTATGCAAGCTTAAAAAATTCATACATGGATTGAAATAGGCCTCTTGCTAGTGGCATTTTAAGTTTGATGATATTATCTCTTCATTTACATTTGTGAAAAATATCATGGACCAATGTATATACCAGAAGGTTAGTGGGAGTAAAATCTATTTCCTTGTGTTACACATGGATAATATATTACTTACAGCTAATGATAAAGGCTTGTTATATGAGGTGAAATAGCTTCTCTCTAAGAATTTTAACACGAAGGATATAGGTGAGGCATCTTATGTAATTGGCATTAAGATCCATAAGGATAAAACTCAATGTATTTTAGGTTTACCACTAAAAACTTATATCAATAAAGTCTTAGAGAGATTTTGCATCAAAGATTATTCACCAAGTGTAACACCTATTGTAAAGGGTGACAAGTTCAATTTGAATCAATGCCTAAAAAATGATTTAGAAAGGGAACAAATATGAAACATTCCATATGCTTCAATTGTTGGAAGCCTTATGTATGCTCAGATTTGTATAAAACTTGATAGTCCATTCGCAGTTGGAATGTTAGGGAGATATCAAAGTAATCTAGAAATTGATTATTAAAGAGTTGCAAAGAAAGTGATAAGATATCTTAAAGGTACCAAGCATTATATGCTTATGTATAGACAAACTGAGAATCTTGAGATAGTTAGCTATTTAGATTCGAATTGTGCCAGATGTGTTGATTCATGGAAATTAATATCAGGGTACATTTTTTTTTGTTAACTAGTGAAGACATGTTTTAGTGGAGTGCAAAGCAAACTTTAATTGTTACTTTTACCACAGAAGTTGAGTTCACATCTTATTTTGAGGTAACTTCACGTGGTATATGGCTAAAAAGCTTTATTTTTAGGCTTAAAATTATGGATTCAATTTTTAGGTCATTAAGGATTTATTGTGACAACTTAGCTACAATTTTTCTGACTAAGAATAATAAAAGTGGAAGTTGAAGCAAACATGTTGACATCAAGTACTTAGCCATTCAGGAACATGTCAATGAAAATAAAGTCATATGCACATTAGCACTGAGTTGATAATAGCAAATCCTTAAACAAAAAGCATGCCACTATCATTATTTAAGGATTATATATCAAGGATAGGACTCGGTACCATATTGAGTCTTTGATGTATATATAATATATTTGTAATAAAACTCTTATTCAATTTAAGTTATTTTTCTTATGTTAGTGTATACATTTATGTTTAGAGAAAAATAACATTAGGAGAATCCAGAATGAGTATAAGACTTATTCATTAAGTTATAGTGGGTTGAGAAAGTAAAATATATCATCATACATGGGAGGTAATACTTAGATATAAATGATCTACCACTATGATATGTTCATTAAGTTTTATCTTTTTTAAAGTATATTTGATTTTACGAACCAAGTGGAAGAATGAAACTATTTCTAAATGTTGGTTTGTTGCCAACATTTAGAAATAATTGAGAGTGGTCTGTAAAATCCACAACAAGCTGATCGCACAGATTTTTTTATGGGAGTGGCTAGCAATATGCAATATATAAACAAAACCTATAGATTCCCAGGTTCGGTTTTATAAAAAATACAAAAGAGAATACATGTACACCATCATTTGGTATTACTAAGAACCTAGAAGCACTCACAAGTAGTCAACAAAATTTTTCAATGTCCAAACTAAAGAGGTAATGGCAGGATGTATGCTTCCATTTTACTCATTCTGCTTATATTTGGATATGACTAAGTGTTTTCTGTTGGTGTGTGTCCTAGAACCAATCATATAAGATGATTGAAGTTATACACAATGTATTATATTTTATTTTAGGTAATTTAATTATTATATTTTATTTTTATTATTATTATGCACAATTTATAACTTAATATAATAATTATCCTTGGAATAAGTTTACTATTCCTAAAATGCCCCTAGTCAAGTATTATTACGAAAAGGATAGTAATAATACATCGAGACTAACATGTATAGTGACTGATGATTACGAATCATGGATATGTGATATCAAGTCAATACATGAGTACATTGCTAGTGAACAATGTACTGGACTGACCCACTATGAGAATATTGCATGGATAAACGTGTCATAAGTTATTCTCATATGATCACAAATATACATAAACCTTTGACCTGAAGTCACTACGGTTCCCTACATGAGGAATTACTCACTTTAATATTATCCTATGTCACCTTTAATCAGGATGATAAGTAGGACATTGATTGGGTGTGTCATAAATCGTGCAGAGGGAAGTAAGTGATGTAAATGGGATTTTGTTACTCTTGATAAATATCATTGGGCCCCTTGATTGAGTGAGACTTAGAAATGCATGGCCATACTCAGTTGAATTAATATTTGATATTAATTATTTATTTTAAGTCTACTCAGTATCAAGAAATATAAATTGAACATTGACGAGGATGACACATTCCATGCCTCTAGTTCAATTTGGATATTATTACAAAAGGGTTATGATGCAAAACGTTGATCATATGTTTGGTGGATGTCGAATCACAGACATTCTTACTACTTGAGTGGCAGTGATGTATTGCTAGATACCGCTTACTGTCTATGACTCAATAAATGAGTCATTGTCAACGTAGTAAGAACCTATAGGGTCACACAAAAGGAGTAGGAATAAGACAATAATTAATTGGACTTTAATTATATTAATATCCAATTAATTGAATTTATTTTCGTGCATATATATATTATTAAGAATAATAATTCACGTTATATATATATTATGTGATATTATTTGATATTAAAGAAATATTAAATAATTATCTTATCAGATATTAGATAAATATATTATGAGATAATATTATTCTGATATTTGATAACTATATGCAATTATCTAATAATTAAGATATTTATATTATGAGATAATATTATTATCTAATATTAGATAATTAATAGATAAGTCCTATCTCTCCCCATTATCTCTAGGATAAGGATAAGAGGAGTTGTTAAGTGTGATTAGGATTTTGGAAGCATTATCCTAGTTGGACTAGGATTATGGCTTGCCTAAGTTTTATAAAAGGGGACTTGAGGGCAGTACTTTAATCATACGTTTTAAGCTTCCATATAAACCCTAAATCACTCAGAAAACATTTAATCCTAATTCTTAGAGAGAAAAACGCATCCTAGCAGACGCGTGGAGGGTGAGAGGTCGTTGTTTACTCTGTGTGGATACCGTAGAGACGCTGTATCTTCCGACCGGCGTTTGATTCATCCGCTCTCAAGTTTTGATCAGTAGAAACACGAGTGCCTAATAAGTAAAACCTTAATCATTGACTTATGCTTTTTGCATGAATCCTAGGTAGAATTTGGATTAAAATTTTAAAATTTCGCTGCATGTGATAATCCGAATTCTCAACATTTTCTACATATCCATTATGGCTTACAGGGAATTTAATTACCATATCTTCTTTTAGGATCAATTCTTTTAATTGGACTAGTGCCATATTCTTCGGCTCTCTAATTAAAGAGTATCAAGATTCTTTCTTTCTTTCTGTATATTAAATATAGATCTTTTGCAGCTTTATTAAGTCTTTTATGTAGATTTTTTTTTAGATAATAAAGAGTGAGCGAGTGGAGACACACTAAAACTGAACATGATAGGTTGGACAGTACAATGAAGGGGAAACTCATGAATTTGACTAAAAAAGTCACCTGCACTCTCTAACTTATATACTAGGCAAGCCCCTTCCTGCCTTTAAATTGCAAGAAACCAACGTATAACAAACACAATTTTGGTAAGAACCTGCATTAATTTGACCAGATTTCATGAAATACTCTGAAACAGAAAAGACCATATGTACACATGGGTCAAAATAGTTAAGTGCATGTAGCCCTATATATGCATGTCAGTTTCCATTTCAATAATCTTTGGTTATAGACACTCACCAACTCTAGATTCATGCGTGTTCGTATAACAACAGCTAAAATTTAAGAGACGACTTATGCTCCCAAATCACTTGCATACACAGAAAGATAACTGGAGAAATATCTGAATGGGAGAGATAGAGACAGTATCACATGAAGGCATTTGGAACCAAAGCACGACAGGACTTAGACAATACCCTCGTAGATTTGAAGCTGTGTTTAGAATGTCTTTTCCATTCTCAAATTTAACATGAGTTTGTTCCCATATAAATAATTTATAGCAAAAAAAAAAATACCTCAACTCATTATACATATAGCTATGAAGATACATATATATATATATATATATATATATATATTGCACAGATTATATAAATTGATAATAGCACCCGAAGGAGATCACAAATCCTAAAACATTCTAGTGCTCCATCAAGCAAATCATCATAAGGCAGTCCACAGTCCCTGTCCTCCAAAATATTGAAAGAACATTTTCTATCTTCCAAGTATCTACAAAACAATAGGAAGGCACCAAAGCAGAGCTCTAACTTGATATGTGTATGGTAAAGAATTGAGTGTGAGAATATAGAAGCATCCCTAGATAGAGTAATTATAGGTAGTTAAGCAATTAATTAAATAATTATTGTTATAACTTAACATATTGTATTTATCAATCCTACAAATTGGCAAATAAATATCAATTAAAATTAACATGGATGTCTATTTTACTGTTATTGCAATTTTAAAAAATATGAGAAAAATTTAATAGGTCGATTTTTTATAACAACTATCATCTTTTCTTCTTATAAAACTTTTGACATCAATTTTTTAAATAATTAAAGTCTAAAGTAATGGGAGTAGTGACATTTTAGAAAATATGAGAAAACTTTAAATATCAATTTAAAAAAATGTCTTCTTTTCTTCCTATGAAGTTTTAAGTTGATATGTGTATAGTAAAGAACTAAGTGTGAAAACATAGGAGCATCCCTAGATAGAATAATTATAGGTAGTTGAGCAATTAATTAAATAATTATTGTTATAACTTAACATATTGTATTTATCAAGGAACACCAACTTTAAACTACTTAAATTATCAATACTACAAATTTGTAAATAAATATCAATTAAAATTAACATGGATGTCTATTTTACCATTATCGCAATTTTAAAAAATATGAGAAAAATTTTATAGATTTGTTTTTTTATAACAACCATTATCTTTTCTTTTCATAAGACTTTTGACATTAGTTTTTTAAATAACTAACGTCTAAAATAATGAGAATATGACATTTTAGAAAATATGAAAAAATTTAAATGTCAATTTAAAAAAAATCTTCTTTTCTTCCTATAAAGCTTTTGATATCGATTTTTAAAATAACTAACTTTTAAAATTATGGAAGTGATAATAATTTTAAAAAATATGAAAAAATATTTGTATGTTAGTTTTGCCTTTTAAAAATTGTTCTCTTTGATATCAATTTTTAAAATAATCAATATTTAAAATTATGAGAATAATAATATTTTTATATTATAAATAAAGTATATCATCCATTTTTTCCTTCATTATCACTTTTATCCTTATTCATTTACGAGTTCAATCTCTTTCTTTATTTAGCTTTTTTACAAAACATTAGATCTCACTCTATTATTCACTACACATTGATAAGTTATTAATATTTTTTTAACTAATATCGAGTGTAAAACAAATATCTTATTCTAAGTTATTGTTTCAAAACATAAGAAATTCTTTTCTTATTTCTTTTTCTCAAATCTTTTCATCTTCCATTTCTCTGACTTTTTTGCCTAATTTTTTTTAAAAAAATTTCTTTTTGTTTCAACATTTAAGATTGTATATGAGTTTTAGAAGCTTATTATACCTTTCATGAAATGTTGTAAAAGATTCTAAAATTAGCTAAATAACAATGAGAAATTCAGAAAAAGTAAAAATAAAAGTCTACTAAAATGGCATTTTTCATGATTTCATGAGGACAAACCATCTTTAGTGGTTCGTAGAAGAATAAGTTTTGAAAACTTACATTAAAAAAAAAAGAATCACTCCAAACGAATAATTAAGTGTGAAGTTGTGCATTTCAAATTTTTTAATTTAAAATATGCATTTTCTATGAGATACTAAATTTATTTAATTTTTGTTATATAAATATTCTAATAAAAAAAGTCAAAAACCAATGTTAAAAAAATATTATACAAACATTTCAATTTTTTTACTAAAAATCAAAGTCAAATATTAAAAAAATATATCTTGAAAAGAAAAGATACTAATTTTTAGCAAAAAGTTAATGTTGTTTGCAACATGAAATATATATGAAAAGATGATAATTTGTAGTAGAAAACTGATATAATAACTATTTTTTTGTCAATTATATAACTGATATTACAGCGAATACATGATTATATTTAAATAGATGTTGATAAAAAATCGACCATGTAATTTGTATAACACTCAACGTTTTAATGATATGCAAATGCAAACAAGTGTCGAGTGTTTAATAAATTATACATTAATTTTTTACTTACGTCTAATTAAATATGATCATATATTAGTTTTTATGTATAATTCATTATTTTAATTTTATTTAATAAATACAAATAAATTATAAATTTTTATAATTTTTAATACCCTTAAAAATTAAAAAATAAAAATTTAATACATATTCATCCCACCAAACTAATAAATTAATAAAATTGATAATTATTTTTATTTATTAAATAAATAAAAAATAAAAAATATATATTATAATCAAAGTATTTATGAATTTTCTAAGCATGCGTCTTTGGCCTAGTCATTCCTTTAGCTGATGGATTGCCTTCAACCTGTGGACGCCCCGTGTCCAGCGAACCCACATGTTTCATATGCCCAATAAGACGGCTAATTCAACTAAGTACAGTGATCCTGGTTTAGAATAGTAAAAAATAAGGTTTAAGGGGGATTTTATTTTATTTATAATTTTTTATTTTAATTACATTTATAAAATTACAAAATTTATCAACTTTATTAAAAATCTTACTTTAATTTATTTTATTTAGCCAAAAATACATTTTATATAAGAAAATTTACTTCTTTCCTAATATTATATTTATCAAGATAAATTTAAATTTAATTTATTATTAATTTAAATTAATTTTATACTATTATCTATTCATTTATTATCATTTCAATAAAAAATTATTAAATTTTTTTATTATAATAAAAAAAATTAATTACAATTATTTTTTATAACGTATTTTCCTTTTATTCATTAATACTGTAAAAAAATTTATATTAGTAACGAATCAAATTTAAATTCCTATGATACTAACAAAATCAATATTTTAATTGTATTGTTTGCATCCTTTAACAATGTATTTTCTTCTTATTCATTAATAATATAAAAAATTTTATATTAATAATAGATCAAATTTAAACTCTTATCAAGATGCCATCAAAATCAATATTTTAATTGTATTGTTTGCATCCCTTAATATATTCAAATAAATAAATTCATTTATAAATGAGTCAGGATCATTTTAGTAAATTAAATTCTAATAAAATTTGTTTCCAAAAGTGGCGCAACTAATTTGACTTAGAAGCAGCTAAGCTCGTTTACAAAGTCCGTCTAAACCAAGATATCAAGTGGTCCATAGTTGCATACAGCTGTTGATTTCCATCTCAAAGGAAGTACAATTTCATTTTTGCTCATTTTAAACATTGTCATTATCATGATTAATTGATGTAAGCCTTTAATAATTCAAACACGGAATGTCTTATGTATGACAAGAGTACGTCAAATTTTGATGATTTCTTTCTTTTTTTAAAAATAATTTTTGGTATCCAACAAGTCACACTTGACTAATTTAAAATCGAGTTGAATTGGACTTTAATTGAGAGATAAACTCTCCAAATACTAATTTTTTTCACAAAATTTCAATTTGAGACCTTATTTAAAGATCATCGAACTCTAACTACTTAAATTAACTAGTATTAATATTTTGACAATTGTTTTTACTCCATAATAAATTTTCTCTAAGATAAATAATTTTACTTTTATCTATCTTCATTATCATTTCATCCATCATAACATTTAAGAATATTTGTGAATTTTATATTTATTGAGACTTATTTTTTATAATAATAAAAGTAATAAAATGCACACACAACAATCAAGATATTACCACTTTTGTATTAAAGCGATTATTTTTTTCACTAAGACTTTATTTGATTGTAGGAGAAAATATGAAAGAAAGAAAATATGAGGGAAAGAAATGAGAAAAGAAAAAAATAGAAGAGAAATTATTATTTTTTTAAATATGTTTGATTGGAGAAAAATGAGAGAAAAAGAAAATGAGAGAACATAAATCAATTAGAAAATGTTGAAATTCTAAAAAAAATACAAATGTGAGCTGGATTAGGTGACCATGCAATCGAGCGGGCCATAAATCTAATTTGGATCTATGCGACCTAATTGCAGGGTCACATAGATCCAAGAAATGCTATTATGCAAAAGCTACTATACAGCAACAGCTGCTTCACAAATTGACATCAACCTCAAATTGAGAGACTTGGCTAGCAATAAAGCATGTTAAATCGATAGCGATAGCAACCAACTGATAACAAGATAGGATTTTTGAGCTATCAAACGGTAGATAGACAACCAACACAATTAGAAAAAAAAAGGAGGAAAAAAAAGCACACAAAAGTTGTAGATCTAATGAAGAGGAAGAATAAGATAATACTTGTAGAGAAGCCTTGCACAATAAAAATGGGGTGTCAAAAAAGTTCTCTTAAGGACTCAGCAGCCAAACAGCCAAGTAACATAATGAAAATTCTCTCCTCTTTTCTTCTTTGATTAGGGGAGAAATATTTATTATCAGGTCTACATCTATTTTCTATTCAATTTTCTTTTCTCTTCTATTTTCTTCTGGCATTGAAGAGAAATTGTGAAATTTTATCCTATTTTATGTTTGGTATTCTCCTCCCCCCCTCTAATTTTCTATGCATCCAAACAAGGAATAAGGTATAATTCAATTCTACAATGGGCAATACGTGTGGTTGAATAAGGGGTAGGCGAAGTCAATATATATGACTGAGAGGGCCAGCTGTAGTGAGTGACTTGATTCCACATGCGGATTAAAAGGATGCAGCAGCAGAAATTGTGAGTATTAAATTTTTTTCAATAATTAAGTTCGTAATTTATTTAATATATATAATTTTAAATTTTAAATATTATAAGGAGTAACATTCCTATTATAACAGTGTCACTGAATTGTTACAGTATCGGCTGTGAATATTGGATGAGATGGTAATGAAATCATATGATTTAGAAGCGATGGTCCGGAAGGCGGATGCAAGCTAAAGTTGGTGTGCTTGCATGTGTATCATGCTCATCAAAGTTTAATCATTGTGTCCCTGAAAAAGTTGTCCGCTTCGTGCTTTCTTGTCTGCGTCCGAAATTCCAGCACGCCAAAGCATCTGATGGCACTTCACACGTCAATCAAATATTGGTTCTATTTCAACGATCCTTTTCCCACTTTCTTTTTGCCGTCCACATTTTAATCATCAATTTTTTTATATTATATATGAAGTTTAATTTCAACAAAAAAAAATATATGATTAAATTTAATAATATATTAATATATTATTACATTGATAATATATAAAAAAATTTCATAAAAAATAATTTATATTTTTAAAAAATTAAATATTTTTATTATTAAATTATTTTAATATCGGTGGTAGCTTTAGGGGACAGTGCAAAGATGCTTCTAAAATAATTCTATTTACAGACTAAAATGGTGAGGTTATTGCCCTTCATGTAAAATCGGATACAATTGAAAATTTTGCCAACGGAGCTTTCAAAACTCTCTTTGCCTTGTTTACATGGAGCTCGGAAGCAAATAGTGTGCGGCCATTTGTAGGTCAGCTGGTATGTATTATCGTTCGGATGGGTATTGATGACGGTATAAATACTGCAAAGGTAATTGATAGAGGACGTGGAATGTTGATTGATGATATAGCAATTGAAGGCCTTGCGATTCCCCCTAAATACCCTCTTTGCTAATTTTATACTAGGTTGACAATTAAAAATTTAAAATATAGACAAAGTTATTATTTTCTTCCGGTTAATGAGAAAGAGTTTGAATCCGTGCTTGATTTCGACAATACGATGAATCGGGAGGCAAAGGAGGGATGAAAATTTCAAACGAGCAAGGAGCAATAATATCTGATTTTACTTTATGAGATCTTATGATTTTAAAATTATTATATTTTTATATTATATAATAATATACATGCATATATATATATATATATATAATTTTTTTAATCAATTTAATAATTTGATTAATTAAAAAATTAAAAACATATTAAGATTTTATCTAAAATAATAAAAATAACAAGTAATAATATTTTATTAGTTACGTATCAATTATTTTTTTAAGTTTTAAATTATTTAAATTTATTATATATAACTTTGGATTCATATTATAATATTTTATTGATTATATATGATTTATAATATTTAAATTTAAAATTTTCTCTTTTCTTCCTTATTTATTAATATTTAAGAATATTTACTAATTATATATAAATTTATAATTCTTAATTTTAATATTTATATTTTTTATCATTCCTTATAAATTTTTGTAAGATATGAGAATGGAGTGAATTTTATTTTCAAATATGGAACATGAGATAAAATAATATTTTATTATTGATAATTGAGTATGGAGCAAGAATAAATTGATAGGACTTGATCAC
The DNA here is from genome assembly GCA_020226215.1 of Sindora glabra. Taxonomy (NCBI): domain Eukaryota; kingdom Viridiplantae; phylum Streptophyta; class Magnoliopsida; order Fabales; family Fabaceae; genus Sindora; species Sindora glabra. The sequence goes on from CM035225.1 coordinate 1,407,043, forward strand.
CCTCCATTGCCAACCCTAAGTATTACAAATTAAATATAATAATTGAGCAATTGAGGTTGTGGATGGTAATGGATTGAGGAGTCCAATAGGGTGACATTTTTAAATTTATTAGATTTTGAGCATATTCAAAATTGAGAAAATTTTAAGAAAAAAATCTTAATTAATTAAAAAGAGAAATCATGTGCAATCCATAACACAATTTTCAATGTGCCATTGGAGTACCCTCTTCTAATCAAAATCACTTATTTACATAAAATAAAAAATTTAAATAAAGTTTCATACATATTTATTATAAAATTTTTAATCATAATTTTATAAATATATTAATTTTTAATTTAATGGAAAAATTACATGTATTTCAGTATAAATATGTACTCCCAATTTATTTTTTTTAATTTTATGTAAAATTATGTATTTTATTCAAAATATCTACTAATTTTCAAATTTTACCTCCAAATCCTAACTCCACCATTACAATTCATTACTAATAATTATAATTCAACAAATATAATTATTAATTAATTATTCAATTAATTGAAAATTGAATACACGTATAAAATTATCATTAAAAACTTCATAATAAATGCTTATGAAAATTCACCTATCTTTTTCTCATTCCAAAAAATGTTGGATGAAATTCATATCCTCCGTATGTCATTTATGCACTACAATTTCAATCGTGGGTGAAATATATTATATGTGTGTTTAAATATTTAGCGTTGAATCTATTAATTATTAAATTTATAGAATTTAAATAATTTTATCTAATATCTTAGTTTAATTATTAATTTGACAATTTAATGCCAAAATTTTATATAATTTCAATGTTCTCCTTAATTACAATTTTAAAATTCTTTATATATAATATATTTAATTATTAAGAAATGAATTTAAGTGATAAATTCATCAGATGATGAATTTATATTGTTTCAATAATTTCTTATTTTAAGCACTGAAGTTAATTAATGGTTTAGAAATCTTATCAAAAGTATTAAAATTTGTATAATTTCAAAATTATCTTTTATTATGATTATGATTTTAAAAATTTTATGCCTAAAATCATTAAATGATGTGATATGTCTAATTATTGTTAAAAAAGAGATGGCATTGAATATATTTATCTAATACAATCTCATTAAAATAGAAATAGTTGCAGTATATATTCAGTTAGATAATTGCTATTAAATGAATTGAGCATATTCTCATCAAATTTAATATTTAGTCCTAATAAATTAAATAAATGAAATCTAATTTTATACGTAAATATATTGAAATTATGTGTTGAACTACTATTTTCAAACACATTATAAGTGAATTTATGTTTAATTTAATATTTAATGTGAATAAATTAAATAAATAAAATATAATTTTAATTTCAAATTCATTTAATTAAGCATTAAATTAATGTTTTTATCTCTCTTTAACTATGCTTGAAAACCAATTTATCTTACTCATTAAAAAAAATTACCCTCCTCAACCTAACATTTAGATTTTAAACTTTGTATGGGAGTAAAAAATTGATAAATTAATTAATAATTAATAAGATAATTATTAGGTGTTTTACTAGTTGTTAGTTAAAAGTAGAGAAGAGAAAATTATTAAATTAATTGATTATATTATATTATAAATATTTGATAAAATTAATTATTGAACTAGTTTATAGATATAAAATAACATAAGATGAGGCGTTAGTATTAAAAAATATATGTAGTAAATTAATTTATATTTATTTTAAAATTAAATTATATTGATGTAATAAAAATATTTAAAATAAGAATATAATTATCTAAATTACTTAAAATTTAAGTAATTATATAGTTATTTGTTTATGTGCTTATTTATTCTTTATTTTTTTAAGTTGAATTAATGGGTTTAGGTCAAATATGAAATGTCGCATATGTTTTTTATTTTATCCATTTGAATTTATGGAGAGGCACAATAAAAAAAAATCTAATATTAAAAAAAAGAGTGAGGATTAGATGATTAACATATAAGCTACCAATTAATCCAGAGAAGATGGGTAAATTTGAGGGGGTGGGCGGGGAATCAAGAAGTTATAAGCCATTCTACGAAATCTACTAATGATAAAACCTTTTTTCTTCAATAAATTAATATAACAAATACTTCTTTTACTTAGCTTATAAGCTAACCTATTGAGTGTTCCAAACTGATTCTTAACTTTCTTCATGTTTTAGCATAAACGATAATATTTAACAAATTATTAATTATAACGAAATCTTCAGATTTTTTATTCATCTATTCATTATGTTTGCCTTTCTTGTGGTAAAGTAGTAAACTCTCACCATTAACATAATTTATCTGAAATTTATGGTTTATTTTATTTTATTGAATTGAGAGTAATGTCAATGATCAACTTCCATCTGTAAAAGAATAAATTCATATGAAATTTGAAAATTAATTTTAAACTCTTCAAACTAACTTTCATGATATATATTTTTTATTATTTTATACAAGTTTTGATTCATATTATTTTGTTTGATGTGAATAGATAGAGTCAAATTATAAGTCCTAATTTGTTCAGTTGCAAATGATAAGTTGAAACTCGAGCAAAATTAATAACACAATTTGGAATATACAAATTATCATTAAAACTAAGATTAAAGAGAATAATTTTATTTTAATCAACACTTTTAAAAGGTTAAGGATCAGATTTTAAATTTAATAAAGCTAATAGTTTAAACCCACATATGATGTGAATATTAGAAAAGTGGTGTGATAAATGGTCTCTTTTTGGCCCCCTCTCTTTGTAGAATTTGGATCCATCCGTTGCTAAAGTTAATTGAGGGGGTAAGTTTAAGAGTGAAATAAACGAAGAAATTATTTTTATATTAAAATAATGAGAAATTGTATTTCTATCTCTTCTACGTCGAAAGTAAACCGACTGAACAAGATTTCAAGGGATTCGAATCCGTCTCTATGACATACTACTCTGACTGCATTTGGTTGATAAAATAAAATGGAATAAAAAAGGAAATGGTTAAAAAGTTTATTTTATATACATCGTAGAAAGGAAATGTCTATTTTTCAAGCAATTGTCATTCTATTAAATAATAATTTTTTTATTATATAATAAAAATGATGGAATCAATCATTTTATTATTTATGAAATGATATTTTTACAAACATATTTTTTATATTTTTCATATATTTTAATATTATCTTCTGTTAATATATAATCAAAATATTAACTTTTAAATATTCTTCTATTAAAAATTTAATAATTTTATTTTTAATAATAAAATTTAAAATAGGATAATTTATGTTGTTTTAAAAATACTTAATATATAAATTTAGTAATTAAAATATTTATGCTTTAATTATGAAATTTTTTTAGTAATTATAATTTTAATGATAAAATTTAAATTTTGACACTTTTTTTATCATATAAGATAGTTTAAAATTATAAAATTATTTAATATTATATCAATTATTTTTATAATAAAAATATTATTATTGTTAACTACATTTTTTTATTCCATTCCATTCCATTCTTATATTATTTTATTGTACCAAATACAAAAAAATGGAATAGAGTACATGTTTCATTCCTTACTATATCAAATATAATTATAAAATTATCATTCTATTCTATATTCATTCTCTTTCTTATTTTTATTTTTATTTTATTTTATTATATCAAACAAAACATCAGGGTTTCACTAGTCCCCAAGTAAAAAAAAATGGGCTGCAACGCCTAAAGTGAAAGCCCATTAGAATGAGTTTTGAGTGCACAGGTATCAGATTTTCGCCGAAGCCGTTGAAGCTTAGCCCACTAGGAATGGAATCATGTATTGAACATTAGGGCCAAAACCACCCCACTGGGCCATCTGGAATTGCATTTACATGGTGCAGAGCAAAGGGTGGTGGGAAGTGTATATCTAAGCACCAGCCCCTCGCACTCTCTCCACTCTCACATAGTGGGGGAATGGATGTGTGAATCGAGCTTTCTTTGAACTTTTATGCGACATCGGTAGTGTAGAGTGCCTGTATTCATGAACCTCACTTTTCTTTGTACCATCCTTTTTGAATCTGAACCAATTCAACCTACAGACACATTATCACCACACTTTTTCCAAAAATTGAATTTATTTTCTTCCTTTCAGCAGATTGCATATAGACAATCATTTATAAGTTCAGCTAAGAACGGAAGGAGGAATAACTCTTGAAATCGTTAATATTTTAATGATGCTGTGATGATAGATTCATTTTTTTGAATAACAACTATGACCTAAATTGAACATTCTACAACTAAAAAATGCTCTTTTAATAATACTTAAAAAATAATTAATATTAATTATTCTTGCTCTCTTTATTCATTAAAAAAAGAAAAAATAAATAAAGAATGCTGATTATGATTCTTTTGTGACACCTTTAATGCCTAAGGACCTTCGAGAGCAACTTAAACAAACACAATCCGCTCCGATATTCAAACCTTCAACTTTTTGAAATCCTTTAGCACGTCGTTGCTCCAAAGATCCGAAACCAAATTTGAAAGATCTTGGTATTAAAATATCTAATAACTTTAAGCATTTCTCTTCTCTTGATAGCTTCGTGTCAACAATATTGATGAGTAATGAAAAGACTAGGACTTATCTCTAGCGCTAAACACTTGAATTTAACTTTGAATGACATAAACTAAAAGCCCCTTCCAATGATTAGATTATGCAGTTTCCCGGTTTATATCATCATAATTTCAAATATTCTAAACAAATTATATTTCTTATTAAATTATACATTCCCTAAATTTGAAAGTGTGTTTGTGTTAACATCACAAATTCAACTAAACCCTTTAAAGCAAATTGGAAAGGATATTTGTCATCACAGTCCAAATGTATGAATTGACAAATAAGAATATATTGCTAATCTCCTCACTCCTCTTTGTTATGATTGCATTATTATGACCCTCTCAGCTATATGGGTTGCATGTATAACGTGCATCCATCTTTTACCCTTTCACAGCTAATGTTATAAAGACCAATGTAATGAAATGAATAATCTTGTTCTAGAAATCAGTGCCAAATATTAACAAAGAGGATGCTTAGTTACATCAGCTAATGTAATAGAATTGGATCAAAGGTGTTTAATTGGGAGAAAGCTCTTTATTATCAGTTTCAATGGCTATAAAAAAAATATAAAATGACAAATCGATTTCTCCTATTCGGATGACCACATATAATATTCTCCTCCAATACTTTTTTTTCTCTTTTTTGGCCAACCTCCAATACTTCTAAGAAGTGGAGAATTTTGTTGCGCCGACTATTTTGTTTCATCACATTTTTATCAAAATATTTCACTCAGTTACGCATAAATAAATATAGAACATTCATACCATCTAATTATGTTTTTTTAAAAGAATAATGTATGTTGTCATATAATAAGGGAAAACAACTTTTTTTTTAATAACAAGTAGATATTTTCTGTCACGAAATTCCATATAAAATTTTAAATGAACAAAATATTTTTTATAATTTTAATTTTGGTAATTATGAATGTAAGGAAGTGAGATATTATTCTTATGAACAATATATTTTTATAAAACATACACCCTGAATTGCTTCCAAAATTAATGTACAAACGCTAATTATTTACAACCGGCACCGTGAACATTGCGCAGGTTAATTAATTTTGAGATTTAGGCGTGGTATATAAGAAATTAAGTTTAATTAATTATTTAAATAAATTTATCTAGTTCTTGTAGCCAATATTTTTTACCAATTATTAAATTCAGAGTATTAATCAGATTTGATTATTTAGACAAATACGTCTGAACTTTATAAATTACAATTTGAACACATTAAATTACTATCAGTAAATTTTTAAAAAAAAATGCAGTCATTAAACTATAAAATTGTAAAAAAAATTGTGATCAAATGCACATTGACCAATGGTTTAATGAATCCATTTTAACGTAAGCTCTCCTTGTTGCCGGCTCACTGGCAGGTTGCATGCTGGATGACTGCCTCTAATCAAACCGTCCCATCCTGAAATTTAAAACGTACGTGATACGAGTTATGATATGTAGTCATGATCATATTACATTTTAAAAAATTATTGACTAATCTAAAAAAATATTGAAGAGTGCAGTCCAAATACAAATATATTTATGAGAAGAGTTTAAATTTATTGAGGTATTATCTTTTTAATAAAATTTAAATAAAGTATTTGAGATTAGGTTCACCAATCAAATAATATTTAATTATTATTAATAATTATAGTTTAATAATTATAATAACAAGTAACACATTAATTATTTGTTAAAATAAGATAATTAATATACATATCATGATCTGAGTAAAAAATTTTATGATAAGTATTTAAAAAATCTTATTTAAGTTTTATCTTATTTTTACACTAAGAAAATATTAAATTGTTAAAATCTAATAATTTTAATAGTAAGAATATTTTTATAATTTTTATTAACAATAAATCAAATTTACCTTATTGAAATATATAATAATCTATAATTTAAGTAATACACTTTATGCATGTTTATTTCGTCCAAACAAACGCCTGCATGGAGATACGCTGCCGGAGAGGTTAGGTCAATTGCCAAATGCAAGATGCACCATCACTAAAAATAATAATAATAAATAAATAATATATATCTTGACAAATATTTCAATAAGAAAAATAGACACAAAATTAAAAAAAAATTAAATCCATTGAAAACAAAATCATTACATTCTCATGAACCTATCGCTTTTCTAATAAAATAAAAGTCCTCATTTTACTCTAAAATTATATTAGAATGCCTCCTTCGAATAAGCCATCCATCCTAGATCTTTCTTTATTATTTTCCATCTAAAAGAATATCGAGCCAATATTCCGTCTGTTAAAAAATATAGTTTATTTTCATTACCATGAAAATTTACTTCATTTGGGAATACATGCAAATGATAAAGGGTAAAGGACGAAAGGCAATGTCTAAACTAGCAACCAAGTCAATGGAAAAAATGTTGGGAGAGGCCACTGACAGTCATTTTAAGAAAAAGACATCATTAGGAAACCACCACAATGACCCACCAAGTTAAGTTAACGAAAACTTTTCCGAGGCAAAGCTAGCTAGTTAAGATATTACATTAGCCAACAGAACCCACAGATCACAAACAAGTTCATCGCTACCCAATTGGATATTTACGGGCTTGAAAACAAAGGATTGTGGTCGTTGGTTCCATTTATGTTCAGCTATCTGGCTTTCTAAGTTGGATTTGAAAAATCAATTTTCTATTTTCTTGTATCTCAAGGAACAGAAAACTTCAACATGGTTTAGAAAGATATTAAAACGTCAACCTACCAGATTTAGCAAGAAAAGAAATTTGCTGTTGATTTCTTGGAAGAAGCAGAAGGAAGCAAGGCATTACAGTAAAATAGGTGGAGCAGTTGAATAACCATTGTCCGAACATAGCCAATTCCATATCTGCTACTGGAAATAATTATCTGTAAACGTCGTCAATCCCTTCATTGGAATATTTACCTCTTAATTAACGTAGAGTCATGGCGCTCCACAGATAAATTAGCGTACGAATATATTATTAAATCTGATCATACTTTAAATTAGTGATTTTCTCGAATCTATTATACAATAATATATTAATAATCAAAATTTCTATTGTACCAATATACCATTATGCGAGTATTGCACCAAAGATTTTTCCAAGACAAGAGGTTCAGATAAGATTAACAAAGCTTTCTGTAAGAAAAGAATGGGATATTCCACGGGAGCTGCTTCTTTCATCACAGATGCAGATGATGTGAGCTTACCTACCATACCCAAATACGACTAATTCTGTTTATTCATTTCCTCTATGACAAATGTACGATGAGATGAGATGGACATTGTTCAGTTTTTCCAGATTTTTCCGTCCTCTATGTCTTTGTTGTTTGATTCGTTGGTACAAGAGAGGGAACTGAACTGGTGTCCCGTTTCTCTTTCTCCAAGTTAGAAAATTCCAGCCTTTGTGTCTAACACGAAAGGAATATTTGTCGTGACTTTAATGACAGAGATATTGAGAAAAAGAAAATGACCACACACATCTCCATGAATGACCTTATGGACTCTACTTCTAGCTACCACAGTTTATATTTCCTTTTGCTTGATCTGAACTCAAGAATTGAAGCCCACTGTAATTAATCGTACACCTACACGATCCATACAAATTTAAACATGGAGAGAATTATGTTTGTTCTATGATTTTCCTGTCAAAGGTGCAGAGTTACTTCACAATTGTATAATTCGACGTGTTTTGAAAACACAAAGGTCTTTTTTTTAAATCATAATTTTCCAAAAAAATTCATTTTATTATGTACGAGTTAAAAAATATTATATATTTCTATATAATTTACAAAAAATAATATATAAAATTATCATAGTAAAAGAAAATTTTATTTTTTAAAAATTAATTTATAAAATAATTTACATGTTTTGAAAATAATTATAATAGTAAAGAAAAGTAATTTTCTTTTTATCTTTTCATAAAATTAATATAATAAAGAAAAATAATTTTCTTTTTAAAAAAGAGATAATTATTTTCTTTATCACATTTAACTTTGAAGAGAGATTAGTAAACATATTTTTTATCAAATTTATTCCATTTAACTTTGAAGGTGCAAATTACTTTGAAGAGAGACCAGTAAATTACATGTTTTGAAATTTAAACGGGTGGAAATGCATAGATTGTTGGTCAGGTGAAGTAAATTGTAACTTGGCATTAGAATGGCTACATAAGACGTTAAACATTGCTATGCAAGAATCGTGCATAACTGCATATCAGTTATCTTCAAAAAGACTATTTGGTTCAGTATCATAATCAATTTCTGTAAGCAGATTTTATAACTCGTGAAAAAAAAATTGTATCAACTGTAACATAAAACCTAGTGACCAACACCTTGATCTAATCTGACGTCATCTTCCATTAGCTTCTGTTTCAGTTAATAAAAGATTAATCAAAGTCTTGAGTCAGATAACTGAAAAAGAAAAAATCATTTAAAAGGAAGGAACACTCGCCGATACCTCAGTGTACCATGGTAGCTGGTTTTGTAACAGGAATTTTGTTTTTTATTATGTTTGCGTTCGAATCAAGGTTTTGCAAAGTAAATTATCGCATTTATCAAAAAATAAAAAAAAGGGTAAGGACCACTTTAACACTGTAACACAAGGAGTTTGCATGGCCCAAAATCAAACAGTCCGTGTGGTAATGGGCATGAAAAGTGCTGCCTGCAAACTGCAAGAAATGCTGGCCATGTGCTGTTATCTCATGCATTTTGAAAACTTTTGGCCAGCATGTTGGAATAAATTACTTTATTATACTTTTGTCTAGCATCTCCCCTTTCTTGTGCACGATTTGATGGCACTATGCTCATCTGCACTTTTTATTGTCCTGTACAATCTGCAACTTTATGCTTCTGCCTCCAAGTTCCAAAAAAGCTGAACCAACGGAATTAAGAAAACAAGAATTAGATTCGCAATGACTGTTATTGAACCTCACATCCTGCTTCTTTAATTATGAGCCGTTCATTATGCATCCAACCTAATGTCAGAATTAAATCATCATCTACATAAGCACTTTCAAAGGCTCAATGTCTCACTAAATTCACACAACATATTAATCCATACACAAATGGCCAAGACAAATGTCTCATAGAATGAGCAGGGTTCTGAGTTCATGTTACACTGACCAACTATGAATTCTAGGACCAAATAGCAGGCAAATCTGACTCAAATAAATGAAACATACAATAAAAAGACAAGAAGAAGAAAACAAAAGCCTATCTCAGACCAATCAGAGGTCCTCTAACTAAGAAGGTGACAGCCACGTAGATAGAAGTAGAAGAGGTTTATGTAGCAATCTCCACTGGGTACCTATCGATGCAATCTTCCCATGGGGTCTTAGGCGACGGCTTCACATTTCTAAGTGCCTGCCAAACCGCACTGTTACACTTAAACCCACTTCCAAAGGCAATCTGCCACACTTTGTTCCCTTTCCTCATCCTCCCCTTTGCTTCTGTGTAAGCCAATTCATACCAAATGGAGCTCGAAGAAGTGTTTCCAAATCTGTGAAGAGTCATCCTAGATGGTTCGACGTGAATCGGCAATAGCTGCAGATTCTTCTCAAGCTCGTCAATCACAGCCCTCCCACCAGCATGAATACAGAAATGGTCAAAAGCAAGCTTGAAATCCGGTATGTATGGCTTCATTTTGGCATTAAAAAGCTTCTTTGAAACCAAAGTAGCAAAAAACAGAAGTTGTTCGCTTATGGGTAACACTAAAGGACCCAAAGTGGTTATGTTCGTCTTAAGAGCCCCGCCAGCAATAGCCATCAGATCTTTTGACAATGAAACGCCAGTTTTTCCAGCATCATCTTCTTCTTGATATACACAATTAAATGCCTTGTCATCGGCTCCTTTGTGAGTTCTCACAACGTGAACGAGCTTGTATTTGGCTCTTCTTTTATCCGTAGCTTTGTTCGATAGCAAAACTGCAGCGCCACCAACACGAAACAGACAATTTGGTATCAACATTGACTTCTTGTTCCCAAAGTACCAATTTTGAGTGATATTCTCTGTGCTAACCACAACTGCATAAGTGTTTCTATGAACTTGAAGCATATCTTTAGCAAGATCAATGGCTATAACACCAGCACTACATCCCATGCCTCCTAAATTGAAGCTTCTGATATTTCCCCTCAGCTTGTACTTATTAACGATCATGGCCGAAAGTGAAGGTGTTGGATTGAACAAACTGCAATTGACAACAAGAATCCCGATGTCTTTGGGTTTGACGTTTGTGCTTGCGAATAGATTATCCAGAGCACCAAACATCACCTGCTCGGCTTCTTCTCTGGCAGCAGTCATGGAAGGCCTCGGCGGGACGAAATGCATCGCTTCGGGGACATAAGTTTCTTCACCAAGTCCTGAGCGTTCGAGGATTTTCCGCTGGAATTGGAGCGAGGATTCGTCAAAATCGCCTGTGAGTCTAGAATGTTCCATGAATTGGCCGAAACTGACTTGAAGGTGTGCGGGTGGTTTGTAGCAGGAATAATCAACGAGGTAAACGGATCTCGGGCGGGTCATGATGTAGACGGTGGATCCGAAAACCAGAACAGCGGAGCAAACAATGACGCTGACGAGATTGTACTGAAGGTGAAGCCAGAGCTGGTGGACATCATCTGGATTCATCTGAGAAGCTTGAATAGTGATGATGGACATGAGAGGAATCAAGCAGAGTTTCAAGAGATGGGTAATCAAGTAGTGGTATCCGAGTTTCACATACTTGAGATTAACACTCTGCAAGAAATCCGGCAATCTCCGGCTCTGCTGGATCTGAACACCACCGTTGCCGGAGGTATCGGAAGTCATCGTGGAGTTTTTGAGACTAATAGAAATGGAAAATGGGAAGAGAACATATATAGCAAAAGACCTGAGCCACTGATTTGGGTCGAAGAATATATGTGTATATGTAAGAAAGAGATGAGAAAAGTAGATGCAACTGCAACAACAACCAGAAGAGAGCGGATGAAGAAACGCAAAAAGGAATGCAGCTGAGATGAAGAAGAGAGGGACTGATATAAATAAGGGAAGATTGGAATTGAAAGTGATGGGATGCCAGAAGGAAGACGGGAGGGAGAGACTCAAAGCAGAGAGAAGTGGCGAGCGGAGGCTTCAATGTGACTTTTCCTTCGAGCGGCTTGACTCTGGAACTGGCACTCAGGGTTTTCCGGGAGAAAACGGATACGAATTTTTATAACACGCGTTTTTATTTATATCCTCTTATTTAATAGAAAATAGTTAATTATTAATTTTATAAGATTCATTTTTATTTATATCCTCTTATTTAATAGGAAGTAGTTAATTATTAGTTTTATTGTTTTTGTTTTAATTTTATAGGATTTGTCTTTACTTTTCTCCTCTTATTTAATGGAAAGTAGTCAATTATTAGTTTTTATTGTTTATTATAAATCATATTCTTTAACTTTTAAAACATTGAATATTAAAGTTATCTTCTGTTTATTCAATATCGTTGAAAATATGTATTATTAAAAAGTGTTTAAATTTAATCCATTATTAATATGAAATTTATTTACATTGATATTTATTCATATCATTTAAAAATTATTAGATTCTTTTATAATTAATAAATTTTATTATTTAATTTTTATTTTTTTTATGACATTGCACCATCTAATTCATTGGTGTAAAGTATTTTATATTAAAATTAAATTGTACATAAATATTTAAATAGGACAGAGCATGTCCTTTTGGGTGCTTACAATTGGGATATTGAAATTCATTAGAATTTATAGCGGTGCTCATTTAGCTTTAGATTCAAATTATTTTGGTTGGTAGTGATTTCCAGGTGAATACAGGTGCAATTAATTATAAAATAAAAATATAAGAATGTGAATTTACCCTCATTCTATGGTTGTTTTTATATTAGTAACATACAAAGACATTATCAACCCCACAAAACATTATTAAAACTTTATCAATGCACGTGTCACATATCATTTTATAAACACATGTTCAGTTCGATGATAAGATATTTAACAATATTTTGCATATTAATCATGTAAATATAAGTTTGTTATTGATGCTTGAAATATGAAGAGTGGTTGGAGATGAGTTGATTGCCGTATTGATTATTGGTATTTTCCCTACATACATGTGTTGTTTGCGTCATTATAAAAGGATAAGAACATAATAAGGGTATGAGCGGAAATCACTAGTGTGACAATTGCACAACAAGACACTTCTATGTAATAACAACTTTCCTTTCATAAATTTGATATACATGTAAATATTCTTAAGAAAAGAATTGCTAATTATATAAATTTAAAAAAAAAATAAGTATTCAATTTTACACTATTATTTATCAATAAATAATTATTAAAATTATTTTATTATTAATGTATCTCTCTCAATATTTTACACTAATAGTGATCAAATTTAAACTTTTCAAATTATTGACATTACATAATAATCTTATTTAAAAGTAACACACAGACCAACTAAATTGAAAAAAAGAAAAACTACTGGATCTATTTGAAAATTATCAAATAATTGATAATATGATAAATTAATAATTATAATTAAGAGAATCATTTGACATTATCTCCTAAAAATAGAGAAGACATTGATATGATTTCATTAATTCTTACAAGGTCATAGAGTATTTTCATCCACAAGTAAATACACCCAGCAGTTGATTCAAAAAATTTGTTTGTCAAGATAAAATACAAATTCAAATATGTACAATTATAATATTTATATTACAATAAGATAATAATTTTTTAAAAAATTATTTTTATTTATTTAATAAAAATTATAATAACAATATACTTAATACATGTACGTATCGTAAATTTTTTTAAGCTTATAGGATAATTGCTTCCATTCTTTGATGAGTAAATTTGGCATTAAATACTAACAATAGTTGCCGGCTCGGCCTCTTTAAACAAAGTTTTAGGTTTGATCCTTATAAATGAAGAAAATTATTATTAAAAAAGCTTTGTTCTCATATTCGATTTAACCCATCTCAATTCTGAATTAGTCTAAATCCAATGCGACTACCAAATATCAAAGGTCCTCAGACCAAAAAAAAGGGCATTAAATACACCATATGACACCATTGTATAACAAAGTCAAATGTAAATAAATTAAGTTGGTTTAGACTTTATTTTAATTAAGATAAATTTAACTTTTTTAAATATTGATTTGAGTTTATTTTATTAATTTTTTATTAAGAATTACTTCACGTCTCACTTGTTATAAATTGATAGTGAATTTGTTTTTTTCTTTTATTAAATCTTCTTGATAAAAAATTGGATAAGTCAATGATTTTTTTCCATGATTCAAAATATAGTTAATCAATTTCTTGATTAATTGATTATGATAACTATAAAGTTAAAATTCATATACAGCCTAATTTATTAAAAAAATATATAATCTCATCTATTAATTTATTTAAAAATCTAATTGCATGAATAGATTTTCAAATTTATCAATAAGTTCAATCAAACTTTTCAAAAATTAAAATTATCTAATAATTTAATTAGGTTTGTATTAAAAAATATATATTAAGATATTTATAATATATTTGTACAATTTATATATGTATAAATTTTATATTATATTATTTATAAAAATATTAATAATAAATATATTAGTTTGATAGACTTAAAGGTCGAATTTAAAGAATATAGGCTAGAATATTTCTATTTATTTAAATAAATATTAAGCTAAAAGAAATTAGATCATAAGCTTTTATTGGACAATTCAACCAATTTCCACTTCCATCCTGATTTATTCCATTTTCACCACCCATGCTACAGTGATCACATTCAAATTGTACAAATTAGACATTTTCCGCACTTCGAAATTTTGACGAAACTGTCTCCCTTCATTAATGTCATTTAGAAGTAATGACGTGTTCTTCTCTGCATTTGACTCTGGAAAGAAAAAGATTGTTGCAATTTGTCTCTACGGAATATATCATTAAATAATAAAAACAGGATGCATTTTTCATATTAACCTAACCTTTTCCTTGGTTACAGTAGAAAACAGGGAGGAAAAAAATAGAGGAAAAAAAAAAGTTAGGAGAAGTTATATTCCTTAGATGTGCTTGGTTGTAGGAAAAATTAGAAAGGAGAGAAAATAGAGAAGAAAATATTATGTTTGGTTGTAAGAGAGAAGGAATTTGTAAAATATACGGGGATTAATTTTTTTTTACTTCTTTTAATCGTAAAATTGAGAAAATAATGTAAAATAATATCAATTAAAGTTTACAAGAAAATTTTATATTAATATTTTTTAATATAAAATATTGTGTTCAATTTTCTTCATATCATTAAAATGTAATTTCAAGTAAATAATATAAATTTATTATAAACCCACTAATCAAGAAAATGTAAAAAATTTTCATATTATCAACACTTCAAACTTTTGTAAAATTAATATGAACCCACATTATGAAGTAAATAATATAATATAAATATCATTTTACACAAATTAATTCTATATTACGTAACATTCATTTTCTTATTTAGTAGTCTTCCTAATTATAAAGAACACAACAAAACAATAAAAACAAACTAACATTAAATTCAACAAAATACGTTACAAAAGTAAACTCAGAAGATGAATAGATATAACTAAGGTTTACACACATAAAAATTTTTCATCA
The DNA here is from genome assembly GCA_020226215.1 of Sindora glabra. Taxonomy (NCBI): domain Eukaryota; kingdom Viridiplantae; phylum Streptophyta; class Magnoliopsida; order Fabales; family Fabaceae; genus Sindora; species Sindora glabra. The sequence goes on from CM035225.1 coordinate 1,422,242, forward strand.
CAAAATTAAAGGAACATGAATTTAGGTATTGTTGTCTAAGTTGTCCAAAGTTAAATGTTCTAAAAATAGACTAAATTAAGGCTACAATAGTATTAGTAACTAAATATTAATTAATTAATTAAAATAATTTGATGTAAAAACATGTAGAAATTTCACCCATCACGTGTGATATTTAATGAAGATCAATACAAGAATAGGAGTTTAGTGAAGGAAGAGAATTCAAACTGCAAGAACTGTCACCCCATGACACAAGCTAGATATCAGTTAAGAATGTTCCTTGGTAAGATGTTTCCCATGTTGACAATCAATTTTACTTGTCTTTTTCCATTAGGTTGACAAATCAAGTTCAAATCTCCATCTTTTACAATAACATAACCTATTCATAATGTAAGGTTAATACTTAATAGTCACGTTTTAGATACACATAAGAAGGGTAAACAATAATACACAATTTGTCTAGCACATAATTCAAAATGGTAAAGTAACATAGTGCTCAAGTGGTAATATAGTTAGATGACCAAGGTTACAATTATCTAATTTACAGGTGCCTTCATACTTTATGCTACATATTATGAAATAATATTTTTAGAATGAATCCACAACCTTTGCAGTGAACTTGCCCTTCATAACATTTCTATGCAACCTGTTCCATGCATTTACCTATCAATCAACAGAACAACACAATCATGCAGACGCAACAAAAGTTATAAATGCAAAATAAGTAAAAGTTGTGGACATATTGAAGATGCTTGGTTCTCTAACTAGTACAAACACTTAACTAATCACTACACATTAAATTCAAATATTACAACAAGGAGGAGACCTAAGTTATCTTCAAACACATTTACCCTATGAGCTACCACAAGCACAATATATAATAAGAAATATTAGAGAGAAACATACCCCCAAACTTGGATATCAAACGTCTAAGTACTTCAAAATAAACCTGCCTCCTTCATAATTTTGTATAGAATATTCCAACGCATCTCCTTTGGTACGCTAAAAAATTATTACTTAGCATCCTTATTTGAGCATAAGAAATGATAGCATCGAGTTCGGAGTTCTAGCATCACTCCTATATTCTCTAATTCACTCCAAACATCTATAAGGGGGTATAATGTTAAGATTTGCTCTTTCGCATAATGGTAAGACCTTCCCTAGCTATTTGTACTTGTTCTTTTGCTAATTCAACTCCTTTCTGCATCACCTCAGTTAAGTTGTTTACGCCTAAGTGTATTTTCTCGTATCTACTCTCAATCACATCAACCATTACAGCTTTCCTTTTGGTACCTTCAGAAGATGATATTCCTTGTGATTGATTTCCTTACGATGGAGTTAAACCACCACTAACAAAACTATAGGTGTTGATGTTGCTTACAAAGCTTGGACCTTCAGTTCCCCAACATAGGTCGGAATCTGACATACCATTAAAAGAATCATTTAGATCAAAATTTTCCTTCTTCCATCATTGCACTTTATCCTTTACAGTTTTAACTTATACACCAGACACTCTATCCCTGCTAAAAAGATCCATCAGTTTATCATAATTGTGTATTGGGGTTTTCCATTATTTCTATGCTTCAAGTTTCTCCTGTGTGTTGTAACCATAATTAGTCAAGCATTTAACAATATATAAGGAATAATATAAAACTATTTGCCTATTACAAATAAACATAGTAAATGCAATATTTCATTCTTCAACTTCTTTCCTTTTAATTGTATAATCACCTTTATGATTTCCTCCCACACCTCCGATTCTGCTTCAAACAATCTAAACGCAGGATTTCACCCGACTCCACTCCACATATAAAATAAGTCATAACATTCGTTGAAAGTTGCTTTCAATGTTTTCATTTTATTTTTAATATGTTATCTTTTCAAAAATGGTCCTATTATGGCTTTCAATGTGTTTAGCACCGTGACATATGCATAAGAGGTGAAGGTCCCATCCGGCCTGTTTCCCTTATGAACTTCTTCAAGCAATGCATCTAATAATATAGAATCCATGTCCAATGTCCACCATAGGTTATCTTTGGAAGAACTCCCTTTTTTCTGTGGTCTCTTATTTCTGAACATGATTTAATCTGCAAGTTACCAAATATCATAATATTAGTATATTTTATACCAATGGGAAAGTAAAAAGCAAGATCAATGGCATGTTATCCACATATGTAGTCCATGACAAAGAAAACAACAAGTAATCAACAAACATAAGTAATACAAGCTTTAAGTTTTATCATGCAACATACATCAAGTTTTGGGACCATGGATTTATGCATCTAACATAATCTTATAACATACTACCAAACACATGCAAGGAGAATAAAAGGAGAATTCTACTGATATAATGATACAGTCACAACTCTAAAATCCTCATAAATACAAAAGATTACATAATTTTAGGCAATTTACAAAATAATAATCATGATAAATTCTCCTTGTAATTATTCCATATTTAATTTGCTATGCTCTATCTTAAGATGAGTCCTTGTCTATAATCCTCCTCTAAGCTCCATGTCTTATGGTCTCTATGGTTATCCGTAACATTATGGAAAAGCTCATGGTCCACTTCATCAATCAGACGTTCATTGGGATCAACATCCATGAGGAAGTTGTGTAATATACAACAGGAAATAGTAATATCAGACATGGTCTCCAATGAGTAATGTGGCTCAGTGCTGCTGGCTATAATCGGGAATATTTTCTTCATAACTTTAAATATTCTTTCAATGACGTTTCAAGGAAGCATGTCGGAGATTGAAAAGTTCTTTTGCATTTTCGAGATCACGCGTGGAATACTCTTTCAGGTGGTAACATATGCCTCTATACAGTGTAAGCACACTACTATACAATGTAAGCACACTACTTTTCAGTGGATATCCTGCATCTCTTAGGTAATATTTGCCTAATCAAAGTTAAATTTTATGATCAGATGTAATATACCATAAATTACTATGAATATGTTTTAATAGATACATTCTAAGGCCTATACTTCTAACCTTAATCAAATCATGAAGTGAACTTACCTAAAGGAATCCTAAGTCTATCTCCTCTTTTACTTAAGGTATGCTTCAAAATTCTTGAGTTAGAAGCAGTGCCTTCCAAACCGATTAGTACATAACGGAATCTCATATCAAACGTGCAAGACATAAAGACATTTTAAGTTAGGAAGTCTTTCCTTCCTTGAAAGTGAGGGGCATCTCTATTTGATACTTTTACCTGTACATGTGTCTCATCTATAGCTCTAACACAATCCTGTATTTTTTAGAGCACGATGAAAATCATGATGTGAAATCCAAAGACACTCTAAAAGTACTAATATACATTCAATTTTTTTTCTTTTGCATTGTCATCTTACCCTGAAATACAAATAGAACCTTCTACTGTTAAGTATTTGATGAGAAATTTCTGATCCTGAAGGTTGCACAAGGTATTCACCGTCTAGTGATACAATGGCTCATAGAACATTATGAAAATGATGACTAGTTGTTTCCTTCGAATGATGGAAAAAGAAAGACACAATTCTATACTTTACATTATGGGGTAAAATATGCAAAAACTTAACCATTTGCTCCTCTACTGTAGTGTGTACAGAATCCCTCACTCAGCTAGTTCCTCTTAATTTCTCGCACAATTGAAGGAATGCACGAGGACTTATACGAATTATATCACGGCATTGATCAATTGTTAGTAAATTTTGCATTAGTTGTTATCGCATTTCATCTCTTTCGCTTTTCCATACAGCACTAGGTGCATGAATAAGAGCAACTTGCATGGTTAACAAATGCATAGCATGCACAATGATGCATATTAGTTGGACAATACATAGTTGCCATTGCTCTAATGCATCTATACTAATTAACTGTTGTGATTCATATTGCTCATCAAATATATCATCATTTTCATCTTCCACTATTAATCCTGTAGGCAATGGAGAGGAGCCAAGTTTTGAAGTAAAACCTTATTGGTGTGTGTCCTAGGAACCAATCATATAGATGATTGAAGTAATACACAATGTATTATGTTTTATTTTAGGCAATTAATTATTATATTTTATTTTTATAATTTTATTATTATTATGCGTAATTTATAACTTAATATAATAATTATTCTTGGAATAGTTTCGCTATTCCTAAAATGTCCCTAGTCAAGTATTATTACGAAAAAGATAGTAATAATACATCGAGACTAGCATGTATAATGACTGATGATTACGAATCATGGATATGTGATATCAAGTCAATACATGAGTACATTATTAGTGAATAATGTACTGGACTGATCCATTATGAGAATATTGCATGGATAGACGTGTTATAAGTTATTCTCATATGATCACAAATACACATAAACCTTTGACCTGAAGTCATTACGATTTTCTACATGAGGAATTACTCACTCTAATATTATCCTATGTCACCTTTAATCAAGATGATAAATAGGGCATTGATTGGGTGTGTCATAAATCGTGCAGAGGGAAGTGAATGATATAGATGAAATTTTGTTACTCTTGTATAAAAGAGAAATATCCTTAGACCCCTTGATTGGGTGAGACTTAGAAATGCATGGTCATGCTCAATTGGATTAATATGTGATATTAATCATTTATTTTAAATCTACTCAATATCAAGAAATATAAATTGAACATTGACGAGGATGACATATTCCATGCCTCCAATTCAATTTGGATATTATTATAAAAGGGTTATGATACAAAATGTTGATCATGTATTATGTGGATGTCGAATCACAGACATTCTTACTACTTAAGTGGCAGTGATGTATTGCTAGATACCGTTCACTGTTTATGGCTCAATAATGAGTCATTGTCAACGTAGTAAGAACCTACAGGGTTACACAAAAGGAGTAGGAATAAGATAATAATTAATTGAACTTTAATTATATTAATATCCAATTAATTGAACTTATTTTTGTGCATATATATTATTATTAAGAATAATAATGTGTTATTTACATAATATATATAATATATGTATATATATAATATTATGTAATATTATTTGATAAATAATTATGTTATCAGATATTAGATAAATATATTATGAGATAATATTATTTTGATATTTGATAACTATATGCAATTATCTAATATCAAGATATTTATATTATGAGATAATATTATCTAATATTAGATAATTAATAGATAAGTCCTATCTCTCCTCATTATCTCTAGGATAAGGATAAAATGAGTTGTTAAATGTGATTAGGATTTTAAAAGCATTATCCTAGTAAGATTAGGATTATGGCTTGCCTAAGTTCTATTAAAAGGGGGCTTGAGAGCAGCACATTATGTACACGCTCAAAGCTTCCATACAAACCCTAAATCACTCAGAAAATATCCAATCCTAATTCCTAGAGAGAAAAACGCATCCTAGCAGGTTCGTGGAGGGTGAAAGGTCATTTATTCACTCCATGTGGATACCGTAGAGACGTTGTACCTTCCGACCGGCGTTTGATTCATCTGCTCTCAAGTTTTGATCAGTAGAAACACGAATGCCCAATAGGTAAAATCCTAATCATTAATTTATGCTTTTTGCATGGATCCTAGGTAGAATTTGGATCAAATTTTGAATTTCCGTTGTATATGATAATTCGAATTCCCAACAAATCCAACAGGTAATCAGGGAAAATAAGAAAAATAGTTAATTACTATTTACAACTAATAACTAGAAAATGAAATAACTTCCACTTTCGTTTATCTTTTCAATATGGTGCACTAAACGTGACAAAATTATAGTTTTAATTTTTGGAATGCATTCATTTTTCTCTCGTTTCAAACCAAATATATATATATATATATATATATATATATATATATATATATATATATATATATATATATGTTTACATCTAAGCATTTTAAAAACATATCAATATGTAAAAATTAATATAAATTTTAAATTCTCACAGGAATTAAATTTTAATTTAAGATTAAAACCTTAAATAATAAATTAATATAGAAATTAATATAAATCAAGTATTGTAATGAGTAAAAAAATTAGACTTTAGTTTAATTATTTAAATAAAAATAACACAACCTATTTCACTAAAATTGTTCATTGTATAATTATTTAAAATTTTAGTTTAATTATTTAACTAAAAAATACATAAATTAATACGAAGCAAATCGCCCTATTTTCGCTTATGCAAAACATGGTTCACTATAACTAATCGCTATTCAACAATTAATTAGTTATCTATAATGAAAATTTACAATAGACAAAAAGGAAAGAACAAGAAAAAAAAGGCTTAACACACCAAATTTTCTTGTACTTCATATTATATATTTTTACAACTAAAAAAAATTCCAAATATTATTTATTTGTTACTTATTAGTTACAAGGAAAAAATTTACAACCATTAATCATCCTAATTCATGTGGAAAGTTTTAAACATTTTGTATATACAAAGTATATTTTTACAATTGATAAAGAATTTTTTTCCTTTTATTTGTGTATTTTTTTTTAAAAAAAAGTAAAACAAGATCGGGTCGGACATGCCTCCAAGCCAGGTCAAGATCGAATCTGGTTTGGATCTGATTGACCTGACTTGGGGGGTAAATCCCCCAACACGGCTAATAGAAATGTAGAACAAATCCTCCATTAGCAACGACAAGATCAACCAGTGAAAAAGAGAGATCTTTTACCTGCTCCAACTGGAAAAGGCGCCAGCGACTTTGTCGGATGAGACAGCAATAGCAGTGGCAAGATAGATGAGATGCGACACTAAGCCGATTGGAGCGAAGGGAAGGCAGGCCACCGCGAAGGAAACCCAGCAGTTAGTGAACTCGTCGGACTCTTCACTAGCAGCAGCAAGAAGTGGGAGGACACGACACATTAATCGACTTTAGAGTGGAGAGATGTGGAGTGGAGCGGGGGGAGGGTAGAACTGTGTGAAAAACTTCCCTTCCTTTCACTGTGCAGTCCTTCTCCTGATTTTCACCACTTAATTGAGGGGGGAAAATTATTGTGGAACCCACTATACGTTTTCTCCTATTTTTTTCACTTCCCTTCTATTTTCTCCTCCAATCCAAGCAGGTGAAATTGCTTATTTTCCTACACTTTTCTATTCCCTTTTTCACTTCTCCTCCATTTTCACCGGAACCAAGCAAGCCATAAGGGTACTCATTTTTATTATTTATACTCCCTCCATTCCTATTTATTTATCGTCATTAACTAATTTCACATATATTAAAAAATAATTTAATTTATTTATTATTAATAAACTTTACAAGATTATCCTTTATGTATAAAATTCAAGATTGTTGAAAATAGAAAGAGAAATATAAAAGAATAAATATAAATGAGTTAATAGTATAGAATAATAAAATATTTATTAATAAAAAAAAAGGTAAATTTAAAAAAATATTTAATATTTTATTAAAATTATAAAATAACAGACAAAAAATAAATTTTTTTAAAAATATAATAAATAAAAAAAAACGAAATAAACAATAAAAATGAGTACCCCGAGAATCCCCCTCACCTAATATGTAAGAATTCTTTCAGGTGCCGTCTAAATTCCAAAGATGGCAAGATGCCTTTCAAAATAAAGATGGGCGGACAGATGGGCACCTTCCATTGAAAACACAGAACCCAGAAGTCAGCAGAGGATGGTTGATTGAGACTTGGTGGGACGCGCTGACAGCGATAATGTTCCTATTATTGTTCACGGCTCCTTATGTAGCTCAGCTCATAAAGATCAACATTAGGGGTGGTAACGAATTAACGTTTTGTAAATTATTAGCCTGTTTATTGTACTGGGTTAAAATATAGATTTAGTTTAATTTATTTAAAAAGTTTAATCTGATGTATTAATATATTTAGTTATAAATAAATTTTTAGATAAATTAATAATCAAAATCTTTAAAATTAAAAATAAATTAATAATTAAATTAAATTTATATTTATAATTTTATATATTAATATTATAAATATATATAATATTATATTATATGTGAATATATTAATCATTAAATAAATCGATTTAATAAACTTGTCAGAGCCTCTAAAAATAAGTTGGCTCAATTTATATAAATAAATTTATTTATCATCTTAAATCTAATTTATTTTGATAAAAAAATTTATAATCCATATATGGCATGACCTAACTCAACTACTAATCAAGATGCCCAGCCAACTCCTAATTAATATCATTTACTTTACTTGCTTTGCTAAAACCGCAGCTTTCAGATTGCAAACTCCATGGAAAGGGGCCTCCGATTTCTTAACCTCGAAAATGGGAACCGAGAGACCTTTTAATTATGAGAGATTTGCATGAAAACGACGAGGATCTTTGATGGATCCGTCGACGTAGAATCCACGGCCTCCTCCGATGCTTGATGCGGAATCGGATACTATTTGGATCCCATTCTTCCCTTTCCCATTGGCTGCACTCATTCCCTTCCCCACACGCCCCCCGCCCCCCCCCCCCCCCAAAAAAAAAAAAGAAAGAGGAAAAACCATCGAACCCCACCGAAAAAAATTCTCATATTCTAAAATTAAATAATTCTGAAGTAAAATAAAATTAAATATTTATTAATTCTTTATCACATATCGTAACATTAAATTAAATTTTGCATAAAACTTCTGAAATCTTACTCTTGCATAATTTTTTTTCATTCAAGTAAAATTTTATCTCAAAACTTAAGAATCATACGTGAAATTTGAATTCTCTCATACTATTTTAATAAATATTTAAAATAATTTAGTAGCAATAACTTCCTGAAATAAATTAAGTAATGACAAGTTTTGACATAAATATATTTTAAAAATATTCAAATATTAAATTCTAATTTGTTTCCTAAACTTTATTTAAGATAAATAATTCTAACAAAATCAATCATTTCAATCTTTATTTTGTTGATAGTATTTTTTATTATTGATTTATAGGCTCATTATTAAACTCTTCCTAATAATCTAGTATTCGTTTCACAATATGTTTGCCTCTCTAGAAAAATTTTATAAACATATATTATCAAATTTAGTCGTTAATTTATTATCATATAATATAACAGATTTAACTTTTAATAAAAAATAAAATTAATGTACAATAATAAAATTTAATAATGTCTCAAGACATTATTGCATTAATGATATCTTGTAATGTGTCCCGCCCTTTTTATCGTTGAATTTTTCTTTTGGTAGTCACAACAAATTTTCCATTTTTTTTTTTTTGAGTTGTCATAATCTGAGCACACTTCATCAAGTTTGCTTCATTTTAATGTGTGAAATCCTTTGGAGCAATACTTGCAATCTGTTGATAAGATCAACCTCCACGTAATAGCCTTTGAATTTTTTTTTATTTTGTCTTCTTACCACACGGTAGCTTTCTTATCTGTTTCTTAGAATTTGTATCTCCACCATAAACTTGTGACAAGTAGTTAACTTGATAATTATTGCATGTCTTTCATTTTCTATATTCATCATAAATGCAATTTTTTCGTTCAATCACTTCTTACTCTACCTTTATCTTTAAAGATTTCATAAATGGATTCTTTTTGTTTAAGTTGCAAGATTGTAATGATCAATAGATTGGTTGTAAATATTATATCTAACACCATTGTTTTTATCACTTTCATAAACGTTATTGACGTCAACTCCTAAATTAACGAAAATATTACGAATTTTAAAGAGTTCTTATATCATCCTCTTCTCGTATGCTCATGTTGTTATCCCTTAAGGTTCAAAAAAGTTTAATCCCATTATTATTGTTAGTAAAAGGGTGGTCTTCACCTTTATCATTATTATGGATTGTGATTTTAAAATCATGAATTTTCAATCTTAGATTGTTGGTTGGTCAAATTTTGATATCATCTTGCGTGGGGCGGAAAATAAAGGTGGGAAATAAATTTCTAATACAATAAAAATAAATAGAGAATTAAAACTAAATACTAAATTAATTATTGAATGAACATTGAATTGTATAAAACTACTCGATGTGATACAATTATACAAAATTATATATGAAATTTCATGAAAATAAAAGAACATAAATACAAATAGTTATAATTTAAATAATAAAATAGCTAAAATTTAAAAAAAATATAAAGCATTGATTAATTCCTTATCAAAATTGAAATTTTCTTACGATTTATCAGTTCTCGCTTTGCATCAACGTGTAACATGAGCATGCCAGCGGGAACATTATACTATATTCTCTACTTGAAATTTCATCATCGTAATACAGCGGAGGAATGTTTTGATCAACATTTTTTTTTATGTCAAGGAAATACAACCACAGCATTGTTTTGTAAAATATTGCTCATAAAAAAATATTTTATATCTTTCTAAACAGAAATAAGAAGATGAAAATCTGATACCATTACAAATATGGGATGGGGAGAAATTCTTGATCAGTATTTATATACCCATTACCAGTAAAAATTGAAAGAAATTCAACATGAATTAGTAAAGAAATTAATTATTTTATTAATTCTATTAATAACAATATAGTGACAAGTTTTTAGCGGTATTAAATACACATTATGCACACTAAATAAGCAAAACTTCTTCGCGGGACGGAATGCAAACTACAAAATTCTAAATAATCATGTGTATAGATTGGCCCGCCGAAACCCTAAAAATTATAGAGTTTAAGTCCTATTTTATGGTTCGAATATTCATTAATTTTTTTATAATTTGATAAATATTTAGATTAGACTTACATTATAATTATATGAACTATATTGAGTCAATTATATAACTTTATTTTCATTGATACAACTATATATTATAAAAAATAACAATAGTTAATTAATTTTAATGTAAAAATATTTAATCTGATCTAACTATTTAGTTTATATATATATATATATATATTTTAATTTAAAAAATAATTTTTATTTAAAATAATAATAAAAATATTCAAAATTTGAGATTAGATCGGATTATTAATATTTTATGCGAGAGAACCAGCCCCATAAACCCCTTGCAAACGACACACCCCATCCATAACAGTGGGGGGAATGGAGGCTGTGTTGGACTTGGGCTTAGTAACCAGACAGGTACTCCCCATTAATCGGGCTTTATCATGCTATGTTTTCATCTATACATGGATATTGATTCCATCCAATCCTGTCCCAACCCATGTTTCCCTTTATCTAAAGACCACAAAAACGATTATAAAAGGAAAAGTATCTAACCCGTATAAACTATAAAGAATCAGACAAGCATAGCATCCTTAGATCAGTCCAACAAACATAAAAAAGCTAGAGTGCGCGCTCTTCTATATATCAAATTTATTTATATATTAATTATTTAATAATTTATATTAAATTTTATATTTTTTGAGATAAAATTATTTAATTCAATAGCTTACAATTCACTGATAGAATCTATTCATTCCTACATTAAAATTTACCCGATGTATAATAAAAATTAGCCGGAGCTAAATAAGTGAAACTGGCACCTCACAATCACCTGTTAACCCTATTAATGATTTATCATAAAAAATAAATGCAATATTTAATTTTATATCTATAAAGATAGTGATTATTACAACTTTTAAATTTTATAACTAATATTATTAGTTTTTTATTTTTGCATTTATAACAATTATTCATTTCCAACTTTACTAATAACACTAAATAAATGATAAAACTAAAAAAATATATATAACTAAAGCGTCTATTTGATATTATTAAAGTAAAATTTATTAATTTGCTTCAATCATTTTTTTATTTTAATATTATGAGTAAATAAAAAATTAATACTGATTATAAAATTTAGAAATATAATAATTATCTCTTTTATAAATAACCACACTGGATAAATGTTACGTTTAGTTTGTTATAAAACAAGTTTATCTATATAAATTAATGCCAACAAATTTCGCTTGTTAGGGGTCGTTTGGTTTGCAGCAAAAACATAGGAAATTGTATTTCCCAGGATATAAACTACAGTAAAGTTGTTTGGTTTGCACAAATGAGAGGAAATAAATCTTCCTGGGGACTTGTGTTTCCCATAAAACACGGGAAATCACTTACCCACTCCCCCTAGGTAAGTTCTATTTCCTGTATGTTTAACTAATTCATAGACAAAAATATCCTTACTAAAATTAATTAATACAAATTTTACCCTTTTAATTGATTATCAGATTTTACTTTGTGAATGTCCATTTTAATTAGTGTTACCGTAATTTTACAGTTTTCTTATATATATATTACATGACATATTTTATTATTATTATTTTATAAAAAAATTTAAATATTTAATTTAAATAAATTAATTAACAGCATATTTTTATTTAATTCCTACGTTATTTTATAACCCACTTATTATTTTATTTTTTTATTTATTTTATTGCATAATTTTCTTTTATTTCTTTTTTATTTTATCTATTACTACTATTTGAAAGTTAGATTATAATTATTAAATAATATAAATATAATATGATATATTTAATTTGATTATATAAATATTTTGAATAAATTAAAATTTTAATATATATTATATTAATTGCATTATATAATTATATATTATATTTGTTGATTGAAATTATTTGAATATTAAAATAAAATTTTCTTTAAATTTTATAAATATTTTTTAATATTAAATTTTAAGCCCTATAATTCAAATTAAATATATATATACACACACACACACACACATCAATTAGAATTAAAATTTTTTTAGTTAGTTACTGTTTAGAAAATAAATAGTAATATGTTATTATTTAATAATTTAATTTTTAATTAAACTTAATTTATCTATTTATTTGAAGTTTTCAATTGATGTTACTGTCTTGGAACGTAACAATAACATGTTACCGTCTAGAGAAAAAATAGTAATATGCTATTATCTATTTATTTAAGATTTTTAATTAATGTTACTGTCTTGGAACGTAACAGGAACATATTACTGTCTAGAGAAAAAATAGTAACACACTATTATTTAGCAATTTAATTATTAATTAGACATGATTTATTCATTTATTTGAGATTTTTAGTTGGTGTTACTGTCTTGGAACGAAACAGTAACATGCTATTATTTGGCAGTTTGGTTGTTAATTAGACATGATTTATTCATTTATTTGAGGTTTTTAGTTAGTGTTGCTGTTTTCGAACGAAACAGTAACATGTTACTGTCTTGGAACGAAACAGTAACATGCTATTATTTGGCAGTTTGGTTGTTAATTAGACATGATTTATTCATTTATTTGAAGTTTTTAGTTGGTGTTACTGTTTTCGAACGAAACAGTAACATGTTACTGTCTTGGAACGAAATAGTAACATGCTATTATTTAGCAGTTTGGTTGTTAATTAGACATGATTTAATCATTTATTTGAGGTTTTTAGTTGGTGTTGCTGTTTTCGAACGAAACAGTAACATGTTACTGTCTTGGAATGAAACAGTAACATGCTATTATTTGGCAGTTTGGTTGTTAATTAGACATGATTTATTCATTTATTTGAGGTTTTTAGTTGGTGTTGCTGTTTTCGAACGAAACAGTAACATGTTACTGTCTTGGAACGAAACAGTAACATATTACTATTTAATTTACAAATTTTTTAGTAATTTTATTTGTTAAAAAAATTATTATAACACTACTAGATACCAAAAGAGTTAGGAAAAAAAATTTTAATATAAAATTCGAATGAATTTAAATTGATAAAAATAAAATCAAAGTTAAAAAAATAACAAAAAATTAAAGAAAATTAAAAAAATCATTAAAAAAGGCCTTTTTTGCCAAATCAAAGTGGGCAAAACACCTTTGGTGTTTTGCAAGCACGTAGATCTCGAAAAGTTACATGAAATAAAAAAAAATTCACTTAAAACGGACAATCGAGCATAAAGTTATGATCATTCAAAGTTTTGAACTCAATTTTTACGTTTTTAACCAAGTAAACTTCGTCAAACCTACATTTTCTTATTTTCTGTTAAAAGAGCAAATGAAAAAGATTAAAAATAAGTGGTCATGCAAACATTGGTTAACTAATAAAGAATTTATGACTTTTAAAAATTTTTAATTTATCACCGCATTCACACAGTTAAAAAAAAATAATTTCAGTATATAATATTCATAAATCATAAAATTGAAACTTATTTTAAAAAAAATATGGCGCTATCACCTCTTTAAAATCAATTAATATCTATTAATATATATTAAGTTATTATTGAAGATATTGTAGTCATTTCATTATTATTTCCTAGGAAATTCAAAGTTGAACCAAACAAAACATAGGAATTTATTTCTTGGGATATGTGACTTCCTTTATGTCAACCAAACAACATTTTAGGAATTTCCTAGGAAGTGTATACAGTAAATAACTTCCTAAAAAATTCAACTTCCCATGAGAAGTTACTTACTTCCTGGATGAACCAAACCACCCTTTAGTTTTAACATAATGCATCGGATGGCGAGTGACCAAGTGTGATTTAAATAGTTGGAATTGTGAAATTATAAAACCAGCATTGGATGACCAGTTACCTACTGTTTACTAAAAAAACTAACAATTTACCGCTTGTGTAAGAAATTATATATATCAAAAAATAAAAAATTATAAATCATTTGATTGTTTATAAAATAAAAAAAATTATTTTTCAGAATATAAAAAATTATTTACGTATTTCTTTTAAATAATTTTTATTTCTTAAAAAATATAAATTCCTTTGTATCAATTAAATAATATTAAATAATTTATATAAAAAATAAGTTCCTATTGCAAAAATTTATTTTATAAAAACTAATTTTTTATTATAAAAATTTATTTATTTTTTACATAAATCAAACGATCACACAGAAAAGTTATGGAAGACATAACAGTAGAGTTTACGTTTGGATGATAAAATTACGCTGAGACGAGAGATAGGAAATAATGGCAATTGTGTTTCAACGAAAATGCTACTCAATCGATTTATGTTTGAATGAGAGAGTCAATTAAAAAAAAAGTCCTGTTTTTTCCTTTTTTAAATTTACTAGAAAAAGGAATTAGAATATTATTACTTATATAATGCTTAAAACCCTGAATGCCCAGAGCCTCATCCTTTTATCTCAAGCTTATGGCAGTCTGGAGGATTTTAAAAAATTAAGAAAAAGAAGAGACAATCTCTTATCCATCCTAATTATCTCCATCCTTACATCCCCTCCTCTTACCTTGTTCTCCCCTGTTCATTTTACATTCCCCATCCGAAGTAAATAGGCATTACTTAAAATCAGATAAATTTAATATACCCATGTAAAAACTTCGATATTAAAACCATAAATGCAGTTCATTATCTGACAATAGCAACAACTTTTACAATATACATTTGTCAGCTTATCCACTCAACATAGTGGTAATTAACATACGGAAAATGGAATGACCAAGCATGATTCTCCATTAGTTTCGGAACAATATAAGCTCACGGCAATATTTACATAATCAACTGGAAAGACTGGAAAGCAGAAGCATAAATCCATGGAATTCGCTCTTAAACTATTCTTTTCGATTGCATGTAGACAACCATTACACAAATTCAGAGGTCAAAAACGAGAACCACGGTAACAAAGAACTAGAAGAGAAACCATACATCGAACCAGAACACTTAAAAAAACAAAAAACAAGAAAAACATTCGAACGTCACATATTGCACCCCCATCCCCACATAACCCATAAAACCATCGCAACTACAACCTAATTCCTCCAGCTTCCACCATCAGAAGCACCTCCACCTCTAGAGTAGCGAGATCCACCATCACCACCATAACCACGGTCACGACCACCACCGTATCCACCACCATAACCGCCGCCGCCGCCACCATAACCGCCGCCGCCATTACGATTGTATCCACCTTCACGGCGGCCCCCACCGTATCCCCCTCCACTCCGGCTGTAACCGCCACCACCATATCCACCTCCCCCACCGCCATAGCCGCCGCCGCCGCCCCCTCCGCGGCCACGAGACTGAGCCTCGTTCACAGTTATGTTACGACCATCGAGATCCTGACCATTCATACCTTCAATTGCATCCCTCATAGACTTCTCATCAGCGAAGGTCACGAAACCAAAACCTCTTGACCTTCCTGTCTCGCGATCGTTGATAACCTGCGCAAACAAGTCAAATCACATCAGATCTGGCCGAAAATAATCAGAGTCGGGTGGAAAAACACAGAAATCGATCGATCTTCGCCTTTAACATAAAGATGAAGATGAACGTACCGATTGGTGTGAGTAATAAAAGAATCATAGATAGTAACACAAGTATCATAGAGCAAGTAACGCAAAACAGATCAGAGTTCACAGAATCAGATGGAATCCAGAAATCCAAATCCGAATCGTGTCAGATCCGATTCCTGCGACAAACGGACCTTCGATTCGACGATTTGGCCGAACTGAGAGAAGGCCTTCTCGAGAGCTTCGTTATCGGTGGCCCAAGCAAGACCACCTACAAAGCAACGGTACTCAACATCAGCAGACGCCATTGTTGATCTGAGTGAAGAGAGGGTAAAAACCCTAAATACAAGGACAGAAAGGGAAATTAGAATAAAGAGAAGGAGGATTACTGAGAATCCACCCCAAAGGAGAGCACGAAGAGATATGGTAACCTAGAAGGATGATTATATAGGGGGGAGAATTGTTAACTAGGGTTAAGATCGACCGAGTCCGTGTCGTAGACGTCGTTTGTTAACTAGGATTGGTTGGGTTAAACCTATGGCGGCATGATGTGTAGTCCCGGTCGTTGGTTACGGAATAGCGTCGTTCTGCCGAATCTGCCCTCGATTCATAAATCCTTAATTTCGGATTTATGCCTCATTTGTGAGTTCAAGTTAATAAATAGTCTAATAATCTAATTTAATTACTACTTCTTTTTTGATAAATTTCTGTAAGGGAGGGATTTCAGCATATCATATATATATATATATATATATATATATATATATATATATATATATATATATCAATTTAAAATTTAAATTTTTTAAATTATGCAATACTGTATTAATTAAATAAAATTTAATAATTTTTAAATAGTGATATATATCAGACGTTTTAGTCTTTTTCTTTATCAGGTCTGCTTCATTTTTAGAAAAAAAAATCATTTTTCACAATTCAATTGGTGAGGATCTTAGAATTTGTTTATAATTAGATTGATGATGAGAAGTTTAAGTCACTGAATTACATAAAATGACTTAGGTTTATATTTGGATTTTCATTTGTAATTGCTTTGTTTGTAGAGGTGTGGCATTTAACAAATTTTGAAATAACATGATCCAAAACAACGACATAAGGTTGCGACACTAACCAAGCTGAGGGCCTGGGGCATTGTGATTTGTTAGTGCGGTGACATGGGACAGAAAAGGAAAGGGCCGATATTTTATGGCTGCGAAAATATCTAGAAGCTTAAAGTACACATATGTCCCTCTTTGTTTTCCCATATCTCCATTTTACCAGGCTTGCAATTTCAAGACCATCTATCTAATGGGGTATGGGTACTGCGACCTTTGGGCTTCGATTTAGCCCATCATCTTGAAATAATTAGGAAGAGTGGCCCATTTTGGCTTGGGTTTGTATGGATGGTTTCTTACTTACATTCTCGTTTTGTAGGCACGCTATGCTGTCTCCTGGAGCCCATGCCTGTAGGAGGAAGGTCAGAAAAGTCAAACAAGACGATCGATCCACGGAATCATGGATGCAAGTGACAAGGGCAACGCCAATGCAGCCTGCTTGTTCGGCTTTTCTTTTCGACCTTTCCTCGTCCCAACGGCGGCCTGCTGCTCATCTTCAGATCAAATGAAATTAGGTTTAGATATAATTTTCGTCCTTGTACCATTTAGAGTGATCATATTTAATTCTCTTAAATAAAATATCTTATTTTAATTTTTTTATTATATAAATTAAATTCAAATTATTTTTTATCAAATTTGAGATAAAAACTTCTAATTAATACTTACATTTTTAATAAAAATTTAAACTGATAATCACTAGGAGAAAAATATAAGTAAAACTAACTTTTTTTAGTGAATTAAGTGAAACCAATTTTATTATATTAAAAAAAATGTGAGATTACATGACTCTTGTAATGTGTAAAAATAACTTAATCTAGTCATTAACATTCGTAATCAATCAATTTTCATTTCAATGATTATAAATTTAAACTCTATTCCATGTAAATAATTGATAAATTAGCTGATTATATAAAAAATATTTTATAAAATTAATGATTAAACTAATTAAAATTATAAAATGATATAAAAATAGATATAAAAATTAAAATAATTTGTATTAATGGTGGATATGGATTGTAAATTTATAAAAAAATAAGAATAAATTTTAAAAATTTTTAAAAAGATAGTAGATTATAAGTTATAAATTATTCAAGTACCTTATTAAATCAAAATTTATTTGTTATTCAAAACAAAACCTTAAAATCTTGTTAGAATTTTGTATGCTAATTAGAATTTTAAAAAGTAAAAATAATATTTAGTCGATGATTCATAAAAGTAATGAATATTGCATTTATCAAATTTTATAACTAGTACTATTCATCTTTTTTTTATTTTTGTTATAATTATTCATCCTTCAATTCATTTGTAATGTTAAAATAAATAAAAAATATTAAAATTAATTATTAAATTTTACTTTAACAATGTCAAATACATACTTAATTTTTTATTATATTATTTCTTTTCACCATTTATTTTAGTAATATGTGTAAAATGAAGGATAAATAATTATAACAAAAGAGAAAGTAAAAAATCAATAATACTACTTTTAAAATTTGAAGGATATTATAATCATCACATTTATAAATTAAGAATTAAATATTGTATTTCCTCAGTTTTAAATCTTCCATTTAATTTAAGTTATTAATATGAACCAAATATAATGTAATTTATATAGTAGAAAGATTAAAATAAAATGTTACATTTAAAGAAATGAAATACGATCAGTTTAAATATTATAAGAATCAAAATTATATTCAAATCAATAAATTATTGTTAACCTAAGGATGCATCAAGGTCAAAATTAGAGCTTTTGTCAACAAGCAAAATATTTGATTCTCACTTTTGTCATATTCATTTCATTGTTTAACTGTTTAACTAGCCATTAATTATTGGATTTGAATGTTCAGGACAAGCTGCCAGTCGTTCTTAGTTTCTTTCCATTTCAAAATTATTTGTAAATTTAAATTTAAATACCAATATTTCGCAACTATACATAGCATGCAATACATGTATCCTCCAGTTTTGAAAAATTAGATATATAACGAAGTTTATCCTTTTTTATTGTTTTTTTATATATTATTGACACTTTAAAATTGTACCAATTAATTGCTATATAATAAAATTTTAAGGCATATTTAATCTTTGATTATGCTTAAATGATGAAATTTATTATTTTTTAAAATTGATTCCTGCTAATAATGAT
Source organism: Sindora glabra (assembly GCA_020226215.1). Lineage (NCBI taxonomy): Eukaryota > Viridiplantae > Streptophyta > Magnoliopsida > Fabales > Fabaceae > Sindora > Sindora glabra. The sequence goes on from CM035225.1 coordinate 1,441,614, forward strand.
ATTAAATAGTTAAGTAATGTGTAAGTATCAGTACAAATCCTCAAAAAAATTAGTAAAATATCATGGTTTTGAAGTAGACTAACCTAACCTACTCCTAAATTTTTTTTTGATAAGGCATAATTATATATATTTTTTATCCAACCAATGAATTGTTTTTTTAGCTCCACATGGTTGGACAATTCTTTGACTGAGTATAATGGACAAATTAAATTCGTCTAAGATTTAAGTATAAAAATTCTCAATTGTTTATTATGATGTACGTCAGTTGCATTTTGTTTGGAGACCTCTCACGCCTTGAAATGATAATTGGAAGGCTTTTTTGTTGGTATTGAATCCTGATAGCACTTACTGTGCCTTAGGGGACCACTTCAAAGGAAATACACTTGCAAATTACACTTCAATCATTTTGATTAATGAATTATTGGCCACTTCCTACGCCATGTTTTATTCATTATTAATCAAATTATTTGCTGTAACTAACTAACTATATATATATATATATATACATATATATATATATACATATATATATATATACATATATATATATATATATATATATATATATATATATATATATATTCTTTAGCTGTGGTCAAAGACATTGCCATAATTCATCTTCCTCGTGATTACAATCTCTATAATCCCACCACTCATCGATGACTATAATTAGATAACAGCAACTTTGCTTTGCAGCAACATTTTTTAGGTCAAAATAAAAAAGAGAACTATGTAAACGTGGAAAAAAATGAATATAATTTTGTTAAAAAAATAGACTGCATTATATATATATATGATATTTTTATATTCAATTTAAACATGAATTAAGACTTTATTAATACCAAGGGCTGTGAGAATTAGTTTCAGAATTATTCCTCTGATTCACTAAAAAGATTGGAACTTTTAAAGAAAAGCCTAGTCTCTAAAGAGGCTTAGCAAATATTAATTACATAGAGATCCTTGGATTATTGATCTCGAAGTTGAAATCATGTGGCTTATGAAAAGGTCCATGAAACTTTATTCTTCTCCCCAATCCATATATTAAAAAGGGGAGATCCACAAAACACTACTATATTCACAATGAGATCATGATTGCAAGGTTCGAATGAATAGAATCTTGTTAAGATGAAATCCAAATAATGATCATTCAGCCCTAAAACAAAGATTGATTTAAATATGAGAATAGAAAAGCTTCTTTCTCACTAAACTTCTTAGAAATTCTCAAAGTATGTCTTAATAAAATTAAAATAAGAATCTTGCTTCAATTTATAAAAGATGCAAATATGTTATATCTGACCCTCCTCGTTGTGAGTCATCTAACTCCTGTTAACACTTTTAACTACCAAGTAGTGGCATTCCCCACTATTACAGCTAAAACACCCATTATCTCATCTTTTATTGTAACTTTTGTCCCCTACGTCACTAACCAACGTGATCCTCTGTATTAAATCATTAGTACATGCATTCGTACATTTTTTTGTTAAAACTCCCTCATTAGAATTACCCCTTCATTGCAAATCCCAACACACAATACATATGCAAGAAAAAAGGCCTTAAAACACTAAAGAGTACATATAAGGCATCTCTTCTTACCCTATTTAGCAACTTTAGTCTGCAATGTTTATTTTTTTTGCTCCTCCTCAAACTCCACTATGAGATTTCATCACTAAACTTACACCTCCCATCTTTCTTGAACTTGTTTTCCCCCCTAAAACAAACTTATTATTATGAATAATATACATATAAAGTATAGGTGCATGATGATAGTGCACACAAAAATTTTTACAGAAGCAATTGTCCTAGTGTCTTGAAGATGACTTTAGTTTGAATATTAAAAAACCTTGTCCAACAAATGGAATTTTGTTACAAATTAATCCTTAGCTACATTTAAAATAAAACAAAAAAATATTTTATCTTTTAATAACTAACGTGAAGTTTGTAATGAAATCTAATTTATTTTAAAGAGAATACAAAAAAGAAGTATATAATAGAATATACTAAGTTAAAGTAAGAAATAAAATGTGAAAATATCATAACTATTTTGTTATCAACTATTTAATAAGTTAAAATAACATTCAATTTCTTAATATAAATAATAAATATACAATTACTAACTCTTTTGGTGGTAACTATCGTTTATTTCTATATATTCTAGCTCTTGACTTTAACAAACTTGAATCCAAAATATTACGAATAAAGTTGATGAAAAAAATATCAGTGTGCATAGAGAAAGTAGGCTCCATTTTTATTTGCTTGCTTATAAAGTAGGGGAGAGGACATACAAGGTGGTATAGCACTCTCTTAAATAAACTAAAAGAAACCATGTTTCGGTGGGCCAAGGAAGCCACACCGCATACCATTTTTGTGCTATAGCTTGCCCCCGTTTTGGGTGGCTATTTTATGACTTTGTTTTCATTGTTCATTTATGGCTTATAAGCTGTTCCTTCCCACCTTCTTCATTCAATGGATCCACCTCCATACCAAAAATTATCAAATTATGACATTATCATACTACATGCTACTTATGGTTCATTAAACAAAAATTAGAAGAAAAAAAATGCTTAGTTTCTCTTTAATCATGAAAACCTCAACTATCTGCTTAGTTTCATCCAAAGACCACAAATTTTATTTGAATAGAATATTTAATTAACCACTGGCTAATATAGATCTTGAAGTATCAACTCAAGTGCAATTTTATTGGAGGAAAGGATGAGAAGAGGAAAACTTGGACTGTTTCAAGTTGAAAGAGGAAATAATTTAGTGATGATTAATGGTGGAGCAAGGCGTGCAATTCTTAATAAACATATGAGATCTGAATCTGTGGTTATATTGTGCCTTCATCATGGAAATGCTGGGCACTAAAATTAAATATATGCTTAAGAAATTAAAATTTTAGTCCCATCATAAATGACTATAGTTGTATAAACTCCTTATCAACTCTTACATATTTATTGTATATAGTTTTGAGGAAAAAATTGCTCATCATAATTTAAAATAGTGATATCAACATTAAATTTTTACCAAAATTGAGACAAAAAAATATGTGACTGTTGTATGCTAACATTGAAAGTTTATGGCGCACTACTATGCATCATTAAATTTGATTGCATATTAAGTTGATAATCTCTTAAAGTATATCACACAATAATATATTAACAATCAAATTTGATAATATATCAATACATTACTATATACTAATGGTACATTATTGTATAACGGTGATGTAGTATAGATTTCTCCTATGACACCAAAGCATATCACATGAAGCCATTTTAGCATGGTTTTAAATCACATAGATAGAACAAAATTATATAGTTAATGTTTATAAATTATAGTTGGACAAATCTAACGTATCCAGACTAAAAATTTGGGTATTGATACTTAAAATACTTATCTTTATATTTATTATTAAATTAAAATATTATTTAAATTTATAGTTAAGAAAAATAAATAGGAAAAGGAATTAACTTATGAAAAATAATAACATGTCATTTTTTCTATTTTATCAATATATTTTAACTTATTTATATATTTCGTAATAATTTAAAATTAATTTTTGTAATGGACTCTCAATATTGGGCCTATATTATTTAATCAATAGTAATTTATTGGATCATAAAACACATTCAATAATTAATATATGTGGTTTGCAAATAAATTATCTATATTAGGTCAAAATTATAAATGATAGACTATGTATATAATATATTGAAGATAAAATTTTATAACAATTTTTTATCCATGAATATATTTATAATTTTAGTGCTTAAACTATTCATTTGAGAATGTATTGCACTTAAAACAAATATTTGATCTATATAAATGAATATTTGTACTAAATGTATATAACAAATATATTTTTACTCATGAATGTATATAAATGAGTATTTGTACACAAACAATTTATCATTGAATGTATATAATCAATGCACTTTTACCCATGAATACATACAAATGAGTGAATGTATATAAATGAGTATTTGCGCATAAATTATTTATCCATAAATGTATATAACCAATACATTTTTTATCTACATATTTTTATTCATATTTGTAAATGAAAAAATTTTTAAACAATAAAACACCAAAAGTAATTTTAATAATAAATTTATCCATTTTTTAAAACTTATTCTTAAAAAGATTTAAATGATAATTTAATTATTTTAAAATATGTAAATCATACATCCAAAATACTATTTCAAAAATTAAATTTAATATATATATGTATATATATTATGCAAATCCTAACTTTCAATATATAATCCTTAAATTTAAATTGAAATCCTACAAATATTTTTAATTTTTAAATTTAGACATAAAATATTTGAAAGTTTATCAAGTCAACATTTATTAAGAGAAGTTTACTTTTCATATTTTTTAAATTTATTTTGAAAATTTAGTTCTTGTTTTGAAAATTTTCATATATATGTAAAATAAAATTTGGCCCAAATCTTTAAATTTATATATGAAAAAAATATTTTGGCCAATTTATTTTTATAAATCCATAAATTTATTAAAAAAATTTGAGATAAAAATAAAATTAAAATAAATTTAAGTCTCAAATTATAAAGTTTACAAATAAATAAATTACATAAAAAAAATTTATATATAAATAGGTGTCATTTATTTATTAATTTATTAGTAAATATATCAATATATCTAGACTTTTAATCTAGATATAAGAAAACTATCCATTATAGTTTTGTGAACAAAATCTTGATATTTGTACTAGTCTTGAATTCAAATTATATGTTTTGTAATCTTCTTACTAACTCAACTGATCAACAATCATTTAAAACCTACAAATAGTAACCAACATAAGTACAGCATTTGTTGCAGTCAGGAAGAGGAAAGGGGATAAATAATTTAGAACTTCTCTTTTATTATTTTTTATTTTTGGAACACAGCACATTGCATTTTCTTGGTGGTGTATTGCTTGGGAGCAAGTTGGTCTAAGATGGAAATTGAAGAATCAATGGGAAGAAGGAATCAGAGAGTTCGTTCTCATTGAAAATGACTTGGCGGTCGACGTACAGGAAGAGACACCAACATCAACAACCATCAACAACAAATGAAAATCCCCAGTTAGATTACTCGTAATAATTGATTAAAATATAATTAAACTAACAAGAGAAGAAAGGGACTGGACAAGTGCTTCACTCACCTAAATTTCATTTAATTTTGGATTGGATAAACTACTCTTCTTTTTATAAAATTTCATTTTAAATATATGGCTCCATTTTTTTTCTCTTGAAATGTAAAGAAAATTATCTTTTATCAAATTCTTTAATATTTATTTAATACTAAATATATAAAATACTTTTTATCATTATATTAATTTATTATTATATTCCTAAAAAATATTTTTCATTGAACTTTTGTCTTTCCTCAAGTGGATAGCTCTAAAAGTAAAGGAGGAGAGAGAATTTTTTGTGTATTAGGGTGCTTAACAAACTTTAGGCCACCAAATTGATTCATGAATTTTTTTTGCAAATCAGACTTAATAAAAAAAATGTAGTAAAAAGATAAACTTAAATAGGTTAGGTCAACATGAACTAAATCCATGCGGAGCACAAACCCATCCACAAATTAGTTGACTTTTTAAGATAAAATAGGTTGGTTTGACAGATTTGTGATGCAAATTGAGCTAGTCAAGATAAACCTGCTTAAAATGCGAGCTTTAACAAATCGAGCTTATATAGATTTTAGTTCATTCCGATCCTTCAAGCTTGTTAAGCACTTTTTTTTTTGGCATAGAATGTTATCATGGCTATTCAAGTACTTAGATAGTTGACTTTTCTAAAAATAGAGATAGGTAATCCTTTGTTAATTGAATTATGAGACTTGGTTACAAGCAAACAATTAGTTTTAGATAAAAAAACATTAGAAAATTATTGGTGAAAGGTGGCTCTAATGTAAGTATTGATTTCTTGCAAATGACTATTCAAAAAAAAATCATCCTCATTGAATTATGCTATGTTGTTGGTGAATTGATCTTAGCAACTTAAAATTACTAATGCTCACAATAGGCATTGTTTTAGGGGTGATAGGTTTGAAGAAAATACAAGATATAGGTACAAGAATGTAATTTTGGGAGAGAAACAATGAATAAGCACTTTAAAATAAAATTGGTGAATGGGATAAAAAAAAGATCCTTGTTCACATACTCTTCAGCACTTTTAAGTTTTTCAATGGAATGGTAATAGCTTTATCTTGACGGTGTAGACGATTATGATAATGATTCTATATGCTTTGGTATTTTTTATGAAGGGGTATTTATAGTGAAGGGTGATAATGAGGGAGTTATGGACTATAATACAAGTAGTTTAGTACAGAGATTCATATTGGTCAGTGATGCTAAAGATAAGAGGCATATTGCAGAATGAGGCAATGAGAGTTATATGCATAATAATAGTGCTGCCATAATCGATTAGTTAAAGGTTCTATCATGATTAGGTTTTATCTTTTGTCAGTGATCCAAAGTGTATTAAACTCCTTCATTCGCCCTAACTTAAAGGACCAGCAATAAAGAGGGTTATATATGACATATTCTTCCATCTTTTAAATTAGGACAAGACTTATATTATAATCCTATCAAGCTATATACTTCAAAAATTCTTGAGAAATTGATAGAAAAAAGTTTCTTTATTCCTATGGTTAAAGCAATCTCTACCTTTAGGTTGGATGACTACTAGTTAACTTTCACCTCTGCAAAAACCTATTTGTTCAAACCCTATAGTAATATTCTTCATTAAGGATACAATAATTAGTGTTCCCCTTTTGGCTAAATATAGGCCAAAAGGGGCAATTGTCTAGGGACTCTTTTTCAAGATAGATAGTTTAAGGTATTGGACCTTTATATATCTAGTATTTGATAGGTCTTTTTAATGGTTGAATTTTTCATAGAAGCTTTTGATCCTTTTTAGTGACCTAATAAACTTCTAGAGATTTTTTCATTATTTTTACATTTAAAAATTGTTTCAGAACTAGGTTTCGCAACCTTAGGTGTCAATAAATGTAATTATTGATTGGTTGGCTTTACATGCTTTATCTTACGCATGGAACTTTAGGTGCTTATGTTTTCACTAATCGATTGTAACCCTTTAATGCTCTAAAATGTAATAGATGTTTCTTACTCTAAAATTATTCATATGTAGTTTGACTTTTATCCATTGTATAAGAAAATACAAATGATATATAAATTCATCAACAATTTCTAAGTTATATAATAATAAAAAAAAATTATTCACATCATATGCTAGATTGCCAATGAGATTTAACAATAAAGTGAAAATATTTATCGAATTGAAAATTAAAAAATTTATAAATATATTCATGGATTGAGAGTAAATAAAAAACAAAACATAAGATATTATTAGGGTTTAGTGGAACATCATAAGGCTTGATGTAACTTTATGAGAGTGAGGGCTTCCTAATCCTCTTTTATAAGATACTAGGCTTCTAGATTTTAACAATGGGTTTTAAACCTATCAAAACTCTATTAACTTTTAAAGAAAAATTTAAAAAGTTAAGTGTATAATTTAAGGTGTGTTTGAATATATTTTTATTTTGATGTTTTTAAAAAAAATTTCAAAATCTATTTTTAAAAACCGTTTTCTCATTCTTAAAAACTATTTTTGGATTAAAGGAAAACTAAGATTAGAAGATGATTAATATTGTAAATAAAGAAATATTTTATTTAATTATAAAATTGAGATTTAGAACAAAAAAATAAGTTCAAAAAATAATTAAAAATTATTTCTATTTTTTAGTTTTTAAGTTACATATTTAGAAAATAGTTTTTAAAAATAGATTTTGAAAACAAATTTTCAAACAAGTTCTTATTTTAAAAAAAAAATAGAAAGCTATTTTTAAAAATAGAAAACAAGCAAAGTTCTAAATTTTTCTTAGTTTTTATGTTTAAATTTAGCAATTCTGATGATATTTTAGTCTTGCTGTGTGGTACTCAAAGGCCTACACAATGTGTGATTATCCTTGGAACATGATTTGGAAGATCTTATGAACAAAGATTCTATACTAGTGTTTTCTCTAACAACACTAGTAATCTTCTTAACATAATGTCTATATATATATATGCCATTATGAATGTTCAATCGTATTTATTTCCACTGTATTATATTTTAGAAAAATTGATTAAAAGGAATAAATTTTTTAAAAATTTATTTTCTAACCAAATCAATTTTCATAATTAGTTATCTAAATGGTGACCAATAATGGTCTTTAAGTCACAAGGTTTTGCCCCACAGTTACTTATATTTTATATTTTGATCCTTTAAAATTCGACGTTGGCTTGTTGATGAAAGTTTAATTTATAACTATTTTTCTCTGTTAAATTGATAAAGTTTTGATTGTTAATTAGTTATATTATACTTTATTTTGTGATGTTCACTTCTCTTTTAGAAAACTATCAAAAGTAAATTTTTTTAACATATATTTGCTTAGAAGAATAATTTTAAAACAACATTTAATTATAATGTATTATTATCAATATGAAAATTATAATTAAAAATTTTATCATATATGAATCTTGGATTGAATATATAAAAAGGAGTTAAATTTAACACATTATTACCGTAATCAACTTTACACAATTACACTGTCATATTAATAAAAAAATTATAAAAATATTCTCATTACTAAAAAATTACTAAATTTTAATAACATGTCATATTTTTATTTATTGGGAACATAAAAAATGTTACTCTAATAATAAATTAAATTTAAACTCATATATAAAATATTATCTTTTTCATACACTATATGTTGTATATGTACCTTAAATTATATATGTTCTCATTTTCTTCAAATATATATATATATATATATATATATATATATATATATATATATATTACAATTTTATATAAAGTACCCTAATTTTCATTGATATATTTATCATAATTTATCTTTCTTACATTTTTTAGATATTTTCTAGTAAATTTTTTTAATAATAACTATTTTTATGGCATAAAGGAATTATCGATTCATTTTAAATTTATGATTTTTATTTTAACTTTTATTCATTCAATCATTTGAACTAATTTTATGTAGTAAATAATAAATATTTAATTCAAAGTATTTAATTTTTTAAAACATAAAAGTTTAAAATAAAATTAAAAATATTATAATTTTTTAATTTATTTAATAATATTTTTATTAACATTTTATGTGTGTGTAAAATCTTGCGCCCTTAACAAGAAATTTTTGGTTCCACCCTTAGACATACCAATTGTACAGTTTATCATAAAAAAAAATAATACTCAAACAATGATAGTAAGAAAAAAAATTATTTTTTGTAATTGAGGAAATTGATTTATCCAAATTTTTTATTTAATATTAAATAAATAACATATTTTTTATTTTAATATTTTATAAATATATTTTAAAAAAATATTTTTTAACTATATTTTATGAAAAAATATTTTCAAGCTAAATAGAAAAATTATAGTGTAATACAAATTTTTCTTTACATATACATCAATATTAAGTTATTTAACTATAAAATGACAAGTTGCTTTCTTTCTTTTCCATGCAAATATACTTTTCAAATATAATTTATAATGGAAACCTAAGGTTTTTTTAGTCTAAATCACACTAAGTTGATTTCATATTTGAAAATAAGGAAGATTATTGAGGTATAAGATTTGAAAGCAAAACGCTGATAGTGATATTGCAAATTGCAGTTGCGCGTTTCCAATTCCAATTAGGACACGCAATTAGAATTGAGTCCACATTATGGGTACCACCCCTTTTTCACATAATGATAGGTCAACCACAACATCTTCGTTGACTCCTAACGGGGCTTTCACAAATTTTCCCTTTTTTTTCCCCGGTTGTTGTGTTTAGCGTGTATTAATCGTTTGAGTCTTTTAGAGGTTGTCCACTTTAGTTAATAAATAAAAGGAAAAATAATATAATAATATATTATAAAAAATAATATATATTTTTTATTAATTTAATATATACTAGTCTCTCCCCCACGTATTCAAATGTTTTTCTTTTTACATTTGAAAATTTATTAAACTATTTCTCCAATTAGTTTTTTTTTTTAACTTGTACTGTAATGGTTTTATGAAAAAATGACAATTGAGTTGGGATAACGCGTGACAGAGAGAAATAAAACATGTTGTGTGACAAAGAGAAAAATAAATGATTATGAATGGTGTAAGGAAAAATTATATTGAAAATTGTAAAGAAATATGTAGGAAAGAAAAAGAAAAAAAGTGTATATAAATGAATTATTAGGTAATTTTTAAAGGTTATTTAAAATTTTCAATATTTAATAATTGAATTTAAAATTACAGAATTATTCTTTATTTTCTTGAAATTTGAAATATACAAATAATAAATGCAGATTATTGAGGGAAAAAAAATAAAGTCCATCCTTCTTAATCCACTATCTATTGGTACAGATAATTAAGCATGTTTTATGCTAGCAAAAAAAAAAAAAAATTTCTCAAATCATTTTGTGCTGTTTTTGAAATAGAATTAGTTATCTCTGCATTTCACGAGTTTCGTCGTTGTTGGTGTTCTGTAAGGAAAAATCTTAACATAGCGATGATTCTCAAATTTCGTATTCGCAGCAAAAACTGACCGTTGAAGCACATGAATGCATTCCATTGCAAGCATTCAATTAAGTCTGCGATGAAAGGGAAATACTAGAATGTGTTTTTACAAATTAAGCAATACTGTCTAGAATCATACATTTTTAGAAATATATATTTTTAAAATTTAATTTTTAAAAATGTAATATTATCATGTTTATCATTCAATCAAGAATATTCTTAAAAATATTATTAATTTTTTAAATTTTTTATTAAAAATTAATAATTAATTATAGTGGATAATAGTGGTAATGATAGTGATAACAATAAACAGTAATAGGTGATTGATGATAATGAGTATTACTCTCATTAAATAGTGATAAATAATAATAATCAATAACAAATAGGAAATGATGGTGATAACAATAGTGATAATTAGTAATAAATAATAATAAAAAATAGTAATTAATGACAAAAGAAGATAGCTAGCAATAAATGATGGTAAAATAAAATGTTAATAATGATAAAATTTTAATGGAAGAGTAAATAAAATAATATATTTATATTAGTAAATTATTCTCATGTAATTAGAATATAAGAAACTTACATTTCTTATGAAAATAGTATTACGAAGATATCGAGATAAAAATATTCATAAAAATATTTTTTTAAAAAAAATAAGATAAATATAAGAATTTGATATTATTTTAAAATATTTTTTAAAATGTGAGAAATATTACCAATAAAACTGTTGAATATGGTAAATATACTAAATTTGTTCTAATCTTATTTTATTTTATCCAGAAAATTTGTAAACTCTCAACTATTTTTGAACTGGTTTAAGGTACCATCTTCAAGTCTAATAATTACAACTTATTCGGCCATGCCTTCAACAATTGAAGGGCTTGAGATTCTGTGTAGGAGATTTAATATCTCCCGTTCAAAAACTCGCATCCCTTTTATCCTCGTAGGTCGGTAATTCTATACGAAAATATTTATTAGAAAAATTATTAATTTTATTTATAAAATTATATAATATTAATAAAATAATTTTTAAATTATATTAAATAATTAATTTTATTCTTAAATAATAATTCGAACAGATAATTTTGTTATTATATACAAATTTATATAGATAATTTTATCCTTATTTACTCTTGAATAATTGTATAAAAAATAAAATTATTTGTACAAATTAATATTTAAGAATGAAATTAATTATTTAATATATTTTAGGGACTACTTTGTTAGCATTATATAATTTTAGGAACAAAATTAATGATTTTGTCAATTTATTTTGTGCAACAATAAAAATAATTAAGTATATATAGTTTATTTTATATGTTGAGAAAATTTCATTTTATTCTCATATAATTTTATCTTCTTTTAATTATTTCATTTGTAATTTTAATTATTACAATTCACTTATATATACATTCAATTGTTAATATTTTATTCATCTAAATTATTTTTATCCAAATTTTAATAAAAAAATTTACACGCATTATAAGTGATATTTACTTCTTCAAATTTAATTTGATATCTATTCAAAAATAATTTATCATAAAAAAATACTATTCAACACACCTATTTAATAATTGTGGACTGAATTATAAAAAATAATTTTTTAATAAGATTAATTTTTTTGGGGAATAATTTAATTTTAAGTGAATATTAAATTGAATCAAAATTTAGAGAATTAATAATTATATATAATATAGATTTTTTTGGTTAAATTTTGGATGAAAAATAATTTAAATGGACAAAATGTGAACAATTGAAAGTATAAATTGATAAATTGTGACATTTAAAATCACAAATTAAGTGAAAATAAGCAAAATTACTTGCAATTAAAGTGTGATTTTTCTTGTATTTTTTAATATTATTTAACAATGAATTATATATGGTTTATTTTTGTTTGAATAATGTATAGAATAATCATTTTTATAATATTGAATAATTAAAAGATAATAAAATTAGCATGATTAATAAAATCGCTAACTTTTCTAATCTATTTGAAATTAGTGTTTGTAAAAATTATATATAATACATATTATTAGTTTGAATAAATATTATATATTATTTAATTTTGCTATTTTTATTAAATGTATATTCTCTCTTATTTGAATTGCTTTTTATAAATAAGGAAGTTTAACTTTCATAATTAAAATTGAATTTATATTTATTTTGATATATAATAAATTTAAAAAGAGTAAACCCTAAGTACTTCATACATTACAAAGAGTAAAATTTTTAATATAATAATAACTATCATTGTACTGTTAAAGCACAAACATTTTTAATATTTTTATTTATATATAATTTGGTTAGCAGAAAATTCCATAGACAAAATAATTTTTTCAGAAGAAAATAAGTTGATTGTTTAATGAATATTAATTGATAAAATAGGAGCTTTGGCAATAAGTTAATTACGCATTGATGATTTGTTAATAATTTATTGTATTAACTAATTAAATAAACTAATGACATTAGCCATTTGTATAAAAATATTTTACCAAGTCAATGGTTTATACATTTATCTATATTACAAATGGCATTTGAATCATAAAATCTTATATTTTTAAAAAAGTGCATATTTTTAAAAATGTAATTTTTGAGAATTTAATTAAGAGGAATTTAATATTTATATATTTAGTTTATTGTAAGTTTTCTAATAGATATGTTATATTTCAATGTTTGATTCATATTTGATATTCTTGAAATTTTTAAGATTGTTTTAAAAATACTTTTATTAAATTTTTTATTATAAACTATAATATAATAAATCATATTTCTAATTAAAACTATATAAATAATTAAAATTTTTTAATACACAATAAATTAAATTATTTTATTTTTATAAGGCATATTCATCATTATTCATATTTTATAATAATAATAAAATTAATTTTTTAATTAGATCAAATTAAAAATAAAGTGAATGTAATTTATTTAAGTTATTATCACAGTATTAAATATATTTGACATTTGTACTTTTATAAAAATAAAAAATTTCATTGCTAAATTATTTTCATAATTATATTTTATATTGGTATTAATTTTTAAATTTGAAATTGTAATTTCTTCTATAATGTAAAAAGATTATTATTTTATATTTTTATACATAAATATACCTTTTTTAAAAGAAATTCCGAGTGTATTGTATTATTCTTCATTGAAAGAAATTGTATATATATATATATATACAACTAAATATATATATATATATATATATATATATATATATATATATATATATATATATATATATATATGTGTGTGTGTGTGTGTGTGTGTGTGTGTGTGTGTATGAAAATAATTTTTCAAATATTAGAAATAACCTTAGAAAATGAGTGCATTTAAAAAATTAATACCATTGTATTTCATAATAATAAAATATTTTAAAAGATGAAAGTGTATAATTTTAAAAATTTATAGGTTTTAGGTATAATTCAATAAATAAGAAAAAAATTGCAATGTAAATGACTAAAAAATTAGATAGACATTTATTATTAATAATTAATTAATTAATTGACTAATGTAAAATATGTCTTATAAATGAAAGAAGTGCGCAAAAATTTATAAACTGTTAGCTTATATATGATCTATTCTAGTATGATTAAAATAAAAAATATAAAAAATCAATGAAGAAAAAATAGGATAAGTAAAAATAAAGTGATAATTATATTTAATTTTAAATTAAAAATTATTTGATAGATTGATAAATAAGAGAGAAAATTAAATGTAAGAATAATATTATCATTTTATTTTAATATTAATATTCTTATCTTATGGGAATCTAATAGAAATCTAAGATAATCACTTCTTTTCATACCTCTCATAAGAATTTTTTTAAATATTATTTTCTTTTAAGATAATTTTTTCAAACTTTAAATCAAATATGTAAATGTAATATTTTTTAAAATATTTTTAAAAATATTAAAAATATTTTACAAGTCAAATGCTGCCATAAAGATATGAATATATAATTTTCTTAAATGTAACTTCAATCCCTAAAATATGTATTATATGATTTTGTTCTCTTAAATTAACACAAACTATTTTGATTTTCTAAATATTAAATTAGTGCAATTTTTTATCCTTTATTTAATCTTTATTAATTTCCGTCAATTTTTATTAACTTATATCGATTTGTGTTGATTTTTGAGCACTTAATGTTTTTTTTAGACAACTAAATTTTTAAAATTTTTATACATAATTAATTCTTAAAATGATTAAAATTATCATATATAATCCATTAATTTTGTTCAAAATTTTTAAAATTTAGATAAAATTTTTCATTTATACTTGTATAAAAGTCATTTCAAATTAATATAGAAGAAGTAAAATGGTCTTGTAAAATTAAAAAAATTGATGAAATTAAATAGGAGGAGCGAAACTACAATAACCTAATATTTTAGAGAATAAAAAATGAATTATTTTAAATTAAAGAATCAAAATTACATAATTTATATTTTTAAAAATCAAAATTATATTTAAATTTTTTCTTTACATAAATAAGGAATTAATTAATGTCATTCCTCCAGGCTAAAGCATTACTTTCCGGCAGTTTTTTGTATAAAAATATTTTAACAAAATTATTATACATAATAGAAGAGAATATTTTTATTTTTTTAAAGAAAAAAGCATATTTGTAGTAATATAAAAATATGAGAAGACGATCTTCTAATGTACCACCTGCATCAAATATCTTTTAAAATGAATTAAATTAGATGGATAATCAGGATTCTCACCCTTTAAGTAATATTCTCTTCATTTTTAAAAATATTATTTAATATTATTCTACAAAAATTAAGAAAAACATCGTCTAAAATTATTAAATTTTATTCGATACACGTATTGTTGTGTTCACCAATAAATTTAAATGATTGGATCCATCGGTGTAGCATTGTTATAGTGTTTGGAAGCCCTTAAAAAAATCTAGTCATAGTTAAGTTATAAATATTAAAAAACAATCTACAGTAGTCGGATCCACCATTCCAGAGCAAAGGCAAGTTCACTGAATCATAAATCAGAAATTTCTCGGTGTCTGGGGGTGTGAGCTTAGTTGGTGTGGGCGGGAGTATCGGAGGTCAAACCCCTGAGGAACCCAACCGGTGCGGGATTCAGTGTCGGCGTCCTCAGCTCGCCGAGCTACTGGTCACATCATCTGCATCTTGTTCTTCTCCAATTCACCACTCTGCCATTCTTGCAGCTTGTTCACTGCTCCATTAAAGTTTAGCTTCGCGAAATGTAAACATTTTCATTCATACGCTCGTAAAGACTCCAACTTTATTTCTATTTTACCAGTTTCCTTTATGTAGCGGCAGAAGCTTAAGCAATTGTGATAGTCCACATTCTCTTTCAATTGTAATTTTTGTTTCACGGGTAATATCTATCCCATCTTCTCAAATTTAAAATTATCCATATTCCCTGTCTTCCATCAACTGAATAAACAGAAGCATTTAGAAAGAAAGAGAGAGAGTTGGTAGGAGTGAGAAGAAAATACGAAGTGCTTAAAGCGATACAGATTTGTTATTGTTTAATCAAAACTTATGATTAAGGTAAGAATCGTATTTTTTTTTTTTGTTGGCTTCATTTTCTGTAAGAAAGTGAAAGTTGAAGAGTCTTCTTAGAGAGAGAGAGAGGAAAAATCAAAATGCATTCTTCTTCTGCATTGCCAAATATACATACACAATTACATGCATATTTAAAGAACAAGATGGGAGGATCTTCGGCTCACTTCTCATCTTAGGCCATGGTGGATCGGCGAAGCATTTTGTGTTTTGGATTTTTGTTTCTGTTGTTATTGCAACTCAAATTTGAGCAGATTGACGCCCTGAGTTCAACCACAGAGCTTGCGGCACTTCTTGAACTTAGATCCTCTCTGGGCTTGAGGAGCAAGGAATGGCCACGAAAGGCCGACCCTTGTTCCCTCTGGAATGGTGTCAGGTGCGAGAATGGCAGAGTTATTGGGATCAATATTTCTGGGTTTAGAAGAACCCGATTTGCCAGGCAAAACCCACAATTCAAAGTCGATGCCTTGGCTAACTTGACCCTCTTACAGTCTTTCAATGCCTCCAAATTTCTGCTCCCAGGTGCTATTCCTGACTGGTTTGGCCAAGAGCTCCATGCCCTGCAAGTGCTTGATTTTCGTACTTGCTCCATAAATGGAGTTATACCTTCTAGTATTGGTAATTTAACCAATCTAACTAGTCTGTATCTCTCAGATAACAACCTTACTGGGATAATTCCCAGTAGCTTGGGTCAACTCTTTGGCCTTTCAATCCTTGATCTTTCGCAGAATTCTCTTAGTGGATCAATACCGTCATTATTTACCTCTGTTGGGAATCTTTCGTCTCTTGACATTTCTTCCAATAATTTATCCGGGCCCATTCCTCCGGGCATTGGGACCCTTGCGAAGCTGCAGTATTTGAATCTTTCCAACAATGGTCTATCTTCTTCTATACCTGCCCAACTGGGGGATCTTAATAGCTTGGTAGACCTTGATTTTAGCTTTAATTATTTGTCTGGTTCTTTGCCTTCGGATTTAAGAGGGTGGACGAGCTTGCAAAGAATGATACTTGGCAACAACGTACTTGATGGACCTTTGCCCAAGAACTTGTTTCCTGCTTCATCACAGTTGCAGTTCATAGTGCTGAGACAAAATAATTTCACTGATGTTTTGCCTGATGAGTTGTGGTCTTTGCCAGGATTGCACCTTCTTGATGTCTCTGGCAACAATTTCAGTGGTGTGCTTCCTAATCTTAGTTCAACTGCAAATGCAACTTCTATGGAGCTCAATATTTCTCATAACATGTTTTATGGAGGCTTAAGTCCTGTACTTACAAGGTTTGGTTTTATTGATCTGTCAAGCAATTATTTTGAGGGGATGGTTCTGGATTTTATGCATAGTAATGCATCTCTAGATAGTAACTGCCTCCAAAACGTGACAAATCAAAGGACAACCGTAGAATGTGAATCATTCTATGCTAAGAGGGGCCTCACTTTTGATAATTTTGGACAGCCAAATTCAACCGGACCTACTCTGCCAGACAGCACTAAAAAGAGCAATAGAAATAAGATTATATTGGCAGCAGTCTTGGGCGGAGTTGGTCTAATTGCACTATTGGTGTTGTTATTGGTACTGCTACTGCTATGTTCACGTAAGAGGGGTAACTTGAATCGAAGAGGGAATGGTGTGGGCCCTGCTCCTGCTGGAGACAGTCCTCCACCTCCAGGTGTATCCATCAAATTTTCAAATGTAGGTGACATATTTACATATCAGCAGCTGCACTTGGCCACGAGTGAGTTTAGTGGTACGAATCTTATCAAACATGGCCGCATGGGGGACCTCTTCAATGGTATTTTGGAAAGCAGGATCCCTGTAGTCGTCAAAAGAATTGACATGCAATCTACTAAAAAGGATGCTTTCTTTTTGGAATTGGACTTTTTCAGTAGGGTTTCTAGTAAAAGATTTGTGCCCCTGTTGGGACATTGCTTAGAAAAGGAGAATGTGAGGTTTTTGGTTTATAAGCTTATGCCAAATGGGGACTTGTTCAATTGCTTGTGCAGGAAAACTACATCTGAAGATGGTACTTTGCTGTCATTGGATTGGATTACAAGATTGAAAATTGCTATTGGGACAGCAGAAGGCCTATCTTATCTGCATCATGAATGTAATCCTCCATTTGTGCACAGGTATTTCACTGACCAGTTCCTTGTTTGAATTTGATATTTCTCTGTTCATTATTTTGCTTCCTCTTTTCTGTCACAAGCCACTCTGTCATGAAAACTGTAAACCTGATACCTGGTTTGTGTAACTTCCTGTTTACATCACATGCATTCTGAGTCAATGACTTGAGTTCATTCCAGGGTAAAAGCCATCTTTCTGAATTGAAAAACTTTTCTGATTGGATTGTTTAGGGGAACCTGATTAATACCAAAAGCAGCGGGAAAGAAAGGAGAGGAAACATTTTGTAAAATCTAACATGTTAATGCATCTCTTTGTGGAGTGCTTTAATATTAGGTGCTAGCTCATGCTATAAAAGGATTCATCATTGGTTTAGAAGTTCTATTATGAAGGTCATATCGCACAATGGAAAGACTCAATGATAGGCCAGAATTATGAAGTCGTATGGATAACTTAGTGTTGATTTTCTGTTTCTGTGATTCATCGATGACCTAATTCTATTTAGATGAAGATGTATTTTGTTTGATGTCCTTAGCAGCTGTTAGCCTGCAGCCATGGCCTGTCAAGAACATCACCTAGTTGATACTATTATCTTTTAGCTGCTTTAAGTATGCACTTTGCCTTTTTACTGGATTTTGTCACTATTATTGAGTGGGTCTATCAACTTTCTTTATAATGGAATTGATAATTTTAAGCTAAATTGTGTAGGGATATTCAAGCCAGCAGTATACTTCTAGATGATAAATATGAAGTGCGGTTGGGAAGCCTAAGTGGAGTCTGCACACAAGAAGAAGATACTCATCAGAGCAAAATTACCCAGTTGCTACGGCTGCCCCAGTGAGTACACTTGTAATCTAATGAATCTCATGAGCATATTTGAGTGACAGGCATCATTTTGAAGTCCTTTCTTTTGATCCATTCTTTTATCCGTTTACATGAAAACCGTTATGCATTAAAGTTATTCACTGCTGTGAGTATATAATTTGTGTTCGTGATGTTTCATATTTGAAACTTGCTTAATGGACATGTCTGGACTCTGGACTTTTGTACAATTAAATCATCCTTTGCCTTTCTTTGTGGCTTAAACATTGGGTTTGATTTCTATAAGATGATCACCTCTATATAGGCCTAGGTTTGTTGCACTAGATAACTACCACTGCTGTGTTGTTTAGTTGGTTTTTGAGTTTGACAAGCCTGTATTTTGTTATTTGTGTAAAGAAAATTATCTTAGTTTCTCTGTTTTCTTGTCAATTTGCAGGTCGTCTGAACAAGCCACGTCTGGTAAGTAAAACTTCAGGAGTATATGCTAACATGGATTAGTTGTCACTTCTACTCCTGATTTGTAATTTTAGATAGACTTTATCACTTTCTACTAATTTGTTATCCTAGACTTTGGTACATAAGATTTGCTGACTGTGAAAACAGGTTCATTGACATCAGTTTGTGCCTACGATGTGTATTGCTTTGGTAAAGTATTACTTGAGTTGGTGACTGGTAAACTGGGAATCAGTGCAGTCAATGATACTGAATTTAAGGAATGGTTAGAACAGATCCTACCATACATTAGCATTTATGATAAGGAGCTTGTGAGAAAAATTGTGGATCCATCTATGATTGTTGATGAGGATTTCTTAGAGGAAGTGTGGGCAATAACCATCGTCGCCAGGTCTTGCCTACACCCTAAATCTTCTAGACGACCCCCAATGAGATATGTTCTCAAGGCTTTGGAAAACCCTTCAAAAGTGGTAAGAGAAGACAAATCCAGTACTGCACAGCTTATGACAAGCTCTTCTAGAGGTTCTTGGAATGCTTCTTTGTTTGGTAGTTGGCGTCGGAGTTCATCAGATATTACAGTAATTCCAGCTGCCTCTGGTGCAAGACTAGAAGGAGTGGGTAGTTTAAAGCATTTAGGAACTACTGGCTCACCGGGTAGCTACAGGAATGGTGGTGAACATTCATCTTCTCGTGGACGCCACTCAAAGGAGATATTCCCAGAACCATCTAATGCTCAAGACATAGAGAGGCTGGAGCTGGAGTAGCAGAAGGCTCAAGCTTCATTTTTTGAAAATAATACAAGAGGAATTTTGTTATAGTCCCCGTTCACTTTTTACCCGAGTGCCATTGTTGATTTCTCCATTCATTTGGTAATTGGATCCGGAAGACAGTGAGGCACATATTGTACATTTATGCAGACAAAGTGAGATTCAAATTCACTGAACGCATTGCTTTTCAAAGGAAGGATTGCCTTTATTTTTAGTGGTTTTGGACTGGAGAGATGGATATAGAGAGCAAGCAAGCCGACTGTTACTGGGCAGAAACAAAACAAGCCATAGGTTTTTTTTCTTTCATGTAATTGATTTTTCCCCTTCTCATTTATTTCAAGTCCTATAGTGGAATGTAATTTATTCCTTGATTCAAATGAGAAATGTTGTTCTGAAAAAGAATTGACAGCATCAGAAGAATGTTGAATAATGAGAAGATAGCGAGTCATACAGATCATTTTAACCTATTACACTTGTTGCCTTGTGGGAGCAAGCGCACTGGCAAATTGGTAATAATGGCCCTTTTTCATACACTCAGGTTTTTGTTGTTTGTTCAGGCATAGTCCCCTGGCACGTCATAAGCAAATGACGACATGAAAATTTTTAAAACAACAGGCAAGCTCATAATATACCTGGTACTAAACGGTGTGTGTATATCTTCAACAAAAACCTACTCTCGTAGTTTCCACAATGTTTAAAGAAAAAAAAAAAAAAGGTCCCACCGAGATTTGAACTCGGGTTACTGGATTCAGAGTCCAATGTCCTAACCACTAGACCATGGGACCGTATTGACCTTGGTAATTTGGAATATAATCTTAAAAGGATGCGAAAATATTCCCCAATGAAAACGGGAGAGATATGTGAATCACTACAACTTCAATATTTTTTTCAATTTTTCATGTATTTTAATAAATAGAGTATATTGACATCATAAACAATGAATCCTAAAATTTAGAGGAGTTACTCGAGTGGATGTTTAGAAGAGTGTTTTAATACTACTTTCATTCCTTTTTTTTTTTTAATATTATAAGGAATTCAACTACGTAAAATGATGAATATTTTACTGTTAATTTTTTTTAATTTGAAAATAAATTAATTAAAATTAAAAATATAGATTTTAATACATTAAATATAATTTAACAAAAAAATAATTTTCAAGAAGAGTCCCATAACATTTTCGTTCTTCTTTTTGTGTCAATATAAGAAAAAAACTCATTTCCTGTCTTGCCCATTGGCATTGCCATTACATTCATCATCATTTCACCTATGCTTTCCCGTTGATATTAATTCTACTCTCCTCTCAGCAATCCATCTTCGACTTCCATTGCCAACTGCCAAAACCCCGAGGGCCCAGATAACCATCATCATACCCAGCAATTCAATTCAACACCCAGCGACGTCGAAGGCACAGTGCCAGATGAAGAGATTTTGGAAATTTCCCTTGTAGAAAAGATCTCTCAATCTCATGGGTCCATTTATGCTAGTCATTATGTATAGATGCTCATAGTCTTGTAAGAATAGAATTACTGCAGAAAGCGAGTGCCTCTAGGATAGCTAACTGAATTTTAAGATTGAGTTGCAGGGGTAGAGCTCCAAGGCACCATTTTTCACGCTCTTATAAATGTTTCAAGAAGATGTCAGATTCTCGTATCCTTGTTGGATTAGTCTTAATTGATTTTTGTTGAATGGGGATAGCCATTATTGATGCTTGTTGGCAATCCCCATAACCGTGGGTTAAGCTCAATTGTGAAGGGGCTGCAAAGATAAATTTGGCTAAGGCAAGTTGTAGGAGAGTTTTGAGAAATGAGAGGAGAATGGTTGGGAAGTTTTATCCCAAATTTAAGTAATTGTCATGCCTTGATAGCTGAAATGTGGGGGTTTTGTGGAGGGTTTTTTATTGGCCTGGGTATTGGGATACAGAACAGCTGTGGAGTTAAATTCAACAGCCTTAGTCGAGATACTGTCTAATGGAAATGCTGAGAATATGTGATTGAGAAGTTTGATTGATCAGTGCAGAAACATGGAAGGTAAAGCTCATGCATATTGAGAAAGTAACAGACATGCTTGACTTGATATAGTATCACTCAGCATCACACAAGAGATTGAAATTAACTATACTTTCTCTAAATCTAGGTGATTTTAGTGAAGTTTCTACTCCTAGAATAGCTCCTTTATAATTCCTTTTTCTTTCTTCTTTGAGCTCTGACTCTCCCTTTACCAAATAAAAAAAAAATCAAATTCTCATATTTCAATTTAAAAAAAAAAATACACGGAAATGCGATTGTTTGTAGCTTTGTATCTCTTTAAATATTCCCATGCCTCCATAGGGTTGGATATCCGGCAGCATTAAAATACTTTAATCATATAAAAAATTATTTTCTTCACTCTTCTATTAAAATCTAAAATTTATCCACACCTTAATCACATAAAAAATTATTTTCTTTACTCCTCTATTAAAATTTAAAATTTAACTACAACTCACCATCACCTACCACTATAACCACTTATCATTACTAATCAGTCTACTTCTTCTGTATTGATTTTTCAATATTCGATGAAGATAATTTTAATAATCTAACAACAATTTAAAATTTTATAAATTCATTAAAACAATATTCTAACATCCTAATTTTTTTTAATTAAACTATAGATAATAATATAACATTCCCAAAAACCAATCCTGAAATCACATTCTTGTGAAAATTAAAATTCTTGTGACATTATTCTTGAAAATGTATAAATTCGCAAATAAAAAATCACACGAGTGCGTATCTTCAAGATAAATTGAGGTCAGCTCGGTTCTTAAATGGCCTGAATTGAACAGTGCTTATTCAACTTCGAGTTAGTTCAAAAAGACTAAATCCAAACACCCGAGGCACAAAAAAAATCACCGATTCAACATCAAGGTCCTAAAGTTGGTCCCAGACCCCATCATTCACTCTTTGAGATGGGATCTATTTACTTTTGAAAGTCAGAATTTACAAAGAAAGCAAATGGATCGTCAATTTCAGCAGCACACTGAACCACCGCACTTCCAGGATATAAGCATTCAGTCAATTTGATAAATTATCAATTCCCATGATCATACTCTCCATGGATATTAAAGTCATCACCATTTTGTTTCCCCGCAATGGAAAAACAGATGTAACTCAGACTAAAGCAACAAAATCAAAATACATATAAAACAAGAATATATTTATTTAACAATGCTATTGAAGTTAGCATGCAATCAAAATCAATCAAAAAGTGAAAACATGACAGAACTTTCAGCGGTAGAGGCTCTCAGATCTGAGGTTCTCCGCAATCTCAGTTTCCCATCGATCCCCATTCTCAAGCAGCTTCTCTTTATCATATAGAAGCTCCTGCAACAGTTGATACACAATATATGATAAATCAACCAATAAAAACACTATCACTATCATAATTATCTATATGGTATTTCTATAATTGATTATGAAGATGATACAGACCTCATGAGTCTCAGTAGCAAATTCAAAATTTGGTCCCTCTACAATTGCATCAACAGGGCATGCCTCTTGACAAAATCCACAGTAGATGCACTTGGTCATGTCAATGTCATACCTGAAAGACTCGACAAATCAGAGAGAGCAACCAAGAAGAATGGCAGACGGGAAAGGAGGCAGGGCAAGGAAAGTTGACTACCTAGTTGTCCTACGGCTTCCATCTTCTCGCTCCTCAGCCTCAATTGTGATTGCTTGTGCCGGACATATCTGATAAAAATATCATTTTATTGTCCAAGGTCAGAAAAAATACAAGAGTGGTGGCATTTACAAGTTCTACAATTAACGGTCATAGAGAAAAGCAAATAAATTAGATCATATTGATAACCTCCAAGAATGTCAAAGACAAGCACATAAATTAGACCATTGACAAAATCTACAAACTGGCCAACATAAATGTATTGATAGATTTTCCTTAACAACCATAATGTGTTAGTCCAAAAAGGAAGAAAAATTGTGTTCCTAACACAGACAAAGCAAGAATAAAAAAAAAAATATAATTTTAAATCTTACAGCTTCACAAAGCTTGCAAGCAATGCAACGTTCTTCTCCAGTTGGATATCGTCGGAGTGCATGTTCACCACGGAATCGAGGGCTCAAGGGGCCCTTCTCAAATGGATAATTGATCTGCATTATGGAAAATCATGCATATAAACATAGCAAGACAAGGTCTGAGGTTCTCGGCCGGACAATTCATACAGAATTTGGGAGAATCTTACAGTGACATTTTTATCAAAGAAATATTTCAGTGTCAGCATCATACCCCGAACCATTTCAGTAAGAAACAGAGTGTTGATGCTGCGTTCAAAAACTGCGATCCAAGGCATCGTAAGTAATTCACTTACATCACCAAAATTAAAATATAAATTGAGAATTTAAGGGTTTTTTAAAAGATACCAGAACTCCAATCCTTTGAAATTTCCCTTGCAAGTTGCTCCCTTTCTTCATCATCTGCAGTTGGTGCGCAAGAAAAATAAAATAACATACAGTACACAGTATATATAGCATAATAGCTTTAAAAAGTTAAAAGCAGACAATCAAAATTGATAATCCTATTGAAAATCTCTGCAATTGGAGAGGTCGTGTATTGTTCGTTGAGAAAAGCATTCCCTTGAACCCCTTGAATCAATGCTTTTCCAGTAACAGTCTACACCACACAAATCGAATTTATACCCAGCAGGCATAACTAAGGTACACAAATAAAGCAAATGTAAAGACGGACCCTTTTTGGTGGAGTATGAGTGCGCACTTAATCGCAGACCATAATTTTGGGAACCATGCAAGTTTTGTCCAGCTACAGCCTGACAACAGAAAAGGCATGAAAAATATTAATCTCAAGCGTGAACATCAGACATCGCGTAGGAACAACGACAGCAACATTAGGATTTTCCGCGATCGCAATTTTTTCCTCCGATCCATTGGGTTTTGGAGGGGGACTAAGAGAAGAGAAAACACAAATTTTGCAAACAGATTTTGTAAATATGCGTTTGTTTTTGCTCCCTTTTTTTTCCTCTGCAATCAATTTTATCGTATCAAACATTATAAACAAGGATAAAGGGGCACAGTGAATATTATGATGTGTAGAACATGCGATTTGATTTACCAGTTGACGAGTGCGAAGAGCGAGCATCGATCTACGAGCTAAAACAGCAGCCATCACTGATTCCTCTGCAATTTTTTTGGGGGTGGGGTTGTATCTGCAAAGAGGGAGAGAATATAAGGTCGAAGAGGGGGAGCCCAACCAGCGAGCTTGTTGGAGACCGGAATAAGGGATTCCCCTCTGCTCGCTTGAATCACTACAGCTGAAACGGTGTGTCGCACACACTCTCTTGCCACGTTTGCAATTTGTCGCTTTTTTTTATATATTGTTTTTTTTTATAGCAAAATACACACACTTTTTAAATTTAATCAAAACTACATCATTTTTAATTTTAAAATATATATAAATTTCTATTCAATTTACAAAAACGACTATTACAAAATTCATTTGAGCAATTCTGTCAATAAAGTATCAATTTTAATTATTAAAATATAATCAAACATCAAAATAATTATTTTTTTATCAAATTGTCATTTCTTTATTTATATATATTTTCATACACATTTTATTTTAAATTCAACTACTCTAAATTTTGAAGTCTTTTTCGAATAAAGAAGATAATTTTTTCAAAAGGTTTTTTTTTGCTTGATTTTTTCTCATGCAAAGATATCTCTTAAAAAAAGATTATTTTCCATTTTTTCCTTATATGTAATGATTGTAATGTTTAAAGTATATTTATCGTTTTAGACTTTTGAGTATAAAACAAAACAAGTAGCACCATATAAAAACATTAAAAAAGATGAATCACATTAAATGATTTAAAAAAATAATAATATAATATAAGTATATTAAATAAATTATAAAATTGTACATATTAAAATTTAGAAATTGAATCGTTCGTCTAATGATAATTTCAAAGATTTAAAAAAGTCGTTATACTTTAAGTATTAAAATCAGTAAATATGATACAAACAATACAAACAAAATGTGTTAGTAGAAACATATTTGAGAAAGACTTGAAAATGTAGAGCAAAATGGATATAAAAATATATATAAATAGAGAAATGGTTGTTTAATGGTAAAAATCTTTTTAATTTTTTATTAAGTTTCAAGAATTGAAATTAACATTCTCTATATGAAATTTTTAAAGTACACTTAATAGTAGTTTTGAGTAAAATTGAGAAAAAATTGTATATATTTTAGAATTGGAAATAAAATTTGTATAACTTCAATGAAATTGAGGAAAAATCTGCATATTCTGCTTTTGCGTTTTCGTTGTTTTCTACACGGAAGGTTGATAAATTTGAATTAATTTTTGGTTTAAGGAAGGCCCGAAGCGGAAGGAGGTTGGTGGAGGGGGAAATCGATCGAATGGGATTCAAACTCCCATCCTTAAAGATCTCTGGGATTTAAATTTGTTCACTATATTTTTTGCACGAATTACATCCCTGGCCCAATTTTTTTGCACGAATCCAACCAGGACAAGTAGGATAAGAGATGGTATTTTAATTCACCAGTTAGTGCTCCGTACGGTGCACGAGACCATTTTTCTTTTTTCTTTCCCAAATAAATGTGGTATTAATGTATTATTTATAAATTTTTAATTTTAAAAAACTGCAGAAGTTTAAATAAAAAGCTATAAATTTTATGTTAAAATTTAATTAAAAAGTTCAAATATATGTATACAAACACACATGATTTTGAAGTTTAAAAAATTACGGCTTTCTTATTGAGTACAAACAATTAAAAAAAAATAAAAAAGGAAAATTGGATATACTAGCAAAATATTTGTCATCAGCTTTCTTCTCAATAATATCACCAAAATGAACAAAGAGAATCCCTAAATAAACAGGGTACTATCACCAATTTCACAAATGTAGGTAGAAAATTAAAAAATAATTTTGTAATCATCTCATGTTGCTCCAATTGACCTGAGTTCAGCATAATACTAAATTGAGATATGACATTTTAATATTTACTTTGATGCCAACTCCCTGAAAGTAGGGAAAAATATCAATCCAATAAACTTTTTTAAAAGTTATATCAATGAATAAAATTTTAAAAATACTTATCAAACATTGTCATCAATCAAAACTAACTAAGCAATTGATGGAGTTCTTATTTTCAAACCTGGACATGCTTCATAAATAAATTATCATAACTTTAATCAATTCTTGACAAAATCAAATCACAAAGATATTTTTTGTTGAAAGGTTAAAATGATTATTATTTTAATTTTTGTAAATAACAAAGATTGTGGAAGAATATTAGAAATAAGAAATATTTAAAGGGATGAGTTTTCTTTATTTTATTAATTCTTTTTTATTGGCATAATTACATACATGTAAATTACAATAATGATGAATTCTAACGCAAATAATCAGAATTAAATTAACTTAAATACATAAATCAATATCAATCAAAATATCATAATTCTTGCAGAAAATTTAATTACTCAAATATAAAGTTTTAAGAAGATCACATTAAATTTAATTTTTAAAAATATGGAAACTCAAATCCTGGTGCCGCCATTTTCTCAATGACATTTTGAATTTTGTGTCGTGAATCATAAGTTCTATCCTATATAGTGGCATTATTGGTGCACAATCTTTATGAGAAAAAGAGCGTAATTAATCTTATTATGCACAACGCGGTTCTGAATTGTAGAGTTTGTGATTGTTTAATGTCAGGATAATCTATCATTCAATAATTAATTATTAACGAACCCAAGTATGTAAAATGAATTTATATTTGATATAATCATTAGTAGAAATTGATTGTTTAAGAGAAAATCGACAACAAAAGTTTTTTTTTTTTGAGAGAAAAATATATATAATTAAATAATAAGTTATCTTTTATAATTTATTTTTTATCCTAACTTTAATTATAAATTTTTTGTCATTAAAATTATTTATACTAATTATTTTCGGAAAAAATCAATCATTAGTCAAAATTATGACTAATATAAATTTATTTACATGCTTCAATCGATAATTAATAAATAACCGGATATAAAATTCATTTATGTTGCATTAGAATTAATTTTTAGAAGATATAAACACAAAATTTGTTGCTGCTGCTTTTTCCATCACAATCTAGATTGTAGAGCATTAAAATTAATTTTAATTATAATCTTCTGTCATTAAATTTGACTAAGCATGACTACTTATTTCTTAAAAAAATCAATCATCAATCAAAATCATTTCAAATATAAATATAATTTATACACTTAAGTCAATCAATTATCACTTATGAAATTTATTTATGCAGTATTAAAATTATTTTTTAAAAGATAGAAACTTAAAATTCGGTGCTGCTATTTCCTTATTCACAATCCAGATCTTGTAGCATAGAGATGAATTTTATTTTAATTATAATTACACCAATTATTTTTCTCAAAAAAACATTAGTTAAAATCACATCAAATATAAACTTAATTTGCACCGTTCAATAATCATTAATCAATAATAAAATTTACAAAAATTTATTAATTATATTTTTAAATTAAATTTTACATAGCCATGAAATGAAGTTCCAATAAATAGTTGAGATTTTTTTACGTTTTGTTGGGATATAAAAGCACTGCAAAATGTCACATGTCCAAAATTCCTTCCCAGGGAGGAGAATTTTGTATAATATTATTGATGAATGTGAGGACACCCATTATGAGTGATCCACATTTATCATATGTTTAGATAAATATTTAATTTATCATTTAAATTTAAATTCAAAAAAAATAAAAGTTAATTTTTTGGTAACTGACTAAAGAAGTGGGAGATATGGAAAGAGAAATAACTACCCACTCCTGCCTTCAGAAATTAATAGAGAGAGAAACAAAAAGTAAAAAGAAAAAATATACGACACAATTCATTTTTTCTCTTTTGTATGTGTGTGAATCAGAGAAATTCAATCAGAGAATTTTTCTTCTTTTTCTTCTCTTTACAAGAAAGTGTGTGAGTCTTTTAGTTTTGGTGTAATTGTTATGGATACAAGCCAAGAATTCTAGTACAGAGGTGATTCTTGACATTCGTATGGTGGAGTGCAGCATCAGGATCCTAAAAGTAAAAATCTAGTATGTATATTCTGTATTCTATTTTTGGGTTAATTATATCATTTATTTTTCCTACATTGGTATCAGAGCCTGGTTAGAAATCGATGTCTGTATTTCCCAAATGAATTTAATGCAATTAAATACAAGTATGAGATGTATGAGATGCATTGATGAATTAGATATATGAGATGAATTGTACGAGATGTTCTAGGTTGGATGTTTTACCACTTACTGTGTATTCAATTGGTAATTTTATTTTAGCCTGAAAGCATGCTTCCTAATTTTAATTTTTATGATGAAATAATTTGGCCAAAGATATGAAAATTTATTGTATGATTCTGTTGTTTCTAGAATGATACTATTAGGGATGATTTTAATGTTAATGGATACACATAAAACTTCCATAAGACATTCCCAAACATCAAAGATCAACCAGAACACCTAAAATTTCATAAAACTCATAATATTCTAGATATTGGGTCCCCTATAAAATTAATTTTTTTTAGGCCATGAAATTAGCATAGATTAGTAGAGCATTAAATTATAATAAAAATGGCTTTTGAATCACCTAAAACGGACTCCTAGATCAAAAGTTATAGCCAAAACAAGTTTTTAGGTTGAACAAACCCGTTTAGGTTGCGAACTAGGTTGGATCCGATTCGATTAACCCGATCAAAGGTTGAAAACGAAGTAAACTACACGTGGTTTTCACTGATTGAAAAATGACACATCGTTTTGATGCCCGACCCGAACCTAAACGACACGTCGTTTCGATTGTGTGAAAAACGATATGTCATTTTGTATTTTTTTTACAAAAAAAAAATTAAAAATTAAATAAAAAAATTTCTTTTCCCACTCTTAAAGGTGGCACGTGGGGCTCACCCTAAGCCCATTTGCCACGTGTCACACTTTTTTGGAAAGAGAAAAATTTTCTTTCCATTTTTTGCCATCTCCGGTGGCGCATGTAGCTC
Source organism: Sindora glabra (assembly GCA_020226215.1). NCBI lineage: Eukaryota > Viridiplantae > Streptophyta > Magnoliopsida > Fabales > Fabaceae > Sindora > Sindora glabra. Next base: position 1,471,997 of record CM035225.1, read on the forward strand.
ACGCGCTGTCATTGTGCTTGGGACAATTCTGTTTTCCTATTTTTCAATTTTTTTTGGCATAGTTGCTTGCAGTGGCACATGTGGCATCCTTTAGAGGCAAAATTTATCTCTAAATTTTTGTAAAAATGAGATCTACATATTGATGTATTTTTTGTACATTTTTTAAACTTTTGTGACACTATTTTAACTTAAAATGTAGCAAAAATATCCTATTTTGATCATATTTTTATATCTATTTTTTAGAACAGACATGGAACATTGGTTTAGAGAAGAATATGATCCATATGGGTTTATAGAAAGTGTAGTAGGAGAAGAACCTAGAGAATCAGACTAGGTTGACACTCCGGGAGACCTAAAAGAATTTATGCACATACTGTACAAAAGAATTGCACATAACAAGACACCCATGATAGACTTCTTGGTTGAAGTCAAACTTCTGAAAAAGAATCTCACTCGTAGAAGAAAGGTGTTCCCAAATCACCTTTAGTTTCGTACCTTGATGAATACAATTCCAAATGATGATTTTTGGATTCAAATAAAAAAAACCTTTTGGAAATGCAAAGACTATTCACTAGGAACCGTTAAATATCTTGACCTGGAAAGATGTATGGAAGAATTGAGACAATAAGAAATCCGTTGTTTCAAAAATAATTAGAGAAAAACTATCCTAATGTCAATTCCAAAATATGAAGAGTGCAAGTCATTTTAGATACAACTCTCTAGAAAAAGGATTACACTTAAAAGGTTCTCTTAGAGCTTTGAATGTACACAATTTTGGCCTAACCCATTCCAAGAATCCACCAAATCTGTTTAACAAATTTGATGAAATGAAGACATTGAAACCAGAATAGAAAGCTAGAATAGAATCACTAGCCTTGAATGCTTTATTTCGATGTATTCATTTCTCTTATTTTGATGAGATTACTTTGAGAACATTGTTGAATGTTTATTGAATTCTTATTATTATTTGATAGATGATTAAATATTATTTATTTGATGTGCATTTATTTTTACAATATCCTATATTTAAGTGAAAGCTCTTGTATTATATTTTTTTATGATAAGAGCAACACAAAGTGTTATATTTGCATGAGAGTGACCTCGATAGAAAATAATGATAGTATTTAGACAAACATACGATAAGGGTATGACAAACGTAAACTCCCAACCATGAACTAAGTAGTATCGTTATTGTTCTATGTGAGAACTATGCAAATAAATGACATTGTATACTCATAAGAAATATTTATACATTTAACAGAATGGCCAGCAAAAACATAATTGCTGAATTAAACAAAGGTGATAAGTTGAATGGGGATAACTGGGACATTTGGCATTGGAAAATATCATACATCTTAGAAGAGCAAAATGCTCTAGAAGTCCTAAATAATATCATGTTAGAACCTGAAATTGGAAACATAGCTTAGCATAGAAGAGATGTTGAGGCATATGCTATTTAGAAGAAAAAAAATAACATTACTTGCATCACACTTTTAAGTGCGATGGCAGATGACCGTATGTGTGAAAATGAGAATTACCCAACTGCTCAGGAAATGTGGATTGCCCTGAAAGAAAATTTTGGTGCTACTTCTACCACTAAATTAAGAAGACTTACAATCAAATTTGATACATACAAACTTTGGTCTAATACACCGATGAAATAATATTTGCAAGAAATGTCAAATATGATTCGTGAGTTGAAAGCAGCAGGTCATGTACTTTTTAATGAGCAGCAAGTACAAGCAGTGATTAGATCACTCCTTGCAAGTTGGGAACACATGAAAGTCCACCTAACTCACAATGAAAGCATAGTAACTTTTAATGATGTGACAAGACATCTAGAACTTGAGGATGAATGTTTAAGGGCTTATAGATCCTCTAGACAAGTATATATAGCTGAGGGAGCAAGTCCTTCCAGTTCTAAGCCTAAATTTAAGAAAGGCAAAAAGTTCCAGAAGAGAAAAACTAGACCCAATTCTCAGGATAAGAAAACTTTTAAAAAGAAGAAAGGAAAGCGTGGGGCAAGGAACTTTGATCTCAAGAAGATCGTTATACCTGCCAAAGAATGGGCCATTTTGCTCGAGATTGCATTCAGCATAATGAATAGAACAAGGTATAAATAGATACTTATTTCAAACATTATTCATATGTTTCTAGTACTATTTTTCTAACAAAATCTCATCCTTTGTGGATTTTGAATTCAAGTGCCACAGACTATGTGAGTAAGGATTGAGGATCTTATATAAAGTATTATCATTTGTTAAGCCAAAGTAGATGGCTTTATGTAGGAAATAATGCGAGGATTGAAGTCAAAGGCATTGAAACATACAAATTGGATTTACGTGGAGGAAAAACTTTAATCCTACCTGATGTACTTTATACACCTGACATTCAAGGAAATTTAGTTTTTGTTTGTTCCCTACTTAATTTTGATTTTTCAGTTAACTTTCATGACAATGTAGCTAACATTTTTAAAAGATGATGTGTTTTATGGTTTTGATTTTATTTTCGACTGATTTATCATTTTGGATGTTGTTAACAATATTGTTTTCAATTTCTTTACTGCTTCCACTTCAAATTTAAACATTGAAATTGACACTTGGCATACTAGATTAGGACATATAAATCAAAATAGAGTGATTAAATTAGCAAAAGAAGGATTGTTAGGCCTAATTTCAAAATTGAAAATGTCCTTATGTAAACATTGTCTAGCCAGTAAAGCAACTAGAAAATCATTTGAAAAAGGAATTAGGGCAGAAAGTCCATTAAAATTAGTTCACTTCGATATATGTGGTCCTTTGAGTGTAAGGGAAAGACACGGAGCCTAGTACTTCATCACTTTCATTGATGATTACTCACGATATAGTTATACCTATTTGATTTCACATAAGTCAAAAGTATTGGAGTGTTTCAGACGTTACTTAAATGAAGTCGAGAATTAAATAGATAAGAAAGTTAAAACACTAAGAACTAATCGTGGATATGAATATTTATCTGAATAATTCAAAGAGCTCTGTAAAGAGAAAGGGATAATAAGACAATTAACAATCTCTGACACTCCACAACAAAATGAAGTAGCTGAAAGAAGAAATAGAACTCTTCTAGACATGGTTAGATCAATGATGGCACAAGTAAATCTACCATTTTCGTATTAGGGAGATGCCATCTTGACAGTTACCTTTATACTTAATCGTGTGCCCTTAAAGTCTATTACATCCACTCCCTATGAATTATGGATAAAATGCAAACCTGATTTGAGTATTCTCAAACCATGGGGGTCTATTATGTATATTCATGATGCTTCCCATAAATATGAAAAATTAGATCCAAGAGGAAAGAAATGTATCTTTATAAGATACTCAGAATTATCTAAGGGATATGTTTTCATTAGTAAAAATGAAAATGGAACAATAACAGAACTTGAATCAAGAGATATCACATTTTTAGAAAGTGAATTTCCTAGTAGAGGAGAAATTAATCGAACTGTATCCTTTTATGATTTACAAGATCAAATAGATAGTAATATTGAATCTTATCCATCTTATCCAAGTGGGAGCTCTCAAAGAATCTCTGTCGATCCAAGTGGGAGCTTTAAGAAAGTGAGTGAAAATCTTGTAGTTAGAGAAGATATGGTACAGGAAATCCCACTACAGAAAAGTAAGAGAGGAAGTGTACCAAAAAGATATTTTTCGATTGAAGGATCATCTCTTATAGTCATTACTCAAGATGAAGAAGAGCTAAAAATAGTTCAAGAGGCTTTAAGTTCTCCTGCTAAGGAACAATGGAAGAAAGCGATAGAGGAAGAGATAAACTCAATGAAAACTAACCAAGTTTGAAAACTAATTGACCTACCATCTGGCTGAAAGATAATAGGGAACAAGTGGGTTCTCAAAATTAAGAGAAAGACATATGGATCAATTGAGAGATATAAAGCTCGACTAGTTGCAAAAAGGTATATAGAACAGGAAAGAAGAGACTATGAGGAGACATTCTCACCTGTTGTTCATTTTAATTCAATTAGATTACTCCTAGCTATAGTAGCATATTTAGATTTAGAATTACATCAAATAAATGTAAAAATCATTTTTCTCAATAAAGAACTGGATGAAGAAATCTACATGAAACAACTAGTAGGTTTCATACAAAAGGGAGAAGAAAAGAAAGTTTGTAGACTCCAAAAGTCCATTTACGAACTTAAACAGTCATCTAGACAATGATATTTGAGGTTTCATCGAGCGATAACCTCATATAACTTCCAAATGATTGAGCAAGATCATTGTATTTATATTAAGTGGCATGAAGAAAATCTTGTGATATTATCCCTTTATGTGGATGATATACTATTGGCTGGGAATAACATGAATTTGATTATGGTCATTAAGGAATGACTATCCTCAAATTTTGAGATAAAAGACATGGGTGAAACAAACTACATTCTTAGAGTCAAAATCATTAGGGATCGCTCCAAGAAACTTATTTCTCTTTCTTAAGAAAATTACATATGGAGAATTCTTAAGAAATTCAATATGAAATATTGCAAACCTATGGATACCCCTGTAAATAAAAGTGAACTGTTGAGTTAAGAAATATTCCCCCAAAATGAGTTTGAAAAGAAATCAATGGACAGAGTTCATTATTCTAGTATGGTAGGAAGTCTAATGTACGCAATGATGTGTACAAGACTAGATATTTGCCATGTGGTCGGACTTATAAGCAAATACCAGTCAAACCCTGGACAGAAACATTGGAAAGCTGTCAAGAGAATATTAAGATATTTAAAAGGCACAGTCGACTATGCGCTATGTGTTAGTGTATATGCCTTAAAACCAATCATATTGATGATTGTAATTTTGAATCATATTATTTTTAATCACAATTTTAATTATTATATTTATATATATTATCTACGTAATATATTTAATTATGATAATAATATTAAAATAATTATATTCTTAAATGTCCCTAGTCATATATCATTGTGGATTAGGTTGCTTTGATATGTTAAGACTAGCATGTGTAGTGACTTATATGAGATATTAAGCTTACACATGAGTACAAGTTAGAGAACTTGTATACTGGACCGACCCATTCTAAGAACACTACATGGATTGTTATATAAGTGTCATGAGTGATTCTCAGTGATCATTATTATTATGGTCCTTTGACCTGAGATCACCAAGGTTCCCTACATGTGAGTTTCATATTTTGATACTATTCTGTCACTCATGCTTGAGTGAATACAAAGGTAGTTATTAGATATATCACATATCATGCGAAGGGGTTTGTGTGATCAAGATGGAATTTGTCCTTCTTATATAATAGGAGTAACATCTGTGGGCCCCTTGATTAAGTAAAGTTGAGAAAATGCATGACCATGCTCAAATGAATTAACATGGGATGTCAATTACATTTGCTTCAGTCAGCTTACTTAGGATCAAGAAACCTCGAGATTGGACTATACGGGAATGACACAATCCATGTCTTGTGTTCAATCTAGATGTTTAGGACAAAAGGATATAGATGATGATCACATATAAAGGTTCAATTGAATCATCGACTTTCTCATCACTTAGGTAACAGTGATGTGTTGCTAGACACCGCTCATTATTTATAATCATTAATATGATTAATGATTATTGCCAATGTAATGAGAGCCTGAAGGATCACACACTTAGAACCTAATGGATTTGGAATTAATGGACCAAATTATTTGGGCCTAATATTTGGGAATTTTATATTATAATTATAAGGCCCAATAATAAGCCTATAATTATACATAAACCAAAGCCTAAATTAGTTAGAATTTTCTATACTCCTATTTAAATAGGCTTGTTAAGTAATAATTAGGTTGATTCATTATTCACGCATCCCATACAACATAGAAAAATCCTAGCACCTCTCCTTGACCATAATCATTGAAGAGACGTAGCTAGCACTACGAAGCTAAGGAGACAAATTCCAACTAGTGATCGTGAAGACGTTCATTGGTGATCTATTGGTTCATGTGAATACCTCGAAGTCTTTGACCAAAAGGAAGTCGAAGAAGTGATCAATGAATAAAATCTGGAATCATAAAAAGGTATAACCTGAATCCTACATTCTAATTTAATGTTTTGCATGGATCCGTTGGTTAGGATCGATTTATTATGCTGCGCTCGTATGGCTCCCGATCCCAACATTATGCTATTAAGGAGATAACTTATACTTAGTTATATATTCTAATGCGGATTGGACAGGAGACCTAGATGAGAGAAAATCCATATTGGGTTACTCATTCTTGCTAAATAATGGTGCCATAACATGGTGTAGCAAGAAGCAGACATGCATTACATTGTCAACAATAGAAGCAGAGTTTGTGGCATGTTCTGCAGCAGTACAAGAAGCAATATGGTTGAAAAATTTGTAGAATATTTGGGGATTTGTGGTGAAAATTTAAATCCCATCCTGATATATTATGATAGTCAGGCAGCCATCGCCTATACAAAGGATCCAAAGTACCATAACAAAACTAAGTATATAGACACAAAGTATTACTTTATGAGAGATGTAATAGCGCAGAAGAAAGTCACCATCTAACATATTTCTATGCAAAAGATGATAGCAGATCCTTTTATTAAGGCTATACTTAAAGATGTATATATTGAGCATGTAAAGTCTCTTGATATGCGTAGAATGTAATCAAACATTTTTGAAATTGGAATGAATAAAATATGTCTTTCATTCAATTACAAGTGTTATTATATGTGTATGAGTATATGAATATCAAGTATGTCGTACAGGTTGATAAGGTTGATTCTCTCACACGAACAACCGCCTCCGACACTCATGTGGAGTGGGCGAGGATAAGACATGTGTTTACCAACATAACTATGAGAGATGTTGTATCTTTGGTAGAGAAGTAACACAAAAATTAAATATGTTGCCTAAACCGAGTAAAGTTGAGATGAGATCTGAAATATAAAATATGGATTGAATTGTGGAATCTCCCACCTTCCATAATACCTGTGACCAAACAATGAATTCTTTACATAATGATGTCAAAAAGGAGTTAAATGATGTGGAAGAATTCAGGTTAGGTACTGTGTATGCTTGAACTAAAGTCTGTATGATATTATTAATAAAATCGACATACACCCTTATGTTAAAAGGGGAACACTGTAGCATGTGATTTATACCACATGTACAAAAAGAATCACAAATGGGAAGTAACTAAAAGATTCCTGGTTCATTACTGTATGAGTCCCAGAAAAGAAATATTCTCTTCAAAGATACCCTTTGATCTTGACGATATCATAGAGAAATGATGTGATGTTCGCTACCTTAGTATACATCTTATGATCATGATATATACAATCTAAAGGATAAAATATTAGGAAAGCAGCTATTTCAAATCAAAGTGATATACAAGCGAAAAGAAGATTTCTCGACATATACACAATTATGCTAATGTCTGAGACATATTCGTTATAAAGTTAATTTTGGTAACATCATAAGTGTGGACGCTATACATATGTGGATTGCAATTTAAGCTTATGGTAAAGATCGTGAGGGATTAGATTTGCAAATGAAAAGTGTATATGAGAAATCTAGGGCATCTAAGGCATAATATAAATAACGAGAAGTATGAGTTGTCTTATGCTGATTCTATATAAGAATTTATAGTACAAAAACACTCAAAGATGACATCATACCCACGCGGTCACAACAATGCACCGAGTATGAAAATCATAAAAAAAGAAAAAGAATATATAATGTGGCTCATCTCATTATGTGTGAGTGAGAAATGATGAATGTGGGGACACCTATTATGGGTGATCCACATTTATCATATGTTTTAGATAAATATTTATTTTATTATTTAAATTTAATTTAAAAAAATAAAAGTTAATTTTTTCATAACTGACTAAAGGAGTGAAAGATATGAAAAAAGAAATAACTACCCACTTCTACCTTCAAAAATTAATAAAGAGAGGAACAAAAGGCAAAAAGAAAAAACATATGACACAATTCAATTTTTCTCTTCTGTATGTGTGTGAGTCAGAAAAATTCAATTAGAGAGTTTTTCTTCTTTTTCTTCTCTCTACAAGAAAATGTGTGAGTCTTTTGATTTTGGTGTAATTATCATAGACACAAGCCAAGAATTCCAGTACAGAGGTGATTCTTGACATCCGCGTGGTGGAGTGCAGCATCAGGATCCTAAAAGTAAAAATCCAGTATGTATATTCTGCATTCTATTTTTAGGTTAATTATGTCATTTATTTTCCCTACATTATGAAGTATTAGATGATGATGATGATGATACTTCATGAATATTTACAATTTTTATCCATTTAAATTTGGGTGTGTTTTAAAAAGGAAAATTTTAAACTTTATATACTTGATGAATATTTACAATTTTTATCCATTTAAATATGGATGTGTTTTAAAAAGGGAATTTTTAAACTTTATATTCTTATGTAAAGGTGTGCCATCTCTAGTTTTTTAATTAGACAAAAAAGTTATATTATAAATTTAATGTCAATAAAATAATAAAAATTATTAAATTTACTTTATCACCATCAATATTTTTTTAATTTAACAAGTATATTTATTATAAAAATAAAAAAGAATAAGTGAAGTACACTTAAATATTTTAAAATTATATTTTTCCTATAAAATTACTTAAATGCCATTAATTATTGTCTTATTTTTTAAAATTAAGAAAAAAAATTTGACCCATCTAAAAATATAAATATTATTAATCTCCATATAAAGATGTGAATTTTAGTGATTCCTTTAAAAAAAATAGATATGAACATGAATAAGATATTTTTTTATAAGAATCTTATTGTGTAAGGGCTCATATATATAAACTACACTACCTAATCCTTTTCATACCTATATTATATAATATACTATATACTTAAATATATAAAGCTAAAATTAAAACTATGTGTGTATTCATTTGATATCAATATTAAAAGTTTCCTTAAGATAAACTTTGTCAAAAAATTTATGATATTTTTTGTTATGTTAGTATTATTTACATTATTGGATAATTATTTTATTGTTATACGTAAACTTAATTTTTATTAAAAAAATTAATATAAATATAGATAAGCATACATCATTTAAATAAAATGGGCAAAATGAAAATGAATATAACAATTCAAATTAAATATTTAATGAAGACAGATGTTAAATTGTTTACCATATAGATAAAAAAATATAAAAATATTTTTGAATGAGAACATGCACAAAATTCTTAATTCTCTACCCATATTCATACCCTTTTCAATCCCCATCTTCATTCCTAAATAAGGATTTGGACTAAAAGATTAGATTTAAAAGCCATGAAAAAAATCTTGAATCATATTTTGTAAAGAAGTTAGACTTATATATTTGAAATTAGGTCAGCACATTTTAATCCTATTTTATATTTACATATTAAATCATTTGTTTAGATTATATATTTTAGATATATTACACGACACAAATCTTAATTATTAAGAATTAATATAAGTGTACAATAATTTTTTTCTTTCATATCCATTTGTATAACATAACATAATAACATATAAATAAAAATATTAATATATTTTATATATTTTAAATTTTAATTATATATATACTAAAATAATGAAATTATGTCTAAATAGAGTTGGACTAGGCCATTGAAGGTATAAAATGATTCAAGCCGGACTAATCCAAGATGACTTGATAATAACATACCTCAAACCCAAACCTAATTCTTATTTATATTTAATTTTAATTGATCCATCACTTTATAGGTCAAGGGACTTAAAAAGGAGCATTTGATTTAATGTGTGAGAATAGAATGAAAAGAAAAAGGATGAGAAAATAAGGGGGAAAATTATTATTAGTTTTTGAACTATTTAATTTTTTTAGAGAATAGAACTGTTTTATTTGTAATTTCCTTTCCTCTTATTTGATTATCAATCAAGAGAAAAAATCATACTGGTAACAATTATAGCAATGTTTGTGATGGCAAAAGTTGTAATAGTGGTAATAGTGACAATGGCAATAATAATATATTACACTCCTTAAAATTTAAAACATTTTATATAAAAATTAGTTATTTAATTATTTCAATTATATTTAAAAATGAAAGTCTTGCATAAAGAATAATATGTAATCATAATATATTATGAAATACAAATCTCGCATGGAAATCAATTAAACTAATTTGATAGAATTTAAGGCAAAGATTTTGTGTAAGATAAATGAGAAAATGATAAGGTAAAGGTATTCAAAGGATAAATAGGATTAGAAAAAAGTATATAAGTCTGGATGAGATTTAAGTTATTTAATTGTTTTGACCCTAGCATTATTACTTTTTTATTTTTTTTCATTTGCTATTAACCCTTATTTTGCCAAAACACTAACACCCTTACATTTTCTTGTCCTTCTTCTTTCTTTTCCTTTTTTTTTTTCAAATCTCAACAAGAAGCAAAATCCCCATCCACCTTATCCAATCTTTAATCTAAACAAGGCATGCTTCTTATATCCTACTTCTTGCAAGACTCCTCCTCCATTTTTCTTTAGTAATGAGAAGATTTGGAAGTTTGAATTGAAAAAAGGGATTTTGAACCTTAACTTGGATTTTATCAATTTTGGATGATTAAGAGTGAGCTAACTATAACTTCACATTTCATTCTTCTCTTTCATATAAGATGAGTAAGCATTTTCACTAGAGTTAAGTGATTTTGCATGCTTTGAATACTTAAAGTTTCGAACAAATTTTGAGAAATTGTATGATATGTTTGTTTTCGTTTGATTTTCTTAAGGAATCTAGTGTATATTATGATGAGAATACAATATATGATGATTTGATCACAAAAATGAAAAATTGATGTTAAATTGCAAGTGAATAATGTTTTTCATGAAAATTTATAGGAAACCAAATCATAGTCAACTATGCCTTAGAAATATGCTTTCTAAGCATGTATAGTTAACTATACCACCAACATTTGCTTTCTAAACCATTATACTTAACTATATGCCCTTATAAAATTGCTTTTAAGAATTGTACAGTCAACTATAGGCCTAATATTTACTCTCTGAATCATTATTATGTCCTTGTAGAGTTGCTACTAGGGATTGTATAATTGATTACATAATTGGCTATAGGCCTAACACTTACTCCTTAGATTTTTATAGGTGACTATTATCCTAAAGATTATTTTCTAAGATTTCATAGTTGATTATGCCCCAAAAATAGTTGCACATAAAGTTATATAAGGGGTTAAAGCAATGTAAAAGTTCTATAACATTGAGATTAATAGTTATACATTAAATAATGATGAACAGATGATATGTGACTATACAAAGAGGCACGACGATGATGTGATATGTGACATATGCTAAAAATTTTATTTAATTGATAAAATTTGAGTTAAGCTATTTTATGAAATAGAATAGTTATGATGGCGGTAAACTAATAATAATTGTGATCGATAAATAAAATTTAATAAATGTTTATGAAGAGATAAAGTAGACCTTCAAAGAATAATATTAAGTTTATGAAGCGATAAGGATAATCAGGAGTCATATAGAGATTTACTTGCTTTTTTTATTGTATGCATTTTTTATTTTTATGCTGAAATTGTTAATTTAAAACTAAGTAAACTTGTGAGTTTTATTCTTATTATATGATAATGTTATAATTACTAATAACTGAATTGTGAAATTGTGTGAGATCCATGTTATGATTACAAAAAGATAAATTTGATCAATAAAAATTTAAATATTTTCTTGTGACTAGATTATATTAGAATATTTACTTATTAAGTCTCAAACTTGCTTTTAACATTATAAATCCTCAAATTGAGGCGATTTTACCATAACTAAAATAAAAACAAATCCTTCAAGCTTCTTTTCACAAATGTGCCAATAAATAGTTATTTTGAGTATAAATAGATGTATCTATCAAGCCTTCATGTATATACTTGGTAGTTAGGGTTAGGGATTCTTCTGGTAATTAGATTTAGTTAGATCAACTTATTTTTGTTGTGTTATAATTTATAAGTAGGTTTAACTTTTCTATTCTAATGGAACCAAACTAAATGAATGTTATCATAACTTTAATATCTTTGCTAGATGAAATATTGGAATTCAATATTAGTTTATATGTTTTATCTATTGACAATGATTAAGTTAGATCGGTGGAAATAAAAAAAAAGTTTATGGTGGTTACAATTTAAAAAGGATCACGACATGATGATAATGGTGGCAATTATAGTGATGATAGTAGTAATAATAATAATTATAATGGTAGTGTATAAAGAGTGATTTTTAGTTTTGGTTAATAACATAACACAAAACATTAGGTAAATAAAGAGATTCAAATAAGATGAGGTTTAAAGGTAAGTAATGATAACATATTAATATCTTCAAATGAAACCCAACATTACTTTAAAATCATCCATACGCGCTTAAAGTAGAGAAATTGAGAATAAATGTTTTTGCCCTCTAATTTTTTTTGGATGAGATGTAGGATAATTAATTTTTTAAAGAACTCTTTTTTTGTACAAGTGAGTTTTATGTTTATGAATAAATGCTGAAAGTCAGTTCGCAAATAATATTTATTTGGATGTAAAAAAGTTGATTTTGAGTATGAAATGATTGAAAATATGTGATGACAACGTATTAAACTAGCATAATTAAAATAAGAGTAAATCTTCTTTTTATTATTGTGAAATTCATTATTTTTACTTTTATCTTCGTAAAATATTTTATATTATTTTTGCTTGCATAAAATATTAATTTATTTGATTTTATATTTTTATTAGTATTTATATGAAGACTAATTTATTCAATTTCATTTCTTTAGAAACATAATTAATCAAATTAATATTTTACAAGAATAAAATTAATATAAAATGTTTTATAAGGATAAAAATAAAAAAATGAATTTTTTGGGAAAAATGGAAGGGTTTACTTTTAAAATAAGCTTCAAGATAAATAAAATTCAACAAAAGAAGTCGTTGTTTCCTTCCCTTTTCTATTTTTGAGAAATAGTTTTATTTTTTTCATAATAGGAATAATAATTTATTTAACATTAATAAGTAATATTTTGAATAATGGCAACGACAAAATAGTCTTGTTCTCAATTAGAAGCACAGAGTCATAAACTACTGACGAGCGCATAGATCAACTGGCACAGGATTATTCTAACTTAACTAGGGATCTCAGGTTCGAATCTCTAAAAATGCAACTGTGTTAAAATTCGGTAGGGAAAGCTTTGTACTGCCCAATGTGGTCTTACTCGGGTCGAATTCAGATTCATCGGTGCCCAATGTGGTATTCGGATACCAGATGGTTATATATAAAAAAAAAACAAAGTCACAAACTATTTATTTCCATATAGAAACAAAAAATATGTAGAGTTGAAAATAAATATAAATAAAACTGACAAATCAAGAACCAAACGACCTCGTCCTATGGGCAAAATTACTAACGGACTGCAACGGGAAAAAGAAATTCCCGTTTCCCTGCGCTAACAAAACAAATGACCGAAAGCCTTACCTTTTTGAGTCACGGACTGAAGTGGAACGTGATAAGACTCGCCAGGCATGATGGGACGGTCACGTCCTGCAGGAGGACGAGATCAGACTGATCACGTCCTCATACAGGCCATGATCAGTGGCTTCTGTTCCTCCGTGAGCGTCGGGCACTGTTCATCCGTGAGCGTCTAAACGCTATATATATCTCCCACCGAAGTTGCCGAAGTTACTAAAGGAAGAAGTGCTACGCGAAGGAAGGAGTGCTGCTGCGTGAAGGAAGCAGAGAGAGAAGGAAGGCAAGGTAAATTTGTAATTTAATATATTATTTTAATTCTGTTTAATTAAAATAAATTTATTTATTTTTTTGATTTTATAATTTTAATTTATTTATTTAATTAAATTTATGTATTTATGTATTTATTTAATTTAATATATTTAATTTATTTACTTAATTTAATTTAATTAATTAAATTGTTTGATTTAATTTAGTTAGTTTATTTATTTGATTTATTTATTTAGTTTATTTGTTTAATTAATATGTTTGAGTTAATTTTCTTAATTTACTTATTTTATTTAATTTAGCTAATTAATGTATTTGATTTAAATTAGTTAATTTATTTATTTGATTTGATTTAGTTAATTTATTTATTTGATTTAATATATTTAATTAATTTATTTGATTTAATTTAGTTAATTTTATTTAATTGATTTGATTTAGTTAATTAATTTACTTGATTTAATTTAGTTAATTTATTTATTTGATTTAATGTATTTAATTTATTTATTTGATTTAATATTTTTGATTTACTTGTTTGATTTAATCTAGTTAATTAATTTATCTGATTTAATCAAATTGATTAATTTATCTAATTTAATTTAGTTAATTAATTTATTTGATTTAATCTAGTTGATTAATTTATGTGATTTAATGTAGTTAATTTATTTATTTAATTTAATTTAGTTAATTAATTTATTTGATTTAGTTAATTTATTTATTTAATTTAATATATTTAATTTATTTATTTGATTTAATTTAGTTAGTTTTATTTAATTGATTTGATTTAGTTAGTTAATTTACTTGATTTAATCTAGTTAATTTATTTATTTAATTTAATGTATTTAGTTTATTTATTTGATTTAATTTATTTATTTAATTTAATATTTTTGATTTACTTGTTTAATTTAATCTAGTTGATTAATTTATCTGATTTTATATAGTTAATTTATTTATTTAATTTAATTTAATTAAATAATTTATTTGATTTAGTTGATTTATTTATTTAATTTATTTTAGTTAATTTATTTATTTGATTTTATGTATTTAATTTATTTATTTGATTTAATTTATTTAATTTATTTATTTGATTTAATATTTTTTATTTACTTGTTTGATTTAATTTAATTAATTAATTTATTTGATTTAATCTAGTTGATTAATTTATCTGATTTAATTTAGTTAATTAATTTATTTGATTTAATCTAGTTGATTAATTTATCTGATTTAATATAGTTAATTTATTTATTTGATTTAATTTAGTTAATTTATTCATTTAATTTAATGTATTTATTTTATTTTTTTAATTTAATTTATTTAATTTATTTATTTGAGTTAATATTTTTAATTTACTTGTTTGATTTAATTTAGTTAATTAATTTATTTGATTTAAGCTTGTTGATTAATTTATCTGATTTAATGTAGTTAATTTATTTATTTGATTTAATTTAGTTAAATAATTTAGTTGATTTATTTATTGAATTTAATTTTATTAATTTATTTATTTGATTTAATTTATTTATTTACGTTAATATTTTTATTTACTTGTTTGATTTAATTTAGTTGTTTTATTTAATTGTTTTAATGTAGTTAATTTATTTGTTTAATTTAATTTAGTTAATTTATTTGTTTGATTTAATTTAGTTGATTTGTTTGTTTGATTTAATTTAGTTGATTTGTTTGTTTGATTTAATTTAGTTAATTTATTTAGTTAATTTAATTTAGTTAATTAATTTATTTACATTAATATTTTGATTTACTTGTTTGATTTAATTTAGTTGATTAATTTATTTATTTTAATTTAGTTGATTTATTTATTTGATTTGATTTAGTTGATTTGTTTGTTCGAAGTTAATTTATTTAATTTAGTTAATTAATTTGTTGGATTAAATCTATTTAATATATTTAGTAAAGCTAACTTATTTGTTGGAGTTAATTTATTTAATACCTTTAATCTATTGAGATAATGATATTTAATATGTGTAAGAAGTTATTATTGAAAACAATAATATTATTGTTATTCTTTTAAATTTATTTAATTTACTTTAATGAAAATACTATTGAATTTATTCTTTAATCTATTTATCCATAGACTATAAGTTTTTATTGTATTTTAGTTAGAAGAAACTTAATTTTGAGCTGTATTTGTTTTTAATTAGAATTCTATATTATTCTACTTGATTAGATATTTTATTTCTGTACATCATATTTGCTATTGTACATATCATAATTTGCATATATTATTCTAATTTCTTTGTATTATTGTAATAATTGAGTATATGTTTTGCTTATGAAGTCTATGCAGTCTAACTTTCTAGTGCAGATAAAATTTGTCCCTCCAGGTAAGACTTTTAATTATAATATTAGATGACATGAAAATAAATTTGAGTGTTATTTATTTTTTATAAGTATATTTTAACCCCTGAAATCACTTTAACACCCCGGATATGGTAGGAATCACCATGAGTACCGGGGAAGAAAATGTATGTATCTATGCGAACGGAGAAATTTATGAAATGGATGAGGGCGATACATTTAAGTGTCAAAGAGTCAAAGTTATGAGAATTAAATTGGATATCACCTTGGATGCATTGAAAATTGCAATTGACTGAAAGTTAAGACTTACCGAAAATCAAGCTGTGACTGAGTTGGAGTATAGGCATCCACTTTCACTGAACCCGACGCGATACAAAGCTTGTCTATTAGAGGATGATAATGACATTCAACGAATATGGGAGACGAATGCCAGATTCCCCACTCAATTGTCTTGCCCAGAATTGTATGCACACATTACAAGCAAGGGATTTGATCTGAACGTTGGTAGTCAACTAGTTGACGAGAGTGAGCCATGCACACAACCGTCCACCAACCTATTTCCTAACTTTGGTGAAGGGCCATCAAATTATAACTCGTACCATGGTAGTCTGGAACCAGTGGGTGGACATGTGGGTCTTGGACAACAGTTTTAATCTCCCGTTACTGATTACACTGCAGAGCCATGTTCTTCCCAGCCCGGCTATGGTCTCCTTCCATCCCCTTCTATCCTAAAGGAATCAGACGATATAATGGATGATTTTGAAGAGAATGATGCACATGACGACATTCCCGAAAGATTTAATTGGGATAATGATAGTTGTGAGGATGATAATGAAGCTGATGGTGGTGAAGATGTGACTCCAGCGATCCCTGCAACACCTGTAAACCAATATGTGGAATCGGCAGCTGCCTTTTTTGGAAGAATAAATATAGATGCGGCCGACAGTAATGATTTTCTCGGTATGGGAGGTGCCATGAATGTGCTCAATGACCAAGAGCTAGATGTGGGTTGGCTGTATATGGACCAAAAATTATTCCGTCGCGCGATGAAAATATATTCAATTCGAACCCACCACATATTTTACTCACATTACTCTTCGGCCAAGTATGAAGAGTATCGATGCCCTCACTACGGTGGACAATGCAATTGGAGGGTTAGAGTCTGCTATAAGCCGAGAGAGAACCACTGACAAATAACTAGATACAATGGACCTCATTCATGTGTGTCTGCTTCTCTTTCAAGTGATCATCCGAAATTGGACACAGATGTCATTTCATCTTACATTGTGGGGTTAGTGACTGAGAACCCCAGCGTTTCCATTTGAGGGGTTATTGAGCGTATCCACGGTATATTTGGGTATTCGGTTTCATATAAGAAGGCGTGGAAGGATAAACACCGAGCTCTTGCACTCGCTTTTGGGAATTGAGAAAAATCATATGCTTTACTATCGAGGTGGTTGGCGGCTGTACGACATTATAATCCTGGGTCGTACTTCGAGGTTGTCAACAGGGAATGCCCGTCAAGCAGCGGTGAGAGTGCGCCAGTAGCATTGTTCCATCGGGTGTTTTGGACATTAAAGCCATGCATTGATGCGTTCGATCATTTAAAACCTATGGTCCAAGTTGATGGCACATTTTTATATGGAAAGTATAAGGGGGTGTTACTGATCGCAACTTCACAAGATAGGGATAGAAAAATTGTTCCCCTTGTATTTGCTGTAGTAGAAAGTGAAACATACGAGACATGGGCTTGGTTCCTATCAAACGTCCGACGGCATGTCGTCAAGGATAAGCAGGGTGTTTGCTTAATATCAGATAGATATCCTGGGATAGTTGCTGTCGTTGCAAACCCACACGTAGGGTGGCAACAACCCCGTGGTTATCATGTGTTCTGCCTACGACACATCGCCAGTAATATGAACTCAACCTTCAAGATCGAGTGACTAAAAAAGTTGTTCATTAGTATTGGTACGTAATACTCCTGGAAAACTTCTCTAATTATCATGACACCTTATTATCTTTGTTAATTATGTCACAATGTCGGGTTGTACAGGTTACCAATACGAGCGACATGTAGTGAATTTAAAGTTAGCGGAACTACAATCGTTGCACCCAAGAACTGCCGATTGGATTGCGAATATCCCAAAATATCAGTGGAGCCGTGCGTACGATGAAGGAGGCAGACGATGGGGCCATATGACAACTAACTTGGCAGAGTGTGTCAACAGCGTCCTCAAGGGGGTTAGATTTTTGCCTATCATGGGGTTGGTCAAGGCAACAATGTATCGATTAAATGCATATTTTGTTAATAGATCAGAAACAATTGCAGCACAGTTACAAGCAGGAGAGGTATTTTCCGAGGACGTCTGAAAAAAGATTCAAGATTGCATTCGAAAAGCGTCAACCTGCCACGTGCGCCGTTTCGACTGCCAGGGGTTCTTATTTGAGGTTGAGGAGCCATATGACTTGACGTGGAAGCAGTTCGGTCGATCCTGCAAGGTTAGCCTTTGCGATCGTACATGTGATTGTGGTGAGTTTCAAGTCGAGCACTGGCCCTGCCAACATGTATTTGCTGCATGTTCGAAAGTTTCATTGGATCCCCTGCAGTTTGCCGATTGTGTTTTCCGATTGGAGACAATGCTCAATGCATATAGCAGTGAGTTCTGACCAATAGGCGGTGTGGAGCATTGGCTAGCGGTCGATGGACCAGAACTCATTCCAGATCCCTCGGCGATACATGCCAGCGGTCGACCACGATCTAGGAGTATAAGGAACGAAATGGACTGGCAGGAGGGTCTATTCGATCCTCAGAGGTGTGGGTTATGTAGGTAGATAGGGCACAACCGCGCAACTTGTCCAGCCTATCAAAGGAACTTTTGAGTACATACCCCATTGGTTGTTGGTATTGATGTCATAAATAGCAATAAATTAATGAACACACTGGCAAGTATAATACGTCAGCATTAGTATCCCCTGATGCCTTATTAGGTCACTTACTTTGGATAATAGCTATGTTTAAATGCATACTTTTGTGCAATTAACTGAATTATTCCAATGTGACAGATATCATACCCCTCGACTGTAATGGCCGGTCAGTGCCGTGTTGTCACACCTGGTCCCGATGATGAGTCCCTTTTGTACTTACAATCTAGACATATCTCACAGGCCATTTAGCTAGGCCATGTAAGTTTAGTAATGTATGGTTATGCATTTTGTGATTTTTAAACTCTTACCACATTATGATTTGGTATTTTTATTTTCAGGCGGATCAACTCCTCAGGTTACGACGTATCATACATGTGGGTCGTCTCTTTGATCCACCAGTTGCCATTGTCCCATATCTTCAATAGGCTGATTTCTACAGTGTCAGTCGTCTTAGCCATGTTGAGTTGAATGCAGCGCTCGTTTCTGCACTGGTGGAGCGATGACGGCCAGAGACACACACTTTCCACACCACCTGCGGGGAGTGCACAATTACACTACAAGATGTCGCCATCCAGCTGGGTTTACTGTGCGAGGGCGTTCCTGTCTCTGGGTACACCGGATATGACTGGCGGGTGATGTGTGAGGATTTTCTTGGGGTTATACCGCCCAATGAGTATTTACAAGGGTAGCACTTGAGCATCCCTTGACTAGCAGCGAATT
The DNA here is from genome assembly GCA_020226215.1 of Sindora glabra. Taxonomy (NCBI): domain Eukaryota; kingdom Viridiplantae; phylum Streptophyta; class Magnoliopsida; order Fabales; family Fabaceae; genus Sindora; species Sindora glabra. The sequence continues at coordinate 1,491,737 of CM035225.1, forward strand.
TTGGACACATGCCAGCAGATGCAGATGACGAACAAATACAATGCTTCACGCGTGCCTACATTTTGAGACTCATCGGCGGATATCTCATGCCTGACACTTCAGGCCATAGACTATTGTTGATGTATCTACCCCTACTAACAAACTTCGCTGACACTGACGGTTCAGTTGGGGATCAGCAGTTTTTGCATGATTGTATAGAGAATTGTGCACGACCACCAACCCTGACGAGGTAAACATCGGTGGATGTTTGCATTTTCTACATCTATGGGCGTGGGATCGATTTCCCACTCTAGCACCGATGGCACCTCCGTATGCAGATCCCCGTCTAGACATTTATCCTGTGCTACCACCATTGGGCTTCAGGTGTGGGCCATTTTTGATATTTTCATTTAATATATTTCCCCTATTAGTATTAAATTACGCATTGAAAATAATATATATTTTGCAACTCTCGCAGGTGGAAGAATACCGGATTGCCTCAGTGGCCTCCAACAAATGCCCTACAGCAATTTAGAATATTGCTTGATCAAATGAAGGCTGAAGAGGTTAATTATAGCTTGCTTTGTTGTATTTAAATTGACTGTCTCATATGTAGTTATATGCTTATTTATCTTTCATTTACTTAGTGCAGATTATTTGGCGGCCTTATGATATGGATAGTGTCCAATAGGTTGTGTCTGAGTATTGCCTTATCTCACCTGATATATGGTTGGCTTCAGTCTCGATCATATGCTTCCACATCGTGGAATGGCACCATGCAGATCGTGTTCTTCACCAGTTTGGTAAGCGGCAACCAATCCCACAGGAGCCATTCAATCTTGGTTCTTGTCATACCTTACAGCTTCGATGAAAAATATCAAAGGATTGGCGGCAAGAACACATGGTCTACATTAGTGCTTGGGATGCATGGCGAGCCACGCTTTCACTGACTGAGATGGAGACTGATGCTCTTCATCGTGGCTCGGGCTACATGTCATGGTATTGGACACACACGAGATAATGGATTCATCCAGCTGGAGGTGGTCCAGGATTTGTGGTAATCATTCGTCCTTCATAATATGATTTATAACTTCTTCAAAATATTATAATATAAATTGACACATTGTAATTATTTTTACTTATCATGTAGGCCGATGTTGCTGAGAGACTACGCACGCTAAGCGTCGAGGATCCTTCAACTCTCAGGTACAACCAATTCAGAGAGACAGTGGACCGGGATTGTGATCGCATCCTGCGTGCGTTGGATGAGCATCGAGACATGACAGCTTCTTAGCCAGCTCTTCCTGCAGACGAATTATCGAGACCACCCATCCTTGAGCCTAGGCGTGGTAGGAAGGCCCATGGCTTTATGTCTTTTAGGGATCCCATTTTGCCTGGACCTGATGATGACGATGACAGAGCACATTATGGTCATCGATCGATGCCATCGGCGGATGTCCCTTCCGGTTACGCCCCTCGCTGGATGCAGCCCAATGTAGAAGGTCCAGGCCCATCTACATACATGCCCTCGTCACATTTTATGGCAGGTGGAGATGCTGGCCCATCATCATTCTTCACGCCATCACCCCCACACCAGCGAGTCTCGGGTTCTCTGACGGCGTTTTTATCTGAGCCGCTTACATTTACATCTGAGTACGCCAGTGGATCCATATCGCATCAGCAACAAGAGTTTTTTACCCCACAAAATCCTATTCCACTTACCACGGGTCGTGCCAACCCCACTCAAACAGACTCCGATGAAGGTGACGATGGAGATGAACAGTAGCAATCCCTTGTTCAGCGACCGTGACGAGCGAGGCGACGCCCTCGATGTGGGACTGAGAGTCATTACTTTAATAGCTGATTATTTTATTAATGTACAAAATTTTTGTAGCTAATTTAATAATTTAATTCATTCATTCTTCTATCCAGAATTAATTCTATCTCATTTTTCATTTATCATAATGTTCAAATTTGTAAATAAACTACACAAACTAAATATTGTCTCCACACTTATCCATTAACTCAAACCAATCTAATAATTATTATTACACATCAATAGTAATACTTATATTTATTTAATAAATAAATAATGTTCTTACATATTAAATAAATAATAAATATTATAATATATTAACTTATATTGATAATGTTGGAATATTTTTAATAGCTACCATTTTTAATATTAAAATTTTTTCAAGTTACTAATAATTAATAATATTAGTACAATATTACTAAATAATAAACAACTGCCATTTTAATAGTAACTATAATGCCGTTAAAAACTTGTTAACATAACAAAAAATTAATATTATTCTACTACTAAATTATATTAATAACATGACAATATTTTACTCGATTATTCTTTTGATCTGATTCTATAAATAAACTTTTAAAACAGATTAACATTCATAGAGTAATGATAAATACTTTGACTAGAAAATTGTTAATTTTTAATTATTAAAGAAGTAATAACCTTATTTTTTAAAAATATTTATTATGTAATCAATTAGTATTTAAATAATAATAGTATTATTAGATATTAAATAAATAATAACTATTATACTATTTTTATTTTTATTAATGATATCATAATATTATTATTAAATATTGATTACATTATTTCAGTATTTTGAAGTTAATAAAAATTATTTATATGTTAAAAAAATATTACAACATAACCACGAAAAAATTAAAAAAGGAAAAAAGTCACGGGGTAAAAAATTAAAAATAAAATAAAAAAGGGTCACGGAGCACTTTGGCCTTGAAACCCCCCTTCCGTAACTAACAAAAATATTTTAATAAAAAAATTATTAAGCATTTGCGGAATATGTTTTAGCGGCGTAGTTTGTGGGGAAAATAATTTTATGCGTTATGTATATTGGTCAAAATTTGTTAAAAATTTGTTAATGGATATATACATCACCCATTGATAAAATATTTTTCAAGGATTTAATTTTACAATTTAAATCTTCCCCAGAATAAAATTATGAAAGAATTAGCTAAAATTTATATTTATTGAGATTTTAATTGTTCTATTAATTTTTTGGTAGTTATCAATTTTATTATGTTATGTATATTATACAATATTTAGATAGTAAATTAAATTATTAATTAAAATCTTCAATAGAAACTATCACACTATAATTCAAAATGTCAACAATTAGATCTTTATTAGACTATCACACCTGCGGGGAATACTTAGATATTTTATATAAGTATTCTAAGTGAATTAAAATTTTAATATTAAAATTATTAATAAAATTAATTAATTGTGTATTTTATTCTTAAGACTAACAAGTAACATTAAATTAAATTTTATTTATTCAAATTTTATTCCTTTTTATTGTTAATATTTTTTAAATATTATTTTAAAATAAAAATATCTCAATTAGGATTTTTTCAAGAATTTTCAATCCACATATTATTTTTTCTCATTTCATCTAATCTATTATATATATATATATATATATATATATATATATATATATATATATATATATATATATATATATATATATATATATATATATTATTCATTCTATTTTTTGAAGTTCAAAGTCACAATATATTGAATAATATAATTTTAATACAATTTATTTTCTTATTATTATACAATTGAATTAATTTATCATATATTTCATAATTAAATATTTTATCTAATGATGTGATTTTTTATCTAAATTTAACATACATTAATTTTTATTATTAATTAAATATTTTATTTAATGATGCTATTCTTTTTATCACTTTAACATATATTAATTTTCATAATTAATTAAATATTTTATCTAATGATGTAATTTTTTTTATTTTTAAACAAGAATTAAAATATTGTAAAATATAAATTTTTAATAATTTTTTATTATAGTTTAGAGCATTAGTTAATTAGTATAAAAAATCTAAAACATAAAAAATTAAATCAAGTATAAATTATCAAAATTAAAGATCATAAAATATAAATAATTAAAAAATATAAAATAATTTCAAATTGAAAAAATTGAATTTAAATTAGATAATAAATTAAAAAAATAAAAAAAAATAATCACGGCTACTCACGCCATGATAAAAAAAATAAAAAATAAATAAACTTGAATCACGGCATTTATCACGGCATTTAGCAGGCTGTGATTCAAAAAGTATTTAAAAAAAATTAAGTATTTCAGTAATTATTTCTTACGGCGCAGGAGGAATATTTTTCGTACGATAAGTGTTTCGGTCAAATCGGCTCGTCCTATGTTTATTCGCAGCACTAACTGTAGGGTTTATTCTGCTTTCTCTGGCTCTCCAAAGTCGAGACCTCTGATCCAGTCATGGCTTCTGCGTTATGCAAAACTGCGTTGAGGGTGAGCTCAAGGTCCATCGTAAATCGCTCCAGAAGCTTTACTCAAAAGTCCATGAATCCAACATGCTCATCATTTTCCTTCTCTTCGACTTCTTCAAGATCCATCCCTCGCGCTTCCAGGTGCATTTTGGAACACTTCGATTCGAATTTCACAGTCCAGTTTCTCCTACCCGTTCACTTTTTCCAATTATTCTGCTTCTGATATTTTCAATTTTAAGTTTCTGACGGAGAAGAAGATTGAACTTTTGTTTGAATTTAGTTGAATAAGTATAATACTAATAGAGTGACCTGCATTTGAATTAGTATTGCATACAATTTTCAAATTTTTGTTAGTTTTTTTTATTATTTGTTACTGGGTTATAAAGGATTTTTTTTGCGTTGGGGAGCGTTGAGTCGATGATGCCTCTTCACAGTGTCATTGCCACTGCTAGGCTCACTTCCAGCATTGCCATTGATTCCAGCTGCTGGAGCATGCTTTCTCGAGGTACTACTTTGCTTTCTATGTCTCTTCATATCATAGATGATGTATAAAGAATGTATTAGAGTGAAAGACAAAATTCATAATTCATAATTCTCAGCTTTTGACTAGCCTTCGTTAAATGGTTTACGCTTTATTCAAATCACATTGTTTAATATTAAAATATTACCGAGTGAGTAAATTGTTATTTCCATCTATTCCTTCCTTAGCATTATATTCCATTCCTCTCATTCGTAGCCCATCCACTGGAAAAAAGAAGTCAAATGGATACATTTTAAGCCATTGAGCAGGGTGATATTGATTTTCAGTCTTGAACTCTTGATCAACAAACCTAGTTCTACTTATAAATGTATAAACTTGATTTTGACAATGGTTCTATTTGTAAGGACATCTGTTTGGAATACCACCAGCCATCATTTCTACACTGTGTGTGTAACTCTAACATTAGCTACCCTGACATCAAATATCTGGAAATCAAAATCCTCAAGTTTGGAATGAAAAGTAAATATTATTCTAAGATATACATCGAATATCCAAGAATATGGAGATCCTGTTTTCTGCATACTGCATTCTCCTATTATGGACGTTACATGCAACCAAGTTGGACAAGAAAATTATATTATGGTGTAAAAATGCCAGCATATCAAATGCTTCCTTGGTAATAATTGAACTGTTTGCTAGATATCAGAAAAGAGAGAGAGAGAACTGTTAGCTCCTTCTTGGGGCTTCAGCTATGTTAACTACTATTTCTTTCCATTTTTCTACTGTGCATCCTGACATAATCTACTACTTTGTTGTATAGGACTTGAAAAAACATTGTGACAGACCTGGAGCGACTACGAGAGATTAAAGAAAAAATAAAAAGACAGAATTATGTGTTCCTTTTTTTTCCCCCTTCTCACCCTTGGATGTGAAGAGAATTACTCCAAATCTTGAAATCTTGGCCATTGACTTGGCTGAGAATAGATGACTGACTTTTTATTAGCAAGCAATTTTTGCTTAGTACTTTTCATGTTCGCTTTAGACTGTATGGATATCACTGTTTGCTGCCAAGACTATTGGATTGTAGAATGGTTATTATCAATTAAAAGTTTCACGTGATGTTTAAGATTGACCAGCAATAAGATTTATAAGTTTCTTTAAGGATGTTCAATTGATGCTTGAAGGCTCAGGAGTTGTAACAGTTGTAAGCTGTTACTTGGATGGTTGGTCTATAAAATGATACTCTTCCTATATTCTGTCCTCCTAGTCATCGATAGTTTCAATACTTTGTAGTTCATTTAGTTTTTACTTCCTTCTGCTGATATTGATCCATGTTTTTCATTGATGTGTTCTAGACTTTGCACTTCCGCGGTGACAAAAGTAAAGGATTCCATTCTTTCATTCCTGGTTCGGTTGCGATTGAGCACTTTTGTCTTATGAGGCTTCCCGTCTTTCGCTTGGCTGTCTTTTACCTTAATGTGCGTAATTTTATCAGTTTTGTAAACCATCCTTCTTATCAGTGCATTCCAACTGTAGGTAGCAACTTCCTAGATTTGTTATCTTTTCCCAGATTTTATCAGATGCTGAGTTTGATGCTTCAGAAAAAGCACTTGGGACAGTCTGATGGAGTATCTGTCCACAAATCTCTGCTAGTAACTCTTTCTTTATTTTCCTGATAACCTGTATGAAGATTTCTAAATTTCCCTTTGCACAATACATATCACGTGGTTGGCCAAAATTTTGAGAAATTTCTATTGCGTTCAACCTGATTCTGCAGGGTCTTCGTTATGTCAATTATTCATTGATCACATGTTCCAAAGAAGCACTTATCCACGAAACAAGTCAAGACACTAATTAGACCTTCATGAGTCCAATGCGATCGTAGTCTCCATTAACACCCCAAAGGAATTTTTGTAATTATCTTCCCGATAAAAATGGCAATCAAAATTAAGACAATAAATGAAATAAGTTATTTGTGATCGGCTCAAGTTTAGCTTATCAAAAAATTGATTTGTATTTGAGTTAAATGAAGTCAAGAGTCGAGTTTGAGCATCAAAATGCGAACTTATAATGTTTGTGAGTTTGAAAGAATTTAAACGAAATTCTATATATATATTTTTGTTTATTATGTTATTTATAGTTTTATCAAATTATTAATTTGTTTAATTACTCAATATTTTGATATTATAAAAAATTATTATTATTTTTTTACAAAGGCAACAAAAATCAAAGAAATCGTACTTTCAATTCTTAAATTCAAATGATTTTAGTTACTTGAAAAGGTTAAAGGAATTTCTAATGACAAATTTTATACTAATGTTATTATATAATGTTCAAACATTATGATTTCATTATTTTCAATGTATATTTATTGAATTAACATGAGATTTATATTTGTAGTATCATTTATTTATACTAAAAAATTATTTTGCATTTTATTATTATTATTTATTAAAAACTTTATATAATATATCAAAACTCATTTGAGTTTTTTTAAGTTCAATTAAGCTTATTTAGCAATTTGAGTTTGATTATAAAAACTTGATGAGTTCGAGTTGAAACATATTTAATTTTATTAAGTTTGGCCTTGAATAAATAAAAATTTGGCATATCTTATTTACAAGTCTAACCGAAACACAAATGTAGTTATGTGACCTAGTTTTCTACAATTTTTTCGAGTTGTTTGTACACAGCACGACGATAAAGTTAACCAAATCGCTTATCAGTTATCACATATGGCATCCCTATGCATGTAATATTCAATTCATTCTCTAGAGGAGAGTAGTGAAGCAGAAGAAAAGGAGGTGGAACGTGCAGCCCATAGCTCATACTATCCAACAATGTGTCCTTACCTCTTGATCTCCTTGTGTGCTTCAGGGGATATGCCGGTTGATTCTGTGATGCATCTTGTGTAGTATGTGACCAATCTATGCATCCATCCACACATGCTCAATACGCGTCATTTTATCATAAAGTTCTTTAGATATTTCCTGGTACATTAAATGCGTCAAAAAGAAATCAGTTGATGAGATGGAAGTTCTGCTTAATATGAGGCTATCCTACCAACATGGATGGTTTCTTGGTTGTAACTCTTCAATTTTTTTATATTTTCCCTTCTAAATGCTAAGTTTATATAATTTGGTGGTATATCATTGAAGGTGACGGACAAGCATCGTAGTTCATTCAACAGTACCAAATCAATTTTAAGGTTCTTACATATTTTTTGTCATTATCAGCTAATGGATAGCGGCAAGGGATTTGAGTGATATAATAAAGAATTTAAGTAAGATCTTAAAGTTTACGTAAAAAAATTAAGTTTTATTATTAATTTAAATTTTACTTCCTGTACAAAATCAGGCAGTTTAACCGAGACGGCCAAACTGATATAGAAATGCAAGTCAGAGATGGAGGAGAGAGAGAGACCGAGAAGCTTGTAGGTTCAATTCAACGGATCGAAATCTCTTGCACATCATTTTCAATACATTGGCCTTGTGATCCTGTATACTCTCGTCTTGGTGGATAAGATCTTCAAGATTTTAGATGCGGAGCGACCCCACTTACAATAAATTACCAATATCCATAACTCCTCTCAATATGTGCCCAGAAATCATACCAAAAACTGAGAATTACCCGTAAACCATATTGTCTTAAGATATGTGGATTTGGGTCTTTCTTAGCTTTTGTTAAATTATCTATTATTTGATTCGAGAGAAAAAAATCAAGCTTCTTTCTGGGATTTAAGGACGTGACGTGGCCTCTGTCTTTGGCTCCGATAGATTCTGCTCTGTTTGTTGTCGGTTCCATAGGAAAGGCGAAAGCTTTGTTTGGTTCTGCAAACTTGGATCAAATCTATTGATTTCGAAGGTTAAAGAAGGAAGATTATTGTCATGAGTTTTATTGTGTTAAATAGCTTATTATGGTGTTATGCGCCATGATGTCAATAGGACAGACAGTGAGTTTTTTTTGTCAGTTCCTTGACGTTGGTTATGTGTGTCGTCTACTGCCGGCGGTTAAGTCAGAATCTATGGAGATTTATCTTGTAGCTTTTCACTTTGCTTGGGTTTAGTCGTTCTGATTTTTAATTCTACAGCCAAGAGGGTTAAACAGCTTTTTCTCTAGTGATCTGTGCTATTGCTATTGCGCTTCTGCTTCCTTTATCTGTATGCGATTAATTTCTTATCTTTGCTTTTCAGTTATTTTAAGTACATTGCTGTCTGTCCCTTTTTTTTTTTTTAACTCAATTGTGTGAGTTTAACTTCAGCATCGTATCATAACTTTTCAGCTCAACCAAAAATTGGTGTGAATACCATTTCTGCAGTTTCAGTCAACCGGTATGTGAAGTGTTTTTTATGCCACTGACTGATTTCTAGATTCCTATCTATGATTTTTTTTTCAGGTTGGGTGATTGATTTGGCTTTCTGTATATATTTTATTTGTTGATGCATCTAATATTTTGTTTTAGTGAAACCATTTTCCTTGTAGTTTTTTCATCTGATTGAAGAATTGCTGTCCCTCTCCTCCTTCCACCTTCTTCAATAGGGTTCTGTTTCCCCAGAAGTGTTCTTTTTGAGCCCACAGGGCTTGTTTGGTTCCAGCCCCTAGCTCTACCTAATTACTAATTCACTATTTTTTTTTCTTTTACAGATCTTTGATAAAGATATAGGACATATCTCTTTTGATGTTTGGTTCAATCCTTATTTTCTATTTTATACTGCTATATAAATTTGTGCTTGTAGGTGTTCAGTACTCTTGCAGGGTCCACATTTTCTTCTGTAATTTGATCTGATTTTGCTTCATTGACATTGCTGCAGGTTTCTATGGTTCATTTTAAACTTAATTTCACTGAGTTATCGATAAACCAGGTCAGCAGTCCAATTGACATGAAAGAGCTTCAGTGAGGAGGAAAATCGAACTCTGATGATGGAGAATTCTTATTGGGGGGCCACTGATAATAGCCATATTCTTGCAAGGCACTCTTATCAGCCTTCCTTAAAAGCTTCATTACCATGGCTCGACATACGAGTTTTTTACGTGAGAGTTTGCAAATGTGAGCTTGATGATTTAACTCCTGAGGTTCTTACGCTGAACCATGTTCCTTTAAATCATGATACCCTTCTCGAAATTAATGGTGTTCGAACAAGTTTATATTCTGATGGCAAGCCGACCCTTCTCAAAAGAGACAGAATTGACAGAAAATCAGAAGAAGCAACGTTTGTTAGCACTGATAGTATAAGGATTAGTGGTAGTGTGAAGTTTGAGGTGTTTGATAAAGATGTTCTCCTGCTTTCTGGGGTCCTAGAGCTATGTAATAATAATGGCTTTGTTGGACAATCTAGTCGTAATTCGAAAAAATGGAGCATGAAGTGTGAATCAGATATAATTCCGGGCACCAGCTTCCTTAAGCAATTTGTTGTGGACTCAACTTCACCAATGATTGAGGTCTATGTTGCAGGATCATTCTTGGGTACTCCAATCATCTTGACATATACCTTGCAGCTTGGCTCTCAGAAAAGGCACTTGAGGAAGAGGATGCTGGATGCCATTCCGGAAAATGGAGCAAGTGAAAACCAGAAACATGTTTATTCAGCACTTGCTTTGCAGGTAATGTGCTAATTGAATCTCGGAGTTTCATATATTTTAATGTGCCGTTTATGTTCTATTATTATGATATTTTGCTTCATCTGTCAGGCTTGCATTGTGCTTGTTTTTCCTTCAACATTGTGTTTCTTACCTGAAGGATTCACTGGTATTAACTATGAAGGCATTTAAAACATTAGACGACCTGACGCTAACGCCATAATAATGCTATTCCGACATTCTTATTCTCGTTCTCGTACCCACACCTTCTCACATGCACGTGGAACCTAGGATTCTGAGTTTTATCTACATATGAAAAGGTGGATGAGAGAGCAGAGATAAAGATGTGACATAAGAATTATTCTTCACGCCTAAGTGCAAAATACCAAAACTAATGGGGGCTAGTTTATTCCAGATCATGGTATGTATATTAGTTGTTTAAATGGCTGGGAATTGTAGTTATGAGAGTAACGTGCAAACCTAAATGAGCAGGAGAATATTTATTTTATTTTTCTAAGGAGATTATAGTTATTTACAGCTAGACAACATCACATGTTGATGCAATCGGTGATCCTGCAGGGACCAGAGTACATGAACCAGAAACTCGAAGAAGAAGATTATGACGAGCTGTACTCAAGAACAGCAAACGTAGAGGGTGAAGATGGGGAGCTTTCATGGTTTAATGCTGGTGTAAGGGTTGGTGTTGGTATTGGTCTCAGCATATGCATTGGAATTGGAATTGGTGTTGGGCTGCTCGTTAAAACCTATCAAGGAACTGCTCACAACGTCAAAAGACGCCTGTTTTAGTTTAATTTACTCAAGCCTCTGGCTCTGTTTTGGGTAGCTAAACTCATTTCCTTCTTGACTTGTGCAATAACAAACAAAATGTTAGAAGCATTTCCAACTAACTGAATCTATGTGCAGGCCAAGCAATTTCTTTTCATCGATTCAATTTGGCTAATTTTGTTTTATTCAATTCATATTCAGAAATTTTGTGGAGGCACATCCTTAAAAAAATATTTGAGTTCCTTCATAAAACATATGACAAGTAGGAAAAGCAGTACCTCTGTTAAAATCAAATGGAACTCATCTTCGAATACTTATTAATTACGCCAACAGTGTCTGTATTTTTTATTTTGATTTTGAATTCTTTCCTTGTATCTCTAAATTATAAATCATCTATGCAAGTTTTGCTCGAATCTATTGGGAAAATTAAAGTCAAGTAGATAGATTTTCCCCTAAATATTTAAAAAAGAAAATGGGAAACAACACTGCAGCAAACATATTTTCTTTTCCAATTCCACCGCTAGCAACAAAAGTAACTAGTCCATTAAAGGAAAACTCAAAATATAAATTCAAACAAACAGTAAGTAAAATTCAAACTTTTTAAATTTAGCAACATTGATTTATTTGTAATCCAACTTTTAGTAGAGGAATGGATGCATGGTCCTCCGTGGGAGAAATTTAGATTGCGGAGATGAAATCAGAGGAGACACGAACATATCAGACCCAAGATGATGGCTCTTCTAAGTACTGTTATTGCTGTAATAATTCCAATGTTTATCGAATAAAAGGGATGGCTATGAGTAAGTTAGACAGTGAGTTGCTAGCATATGAGAGAGTGAAAGATGCTGTATTTTCTGTGTATATATAAGAAAGCAGTGGGGTGCTTGATGGAACGGAAGAAAGCGGAGCAAGAGTAAATTGGCATCACCTTTCTTGAATGTGCGAGTTTGAATGTTAAAACCAATCTTGTCCCAACAAATTGGCATCAAGAGCCAGGTTCGGCCATAGCGAATTTAATCAGTTCGTTTCACACTTCTTTTCCTTTTTTTAGGGCAAGAATTTCTATAGGTGGAGTGTAAAGTTATATTTGAGTATCAAAAAGTGTTGGAGGTTGTCAAGCAAGGTGCCACGGAGATTTTGTGCAAATGCTACTAAAGCCCAGAAGAAAACTTAGTTTGAAGACAAGAAGAAAGATTTTAAAGCCTTGTATTTCTGCATCAAAGTGTAAATAGTTATATATTTGGAAAGATATATGGTGCTACAACCTCATGAAACATCCTTGAAAAATGTTACAAAGGTGTTGATAGAATAAAGAAGGATAGGTTACAAACTTTACGAAAGTAGCTTGAATTATTGCAAATGGATGGCGAGGAATCCATTAATGAATATTTTACTTAGGTGAAAGTACTAGAAAAATCCAATGAAGGATAATGGTGATAAGATTCCAAATTTAATCATTATTGAAGAAATCTTGAGAACTTTAATTATGCTATTTGACTATATAGTGGTTGCCATAAAAGAATCTAATGCAATATGACAATTAATGATCTCCAAGGAACATTGGACGCACACAAGTAGAGATTGGATGAGATGAGCAAAGATAAGTTAGTGGAACAAGCATTTTAGTCATACATAACAATAAACAATGAAAGAGCATGAAAAGATAAGTTGTGGGGACAAGGCAAAGGTAGACATAGAGATCATAATCAGTTTACAAGAAATGGACACAAAAACAAGAATCTTAGCAATCAAGAACATAAAGAAGACTCTGATGAAGAATAATAGCACAAAAAAAGATGGCAGAATCATAACAACATAGGGAGAAAAAGATCAAGAAAATTTAACAAAGCACATATTCTATGCTATAAATGTTAGAAGTTCGGTCATTTAGCTAATGAATGTAGATTTAATAAAGTAAACAAGAAAGTTAAAGAAATAACTTGATTTGTATATGAAGATAAAGATGATGATTATTTATTATTAATGTTTCCTTTGGATAATAAAGATCTCAAGCAAAATACTTGGTTCTTAGATTCTGGGTGTTCATGTCACATGAATAGGAGGAAGAAATTATTTTTTGAGTTGTATAGCACAGCAACCTTAATAATGAAGTTTGAAGATAATAATATAATTGTTATTGAAAGAAAGGGGAATATATTGATTTAGCAAAAGGATAGGAGTCATGCTAGTATAATAGATGTTTTATTTGTGCCTCCTATGAAAAAAAACCCATTGATTTTGAGAAGGCTACTTAAGAAAGGATATTTAGTGAATATGAAGAATAAACATCTAGTTATGATGCATGCAAAAGGAAGAAAGGTGATTGTCATGATCTAATCCTCGTTGTAATTAATGTAAAACCCATTAACCAATTTCCACTAGTCTAATCCAATTAATTCATCATTTTCCTAATTATGTACAAAAAATGTTTATTTGAAGATATCAATTAACATTTGAAAAAAAAGGGATATTTCATATATCAACATAGTTTACAAAATAAAAGAAAGTTAGATTCACTTATATTCTTCCTAAGTTAAGAATAAGCTAATCTAACTAACTTAGAAAAGTATAGTTCATGACTCCTCTTTCCTTAACCTATACTAAATAAGGCCCTAAAATCACTAATCTAACAAAATATCTTGTCTTACCAAAACTAGCTTGAAGGGCTTCTAGTAAATTTAACTCTGGGGAGGTGGTGTTGGAGGTTTAACTTGTATATCTATAAAATAAAATACAGAGAGATAAATCTAGGACTGAATACTCTAGAATAGTCAAATATAATACTTTCAAACTTACTGATCGAAATTATCCTTATCATGACCTTAATTTGATCGTAATCGATGTGGAACCTATCTTCCAATTTTTACTAGTCTATTCCTAATTATTCAACTTGATCCTGATTAACAAGTATCATGCATTTATAAAAAAAATAGTATTTCAAAAAAAATATTCATTAAGGTTTCTACAAAAGATGATGAAGTTAGGTATGCTCATAGTCCTTCTAAAATAAGGATAAGTAAGTCTAATTAACTTATAAAGAATCAGTTCAAATATCTTCTCTACCTATATCTATGACAAAATAAAGCCTAAAATATACTATGTAAAAGAATTTATGCTTTCACACTACCATTAATCCTAGTTGTAATTAATATAAAAAAAATTTATTTATGCTACCACATTACCATTAATCTTAATCCTAGTTATAATTAATATAAAACCCACTAACTAATTTCCACTAATCTAATCTAATTAATTCATCATTTTCCTAATTATTTACAAAAAATGTTTAGTTGAAGATATCAATTAACATTTAGAAAAAGGGATATTTCATATATCAACAGAGTTTACAAAAAAAGAGAAAGTTAGATTCACTTATATTTTTCCCAAGTTAAGGATAAGCTAATCTAACTGACTTAGAAAAGTATAGTTCATGACCCCTCTTTCCTTAGCCTATACTAAATAAGGCCCTAAAATTACTAATCTAACAAAACATCTTGTTTAACCAAAACCAGCTTGAAGGGCTTCTAGTACGTTTAACTCTAAGGAAGTAGTGGTGAAGGTTCAACCTGTGTATCTATAAAATAAAATACAGAAAGGTAAATCTAGGACTTAATACTTTAGAATAGTCAAATATAACACTTTCAAACTTATCGATCAAAATTACCCCTATCATGACCTTAACTTAATTATGATTGATGTAGATTTTTTAATTTCTACCAGTTTATTCCTAATTATTCAACTCAATCCTAATTGACAAGTATCATGCATTTATAAAAGAAAATAGTATTTTAAAAAAATATTTATTAAGATTTCCACAAAAGATGAGGAAGTTATGCTTATAGTCCTTCTAAAATAAGGATAACTAAGTTTAATTAAGGCTTAAAATATACCATGTAAAAGAATTCGTGCTACCATACTACCATTAATTAGCTCCCATGAAACCTAGATGTGAAGGGGTGGATGTGGAGGCTTAGCTTGGAAATCTATAAAATAAATTATGGAGGAAAGAGTGAGGCTTAGTGAATGTATAGTATATGAGAATAACAATAACTTTTAATAGCTTACCTATCAAACTATCCTCCTTTTACAATTTATAATATATTTAACATATTAATAAACAAGAAGCAATAATAATAAGATTAATACATAATCATTTCATTTCAAATGTTTCATATAATAATACTCATGAATAACTAAGCATATAAAATACATTTATCCACTTTTTTACCCTTAGATCAAGCTTATACCCTATCCATCTATTTCCATCTTTATTCTTCTCGAGATAACCTTATACCTTACTCACCTTATTACCAAGAATTTCCCATCCAATATTCATATTATCTCCCCTATCATATTTTTCATCTTTAATGCTAATGTTTAGTGACCAAATACCCATATTGAGCCATCTTATAAGGATGAATAACTAAGCAAATAAAATATATTCATTAACTTTTTGACTCTTAAATTAACCTTTTACCCTACCTATCTATTTCTATCCTTATCCTTCTTAAGTTAACTTTATACCCTACCCATCTTATTACTAAGAATTTCCTATTTAATATTCATATTATCTGCTCCATCATATTTTCCATCTTTAATGCCACTTATGGCATGATTCACAATGTAATTTGAATATTAGAGCTCAAACTCTATTCAATACAGTCATAATTCAATTTCAATGTGCAACATAATTCTTATTAGCATTACTAATGCCCTCTTGTATGGCTACAAGTAGTCACACATATCATAGTAATTAATTCATCAAACATTTTCTAATATATCTCATCCTATAAGTAATGCAATAAGTTCATTATAACATATGTTATATCATGCAACTTTTACTTTCTCATGTTATTATTATCCAAGTCATGCACTCATCTTATAATTATTATAAACCACTATATCTTTAATGTTTAGTGATCAAATACTTATATTGAGCCATTATAAGTCATGAAAATATAAAACAGATTAGGTATGGTCACTGTAGTTATGGCTATTGGGTGATCTTTTATGAATAACTTGAAAATTATAAATATATTATTCATGAATATGAAAATAAACTCAATTAGTTTTTTATAGATTGGTTGACCAAGTTTTAAAAGGGTTATATCTCTTTGAAGATAGACACAAAAATTTCATCTTTTAAAATATTAAGTTTTTTTATTTCTATTCACTATTTTAATGATATCCCAAAATATATATTAAATACAAAGTTGAAACAAATTTCATTTGAATGTAGACTTAGTTAGCTTTAAAATAATAGGTAATTCATTTAAATTGAATATAAAATGAAATAGTTATACCCCTTTAAATTGGCATAAAATTTTAGGCTCAATAAATAGATTGACTAATTAATTCATCTATTCTAAATTTACCTCTGTACCCTCAAAATTGATTGATCACTTAATTTTGAACCGTAATTTGACCTCTAAACCCTCAAAATTGATCACCACTCGATTCATACATGAAAAGATAAGTTTTTTACAAAAATTTTACTATTTATCCGACCCTAAATGCTTTTTAAATATATATATTACATACCAAATTTTGATATAATTATTAATACACTTATCTAACATATCATATCATCTCTCTTCATTATTTGCTACTTATACCACATCAAAGTAAACCAAATTTAATCAAAATCACAAAATAAACAATATTCCATCAATACCATGGTATAACCATAAAATTTATAAATTTAGCTAGATTATTTACTCATCTTGTATAGAAAAGGATGCTAGTAAGCTAGCTTGAAAATTTTTCAATCATAATCATGTCAAAATTTATAAGTTCTAGAGGTAAGGTTTAGAACACCCAACAAAACTAAATAACTTCCAAATTTCTTCATCAACTAAAAGAAAGTAAGAGGAATTCTTGATAAAAGAAATATTTTTACTTTAATTAGATGAAGAAATAAAGAAGAATGAAGGTCTTTCTTGCTTGATTGCTATAGTAATGGAAGAAATTCTTTAAAAAAGGTAGAAGAACTAGAAAGATAAAGAGAAATGAAGGGAATTGGGATTTAAGGGTTAAATGAGAGAAATAAGGTCATAGGGTGTCACGACCTAAATTTTCAAATTGAAACTCGTGACTAGCGTGAATACATCATAATCCTATGATATATTTATAAACCTTTTTCAACTTTTTCTTTTATTTCTAACCAGACATAATAATACTAATAAACTGATGTATATAAAGTTTAGTCATATTTATAAATCAAAATAAAAGTACTGTCTCGTAATTTATATAAACATCAAGAAGTACTCCACTACTAAAATACTATACTTTAAACATCTAACAGTTCAAGTTACATAATATACCAATGATTATATATGATCTGGGGATCCACTTGTAAAGAAATTTAAAATAATAATAAAATGAGTATTTTAAATACTTAATGAGCCTATTTACATCCCAATTTCTAAAATAATTTTATAAAGAATTTATCATTTTTCTCATAAATATTTAACTAACAATAATTGTCTATCAACATAATCTAACTTTATCAATTTAACTGAATTCAAATCTAACTTACAACTAATGTATAATATACGAGTGAGAATGATGGGATGGTATAGGTTCCACCTTGTGCCTCTCATTTCAGCTTTATTCCTCATGCCTTAACTTTATCCCTATCTCCAATATAATGCCCCCCATACGAATAAAATTTGCCCTCTTTATAGGGCCGCCCCTTTTAGGGGTTAGGATATGGTTAATATATCTTCCACCAAAATCTTCCTGCAACTCAAATATAACCATATTCTATAATTTCAAAGAAATCCACAGTTTTCTACATATAAATATAAAATAATCATATACATAATTTCAATCATAAATAATTTATTTATCACGTTCAACAATTAAACTTGCAATTATATTACTAATTCTTTTATTTACAACACTACTAATAATATTAAATGAAAATTCTAAAACTATAATCCTCAATTCATAATTTCTCTAATTTTTCTAAATAAAATCTAAGCCTAATCAAAATTATTTAAACTAAACATAATTATTATAAAATATTGTATAAAAATTAAATAAAATTAAATTAAATTAGAAATGGAGTAAATAAAACTCACCTCCATTCTGCCAAAGATACCTTTTATTTTTCTCTCTTTCTCTCTTTTCTTTTTTTTTCTTTCTTCTCTCTCTTCTTTCTTTCACTTCTCTTCCTTGCTTTCTTCTTTTTTGGCCATAGGCCACCCCTCCCCCCTTTATATAATGTGTTAAGGCGGTGATAGCACCGCCTTAACCATTATTATATTGTTATTTTTTATTTTTTTATTTTTTAAAAAAAATATCATTTTTATTTTTCAATTTTGCCCCTTACCTTTTCAACAATTTACATTTTTGTCTCCATAAATTATTTTTTAATTTTGCTCTTCCACTTTATAAAAATTTACGCATTTGCCATTATAATTTCCTTTCTGATTCTGCCCTTTTTCTTTATGAAAAATTTTTGAATGTGTTCAAATATTTTTTAAAAATTATTTATTTACTTTCTTTGAAAATTTACATTACAACGCATTTGTAATATTTTTATATTTTTATCTAACAATTTTATTTATTTAATAAATTAAAATATTTAGCTATTACATAGGGGCATTTCTAAAAAATTACTCCTAAACTTCTTCCAGACTTATATACTCATTTATATTAGTATAAAACTTAATACTTTGTGATTCCAATAAGCTTTTCTAGCCAAATTTGCCAAATTCATATTCTTATATTTTTAATTTGATTAACTTATTTTATTCCATATTTTGCATTCAAGATTTCTAATTCAACCGAATTTACCACTTGTTTTAATTATTCTTTCTCATAAAATAATTTCTAATTTGTTAATAGTTAAAAAAGGTATAACAACCCCTTTATAACCAAACATGTGATATATACGTTTCTTAACTCAATTTTAATTACTAATAATATACATATCCATACCCATATAATCTTATTTATGCCATGTTGGAATAACTAACATCATTTAAATCTTAATTTGAACACACAATGCATATGATTACTAATGAAAGCAAAAAAATCTCTTTGTATCTCTTAAGTTAACCTTATCCTTCATAATCCCATCCTATTGCCTCTTAGATCATTATTATTTTTTACTAGCAATTTACCAAGATTTAGTGTTAGATAACCACATTTTCCCCTATTATACTTTCTCTTAGCATAATTATATTTAGCCTCTTTCTCATATTATAGTTTAAACAATAGTCATCATTCTTTTTTCATAATCACATCCAATGTTCTCAAACCTTAACCAATCACTAACTTGATAAGGTGAATGAGTGAAGGTCAGATCGATTTAACCAGTTAAATTGAATGGTTGAACTAGTTAATATATTTTTTACATGTATAAATTATAATATTATATATATACACACAAAAATTAAGTCAATTTAACTTGTACAAATATATTTATGAAATACAAAATAATAATATATGAATTTTTAAATAAAAATAACTTAGATAACTTTAATCCTTTATCAATTGACTAAAAAAATGAGCAACAATAGTCTCGGCAGTAATTCAAACCTTAAAGAATAAGAAGACTTCCCAATTATGATGCTTAGACTTGGGTACGAGTGTCGAATTCGGGTATAGATCCAAAAGATTGATATAGGAAATTTTTAATTAAAGCATCTAGGGATAAGTTTAATAACTGTCCAAGTTTAAGATAAAAGTATAAAGACATGAACAACTATATATATATATATATATATATATATATATATATATATAAGTAGCAAACTACATCAACATCAAGTCTTAAACAAAAACTAGAAAAATAAAATAAAAAAGGTTGAAAAACTAAAACATAAAAAAAGAACATAATGAAAGGTAAGGTCAAGATGTGCTATATATAGATAGATAAATAAAATTAGATAACCTTTTCTTAAATTAGAATATCAACTTAACCTTTTTCTTTGTAATGATTAGGTTAATCCTTGATTCCTAATAATCAAGTTAATTTTACTAAGTGTCATTAATTAAAAATTTCAAACATCCAATTGAATCTTATAAGTAAAAATGAATTTACTGTGAACTAAGAATTTAAAAATTTTGAATAAGTTAACTTATCTAAGTATAAAACAAGTCTAAAAGATAAATTATAGAACTTTAAGTTAAGAAAAATATTATCTTTTTAATGTTTCAAATTGAAAAAATACTATGAAGTTTCAAAATTGAAAAGAATTAATTCATTTAAATTTAAAGCAAATTCAATATTATAAGCTTAAAAAGTTATAAATAAGCATTTTCTTTTATTTTTTTCCTTTTTTATTGTTTCTCCCTTTTACTTTTTATTTCTCACCTATCTTATTCCTTTTTCAATTTTTAGATTTCCTTATTTCCTACATAGTCTCTCTTTTTTCTTTTTTAATTCCATAATTGTCAAGCATTCCTCATCATCTTTAGCTTTCTTTATTATCCTAAACTTCACCCTTTCAGTTTTTTCTTTCTTTCTCTCTCTTATAACTTGTTTTACAGAGTATCACCATCCTTCTTTTTACTTTTTTAATTGATTGGAACTTTTAAAGAAATGTGCAATTTAGAGATAAAATAGATAGAATTGATTAATACTTATGATTTAACACCATTACACATGATTAGGACTATAATTCAACAAGACTCAAATCAATTAGATGACAAATTGACTATAAGTTATTTGCCTTTTATTCTACTTTTCCATTAGGCATTTCTATCTCCTATCATGCCATATCCAAGAATTAGACTCATATCTTGTGTTTGTACTAATGTTATGTCATGCTGACATAGGTATATTAAGGGAAATTAGCGAGCTTAAGCATCATAGCCTCTTGGTAGGTTCAAAGATTTTGAGGTGTTTGCATATGGTTATATTAATGAAGAAGGTGACCTAGCACATCTTGCTATGTTCATAAAAGTTAAACCTATTGAACTTAAAGAAGCAATCCAAATAAAAATCTAGGTTAAATCCATGAAAGAAATACTGAATGTTATTGTAAAAAATGAAACATAATAGTTGGTGGAATTACCTGAAGATAAAAAGTTTATTAATACAAAATAGGTTTATAAAACTAAAATCAAACTAGATAGAAAATTGATAAATACAAGATGAGACTAGTGGCAAAAAGTTTTCTACAAATATTAGGCGCAAATTATCTTAATATTTTTTCACCAGCAGTTAGAATTAGGATGCAAGACTTATATTGGCTATTACAACCCTTAAAAGATGGAAAATGCATTAATTGGATATGAAATTTACTTTTTTGAATGGATCACTAAATGAAGAGGTTTATCTTAGCCAACCTTTCTTTTGGTTTTAGTATTAAAGGCAATGATGAAAAGGTTTATACATTAAGAAAAGTTCTATATAAGTTCAAATGAGCATAAAAAGCACAAAATAAATGAATTGATTTATTTTTCTTATTGTAAAGTTTTGAAAAATGCACTTATAAACATAACCTATATGTGAGAACTACAAAGCATGGAAACATTTTAGTTATGTGTTTGTATGTTAATGATTTACTATTGAGCAAAAATAGTGGGTATAAAATTGAAACCTTCAACTAGTTATGAAAAGGGAGTTCAAGATGTCTAACATGGCCTGCTATCTTACTTTTTAAGGATGAAGTTTGAGCAAACTAAGAAAGGAGCTTATATACATCAAAACAAGTATGCAACATACATCTTAAAGAGATTTAATATGATACAGTGTAATTCTTCTCAAGTTTTAGTTGAGACAAACTTGAGATTTGTTAAAGAAGATAAGGCTAAATTAGTTAATCCTATATAATTTCAAAAAAAATTGTAAAATGGCTGAGGTATTTATGTATTATTAAACCTAATATTACTTATAAAGTGGATCTAGTAAGCAAGCACATGGAAAAACCTCAATATCCTTATCATTTAGCCACCAAAAAGACCCTAAGATATATTAAATGAACTAATGGTAATGGTTTATTATTTCATAATAATCAGAATTGCGTAAATAAGGAATTTGTGAGATTTTCTGATGCTGATACTATGGAGATAAGGATAATAAAAAAGGCACATCATGTTACTTGTTTAAGCTTAAAGATATTGCCTTTTCTTAGAGCTAAAAAATATAATCCATAATTGTCTCATCTTCTTATTAAGTATGATATAACCTATAATAAAGCTTATCAAGTAGTATGGTTAGGAAACTTGTTAGAACAAATGCATATAAATATTATAAGGAAAAAGGAAAGGACAACAAGATATGATGAAAGAGGAAGAGGATTAAAAGGATGAGAAATAGAAAGGTAAGACATAATGATGGCATAGGCTTAATAGTCAACAAAGCTACTAATTAGATAAGATTTAATGTTTCTTTCCTATAAGCCTACTAGTGGCGATGTTAGGTATGGAAGAAAGTAAGGATAATTGAGAAAGAAGAAGGAAGAAAGATGGTTCATATGAGTGGAGAAGGAAAAAGAAAAAAGGGAAAATACAGCTAGCTTCAACGAGAAAAGAAAGTATAGGAAAGTGAAATATGTATAGGGAAATGCATAGTTCATAAGAGAAAGTATATAAGAAAAATCTGTATGCTTCAACTTTATTACATGTTTTTAATCTTTTATAATAAATGAAGGACATTTATTAAATTGGTAAGGTCCATACTGTCATGACCTTAACCTAATTATGATTAATGCAGAACCCTTTTTTTTATTATCACTAGCCTATTCTTAATTAATTAACTTAATCTTGAATAACAATTATCATGCATTTATAAAGAAAATGATACTTTAAAAAGAAAACATTCATTGAGATTTTTACAAAAGATAAGAAAGTTAGGTATGCTTATAGTCGTTCTAAAATAAAGATAAGTAAGTTTAACTAATTTATGAGGAATCTGTTCAAACATCTCCTTTACTAATATCTATGATAAAACAAGGCCCAAGACATACTATGCATAAGAATCTGTGCTACTATACTACTATCACTAAGCTTTTATAGAAACTAACCCTAATAAGATAGAGGTAAAGGCTCAACCTGCTCAACCTGGGAATCTATAAAATAAATCATGGAGGAGTAAATTTGAGACTTAGTGAGTAAATAATATATAAGAAGAATAATAATGTATAAAATTTTACTCGTCAAAATATTCTTCTTTGATAAGTTATATCACATTTAAGCATATTAGTAAACAAAAGTTAATAATAATGATATTAATACATATTTATTTCATCTCCAATGTATCATATAATAATACTTATGAATAATTATACTCAAAATCACATTTCATTTGAATTAATAAGCAGTAGATAAAATACATTTATCCTTCTTTCGACTTTTAGGCCAACCTTATATCCTACTCACCTTATTACTAGGAATTTCTCATGTGGTATTCATATCACTGCCTTGTCATATTTCTTATCTTTAATGCCATTCATGGCATGTTTATAATATAATTTGAACATCAGAGCTCAAGCTTTATTCAATGCAGCCACAATTTAATTTCAATATACACCATAACATATATCAGTATCATCATACCCTCTTATATGGCTATAAATATTTATACATATCATAATAGTCAATCCACAAAATATTTCTCAACATGTTGTGATAAGTTCATTACAACGCATGTTATAACATATAACTTCTAAGTGATCTTTTATGAATAACTTCACGAAACTTATATTATATAGAAATGGACTTAATTGCCATTTTATGAACTAGTCATTTGCCCAAATTAGCTAAGTTTTAAAAAGGTTACACCATTTTGAATATAGATACAAAAAGTCTATTTTTTGAAATCTTGAATTTTTTTACCTTTGTTTACTTTTTTGATCATATCTCAAAATATATATAAGATATTAATTTGAAACTAAATCTATTTGAAAGTAAACTCAATCACCTTTAAAATAATATGTAATTTGTTAAAATAAATGTAAAATGAAGGAGTTATGTCTCTTTAAATTCGGCATAAAATTTTAGGCTTGGTGAATTGATTGACTAATTGATTCACCTATCCCAGTTTCACCTTTGAACCTTCAAAATTAACTAGTCACTTGATTTTAAAACCTAATTTTATCTCTGAACCTTTATAATCAATTGACCACTCAATTTGCACATGAAAAGATTAGTTTTTTGTGAAAAATTTACTATTCATCCGACTCTAAATACCTTTATATATATATATATATATATATAATATACCAAACTTTAATATAATCATTAATACACTTATCTAACATATCATATCATCTCTTTTCATTATTTATTACTTCCACCACATCAAAATAAATTAGATTCAAAATAAATCATAAAATAATTAATATTCCACTAATATTATCACATAGTCACAAAATTCATAAATTTAACTAGATTATTCATTTACCTTATATGGAAAAAGATGCTAGGGGGCTAGTTTAAAGATTTTTTAACCTTAATTACATCAAAATTTATGGATTTTAAAGTTAGAATTTAGAATACCTAACAAAAAAATGTAAATCTCAAATCCTTCATTAACCAAGAAGAAATAAGAGGGATTCTTGATGAAAATAATATTCTTACCTCGATTGGATGAAGAAATTAAGAAGAATAGAGGTTCTTTTTACTTGATTGATGAAGTTATGTAGAGATTGTGTAAAGAAAGTTAGAAGATAAAGTGAAATAGGATAGATTTGGGGTTGAAATAAGGGAAATAAAGGTGAAAATTACTCATAAACCTCTTCCATACTTATACACTTACTTATATTAGTATATAACTTTATACTTCATTATTCCAATAAATTTTTTCTATCAAAATTTTACTTAATTCATATTCCTATATTTTTACTTTTATTAACTCTATTTCATTTCATATTTTACACATAAAGTTTCTAACTTAACTAAATTTATTAGTTACTTTATCTATTATTTATCACAAGATAATTTCTAATTTGCTAATAATTAAAAAAGATAAAATAATATTTCCTCCTTCCAAAGAATTTATCCTTAAATTCTTAATAGATATAGTATTTTAAAGTTAGCATAAAACATGTCTATCTCATGTTGACCACTCACCAAATAAATAAGGATATTGCTACTGCATTTTAAACTCTAACTTTCATGTGACCTCTTCCATTCCATAATGTTTCTAATGAACCTTCATAAAAGGAAACTTTTTAAAACTTGGCAATCTAATATCTCTATTGTTTACTCCTGATATAATTATTTAAGATCAAGTTGTAATGGTCTATCTTGAATGATATAAGATTCATCTAGTAAGTATTTTCTAAACATAGATACATAGAAAATAAGATATAACTCATAAATTATTTAGCAACTTTAACTAATAAGCTAGTGGTCTAATGCATTTTAGAATTAGGAAGGGCCCAATGAAACATGATGCTAATTTATCTTTTCTCCCAAATCTCATGACACCCTTTATAAGTGAAGCTTTTTAAAAGATCATATCTTCTATTTGAAACTCTAATGCTTTCCTTCTCTAATCTATATATGACTTTTGTATATCTTAAGCTCTTTTTAATCATTCTCGTGTGATTCGAACTTTTTTCAAGGCATCACTTATTAAATCTAATCCTAAAAGTTGTGCCTTCCAAGTTCAAACCATGCTACTGATGATTGACATTTTCGACCATAAAGCATTTCATACGATGCAATCTGAATGCTAGATAATAGCTGTGGTTATAAGTATTAATGGTAGATGTTTTCCCTAGGTACCTTCAAATTCCAATACATAAGCATTAAACATATCTTCTAGTATCTAAATAATTTTTTCAAATTATCTATCAGTTCGTGAATGAAAAGCAACACTAAACTGTAGCTGGGTTCTTAATGCCTATCGAAATGATTGCTAAAAGTAAGATGTGAATTGAGTGCTATAATTTGACATGATAGTAACTAAGACTCTATGTAATGGCACAATTTTGAGCATATTGAGTTGTAGTGAAGCTATTAATAATGATCCAAATAATCTTGTTAAGAAAATGTGCTAACTTTATTAATCTATTAATAATGATTTAAATAGAAATTGTATCCTTTCTATATTTTAGGCAACTCGATCAAGAAGTCTATTATAATACTTTCCCATTTCCATTTTGGTATTAGGAATGGCTGGTGTATTCTAACTAGGTATTAAAGTTTCACCTTCATTTACTAACAAGTAAGATACTTTACTACATAGTTTGACATATCTTTTTTCACCCCTTTCCATTAGAAGACTTCATTCAAGTTATGGTACATTTTTGCTACTTTTGGATGCATGGTGCAAAATGAACTATAAGCTTAGTGCATCAATTTATTCCATTCACTTGTTAGAACCCAAATCCTCCATTTGTGGTAAACTGCTCCCTTTTCATCAACTATTAGATTAAATTCCTATTTTTTAGTTGCCTCTTTCACTAAAATTATATAGTTTAAATTATTCTTTTGAGCATCTTTACAAGAGCAGACTGAATGGCCGCATGAGCTAACATTACACCTAAATCTTTAGTTAGTATTTCTATTTGTTTGCTTACAGGTTTCTTACTAAATGCATCTGCTACCATGTTAGCCTTGTTAGGGTGATATAAAATAAAGTAATCATAGTGCTTAACTAACTCCATCCATCTCCTTTGTCTTAAATTAAGATCTTTTTACTCGAAAATATACTTCAAGCTTTTATAATCTGTGTAAATTTTAGTGATTTCTCCATATAGGTAATATCTCTATATCTTCAAGGTGAAGATTACTATTGCTATTTCCAGATCATATGTAGTATAATTTTATCTATGTCTTTTTAATTGTTAGGAAACATAAGCTATTACCTTACTATGGCACATAAGAACACACCCAAGTCTAATCCTCAATACATCGCAATACATCACATATCCTCTAATGATTGAAAAAAGTGCTAACACTGGTACTAACATTAAGTATGACTTTAGTTTTTGAAAGTTGTTTTCATATACATTTATTTACTCAAATTTAACTCCTTTTTGCATTAATTTGATTAGCAGTGTGGAGATTTTGAAAAAATCTTTGACAAATCTTTAGTAATCACCTATTAGCTTAAGAAAACTGCAAATTTCCATAATTAAGGATGGTCTTAGCCAATTCTCTATTGCTTTAACTTTTTGGGAGTTTACTCAAACTTTTTCTTGTGTTACCACATGCCTTAAAAAAGTAATATTGGTAGTTCAAAACTTATATTTGGAAATTTTTGCATATAGTTTATACTCTTATAATGTTTACAGGACTATTTGAAGATGTTAAACATGCTCTTTTTCATTTTTTAAGTACAACAGGATATCATGATAATGATGAATTTATCCAAGTACAACTTAAATATGCAATTTATCAAATCCATAAAAAACAGCAGGGGCATTGGTCAATCTAAAAAATATCACTAGAAACTTAAAATAATCGTATTGAGTCCTAAATGCAGTCTTAGGAATATCTCCTTTATGGATTTTCAATTGATGATAACTTGTGTGTAAATCAATCTTAGAGAAGTATTGCTCTTTAAAGTTGATATAAAAGTTTATTAATATAGGAAAAGGATATTTATTTTTGATGGTGACCTTATTGAGCTAACAATAATCAATACACAATCGCATAAATCTATCTTTTATCTTCCTAAAGAGGACTGGAGCTCCCTAAGGTAAAGAATTCGAACGAATGAAACCTTTATTTATAAGATCTTGTGATTGTTCTCTTAACTTTTGCAATTCTATCAGGGTTATTCAATATAAAGGAATTGAAATCGGTTTAATGCCTAACGATTAGTGAATATAGAACTTAATTTCATAATTCAAGGGTAATCTAGGTAATTCCTTTGAAAACACATTAGGGAATTCTTTCATTATTAGAATAGTATTGACATCTAGAATAGGTTTGTTTAAATTTCGCACAGTGGCGAGTGTGTTGTGCCTCCCTTTTACATGATTCTTTGAGCTTTAATGCTTGAAATAATGATAACAAATTTAACCTATTTCTTTAGAATTCAATAGGTGCAGTGCTCTCTATAGAGGATGTTACAGATTTATCAAAATAATTTACACATGTATGGTACTTAGATAACTAATCTATCCCTAATGTTACATTATAGTTACTCATCTCAAGTAAAATCAAATCCACTGGCATTACAATTAAAGGAGTATTCAGCTCTTTGGTCGATTTACTTGACACAAAGGAGTGAGTTCAACAAAAAAAGTTTTAATAGTGATAGTACTTGCCATAATAATATTATAAGCATGGGGTTCTTAATGGGTAAGTACATACACTTGAGCCTAATTCCTACTTGCTTTTCTTCTTTAGTAAAAAAACATTAGCCT
The DNA here is from genome assembly GCA_020226215.1 of Sindora glabra. NCBI lineage: Eukaryota > Viridiplantae > Streptophyta > Magnoliopsida > Fabales > Fabaceae > Sindora > Sindora glabra. The sequence goes on from CM035225.1 coordinate 1,520,169, forward strand.
TTCTTGAAGGTGCAGGAAGGTTTCTAGAACATGGACTCAATGGAGGATTTAGATTATGTCATTGAGATATGAAATAACTCATGCCTTAGCTTGCAACATTTTTGAGGTAATTCTTTGCCTTATACTCTACTATCCTACATTTAAAGCATTGTTCCTTAAACTAGTTACAAGAATTGCTATGGTGGAAATGACATTATAAACACTAAAGCTTTAAAGACTAATTTTGTTGTTGGCTAGAAGAAAGATTAGATTGCATTATTTTTCTGCTTAGAATTATTTCTTGAAAAATATTCACCACCTGTGCTTTGGAAAAATGATTACCTCCTTATGGAGCCACTTCTACCATGCCCATAAATAGCTTGAAAAAGTATTTACCTTGAAAAATATACTAGGCTTGATTCCTCAGACTGATGTCTTTTCTTACTTCCTTCTTGAGCTTGCCTATTTTTTCTTTCATTAACTTTCATTTCAAGTGCTAGGGCTTGGTCCACTATTTCTCAATAAGTGGCATCGCAATCAACATGGACTCTTTTAAGGTAAAAAACCTTTAAGGCTATGCATAAACCTTTTGATTTTAGCCTTTTTGTTTTAGGGTTATAATTTCAGGCTTTTTTATATAAACCTCTTAGTTTTAGTCTTTTCCATTAAAACCAAATATGAAGCATATCGAGATAATCGGGTAAAATAAACATCATACTCTGTAATAGATAAGCCTTCTTATTTTAGGATCTTAAATTTTTAAACTTTTCCTCAACAAATACTTAGTAGTAAGAAGTGATTTATGAACAATTCTTGAAAAGCCTCCTAGGTCAAAAGCTTTAATTACAAATTTTAATTAGTGACTATGTCGGTAAACCAACAATAGGCCACATCATCTAATTGGTAATACATCAATTTAATCAATAAAAAGGTCAAGCTTTGTAACATCTCACCTAGTCTTACTATGTGCTTAAGAAATTGATATGAATCTACTATTAAATCAAAACTAGAGCATCTAAGCAAGTGTAGTTAAAGGATCTCATGTATGATTTTAAATGTATCTTTTACTCCCTTTGTAAGAGAGGTATGCTCATGCCCATGTTCTTTTGCTTGATCATGTCTTTCATTGTGATTATTAAGGTTACTTGAATGCTCACTTTGATATTTTGAGGTACGTACCCCAACCACGAGGTAAGGACTATATTAACCTAGTCTAGAACATATTCTAGAAAGGGCACAATCTAAGGTAGAAATTGTTGATCAATTTTTTTACTAATCTCTTACTTATCATTACAAGCTTGAAGATCTCTAAATGATTCTTCATATCCAGAACTATTGGCTTGTGCTTAACTTCGCATGTTAACCATTTTCTAATTATTCATAAATTTTCTTAAATAGTTATATAATGATTTAGATAATCATTATATAATTCATTAATTAATTTATCACATAATTTATAATGCACTAGGTTATATACAAGCTCCATCTTTCATCGCCATGATATAATAAGGTTTATCGAAATATTGCTAATGATATGTGATCTTGGGTACACATATACATTAGTATAGTTTCAATCAACACCATCATGGTAGCACATAAATATAATGTAAAAGCCTCATCCCACTAAAAACCTAAACCATACTTTGATACTATCTTTGTCATGACCCAAACCTTATCATGATCAACATGGAACCTTTTTTCTAATTGTTACCAACTTATTCTTAATTAATTAACTTGATCGTGAATAACAATTATCATGCATTTATAAAGAAAACGGTACTTTAGAAAGAAAACATTCATCGAGGTTTTGTATAAAAGATAAGAAAGTTAGATATGCTTATAATCCTCCCAAAATAAGGATAGACAAGTCTAACTAATTCTTGAAAAATCTGTTTAAACATCTCCTCTAACCATATCTATGGCAAAATAAGGCCTAAGACATATTATGTACAAGAATTTGTGTTATGATACTATCATTAGTGAGCTCCTATGGAATTTTGCCCTTAGAAGGTAGAGGTAGAGATTGAGGCTTAACCTAGAAATTTATAAAATAAATCACAAAAGAGTGAGTTTGAGGCTTAATGAGTGAATAATTTACAAGAATAATAATAATTTACAAAACTTATCCCTCGAACTATCCTCTTTTGATAAGTTATATCACATTTAAGTATATTAGTAAACAAAAGCTAATAATAATGAGACTAACACAGTCATTTTATTTTCAATGTATCATATAATAATATTCACGAATAATTATACTCAAAATCACACTTTATTTGAATTAAAGTAGCAGATAAAATACATTTATCATTCTTTGAGTCTTAGGCCAACCTTATATCTTACCCACTTGTTTCCATCCTTATTCCTCTTGAACTAACCTTATACCATACCCATTTTATTATTGGGAATTTCCCATCTGGTATTCATATTATTGCCTTTGTCACATTTTTTATCTTTAATGCTATTTGTGGCATGATTCACAATGCAATTTGAACATTAAAGCTCAAGCTTTATTTAATGCAATTATAATTTAATTTCAATATATATCATAATGCATATCAATATCATTATGCCCTCTTGTATGGCTATAAGTATTTATACATATTATAGTCCACAAAACATTCCTTGACATATTTCATTCCACGATGAATACAATAAATTCATTACAATGCATGTTATATCATACAACTTCTACCTTCTCATTATATGATTACCCAATTTATGTATTTATCTTATATTTATCATAAATCACTCTATCTTTAATGTTTAGTGACCAAATACTCATGTTGAACCATGATTACTCTAATTGTGACCTTTAGGTGATCTTTTATGAATAACTTAAAAATTATAAATATATTATTCATGAAACTTATTTTATATGAAAATAAACCCAATTAGCTTTTTATAAATTGATTATTTTTCCAAATTGGCTAAGTTTTGAAAATATTATGCCTTTTAAAAATAGACACAAAAAATTCATTTTTAGAAATCCTAAGTTTTTTTATCTCTATCTACTATTTTGATTATATCTCAAAATATATATAAGATATTGATTTGAAGTCAATTCTATTTGAAAGTAACTTAATTATCTTTAAAAGATAAGTAATTTATTTAAAATAGATGTAAGATGAATGAGTTATACCTCTTGAATTTGGCACAAAATTCTAAGCTTGATGAATTGATTAATCAATCAATTAACTCATTCCAATTTCAATTCTGGACCCTCAAAATCAATTGCTCATTTGATTCTGAAGCCTAATTTCACTTTTGGACCCTCAAAATTAATTGCTTACTCGATTTACATATGAAAAGATCAGTTTTATACTAAAAATTCATTATTTATCCAACTCTACATACCTTCTGAACACATATATTACACACCAAATCTTTATATAATTATTAATTCACTTATCTAATATATTATATTACCTCTATCCATTTTTTATTACTTCTATCATATCAAAATAAACTAAATTCAAGCAAAATCATAAAATATTAATATTCCACCAATGCCATCACATAGTCATAAAATTAATAAATTTAGCTAGATTTTTCAGTCACTTTGTATGGAAAAAGATGCTAAGGGCTATTTTGAAGATCTTTCAACCCTAATTACATATGAAAAGATCAGTTTTCTACAAAAAATTCATTATTCATTCGATTCTAAATACCCTTAAACACATATATTACACACCAAACCTTAATATAGTCATTGACACACTTATTTAACATATCATATCATTTCTTTTCATCATTTATTACTTCCACCATATCAAAATAAATCAAATTCAAGAAAAATTACAAAACAATCAATATTCCACTAATACCATCATAAAGCAATAAAATTAATAAATTTAGTTATATTATCCACTCATCTTGTATGGAAGAGGATATGAGAGGCTAGTTTAAATATTTTTCAACCTTAACCCATCAAAATTCATGAATTTTAGAGTTAGGATTTAGAATACCTAACAAAATCAAGTAAATCTTAAATCCTTCATCAACCAAGAAGAAATAAGAGGAATTCTTGATGAAAATAATATTTTTACCTTAATTGGATAAAGAAATTAGGAAGAATGGATGTTCTTCTTGCTTAATTATCAAGTGGTGTAGATATTGTGTAGAAAGAATTGGGAGATGAAGTAAAATAGGGAAGATTGAGGTTTGAGGCTGGAATAAGGGAAATAAGGATCCAAGGATATTTTTAAAAATTTTCTAAACCTTTTTCATACTCACACACACTCTTTTATATTAGTATATAACTTTATACTTTATGATTTTAATAAATTTTTTTCATTAAAATTTCACTTAATTCATATTTTTATATTCTTACTTTTATTGACTCTATTTTATTTTATATTTCACATACAAAGTTTCTAATTTAACTGAATTTATCAGTTATCTTATTTATTATTTCTCACAAAATAATTTTTAATTTATTAATAATTAAAAAGAGTATAACACATATATATTAAAATTTTAATTTTTTAATTTGTAAGACACTAAAAAAGGCTATTATTACTTATTTATTAGGTACAACTAAGAATATATAATATAATTGAAGTATATTAAATATTCTAAAGTACAAATAGGGAGGAAATAGAAATAAAAAGAATGATCATGGTATTGACATATCACAGGGATAATTTCTCATTTTATGAAAGATGCATAGATATAAATATATAAAGATAGATTTAATGTCCAATACCTCATCAATTTTTGAGTCATCACCAATTAAAATTATTGTGTATGTAGTTGTTGATGTAATGAGTTTTATTATGCCCACACTCATTATTAACAAGTAATGTTATGTTTTTTCTTTTGGTGCAAAAAATAAATAAATAAGAGGTAGATTTAGAAATAGATTATAGATACAGATTTGTTTAGAAGTAATAAAAAAATAATCACATACATCAAAATCAATGAAGGAAAAGAAAGAAAGAAAGAAAGAAAGGAAAAAAAAGAGATAAAAAAGAAAGAAAGAAAAGTTAGCTTTAGCTAAAATAGATAAGGATGGAAAAATGACATATGCACGGCATGTTGCCCTCCTTACTGGTGAAATAAAAAGGAGGGAGTTTGAATCCTTATAGCTCATCTCCTCCCTACTATATAATAGTCAAGAAGAAGGGGGAAAGAATAACATGTATGGAGAGATATACAATTCATAATAGTTAGTATAGATTAGATTGGATAAAATTAGAGAGAAAAAGAATAACCGTAATGTTTATAAGATAATGAGAAGAAAGATATATAAATATAGATACATAAGCATAAATATAGAGATAAATAAATACCCTTTTAGAAGTAGCAAATAAAATATCACCTAAATCAAAATTAAGAAAGGAAAAAAGAAAAAAAAGATATGGAAGGCTGACATGTGTTTAGAGAGATGCACAGCTGATCATAAATAATATAGATCGAAAGGAATTAGAGAGAAGAATGATTATGATGAAAACGTGTGACATGAATGACTTCGCTTTTAGTGGGAGATATACAGATACACAAATACAGGGGCATACACAGAGAGATACATACGAACATGAGTATCGATTTTTCAGAAGTAATAAACAAAATACTACACGCATCAAAATTAAGGATTGCGTCATTTCAAATCAGCAGGTATCCTTCATGGTTTCATATTAGTTGTGACGGACCGTTCTCCATACTACTCTACTCACCAAATTGCATCGTGCGTCCCAGAACGCAAGAAGAGCCAAGATTCGCTCACGATGTGACACGTGTGGCGCCAGAGAATTTATGATTTGAGCACTTCCTAACACCGCGCGCAATTGGATTTCAGAACCGCCCAACACGCTAAGCTGCCTTTTGGGGCATTTTATGCCTTTCGGCGTCAAAAAATCAGATCCTTAAAAAGCGAAACAAAAATCTCACATTACCGGCCTCATCTCACCTGGCATCGGGTCAGATCCATTTCATTTCATCACGGATAAGTTGTGAGTGATAGATAGAGGAATTGGAGCTAGAACCGGCTCTGAAGATATGGAGGAGAAGCTGATACAGAGATTGGAATCGGCGGTGGCGCGTCTGGAAGCGCTATCAGCCGGTGGCGTGTCGAGAAGTCTTGGGAGCGATGCTTCATTGTCTGGCATAGATATGGCGACGGATCCGTCCATTGCCGGCTTCGATGATCTAGTTAGCCAGCATGTTGGTAGGGTTTCCAGTGCTGCGGAAAAGATTGGAGGACAGGTCTTGGAGGTAACGAAGATTGTTGAACAAGCTTTTGCTGTACAGAGAGAGCTTTTGATTAAGGTCAAGCAAACACAGGTCAGTGCTTTAGTGACATTTTGTCTTCATTTCTTGGATGGATTTTATTTTATTTGAAAAAGTTGTTTCTGCATTTTAGTTCCTGTGATGAGTAGATGCTGATTTGAAATCGTGGATTCTATTGTGGAATTAATCAATTTGATTTGTGTTATTTGGTCGGCTTGCTGGTACTCTTGTATTTATTTAAGGGGTAAAATTATACTCGTGCTGTGTACTTGTTTGCTCAATAGAGTGGTTGTTTTTCTGTTTAGATAGTTTGGTAGTAAGCGAACTGGATGTCAACTTAGTGACGCGTTTGATCAGCTTGTGGGGAATTCTATTTAAGATCCAAACATTGGCAATCTGGTTATGAATCTTGTGCATTCAATTCATATAGGATGTCACACCTTTTGATACAGTAGAGGTTTTTCCTGAAATTAACTTTTTTCTTCTATATTTAAATAATTTTGTTGGTAAATTTGTGTGTTGCACTGATTGGGTGAATTTGTCAAATAGAATTGCTTTAGAAAGACAGTTTATGACTGAAAGGAAAAGATGAATTTCGTAAATAGCAGAACAGAAGCACATGTGATTCCTTTGTGCTATCAGTTTTTCATTTTTCATTGTGCAAAGTGTCTTGGTGTGTGGGCATGCTATAATAATCTATCACACCTTCATCTTACAGAAGCCTGACTATGCTGGGCTGGCTGAATTTCTGAAACCATTGAATGAGGTGATCATAAAGGCCAATGCAATGACAGAAGGAAGGAGATCTGATTTCTTTAACCACTTAAAGGCTGCTATTGAAAGTCTCACAGCTCTTGCATGGATTGCATTTACAGGAAAGGATTGTGGTTAGTGAGGCCTGACTGTTTAGTCAATTTTACGCTGAATTCTTATTTTATGGTTACTTATTTTTCTTCTGTTGTGTCAAGGTATGAGTATGCCTATTTCACATGTGGAAGAGTGTTGGCAGACAGCTGAGTTTTTCAACAACAAGGTATTTGTTTTGCATATGCTGGAAGCCTGTTGATTTGTATTTGAAAAACTTATATGAGCTACTTTTATTTAAGTACCTAAACTCTACCTGTGGTTTTATACATTTGTTTTCCTGTTTGATTTGGACATATTTTAGGTGCAGAATGATGTACACCAATTTTGTATTACACCAGTCTCCCAGACTTTTTCTTGCACTTTCTGATCTTGTTTTAATTGATTTCATGAGCGATGGCATTGACTCACTGTATTCTATGGTAATAAATCAGGTGCTTGTGGAGTATAGAAACAAAGATCCAAATCATGTTGAGTGGGCCAAAGCACTTAAAGAATTATATCTACCTGGTTTAAGGGATTATGTTAAGAGTTTCTATCCTTTAGGCCCTGTATGGAGTCCAACAGGAAGAGCAGTTGCTCCATCAAAAGCTTCTACACCAAGTGTGCCTGCTCCCCCACCTCCTCCACCTGCTTCTCTCTTCAGTTCTGAATCATCCCAGGCTTCATCTTCCAAGCCAAAAGAAGGGATGTCTGCTGTTTTCCAAGAAATTGGCACAGGGAATGTCACTGCAGGTAACTTATTCTTATTATTTTAAATAATTTTAAATTTGTTTCTGTTAGGCATTTACACCAGAAACTTTTTCCACCAGGTTTGAGAAGGGTAACAAATGATATGAAGACAAAGAATCGTGCAGATAGAACTGGAATCATCGGTTCTACTGGAAAAGAAAGTCCTGTGGTTTCACGTTCTTTCTCCAAAGCAGGACCTCCAAAATTAGAGCTTCAAATGGGCCGCAAGTAGGTTTATTAGTTTGTGGGCACACACATTTTGGAGATTTTAGTTTTGCATGTTAGTATCAGTATGGCATCTGCCTAATTGAATTGCTCTCTGCTGTTGCAGGTGGGCTGTTGAGAATCAAATAGGGAAGAAAGACTTGATCATTGATGATTGTGACTCAAAACAGTCTGTATATGTCTTTGGATGCAAAGATTCTGTTTTGCAGATTCAAGGTAATTTTAAGTTTGTTGCAACTCTCTTTTGTTTTTCTAGTTGGTAACTTGCCAACTTGGTATATTGAAATATAGTGTGTTGCAACTCATATGTAAATGATGTTATACATTGATTCTTTATCTTGATTAAAAGGCTTCCGGTGTTTCATGACTTTTCAACTATTTGTAGGCAAGGTCAATAATATAACTATTGACAAATGCACAAAGATGGGACTTGTATTCAAGGTTAGTATGAAACATGGGATACAGTTATTCCGTTTCATGTTAATTATTATAAGCAATTCATGTTGAGGGAAATATGTGCTCATTTTGTTTTATGTTTAAAACATAGGATGTTGTTGCAGCTTGTGAGATTGTAAATTGTAATGGGGTTGAGGTGCAGTGTCAGGTATCCCCATTTCCTCTGTTTTTTTCTATTCAAAACATACATGCCAAATTAGATAATGAAGACTAGATGAATCTGCTGTGGTTTTGGTTTTAATTGTAATCTCCTTCATTAATGTAGGGTTCAGCTCCAACAATTTCTGTTGACAACACTTCTGGCTGCCAGCTTTATCTGAGTAAAGATTCCTTAGAAGCATCAATATCTACAGCCAAGTCAAGTGAGATCAACGTGTTGGTACCTGGTGCTGATCCTGATGGTGATTGGGTATGTTTTCACATTACTGTTATTTTATGTGTTTGGCACCGAAAGGTTTTGGTTTGTGAAATAATTGAAGTCATAAATTTTGGGGCAAGGGTTATTGGGAACAGGAAACAATTGTGTTTAAATGATGAAAACAAATGTATACATGATTACACATACTTATATAAAGAATAGGTTAAGGTATTCCATTAGGATTTTTGGATCAAAGATTGTAATTCTAATTATTGTTGAATTGATTTGAAATAATTGACATGAGATTCTGGTTTTCTTGGATCAAAGATTGTAATTCTCCATACTATGTAGTATATTTTACTCCTTTGATTCAATAATACGCATGTAAGATTTATAAAGTTTTAGCATAGTCTAGGTTGAAGCTTCCACCTCTAACCAACCCAAGGGTTATAGTACTTTTTTGACAATTTTATCCTTTTAAAAAATTAACTTATTATTGTGTTTTTTTTAAATAATAAGGGAAAAGTGTAAATTAAAATGATATAAAAGGTTAAAATAGTACAATAAATAAATAATCCTTAAAAAATCTCTCAAATGGGAGAAATGTTGAAGGGCTTTGGAAGATATGTCATAACTTCCTATTTTCTTTCCTTTCTTGAGTAGAAAATAGGATATTGTCCTGCTACGCAAGTAATATTTTTAGTTTAGCCATTTTACTTGTTAACAAGTGTATATAATGAGGAAGTTATTATATCTGACCTCTTAGAAATGCTTTCTTGCGCGTACAAAACAATATAAGTAGTCAAGTAACATTGAATTTCATTCACATCTTCTGTCTCAGGTGGAGCATTCTTTGCCACAGCAATATATTCATGTGTTCAAGGGTGGCCATTTCGAAAGCACTTCAGCTTCTCATTCTGGAGGGTAAATTGATTGGCAGTTTAGAGTTTCTGTTTATTTTAATTGAATCTAGTTCCATGAAAGCTGTGGAGTGTGGCTTCAATTTCTTGTTTATTTTATTCTTTTACAATCACATGCATTGGTGTTATATATTCATGCCGGTTGCTTATATTTGTCATTCCCTCCAATGGCTTGTTCTACCGGATACATCCAGACAATTTTTTTCTGCGGAGTTTGCTTCTGCTTGCGTGTTTTTTGTCAGCGAGTTGCTGCATGCACAACTAGATTTGATTTTCGACGATTGATATAATGTATTGCAGTACTTTCTAATGTCAGAATGTTATTCTCATGTAAAATGTTTCTATATTTTGTTTTGGTTGTGCGAGGGAGCAATGTCCTCACCCGTGTTTGCATATGCACCCCAAAGGTGAAAAGTGTGCATCCGGTAATCCCATGAAGTGGTTATGACTTTTGATAATCGATACTGTCTAGAAGTATGTGACGTGGATGGCATGAATTTTTGTAAATGTTAAACAAAGATTTGTAGTAGTGGTTTCATTCGTTGCAAAGTTTCATACATTTATTAGTATTACTTCACTTCAAAAGGTAAGAGATTGTGTGCAGGAAGGGAAGATTTAACGAATAACTCAATTGTTTGGAAGTCATTAAGCAATTTTATGGGGAAAACAATTCCTTAATCATCAACTTAGTTATTCAATTTAGTATAATGTGTTTATTCAAATAACTACTGATAAGAGATTAACCTATCCAATATTATTGAGTAAATATTAAGCAAAATGGTTATCAGGCCATCAATTTTTGGAAGAAAATGAAAAGAATAAAAGCTTCTATCAAAAACGAAAGAGGATGAAAGCGACTTTCCTGTTGTCGACAATTTAAAGTGTTGTGTGTACAGTGCCTGATGGTATCATTTCGCTTTGCAAATACTAAAAGTAGGTCAAGAAACGGAGGTCTTGGTAATGGTTGTAAAATATTTAGATATATGAGGCGTTATTCACGGGAGATTGTGTTAGAAATAATTAACTTGCGATGATCCCATGTAGCAAGTACTAAACACCAGGATAGAATTTTTTTTTTTTTTTATAAAGTGAGTTATCAATTTTGTGGAACGATTGGAAATTATATTTTTTAATTTTTAATGCATTAAAAATAATATTTAACTTTATTTCATTAGTTGAGTGTAAAAAAATGTGTCTTCAAAGCTAAATATCAAACTTTTTTAGTCTGTAGCACCGACCGGCCCCCTACTCTCCGTCAGCAACTTCAATACGAGGAAAGTCAGTTTCAACTTTTAACGTATCGTCGGCTCGAATTTGTAGTCGCACACAAATGCCAATCTAATTATCTTATTTAATGGGAAAGAAGAAAGAATGAATCATTATTTAAAAAATTATAAAAAAATGCTCTTTTTTTTTTAAAATTTCTGAATAAACCAGTGACAAAATTATCAGCATTTAGCTTATTCATTGCTTGAGAGTCTTATCTGTCTGGAATGAACTGAAAGTGAGTGAGAAAAAGATCCTCATCTAAAAACATAAAAACACTTTTATTTTATTTTTTTATCCTTTTTTTTTTTTTACTCCAAAGTCCAAACAGATTGTAAATTAACAATATGATTACTACCGGCGTACAGGTCTGAAGTGATTGTTGTATAATTACAACATGGTCCAGCTCCCTAACAGTTCTTTCTAGTTTATCCAAGATTCCCTACATGGTCCCAATGGCCTTCTTCAGTGGCAAGAAAAGTTAGAAAAGAAAAAAAATCACTTTGTTTTCACTAGTATTTGATTTGGTTTTCAAAATGTCAGCTGGTAACTAGTATTCGATGACATGTAAAGCCAACTAAATTAATAATATGAAAATGATAATTACATCTGAATTGATAATATGGTATTTTGTGTTTTTATAGTACAAAGACAATAAGTTTAATTGTATCTAAATTTTTCAACACACTAATCAAGTCTTTTGTCCTTAATCAAGGCATGGTTTCATATGCTGCGTCTAAATATGAAATGGGAATAAAGTGGGTTGGACACTTTGAGCAGGAGAACAAGCATCATCCCATCTTTCTCTTATATTCTCTTCAAATAAAAAATGGGATCCGTGTGTCTACATACATCGAGTTGTCCCTTTTTCTCTTTTCTGTTTGTTCCGTATTTTCATCAATTTATTTATTGTACGTTTATAGTAGTTGTCTGCAGCAAATTTCATTGCATATAATTAATCAATTCACTACTAAAATGTAATCAATAGAAATTCATCTCTGAGGCCTTTATATTTTTAATCTATCATATGTGCCTTGGAAATTCCATTTTGATCCCTAACAAAGGTGGACTTATTTTTCCATGCATTCAGTTTTACAATACGCATGGAATTTGTAGGGTGCACATTGAGCTTGACATTTTTTTGGGCAAAAAATAAAAAAAATAGTAGTTCACAATTCATTAATAATGTTAATTCATATATATATATATATATATATATATATATATATATATATATATATATTAAGTGTAATCGGTACGTGATAGAATTGAAAAAAAAAGTGAGATAAACAAGGTGAATTTTATAATACTTCTAAATTTTAAAAAATTAGAGTAATGTGATGATTTTAAAAATTATTAAATTCAGATTGTTTGATGATATGTATTAAAAAAATAAATAACTAAGATTAAGTAATTTTAATTTATAAATTTATAAATTTATTAAAGTAAAGATCCATGTAAAGAATAGGACACAGGAATCCGTAAATTATATGTTACAGCATGCAACTATGGGCACACAGTTCACTAAAACATTTAAATATAGTCACAAATATCACTTTATCAATAATCACACGTATTACATGTCAGGTAAGATGAAAAAAGGAAAAAAGAAAAAAATCATCTTGGCTCTCATACATAGCATATTCTACTTCTAAATCTTCCTATCCTTGTGCTGTACATGTGAAAACTTGATTTCTTTTTCAATTGGCTTTATATACCCAAAGACTTCCAAACTAGTACCGTTGAGATCAGTAAGTGAAAATTAAGCTCTTCAAGCCATGGCAATCTTTTTACAGCTTTCACTCCTCTTCCGCTTTTCACTGCTCACAATTGCCGTCTGCTCTGCTCGTGAGTCCTTCACAGTTCACTCTTTCTGAGTTTCATTGTTTTCTGAGAAAGTAAATTGCAAAATGTGGATGCTTTTTGCGCAAGAAATCAGTGTTGCTTTCTGGGAACTTTCCCTCCAAATTTTCTTGGGAAAGTTGAAAGCTCGTGGCTTTCCAATTGACAAACTGAACTAGATTTTCCAGTTCTAGAATTAATCGTTTCATGGCTAAGAAGAGTCTTTATGTTTCTCTTGCTTGCCGCTTTCAAACTGACTTCGTTTTCCTCGTCAATCCTGGATTTTGAACTTTTTAAAACTATTGATAGTAACTTCGCGAGTCTTTCTGTTTTTTATTTTTTCTTGATGTTGCAGAGTCTCAATCTTTCGTCGGGGTAAATTACGGCCAGGTCGCCGACAACCTTCCGCCGCCGGAAGCCACGGTGAAGCTCCTCAAATCCACCACCATTGGAAAATTCAGGCTTTACGGCGCTGATCCCGTAATTATCCGAGCCCTCGCCAACACAGGAATCGGAATCGTTATTGGCGTTGCCAATAGCGACATTCCGAGTCTAGTCGCCAATCCCAACTCGGCGACTCAGTGGGTCAATGCGAACGTGTTACCCTACTACCCCGCCAGCAACATAACTCTAATCACCGTCGGAAACGAAGTCATGACATGCGGAGACCAAGGGCTCATCCGACAACTTCTTCCGGCAATGAGGAATATCCAAAGTGCCATAAGCTCCGCCTCACTCGGTGGCAAGGTCAAAGTGTCTACCGTGCACTCCATGGCCGTGTTGTCCCAGTCGGATCCACCTTCTTCCGGGTTATTCAACCCGGCACTCCAAGACACGATGAAGAAGATGCTGGCGTTCCAGAGGGACAACAAATCGCCCTTTACAATCAACCCATACCCGTTTTTCGCTTACCAGAGTGATCCAAGATCGGAAACCTTGGCGTTCTGCTTGTTCCAACCCAATCCGGGCCGGCTTGACTCGGGGAACGGCAAGCTTTACACCAACATGTTCGATGCTCAAGTCAGTTACCATTTTTGCCGTTTTTATTTATTTTTCAAATTATCGTTTCGTGTTCATGACGTTTTAACTTTTAGACCTATGAAAGTAAGAGTAAATTACAATTTAGTCCGTAATAGACAAATTCACTATGGATTTGGTCCTCCCTTTGATGGATCTATTCAGGTTAACAATTCCATCAATTGACCTAATTACAAATGATTTCAAAGGTTTCATTAAAATAAATTGTATATGCAGTGTAGGAAAAAAAATATTAAAAGATCCAGTTATGCAAGGATAAAATTGATCTCTTATGTCATGGTTATGAATAAGTGGTGTTCAAATTAAAAAAATAATTATATACGGATGAATGCATGAATGCACAAGCCGTTTTAATTTAAAATCACACTAAATGAATTAAGCGGCATCAACTTCGATTTTAAAATTGAATAAATGCTGCATAATTAGGTATTTAAATTTTTTTATCCAAATTTAGTGTAACAATTATAATTACCATTGTTATATTTCATTGTTTGAATTTTAGGTCGTGTCAATTTCTAATATCATGATAATCACGTTAATCAATATTAATAGTTAAATGCAATAATTATCTGCAATTTCTACGTCGAATTTAAATTCTTTTTTTTTTTTCATAATTAAAGCTTTGGTTTTTCTGATTTGGACACGTATGTAGGGTTAATAGATTTTTAAAATGAAATGAAGGGTGTGGTCGAGAATATGGTTTGGAATGTCATACTCATAGAGACAAGAAGGATTTGATTTGATTAAGATTTTTGCTGAGTCATTAACATCATTGATAGGTATAGAAGCTGTAGATTTTTCCTGAAATAACAATAGTACACACATGGCATTAAATCTCATGTCTACTCCTTTGGGAAATAATGAGTGCATGGGGAATTCTATCTCATTGAGTCTTGTTTGAGAGTACAAAGTGCATATATGGGGTGACAGGCTGGCTGTCCCAATGTGCCCACAATTCGTTCCAAAAGTTACGATAATTATTGGAGTGAGGAATATTTATCTTTGACAGTAAGTATGTATCACTAATCAACCCGCTTTTATCTTTCCTCAAGGGAAATGGGGAGCAAGTGCCAAATGCCAAATAACCATGGTGCCTTTTGGGAGTATTCAATAATCGCAAGAGAGTAACGATTTCATCACCTTTTTCATAAACTATCACTCATTATATACTTAACAAATAAATTACGATTTATATTCATATATCCTATTCATATCCTCTACATTTTGTCAACTGAATAAATAAGTAAGATATTTGAACCATAACATATCGATTTAACATTATTATAATTCTGCTTCACATAAATTTTATAGGTAGTAAAATAATGATGCCCATTGCAGCCAAGTGGTTTAGTTTTTCATTTTAAATTATCTAATTAATATGATTTTGGTTTATGATTAGTGCAGTTTTTTTTTACAATAATCATACCTTTTTGGGGTTTCTGATTGTTGAGCAGGTTGATGCTGTGCACTCTGCATTGTGCGCAGCTGATTTTGAGGACATAGAGATTGTGGTTGCAGAGACAGGATGGCCCTCCCATGGAGACAGCATTGAAGTAGGAGCCACTGTTGAAAATGCTAAGGCCTACAATGGCAACCTCATCAAACACCTTAGATCCTTGGTCGGGACACCTTTGATGCCCCAGAAATCAGTTGACACTTTCATTTTTGCACTCTATGATGAAGACTTAAAACCTGGTGCAGCTTCTGAAAGATCGTTTGGACTGTTCAAAACTGATCTCACCATGTCTTACGATATTGGTCTCGCCAAGAATAGTCAGCAGGTGAGAAGATCGCTTTCCTATGTTTATGTTAGTTATGAACTCTGGAAATGAGCTTGGTCATGTCTCATTTGTCTGTCCACAGATTCCATCAACTTGTCCTAAAGCTCCAGTTAAACCAGCACCTAGAAGAGCAACAAGTTGGTGCGTTCCAAAAGCTGGAGTTTCAGATGCTGAGTTGCAGGCAAATCTTGATTATGCCTGCAGCCAAGGCATAGATTGTGGGCCAATTCAGCCAGGAGGTGCTTGTTTTGAGCCAAACACAGTGGCATCACATGCTGCCTTTGCCATGAATATGTACTTCCAAACATTTGGCAAAAATCCATGGAACTGTGATTTCTCTCAAACCGCAACACTCACATGTCAAAATCCTGGTAAGCTTCCCTAAACACCATTATTTACGACTAGCTGAATGCATAGACAAAGTCATGCACAAACACAATCTGTCCCAAAATGAAAACCGGCTATTGGAGATTTGGTGCAACTGGACGTAACAAGAAAAACAGATGCTACTTGCAGACAACTCTCTCATTTACGTTATCCTTCACATTTATACAGATTATTTACAGTGAATCAAATTAATTTTGCGTCTGATCCGATCATATTTACAGTGGATGGGCCTCAATAGGATGAATAGTTGAGCATGCTGGCTCCAAACTGTGAAAAGGCTTCAAGCTTTTGGACCTTTTGTTTCTAATGAAAACTGAAGCAGATGGATTTAAGCTTTTTTGCTTTATGCTTGATGGCTTTTGTCCTGGCTTCTAACAATGACATTAAATTAACCATACTGTAATGGGTATTTTGTGGCTTCACTAACTTGATTCTCCCCTTCCTTGCAGGTTACAATGCTTGCGTTTACCCCGGCGGCAATCTCTGAGAAGACAGAGGTTCTGCTTCTGCTTCTGCTTCAGCATGATGCTGATGAATAAATTTTCTGGGTAGATGGTGTCCGTTGGATACTTAAATTAAGGAATAAGGGACTTTCTTTAGTCATACCCTTCTAATTCCATTATATATGACCTTAATTGTAAAGGGTTCCAATTGCAACCTTTGTCTTTGTATGATAATGCATGCATACGTACTTTTTCAAGTTCTAACCTTTTATACTATCAATGTTTTGTCAAACTAAAAAGCTTTGTTCTCAGTCCGCCAATGAGAGAGATAAAGACATATTGTAAATATAAATGTGCCTCTTTAATATGAGTTTGTTGGTTCTCATATGATCACTTTCATTTAACCTAAGCTTGTTCCAAGCCGAAACGTAATTAATTGTACTCGTGTGGGGTAGCAGATGCTATAAAGTTGGAGTGTCCCTTTCTGGACACAGTGGTCGTTTTACTGATAAGGATAAGGATGCCTTCCAACTTTTGTTTTTGGTGGCTCCGTCTCCGTGAATTCCTGAAAATGCCTCACTCTTACATGCATATGCAGTCAATTGCGTTAAAAAGAAGCCTTGATTCAAAAGCACCATTATTAAGTAATCGTAATCAGCTAAAATTATTTAACTGTTTCATGCAGAGGAGAAGCAAAACGTAATACTGTGACTTTTCACTTTTGCTGCGTAGATGAAGGTGATCTTTAGAGTAACAACATTTTCCATTGTCGTCCAGCGGTTAGGATGTCTAGCTTTCACCCAGGAGACCAGGCTTCGATTCCCGGCAATGGAACTTTCTAAATTTTGCCTCGTCATTCCGAACTTTTGAGAGATAGTGACTATTGGCTAATGAGTTGTTGCTCAGTATTTTGGCCTTTGAAAGAAAAGCCTTGAGTTATTTATTATGAGATGGTGAGGGGAAAGGAATGTGTAATTTCATGTAGAAAAATATGGTCAATTGTTTGCGACATCATACATAATCAATAATCAATAGAGTCTTATAAAAATGGTGAAGGAGAAGGGAATGTGAAATTCCATGTAGAAAAATATGGTCAATTGTTTGCCACATCATACATGTAGAAAAATAATCAATTTTATATGTTCAATTGTTGGCCAAGTCATACATAATCAATAATCAATAGAATCTTATAATATAAAGAGTTTAAATTTTATTTACTTTTAATATAGAATTTTTTACACGATAAATAAATATAAATATGATATATTATTAAAAATGAATAATTTTTATTAATATGATAATATATAAACGAGTGATAATATAAAATTAATTTATATTATTGATAGATTAAATTTAAATGCTAATATAAATATAAGAGTTTAAATTTGATCCATTATTAATATAATTTTTTCACACTATTAGTAAGTAAAAAGAAAATATATTATTAAAAAATAATATTAACTAAGAATTTATACTATTAATAAAAGAATTTTAATAATTTTTTAATGATATAATAACATATAAGTGGGTAATATTATAGAAATTATTTATATTGATAATAGATCAAATTTAAATCTTAAATTTGAAGTTATATATAATTGATTTAAACGATTTAAAACTTAAAAAAAGTTAATACATAATTAACAAAATTTTATTACTTCCTACCTTTATCATTTCAAATAAAATTTTGATGTATTTTTAATTCTTAAATAATTAAATTATTAAAATATATAAAAAAACTATACATATATATGGGTTTGTATATATGTGTGTATGTGTAAAATAAAAATATAATAATTTTTTAATAATGGAGCTATATAAGGCAATAGGGGTGATAAAAAATCTTCAACCTACTTTTAACTAATCGATTAAACCTGAAGTTAGTTGCTTAAGAGCATTTAATATATTATTATCAGTTAAAAATAGAAGAACAATTTAAAAATTTTGGGTGATTAGTTAATTACGGGTAAAAATTCTTAATCGCAATTAATCAAACCTAACTAATATTAATCAAAATATATATTAATTTTTTTATTTGAAAATTTTTATTTAAAACTTTATTGATAATTTTTATAATTTAATACTTGATTGCTTCTTATTATAGTTATATTAATGAAATTATGGTATTAACATATATTTATAAATTAATTTTAACCTTTAAATCAATTTGCTTAGACATTTTTAAAATTTTTTTTTCAAGTTTTAAATCGATTGAAACTAAATTTAACTGATCGAAATCGAATTTATTGGTTAAATTTAGTTAAGATTATGTAATCGGGTTCGATTGATTGAAAAAAATTATTTTTTAATTAAAAACGGTCAGGTTAAAAAATAGTCTTAATTGTCATTAATCGACTGATAATCACCCATATGATGCAAGGTAATATATTATTGTTGTATAAATTTATCTTATATTTTACCTTATAGAACAAAAAATATAATATCTTTAAATTCTATTAGAATAATTTTTGTGAGATATTATAAATTTAGAACATTTTATCCAAAATACTTCTAATCAATTGCATGTTAATTGATGATGAACAAGGGCATGCCCTTATTTTTGGGAATCTTTCTAATTATAATTATACTTAGTATTAGTCTTAAAATATTTCATAACCTTTTTTTTGTTATTTTTTTGGTGATCTTGTTAATTATACATAGTATTATTAGAGACAATCTTAAAATACATTTTATTATTAGAGTGAATTTTATATTCTATTAAAATTCATCTCATGTGAAGACGGAAGCCTCTAAAAAATATCTCTTTCTCTTTTAAAGTAATTTTGTCATTTTTCTTATATTTATACAAGAATCTTCTTGATAGTAATTAAAATCGGATACTCATTTTTTTTCTTAGGATTGAAAATTATGCAAGTACATGATAAGTTAGATAATAACTAATAAATTAGTTGATAACTAATAAGTTAGTTGATAATATATAGTTAATAACTATTTGGTTAAAAAATATTTTATAAAATTAGTTGTTAAACTAATTGAAGTTACAAAATGATGTAAAATGATATATTTATAAAAATTGAGATATAATTAAAATAATTTATATTTATCAAAAAATTAAATTATATTAATATAATTAAAATTTTAATATAAAAATATAATATTTAATATTTAATTAATTATATTTTTTAAACTTATATATTTATTTAGTTACATAATTTTTATTTATAATAAAATTATAATTACTTAAAATATAATTAATTATATTTTATGATATTATTTATTTATATATATTTTAAATATTTATAATTTAAAAATAAGATAATTATATTAAAATCAAGTTAATTATATTTTATGAAAAAATATTTAGATTTATATTATAAAGGTTATAGGTTGTAAATTAATAAAAAGAATAAAGATAACTTTGAAAAAAATTTGAAGAGACAGTAACTTATAAGTTATAAGTTATTTCAGATAACTTATTAAATTAGATCTTTTTTTAATTTAATAAGTTAGTATAAGAAATGTTTCTAAAAGTTAACTTATAACTTATTGACCAGAGTAATAAATTAGAAACTAACTTATTTATTATACGAAATAAAGCCTTTATAAAGTAAAAACCTAGTTAAAGATAAATATTGTAATGTTGGATTTAATCTCCAGATGAATAGGAGATTAAGAGATTAAGATTGAAGATAACTATCAACATACAATATACCTTGTATGCTATGATTAAAGCAAAAACTAAACTTATTATGTGAAATAGAGCCTTTATAAAGTAACAACTTAGTTAAAGGTAAACATTGTAATGTTGGATTTAATTTCCAGATGAACAGGAGATTAAGAGATTAAGATTGAAGATAACTATCAACATATAATATACCTTGTATGCTATGATTAAAGAAAAAATTAAACTTAAGCAAGTTGTGATGTCTACAAATAAGCAATACCAAATATTAGTTAGACCTTATTAGAAGCGAGGTTGTTTGGTTGGTCACAATGGAGATCACCAATAAAAAATTATTCGTTATTTGCAATTAGGCCAAATAATGAGTAGTGGTTCACTTTTAACCCTTCAAAACTTAAATCGATATATGTACAAGTGTATAGTAGACTAGAGAGTATATTTGACTTAGGTAATTGTCAAGCCTAAGGTAAACTAGTCATTTTATAGTTTCAAAAGGGTAATTGAATCTTTTGGCTAAAATAGATTATTTTGGAAGTAACAAGAGTTTCTAATTGTCACAACAACACTAATCCATTATTGGATGCAATTAGATTGGTTAATTCGTAAAAGATCACCAAAGGCCAACAACCATCATGATGTTTCAATCTATCTCTTTTTGATGAAATAAATTGACCTACTTATGAAATATGTTCAATGACCTAGAGTTGGTTCGATTTAGTTCAATTATTAGTATTTATCTAAAGCCCTTGATTCGAATGATATCTTATATATTTTTTTATTTTTATGTGTATATATTTATTAATTTAAATACTTTTACAATTAAAAAATATTATAATACTTAATAACCAGAGTCAACCTTAGAAGTGTCCACAAACTTAAACACTCATAAGACTTAAGGTCATAACCTTAAAAGGATTTATAGGCCAAAAGGCTTACTAGGCTACATTTAATAAAGTTTGAATTAATTCATTATTTGAGTTATGAGTTTAAGTTCATTTAAAAGGTCATACTTTTGTATATCGTAAGTTAAGCCCAAGCTTAACTTTTAATTATATTTATAATAATTTTTTAAAAATTATTAATAAATTAAAGTCAATTATTTTAAAATTAAAAAAAATTCTAAATAATTTATTGTAATATGTATATATAAGTATTAAATTTTCACTAAATTTTTCTAAAAACTTTTAGTGTTGTTTATAATGAAAGGAGTGACAAGTCATTTAATAATTTTATTGTTTATGATGAAAAGAATGATAAATTATTTAATACACATACAATAATTTGAAATAGAATTCAAAAAGTACTTATGAAAAAAAAAATATTATAGGAAATCATCCATTGAAACGGTTAACTTCGGCAAAAGGAAATAGGAATTACTAGTTAGTTGGTATAATTAATTAAATTTAAAAAAATTATAGTTCTTATTTTGTATTAGAAAAGTGACTATTTTTATCCATTTATATTTTGACATGTTCGAAATTAATCTCAAATCACAATACTAGAATTCAAGAGTTTATCTACAAAATTATTAGGAAATTTTTTTTTTCAAGAACGCTCTGGAATATCGTGCTAGTTTAGTACCTTGAAACATTGTGGAATATAAGTTAGGATCCTGGTAGTAGAACTTGGGAAATTGGAAATGGTTACGTGTGACATAAAGATATGGCCATATTTTACACAAGAATTTTTATACGAGATACTTTTGATATATATAGTTTCATTGATTACTTAATTTATAAAAAGGTGTCAAATTTTTGAAATTAAAAATTCCCTTCATTTGAATTAAATTATAGGATAAATATATTTATATTACATTTTTACTTTATTAAAATAAATAAAAATTATTATTAAGTTTATATGTTTAAATTAAATTTTATTTAAATCTATGAATCTAAATCTTAATTTATAAGTGAACTTATAATTATATGTATAAAAAATCAACCTTTACTTTAAAATCCATCTTATTTTACAGGTCTGACCCAAACCTGATCTGATAAAATCTGCGAGCAAGTTTAATCAACCCATTGGAGAGTTCAGTTTTGACCATTGACAGAATTATTATTGATATTTTGAGTTTCTTAATAGCATGTGAAAATTTCCAAGATTCCACTTGATGTGAAGTGGGAAAGGATCCCCAGGCGGTCAGCTTAGGTGCGAGGAAACTATCATCGTCTTTATGTTCATTTCGTTCTCAAACATCTACTTCAGGGTTTATTATTCAATTTTCAAAATGAATTTCCACAATGTTGGGCGTCTTTTTAAAAATATATATTATTCGTCACTAAATTTATATTTTTGAGCCGTCGCAACCTCAATTAAAATACTGAGTAAATTTGGACTTTCAGTTTTGAATAATGGGAATAGGTGTGAATCCAAAGTTTGAGTGTGAATATATCATTCTTCTTTGGTTTGGAAAAAAATAGTTAAGTTGCTTTTACCCAAACAAAAGTAAAGGACTCATCTTATCAAGAGTCAACAGATGGTAATACATATATTTTGAGTAAAAATAGATTTTTACTTCAAAATGATAGAATATAATATAAAAAATGAACCTATTTATGGGTGAAATCTAATTATGTGGACCTCATTCCTCTTTTTTATTAAAATCTCATATCATTTCTTTAAAATTTTGAATGTATAAATTTAAAGAGAATAATTAAAAAAACTCTCATAAAAAATATTCCCTTGTTACAAGCATATATAATTAAGTTGTTTTTAAAAATTAAATATATATCATAAATAATTAAATAATCTTCTTCCACCTCATTTTAAAAATACTCATAAAAATTTGGAAATTGAAAACGTACGAGCCCAGAAATGTAGCTCCTTGCATGCGCGCCTGTCAAAGACAAAGAGACAAAAAGTGGACCCCGCGGTGTCAGTCAATTAGCAGTCCCCAGCTAAGCTCTTTCCATATCCTTCAATCTCTCTTT
This sequence comes from Sindora glabra, assembly GCA_020226215.1. Taxonomy (NCBI): domain Eukaryota; kingdom Viridiplantae; phylum Streptophyta; class Magnoliopsida; order Fabales; family Fabaceae; genus Sindora; species Sindora glabra. Next base: position 1,543,267 of record CM035225.1, read on the forward strand.
CATTCCCTTCGCCGGCCACCGTATCTCCCTCGCCACGCCACCTGAAACAGACCCACCATCGCTACCTGCTTTTTTTTTTTTGGTCCTTCTCTGCTCAGAACCTCATCACTGAGCCCACTTTCCCATGAATTTCAAATCTAAGTTTCTCACCTTTACACCTTCTGAGTGTTTAGGGCTCAAATCGAACATCTAGATGCTCATTTTTAATTGAACAACCCAAATAAAAATAGCAGAAAAGAGGCCAAAAAATGTCTGTCACGGAGCTGAAAGAGCGTCATTTGGCAGCGACGGAGACTGTAAACACCCTCAGGGAACGATTAAAGCAGAGACGGCTTGCTTTGCTTGATACAGATAGTAAACTCCATGAAATTATTAGTAGTTGATGTTAACTTTGGAAGTATGTTTATTGCTTTAGATCTAACTGCACCTTCTCTTTGATGGAATTTTCAGTTGCTGGGTATTCGAGGTCTCAAGGTAGAAATCCTGTGAGCTTTGGAGCTACGGATCTAGTTTGTTGTAGGACCTTGCAGGGTCACACGGGGAAGGTAATTTATAGGCCTGCAGCAGGATGCTTTCAACTCTTATTTGTAGCTAGGTTTATATATGGTTATGAGCTCACGCCTGCTGATTTTGTTTTTCATTACTTAATCTCAGCTTTATTAAATTTGGTGACTTTCGGGGTTTCAAGCGCCTACCGGTTACTGGGGTTGATAAATGACCAGGGGATTACATTATCAAGCCCCGATATTGATGACCATACCTTAGATTTCGTTGAATTTAGGCACTTATGTTTAGACTAGTGGAGAATATTTAAACAGAAAAGAGGAAGGAGATATGCAAGGGACTAAGGAAGTAGTGTAATATAAGGTTATAACAGTGGCAAACCATGCATCCTTTCTAACCTTGCTGATTAACTTGATTTGCAAGCTATTAAGAAGAATTGAACTTTGTGGCTCAGTACAAATTAATAATAGTTAGTAGATCTTAATCTTGAAACGGAACCCAATAAATTTAATAAGGAACGGATATAAATCAATGTCTATACTATCTTTGTCGCGTAGTATAAATTAACAGATATAGATCAATGTCTTTACTGCTTCTTTGTTGCTTAGTATAAGTTAATGGTAGCGTTCCGCTAGGCTTATGCATAACGATGGCACATTTCTGCTTTACTTCATTATAGATATTGAACACATTTATTTCAATTTTATAATCACCACACCAGCTGATAATATTCAGATAAAACACAGTCATTTGCGTTTTGCAGGTGTATTCGTTGGACTGGACTGCAGAGAAGAACCGAATTGTTAGTGCATCCCAAGATGGCCGGTTAATAGTATGGAATGCTCTAACGAGCCAGAAAACCCATGCCATAAAGCTTCCTTGTGCATGGGTCATGACTTGTGCTTTTGCACCAACTGGTCAGTCTGTTGCATGCGGTGGTCTTGATAGTGTTTGCTCTATTTTCAATCTTAATGCCCCCCTTGACAAGGATGGGAATCATCCTGTTTCACGAATGCTTAGTGGACATAAGGGTTATGTCTCCTCATGTCAATATGTTCCCGATGAAGACACTCACCTAATTACCGGTTCTGGTGATCAGACATGTGTTTTATGGGATATTACTACAGGCCTCAGAACATCTGTTTTTGGAGGTGAATTTCAGTCTGGACATACTGCTGATGTACTCAGGTACATTAGTAGATTGATGAACTAACCTAATGCTTGTTGGTTTCTCTTTCTTGAAGAGTTAACCCCCAATAAAATGCTCAAATTATCTTGAACTTGTAAAGCATCTGCATTAATGCCAGTTAACTCTCTCTCTCTCTCTCATGCACACAAACAAAATGTTGTGATATCTTGTTGCCAAATACTATGTTTTTGGGTTATATGTTGAGTTTATAGCATTTTATTATCATATACTACAGCCCAATCCCCCACCTTGTTTTTGAGCATTTTATTATCATATGCCAGTTAACTCTCTCTCTCTCTCTCTCTCTCTCTCTCATGCACACAAACAAAATGTTGTGATATCTTGTTGCCAAATACTATGTTTTTGGGTTATATGTTGAGTTTATATCACTTTATTATCATATATTACAGCACAATCCCCCACCTTGTTTGCAGTTAATGTTGTCCTAATTTCAATGTTGCATAAACAAATCATCTCAAAAATGCTGTAGTTCAAATATTGATGTCACTTGCTGGTACTGAAATCTTCTCTTATGTTTGTGTTATTGCTTTGATCTCTTTCAGTGTTTCTATTGATGGATCCAACTCAAGAATGTTTGTATCTGGTTCTTGTGATGGAACTGCCCGATTGTGGGATACTCGTGTGGCAAGTCGAGCAGTGCGAACATTTCATGGGCATGAAGGAGATGTGAATACTGTAAAATTCTTTCCTGATGGAAATAGGTTTGGAACTGGGTCAGATGATGGAACTTGCAGATTGTTTGACATTAGGACGGGACACCAACTTCAAGTATATTATCAGCAGCATAGTGACAATGAAATCCCTCATGTGACCTCCATTGCATTCTCTGTATCAGGAAGACTTCTTTTTGCTGGGTATACCAATGGCGATTGCTATGTATGGGACACTTTGCTGGCAAGGGTAATTGGTGCTTTCATTTAATGTTACATTATTGTAAGCTAATTTGTTTTCACACACGCTTTGAATAAAGACAGCTTCATTTTTTAAAGAAACATATACTGGTTTACAAACATTTTGACCTTTGTTTTAATTCATGTCACTTTCCAAAACAAGAATAAAATGTAAACTTGTAGGCATCTAATGTGGTTCTAAAAAAATTTCTTACGTGGATTAAACTTAAGACAGATGCGCATGTCATTTTAATACAAGATCCTGTATTGATTTTGCTTCTCTCTATCATTTGCTGATGAGGCAAGCAATGAAAACAAAATATCATTTCCATTATAACATTTAGTCATGCCTTGATCTTTTCTTTTTCAGAGTCTAGGCACTTTTGCCATTAATATATGTTTGTTTAAGTATTTGTGTGTCAAGTGCAATATTTGAGGCTAAACTATCTACATTTGCTTCCTTGGTATTTTGCAGGTAGTCTTGAATTTAGGATCTCTCCAAAACTCTCATGAGGGCAGGATCAGTTGTTTAGGTTTGTCATCCGATGGAAGTGCCTTATGTACAGGTAGTTGGGACACAAACTTAAAGGTGAGCGTACATTTTGGTCTGATTTTAAACTCATTAGAACATGTGATGTGGAGGGAGCACAAATTTTGGAATGATCTTTTGAAGCGTAGTTGGTATGTGTCTTGAATTTTTGGTTGCTTAGTAAATGGATTGAAAACACAAACAAGTGGACTTATAATTTTGGCTTGAGCAAGATAAAAAGGGGACATATTGACAGATCTTTTACAAAACTTGTAAATCATGCCATGGAAAGCCAGCGTACACAGCGGAGGTATGATTACTTTAGGATGTTAGAGAATTTGAAACTAAAATACGAATATAACTTCTTTTAGTAAAAATGTAACATTGCTAAGTTTAGTGTTGTAGACTTGAAATACTTGGACATGATACTTAAACTTATTATCTGAGGGCAGGAGTAAAAAAAGCTTTGGTTGGCAAAAACCTATCCCGGTGCTGGAATGACATTCTTCAATATTGCTCATTTTTTTTTTCCTTCCTTTCTTTTACATCATGATATCTTTGGTTGCAAGCAAATGAAGTCTGAGAAGTCTGTCTGCTGCAGATATGGGCATTTGGAGGGCATAGAAGGGTGACTTGAGCTGTTGAACTTTGACACGATCGTGTAGTGCTTACTTCGAGGGGTCACTTTGGAGATGAGTTGAATAGGAAGGCCAAGGTTTTAATCTTGAGGATTGAAACTAGTGCAGCGCTTTGTTTATATTTGTGTCCATGTGTGTGATCTAGTATTTGCCCTGTACTAACCGCATGATTACTTATAACTTAAACCCAAACAAAACCTAAACAAAAAACTAATTATTTTTTTCTAAGTGTTTGCCTCAAAATATTTCGATTTTGTGTACTTTGCAAAATTTGTCTGTAAAATTGACAGCACATTTATTTTTTGGGTTTTGCTTTGGCACACTCGAAAAAAATTGCGTGTTTTTAATGAAGTCGGATACAAAAGTCACAAGGTGTACAATTTTTTCATAATAAGTTGCAACTTGTGGATAGATTTTGCATACAACAAATATATAAAGTTGTAATTGTAACTTTATTATTAAAAGTTGAAACAAGAATTTCTGAGTTTTTATAAAAAAGGTGGTAGAAGTGTATATCAGTATGATTTATTTAAGATACTTCATCATCTTTATTCTTTCTACGGAATTTAAAATATTTGAACTTCGACAATTCCTTTCACCACTTTAGAATGTACAGTTATTAAGAGGAAAAAGAAATGGGAGTCCCTGCTAAAAAAGGAGGTGAATAATACCTTCCTTCAACATATAATGGAAACTCCAATCTTTGTCAATGGATGGTAATTGTGTCGAGTTGTTTGCGAGCTTTATTCAAGAGTGATTTAGTTTAGTTTGATTTATAATTTATTTTTATTAAGTTCGAATGGAAAATTTAACTTGTTTAGCAATTTAAGCTGAGCATACTTTGATCTTATTCAACTCATTTAATTTTTCAATAATTGTTTATATATATTTTCTTTTAAACATATATTAAAAATATCTAAAGGTTTTATTCTTTTTTTTATTAAATATTAATAAGATTTTGATTTTATTTTCAACTAATTTATAAGTGTTGGTAGGGTTTTAATTTGATTTTTACTAATTTATGTTCTAAATTTATATATTTATAAAAAATTGAATTTTATACTGAGATAATTAATTTTTGACCAATTGAACTTAAATCATATATGGAACTCATTTATAGTTTGATAGAATATTTTTTAATAATTATTGAGCTGATTATTGAATTTTAATATTTTAAATCAAATTGAGTACAAGTTAATCTTTTTTAAATATAATTTGAGCTCCAATTTTTACGATTTTTTATCGAGCCAATTAGAATTCGAAGATCAATTCCATATTTCGAACTAGCAAGTTCATAGAATGATATCAATTTGCTCCTATAATGTGCGATGGCCTAAGATGGCAAGCCTTATTTTATGATTTATCTAGGAGCCAAAAATTTAAAAAGTGTGCTATCCTAAATTAAAATAAAATTTTAGTATAAATTTTAATTTTTTTCTAATTTTATACAGGGACAAGATTACTATGCCTTTGGTGGAGACCAAGGCAAATCTGTCTTGCCTGGAATGGTAAGATTTATAAAGTTGTGAAATTTGATAAAAAAAATATCAGTCTTATATAAATAGTATCACTTTAAAAAGAAAAGTGTTGTACACCTATTTATAAAAAATTCGCAACTTCTTTTTAAAAACTTATAACTTTATTCATAAAACTCAGAACAAATTTTCTCTGGTTTCCACCTGGACATAATAGACTTAAACCTTCATACAAATCAATAGTGTTTCGGAGATTCTGACGTCAAAGGAGTCGGTTGGACAAAAACACCAGAAGAAAATAATCGAGGACCACGGATTAGAAGACGGGACGCAAAGCAGAAAGCAATTCAGTCAACGGAAAAGTGGGGCACAATCTATTTCTTCAGTTTTTGCCCAAAAAATTGAAGAGAGCAACTCGAGAGTACAGATATTATGGCACAAACACACACCGGATAAACAAATATTCAGTACATTCCCAGGCCTAAATAAAATGAGCATGTTTTGAACTAAACAAATCCCAGAGAACAAATACCCAGTTCATTGGAACACAAACAGAGATTGCGGCAAAGCCTCAAAATTCATATTACATTCAGAAAAAGAAGAAATGAAGTATAATTATGCGGATACAAGTGACTCGATAAGCCTGACGTGATACTACTTTCAGTATCATTGCTAGTCTAATAAGAAGCATGCAGTGAGGGACAAGAAACGCATTTTGAGAGCCCAAGCATATTGCAGTTCTTTACACGGTCTATCTAATCCGGCTGCCGTCCAACACCAATCTCATTCAATAACAAAAAGAATCGTATCTGTGACAAAAAAGGATGAGCCAACTTAGTCGACATTCCTTGACCAATTGAACTAGCCGCTTCCCACAATCTCATGAATGGCATCGCTGACGCTTTCATCCTCTGATCTAACAGCCAGTTTCATTGCAACATCCTTTTGACCAACAAGGCCAAAAGACAGCCGCACAAGCACCCTCACATTCCCTATGTATACACCTGACAATAAACATGTGTGTGACCTTGAATTGGGTGGGACCACCTCTGTGCCCTGCACATAGTTAACTGATAGTGAGAATTTTATTCCCCCCCCCCCCAAAAAAAAAAAAAAAAAGTGACCAACTGTGAAAAAGATACCACTGTCCCCCCCAGAAGATATCAGTTAATGAATGGTAAACACACAAAAATCATTCACAATTCACTTCATTGGCTTACCTCACAGGGTTGCATGCCAAGAAGATTGATGACAGCATTTACAGCTTCAGTCAAGCTATCCCTTGAACCCAGATCATATTCATCCACCCTCTCGCAATCAGGTCCCATGCCTTCCCATGCATTCCTGAAATTAGAAACCCCCACTTTCTTCATGTAATCAGCTGATACAACTTCCATATCCTCCAGTTGGTATTCATCTTCAACGCCATCATTGTCTTCTGCCTCCCCAGTGGTTGGGTCAACCTGGTAAACATCATATTCATAGAACAGCGATGAGATTCCCACAAAAATATAATGGGTTTATTCGTCCATGAATTCAACAGGAAATAAATGAAATAAGCTTTATGCTCAAAATCTAAACATAATTACAATACTGTTATTTAATGATATGAGATGGACATATAAGTATTTGCTCTCTAACAAATAAATTTACAATGTTAAAGGGGAGGACCTCTTTAACAATAAATTTCAGAATGTTGGAAAATTTTCCAAACGCTGGAACTCCTTCAGGCTTCTCAAATGCAACAAATGTCTGTCCAGGAGAATCATAAGGAAGAGATCCGAGAGGCTTGGAGAAAACCTCAGAAAATTCCTCTGCTTCTGAAGCATCCACAATCACAGCAACCTGTAAATGAACAAAAGATATATATGAACGAAGCATGGAGTTGGATTGCATTATGAAGCTGTTAGTTATCCAAATTAGTCATTACATCTTCCAGCAATTGCTCTGGTATCGTGTTCGTGCAGTTGTACTGGAACACAACATGACTATCAAAAATGTGTTTAACAACATTAACTGCATATTCCGTCTCTGCTTCAGTAAGCTCCAGAGGTGCTGAGGACTGGCAAAATAGATAAATGTTAATACATTTTATCACATAAAAGGAGAGAAAAAAAAAAAAAGCATAAAATTTACAGTTGTTTGAGAAATTAAGCAAAAGAACCTTAAAAAGCTTCCCAAAGCTTGCAAACTCTGGAATGGAGGAAAGTAGCCTATCATATGAATCTGCAGTTGATGGAGGGCCACTTGGAGGAGCGCCCAAACCAGTTGGCTTTTTACCTGGGGCTTTCTTCTCCGTGAGTGGCTGAGACTTAACCTCCTTGGGCACAGAGTTAACGTCAAATGGCTCTTCTGAAGGCTCCTGCATTCATATCAAACAAATTAGCTCATGTCCTGAACTCATGAAAAGACAAGAAAAAATGGAGAGGACTTACATAATTTTTCAAACTAGTCTCAAGATTGACAAGTGGTATATCAAATGATCCGAAAAGGAAGTCCTTAACATCTTTATCAGTCTCCACAACTACACCATCACCTCCAAGGGTATTCAGATAAAGTGTTGCCCTATCACGAACCTGCAAATGAAACAGAGTTATTCAAGGACAAATAAAAAATGTTAAATTTTTACATACCTCCCCATCCCCCCCCCCCAACAAAAAAAAAAGAAAAAAGAAAAAAAGGGAAGGGGGGTGATGGGTAGAAGGCAGGAGGCCATCCAAATTATTAAATATGTAATATTAGAATTTTATTGAAGCACATGCAAAACAGACATGCAAACACAATTGCTAGCATCTCATATACTATTACAACCAGAGGAAAGAGCAACAAACCAATCATTAAAAATAAGGCCCACATGCACATGGGAAAACAACCCAAGCACACAAATGTGACACATACAACTATAATATCAGACATGCCTCATAACATATAATAGAGAAACTTACCTCATCATCACTGTCAAAAAGACATCGCCTTAGCAGAACGAATATCCGGGGCTGAAAGTAAAGTATGATATTTCAAATTAAATGGGCAACAATAAACTAAAGAAATTAATTACAACAAACTATTAACAAATCAGAAATAAAAAGAGGCCAGTAAAACCTTTAATGCATCAACTGCAGCGCCAAACTTTGCCAATGTGCTCACAGCACTGGCCCGGACAGTTGCATTCTCAAGGTGTACTCTATTATATATGTATCGTATATATTTGCTGGGGTCTGATGTTTTTGGCCCTTCAACTCCCAGGAAGTGTAATATCTAATGTGCAATGTGAACAAAATGATCAACAGTAAATGTCTAAATATGAATTTATTGTAATTGTAATTATTTTTAAATGATAAAAGATAAACCAAAAATAGCACCTGTGTGGACAAGTAGGTGAATTCACAATCTTCAATAAACTCACAAAGATGAAGCAACCCACTCTCTTTTGCATCAGGAATATCTCTTATGAGAATTACAATTGAATCAACAATGGCCTTCTTGTACTCAAATCCACCTTCTTCACGGAGAATGTTACTCAGGAAGTTCATCCTGAAAATAATAACAACACCAACTATAGACCATTTAACTAGAAAAATGTTCAAATAAGAAACCATATCAAGACATATTTACTCACAGAGATCGGTACTTCAAGGGAAACTTTAAACACAATGATCTTATTGCTTCAACCACAACAATTTTGAACTCATCAGCAATATCTGACATGAAATTTGTAATCTGCTTCATAAGACGATCCACACTTGACTCATTTCCCGTCTTAAGAAGTGTAGTTATTGCAAGGGTGGCAATGCTTCTGTTCTGGTCAGAGATTAAACTTTCCATATCAATGTTGCAGTTAGTGACTGCCATTGGATGTGTCATTGCCACCTGCAAAGAAAAGTCACACTCAACAATTAAAACTAACATAATTATCCAGGTTTAAACAAGATAAACACCTGTGGGTTATATAACAAAAATATTTACAAGAATGACAGCAACCAAGCCTATTCCCATTAAATGGGATTGGTTAAAACTTCAAGTATATTTATGAATTTTTAAAATACATGAAACTACAAAATGTTGACCTTGTTCAAGGTGCGGACAGCAGCAAATCTAAGGACTGGTTTAGATGAGCTTAAGAAGAGCTGAAGAACAGTAATTGCTGGAGTTAATTCTCGGCTTGTTACACCATTGAGCTCTGTAATTGCTCTGGCAGCTTCAAAAATCACCATCTCAGACTTGTGACGAAGACAACTCTCAAGATAATCATAGAAGGGACGGTCCCCTGTTTGTGTAATGTTTCCTGCCTCACGAATAACCTGCCAATATGATGCATATAAAGAGTATGCCAAAAAATTCCTAGCAACAACATATGAAGCAAAAAGAAAACACACCTGACTTGTATAACGGATCAAAAGGCATTGGGCCAAAGGTGAGCGAACAGTTCCCCTTGTCAAGCTGGTAACCAACTTGCTAACAGCTAGTCGATCATTCTGACGTATCTGCAATGTTAAAATTGCCTAGAATCATTCACACTTTTCACAATCTACACCTCTATTCTGCATGATAATAAAATTAGGCTTCTGAAAAGGCAAATGCAGTGTCTGGCAGAAATTCTACAGGAGGGCAGAGGGCTTCAAGGGGATAGAATTTAAGTCATTGTCCAGCTCAAGCTGACGTTTGAATATAAACAATTTAATGTTGAAAACAACAATGACACTGAGTCAACTATTTACTTTCAATTCAGACATCGTCATGCTTATTTGTCCCAAAAGAATGAAAGATTTCCAACTTAAACCTATAAGGACGTAACCAATATTTTTTGTTGAAATGCTGCACTATGCCAACAAAGGCAGCTTGGAATTGGTTTCTAACAGAAACTACTTTATTACAGCAAAAAAAATGTAAATCATGATCTAATTTTTTAGACCTAAAAATAATGTTTGTCATAAAACTCTTAAAGCAACAAACCTGATGCAACAAAGCCAGGGCATGAAACTGTACAAGAGCTGCTCGTGATTGAACAGCTTCCTGAACTTCATTGCTCCACCTTTTTACAATTTCAGGATTTGTCTGAAAAGAGGGACATATACAAATTATGCAAATATAAATATATATATTTTTTCCCGATAAAAATAAACATGAAGAAATTTAAATAGAATCAACAATACCTGGAGTAGATGAATGCCACTAACTAAGGCAGCACTTGCAACAACTGGATTCTTATCTACAATTGCTTGTTTTAAATACCGCTCAATCTGGGTAAGAAGGGTTCCATCTGTAATACGGCAAAGTACGCGAATGGCATTTGCCCTATACATATCAGTCTTGCTATTCATATCCTTCATAAGAGAGCTTGTCACGATAATAACCTGTTGGAAATTTAAACATAAAGTGCAGTCAGAAACTGATTTTCTAACACAGACCATGTGGGTGAGTCTGTCTGCCAAGCATGAAAAAATGCATAAGAAAATGGAACCTCATCTGCTGAGGGAGAGAGCTCCTTTATCATAAGGTAGACCATCCTCCTTAATCCAATATCTCTAGATTGGAAAAGTTTAGTCACAGCAAAGAAAACTTCTGTTGCTTCAATCTATTAAATTGGACCAAGAACAAATTACCCAAAAAAAAAATAATAATTAGCTAGTAACAATGTCATGATTCGGCAAGTTTTATCTATAAATAATCATGTATCTTAAAAAGAATAAAAACACAATAAAAAACTACTAAGGGGGAAAACTCCTGACCTTGGTAAATGTCTCCCCTTGATTCAGTAGATACAACAATTTCGTGATAACCTGTCAATAAGTTAACATAGTGCCCAAAATCAATTTCCGAATAATTACAGGAACAGAATGAAAACAGATAAATTTCGTGGTTTCAGATAAGGACCTGTGAACACCTCCTAGCATCTAGTTGCGGGTCATTAAAAACCCTGGCTTCCTGAAGAACAGCCCCCTTTTCAATTCCCAAGAAGGGAGAGTACTCGGCTGTTAAGCAACCAAAGACACAATTAACAATAATGCAAATTTGTCATAACCGACTGACAATACATCAGCCAAACCCATAGTAGATGTGAAAAGAAGTTAGAAAATATATATATATATATATATATTTATGGCTCATCATTTTAAATTAATCCACATTAGCAGACAGAGGAATATAATGATCTGCATTGCGGACTATCGTCGACGATCAACACAAAGCTTCTACACACAATCACCAAACCAATCAGATCAAATCAAAGACGGGCACTCAAGTCCGAGTTAACACTAGTTAATTCTACAGTTTTGATCTAGGCGAACCTACTGCATTTGAAAATTCAAAAATGAAAATTAAACACAGATCTGGCACCAAAACAGAGTGATTAAGCTGTGGCAACGCGGAGAAATGTGATATTCAAACGCATAATGATAGGAGGCAGATCCAATTCTGAATGGGGAAGACAGAAATCGGTTGTTTACCGGTGAACAATGTGGAATTGAATTACCTTCATCATCTCGGTCATCATCCTTCTTCACGAGCGGCTGAGCCATCGCCGGAGTTGTTGACTCAGTGAGATCTGGAAGTCACACAGTCTGGTTCGATCTCTCTTTCTATGCGTGTTTCTCTCGACGAGCTCAGAACTAAAGTTTACGAATGAAGAGCTTGTAAGAAGACAATGGCCCCCTATCGCACAAGAGGGCTCTGCTGGTAGAAAAGTGAGAACGGATCGGGTAGCGCGATTTTATTTTATAATGATAAAAATAAAAAATAAAAAATTACCACTTTTAATTGGATGGAGTCGAGATCTGAGCATTGAAAAAACAAAAGTTACAGCGTCATTTCCTCAACCAAGTTCAACCGCGTAGATGTTAATTGCCTGATATATCCCTGAACCAATGAGTAAAGGGCGATTGTTATTTGGATGTTGTTTAACTTAACATGCACGGGTTTACAATAATAATTTCTTCCTTGGAAATATATGCAACTGACATATTAAAGGAAAAAATAACAGGATATAATACTTCAAATATAAATTAGCTCAATTAAAAAAATTTCCTCAAGAAAGTACATTTATATACTATAACTCAGGAGAAGGTCAAGTATATAACATATAATAAGTTCAAGACCCTTTAATCCCATTATTATCATTCATGCTTTATTTTTTACTAACATATTATCATTCATACTTTTGAGACTTGAAAAATCACGAGTTTTGTATCTCCATCTTTTTGCTCCCGTAGAAGGATTTTTTTTTATTTTTACATTAAATTGTCCCTTGGAAAATTATATTACACATTGGAATAAATTTGATATGAAATTGATTAACAATAATATGAACATATTGAACTAATAGAGTTGATTCAAGTAATTGGAAGTTTAGTTCCTTTAAATAAGTTTTTAAATTCAAATTTTGTGAATAGAAAAAATTATTATTGAAAGAGTTTTGACTCTTAAAAGAAGTTAAATCCAATTCAACTCTAGATTAATTGAGAATTTAAGCATATATATCAAGACATGCTAGATATTAGAAGTCCTTAAACAAAAAAAAAATAAAAATGAATACATTGAAACCAATGTCAAAGACAAAAGAGTTAGGGTGGGTTCTAACCTTTTGTCTTCAAGTTTTTAACCTTCAAAGTAAAAGAAAACTTTTTGTATTGGGTTCATGAATTTAGAGATATTGTTATGACTTATCCCAAGGAATGTGATTAGTGTAAAAAGTTGTTATGAGCAATGGCTTGTAAATCTCATCTACAAGAATCAATGTAATATTCTACATGCAATTATATGCCTCTTTTAAGGAGATGTAAGTATCATAATTAACTATAAATGAAATGAACCTTTTAAATAACATCATACACTTATGATTATCTATCCTAATTGTCCTGAGGCTTACTTTAATGCCAAGATTTTTGAGTAAACTCATTTTCAATCCATCTAACAACAACTAAACACTTAGGGAGAAAGCCCCTCTTAAAAGAAAGAGAAAGAGAAGAAGAGGAAGAAGAATGCGAGTTTCTTTGAAACTTGATGTGTAAACAACAAGTAAAAGCTCACAATTAAATTTTATAAAAACACCTAGGTTTCATCCAAAATAATTATATATGCCTCACTACTATTGCCAAGGGGAAGAAGGGTGTTCCAAAATAATATCCTATCTATATAAGAAAATGGATAAAGGTATACACCATATAAAGAGCTAATTAAAGTCACAATACTCTTTTCCTTCACAATTTAATCATAGCATTTCAATGTTATTTAGTAGAAAATATAAAAGAAAAGGAAAGCACGTAAATCTTCTTGTATCTTTGATCTATCCTTATCTCTTACAAACAAATCCTAGCTCCTCTAGGATCAACCTTATCTTTCATAAACGGGTACACGAATTCAGTGCATAAATTCACAATAAATATATAATCACTTTTAACATCATCAAACTCATTCTTATTGCATAACTTATCATAATACATATACAAGTACTAACTCATCACAACATATACACATTAGTGTTGTAACCAACCTGTCAATTTATATGCGAATTTAATTCCATACAAAAAAATATGACATCTAACATTAAATAGTGATTACAAAAGCCAATAACTCACACTAATAATACCTATAGTTCAATAAAATCACATCACATTAATAACTCACACATTTATATCATGGGTGCAATATCATCATAGCTATTCCTATTCTTGCATCATCTAATCAAGTCAGAAGCATTACAGTTGAATGGTTTGATATCAAAAATAAAATCTAAACCTCATGAATAGATTGTTGAATTGATTTAAGGCTTCCAATATGGTTTTGTAAGGCTTAAATTGATTCATGAATTAATTTAGGTTAATTTGTGTAATTCTGTAATGGTTAATTAAGTTGGTTCGTGAATCAATTCAAAGAAAGAGATACCTTTCCCCATGATAAATCAATTCACTAGTCGATCAAATAACCTTGAATTTGGTTCTGTAAGATGTGAATTGATTCAAGGCAAAAATGATCACACATTAAGCTCGACAAATTGAATCCTATGTGCATTTATGCATTTTTACCAAAAAAAGATACACTACTTAGTGATGAGAATATCTTCCAAATTTCATCTTTCAAGTATTTTCATGCCAATTAACCACTATAAAACATAATAACAACCTTTATACACTAGCAAGTAATCTATATCAAACACCTATCTACAACACAAATTCTTTAATTATACACATGAATAAAACCTAACCTAAATTAGTATAAATAATTTAAAATTATATATGATTGGCTAGAATGTTCAGTCATTTCTTATAGATAAGGTACGATGTGATGGAATTGACCATTGATTGCTCCTAAACATCATCAAACCAAGAGTTTTAGAGCTAAGGCTCCAAAATCTTATTAAATCCAAAACCTTTAATCCCTTACAATTTAAAGAGAAAGAGAAAACAATTTAAAATCATATATGATTGACTGAGGAGTTGAATTCATTAGCTTATTTGAATTGAGGATAGGAGAAGTTGATAAAGATGATTAGAGCTAAAAATTTTAGGGAGGAAGAGAGGGAAGATGATGTGTTCGGAAAATGAGAGGATAAGTTGAAATAAAAAAATATAAAATGGTGAAGCCTTAAGGGTGAAATGAAAAAATAATTTCTATATCTTCTTCACACTTACACACTCACCCTTCCTCTAAACTTGATTTATGATCCTTTTAGCTTTTTGAAATTAATTATTTTCGCATAAGACATTTTAAATTTTAGTAGATGTTACATATATTAGAAAATTATAATAGGCTTCTAAATTTACGTAGTTGGCCTAATATAAAAACTCTTATCACCCAGCAAATATGTACTTACTTTACAACTTATTGATTCATTCTTGCACTATAAGCTAATTAATTGTCATCTTCCATTTATGTTGAACTAGGTTGGTTTCTTCTTTTTCTTTTTTTAATCTTAACAACAAAATTCATCACTTAAGGTTATTACAATCTTATACTTTCTATTTTTGTTAGTTGTTTGTCAAGTACTATATACCTTTGGATTATCAAATACATCATGTTTTTAATTGTTTGAAGCTTTAAGTTAAAGGTATTAAACCTTTTTTTCTTAATTTAATCACACAATAAATTTTATATTTCTTAGTTAAATGTTTTGTCTTTTATATATTTATATAACTTGTACTATTTTAAAATTATCAATTTAGTTTTTTTTTGTTGGAATATTCACCAAAAAAAAGATGCTACCTTTTATTTTTTATATTATTTTTTTAAAAAAATCAAGTGGACATTCAAATTATGATGTATTCATTTTAAAAAATTAAAAATTGAAAAAAATCAATAATAGGAAAAAAATGCGCCTTTCTATGCCATGTGGGCAAAAATCCCAATTTAGCTCATAATGTAACTTATAAATGTAAATCATAATGTGGCCACACTAGAGAGCTTTTGAGGGAATGAAGAAATTGCTATCCAGACTTTACTTCTGCCCAATTGCAAGAAATTTGGAAACATAAATAAGTCACTCATATCTTCAATAGTACTAGGCATCACAATGAACATTCATATAATCCAAACTCCAAAAGGAGTACATCAATCGGACAGTTTTACTTACAACATAACATAATTACACACATTAAATAAAATTTAGTCTATTTATATGAAACTAATTTCATTTAAAATGCATTGTATGTATAAGCATAAAGTAGGAATAGGGAGCTGGTTGATAGAAAATTACATAGCAATTTACAAAAAAAAAAAATTGAATTATTTGATTGGTTTACTTAAAATTAAAAAAATAGAAATTCTGTACTTCTTATATCATAAAAAGTTATTTATCCATATCTATTTATAAAAAAGAACTTCTTATAATATTTATTGATAAAAATGCAAAAATACCCTATTTAATTTAATCAGAGACTCACATGACATTGAGTCTACATATATATAAGTTATCTTAAATTTTTTATATAAGTTCACTGTAATTTTTTCATAATAAATTAAAAAAATAATAAATTACACATTTGGAAATATTATGTAGAAAGAGAAACTAGAATTCATAATAATAAAAAAATAAGAAATTACCCGTTTGAAAATATTATGTAGAAAGAGAAACTAGAAACATAGTTTCAAAGAGAGAGAATTAGAGATGATTAAATTTTATTGATACTTTTAAATTTTTATATTATAATTCTAAATAATAAATTAATTATTTTAATTATTTCATGAAAATTTTAAAATTAAATTAAATATGAAATATTAATTAATAAAAAAATATTAATTTTTAAATATCAATTAAATAATTTTAAATACTTTTTTCGTGAGAAGCTCAAATCAATTTTCTGGCCAAAAAAACCAAAGAACTCTTAAAATTCTACAAAATTTGATAAATACACGCGTTTCTTTCCCTTGTAGCTTGGAATTCTATGGTGAATTGATACATAGCCAGTGAATAGTAACTTTGCATAGCGGTCATAAACCGTAGGGCTGGCTAGAACGCAAAAGAGGACATAATCTGTCACAAGCTAATCAAGTTTGTGGATCAAGAGGGTGGAGCTGGTCAGTAGCTGTCCTGGAGTCATATGCAGAGGAAGTGTCGCTGCCTGAGGTGGAAGGGATAACGTAGTTGCCGCTGCTTCCATAGCTGCTTTCTAGTGCCAGCTTTCTGAACTTCTTCATGTCCGCACTATAGGCGCTTGCGTCATATTCACTAGTAGCATTAATGTTGAACACTGAGCTCGTCCCTGGTTTCACTCCATCACTTAGATCATCCAGCGACATCGACATATCGCCTTCCAATGCTCTTACAATCTGTTTACAATTGAATTGATTAATTAAGCTTGCTCAATTTGATTTAATAGAAATTAATCAGACATACCTGGCTCATTTTTGGTCGCTTCTTAGCTGAGTGCCTAATAGAGGCAGCAGCACATGTCACCATGCGTGCCATCTCCCTTTTATTGTAATTGTTCTCTAAACGAGGATCCACCAATTCATCATATCTACCACTTTCTGATGCACTAAGACAAAGAGGTCTTGCCTGTTCATCCAACATAAATATGGGAAAAATTAAACATAATCAAATAAGATTGTTAAAATTAACTAAAGAAATGTCAGTGTATATATGTACCCATTCAACCAAACTTTCATGATCACCATAGTTACCGGTGCGGGGATGTCGTCCTGTTATTAGCTCTAGAAGCATAATACCGAATGAGAAGACATCGGATTTATCAGTTAGCTTGCCGCTTGATGCGTACTCAGGAGCCAGATACCTGAAACAATACGATGGTTATTCTGATCAACATTACATTGAACTTTTTTGCAATCCAAAATTTGAAGAAAATAATGAATAACAAATGTTGGAGGAGTTATGCCTTACTCACCCGAACGTTCCCATTACACGGGTTGAAACATGAGTGTGGTTGTCATGTGTGAACTTTGCCAATCCAAAGTCTGCAACCTGAAAGAATAAAGTATATGGGTTGCTTCAAAATTTTAAATTAAGCTAAAAATCGATCATGTATGATGTTCATGGGCCTAGCCTGCTGATGAAGTTTTGGATGTGTACCTTGGCTTCAAAGTTGTTGTCAATCAAAATGTTTGCAGCCTTTATATCTCGGTGAATGATGCGAGGATGACCTAATTTATAAGTTTTGCATATAAACTTTAGAATTACACTGGAAAGAAAAATGAACAAGAATCGATAAGCAAATTGTGTTGCAGATGACTTACAGTCCTCATGCAAGTAAGCAAGCCCTTTAGCTGCTCCAATTGCAATTTTGAGCCTGATGCCCCAAACCATAACAGGTAGCTCCTTTCCTACAATTAATTAAGCTCAATTTTCAACACAAACTCAATTCATAAGGGACGAAGTAATCAAATTTTTTAAAGGGGTTAAACTCACCATGAAGGTGGTATTCAAGGGTTTTGTTGGGCACAAAGTCATATACCAACAAATTTTTGTTGTCAGAAATGCAATATCCAACAAGGGACACAAGATAGCGATGATGAACACGACTAATGACATCAACCTCAGCTTGAAATTCTCTGTCCCCTTGCCCACCAGTGGACTTAAGGCTCTTTACTGCTATTTCTTTACCATTTGGTAGCACACCTTTGTACACATTAGCAAAACCACCTTGACCTAAAAGGTTCTCTTGGGCAAACCCATTAGTGGCCATTAAGAGCTCATCAAGTGTGAAGCTGTTCTTATTGAACCCAACTGCCATTGCAGCTAGTTGCTCAGAACTTCGAGAACTATTCGTCCCTAAACTAGGAGCACCTGGAGGTGTACCCGCTGCGCAACCACCGCCCACGGCAGCCGCACCTGGCGTCGGTGGCATGTTAAGAACAACATCACCATTGTTCCATTGTTGATTATTTGAAGACTTTTTTCGCTTCGAAGAGTCATCGTCTGCGTATGTTCATGCTATCTCAATATCCAGAGAAATTTGAAATTCTAATATATTCCTATATATAAGAACTCAATTATATCTAATAAAAAATTCATTTATTTTTCATATATCAATTTTGTAAAAATTACTAATATTAACAAAGAAATGGTATGTGGTACTAAGAGGCATAGAAACTTACGCCTGCTCGCCCACAGCTGATAAATAATTTTTTTGGGTAAAAACACATAACTAAATGTAATATAGATACCGTGGTGTGTGTAATAGCGTATCGGAGTTGTTGAATCCTTCTTCGGTTTTCTAAATGTGATGATGAGAATCATGACAAGCAGCACGAACCCAGCTGCAGCTGCAATTCCTATTATAGCTGACACGCTCAATTCGGTTCCACTGCTAGAGGGATTGTTCCGAGACGATAGTGGAGGTGGTGGTTGTGATAATGATGATAATGGCGAAATAGCTGGTGAATTTGATGAGTTGGATGGTTGTGGTGATGAAGCCGGCGGCGGAGGGGTGGGCTTGGTGTCATTGTTGTTGCCTTTGGATGGTGGAGGTGGGGATCGCGGCGGAGGAGAGGTGGATTCCTTGTTTGATGGTGGGGTTGGCGAGGACAGTGGTGAAGATGGAGGCGGTGATTCTGCTGAAGACAGAGACGATGATTCTTTAGATGAGGGATCAGATGATGGCGGTGAATCAGATTTTGATGACATTAGAGACGTTCTCCTAATGGATATATGGTTAAAATGAGGGAGAATCCTCAGCGTTCACTGATCAAAGAATGGATACAACCTGGAATAATATGTTTTTGATGATGCAAAGAAAGAATACAGAAAGTAAAAGTGAAGTTGGAAAAGAAGATGAAAGAGTAATAGTAATGAATGAGAAAATGAACATACCAGAGGAGTCAGAGGAAGGAGACGAAGAATGTGTATGCATGGTAATAGTAGCAGAGAGAAAACCGACAGACCGTGTTTTTTTCTGTTTAGCAAGTCTTGATCTATTACACCTTTTGCTATTTTTAACCAGCAAATGGTTATTTCATTCTAACTAACATGTAAAAAATTTTAATGAAAAAAAATTAATTAATTTAATAAAATACTAGCAGCTCTCATATATGTTTTGGTCGCCATTAACGGAGGGCGTGCTTGGTTAAATTTTGATTTGTTGTTATAAGCTACTACTTCTCTACGGTGTATGCTTTTTTTTTTGCTCTATTAATTCATTTATACCAATTTGCATGAGAATAGTTTAGAATATAAAGATAAGGGAATGCATTTTATTTGCCTATTATTAAATATAAAAAATAAAATAAAAATAAATTCATTTATTTTAAAAAAACATTTTCTTTAATTATTATGTTTCTAGGTAATATTTTTTTAACAATCAATAAATGGTATATATTATTCCTTTTTTAATATATATCTAAATAATATTTTTTTACAAAAAATACTTTTTAACATAATAAATAAAGCATAAATATTTTATAACTATATTAATGACCTAAATAAATTTGTAGTTTTAGAACTAAATTTTTAATAAATAATATTAAAGGACCTAAAATAAGTTTCTCAAATTTTAATGGTAATGCGATACATTTGCAATACGGAAAAATATTTAGTACTTCTTCGCTAACAAATAAAAAATAAAATAAATTCTGATTTGTTGTTATAAGCTACTACTTCTTAGCTAGTACTTCTCTTCGAAGTATGCTTTTTTTAGTTCTATTAATTCATTTATACCAATTTGCATGAGAATAGTTATAGAATAATAAGATAAAGGAATGCATTTTATTTGTCTCTTATTAAATATAAAAATATAAGAAAAAAAATCATTTATTAAAAAAAAAATATTTAATTATTATGTTTTTAGGTAACATTTTTTAACAATCAATAAATGGTATATTATTCCTTTCTTAATATATTTGTAAATGACATTTTTTATAAAAAATACTTTTTGACATAATAAATAGAGCACAAATATTTTTAACTATATTAATGACCTAAATAAATCCGTAGTTTTAGAAATAAATTTTTAATAAATAGTATTAAAGGACCTAAAATAAGTTTCTCAAATTTTAATGGCAACGCAATACATTTGCAATACAGAAAAATATTTGGTAGAAACTAGCTACAATTTGTTTTCATAGAAATTAACTATTTTTGACAAGAAATCAGCTGCTTATGAGAAAATCAATTATTAAATTCAAAAAAATAATATATTTAACAATATTTATATAAGAATAATTCAGAGTTTTTAGTGCAAATATAACGCTAAAAAAATTTTCTTTGCAATACTACATATAAATTTCTTTATACATAAAAGGAGAATTCTAAATTTTATTGTATACTGGAGCTCATTATTGGACTGGAGAAATAATGATTTAATGAGATTCTATAGGTAGATTTACTTACAACAGTTTAACGAAAATGGCTTCAATGATGGAAAGATGTTAGCATAATATCGGCTTTTGCAATTTTTTTTTTTGGTAAATGGATTTTGTAATTTTGTTATAAGCAAAATTGTATTATTTAATATTTTAGCTATTTTTAGTGTAAATAATTAATAATTTAGTTTATAACTAATTATATTAGAAGCATTTACTAAAATTAGTTATTAAATTAGTTAAAAAATAAAATAATGTAAAATTTTTTAATATGAATATATATATGAATTAAATTAATTTATATTAATTTTAAGATCAAGTTATATTGATATAATAAATATATTTAAAATTAAAATATAATCACCTAAAATTTAATTAATTATATTTTTTTGCCATTACATATTTATTTATTTACTATTTAAAATTAGAATATAATTACTTAAAATATAATTAAGGATATATATTGTTAATTAATTAAAAATGAAGGATAGATATGAAAAATATTGACAAATTATAAGTTATTAGTTATAAGCTATTTAGAGTAATTTATTAAATTAAATTCTATTTTTAAAAAAGTTAATGTGTTAAATACAACTAAAAACTACCTCATAACTTATTATGTTAATAAATTATAATCGTACCAAAAAAAGTTGATAAATATAATTTAATGTATTTATTACGTTAAATGCAACTTATGCACATTTTATTTTGATGTCCTTGTTTAATTTGTGACACTATATTTGAATGTTTTCTATTTTTTTTCCTATATTTGTGATGTTTCTCACCCCTTTTTAGAGCTAGGTTGATAGAATGGCAAATTAGAGGACAATAAATCACCTTGGACAACATAGGTATCACTTTTGTGGATTTCCAAACGATACATGAAGCCTATGCACAAGTTAAAAAGTGCCACGCAACATCACTTGTTGCTTATTTTACCTATACACAAGCGTCCCGCATAGCATGGAAACTAATATGTGCAATGCACATGTAGCCTAAAAAGGTTTGACATCTTCTAATTTGTTACCTTGTTAACCTAATTTTAAATTACAACCATAAGAGCTTCTAAAAATACAAATAGTACTAAACATAATTGCACTTCATTGGAGCCACTATCTCCAACCCTTATAAATGACATCACCATCATCATCAAAATAGCTGCCATAATTGAACTTCGCTAATCTCCCCCTGAAAAGCTTTTATGAATGAGTTTTTTTCTCTTTATATTGAAAATATGCCTTAAGTTGCTACTGAATAATCAGTCAATGGACTAAACTTTAGAAATGACTTGATATCTTGTTTCATTATTATGTTTCAACTTTATATATCAAATAATACAGTGAATAAATCAAATGCGCTTCCAAGAAAAACAAATAGCTTTGTTTCTCTCATGTTCCTTTGTTCTTGTGTCATATAACAATAATTTGGTATCATAACTTTTATCTTCAAGGGTCTATGATTTGACTAAATCCAAACACAAACCAAAAACACAAAAAACCCAAACCTAGAAACACAATAACCTTCAAAAAATGTAAACTAAAACAACATTCTCTTATGTTGCTCTACCAATTTTTTTATGGTGATAACTATCAAGCTTGGGCTATTAGAATGAAGTCCATCTTGATGTATTAGATTTTTTGGAAGCTATAAAGGAAGACTGTGACAGTTTGCCATTGCCAGTGAATGCGATAATAACTCAACTAAAAACCCACAAAAAGAAGAAGTTTAGGAAGTCTAAAGCTAAAGTGTATTTATTCTTTACTATTTCAAGCACCATATTTACAAGGATCATAAATTTGGAGTTACCAAAGGATATTTGAGATTACCTTAAAAAGGAATACCAAGACAATGAAAAAAACTATCAAAGATTACTTTAACAAGTTGATTAGAGAGTTTCAAATATTGAAAATGATCAAGGAGTTTCAAATACTAAAAATGAAGGAGACAAAAACCATCAAAGATTACTTTAACAAGTTACTAAGTATAATAAACAAGGTGAGATTGTTAGGTAAGGACTTTTTTATGAATGAAATATGCAAAAAAATTCTAATAACTTTACCTGAAAAGCATGAGTCTAAAATTTCTTCATTAGAAGAATCTATAGATTTTTCAAGTATATCTTTGGTAGAATTAATGAATGCATTGCAGCCAAAGAGCAAAGGAGGATGATAAGAAAAAAAAGAATCCATAGAGGATGCTTTTCAAGCAAAGCTAGCAAATTCAAGATAAGGCAAAGATAAGAAAAATAATGATAAAAAGAAGAGCAACAAGGTTAGCAATAATAATAAATGCGAGACATATCCACCTTGCCCACATTATAAAAAAATAATAAATCACTTGCAAGGGATGTATAGGTGGAGCCTGATGTCAAATGCTAGAAATATAGCAATATTAGGTATATGGAATGGATTTGTAAGTTTTAACAACATGAAGAGGCAAAAGCATCTAGCGAGCAACATCAAGAGAATTTTTTTTTGTTATAACATGCTTCGTTACAAATAATAGCTCTTGTGATTCTTGACTGATAAACAATGGTTACATAAACCACGTGATCAATGACCAAAAGCTCTTTAAAGAGCTTGATAAAATTATCATTTCAAAAGTAAAATTTGGAAATAACTTTATTTTAGTAAAAGGTAAAGCAAAAGTGGCTATAAAAAGTTTTACATATTTAAAGTATGTTATTAATGTTTTATATATGTCTGATATTAACCAAAATTTGCTTAGTGTTGGGCAATTGATTGAAAAATGCTTCAACATTATATTTAGAGATGAATAGTGCTTGATCAAAGACGTAAAAGGTAAAGATATATTTAAGGTAAAAATAAAGGTAAAAAGTTTTGCTCTAAATCTAATAAAGGAAGAGTAAATAACATTTTCAAGGATTGAAAGTAATACAAAATAATAGCATAAAAGGCTTGAGCATTTCTATCATTTTAGACTTCTATATATGTAGAAACATAATTTGATGAAAGGTATGCTGTTATTAGAAGATAAGCTAGTTAGTTGTGTGGCTTATCAATATGACAAGTAAGTTAGAAGACCTTTCCCTTAAATAGCATGAAGAGCAACACACAAATGTTGAAAGACTACAGATAATATCATTTTTTAATAGTAATAAATACTATATTACATTTAGTAATGATTATACCAAATCTTACTGGATTTATTTCCTCAAATTCAAATCTGAAGTTGCTAATGTATTTTAGAAATATAAAGTATGGGTGGAGAATCAAAGTGGTTGCAAGTTGTGAACAATAAGGTCAGATAATGGGAAGGAATATACAAATGACCCTTTTGACAAGTTTTTTAAAAAATCGATATTAAGCACTAACTCACAACACCTTATACTCCATATTAGAATAGTGTAAGTGAGAAAAAATTTAAATATTATAGAAATGACAAGGTGTATGGTGCATGAGAAGGAGTTATTAAAAAAGCTATAGGCGGAGGTTGTAAATACTGTGATTTTCTTGCTAAATAGGCTATTAACTAGAGTTTTGCTTAAAAAAGATTCTATTTGAAGCCTAGTTTGATTACAAATCAATTTTATAAAATTTAAAATTTTTTGGTTGCCTCTATTTTTTTTAAATGCTAGAGGTAAAAAGAGATAAACTTGACAAGAAGGCAAAATCAAGAGTTTTCATTGGATATAACAGCTTTTCCAAAGCTTATAAAATTTTCCAACCATGAAATGGAAAAATTCTTATAAGCATAGATGTAAACTTCATAGAAGATAGATAATGAAACTGGAAAGAGTCACTAAAGAAGTAGTTATCAAAGATTCTTTAACACTTTGATGATAACATAGATAATGTCTTAATTAAAGGTATAAGGTCTTTATTTGAAATTTATGAAAGAAGTAATGTTGCTATCTTTAAGTTTGTAAAGTTTAAAAAATCAAAGAAGGATGACAAATGGATTGAAGTAATAAAATAAAAGCTCAAGATGATTGAAAAAAATAACATTTAGGAGTTGGTGGATAAACCTCGACATAGAAATATCATTAAAGTCAAATAGGTTTATAGAACTAAACTTAATACAGATGATTTTATAAATAAATACAAAGCTACAGTTGTCGTGAAAGGGTATAATCGAGTTTTTGGAGTGGAATTTTTAGAAACTTTTGCTCTAATGACATGCTTTAATACAATCAAGATGTTACTTGCTTTTGCTACCTAAGAAGGATGGAAAACCTATTAGTTAGATGTAAAATTTGCTTTTTTAAATGGTTATCTTTAAGAAGATGTAAAGCAACCTAAAGGATTCCAAGTCAAGGGATAAAAGGAAAGAGTTTACTTGTTAAAAAAGACCTTATCTGATTTTAAACAAGCTCCTAGGGCCTAGTACAATAGGATTGATGAATATCTTCAAAGTCTTGGATTTGTTAAAAGTCCAAGTGATACATTATATGTGAAGGAAATAGATGATAACTTATTTATAGTTTTTGTTTATGTTGATGATCTTCTTGTAACAGGAAGCAATGAGATACTAGTAAAAAAGTTTAAAGCTAAAATGCTTCAAGCATTTAAGATGACAGACCTTAGTTTAATGCCTTACTTTCTAAGTATGGACATAAAATAAGATCATGATGGATTCTTCATAAGCTAGAAGAAACATCCAAAGGAAATACTCACAAAATATCACATAAAAGATTATAAAAGCATTAACATACGAATAAATCAATAGGAGAAATTCAATAAAAAGGATAAAGTAAAAAAAGTTGATGAAAGCTAATACAAGGATCTAATTGGTTGCTTGATGTATATCATAGCCATTAAACTAGACATAATGTTTGCAGTAAGCTTACTCTCAAAATTCATACATTATGCTAATGAAGTGCATTTTCAAGCTACCAAACAAATTGTAAGATATATCAAGAGCATAACAATTTATGGTATTAAATATTCTTACATATAATTTTTTAAGCTTTATAGCTATTCTAATAGCAATTGAGCAAGTTCTGTTAAAGATATAAGAAGCATAACAAGATTTTTTTTCCAATTTTAGATCATGAATTTTTCATGAACCTTAAAGAAACAAGATATGATAGCTCAAAGTACAATAAAGGTAAAGTACATAGCAACAAATGCTACTATAAACCAAATAATTTGGATAAGAAAAATACTTACAAATTTATACATGTAACAAAATGAGCTAACAAAGATTTGTATAGATAATCAAGCTATAATTGCAATTTCAAATGATCCTATTTTTCATAAGAGAACAAAGCATTTCAAGATCAAACTATATTACTTGAGAGAAGAATAGAAAGCTAGTGAAATTAAATTGCTTTATTGTAAAACTGAGGATCAAATTGCAAATATGTTAACTAAGGCTCTTCCAAAAGCTAGTTTTGAAGTTTTGAGAAACAAATTAGGTCTTTGCAATTATTAAGGCAAGCAGGGATGTTACAACTATGCCTTAGGTTACTGTTAAATAATCAGTCAATAGACCAAATCTTTAGAAAATTTGTTTTATAGCTTAATTTTAAGAATCCATTAAAACATGACTTAATATCAGCCAATTATCTTGTTTTATTACTTTAGCTTTATATATGGAGCAATGTAGTGAATAAATTAATTATGCTTCCAAGAAAAACAAATAGCTTTTTTTTCTCATGTTTCTTTGTTCTTGTGTCATATAACAACACCTTCCAATATTTTTCATTTTTTTCTACTTTAAAGCTAAAAAAATCCATTAAAAAATAAATAAACATATCGTTAACAATTTAACTTTCATTTAAGGTTGCTAACAACGAGATAACCTACATATCTTATAAGTGGATGATACTGAACATGATTAGAGCTTAAAGGGAGAGATTAAATATGATTAAAGGAAAAAATTATGAATAAATAAGAGATTGAATTATTATATTAAACTTAATTAAATCTAATGTTTTATTTATATAAAGCTAGTAAGAAACACTAAGACTTTAACACCTTTGACTTTGGATGTCAGACAAACAAACTCATAATATAAACTAAAATTAATTATTAATATTACTTTCTAACAAGAAACACTAAGACTTTAACACCTTTGACTTTGGATGTCAGACAAACAAACTCATAATATAAACTAAAATTAATTATTAATATTACTCTCTAACAAGAATTAATAATTGCAACCAAGCAAATTTCATCTTTAGTAAAGAATAAAATCACTAAAAGATTCCACACAAATACAAAATTAATGAAGTAAATAAAAAGTTACAAACATAGGAATTAAAGTGCAACTATTAGCTAATAAACCTCTTATAACATTTTTAAACAATAATCATAAAAGATAAATATAAATAATTCAAGTGTGTCTCTTTTCCATTATTTTGTGTACACTTCTCAAGATCATTTAATTCTTAGAAAAAAGAAAGTATATAATTATAAAGGTAAGTAAAGGGAAATAATGGTGGAGAAAAATCTAAAGTTTGCAATAGAGTTAGTTAGCAAGGAAATAAACAATTGAAGGCTAGCTTTATGAAGGGTATTGGAAAAGGCATAGCATATTATGGCATCCATAACACTTAATAAAAACATAGATGTACGAAAAGTCTCTCGGTGTTCTTAAGGGTTAGATATTCCATCTTATGGTTCAATATGGGAAGGTTTAAAGTGAATTGAAAAAGGGATAACCATGATGTTGGAGGTGAATGGATGAATTTCCATGTGAGAGGTTAATGGTAGTTAAGGATGGTGTTGGTAGTTTAGGAGATGTAAATGGAGGGATATGAGGGATCATATTATTTATGATAAGAGTTTGATAAAATTTGACACTAAAAATAGGTTCCAATGACTTAAGCATTAATGAAGGAATTATTAATAACTAGCAAAATGCTAGCAGTAGTAATGATAGTAGATAAGGTTTGTGGAAATTAAATAGTGACAGAGTGGTTAAAAGAAGCCAGAAGGGCAATAATTTGAGAATGGGAAGTTTTTAACAAGGAAGGTAATGGAGGGAGTACTATGATGAGGTTTAGGTAGTTGTTTGGGAGGATAAGTGATGGTGGAATTAGTAAAGGTAAGAAAATTGTTACAGAGCTTACTTTAGAGCTTTGGTCTCAACTTAGACATGGTGAACATGTTCTTCCAAAATGTCATATTATATCTTCATCATTTTGTGTCGATATTGCTCCACCTCTAAGGTAGATTGGGAGGTCACCAATGGCTCATGATGGTGAAAAGTGGAAGGGTAAGCATTGAAAGAGCTGAAGCAAAGTCCACATGCGAGCCATGGTGCAATAAGCCATAAACGATGCTCATGATTCTTCCCATTTTTTCTATTTAGCCTTCAAGGAATGGCTGATTAGCCTGTTAGCTTGCTCAAGTAACAAATGTCAAATGCATATGGTGGAAGGGGTATTCATTAATGCACTCTGATATTTAAATCAATAGGTATTTAAACTAAATAATAATAGTGGAAAATTACTTGATGGAAAAAGGCATGTAACTTGGCTTTTTATAAGCCATTGTAGAGTTTAAAGATGACATTTAGTGTGATTCAAAAGACCAATATAAAGTGTGCACATGGACTTAGTATTTTGAAATAATCTTGTTATTGAGCTTATTATTTAAAGGTTTGAATTGCCATTTTTTTATGTGATCTCAGCATGATAATTGTACACAAATGGGTACTATGCAATGGAAAAGGATGATTTTAAGGCCAATTTGGCCTGTATCAGGCCATGAGAAGCACTAAGGTCTTGTACTAATCTAGTTGATCTTATTGAATTAGGTTGTTCAATCATTTTAAATAATATCAATTATAAAATATTAAAAATATATAATTATCAAATACTGCATAATAATTATGATATAAACCATTTTTAAAATAAAATTAATTTTGTATGAACTGAAATATGTATTACTATTATATTATATACATATCTAATAATGTAAACTTATACTATAAAATTACTTATATGATTGTTTTTTAAACATTTGATGGTATTATATTTTATCATTTCATTATTCTATTTTGTAATATCATGTTTATTTATTCTATTATATTTTATCCTATCATCTCCTTCATACCCTCCCTTGTATTAGCTCATCCTAAAAAAATTGCCTATTTGAAACCTACAATTGCGAATATACTGGTACGCATGGATAATATCATCACTCTCTAACAAAAATTTCAACTGCAAAGTCAGCTGTTTCATTCAATGACTCCCAATCCAAAATGGGAAACACCCGCAAGGACGAGGACAAGTTGCCTATGGCGCAGGTTTCTACCGATCACGATGTGATTGACAGTATTGAAGTATTGAAGTGATTGCAAACATTATCATTAAAGTGTCAAACAAAGTCTGAAGCTTGATTATTCATTGATTATTGAATAATTGTGTATAAATTAATTTTATATTTGATATGAATGTTAATAATGATTGATTTTTTTTTAAAGATAATTGATATAATAACTTTTATTAAAAAAACTCATGATTAAATAATAAATTATTTTTATAGATTATTTTTTAAAATCAATATTAAAAATCTTTAATTCTAATCCTCTCTCTAAAAAACCAATTATTATTTAATTCTAATCCTCTCTCAAATTCATCAATAATCAGTTGCTTAATAATCAATTATTTCATCTCTATATCAAATAAACTCTAAATATTTTTGCATATTTTCATACAAAATATTAATATATAATAGAAGATAAAAATATATATTTTAAAAAGTTTATGAAAGAATTTTAACACTTGACTCTTGTAAAATAAGGTTTTGTATCACATAACCTTATTAAATGATATTTAGTTTATAGAATTACATATTCCTAAGGATCTTAATACTCTTAATATTTTTAGGAATGTGATTCTCTAGAATTTGATTATTAGAAATGTGATATTATTATGTTCAATTAGAAATATTCCTAATAATATTATAATAATATATTTTTAAAAATTTATCAATTATAAATAGTGTCTCCATAAAAAAATTGAATAGTCAACATGATGAATAATAAACACAACAATTAATAAAAATGGACGATGAATGGTAATAATAATAGTCAATATTTTTATTTTTAACATAGTTCAATTTATTTAATATTTACATTAATTATAATTATAATGAAAGCCATCGTATTACAATAACATTTTATCTTTACGTAATAATAGAAGCTATCATAATGTTGGAAAGGAAGAAGGTCAATTTCCTGGCTTATAACTATAATGGAAGCCATCTATATTTTTATTTTTAATATATTCATATTTGTTCAATATTTACATTAATTATGATTATGAAAGTCGTCACATTATAATGACTTTTTATCTTTACATTACAGTAGAAGACATCACATTATTGAAAAGGTATAAGGTAAAATTTGTTTTAAATAAAATTTAGAAAATAAAATTAAAATTTTAGTAAAAATTAAAGAAAAAAGATACCCCTTTGCCATAATAATATAAAAATATAATTTATGTGAATAACAAAGAATGTTCAACTAGATTCTGTGTAAACAACTAAATTTAAAAATTTAACAAAACTAAACTGCTTCGGTTTTCAAAAAGGTAGAAAGCAAATTTACTTCAAAAATTTTCTCTTTTAACACGAAAATAGGTCGTAGGAGATTTTTATATTTATTTTCTGTTTGTGACAAAGAGTCATGGACTGTACAAAGTTGGAAAAAGGAAATCGTGAAATTGAATTTTTTTTCTTAAAAAATTATAAAATTCAATGTATAAATAAATTGATTTTATTGATGACTATAAATTATTAAATTAAGTTTTTTTACTAGAAAATATAAAATTAAATGTAAGCATTCCTTAAATATTTCATACTTAAATGGATTTATAGAGCGGAAACAAATGATAATTACCAAATTACAAGACAGTCCCCAAGTTGACTTGAAAGCTTGCCGATTGCAGAGCCGAAGGACAGAAGTATCACAGTTAACTGCGACTTTCCAAAAGGGAAAAGCTGCTCCTCTCCTCCTCTGCGATCCACTCATCCGTGGGGATAGATACGATGCCATCTCGTAGAAGAACCTTGTTGAAGGTCATCATTCTCGGCGATAGCGGGTCGGTGTCTCTCTATTTCTATTTAATCATGATTCATGCTTCTGTGCGAGCTCTGATCTTCGATTCGATTTTTTGAAACAATTTACTGTTTTAAAGAGTAGCATCCAATTTTGAGAGTTATTTTCATAATACTTTTTTATTTTTGAATTCGTTTAATTAAATTGAGTTCTTCGATGAATTGGTCTGCTTCTACTGATTTCACGTGGGATGAATTTGGTATTTTGCAGGGTGGGCAAGACATCTTTGATGAATCAGTATCCTTTGGTTCCGTATGTGTATAGTGTGATAACTAACTCCGGAGCATTGTTCTATTTCCTTAACATATGTATTACAGATATGTGAATAAGAAGTTTAGCAATCAGTACAAGGCAACCATTGGAGCAGATTTTTTAACCAAAGAAGTGCACTTTGAAGATAGGCTTTTCACCTTGCAGGTTTCTCAATATTATTGGTTATTGTGCCTGTCTTCATTTTGTAATGCATGGGTGTGTCACTGTGAATGCACGCTTGAGGCTTGATCCTTTTTTCCTGGATTATTGTCGTTCTGTCTTGATTACAAGTTTAAGTTACTTGGGTTCTTGGACCTTGTAATTATCAATCAACATGTCAGATCTCATGCTTGTAATTGTCTTTGTTTTGCAGATTTGGGATACAGCTGGCCAGGAAAGATTCCAAAGCCTCGGAGTTGCTTTCTATCGGGGTGCTGATTGTTGTGTTCTCGTATATGATGTTAATTCAATGAAATCATTTGAAAATCTTAACAATTGGAGGGAGGAATTTCTAATTCAGGTATAGCTATTAATTCCTGTATGTAGACAAATGTATCAATTTTGATTAGTCATCACATATGATGTTGTAATGACACTGATTTCACTTTTACAGGCAAGCCCTTCTGATCCAGAGAATTTTCCATTTGTTGTCATAGGAAACAAAATAGATGTGGATGGTATGAATAGTAGAGTGGTATGTCCTTGCGGAGATTGTTCTATGCCTCTATTCAATTCTAGTATATCTTACTTTCTTTCTGATTCGCGCACACACATGATATGTTCGTAAACATACAACACTAGCACAACACGTACCAAAGAAATGAACACAAAAAAGAACTTATTGTGGGCAGGTTTCGGAGAAGAAGGTTAAAGCTTGGTGTGCATCCAAAGGAAATATCCCGTATTTTGAGACATCGGCAAAGGAAGGCATTAATGTTGAAGAAGCATTTCAGTGCATAGCAAAAAATGCCATGAACAGTGGGGAAGAGGAAGAAATGTAAGTTGCTAATCATCTAAATCTCTTCTTTCATGTGCGTGAAGATGCAATGAATCACATAAACAGGTATAGATGCTTTCCAATGTAAGATGCTGTTCGTGTTCTAGTTCACAGCACACCATATTGTCCCTTGGCAGTTGGGATTGTAAGGTCTACGTGATGATTGTATGATAAAACCAATATAAAAGCTGAACTAGGGATATGCTAGCTGCTAGTGGGTAATAGTTGCTACATCTGTTTGTTTCTTATTTAATTGTTGGGCAAATTGTGAATTTTGGGTGCCATTGAGCAGATTGCAAGAAACGTACATAATGGATTGGGATGTAATAATGAAGTATCAAGAGTCCTTCCCACAGTTTCTAAATATTCTTGAATGGTCCCGTTTTCAACGAAATGATTAAGTCATTGTCTATACCGACTACATTTACTTTGAACATTAATGCTGATGTGTTTTAGAATATCTCGAGCCACTGCACATCGGTGTATGTTTCATAATTTTCTTGTTGGACATATATACGGTATAATTTGATAGTTAACCTTTGATTATAAATTTCTATATTAATTGAGATATTCCAATGTGACACTAACATAGCTTTTTCGATTTTGTTACCTATTGAAGATACCTGCCTGACACAATTGATGTTGCAAACTCCAGTCAGCAGAGGTCATCGGCTTGTGAGTGCTAGCCAAACATATTGCCTTTTGAATACTTGACGATTTGGTCCTCTTTAGGCATTTCTCTCTGGGATGCCTCATTGTTGTATATAATAGTGTTTTGCTTGCTTAAGAAACAAGTTGGTCCAGTGCTGTCTGCGGGGTGCTTGTATGGTTAATGTGCACATTGATCAGTCTATTTTTGCTCTCAATCAATGTATAGGATTCCAACATGTTATGGAACTGCAAGATCACTGTAGA
The DNA here is from genome assembly GCA_020226215.1 of Sindora glabra. Lineage (NCBI taxonomy): Eukaryota > Viridiplantae > Streptophyta > Magnoliopsida > Fabales > Fabaceae > Sindora > Sindora glabra. Next base: position 1,576,459 of record CM035225.1, read on the forward strand.
GGAGTTTTATTTTTAATTTCTCTTATCATACATGGACTCAATAGTTTGTGGGTTCATTTTTCATTATTCTCGGTATGAAATATAATTAGAATTTTCTTATTCTCCGTTTAGTCTCCATTTAGTGCAGTTGAAACCTATTTAGTAATTATGCGAGTTACTGTCATCCCTGAGCTGCAGAGCTTCAGGTAAGATCAGGTCCCTCGATAACTACTAGCCAAGGAAGGAGAAAAGGCTATCTCCGAGGCGTCTTGTATTTGCATTCACTTTTATACGAAGACAGCTATAGATTTCTATCTCTCGGACTAACAATTGCTTTTCTAAGATTTAACTTCACTACAAATTTACTTTCGTACGGGCAAAAGTAACTCTACTAATTGAAACAAGCACTACATTTTATATTTCAAGAAGCTATTTTATAGAACATGTGGAAAGAAAGAATGAGCCCGTAACTTTCAGAGTTCTAAATTAATGTGCACTCCATCAATAATATATTTGACAAAAAAGAAAGAGAAAGGAATAGCAAGATATTTCTAAATTGAGGATAATTGTTCATGGCAAAACCTTCAAATCAAATTCATCACATACAACTCTGCATTTGCAAAGATATAAAGTAAAAACTATCATTCTAAAACGAGCTGCAAAATCACCTCAATCCCAAATCTAATATATAGCTGTATGAACTCGAGTGATGCTTGGTGTTGAGGGTATTCCTTACAAATGCCGATACAGCAGTAGATGCTACTATTAATTCAATCTTATCTAATGACAAGTATACTCATGTAAACAAAAGACGCGCACAGGCACCATCTAGGAAATTAACCAGCCATTGACTTCCATTTAGCAAGTTAGCTCATCAAAAAGGTGTCTAATCAAAAGCCTAGAAACTAGTTTTGGCTAGGTTGAGAGCTAATATTCTCTTCATTTGAATGTACTATAGGCCTACTTCAAAGCACCGCTACTATAATCTGAATAAGCCAATTTTGTTGAATAACAGAAGTTGACAGGATAAAGAAACAGGAAGAAGGGAAAACGAATGAAAGAAACTAACGCATCAGCTATCCAATCTAGCAAGTTCTCATCTCGAACATCACAAAACTAGACTAGTATCTCCTTTCATAAGGCGGTCATCCAAATTTCAAAATACTCCTTCACAAGAATTAACTTACGAATAGCATTGGGGTTACAGGGCGTGGCACAAGCACAATTCCCATGACTATCTACTGGCTCACATTTAACGCCTCAAAATATTCATAAATCCAATAGCTCTACAAAATCAAATGTATCCATAAATTCCCATTACCAACTCCAGCTATTACTTGTAATGCAGTGAAAATTGGAGTTCAACTGATCTTACAATGCATGATTCTGGTGTCCGTATTGCAGTAGTTGCCAATTTGTTGTTAGTCCTAACCAAGGCTTCACCTTTCAAAAATTGGCTGAAAAAAGAGAAAAAAAAAAACGACAGAGTTAATAATGGAAGAACCTAGTTCATAATGATAACAGTAACCCGTGAACCAATTAAGCATTTCAAGTGGCAATCAAACAATCTTTGTGCAGCAAGCATTTATGGTTTTGGTTCCATTACAGTCAAGAAATCACTGAGACCTTGTGTTGGAAAACTTGGGAATTTAGCACAACTTCGGCCAAATAAACAAATAAATGGCAAGGTGTAAATGCCTACTCACATTGTTGAAGTGGTCGTAGACGATCCGTATGTAAGAATACATAAATTTTCTCAATATTTATATTATTTGCATTTATTTTGTCCCATCAGAAGAATTCCTGTCCTGACTCGATGGCCGGGCCAAATTCCCTGTAGCAGTTGGGGGTGATAATGAGTTTGAAAGAGCTGTCACTGCAGAACCCATGGGTCTAGAAATTGATGGCCTTTGGGAATTCATGCTGAATGGAGGTCTTGGGACTGAATTTGCAAAGTTGACAGGAATCCGGTTGGTTTGTAAAGATGGTGGTACACCTCTAGATGAGGAAGCTGGCAAGCCAAGTCGTGATGCAATTATCAGTGCTCGTTCATGGTAAAGCTTCTGCCGTGACCGGTCCAAATGCTCCCGTACCCTCATGACTGCATTCTCCATCTCATTGAAAAAAGCTAGCTTTGTCTCCAACTTATGCAACTGCAAACCGAGAGTTTTACCAAAAAAGTCTAAGGTAAAAAATGTACCAATATAATGCCATTACAAATTTCCTGTGGCCATGCGCCTACCTGCTTTTCTATCAACAAAGTAGCAAGTTGTCGTATATGGTCTTCTTCCTGTTTCGCTAGAAATTTTGCTTTTACTGCTGCTGCAGCAAGTGTGGAAACTGCAGCACGTTTCACTTTCTCAAATTTGTTATCATGTTTTGTCTTCATGCAATCATCCTTCCCCTTGGCATCATTTTCACTGTGATCTTCACCTGACACAAGAATATTTTATTCAGTTTTTGCAGATGTGTATGATAACCACGCAATACTAAGAGACCTTTCATTGTTCCATTGCATTACTTTTTAAACCCCTCGATAGTCACATCCTTTTTCTTAAATTTTTGGGCTAAACAATAATCATATTCTTTCTTTCTGTGTGTAGGTGTGCATGTGAATCTGTGTATGTAAATATCAAGGGAGGGAAAGAGTGAGAGAGAGACCTGTGTTTGCTACATTTTCAGCACCAGAATTTGATGCAAGCAGATGTAAAAGTTCATTCTTATCTGAGGGCATAGAAGAAGACATCGTATCAACACCCTTTTCTGCCACTCTATTTGGAGATGACTCTGAAGAAACAAAAGGCTGAGATCCATTCTTCTCCATCAAGGAACTAGAAACCATGTCAACATCCATTACCAAATCTTTTGTTTCCAGAGATTCACCAATTGGACTTGCAGATAGTGGCTTCTGAGGGTTGCTTTTAACTGAAGTAATTGAGTCAGACACTGTCTCAGCTTCTTTTGGTGCCCCGGATGGCTTGAGGTGCTCTCTCACTGAATTAGAAGAAATCAACTGCTGAGGCTCATTTTTCTCTGGGGGAATGTGTCCCCCCTTTGATTTCTCTGCAGGACAAGACTCTTTAACCGACATTTTTTCTTTTAACCCTTCAAACCCAGGTGGGACATCAGCCATGGACGTTGGAACATGTGAATCCTCAACGGTGCTTGGTGATTGATAATTGGGTAGCTCTGAATTGTTGGAAATCAGATTACTGCAATTTTTTAGCCCACCTCTTTCATGATTAGCCAAAGCCATTGGTTTTTCTGAGGCACTGCCATTTGCAGAGGTCATCTGTCTGTTTTCTTCTGAAGCATTGTTTTCGGAATTCTTGTTATTTTGATCATTTGACAAATCTTTGTCAGCTAACATGGATCCATCCTGTTTTCCAGTTTTGCCATCCTGGTCCCCACCCTTTCTACAATCCCTATATATCCATTCAGACACATCATGAAGTTCTCATCAACACAACATGACTAGTCATGATGATTTGACCAAAAATTTAAGTGTCTCAGTATCACATACCTCTCAGAACTAGTTGCTTCATGCTTATCATCTGGCGGGTCTTCCAGAAGAAAGCAATGTCTTGCAGCAAGCTCAATGCTGGGAGAACTTCCGAATATGGATTTTAAGGAGCTATGAGTTGACGCAACAGCCATATCAGAACCCACAAAGTGTGCCAGGAAAACTGCCTGTAGAAAAAGCAGAATTTCAGATGTTTCCATGGGAAAAACACAAGCAATTTTGCAAAGCATATACATTTCATAACACAAGGAAATTAAGAAGCAAAACAAACTATAAATTGTGAAGTTACAAATTAACAGCCCACTAATGCAAGCACATGCAGAGGAGACCAGATCCTAAATGCACTTTAAAGTAAAGTGGGCATCACCGCCCTTAATGAAAAAAATCAAGAAAGTGGGTAGTTAAAATTTGAAAATTACAAATTTTAATTTATTATTATTTATCAAATTATGAGCCCTTGATTTTGTCACCAAGGGTTGTAATGTTGCATTTCATTATTTAAAGTGCAATCTTGCATTTTAGAGGAGCCCAATTCATCCAGAAGCACTAAAATTAATGTGTCGTTCAGCTTACCAGCGCCATGACAGGGTTACCCACTTCAGCAAATGAAGATGGACCTTCAGTTCCAGAAGAATAACCAACAGCTTCAAATGCTTCTTTAAGAGCCTTAAGAGCACAGCCATCACTAGCTTCCTGATGGAGTTTCATATCAGTGGTGTCTTCTGGTTTGGAAGTTCCCTCAGTTCCCTTACTAACTTTTTCTTGACCAACATCTCCGGGCTTTGGAGTCTCCTCATTAATTCCTACTTTATCAGCACCTTCAGCCTTAGAAGTTTCATCATTGGAGGTCAGTACCTCAGCTTCACCACCATCACTAGTCTTAGTTTCATTCATTTCAAAAGCATCTTTCAGTACTGATGAATCATTGTTTGTTCCAGTGGGATCTGCAGTTTCTTTGCAATTGGCATCAATATCATCACCACGATCAAGAAAGGTATCCTCAATCGGCATTTGAACAAAGTGCAATATACACTGGGCTTTTGTTTTTGTAGCAACATGCTCTGCAATTTCATTCCAATTTTCTTTATAAAGTTCTAGTGCTTCAAGAAGCAGAAGGGTCTCCTGATCAGTCCACTTTCCACCACTGACCCCTGGAACTTCTCCTGGCTCCATGAGAATAAAATCTGATGAAGACATACCAGAGCCGAATTTTCCATTGTTAAAGCAATCGGTACAAAGATCAAAGTCTGCCTGTCAGACACACCATAAAATTGATAAAATATAGAACATGTTATGGAGGAACAAAGCCAATATCACCAATCAAACTATTTTAAAACCAAAATATAAAATCATTCACATAAATTTTCAAATCAACAAACTTGTTTTCAACTAAAACACATATAAAGCCACTGCAGTGACTGCACTGCTAGCAAAATATATCCCAAAAGCAGGACGTTTGAGGCCAACAAGAATTTATTTTTGATATATCCTATTGTCAAATAATATTCATAAAGGTCAGTGGATTCTGAGCTATTGGATATGATCAAGTATTCAAAAATTACTTCTTCTCAAACTTTACCATCAAGAAGTAGATTGTTGAAGAAATTCATGAAAATCAAATCTGGACTGTATGGATACCTACACAGGATATTTACTTGAAGAAAGCATCATATATATGTTACTGAGTACATTTCTAGGGGCAAAATTCAGTAACTATATTATCTCTCACTGATGCCTGGAACTTCAACCACACAAACAAATGTTTATAATCCTTTGACTCTTGAATGAATTTTCAGGCTTCAAACAACAACAAATTGAGTTGCAAACAAGGAACAGGAACTTAAAATCAAAATCGACAAAGATTGAGAAGAATATGACATCTTCAACATATAATTAATTTAATGATGTATTCAATCATTGGTAACAACCTGCTTCTGACAATGGTAGCGTTTGCGAGAACAATCGGCAGAACAAGAGTTGCAATGGTACTCAACTGATGGCCCCTCTTGTTTTGCCAACTCTTCAGCAATTGTAGATTCTGGAAACAACCCGGATGGCATGGCTGGAGTCATTACTTTAGTCTTTGGAACAACAGGCGGACATAATTGCAGAGTTTCAAAGTGATACAGTTTTTCATCCAAGGAATTCTTTTCTGCTGCCCCTTTGTTGTCAACACTGGCCACAGCAGAATCCATTGATGGGAATGGGTGAAAATTAACTAAACCCCAATGGCCCAGAAACTCCATTACCTCTTGCCTAGCATCCAAGTCTCCAACATTAAGCTCTGACAAATCTTTTAATTCAATTTGTGCATTTGGATTTGCATGGAACTTTTTAATAATCCAATTCCTTATCTCCATGTATATATCAGGAGTCCGATTTTCCATTTTCTTGTTAAAGAATGAAGACAATGTATGCTTCTCAATTGGATGGATATCCGTCCATGAAAACCAACCTGAAAGTCAATTCCAGAAATAAAAAAAATTTAAGATGGAAGACGTTGGTATTAAGATCAAAAACTTAAATCTGATTTATTTGCCAGGTGGGAGAGCAGGTGCTTTAAACTGCAGCTAGATTTAATTGCGGAATTTGCAGCAGGCCTCAGAAATATAGCCTGTAGTTGTATTACCATCGCCGAGTCAATTGAACAGCCTAATGAATCCAATGACCAACTCCTCAGACTTTAGAAGGACCACACGAAATCTCCAAAATCAATGCCCCTTAATCTTAATACAACTATAAATTAAAAGATGGAAGCGGTTAACATATTTAGGGACTTGTATCATAAATTGTGGATTCTAGCTGCGGAAAGATGCGAAAGAAACGTCTCATTTGGCAAACTGCAAATGAAAAAAATGTGACTTGACAGTGACACTATCATACACCAATTCGATAAAGTTCAATTGAATCACTAGTTTGCTGAACACCAATAGAACAATAGAACACAAGTATTTGTGAAATCAAATTCATCCTGTATTATCCACACTTAGTCATAGCAGCAAAAGCCCAATAATTCTCGAGGCTAAGCACGAACAAATTAGGGTTCTACAAGAGATACAGACACTCACCGCAATGACTCGGAACCACGTGGGCACTGCTATCACGAGATCTGATAGATTCGAATTCAGCTTCAATCCCAGCTTCCAGAGCCTCCCACTCACTCACTTTGTTGAATTCCTCAGCCGGCACCACCGACTCTCTAACCAAGGCTCCAGTCGCTGCCACATGTCCAGACTGTTTCACAGCAACGGCGGAAGAAGCCAAGCCGCCAACAGCTGCGGAATCCAACGCGGAGGCCGCAAGGTTGTTGGGAACTTGACGAGCCCGGGTCAAGGGGCCATTGTGTATCGGCGGGTGAGCTGGCAAAGCCTTCTCCCGAGTAATGCGTTTTGAAGGTGCAGACGAAGAATTCGAGGAGTTGAGGGTGTTAGCCTTCCTCTTTTGTCCCCCGGGGCGGCGGCGTGATGAAAGTGGCTCCGATGCCGGCGAATCAGTGTTGGACAACGGCTGAGCTGTAACCTCACGGCGTTTCTCCTCCATCGTCTTCGAGATGCTCTCTAGGAAAAAAATTTCAGTGCAACTAAGCTTCGTCTTCTAAGATAGACATATCGAGAATTGTTAGTTCCAGATATCTTTATTGCTTCCACTCTCTTTGGTTTAGCTCGTGGTTGAGACTCGACGTCCTGAAAATTGCCATCTCTACCCTGGCAATAGTGAACTGTACTTCGTGTGCCTCGGTCCATGGTACTAGCTGCGCCCTTCCTTCTTATTGATGAGATTGCGATCCGCGGAGGTTGGTGGAACTTTAGGTAAAAGATAAAATAAAATAAAATAACAGAAAATTGATATATGTTTTTTTCTTTCTTTTTGATTTGTTGAGAAAGAGAAAGAGAAACGATAAGGTGAGCCTTACCCCAAAAGCAAAAAATTGTTCTCTAATCCCTGCAGTTTATCATTTTTTTAAATGACTTGCTATATTTTAAAAGTTTTAAATTAAATATTTATATTTTTATTTAATTTTTGATTGAATTCTTGCTATTAATCTGTCGTTAATTTTAAATGACAAAACAAATAATTTATTAATTAAACTTAAAGTGTATCAACTTGCGTTTGAAATTGTCACGAAAATTCAATAAATGCCCTTGCAGTCATTATACTTTCATAATTTTTTTAAATAGATCTTTATACCTTATAAAATTTTAAATTGGCCCTTAAATGAAACGAAGAAGAAAGAAAAATTAAAAAAAGGAAAATATAATAAAAAATAGAATACAACAATTAAAATTAAGTTTTAAACTTAATATCATTAAAATTGAAATACATTTAACACACATTAAGTAATTAAAATTAATTTACTAAAATATTAGTGTATTTAAAATATTAACTTAATAAAATAATATTTTAGATACACTATTATTAATTTAGAATTTAATTAATCAAAATTATTACAATATTTAATAAAATTAAAGTTTAAATTTTGTTATAAAATAAGCTAAATACTTATTAACTAGTTTAAATAAAGGATATATTAAAAAATTTAAATAAGAAGAAATTATTTATTTTTTCATGCTAAATACTAAAATATTTTATGATAAGTTAAAATAAAAGAAAATCAAATATTTGTTATGATAAGTTAAAATAGTCCAATGTTTCAAGTTAATAGTAATATATTTTAAAATTTAAATTCAAAATTTATGTTTAATTAAAAAAAATTTATATAAATTATATATATTCTAACTTAGTTTTTATAAAATTTATTTTTTTACACTTAAAAAATTTAATCCCATAATTTTTTTTTCATTTTCACTTTTCTTTTTTTTCATGTATGCTTCTTTTCTTCCTCTTTTTATGATATTTTGTAATTATTTCTAACTCTTTTTTAACCTTTTGTATTAATAAATGCAAGACTATTGAGTTAAATGAGCCAACAAAGACCACCAAATACAAATTATTTATATCGACTGGCTAGTTAATGGTCGACCTATTAAGTGAAGAACAACTTGATTCAAGAATAAGACGTCTTTATATGAGAATTTTAGAAAAATGCATGAGATTATTATATAATTATTAATATGTGAAAATCAATTTGATTGAACGACCATGACTAATATATCTGAACTGAAAAATAGTTATATTTAAAAGATTCCTTTATTAAAAAATGAATGATCTACCTCTAGTTAGAATGATTGGCCTATTCCTATAAAAGATAATCAAGAATACTTTTTGAATCAATATTAACACTCTCCATACTTTACTCTTTCTTTTTATAAGATCACTACTAATTTAGGCATTGGATGGCTTTTTATGATTAATACCAAAAGATTTTGTTGCAAGTGATCTTCCTCTACTATTTAACTACCACCATAGATAACCAACTTCTACCGTGAACAATCTTCTCTGGTAAAAAAGATCACAACACATATTTTTCTCTTCACTTTTAAAATATTATTTAAATTATACTACTTATTTAATATATATTAAATGTGCTTCAATTTCAATTATATTAAATCCAAATTTTTAAAAAAGTGTGGAGACTTAGAAAACTCATAATAAAAGTATAAAGACTCAAGGTATATTTGTTGAATTTATGTCATAGTTTAAAATTTGCACATTGTAAATCAAATAAAAAAATATCTATCACATCATTAAAAAATAATGACAAACTAATGGTAAAGATCTAATTAGAAATTAAATAAAAGTATAAACACTCAATTAAAAAATTTTAAACTATAAAAAATCATTTGAAAAGGAAAAATTATGAAGACACAGAAGACAATTTTGCATAATAAGGAGAAAACTTTCACACCTCATAATTTTTTTTTGGGTATAGACACTCTATTTGATAAATTTATTATATTACACCATCTATCACAAAAAAATATTGATTTTACAATCTTTTATTCTTTATTTATGGGTATCACCAAAATCAATTATTTTAAAGATTTTCTTTTGTTTATCTATTTAAGTTTTTTAAACAAAATCAAATTAGTTATTAATCTGATTCTCCAATCCAATCAAGTTTTTGTTTATATTGGTTATATTCTTCCTTCGAAGTCGGAAAATAAAATTCTAATGAACAGACTAATTGGATTCCATTAGTATCAATCTTAGTAATGATATAGTCAAAATCCATTACTTGATTATGAATTTACTTGACACAAAACTTTCTCACTTACAATTTCACCAAAAAAATTTTGGTCTATTATTCCATAACAATTATACGTTAATCAATTTGTTTAACAAAATAATTAAAAGACGAGGCATTAGAGATATAAATCCAAAATGTTACAATTAAAGATATGGTCAAAATCCAACACTTGAATATGAATTTACTTGACACAAAACTTTCTCACTTACATTTTCACTAAATTTTTTTTGTCTATTACCCTATAACAATTACATTAATTGATTTCTTTAACAAAATAATTAAAAGACGAGGGATTAGAGATGTCAATCTAAAATGTTACAATTAAAAATGATTATGTGTTGAATCAATTTCAAATTTCCAAATAGATGGGTTTGAAAAGACAATGAGCAGTCGAGAGTAATAGATCCAACCCTTCTTTCACCGAAGTTGTTGACAACTTTAACTATGGCCTTCTATCGGTCGGTGATGTCATGTTTTAGGGTCCAATTGTAACCGACTGATGATTAGCGAGGGAATAATTCAGCCACCTGCAACTCCTTATACTATTTTTGTTTCATTAGTATTACCAATATTAACGTTATTTTTGGTTATTTCTCTAATATTTCTCTCATGATCATTTAAACATTTAACTTTTCTTCTTCTTTCATAATTTTTTTTTACTAAGCACATGTTTTTTAGTTCTTCATAAATTAATTTGTATCGATTTACTCATTAAAAAAATTATATCAATTTAATAGAGATGTAAACCCAAATTAACACAGTCCCTCCGTTTTCGAAGTTAGAATTTTGACTAAGAATTTATGTGGCACCAACGAATGCTGATGTAGAATGCCAACAAACCCCCTATCTCTTCTCATTAGCCAGCGCTCCAACTCTTGCTTTCTTCTGTCGAAATCTTGCATCTTCCTCGAATCATTAGTCAAATCCTTACTTCTCATTTTCTCTCTCTACCTAAAAAGATAGAATGGCATTCACGCCATCTACTCCCCTTATTTTTCTTCTGTCGCAGAATGATTCGTCCTTGCACCTAAGCTCGAGGTCGAAGGAACAACGCATCAAATGATTCCCTTGAAATATATGTTGTAACGGTTGGGAGGTCAACAACACATCAAATGGCTCCGTTGAAATAAATAAATGTGGTAACGGTCACTCAACCGTACATTGACCACTATACATCGAAGTACTACTACGTCATGCAATTAAGATTTCAAAGCTCTCTTATAGGTACAAAATTACGTGAATTGACTTAAACTGCTCGAACTGTTTTAATTTCGACCGGCATAAGTTGGATTAAAACTACAAATAGATTATTATAAAAAAATAATGATGTTAATTGATGTCGATTGGTTATAATTTTACATTTTGCAATATGTATTAAACCAAAATAGATTAAAATACATTATATATATTGTATCAAATATTATGTATTCTCTAATCTTTTAATATGTATAAATATATTTAATATTATGGTTAATATTATAATGATCTTTAATGTAAAAGAATAAGAATTTGCATAAGAATATTCAATATTATGTATTTTGAATGAGTTGTAATAATAGTAATTGCATAAATACAATTGAATTAAGTAGGATATAGAATGAAAATATATAATGCATCCTGTATACAAATATAAAAAAAAATTAAATTAAAAAAGTAATATCACAATTGAAATAAATTTTTACAATCCATTTAAAATTGAATAATTTAATTTAATACAGTTTAACAATATGAAACAATCAACTTTAACTCTTTTCAATTGCAATTAAATTAGAAACAAATAGTGAAAATTTAAATCGATTCAATTGAACCAAATTGTTGCACATCCCTACTTGCAAGGAAAGTAAGTTTTGGGTCTGTTTATTTTGATAGAAAATATTTTTTAGAAAAATATAATTATAAAATATTAAAATAGTAAAAAAAATAAAAAAAAATAATTATAAGTTCAACATTAAATATAAAAAATTTAGTAGAAAAAATAAAAAGTTATTTTTCATCTTTATTATAATTCTAATTTTATAAATTATAAATATATACAATATTCCTCTATTTATATATAAAAAATAAAAGTTTTTTATGAAAAACATATCCCGAGCAACCAACAAAGCCTTCCAACCTAAATCAAGTTCCTACATTAAACAAAATCCCAAATCAATCTCAAACTTCTGTAAAATTAAAACAAATCTGTTTTATGTAATGCCGTAGGCACAGCTGTTCTTTTTGGTAACAAATTTCACCAACAGTAATCTTAAGACATTTCATGATTCTATTCAAAAAAGAAAAAATCTCTTCTATTTGACAGATAAATCACTTGTTTGTTTCAATTTAAGTTTAGACAAGTACGATAAGAACTATCTACCATTAGCAAAAATTTAAGAACTTAAAAATTCGAGAGAAAAGCTCAGCGTTGCAAAGTTATTTTTATTTCAAAATTATGATTGAAAAGGAATATTATATTCGCACGAAGTGAATGTTAGAATTTATTCACGAAAAAACAGGGGAGCTATTATGATTCGTTAGCAGTGACGAAATTATATATAGTTTAAAATAGTTATATATTTTTATTAATTTTTTAAAATTTTATATAAAATTATATATATTATTTAAAATATTTCTACTAATATTTAAATTTTATTTCATTAAAAAATTAAAATATAGTTGTCTCCCCTAACTCAAGATCTCCGCTGCCGTATTGCTCAAAATTAGAAGAATTTGTCTTGATGTTGAGGACGTCCTGTTTCTCGTCAATGATAAAATTCTTGAAAGTCCTTCAGCAAACTCATTCATATATTGGCAATCCCTCATGTGCAACCTAACATAATTAGTGCTTCAAGATTTAGAAATCTAGAGTTCCGTGACAAATTCTGTAATATTAAATTAAAATTATTTAATTATTATTTATTTTTAATAAATATAATTAAATAATTTTAATTTAATAATTTTTGAAATCTTCATATTATACTAGATTTTGGAACCCTTAAGCGCATAGAATTCACCAACATAATTATTTTGTAGTTATCTACAACAACATTGATTTTGTTGATTGAAAATTTTAATATATTTCAAAAAGGATATCTGCCAAGGTATTTTAAAATTTCAAAATTTGAAGTGATATAATAAATTTTAAAAATATTTTATTTTTAAGTAATATTATTAAATAATATCAATTTAATAATTTTTTGAATCACAAATTTTGTGACACTATAAAATTCCCTTTAAAAAGGAAGGCGGATACCGGCTTAATTGTAACGGGTATAGAAAAATTATGATAAAAAGAAATATTATAAATATAGTTTTTTAAAAATATAATTAGAGACAATTAAAGAATATCAATATTTGTTAGTTTTTATATTGTAATTTTATAAATATATAAGTTATTCAATAATACTTTCTAAGAAGTTTAGAATTGAATTAAATAAAATATAAGAAGTTAATTTTCTGGAAGTGTTAATTTTTTAATGTTAACCAAATAACTTTGAGTACAAAAAAATTATTTTTAAAAAAATTCAACTTCTTATAAAAATTTATTTTCTATGGAAATTAAAACAACTTCTTATAGTCATAAAAAATTAAGATATCAAAAAATGTTATAGTTATTTGATATTAAATGTGGGGAGTATCAACATTCTCTATTTTAAAAAGAAATAATTTTCTTTTAATATCATAATAGTATGTATTGTTTTCTAGTAAACTATTTCATATTTTCCCCCCTAAAATATTGTTTTGTTTCAACTAACTAAAAATTTGAAAAAATCTCATATAATATTTATATTTTGAGAATGAATCTGATGCAAAATTAGAGGCTTATCTACTTATACGATGTAAAATAAAGTTTCAAAAGAAATTAGATGTATTTTGAAACTAGATGTAATTTGTATCATTCAGTAACCATCTTGGTGGTCTACTCATTTCACTTATTATTTTTTATAACAGTATTGATAGATGTCATAAGACTTTTTATTTATGTATAATAAAATAAATTTTTTTAAAAAGACTAAACATCTACTTTGATTTTTTATGGATTAAGTTTGTATCAATTTTCTTCTTCATAGAAAATGAATATTATTTTGTACGATATTTTAATTCCTTCGTCAAAATGAATATTAAATAATTGTTGGTGCTAATGACATGACTTTATTAAAAATTATTTAAACTATTAATTAATGATATAATATTAAAATTAATCAACCCACCATTCAACTTAGTAAAATGACATCATCTTTGCTTAAAAACACTTAGATCTTTTCTTCCTCCTTACACAGTAGAAATGATATCTTCCTTTTTCCAATAAATTTTAACAATATTACAAAACTAGAATCAGAATGTTTTTGAATAATAATTATTGCATAATGAAATTTGGTTGCAATGGCTCTAAAAAAATAATCAAGATATTTAAAATTTAATACACAATTGCTTGCAAACACGAGCTAATAAAATTATCATATTATCTTACAAAATTAAAAACCTAAAATATTAAAATATTTATGTTAATTAATTATAATATCTTGCAAAATCAATCATAAAAAAATGTACGAAATATCACTCGAAATGTAAACTATTTAACTACAGAGTAAATTCAAATAGCAATTTGTACAAAATTAATCATCCACATATTAAACAAATTCCAGCAACAATCTATCCAAAAGCAACCTTGTAACTATTCAGCGAAATTATTCAATAATTTATCTAAAAAATATAAACAACTAAAATTTATATTAATTAAATGCACCAACAATGAGTCAACAGAAAATGAAATTATTTACCTTTCTTCTCCCTTCAGCAATCTTTAGTAACATATAATTCCTTCGATGCTTAATCTTGTAGAATGGGAGAAATCTTTTATAAGAATTTTCCGCATTTTCCCTTTTTTTTAATTAAGATTATTATCCGGATTTAAACCCAACGCTAATTTTTAAATAGCTTATTTGCTTTGCAAGCTGCAAAGCAATGAATACAATATGAATGAGAACTCACATTGTTATTTTGATGTAAGAACTTAAAGAGGACGGAGAAAATACAGACTATTACGGTGGGGAGCGGGGATTGAAAGATTCAATCTTTTACGTGACAATCATCACAATAGTATTGACACACGTGCCTTTATTGATTGGATATGAAGATTGGGTCATAAGTTGTTCCATTGGATTGGATAGAATCTAACTAGAGATGTTTGGTTAAAAGATATGATTTCAAATACCTGAAAACTACATTTTGGATTACTTCCATTATAGAAATATTCAGTCAAAGATTCTACCTTTGGAGACAGAATTTGCCATTTTGAAAACGCATCAAAAGTGCAATGTCAATTTCCAAAGTGCACCAAAGGGATCAACCCCTGCAGATTCCACAGAGTTATCCCTTTTAAAAATTATACTTTGTTCCCACAAAGTGATAATGACAAAAGGGTCAAATTAATCACAAGGCAAGGCAATGTCTTGACAAGTCAATTACCAAATTTAATGTTGTAAGTTGCAACAAGCCAGAGGGGAAGCGGTTCATCACAAAACGTTACGTTGACCATAATTTTGTTGTCAAAGTGGATCATGATTCTTTTCTTTTTTTTTTTTTTTTGGGGGGGGGATATTATGGTATTCAATAATTTATATTAGATCTTCATCAATTCAAAATTAAATCGAATTAAATTTTAATATGGGAGAAAAGGTTTTTGAATATTTATTTTCTTCATATTAAAAATTTAAATTTAAATCTTATTTGAAAGGCATCAAACTTCATTTATTTGAGCTAATATATTTCAGTAATCAAAGGTTGTTTTCATGCACAGAAAGAATAACATATAGTATGAAAGTCTAGCTACTACAATTAGTAGCTGGCTGCTCCGCGTGTGGGATTTTATCTTTAACTTTTCACATTATCACTAGTTTGCCGTTTGAGTTTTTATATTATTATTTTACACATGCCATTAAGTCATTTGAGAAATTAAATTAATTGAGTTAGGTGCAATTTAAATTGGACATGTTCTTATTATTAAACACCTTTAAATATATGCCGTTTTTCTTTCTCACAATATTAAATTTTAAAAATTCTATACACCAAATTGTTAAGTGATGTGATATATATTATATATTCAATATTCAATTATTATCCTAAAAAATAAGACAAAATTAGATATGTTTGTGTAACAAAATCTCATCAAAATAGTGGTAGTTTCTAAATATATTTAGTTATATAGTTATAACTAAACAAATTAAGCAAATTTTTACTTAGTTTAACACTCAATATTAACAAATTAAATAAATAAAAGTTAATCTTAAGCCCTAAGCTATTTACTTCAATATTGAAGTGGTTTTTTCAAACACACTTATATTACAAGAGATTCTTAATTCGTTAGCAAATACACAAATTATAGATTCACCACCAATGATATTTGAGATAAATATAAAGAATACTAGTTGAAAAATTAATTAATCATCTCTCCTCATGTTATCTCAATTCTTACCAATAATAGTTACAAAAATTGTGCGTCCACTGACTAACTAATAATTTCTTTCTTTATTCCACTATTATTATAAAAAAAAGAATAAACATAATAATTAATTCCTTATTTATAAAGGCACTAATTATTATGTCCTTCAAATTTCATAACTTGCATTAATAGCCATTGATTTTTCTTCTATTATAATTATTCGTTCCCCTCTTTATTGGTAATGCTAAAATAAATAGTTAAAAGAAAGAAAATAGAAAAAAAATGTATTTGACATTGTTAGGATGAAGTTTAACAATTCACTTCAACAATTTTCATTTATTTTAACATTTTAAAATAAAGGAGAGACAAATAATTATAATAAAAATAAAAATTAAGACTCTATTTGTTTTGATGAAAAATATTTTCTAGAAAATATAACTATAAAATATTAGGGTAAAAATATTTTATTTATTTAATGTTAAATATGAAGCATTTAGAGAAAGTAACTTTCCATTTTTTAGAGAAAAATTTGCTTTTCTTCATTAGTATTGCTCTAAGTATTATTATTTTTAATCCCAACATGTCACTTTTTTATCAATACATATAGAAATGACATTTTTTTTACAAAAAAAAAACTTTAATAAAACAAATGATGTCCAAGAATTGGTACTGCTGGTTATGAAATCCATAAAATATAATAGTCAACACTCTTATAAATGAAAAACTAATTATATGTTTACTCGAAAAAGGATCTATAAATATAATTTATAAAAAATAAATGCTAACAATAGCTCCTGGAACTGTTGTTAAGTATTAATTATGAATCTTAACTATTTAGATTTATGAAATTAATGAAATTTTGCTTAAAGTTTTGATGACTATTATTATCATTTGCCATTATAAAATTATATTATGTTATCATATAAAACCTTAGTGATCTCTCCTTAATTTTTTTGATAAAATTAATAATCTTGTCTGTAAATTTATAAAATATTAATAAAATAGCTCTAAATTATATAAAGTTAGAATTTCTTTCCTAAATAATAATCTATACATATAATTTTATTCTTGAATGATTCAAATGTAGGATAAATTTTTATGTACTAACTATTATTTAAGAAAATTTATAACTTTATATAATTTAAAGATTGTTTTATTTATGTCTTACAAATTTAATAATGATGAAATTGTAATTTTGTATTTTTTTTACTAATAAACGAATTTTTATTTTTAACATTTCACAAAAAATCAAAATGGTAAATTGTATCGTAGTGTTACTTCTTGAACTTTCTTTTAAAAAAGTGCTAGCATTAATCTTTATTTTAAATAGGTGCTAGTATTATGAATTATTGCTATTATATTCTTAAAATAACTTTTTTTAACCATAAGAATATAGTTGTGAATCAGAAATATTAGAAAAACATAACTCTATATGATTAGTTAACCAATTTCACATATAACTACTCGTTTTCGTCTGTCTTCTAATGATATTTTAATATAAAATAAGAAATTTTGATTTCGGTAGGGTCTACTCAATTAAAAATGTGTAAATTGAGCTTAAAATTTAAAATGATCATAACTTTATGCTCAATTGTCTGATTTAGGCAAATTTTATGTCAATTTCATATAATTTTTTAAGATCTACGTGCTTACAAAATTATCCACTCTAACTGGTTAAAAAATATATTTTTAATAATTTTTTTTAATTTTTTTATCTTATTATCATTTCACCAATTTTGACCTCATATTTCTAAATTCAAACTCATTTGAATTTTGCATTAAATATTTGCTCTCTAATTCTTTTAATATCTAATAGTGTCATAATAATTTTTTTAATAATAAAATTATCAAAGAATAATATGTTACTATCAAATAGTAACATGTTGATATGCAAACAACAACATCGATAAAAAATTTAAAATAAATAAATTAAATTTTATTAATAATTGAATTGTTAAATAATAACATATTAGTATTTAATCTTTAGACGGTAACATATTATTATTTTGTTTCCAAATAGTAACACTAACTAAAAATTTAAAATAAATAGATAAATTAAGTCTTATTAATAATCAAATTGTTAAAGAAAAGTATGCTACTATTTCATCTTTAAACAGTAACATTAATCAAAAAATTCTAAATAAATAGATAAATTAACTCTTATTAATAATCAAGCTATCAAATAATAATATGTTATTGTTTGATTTTCAAACAGTAACATGTTATTATTTCATCTTCACATAATAATATTAACAAAAAATCTAAAATAAATGGATAAATTAAGTCTCATTAACAATCCAACTGTCAAATAATAGCATGTTACTATTTATTCTTTAAATAATAATATATTACTATTTGATCTCCAAATAGTAACATTGACTAAAGTCTTAAATAAATAAATAGATCAAGTGTCATTAATAATTAAATTGACAAAGAAGAATATGTTATTGATTTAATTTTCAGACAGTAATATATTATTATTTAATTTCAAAACAGTAAGATTAATAAAAAATTTAAAATAAATAGATAAATTAAATCTTATTAATAATTAAATTACTAAATAATATATTACTATTTCATTTCTAAATAGTAACATCAACTAAAAATTTAAAATAAATAAATAAATTAAATTTCATTAATAACTGAATTGTCAAAGAAGAAGATGCTATTATTTAATAATTAAATTGTTAAATAATATATTACTATTTCATCTCCAAATAGTAATATCGACTAAAAATTTAAAATAAATAAATTAATTAAATTTCATTAATAACTGAATTGCAAAAAAGGAGAATGCTATTATTTAGTCTCCAAATAATAACATTGATAAAAAATTTAAAATAAATGGATAAATTAAGTCTCATTAACAATTTAACTATCAAATAAGAGTATATTACTATTTAATTTTTAGATAGTAACATATTATTATTTGATCTCCAGATAATAACATCAATAAAAATTTAAAATAAATAGATAAATTAAATTTCATTAATAACTAAATTATAAAAAAAGAGCATGTTATTATTTGTTATTATTTGATCTTCAAATAGTAATTACTGTCTAAATTGTAATATTGATTAAAAATTTAAAATAAATAAATAAATCAAGCCTTATTAATAATTAAATTACTAAAAAAAATTATATCATTGTTTAGTTTCTAGACAGTAATACGTTATTGTCCAAATAGTAATATCAACCTAAATTTTAAAATAAATAGATAAAGTAAATTTTATTAACAATTAAAATATAAAAAAAGAGCATGTTATTGTTTCTTCTGCAAATAATAATATGTTATTATTTCTTCTTTAGACAATAACATAAACAATAACATGTTATTGTTCGAATAGTAAAATGTTGCTGTTTAGTCTCAAAATAATAATTTATTCAGGATAATTATTTTTTAAAAAAATAAAAGAAATAGACTATTAATTTTATTTTTTTCTTAACTAAAAATTTATTTTAATCCCTAAAAATTAAATTTTATTAATTTTATTTATAATTAAAGTTTTATATTAATTTAATTTTTATAAAATTAAAAATTCTTCAATTTTAATTTTTATAAATTTTTAGTATTTTATTATAAGATTAATTTTTTTTAATTTTAATAAATGACAATAGAAGTTTTCGTTTTGATATTTTTGTTCTTCTCAAGATACGCTATAAGTATATTGTTTTGTCTTTTAGACTTTGTGATAAATTACTTTTTGTAGATAAACTTAAATAAAAAAGTGAGCATGTAGCACTTCATTGCAATAAATTACAATAAATGATACCGACTTGATTTGTTTTCAAATAAAAATAATTTCCACATAAATCTCAAGGTAGAAGATTATAGTGGGAGATCCAAGGTGTCAAGCTAGGAGATTTTTTTGTAATAGCTAATGGATTGGATTAAACTTGCATGACGGAGCCCATAATGATGAATTGGGGACCGCTATCATCTCATAGTTAGGCAAAAAGGAGCCCACGAAGTAGCCGCCCATTTTTCTTTCAAGATGCGCTGCCAGCTTGGCCTCTTTTCTGAATCTACTGATCTTGTTTGGCTCTTCATCCTACGAAATTTTTTTAAATATTCCTGTCTTCGGACCATCCTTTTTTTTCTCATTTTTGTGAGATACGGATATAGAATTTGTTTGTTTATTATTTCTAAAAGTATTTTTTTTGTTTTTTATTTTTGAAAATAAATTTATTTGATAAAATATTTTTAAAATCTGTTCCTGAATTTTTTATTTTAAAAATAAAAAATATGTTTTAAATATTTTCTGGACATTTTTTATTCTGGACAGCAATTTTATAGTTAAATAAAAAATTTACTTATTTACGTCACCAAACATCATCTATTTATTATTTTTTTAATTTGAAAATAAATTTAAAAATTAAAAAATAATTTTTAAAACAACTTTTAAGAATGGTTTTAAAAAATAAAAAATATAAATACATCCAAACATACCTATAATTTTCAATACCTATAATTTTTATTTTGAAACTTATTATTTTTTATTGAAATTTATAATTTCAAACAAAAAAAATTATATCTCTTTCTTCAAAATTCATTACAAAAAAAGAACATCTATTTCTGGTCATAACACAAAATTCTCATTTTCAAAAAATTATTTATAATTTTTAATATCTTAAAATTATTTTCTTATCAAATAAAAGTATGTACATATAATCATGATTAGAAAATATAATTATTTTTCCATCCCCAGCCAAATACCAATACTATCATCATTTTATTAATGTAAATTGTAACACTTGCCCTAGCGTCAAAATCATTCATAATATATATATATATATATATATATATATATATATATATATATATATATATATATATAACACCGATTGTTCATATTCTGAGATAATGCTCAGTTATTACATCCCTTCAAAATGATTTTGGCAAACCGTCTTGTTTGCAACTTTTGGGTTCAAATTTTTGATATATGGCTAATAAGTTAAATTACATTTTTGAAGATTCTTGAGCCATTGTATTTGTATTTGGTATATGAAATCTATAGTTATATGGGAATAAGAAAATCTTCCAACTAGGCTATGAAATTACTCTTATTAACACTTCGTTTATTTCATCCAAAAATATTTTTTTATAAAAAATATTATTTATGTATTGATAAATAAGTGATATGTTATTTACATTAAAATTTTAAAAATATAATACTTAAAAAATTAAAAATGAAAATTTTAAAAATAGAGAAAAGTAAACTGCTTTTTGAAATAGAAGAATTTATTTTTTTAAATTTTTTATATTTAATATTAAATAAGTAAAATATTTTTTCTTTATTTTAATATTTTATAATTATATTTTGAAGAAAATACTTTCCGATAATATAAATGGAGCTTAACTCAATTGAATATTGATAAGTAAAATTACCTTTTTCATAATAAGTAGATATTTGGTGGGAACATTTTATATTTGATTATTTTAAACTCAATAAATATGGAACATTTAAAAATAATCCAAATTTAGCTGGATGCTCTAGGGTGACCACGAATTGTGATGATAAGTAATTGTAAAGAGCTTGGAAGCTGTTCGAATTTTGTCACTTAATTAAATGGATTCCGGGATGGATTAAGAATTCATTTTCAAGAGTTTGATACTTTATCTATCATTAATACTTTATCAAATGATATTCTTCCCCATTTTTTTTTAATGCTTATAACTTAATTAAAGATTGCTGAAAGCTTTTGTATATGATTCACCTGAACTAGTACCGGTTTCTTATTTGCTTTCTAATATAATTCCCCTTAAATATATATATACACCAATTTGATAATTCCTTTAAACCACCGAAGTCATCAGTAACCTCAGAACTCCTAGTGGATTTCACGCTTTACTTCCATGATTATTCTAAAAATTGAATTTTAATATTATTCTATTTTATTTCCCAATTTCTCCATAAAAAACTAAAAATCTTAGAAACATATAACAAAAACAAAGTCGATTAATAACGAGATGCAACCATGTATAAAAAATGGAAAATATTTTTGATTTTCTTGTAGTACTGAAAATTTTAATATTATTTTTTTCTTATACTTTGATAAATATATAAATTATGTTTTAAATTTTAAAAATAACTTAACTATGATACAAAAATAATTTATTTATTAGAATGTAAATAAAAATAATATTAAATTTTTAGCATTATGTCAGAATTGAAAATATTTAGAAAAAAATGATGGATTGACAACGGTGACTATCTGGCTCGGTTAACAAGTTTGAAATGAAATCTGATTACTGTTATTAATTGGCATGTTTGAAATTTACGAGGAGTCGTACTCTCAAAATGCCTCATTTTTTCTTTGTTCTTCCAGAATGCATATAAAATGCACGTAAAGTCCGGAATGGCAATTTCTAGAATGTGTGATTTTTCTTAGTTGTTCTAGAATGTATGAAATGCATGAAAAAGTCCATTGCTAAAAACTTCCTAGTCATGCACGAAGGCATGCCACTTGTACACGCCGAGTACCTCACAAGGTATTCACCTTATTAAAAAGGGTGGATTCCAGGCCATATAGAAAATAATTTAAAAAATATACTGAGAAAATTTCATTTTATTTATTTATAATTTTATTAATTTTTATTTAATTTATACACATTTTTAAATATTATAATTTATTCATGTCTATTTTTATCATTAACATTTTGTTCATTTAAACTTTTTTATCCAATTTTTATGAAAAATTACATAACAAATATGTAAGTTAAATAAAATCAGGCAGTCGTATAAATTTTATATTTTGTGAATTAATATTGGGAAATCTCAACAAAGAGTAAAATATGTTAGTCTTGTCAGCACACCTTAAATAACAAAAAAAAAATTACAATGCACGATATGCGTTAAAAAAATTAAAATTCTTGATGTTTATAAATAACAAAATTTGTGTATTTTATTATTCATAATTTTGTAAAACATATGATAATAGCATAAAGTTTGTAGATCTAAATTAAGGTAATATGACTAATATAATTTTTTTAATTTCAATTAAAAATTTTGAAAATCAATTCACATAAATATAAAAAAATATAATTTACTCTCATGATTTCTTTGGAATTCACTTACTATAGAATATTTCATTAAAAATTTGATGAAAAAAAGTTTATATAAACAAAACATTAACATTAAAAAATATAAGTGGATAAATTGTAATTTTTAAATACAAATGAATTTAAGTGGATAAATTGTAATATTTAAATACAAATGAATTAAGTAAAAATTAATAGAATTATAAATTAATAAAATATAATTATCTTAATATATAATTATAATTATAAAATATTAAAATAAGATCATTGAGATCATTAACTTTGTAGGAAGGGATTAGTCCGCTTTTAAAGTGTGGTATTTAAGGGTGGGATAGTTTGAACCCAGCTCATCACCTTCCCTAAATAACAAAAAAGGTTAAAATAAATAAAAATATTTTATTTATTTAATATTAAATAATTTTTTTAAGAAAGTAATATCGTCTTTATTATACCAATCAACAATAACATCCTGTATATTATATGGTTATGAATTTTTTTAGCACAACGTATATGAATAAAATGTGACAATTTTATCAATATACATAAATAATATTTTCCTGTGAAGATACGTATTCAACATCTCACGCTATGTCTCAAAGTTATAAAATGAGAGGATAGCAACGCAGTTTGATTTGACGTAAGGAACAGCTTCCTTGTGAACTACCTGCAATATTTAGTTTCGAATTTTTTACTGTGTCATGGTTTTTAGGCTTTGGGTTTACATCTTTGAAAGTACACTGGTCGTACGGATTGAAGTGGGCCCAGCACATGAAATAAGCAAGGGCAGGTATTACAAATCAATACTTGCTAAGATAACATGTATCGTCGATGAAATCAGGCGCTGTTTATGCTAAGCTCTCTGCCAAAACCAGCAGGGAATTCTGTACGTTGACATATAAAAACCATTTTTATTTTTTAGATTAACGTTTCTGACTTTTCAGTACCGACCAACATACTTTGTTAAAAGAAAAAGATGAAGATCCTGTAGGGTTGGTTTGATTCTTATTTTTTCTGGAGCAAGAAAATAAGGTGCCGAAACTCTTCTGGAAGACTACATATCTTGGATTCCGGAATGGGGATCAGTAAGAGAGAGATCTACAGAGCTTGCTTGCCTTTATGTTGTATAAGATCACGTTTCCTACTCGTGTAGTCTGTTTCCTATGCCCAAAAGAAAGGCATCTCAGCTATTCTATGAAACTTTGAACAGGAAGTAGCAGAGAATAAAAGCTTCAACAACGATAATATCATAGGGTAAAAATACATTTCGCTAGTATAACTTCATTTATAACCTATCCATCATTCAAGTGTAGCAGAATCTTATACATACTTCTCATTTTTTTTTTCTTCCTCTTCTATTAGAATGAAATGGAATTTTAAAATTTCTAATTTATGTCATCTATTTTTTTTTTTTTTTTACTCTTCCCTCGAGCTCAATCTTAAAAGAGCAGATTCAATATTCAATACCATGGGTGAAATTAAGGAAAAATAAGGATAAGATGAGATTATATTAGAGCCAATAAAAAAAGCACGTGAATTTCACATAATAAGTTTCGTTAGATTTAAATGAAAACGCATAGAATATTGATGGACAAACTGTTTAATAGGTTGTCAACTGGACCGAGTTACACCATATATGGCTAAAGTGAAATTTTTACGATGATATGATTGCGCAAGTCATAAAATAAGGCTAAAAGTGTCATCGAAATTATCAAAATCATCCCAAGTCCACCGGAATAATATATTTTTCCTGACGACGGCCGGTGGAGAGTTGAGAAGGAAAAATTGCTGGATAAATTCCATAAAGAGAAATCCTGACATGATTAAGCATGGCTATATTGATTATGAAACTTAGATGCGGAAAACAAAAAACAAACCAGAAAGATTTCAACTAAAGGGCAGGTTTTGATTTGAATACATAGAGGACTCTCCTGCAAAATATTCTTTAAATACTAACTCACCACTATCCCCATACAAGATACTATACAGCAAGATCTCAGAGGATGAAACTTCACCCAATTAATTAACATCATCTCTATATGTTGGGAGGTTCATCCCCTCCTTGATGGTTTGATCAGCCAAGGCTTCATGTTCCTCCAACTCCATTTTCTGCTCTGCATCATTTTTCTTGTGCGCATGCTGGCTATGATATAGTATGACATTAGGCTTTATATTGAAGTCCCTCACAAATGGGTCCTTCCTTGCATCTGATTCTGATGGCAGATCCACAACAAGAAGCTCTTTAATGGCTTCTGGCATCGGCAGGCCCTTCATCTTGTTCTTCCAATAGTCCCCCACATCTTTTCTTCCATGGCTGGGGTCGGCAATCTAATTCCAAAGATAAAAAAACCAGTCTTTTGAAGGATTCATAAATAAACTGAAGAAGAATATATGTAAAACATTGAAAAATCCAATGAATATACCCATTATGATGATATTAACTTCCTGGTCCAAGCCTCAAATTTACAGTATAATTAAAAAACAATAATACTATATATTATAGATAATGATAAAGGCTCACCAGGAGAAGAGAGAGAAGTATGGATAGAGTAAAAGTAGATTTCATTTCGTTGCTAGGCTGAAGGATCTTCCTTAGATTTGTTAGTGTGAAAGCTAGGATCTTCAAGGGAGAGTGGCTGCTTTAATAGGCGAGTTGCAGGGTGAGATCTAGTTTGAGGTCCTTTGTTCAGTTCACACACACACATATATATGGAAGATCATTAATGGCAGCTGACTGTTCAGTAGGTAATGCTCTCCCTTACGTTACAACTGCACAAGGTGAAAGCAGCTTTGACCAAAATTGAAGACAAAACCGTTTCATTTGCATTTGCTTTTCCGTTCTTCTTTAATTTTTTCAACGACAGGGTGTATGGGGTGAGAGCCTTTATGCAGTGGCAAGCAAAGAGCAGTTACTTTCATTACTTAGTCAAATTGATTTTAAAGTAAAAGATGTTAATTTGACTCAAATTATGACATTTAGACCATTATTAAAAAATTATGAATAATAGTAGCGCACGTAATTTTTTAATAGGAAAAAAAAAGATATCAGAAGATCTTGAATTTTTTTATAAACAGTGTCACATTCATAATAAAAAAAATTGATTTAAAATTGAGAGTTTTAAGTCAAATGATATATAATATTGCTTTTTTTCACATTCTATTCGTAAAAAGAGAGTGAATCATCTAATGATATAGTAACCGATAATTTTGTATCACACATGAAGAAGAGTATATCAACAGAAATTATAGGCATTGATAATGAAGTATCATGCACCATACGATTCCTATTCCTATGTTCAATTTGACAAAAACCCAATCCGGAAATGAAGCATAATCTGTTGCCTGAGTTTTGGGGTTGACTTGAGAACAGTCATGAGAAGTCCATAATTTAGAACTCCTTCTTTTGCCACATCTTCTGTACAAAACTTAAGAAGGTACATGATATAGCAATTTTAGTGGTTATAGAGCTGTTCTTGTATTTGCAGGAACAACAAATGGCAGCACTCCATGACATTTAATAAAGTTGAAGCACTTAGGCAGACGGTATCTAAAAAATGCTTAGTTAATGGCTGCAAGTACAAATTATATAAAGTTGAGCATGATGTTTCTTCAGTAACTACAAAGTACCACTACCCGCCTTTCTGCAGAAGGTGGAGCCTCCTGGTAACAAAGGGTATGGACAAAGGAAGAGCAAGTACTTTTCCACTACATATGAAATGATACTCTCACAATTTAATTTGCATTCACAACTATTCGCGCAATTGCATTATAGTATAATGTAAGCGAAAATATGTAAGTTTAACTCGAATTATTATGCAGTGTGCAATAATAGTACTTTTTTTTATTAAGTCAAGTATTATCCATCTGCTAAGGTGGTTAATTTTGTGGTGTTAAATTATGATTTCTTCTTTAAGATCATGGATTTGATGTAAAAAATGTTAATATGTGATTAATGAAAGAGTGAAAAGTATTATTATTGAATTAATGAAAGAGTAAAAAATACTTTTCTAATTAAGTAAAGAGTTATCCAATTATTAAGGTGTTAATTTAGTGATATTGAATTATTATTTCTTTTTGAAGATCACGGATTTGATATAAAATATGTTAGTATATATGGTTAATAAAAAGGTGGAAGACTTTTAGACTCATTAACATTTTAGTAAAATTATGATAATGTATTTATCTTAATTATAACTCAAGTTAAATATTTTGCAACAAATGAATACTCCTATCATAATATTTAGAGAGGATAATCAGGTTACCCTACCCTCTCTTTTACTTAATTTGAAGAAAAAATTAAAAAAAAAAAAAGAGTAGAGAGCTATCCATATTCTGCGCATTGATGCGTAATATTGGACGTCACGCTAACAAACCAACAAAGAAACTCCGAATATTGGTTCATAAATGAGGTTTGACAATTTTATGTCACACATCAAAGCACGCAGTGCTTATTTATTCTCCTTTATTCAGGAGAAAATGCATCTCTTACTATTTTCATGGCCTCGGCACCTGTCAAAGAATTATCTGTGACAATTTCAAATCAAACTTTGAATTTTGATTCATCTTTGGACTTTGTTACACAATTCCAAATGGTGATTCTCAAACGTTGAGAAGTTTAATCTATTAATCCCCTGTTGATCTACCTTTTTCCACATTGGATGATTCCAGTTTTGGCTGTTTTGGCGACTTATACACCAACAGCCCAAGGAAAGATTGAAATCAGTGGGTCTAGTTGATATCAGAAAAATAAAAATATCCTACAAATACAAATCCCATATAATATTGGGAGAAATTATAATATACTATTAATATAATAGTATACTTATATATCATCAAATTTAATTATATATTAAATTATTTTTTAAAATTAAATTTAATATATTACACAATGATATATTAATAATCACATCCACACTCCTATCTAATGTCCCATAGTTGTGTCCTGCAAGATAAGACTTATAAAAAGTGTACATGCTAGGTTGGATTCTTTTTCGTATAAAGTCAACTTCAAATGTCCATCACTAAAATATGTGGATTGTTGTGGCTATAAAGAAATCTAATCAAAATTTGGCTGCACTTTATTTTGTCTCCTATAGGCTAATGCTTGGCATGTAATCCCTATTTTAGTACAGAATGAATTATTTCTTGTTTTGTAGTTTTGTGCCTCGTGGGGTGGGTTGTGATGGATCTGTCTGCAAAAAGTCAACTTAGTTTCTGCATCAGAATGCCTATTTTTCTCCCTGAAAATTTGTTGTTTCTGAAGGAGTACCTTTCACTTATTCTTAATCAATTAATGTGCTATCTAGAACATGGGAGAAGACACAATATGATGTTATTTGTTATCATTAATGAAATGGCAATCGATAATCTATTCATTTTAGAAATATAACTTCTCAGTTAATCATAGCATCAACTTGCCTCAGCTTACCCAAACTATTTTCAACTAATAAACAAATATTTGGAGGTGCAAACTTTTTGTGGGCTCTCATTTTTTGAAGTGCTTTTGAAGATTGAAACTAGTGGAAGGAAGCTTAATTTGCTTTTCTTCCCACCACAGTTAACTTTTAGGAATGCTATTCTTTATGCTTTCTTGTAACTATCACTATATCTTTGGTCTAGTTGCTAACCCTTGACCTTGGGGAATTAGTGCCTTAATGGGTAGGTATTATGGCATAATTGGTTAGGATCAATACCACATTGGGTTGATGACGTCTGACTCCCAAATTGAATAGTTAAATTAGCTTTTTGAGAGGAATTCAAAGCATCAGAAGAGTTCATGTATATTTGATAGTGGCAATGATGGGATACACAGTGTAACAAAATTGTTATTTCGTTTTCAAATTTGTGAGAGTTGTTTAGATTCACACACGTAAATGTAGGTTACGCATCTCTTTCTTTTCCTTCTTTTTTTTTAGTAATAGAAAAACAAATCACTCAGCACATAAATTTAATGTTTAGAATTTCAACCCATACACTAAATAGTAAGTGTCATTATACTATTAATTATCTCTTTCAAATTCTTACGAGAATAATACAAAAAAGGAGAGATTGTGACATATCATTAATACAATAATATATTGGTATACTATCAAATCTAATGACATGTTAAATTTACTTTTTTAAATCAAATTTAAAACTTAATATATTATATAATGATATATTAATAATTTAATAGTGTACTAATATATCATTTTATCGGTGTTGTATTATAATTGTATCCATACAAAAATTACAATTATACAACAAAAATTTCCAATTGATACAATGCAGTGAAAGAAATAATTAAGAATGATAATATCTTATCATATCTAGAATCTTTATTTTTAATATCCTCGTGTTATTATCAATTTAGTAAGAAATAAATACATAATTTTTTAATAGCTTTTAAATGTAATTTTGAATTGCATTATATATAAAATCATGTCTTCTTTTTTTTTCCTTCTTAGAATAATATAAAGGGAGGAGAATGAAGAGTAAAGAATCTGAAATTCATATCTTATCATATTTGGTCATTTTCATCAGCCTCCGTTGACTTAATCTGCAGATGTAACTGTTCTGGTGTGGGAGAGCACAAAATGGTTGAAATATGAATGCCACTTTAATTGGTTTGTAACAGCTTTTCAGTTTCCATTGAGATATTGAGTGAAGCACAGCCTTTAGTGGGGTTGTCTGAGTTGTAAACGGGTGAATTCTACGGTTTAGTTCTCGAGATGGTGTAATAATTTTAAAAATTATTAATATAAAATTATTTGATCAAAGAAATAGATATTTAAAACTAAATAATTTTAATTTAATAATTTTTATACTCATTACGTAACCGCAAATTTTAAAACAACAAGCGAATTGTAAATTTTGTGCGTGGACCTTGTGAGAATGAGCTAAGCCTTGAGGCCCATGGCAGCTGCAGCTGCAGATTGATCAACTTTCGTCTACTTTTCCCAGTTTTCCCACTACAAATGGACACATTTAGTCAAATGGAATTTATTATTGACACCATCATACCCATTCTTAGTGAGGGAAGTTATGAAATCAAGACAAACATTACATGTAATATAAAGAAATTTTGATATATAACTGAAAAAAGTATTATTTCAAAAGTAGAGAAACTAATACGGGAAGGTGAATTAATTGTGAGTCTTTCTCTTTTGTATTTATTTCAATAAAATTTTCCATTATATATATGTTATGACTGTTTTTTAATCAAAAGCGTTCTAAAAATAAATTTAAATTAATGTATTTACATGATTGTATAACGTACTCTAGTGTGCACGTAGTATTCCTCGATATGTCATATTAGTATTCGATTGCATTTAATTTATGTATTCAAAGTCTAACATCTTAAAACTTAATGTATTATTCAAAGCTTTGATTTTTCTGAAAACCTTTATCCATCCCGTTTTAAGTAATAGAGGATACCAAAAACTTGAAAGGTTCTTCCACCTAAATGAACCAAGATCGATCTAGATAAATTAACAACAAACTACAACAGTGACCAGAGTTTTTTTTTTTTTCCTTTTAATTCAACATTCATCTAATTTCTGCTTCCTTTCTGAGAGAAACAAGAACGGAATAGATTCAGAATGTCAAGAGAAACAAAGGAAATGAGACTTGGAATAATTGCTTCTCTGAGCTTCATCTTGGGTGTCCTACTTCTTATCTTGGTAAGATCTATCTCAGCTTTTCGATCAAATTAAAATCTCTCCTTTGCTGAATTGAGTCTTCCTTTCCATCCATCAAATAGCAGCCTCACTAACTGATCTTGCAGTTATGGGCTTCATCAACTGATTCATGACAAAAATTTTCATGATTATATATTGTCATCCTTTACTTCATCAGAAGTTGAAATCTCATTGATATGTTTTACATCCATCTGATGATCATGATTCCTTTTGTCTTTGTTGTTTCTTGATCTAAGAAGATTGGCCCAAGTGTGTTGACTCTGTGTTTCCATTTATGTTCTTTGGCCTCATGAATTTCTGCAGATTGCAAGAGACAATGGTGCTGGGAATATAACCACAACATGTAGAAGGGACATTCAACTGAAGGAAGTATTATATAGTTTGAAGCAGATTGCGACAAATGGACACTTACTAACTAAAGTTGTTCAGGCCGGTGACCGCACAGATGTAGAAATACATAACAAGAATGTCAATGAAGATGATGATGATCCTAAGAGGAAACATGCGCATGATTATCGTGAGCCATCTCATATGAATCACATGAAACCAGAACTGAATGTGTTTTTTGTGCCAGGTGATCTGAAGGTCGGTAAAGTGATGCCAATCTATTTTTCCCCAAACAATCCTTCAGTTTCTCCTAAATTTCTTCCAAAAGAAGAAGCAGACCGAATTCCTTTCTCATCAAAACAACTCCCCTCCCTTCTCAAATACTTCAAAATTTCCGAACACTCTCCCCAAGCCAACGCCATGAAATACACACTGGAACAATGTGAATTTGAACCTTTGGAAGGAGAGACCAAGTTCTGCGCTACATCCTTGGAGTCTTTGCTTGATTTGTCGCAGAATGTGTTTGGATCAGAAGCTCAGTTCAAAGCTGTAACCACTACTCATCTCACCAATTCCACCAGTGTCCTTTTACAAAACTACACAATTTTACAAGTTAAGGAGATTTCAGCTCCAAAAGTGATTGGTTGTCATCCCATGCCTTATCCTTATGCAATCTTCTATTGCCATTGCCAGGAGAGCGATACAAATCTGTTTGAGGTTGTGGTTGAAGGTGAGAATGGAGAAAGAGTCCAGGCAGCTGCTGTATGCCACATGGACACCTCTAATTGGAATAGAGATCATATTTCATTTAGTGTTCTCAAGGTTGAGCCAGGAACCTCACCTGTCTGCCATTTCTTCCCTCCTGATAATCTGGTTTGGGTGCCTCTGCCTGCTTCTTAGGGACCATATGCTAGTTAATTAACAGTCTCTAGATGATTAAACAAGTTGTCTTGAATCACCAAGCACCCTGGCTTAGTGTAAAAACTCTTAGTACCGGTTGTAAGAATCCTATTCAAGGTATCTGCTGGACCAAACTAAAAAGTATTATTTGCATAATTAATGTGAGAGACTATTTCTACAAGTCTATCAAATATGGTCATATTTGTGATCTCTATCAGATACTGCAATTTTTCCTTGCTTTTTGCACACCAAATAGCAGTCCTCAGTTGGGTTGGGCTGGGCTGTTTTAAGCAAGGTGCTTTACCATCTTTGGTTATCTATTTCTCTTGAAGTACTGTATCAGTCAGATCAGATTAATCTGTTTCTTGTTATTGTGCTTGTTTAAATATGCACAACTCCTTGAGGATGGTAGGTTTAAAGATGAATATCCTAAACTTTTACGATGTATAACCCTAAAATGCCCCAAGAGTAACTGGAAGCTGAAGTCTGATCATATACAGGCTCCGGGAAGTTGAAATTGGCTTCAAAGTTTAGTGATCATGGATGCTACTTCCACAAAGTCAACGTTATTAAGAGTTGCTTCATTGTTAATAATAAAACCAGCAGACACGTTTAGTTCCTCGTCTATACAAGTGATGATTATGTACACCATTCAAAATTTATAACTAATATTATTAATTTTTTATTTTTATTATGATTATTAGTTCATCCACATTGAAATTAATTATTAAAAAACATCTCACAATATTAAATGCATATTTATTTTTTATTATATTTTTAAAAAAGTATGAATAATTATAATAAAAATAAAATTAAATAATTAATAATATCAATTATAAAATTTTAAAAAGTGTTATAGTCATCATTTTTATAGATGAATTATTAATTATTGTATTTACTCGTAATAAAATATTGCCGTGTTTTACATAAGATTTATCATTAAAATTTTGGATTATTTTGTGCTTGACATGAGTATGCCGTATATCGTGGAAACTCCTCCTAACACGTGAAGCTATTATTATACAAGTCAATTATAAACAAATTTAAAATATGAAACTTAATTGAATTTGAATATTGTTTACACCTGTGATAATATTTGACATTATTATATTAGGAAAAAAAAAGTGTAACTTTTTAAAAAGTCATATGACGGTTCCATATATAATATTTCTTTTATTATTTTTTTTTCTGCGTCTAATCCATAGAGAATGATGTAAGCCTTTGATTCGGCTACAAGATTAGTTCCTTCTTCTTCTTTTTTATCATCATTATTATTATTATAATTAGTTGCAGATTGAAGATTCGCACCTTTTTGTCAAACGTCGATTTGGATTACTTAATTTATATGGTAACAATTGAAATTGCGCTCGCAAGGGAGAAGAGTCAGAATCTAGCGGCAGGGATGTAATCTTATTAATCACAAAAAATATGTAATTCATAAAAAAAAACTGAATTGATATTTAGGCCGGGTTTCATTCAATCAAATGGAATAGAAAGATAATATAATTAAGAATTTAAATTTATCTTGATACATAAAATATTTTATATTATCAATTATCAATAAATAAGAGTAATATATATCATTAAAAATAAAAATAATTAATTTTTTTAATATAATATATGAATGAATAATAATATAAATATAATTTATACTAATAATTAATTAAATTTGAATTATATAATTAAAAATGGAAAGAGTCACATTCTCTTCAAAATACTTGATACACTTAAGAAATAAAAACAATTATTTATAGTTATCTTCTTTATCATTTGGTTTGCCGGTCTCAGAAATGAGTGGTAACAACGATAACAATGATAATAATGATGATTATAATGATGGAATCAGTGATAATAATATAACAATAATATTTATTAAAATAATAATAATAATAATAATAATAATAATAATAATGATGATGATGATGACAAAGAAAGTTAAGATGAAAGCATTAGTAGCAATAATGATAATTTTGATAATGATAAAAATGACTTAAATAGTGTAATGGTAGTGACGAAAATGGATATAAACAGTAGCAAGACTAGAGAAGTAACATTAAGATATAATTTATTAAAAATTTTATAATAATTCTTTTATTTTATTAAATAAGAAATATTATTTTTATTATATTTTATATTTAATATTAAATAAATAAAATGTTTTTATTATTTTAATATTTTTAATTATATATATTTTATGGAGAATGAGTTCCGTTTAAACCGAAAACAAAGCGGCTCTGAGATGAATGACACGGGGGTAGAGTTCTAACTTCCGCTGCAAACTTGAAAGCAAAAGCACCGTACAATTTTTTCGCCAAAAAAAAAAAGCACCATACATTTTAATATCTTTTTAATATTTTGTTTATCAAATACCATTTATTTATTAAAATATTATTTAGAACTGGCCTTTCAATCCAGTAGTTATCACCTGTCGATTTAAAATTTGGTAAGTTATTTGAGTCAATTTCTATAAAGATTAATTAAATAATTTTCTTCATTCATTTACTGAATGATACTTATTTCCGTTTCCCTCCATAGATCACTAATCTCTCCTTGCAAAAAAAAAAAGGCATCTATTATTTAAGGATGATTTACTTGCCTCTACACAGGATACGGTGATTATTTAATTATGGGTTTATGGTTTGGCAGTTGACATTCCATTTCATTAATATTTACATGCCTCCTTGAATTATTAAAATCTCTATTGTATTAATGAAATTATTAATTATTTTTCATTTTCATGAAAATTTAAATTTAAAAATTTATAAAAAAGTGATAATTAAAATTTTCTAACAATAATGAATTTTTTTTAATATTTTTCATTAATATATGGCAGATAGTGTATGGAAAATGGATTAAAATCAAATTCTTTTTATATTATATGCTCGTTGGGGGCGTGAAGCCACGAAATGGACCGCAGACAAATCAACCCGAACAAATGATATTACTGTTTGATTTGTTTGTACGGTGCTAATTGAGCCCAGTGGGCTCGACAGAGTAGAACCGTCGTAGAATCTAAACAATTTTGCCCGTGAAAAAACAAATAGGGAAAAACAGTGAAGGCTGTGCCGTGTGATTGCGTCTCTTCCAGCTAAATCAGCAGAAGTTTCAACTTTGTCCCACCGAAACGAAATGGTAGCTCCAGCTATCTCGGTGTCCGCTAGCTTCTCTATCGCTTCTCGCAACAGAAGTTCTTCCGACCTCGTATATTCTCACAGGTTCATATGCATTAACTAATTGCATATGTTATCCACATCCAAGTTGAGTTCTGCTAAATATTACTATAGATTCTAATCATGAATTGCCTTTTAACAGAAACCCATACCGGCTAGCTTCTTCCTTACTAAGCCCCTATGGCGAATCATCCAAAATTGGTAACTTCTTAGAATTTTGTTCTTACTGTCGCCCGTAACTTGAAAATTGTTATTTTTTTGTTTATTCAGGAAGCTCAAAATTTTGCTCTTATCTTTTCTGCTTATACTCTCATTGAGATAATTCTCCTTACTTGATAAAATCTTTCTGAGACTCTTTATTTTGAGTTGATTTGCTTTATGATACTTTGCGCATGGTTTGGAATATTTAACAAATTTATTCTTAGAGCAATTACTTTGCCTGTCTATTGCATGCCTATATTATTTTTAAAGTTATGACTATATTGCGTTTGCACGATGAAGGATGTTACAAATATATCTTCTGTTTTGTCC
This sequence comes from Sindora glabra, assembly GCA_020226215.1. Lineage (NCBI taxonomy): Eukaryota > Viridiplantae > Streptophyta > Magnoliopsida > Fabales > Fabaceae > Sindora > Sindora glabra. Next base: position 1,612,176 of record CM035225.1, read on the forward strand.
AGGATTTTCAAGTAAAACCCGTGGCTTTCCTTTGAAACTTGATGAGAAAAATATTCATGATGCTAGTACGAGGTATTTTTCTGTTCCTTTGTTTGTCACGCCTGCTGTCTGTCAATGCTAGTTAAGTAACTGTACCCATTGCAATGCTGAAGGATCAGCTTTGCAAGTGATTTTTTCACTTGGAAAGTAAGATGCCTTCTGCATTGATCAAGGTTTTTATTAGGCAGTGCATTATGCAACCACCGTAGCACTCAGCTGTTAGACTAAGTAGGCTTACTTATATGTAGTATTTGATCCAGTGGAGCTCCTTGCAACTGGATCTTCTATCTTTTATTATTCAATATTTAGAGTTTCAAGAGAAGTAATTTTATTTTTACTTATGTCACATGAATCAAAACAGTCTTAGGTGTTTCTCTCATAGAAATAATAATTGCAGTTTCTGCCTTATGATTGATATTGATTGTAAAACAACTTAGTGATACCACAGTTTATATGTAGCTATGGTGCAATAGAAGCCAAAAAGGGGAACCCGCCCATAATGCCTGCTGTGATTACTCCAGGAGGACTGTTGGATCTGTCATCTGTGCTGTTCAGGAACCGCATAATATTCATAGGACAACCAATCAACTCACAAGTGGCTCAGCGAGTTATATCACAACTTGTGACTCTGGCTACTGTTGATGAGGATGCAGATATACTGGTTTGATATCCCTTCACTTTCTTGTTTTATTTTATCCCATCTTGAAGTAGTATTTATGTTTACTAGCTTATATTGGCAGGTGTATTTGAACTGCCCAGGTGGAAGCACATACTCAGTATTGGCAATATATGATTGCATGTCATGGGTATGTTTATGAAGGTTTTCACATCCCAACAGCCCTCAAAAAAAAAAAAACTATAGGACTCTAATTTTCATTTTAGTTACATTTTCCTGTTACTTTAATCTATTAATGTTTGTCAGTGTTTTTTCATTGCAAAGCAATTTTGTTTCCTTTTCTTTTTCAGATAAAGCCCAAGGTTGGTACGGTATGTTTTGGGGTAGCTGCAAGCCAGGGAGCACTTCTACTTGCTGGTGGAGAGAAGGGAATGCGATATGCAATGCCAAATTCACGTATAATGATACATCAACCTCAGAGTGGATGTGGGGTAAGAGTTAAGTTGTTGGGATTTTGGTATAGAAAATTAACTTGAGAACATGAGAAGTCGTGAATCACAGACAACATCTATGCTAAGCAGGTGTAGGCACTAAACCCAAGACAGCATATTAATGACAGAAATAAAATACTGGGTACTTAAACCAGAAACATATCAGCATTGTGTAAGTGATGAAAATGGAGCATTATAAGGTTTTGGAACTCCAAAGTAAGTTGCCAAACATGCTTGAAGCCCTTCACTATCACTATACATAGATAATCACATTCAAATACATATTGTTGGTGTACAGCTGAGATCAACAAGACTGTCATTTTCATGTTTTTCTTACTACTGCTTAAATGCACATCTTGGTCTTCCCTTCCCTCTTCTGAATGTTCAGACTGAGGACACACAAATTTGAAACTTGAGGGGATAGGATGAGATGATGTTTCCTGATTGCGTATTGAGTACATTCTTAATCTGAGGGATGGACCATCTAACTATCTAGGTTTATGCAAACTTCTATTGGAAGCATGAAGCTCTTTCAATTTATGTAATGTTTTACCTGGTAACCTTGCGAAAGTAATCTATTTTCATTTTATTATGTAAACAGGAAGTTCTATTACATAACATTAGTTAACATATAGTAGTTAAATTTTAGATTGTAATAATGCATGTGATATTCTTTAGAAATAAAGGCATCATGAATTTGATCCTCCTTAATCTGATTGTAGGGGCATGTAGAAGATGTGAGACGCCAAGTGAATGAAGCTGTTCAATCTCGTCATGTATGTCTTTCTCTTGGTCCTCACTAAGCTTTATACTTATAGTCATGAGAAAATTGTCATCTTCCCAGGGACATGATTTTTTCTGAAAGCAGGGTTTTGCATTCTAAGACTAGATATCTAAGTAGGCTTCCAGCTTTGAACTTTACTCTATATTTGAAGTACATGAAACTGCATTGTTGGCAGCTGCTGTGCTTTTTTCTTGGTTAAAATGATTTGATAGATTGATAATGCTTAAGTCTAAGATACTCCTCTTTTCTTATATTGGATGCAGAAAATTGACAGGATGTATGCTGCTTTCACCGGGCAGCCATTAGAAAAGGTGCAACAGTACACTGAGAGGGATCGTTTTCTGTCTGTTTCTGAGGTATTGCTGCTATTCTTCTTCAACTAAGAGTACACTTTGCATAAAGTACAGATTGACTTTCTGAAATCTATAATAAAAAAGGTGCTTCCAATTCATTTAAAAAAGAAATTAACAAGAAAGGAGCCAATATTATTATCCTATACTGTTGGTTGCTTCATTCTGGTGATTTCAGAATTATTAAACGACTTACTTGTTCTAATTTGGATTGTTTAATGTAGTGATAGGTTTCTAATTTGGATTCTTTAATGAGATGATAAGTTGCTTAGTTCTTTAATAAGGATTATTTGATGAGTTGTTAGGTTTGGTTTATCTTACTTAGGGGAAGGTAGTATAGGAAGCATCTAGATCACTTGCATTGTTCTTTGATTTGGATTATTTGATGAGGTGATGTGTATCATCAGTGTATGTAGTAACGGGAATTCACATAACAATTGGGAGCCTCTTACGTGATGGCGAAATCTACATTTTAATGCACTCACATTTTAAGTACCTTGTGACTTGAACCATTGTGAAACTAACATTTGTGTTGCCTTCACGTTCTATTTCCAACTTCTATAGTTGCTGTCCAATAAAATTCGCCGACTGTTGCTTCACTCGATTGTTGCAGGCATTGGAGTTTGGTCTTATAGATGGTGTCCTGGAAACAGAGTATTGAATACAGATTATCGGAGGGATTCATTTCTGTTGGAAGTTGAAAGTGTTAATTCTTGCCGAACTGATATAATTTGTTGCTCCCTTTTTTCAGTATGGCAACGAACAAAAACACTCAAAATGTTATTGGGAAGTATCTAATTTTAGTTAATATTTAATACGCTCTCAATCTTGAAACTAGGTATGTGAATTTATATTTAATTTAAGGTTAATATACAAAACATAGTAGTCTCTGTATGAAGAGATATTTCAATTGAGCAAATTAATATTTGGTAACGTTAATATTCTTCGTTTAATTTGATGATACTTTAGCTTGTAAAAGTTTAGTTTTTCTTATCACTTCAATTCCAAAAAAGAACATTTAGCTCAACTACAATAACCTAAGTTCATACGTATAAGGGGAATGGAAAATTATATAAAATGATTTAAATCGATTGAATCATTTCATATTTGATCAATTTAAGTTGATTGAAAAGTTTTAACGGGAAGAAATTTTGTTAATTTTTTATTATAAAATGGGTAAATAATTTATTAGCTATTTTAAATTGCAACCAACCAAAATAAAGAAAGATCTCTTTAAACATTTAGTATACATCTCTCGATCTCTCCTCTCCTTTATATGACTGTGAATGGGATGTTTATTACATAAATGTAATTGAAATAACATATATGAAATGAAAACACATGTTTACGGTTTAAACTATTCATTGATGATATAATGCTATGAATTATAATAAAAACAAGATTGTAAAGTGTAAATTAGAATCGAATTAAACTATTTTTAAATGATTTGAAATCGAACATTTCAGATAAAAACAATTCAACAAAATCTAGTGGTCATTTGTGAGTATATTAAATTATAATTTGATTAAAAACAGTCTGAGGTAATTAATCTCAAAAGTTAAAAACCATCCGAACTGAACTATTGATCACCCTTGACATGCATTGTCCATTTCTGATTGTAGCTTTGGACAAAAGACCGTCTCGTGTTTATTGATCATCCCTAGAGCTGTCATGAATATTGACGTGGAAATAGCTGATGGTAAGGCATCAAAAAGTTTGAGGAAGGATTCATGCAAAGAACATGAAAATAAGCAGGACTAGTGAACGAATTTGAAGACATGAGACAATCAATATGCAGTTGTCTCTCTTAAGTAAATAATTACTTCCCAATACCATAGCTTCACTTTAATACCATATGCAAGGTGAAACAAACAAATAGCATCGTGCTTGCCTCAACCTAAAAAGAAAACTGAACAAAATTAAAAAGCAATTTATTTAAAATAATAATATATGACTTAGAACATTGAATCCTAAATAAATTTTAGATTTATTGGGATATAACATTATATACCGAAAAGTCTCCTCTTTTAAAGTTGTATTAATTTATCAAGCAGCGTCTTCAGAAAACCTGGCGTCAAAAGGTGCCGAGGTCTGGGGATGCGTTGAAGAAGCATTAGAGTTTCCAGAACCATTCTGTAATTCAATCACAAGCCATCGGACTGCTTTGCTCATCTGTTCCAATCGAACTGCACTAATGGGTGGAAGACCAGTTGTTACAGTTTGTCCAGACTTTGCAGCGACAGATCCTGTTGCCTCATCCACTAAACACTCTGCTCCTATCCTTTGCTTCACAGACTCCACAAATTCCTCCACCTGATCGCAAGCCACTCTAAATAATTCCCACTTTTCCTTGAAGTTTTCCATGGCAGGATCTGTTGCTGCTGTTTTCTGGCCACCAGCTTGTTCCTGGGCTTCTAGCACATTTGCCATTGCAGCAACAAAATCTTGGTAGGCGTTATTTAGAGAATCAACAAGGTTGTCCATTCTCCCTGTTTCGTGTGACACATAAGATAAAGACTACGTAATTGAGGATATTGAGAGCAATCAACAAGACCCTTCAGTTGAACATTCAAATCCTTGTTTACACAAAAGACACTGCAAAATTTTCTAAAGAACGTGTGTGACTCTTGCCACTCATTAGGATCACACGGAAATCTTCCCCCCCCCCCCCCCCCAAAAAAAAAAAAAAAAAATTATGATTATAAAAAGTGTCATATTCCTATTTAAAGGACAAGAGATTGTTTTTCACCGCACCCTCCACATTTATCATTGAATAAGTAGAAAATTTTCTCCTATCTTAATATTTTATAACTATAAAAACAAGTAAATGAAATTTTTAATATTTTTTTCTCATGTTTTCCATGAAAACAAATGGACACTTAATTTTTAAACGGGCATCAGATATCAGAATTCAATGGAAATCAAAATTTCAGATCAATCTCACATCTCACTCAGAGATACAATTCAAAACTCAAAAATTACTATCTACTAGTATATCTTACGAACAATGCTACCGATATTCGGAAAATATAATTTGTTTTCCATAACGTAAATCGTAAGTCATTCAGAATAGTCAGAGAAATTCTTAGAAGTTAAATTGCAAACGTATTCCATCAAACTCACCTGAAGTTGTGTCCTAATGAATGGTAGATGTTTCTTACGAAAAAAAAATATTGTTGCTATCCTTTAATCTATGGTAACAGTTAGAGCAAGAGATATAATGCAACCGACGGATATTCAGTTTACGCTATCAGGACTAGAGACCTCAAATTACCCTAGCCTTGTATATAAGATTTCGGATAATTTCAAGCCGTATAAAACTGAGTTTGAGTAAATCAACAAGTAAGAACGAAAATGGAAGCTTACCAAAGATTCGAGTTCAGAGTAGCAGCCCTAAAGCGAAAGATATCAAATTGATCCGTAACAGAAAGAAGGAATTTGGGATCGGCCGCCACTAACCACAGAGAGATGACCAGTAACGCATACTGAGCAACCGATTACGACCGAGGAGCAAAATTTTAGAACTGTCAGGTAAGAGAGAGAAGCATTCATCAGCTGTAGGTTTTTTCCTCTGTCGTTTGATGAAACTTATAGGGCCGGGGCATTTCCGTGGCGGATCTCCGTGGCTTTGTGTAACAAGTCGGCCTTGCATACCAGTTGACTAAGCAAACAAACTCCGTTCAAATTGAAACTTGGCAGATAATTCAAGTATAGGATGGAGATATTGTAACTCAAATTTGAGATCATTCTGACTTGTGTACTATTTTTGCCATTTTTCTATCTACTTACAATTTACTTGTATTTTTTATCAAGGTAACTTGTCCAGTGCGAGTGCGAGTAGGAAAGTACATAGTTGTGATCCTTTCATTTTTATCTTTCTACTAGTATAATTCTATAGCAAAATTCCACCCGGAGCTTACTCAAAATCCCCTATGACAACTCGAAAAAAGTATGTCTACTCTTGCAATTTGGGGTTTGGCTTATAATGTTCTTTAGGGGGAGTGTAAGGTGACCATAGTGGAAACCTTGCACTAGTTTAAGGAATAGAATGTGCGACTTGGTGCCTCCCTTGCACATTTCTAACATTGTATTGAATGATTATATGAATAGAAGTAGCTCCTCTTCTAAAGTCAATGTCTCGAATTTTAGCCGATTTTAGCCGCACTTGTCCGCATTTGCACGCATTGTATATTTTGCACTTGTGCGCATTATACTTGTCTTTGATACACTTTGTGCTACGCGTTATGCTATCGTTGCCCCTATTTGTGTGTGTTTTGGTTGCCTTGAATGTTTAACTTCCGTTGCACTCTTTATTATCTTGCCACCTAACTTGTTTGCCCACTTGGGTGTCGTGGGAATAACCTTTGACTAGCTTGCTTTCAGGTTATTGATTGCAAGCGCTAGACGATCTAGCAAGTGAAGTTGCCAGCTCGTGACACTTGCCATGGCAGCCCGAAGACTCCAAACTAAAATATAATCATTCACATAAGGCATGGCTAAATCCGAATCAGGAAAAATGTTCTATTAAGGCTCTATTTCGCGCAATTAACTGATAAACGACTTGATATCTGATAGCTGATAACTGATAATTAATAAGTTAATAAGGTGTTTTGTAAAAATAGTTGTTAAATTAACTGAAATTACAAAATGACATAAAATGATATATTAATAGAAATATATATAATTAATATAATTTATATTTATCTAAAAATTAAATTATATTACTGTAATTAAAAAGTTTAAAATAAAAGTATAATTTTTAATATTTAATTAATTAGATTTTATAAACTTATATATTTATTTACTTATATAATTTTTATTTTATTATTTATTATAAAATTATAATTACTTAAAATATAATTAAATATATTTTTTAATAATTACTTAAATTCATATTACAAAAGATATAAGTTGTAAATTAAAAAAAGAATAAGGATAGATTTAGAAAGAATTTTAAAAAATAGTAGCTTTTAAGTTATAAGCTACTTTAAGTAACTTATTAAATCAGAACTTATAAACTACTTCAGATAGCTTATAAGGTAGTGCGAGAAATACCTCTAGAGAATAGCTTATAACTTATTATAACTTATTGATCAGGTCAATAAGTTATAAGTTAGTTTATTTGTTACACGAAACGGAGCCTAAATAGTGCGAGAAATACCTTTAAAGGATAACTTATAATTTATTATAATTTATTGATTAGGTCAATAAGTTATAAGTTAGCTTATTTGTTGCATGAAATGGAGCCTAAATAGTGCGAGAAACACCTCTAAAGATTAGCTTATAACTTATTATAGTCTATTAACCAAGTCAATAAATTATAAGTTAACTTATTTGTTGTGCAAAATAGAACCTAAATATAAAGTTAAGATGATACCTGGAATTAATGGCCTATTTTAAAGGGCCTACAGTGAGTAATTGGGGATCGAGAAGTTTAGGGTTTAGGATTGTTAGATTTCTTTCTTTATTTATTTTTTAAGTGTAGAAAGAAGAAGGTAAAGGAGATTTTCGAGAAGATTTCAACGCCTAACTTAAAATAATGTATAATAATGAAAGAGTAATATGTGTAATGAAAATATAATATATATTTTATATAGAAATTCTCTAAATAAAGTAGTTAAAAAATAATTATTAGATAATTAAGTAGTTATTAAATAATTATCGTTATGACTCTTAGAAGTATTTATTATTAACTCACCTTTAAGTTAGTGAATGAAACTTAATCAAGCATTTGTAGAAACTAATCATAATTTGTCGGATGTATCAAAATTGGATACCCATATATTCTAGTGTTCTAAACTAGTAAAATCATAACCTAAATATGATAAACTGAACATTTAATCCAAAATCTAAACATATGAACCCTAAATCTAATAGCTTATGGGGCTTATAAATGAAGAGGAGGTGAATTAACTTTTAACAAAATTTTAGTGAAATAATTTTAATGATATTAAAATAATAAATTGTGAAAAAGTAATTAAAATTCTTCAAAAATGATGAATATGTAATTTTAAAAATATGCAATCTTTTTTATTAATGATTGAAAGCATTTTCTAAAAAGTATTTCAAAAATGTATCTTTAATAAATGCAATGAAAAAATGTTAATTTCTTTTTTTTATGAAGTAATGCAATTTTAAGACACAGAGATAATAAGAGAATAAAGATAAAATAACAGATAACTAAAGAAGAGTAAAAATGACATCAAAATTTTTTATAGAGATTTGATTATTCAAAAAGAATACCTTTTGGGTCTACTCCTCTTTTCTTAAGTTATTAAGTATCACTTAAGGTTTTTACTAACTTTTACCAAGTTACACCACCTAATTTTACAAGATACTCCCGATCTTTACTAAATTTTTTTCAACCACCTAACTTTACAAAATATTTTGATCTCCGCTACGATTTCACAACCACCTAACTTTACAAGATACATCGATTTCTACTAAGATTTTAAGATATAAGAAAGATTTTCCTCATAATTTCTAAAAGAGATTTATAAATTTTTACTCATTAACATTTTTTTGAGTGAATATGCCAATTTTAGTTCTAGAGTGAGAAAAAGATGAGAACTAAGATTTTTCTGAAGTAAAAGTTAAAGAGAATTTATAAATTATAGTGCAAAACTTCTGTATTTTTCTCATATTTCATCTTCATATGCATGTAACCTATTTATAGATGAAAACCAACTTGAACTCCAAGTTGTCTTTTGGCTTCAAGTTTGAATTTAGGCTCCAATTTTGAATTTGAACTTTTGGCCCCAAGTTTCTTTTTAGTTCTAAGTAATTTGAAAATTGAAAAATAGCTCCATAAAATGTTAGCTTACCTTAAAAACTTCCTAAACTATTACACAATTTAAAAATATTATATAGGTACTATATATATCAAAATTTAAACCACTTTTCACCTTTTTTTTATTTTTAGCATAGGATAGCAACCATGTTGCCATTTTAATAAAATTGTATTATCTTCTAGAAGATTGATCTCACTGACTTGTACTGTGTATGTATCATTCAAAAATTATTCACCCAGCTGTAAAAAATTGTTAAGACAATCTATACAATTTAATATTAATTTTAACACATATTTAGCTATTAAAATTTCAAATTCCGTCTCATTTTGGTTTTCTCGCTCATAACAAATTAAAGGCTCAAAAAAATTAATAAATATTGACTATTGAATCTTATCATCTTTCTTTTAAAAAATAAATATTATATTATATCTAATAAGATTTTTACTTGGTGAACAAGTTTGATATTTTTAAAAAATAGAAATAAATAAAAAATTATAAAATATTTTCTTCACATAGGAAAATGTAATTAAGCTTTTGCAAATATGAAAGTATGATGGTTTAAAAATATTTGAAAGACTTGACAAATATAATCCATTTAATTTTTAAACCCAAATAAGTTAGATAATAATAGAAACTAATAAGATCAAGTTCCAACTTATACAAATATTTAATTAAATCCAATTTATTTCTTATTAGTTTCCTCATTCTCCCCTTTTTTTGATAATAACAAACTTTTGCCAAGTTTTTCCTAAAAGGAATAATTTTAGGTCATATAAAGGATATTAGAGCAATAATGACAACCTTTACAATTTTTCCAAAATAGAATAATCATATAATAGAGTAATATAAGTATATTAGAAATATTAGAGCAGTCTAATATAAGGAAAGCATAAGAGCATGATTCAATTTATTAGAGCATGAAAAAATTATATTAGAACCATATAATGCTCTAAAATGCTCCCCCTATGTCTAAAGAGTCTTTGAAAAAATTTTGTTCCCCTGAAAACATAGGTATTTCTTTTCAAATTAACTTTCTCTTAAAAAATTTTACAACTTCTATTTTTTTAGAAAAAAAATTATATCCTTCTTTATTTTTCTAAGAAAATGTTAAAACTTTACATTCCCCTTTCTCTCCTTTTTGGCATTAGTAAAATTAAAAAAAATAGTATCAAAGCAAAACAGAAGCAAAAATAATATACTATACAAATTTCACAATTTTAATAAAAAGTTACAATTTTTAATAAAATAATGTTAACTTAAATGCAATTTTACTTCCCATAAAATACAAATTATTTGATTTTAGTCTCTTTAATTTAAAATAATTTATTTTAATTATCTTAATTATTTAATTAAATAAATAAGTTTTGATCCTACCTAAACTCTCTACCAAAAGACAAATAGAATATATGATCATCTCACTTTCTTTCTATTCTTTTTTTTTCTGTCCTTCTTCTCCACCTCCTTAGTGATCCCATCAACTTATTGTCACTACCTTTCTAAATTTTAATCTCCATTAGCATCTCCTTCCTTTTTTGATTATCAATTGTCCACTTTTCATTGTCAGGTTATGTGACCATCATGCCTCACTGCACGATTTGGCTACCACCAAACCCAATTCTCCATGCTATTAGGTGAGAATGCTCACTTCATCAAATAAAAAATCAACCAATATAAAAAATTCAAGGAATTCATCAAATCCTAGTATATCATAAAAAAAATCAACAATTTAGTTTCTGAAACTATATAACATTAATAAAATAATTTCTAAATTATATAAAATTTTAATTTTATCTTTAAATAATTTCTAGATATATAATTTTGCCACTCTATATAGATTTATTTAAATAATTTCATCATTGAATAATAAGATTAAGGGACAAAATTATATGTACGGATTGTTATTTAGGAGCAAAATTATATTTTTATATAATTTAAAGAATATTTTGTCAATGACTTATAATTTTATGAGTAAAATTATTAACTTTATCTATATTATACCCAATAAAACAAATAAAGTGAAAATGCGCATAATTTGAAGTGGTTTAAATGATATATAGTAAGAAATTTTAAGACAAAAAATAAAAGAAACAAAGATAAATAAAGTAATGGCAAAGGCAGCAAGGAAAATTTCATGCTTAATTATCCTCATTTCATATATTTCTTTGTTATTAGTTTAATGACCAATGGAAATATGTATCCAAATTTAGAGATTTTGAGGAAAATTTTCTAATGTTATATATAGAATGCAATTGTTCATTATCCAACTATGTATCATAGAAATGCTTGGAAATTATTTAGTTTTCGATATGATAGGTTAAAATTTTAGCAATTCTAAGAGGATAGGATGTAGGAGAATTCACCCACATGAAGTACTAAGTTAAAAGTTATCATTGAGGAAATTCATCCCAACAAAAAATATTCCAATTGAAATAGGCTTTATTTTCGCAAAGCAAATCATCAAGTGCAATACACCTTTGGAAGAATAACTTTAATTACACTAAATGAGTTGTCTAACTAAATAACTAATAATAAAAAGAGAAATTGATAATAATTACTCTGGGTTAACTATTCTATTAGTGTTCAGACATATTAAGGCTAGAAAAGGTTCTAGGGTAGGTAAATGACAAAATTGATTTAAGAAAGGTTAGTAAGAGAAGGATGAATGAGAATAGATGCCCTTTATGAGTAGAGGCAAAATTATTATTTTAGAATTTATGACTAAAATACCAATATTGAAGGAATAAATGACTCAATCTAAGGATGAATTATAAGGATAAGTTTGAATAAGTGAACTTCAACCCTCCGTTTGATAGGATAGAAAAGAGGGGAGAGAGAAATTAGCAAGGAGAAAAGGAAAGAGAATTTGAGTTATATATTGTTTGGATGATAGGAAAAAAGAAGAGGAGATAGAAATTGGAAAAGAAATTAATTCTTTGTGAACTCTATATAAATTTTATTCTTTCCATTTATGGAAAGAAAAGTGGGGAGAGAATGCATCGAAATAATTAACAAGTTTATTTTTCAATAATGCCCTGACTGTTGCTTAAAAAATCTTTTTTATTATTTTGTTCATAAATGACACAATATCAACCTCAAGAAATAGCTGTTTGAAAATAAATCCTATTATTATTTTATTTATAATCCTATTATTGCTTTTAGTCAATTTATATTATTAATTTGACTAATAATTATTACTAGTTTCATATCATCTCCACATTTATCTTTCATATTTGTTAATTTAATAATAATATTATAATTTTTTAGACAAAAAATTATTGATTATTATTTATAGAGTCAATGGCTCATTTGATATGGTGATAAAATATTAATTATTAATAGATTTGAGTGTATATAATAATTTTATATGTGATACAACTATTAGTACTAATTAATTTTTTTCAAAAGAGATTTGGTATTAAATGCTCATAATAAAAGAAATTTCACAATTAAATAATAAGATATTTTTATGGCTTATTTTTTAATTGTGATTTTCTTCTCACCAGAAGCTTTTACAACAATTATCTTTCAAGAAAAATTAATTATTATTAAAATCCATGATAATTATAAGATCAATTAACATATTATAATTAATCAATAATCTCTTATTTTTATCATTTTACTAAATAAAGCTTGAGAAAATAATTGGCCAATTTAGGGATGGAGTGTGCTTTATTAAAATTGTTGATTTGACTCTATAGATTATATTAGTCAAACTTAGATTAATATTTGTCACATTACGGCCGGAGGATATCACAATGTAAATGATAATTATTTTATTTAATTAAAAATAGAAAATAGGAGTCATCACTAATTTCTTTAAAGAAAAATTAGAAACAAAAGACTTATTAAAGAAAATGATTCAATTATGCATAGGAAAAGTGTCAGGCACTCTACAATATCTGTTCAAAAAATGATTATCTTAAAATTACTTATGTACCAAATTATGGCTAAAAATATATTATTAATCCCTAAAAAATAAAAATAACTGAAAAAAATAATAAAATAAAGTTTATATTATTTTTATCATTTTAGTGGTATTCACTTGTTACTCTATCAAAAATAAAGAGTAAAATAAACTCATTGATTAGCCAAGGCCATTATTGTAAGATATTAAATAAAGGTCTTAAAATTTCAAAAATAAAAAATTATAAAATTTGAAAAAAAAAGATAAAAATTGGATTTAAAACCTATATGTAACGGTAAAAAAAATATAAACTAACACGCTAATTATAAGCTATTTGAGAGAATATGTGCAGTGTATATATAGCTAAATCTAACTTTTAGTAACAACTATATGTGTATTTTAGAATTAAAACAATTTATATTTCTTTTTGTATTATTTAAGAAAATAAAATGCTATTTATAAATTTTGTAATTTTGATTTAAAATAATCTATAAATTCCTTTTCTATATTTTTAACTTTTTTCTAAAAGATGGTTTAGGTGGAAATTGCATCCGAACTCCCTGAAACGATCAACGAGGCAATTATCTGGGAACCAACCAAGAAAAATTAATCCTATTTCCAATGACCAATGTTAGTGCATCAATTTATAACCCAACTAACTGAAGTCTATGACTATATATAAAACTCTTCGCGCGAGTCATTATTCAATTCACTGCCTACGACCATGACAGAGGAAAGCATGCTGCCAAACCATTAATTCATGGGCTAATTGAACTTGATCAAGTCAACAGTTTGTTTATTGAACTTGCCCTTCAAGGAAGGTCAAAGGCTCAGCAATCGTTGCCAGAAAAGTCCTAAAACCTATTACTGGAGTTGCCATCTCCAGCAATTTTGTGTCTACACTATAATTATTTACCCCTCTTCATCATGCAGTTTCAATTTCAGAGATGTCTTGACAACTATGTCTCGCGGAAAGTTCGTGTGTCATAAATCCATTAGACTAAAATAATACAAGTTCCAATCAGGGCAGAAGCTATCAAACAGACAGTAGCATCCACCAATAAGTAAATTTTCTAATTGACACGAATTAAAGAGGAATCTGACTCAACAAACCATGGAGGACAATACAATGCAAAGTTGGTGAAAGAATTGGATTATCCTCCTCTTCTTTTTCTACCTCTTTAGCAATGCAAAATTGGACTATCTAGTTATAGCAATCGAGCTACAGTCTACGTTATTCCTTCAGTATATAAGTAGATGAACAATCCTCCAGGTAAGCAATCAGAACATTTTAAGAGGACTTATGTTTGGAAGGACGACTAGCTGTTGTTGCTTGTGCTGGTGCAGAGTCGGGTTTTGTAAACCAAGTGGTATAGAGGAACTGTTTATGTGCCCCAACATGGTTGCATACAAGACGAAGCTTCTGCCTCTCTCTCATCCATCTCAACACTATTTTCATGTGGTTCTTGCTAGTTAAATCTTTCAATCCAACTTCCTGAGACAAGTGATGGTGATGGTGACGGTTATGTCTCAATATAGATGGGCATATATACACAAAAATAACTGAAGACTAAATAAACTAGTTACACTTATTTTGTCCCATGAAGTATCACCCAACTGCCTCAGCTGCTCAAGTTCGCCACTTACTGAGTGACAGATTATGTTCTTTCATTTATATTTCCTCAGCATAAAAGTACATTCAATACAACAATTAGTTCAGAGTTTGAATGAACATCATATCCATTCAAATATGCAATCTTTACAAATAAGACTTAATTCAATAAACAACCAATAATTCCGTCCTTCCTATGATTAACCTACCGAGTATCATAATAGTACCTGAAAGACCCAATGGCATGCCAAGGTCAATTGTTTCAACTTTCAATTTTCAACTGGATAACGGCAGGGATGTAACTTGTAAGTAATACCAAGATCTAAGTAACAACTTCATTCTAGAATAATGACAGAATAATAACAAGCATGAAAGAGAGAGAGAGGCACTAATTCAGGTACACATACCTGGACATGTTGCCAAGTTTCACCAATGGTGAGGGGACCGTGTTCCTTGACGATATCAAAGAGAACTCTGGTGATAGTCTGCCTCTGCTCTGGAGGAGTTTTAAGTGATATTGGTTTCATCTTTGGCTTTGATTTCTCTGCAAAGTACCTTACTGCTGTCCCAAACATAGTTACTGTCTGTCTTCCTGTACCAATATTCAAATCAGTCCAAAATATCTTTGCTATTGTAGTCTTGATCACAACTGACACAAAAAGAACACCAATTCTAAGTTAGGGCATTTGAACTGATCAATACAGGTTTGGAAATTTCAAACTTCGTTGAAAAAGAGCAAAATCAAATCAAACCATAAAATAAAAATGTAAGATATCATATATTATGAAAAATGAGCCAATAAAATTGTATGATGTGCATTTCCATCTCACAGAGCCATTTATGAAAGAAAAAAAATCAGCCAACCACGGCTTCAGAGAGAAAAACAAATACTCAAAAGAGATAAAAATGACAAAGAGAACCAGATCAAGCCAACAGTTAAATAGACCGAATGCCTATCTCTGATGACAAGTGAGTGAGGGAGGTGAATCAGTCTATGCAAGGGAAGCCAATATGGCGGGACAGGGGTAAGTGACCTTCCTGTGCCCCGTCCCTGCCTGCAAGGCATAATGTTGCCCTGTACGGTGCCTCACTGCCACAAGGGGATCTTGAAATATCATCAGAAACTCTTAAAAAAAAGGGAAAGTTCTAAATTTATATACTCCATATTCATAGATAATAATCAATAAACACCGGTACATTACAATGCATCTAAAGTCATACATACACAAGTTATATAGACATAACTATTCAATACAATCATCTAACTCCGGTATCCACCCAATACAAAAGTGTTTTTTTTCTTTTCTTTTTGCTGCGACGAAATTCAAAAGTTATATTCATTAGCAATGACGGAACAGTTGATGAGGAATTATCACTCACATGCCCTGCACCACAGTTGTGTGAAGGACAGCGAATAAACTAATTAAAAACTTGATCAGTGTCATGCTTCTATCAAGACCAGTATCGATGACATTACAAACCCAACACTCTTCTACGCATAAGAATATACATATTTTGTCTGTTAGAATGAAATGTTAAAGAGTTTATTTCCGAAACATGATTCCATATAAGCGCTTCTAATCAAATGGCCAACTCCACCATGAAAAAAACCTCACTTTTGTAAAGTGTAATCTGAGGAATTGGGGGAAAAAATGTAAAAATCATCAATTTAAGAAGTTTATTATTTGTACACCAGAATTAAACAAGGTTAAGCAAATCAAATGAATGAAGAATTAGAAGAAGCTCTACATACGCCACTGAAGCAGAAGACAACAATAACCTAAAGACACACACAAAAATTTTAAAAAAAAAAAATCATCGCACATAGATAGGAAAGAGCGGAGACAAAGAAGAAAAACTACAGAAGCATGAACGAAGCGCACCTGAAGCCACGAAATGCACCAGCAAGTCGAGAACAACTCCACAGAAAACAAACAAAGAAGAAGGACGAAGCACGGACAGAGCACACAGAACAACACACACCAACAAAGAAAAAGAGATAGCGAGATCGTGAAGCTGAAGAGATGAAAAGGAAGAACCTGCGACAGTTGCTCAACGGTCTGCACTTGGACGGACGGCGGGCACTCCGAGCCCTGTAATGTGGTGTGGCTGTGTAGAAGAAAACTAGGGAGTCAGAAGTGAGAGTCTGAAATGAGATTCCAAAATTCCAATTCTATCCCTGGTTAACTGAGGCAAATTATATAAAACTCCCCCTCAACTTTAACTATTTCAGATATTCCCATATCTTTTCATGATATAAAAAATGTGCACATAATCCCTCCTATCTATTAAATAATAATGTAGTAAATCCTCTCTAATGCAATTCTTTTTGCCGTATCCTCATCTATAATTATTTTTGAATTTTTTTTACTATTTGAATGCGGATTTAAAATATCACAATTGAAATTAAAAATAAAAGAAAAATATTTTAAAAAGATCAACTTAAGATACACATAAGAAGTACTCTAAGGAAAGTAAGATATACAATTACAAAGAAGCAAGGCCAAATCTTAATATATTGTTATAACAAAATTTTGTTTAGTGTGAAAAGTAGCCTCACGTGTAACCTCGTGATGCAAAGTCCTTTTATCTCAAGCCCGGTTGAAATTATCTTGATGAGGCACCCGTTGACAAAAATTATGAAACAAGAAATTAATTTCTTATTTAAAAACAATAAAAATATGATAATTCTATTTATATAAAATATAATTTATATCTAAAATTTTTTAAAAATTTAACTTCAAATTAATTGAATTCTAAAATTTTTTTGAAATTTCAAATGTGTGATAAAAAATTATTACATGATAATATGGTGTACAAAAAAAATTAAAATTGTTTAAATATTGATTGGGGGTAAAATCGGCATTCCACACAACAATTAGGAAATCAAATCTAATCGATATATATATATATATATATATATATATATATATATATATATATATATATGTATATATATATTGTCTAAGGACCACTAGTATTCAATAATTGTATTGAATTTGGATTAATTCAGAGTCATGCTAGAGTAAATTTAATGGGGGCAAAACTCTTTCAACAACAATTTTTTTTACAAGATTCAAACTTAAGACTCTGCTTAAAGAAATTAAGTTCTCAATCACTCAAATTAATTATCGTTGGTAAATTTTTATATTATTCAACGTATATGCAAAGTTGTGAGCTTTCGCATTAACTATTCTAGTTGTTTATTTGTCTAATTGAAGATTTAAGAATTTCCTGCAAACTCCTATTTACTAAAACATAAACATATTTGAAATTTAACTAAATATGTACAAATAAGCACAAAATCATATTGTCATATAATTATATTGTCAAAATGATGAGGCAAGAAAATACATAATAATGGTTTAATTCTTATTTATAATTGAATAAATGAGTAAATTTATTCTTGAAAGATTAGATTGACATTAAATTAATTCTAAATTTTATTTGATATCAACTATGTCCAATTTTATTAAATTTAACATCAAATTGTTTCTAAAAGTTAGATTAATATCACATTAGTATGCAAAGATTATGTTAATATTATATTACTCCTAACATTTATTTTAACATTAAATTAGTTTCATCGTTAGTTTTTTTTCACAAACTTAAGCTATAGTTAAATTATCCCTTCTTTAATTATGGACTAATAAAAAATATAAAATACTAAGTTAAATTAAAATTTTAATTTTTAAGAAAAAAATATTATGCTTTATTCTCAAAATAAAAATGAACCTTGAATATCTAATAATAATGCTAACCTAGAAAAATCAAATAATAAGCAAATTCATAAAAAAATTAAAATAAACATTTAATCAAAGTGGGTTAGGGTTTAAGTTCTTCTAATATAATTAACTAACACAAAAAAATTAAAATTTTAAACAAAACGCCTTAAACTCTAACAATAATATCAAATAGTATCAACTCTAAAAACAACAGCACCCAAAATAAGTACTTGATCATTATTAAATATTCAAGATTTGTTATTTTCTATAAGATTAAAATATAATGCTTTTTTTTAAAAATTAGTTTTTTAACTTAACTCATTTTTTTTACTTTTAATTAATACATAATTAAAGGAGAGAAGATTGAACTGCAACTCAGGGTTACTAATAGAAATATTAATGACAAGATAAATATGATGTTAAAATTAAAGTTAGAATTCATCTAATATTAATATAATCTTTTAAAATTAATTTGATGTTAATCATACTATCAAGACTAATTTAATATCATATTTAATTAAACTAGACCAAATTAATGTCAAATAAAATTTATGGCTATAAAGTACAAATTCAACCATTTATTTTTTTATAATTTCATGTAATAATCAAGGTCTTAGTGGTATAATGACATTCAATATTACTTTATAAGCTCTATTTACTATCATGCCATTTTCCTCTATTTTTATAAATTTTATATTTTATATTATTATAAATGAAAATTATTGATTAATTGAACAATCAAAATTAATTATAATTTTTTGTATTTTAAAGAATTAATTTTAAGTATTTGACATTGTCAATGTAACTTTAATCACTTTAAATTTTAGGGGGTTTTCTACAATTTTCTCCTCTTTTAAGTCAAGTGTGTGTTTTAGATGAGATTTGGAATTAATGGCCTGCTACAAAGCCTAAAAAAAAAAGAGAGAAAAAAAAAAGAGAAGAGAGAGGCCTGCTGTGAACAAATATAGACTATTAGCAACACCTTAAGAATATTTTTTTAAAATTTTCATATTATATATATTATAGTCTTTCCATAACAATAAATGTGACAAGTAATTTAATATACATAAATAATATTTTTAATAACATTAATTATTTGAATAAAAAATTTTAGTGAAAATTTTTATTTATAATAAATTGTTTATAAATAAAATGATATATAAAGATATTAGTATATTTTACTATTTATTTAATTATTTTTATTTTAATAAAATTTTTAATTTTATATATTATTTATTAAATTAAAATTTTCTAAATAATATATCATTATAATTTATTATTTATTAAATATAAAAAATAATTAATTTTAATTTAAGAATTAAAAAATATAATTTATTTAAGTTAATAGCAGAAGAAAGAAGATAATTGATCAATTAATATCATACAATTAAAATAAATAATTATAATTTATTATGTACATTTAATTTTTTTAATAAATAAATATTTACTTAAAAGATTTCACTAATTAATAAATGTGGAGATAAAAATAACTATATAATTCAAAAACTACCTTATCTTTTTGCAAGCCTACTATAAATTTGTTTGAAAATGTTGGAATTCCTTATTTTTTTTAAATTAGCTAATTAAGTGTTGATCAATTAATCAAATATATTGTTTACCAAATAATTTAAATAACTCATTGATTTGATCGATTAACTAAAAGTTAATGAAAAAATTATTTGACATACCCTCCATATTTTTTATTCAAATCATTATTACAAAATTGCAAATGGAGATTAAATCAAAACACTACGATAGAATATCAAATCGATTGATAACCTATGGCAAGCTACTTCAATGTTAATCCCCGGTATGTCAATAGAGGTTTAAATGAAGACAATGTTATTTTCTTTTAACAGCTTAGTCAACTTCCTCTTGTCCTTTATTTTCAAGCTTGCATGTATCTTTACCCATCAATCATCATTATCATTGAATAACTTGACTTTTTCTAATTCAAAATCCATTTAGGTTATTATTGGTCTTTTGCTCATACCTCTAAAAGGGTCAAATTGATTATTTAGCAATTCTTCAATTAGTCTTTAAAGGTTTATTTATCTGTATGCATATGGGATTCTATTTCTTTCAAACTTGTCATATGGCACTACTTTACCACTAATTGATCACCACTTACTTATTTTACTCAATATGAAGTGTTGAGCTTCATTAATAATCGAGGAGTTTAAACAATGGCTTTAGCTTTGTTTAAATACAATGTTCCCTGACTTGCGTTGTAAGCTATATTTAGAGTTAATACAACAAAAAACTTCACATTTGTTGGCTTTATGTTTGGGTGTCACGATTAATCTCAAGACACATGACTAGTATAGGAAATTACTTACCTTTTACTTGTTTGAGTAGAAAATAAATGGAATGGAATTAAAAGAAATAAAAAGGAGAGTTAAAAATCCCTCTTTCCATTGTTTGGTTATTGACAATAAAAATAATAAA
Organism: Sindora glabra; assembly: GCA_020226215.1. Classification (NCBI taxonomy): domain Eukaryota; kingdom Viridiplantae; phylum Streptophyta; class Magnoliopsida; order Fabales; family Fabaceae; genus Sindora; species Sindora glabra. Next base: position 1,632,936 of record CM035225.1, read on the forward strand.
AATGAATATGAATAGAAAAAATAACATGGGGCATATTAGATAATTTTCTTAGTAGGATTAAGCAAAAAAAGCATAAAAATCGATATTGTACCATTGCTTATGCATAAGAAGCCACTGTGTGAAGGGCAAACAATGGAGTATAACATACAATTTTTGTGTTTATTTTATAAGAAAGGATAATGTTAATTAACAATTTCATTAAAATTTAATTATGTTAAAGAAATAACTATTTAGGCTAATGAAAAAAATCATTAATGTGATAAAGTTTACAAGCTTAAAATAATTCACTAACATATTTTAAAAAATAGCATAACAAAAGTTATTAATAAATTTATCTAATTGTAGAGAGTTGCTAAAATTAGACAAATAATAACTTATTTCTTTATGAATTGATAAAATGTAATCTCAAATTATCCATCTTTTTTATTTCTTATAATGATATAAATGATATTCCACTTAGCACATGGGCATAAAGTTTTAAATTTGAATCAATAAATTAGTTAACCTATTAGTTATTTATTTATTACTTATAGATAATTATAGATCACTACTTGTTTTAAACATCATAAAAAAACATATTTGAATCATGTTAAAAGATAATAGCATTTTCAGAAAAGATAAAAAATTAATCAACTAATTTTTTAAAAAAAATATTATTAAAAAATAAACTAGAATAATAGATACATTAGAAAAAAATAATGTAGAAAGAAAAAAATTATTCATATATAATTAGAATTAAAATATCAACAAATATTATATTGTTTTAGTTTGGATATTCTTTTTCAAATAACTCAAAAAATATTAATAAAATAGTAATATAAAATATTATATATATTACTTACCAAAATTTTCATATTTATTCTAATTTTTATTATGTTATTCTAATAATACCATTTATTACAAATATATGCTTGGAAAATTGTAACATTAACTACTTCTATTACAAACATTATTTCATGTAATTATTTAATAAAGAACAAGATTATCAATTGATAAAATTTAATTTTCTTTCTTCTTATTTCTTTATTCAAATAAATAAAAGAAGATTATTTTATTTTTCTTTCCTTCTACCTAACCAAGGAATAAAAAGAAAAGTTATTTTCTTCCTTCACATTTTTTCCTCTATTTTTTTCTACTTAAACAATCTAAAGGGAAATGTAATTACTTATTAGTCTTTTTATACATGCATCTACTATTATGTAATGTATCAATAATGCATTTTCAAAGAAATTAAAAGTATGTAGTTTTTCATTAAAAAATCATTAAGAATTAAGAAAGACATGACATTATGTATGATTGCTTCAACTATCATTATGGCTTACCTTAGCACTAGATATTCTAATGAACCCACTTCTATCTTACCGATAGTAGTTAGACACCTAAGGGAAAAAAAAACTAAGGAACAAAACAAAAGAATGCGTGCATAAAAGAGAGAGAAAGTTTTTATGAAATTTAATGAGTAAACAACAATCACATATGAATTCATAAAAATTTAACTAAACCAAAATAAAGGAGTTGTAGTTATATCTTTTAAGAGAAATCTTTAAGTTTTTTACTTATAGAAAATAACTATATTCTCATACCTCTATTAAGGAAGAAGAGCTTCAAATTACTAACCTATTTATTAAAAGTCAATTACGATCATATGCAACAAAAAATTACAAGGTTATACCACACATTACACGGTAGCAGGGTCATTAAAAAGGTTTAATTCTTAGCACTAATACCATTATATTCAAGAGTTCATAAATTATTCATAACAATGCACTAATATTTGATAGAATACATAATTTAGAATAAAATAAAGTATATAAATCTCATTGTAACTTTTGATCATTTTTATCCTTTTACAAATTTAATTTAAAAGGGTTCAATTCTTTGCACTAATACCATCATATTCAAGAGTTCATAATCATTTATAACAATTCATTAATATTTGATAAAATACATAATTTAAAATAAAATAAAATAAAATATGTAAATTCCATTATGACTTCTGGTCATCTTTATTTCTTCATAAACCTAACTTTATTCTTTTAGGATTTTTCTTATCTCTTCATAAATGGGTACACAAATCAGGTAACAATAGCCATTAGACATATTATCACCCCCAATATTATCAATCTTATTACTTACACAATAATAAAGACAATCACGAATGCTTCGTTAGCATTATCATTTGTAGAGGTAATACAACCATGCATTTATGCACATTGCATAATTTATAAGTAATAGATGATAATGATGATGATGATCATAATACAATTTAAATTAAATTCTTAATCGATACATAATAATAGGATCTTAACTAATAATTCAATATCAAATTCATAGTGCATCATCCACATTAAAAGCATAAGTACACATACAAAGCCTTAAATGGTTCATTCTTTTAAGCAAGTTATAAAATCCAATTATCTAAGTTCTCTATAGGTTAATACAATTGGATTATGTATTTTTTTTTATTTCTTCGTAAGCACAAACAAGATTGTCCAATTATTTTATTATCTATTACTCATTTTTAGGGTTATATGCCTTTATTTTATGTATATATGAAGGTACAATATCCTTTAGTGTCATAAATTTTATGGTGAGACATAGAACAAAGCCATAATTAGTTATAAATGTCCAAAAAGCAACTTTAACATCCATAGTTAACTACAAGAGTCCTAAAAGCAACTCTAGCCTTTATAATCAAATATGTAATTAATTACAAGAGTTCAAAGAGCAAAACTAGTTAAAATAGTTGATTATATCCATCTAAAGAGCAATCCTAACACACATAGTCAACCATATAATTGGCTATCACTTTGTGAATTGTAGATTTTCTATAATACCACTATTCATTCTTCAATTTCCTAAAACTTTATATTTATCATACAATACCATCATCAAACCTTCAAAAATTTATAACTATAACTCTTAATAATAAAACTTATCAATTTAACTTCAATATTGAAGCATAAATTTTTATTTCAATTTGACATTTGTAGAAAGTTGCTAAAAAAAATGGTAAGAGTGGCAGTAATGTGTTGAAAACCATTGGAGAAAGAGTTTAAAGATAACATATGCTAGTAATGTTACATAATATTGTCGATTTTATTATTGGAGGGTTTTAATTTATGCATGAAGGTGGTGAACCTATTTCACTAAAACATCATACTTATTCTCCATCGCCTTATGTGGATCTTTTTTGGCTAAGAAGGCCCAATAGTCATTAAGACTTACTTCTTTATGTTATGGTAGGAAAGAGATACCTCATTATTAAGAATGAGTAATCATTTCCTTTTGATAAGATTAAGGGGTTATGAAATAAACATAATAAGATATAGTGGAAAAGAAACCCATAGACAATGTTGAACAATAATTCCAAATTTGTTCGTTTAGCCTAGTACTATTAACCAAATTGAGCTAATTACATAGGAAATAAAAAGTCAAGTATACAATACTCTGATGCTTAAGTCAGTAGTAAGCAGAATAATGGTAAGGAATTGTATCTTAGGTTATAATGACTTACCCGAGGTATTTTATAGGATCTTAATATAAATGGAATGTGCTAAAGTCTTAATGGATTAAAAGTTCATTAGTATGAGAACTATCCCTAAATATGTTAGAATATCTTTTGCTTTTAATACTATTAATTATTAACATTTAAGATTGACCATGGTTAGTAGGGAGAAGCTTGTAAGTTAGTTTTGACTAGACTGACTGGATATTATGATTATTTATAAGCCATTTCTTGTAAGATTGAACTTGTTTGTGTGAGTTGAGCTGGCGTAACATTATTTGACCAGATATGATTCAGTTAAATATTTTGGTTATTATCATTATACTTTATGCATTACATTTTTTTTAATTTATGAACATAGGCATAGATATAAAGTAGTGATGTCCTTACTTCTTTTAATAATATTAAAATTGTAAAATTTATTAAAATAAGATAAAATTCATAAATTTATAAAAATAAAAAAATATATATAAGCAATAGAAAATAATACACTAATAAACCATTTCTTAGTGTTGGAAAATTATCCTTTCTCTGAATACATAAATATTAGGTAACTAAATTGGTCAAGATAGCACAATAATACAAAAACATATTTGATGCAGAAAAGTCTCAAACTTTAGGGGAAAAATCATGGATAAAAAAAGAACCTTTAAATCAACAAAGATTATAAAATAATATATATGAATGTTATCAACCATGATTTTATGACTTTCTAATTAACATTCCTACATCTTTTACAAACCTTTATAAGGGTACTTATATAACCTTCAAAGATACTCACATCATATTTTTTCCATACCTCAAACCTTAGCCTAACAAAAAATATTTATATTCTAGAAATAATTATTTAATAAAAAATTTCAATCTTACTTTAATACAAAAATGTAATGTTAATAGAAAGATAACTTATAATAAAAAATAATCACTAATTAATAATTTAAATTTTGATTAAACTAAAAAAATCATATTAACACAAATTTCATTATCCTTATCAATTTTCATGCCTTATATATTGCCAAAGGAGATCAATTGGGATGCTAATCATGAAAGTTCCCAATTATTGCAATTTTTTCAATTTACAATGAACATCTTATAACTTATTAATCAAGCATTACAAGTTTTACTAAAGTTCACAATTGATTTCCTTTTGCAAGAATCTCTATAATAATACCAAACCTTGTGAATACTTTTAAGAATTGCTATAATTATCTCTATTATCAATAGCTACTTTCTTTTTTGCCCATTACAAGTTTCTAAATTTTGCCTAGCATAAAACATTTATATTCACCATATCAGTCGAACATCATTTACAACTTGCACACAGATCACTTATCACCATAACATGCATCATCATTTATCATCATCATCATCATCATATGATATCAATTAAGCTTAGCCATCCCGAGTTACTACTTAATTATGGCATTAATCTGTTGAAAAAAAATATCAATCATTATTCGATACTAGTTATTGATAAAAAAAACATTCCTTTTTTAAACATATAAGTATTAGATGATCAACCTAATCAAATTAGAATAATATATAAATAGATTTAATGTGGAAAAAATTCCAACTTTAACAAAAAAATTATGGATAAAAAAAATCCACTAAATTAACATAGATTATGAGATAATATGTATAGAAGTTATTAATTATAATCTTATAATTTTCCTAGTTATTATCTCAGCATTCCTCGCAAACATTTATAAAGGCATTATCACATAAATCTTATTGGTATTTATATCATATCTTTTTTATATCTCAAATTTTTAATTAATAAAAATATTTATAATATAGAAATAGAAATATATATTTGATAGGGAATCTTAATTCTACTTTAATACCAAAATCTAACTTGTTTATTTTATTTATCTAATCAAAGATTTAAGAATTTATTGCAAATTCCCATATACTAAAATGTAAACATATATGAAATTTAACTAAATACATACAAATAAGTACAAAATAATATTATCATATCATTATATTGTCAAAATGATGTGGCAAATAATGGTTTGATTCTTATTTATAATTGAGTAAATAAGTAAATGCTTTCTTAAAAGGTTAGATTGATATCAAATTAGTTTTAAATTTTATTTAATATTAATTTAGTATAATTTTGTTAAATTTAACATCAAATTAGTTTTAAAAGTTAGATTGACATCAAATTAGTTCAAAAATATTACGTTGACATTGGATTAATTCTAACATTTATTTTAACATCAAATTAGTCCCATCATTAGTTTTTCCACTAATAAACTTAAGTTATAGTTAAGTCATCCTTCCTTTAATTATGAACTAAAAAAATGTAAAATGTTGAGTTAAGTTGAAAATTAATTTTTTAAGAGAAAATATTATACTTTGCTCTCAAAAAAAGGAGAAATCATAAACATCTAATAGTAATACTAACTTAGAAAAAAATTCAACCAATGAATTAAATAATGAGCAAATTGAAATTTTATTAAATTCATAAAAAAAGTACTTGATCAAAGTGAATTAAGGTTTAAGTTCTTCTAATATAATGAATTAACTCATAAGAATTAAAATTTTAAGTAAGATGCTTTAAACTCTAATAATAGCATCCAATAATATTAACTTAAAAAAATATTAGCACCCAAAATAAGTACTTGATCACAATTAGATATTCAAAGTTTGATATTTCTTAGAGAGTAAAATAAAAATATTTTCTCTTAAAAATTAATTTTTTAACTCAATTCAATATTTCATATTTTAAATTAATATATAATTAAAGGAGAGAATGTTTAACTGCAACTTAAGTTTGCTAATGGAAATACTAATAACAAGATTAATATGATGCCAAAATTAAAGTTAGGATTAATATAATATTAATATAATTTTTTAGAACTAATTTGATGTTAATCAAACTATCAAGACTAATTTGATATCATATTTAAAGAAACTAAATCAAATTGATGTTAAATAAAATTTAGGATACGAATTCACTCATTTACTTTTTATAATTTTATGTAAAAGTCAAAACTTTAGTAATACAGTGATATTTGATATTATCTTATGGGCTCCACTTATTATTATGTTTGAGGTTTAAATCTTAGATTTTGCATGAATCATATTATTAATAAAATTATTAATTAAGTGCTTAGTGACAATTGATTATAAAATTTTGTATATTTTAAAGAATTAATTTTTAAGTATTTGATATTGATAAGATAAACTTTAATCGCTTTAAATTTTTTTCTTTGGGAAGGGTGGTGAGGTTTCCTACCATTTTGTCCTCTTTTAAGTCAAGTATGTGTTTGGATGGTACTTGGTGGCTTGCTGTAAAGCCAAGAAAAAAAAGAATTTTTTTGTGTGAGGGAGCAATTACAACCAAATATGAGTTGTAGGCAATACTTAAACAATATTTCTATGAATTCTTATATCATATACATTATTGTCTTTTCATAAGACAAATAACTTAATATACACAAATAATTTTTTAAGAAAATTTATATTAAGTAGATATTTTTATACACCTTAAGAGTATTTTCATAAAATTTTTATATTATATATATATTATTTTCTTTCCATAATAATAAAGGTGACAAGTAATTTGATACACACAAATAAATTTTTTTAATCACATTAATTATTTGAATAAATTTTTTTAATAAAATTTATTATTATAATTAACTATTTATAAATAAAATAATATATAAAGATACGAGTATATTTTATTATTTATTTAATTTTTATTTTAGTAATAATTTAAATTTTATATATTATTTATAAAATTAAATTTTTTTAATGATATATCATTGTAACTTATTATTTATTAAATATTAAAAAATAATTCATTATAATTTATTATACTCATTAATACTTTTTAAGAAATAAATAACTATAAGATACATACATATTCAATTTTAACTTAAGAATTAAAAAATATAAATTTTTGTAGGTTAATAGTAGGAGAAAGGAGATAATTGTCAATTAATATCATGTGATTAAAATAAATAATTATAATTTATTATATAAATTTAATTTTATTTTAATAAATAAATATTTACTTAAAAGACTCCACTAATTAATAAGTGTAGGGATGGAAATAACTATATAACTCAAAAGCTCCCCTATCTTTTTATGAACTTTCTATAAATTAATTGTTTGAAAATGTTAGAATTCCTATCTTTTTGAAATTAGCTGATTAAATGTTAATCAACTAATCAAATATATTCTTTACTAAATAACCTAAATAGCTCATTGACTTAATCAATTAATTAAAAGTTAATGAAAAAAGTCAATTGCCATACCCTTAACATCTTCAAAATAATTACTACAAAATTGCAAATAGACATTAGTTCAAAATACTACTATATAATAGCAAATCAATCAATAATTTATGATAAGGTACTTTAATGTTGATCTTTGGTATGTCACTAGGGATCCAAGCGAAAGCGATGTTATTTCCCTTTAACAACTTAGTTAACTTATTTTTATCTTTTATTTTCAAGTTTGCACCTATCTTTATTAATTAGTCATCATTATTATCGAGTAACTTGATTTCTTCTAAAATAAAATTCCATTTGAAACATTGTCGATCCTTTGCTCATACCTCTAAAAAGTTTAAATCAATCATTTAGTAATCTTTCAATTAATTATTTACGTACATATAGATTCTATTCTTTCAAACTTGTCACATAACACTACCTCACCATTAATTGATAACCTTGTACTTGCTTTACTATGTTTGGAGTGTTAAGCTTCATTAATAAATGAGGAGTATAAACAATGGTTCTAACCTTTTTTTTAAAAAACATAATTTTTCTAAGATTGCATTATAAGTTGCATTTGGGGCTGATATGACAAAAAAATCACATCTACCATTTTCATGTTTGGGCGTCATGATGAATCCTAAAGCACGTGATTAGCATGCAAAATCACTAACCTTCTACTTGTTTGAGTAGAAAACAAGTGGAATGGAATTTAAAAAAGGAAAAAAGGAGTTGAAAGTCCTTTTTTCCATTGCTTGGTTATTAACAAAAAAAAACAAAAATAAATATGAATAGAAAAATAATGTGCAACCTACTAGATAATTTTCTTAGTAAGATTAGGCGGAAAAGGCATAGAAATTGATATTATTCCATTACTTGTGCACAAAAAGCTACCATGTGAAGGGCAAACAATAGAGGATAACGTGCAATTTTTGTCCTCATTTTATAAGAAAGGATAATGTTAGTAGACAATTCCATTAAGATTTAAATAAATTAGAGAAATAACTATTTATACCAATGAAAAAAAACATTAATGAGATAAATTTTACAAGCTTAAAATGATTAACTAATATATTTTAAAAATATTTTAATTAAAGTTATAAATAAATTCATCTACCTGTAAAGAGTTGCTAAAATTGGATGAATAATAACTTATTTCTTCATGAATTGATAAAATATAATTTCAAATCATTTATATTTTTTATATAATTATAGAATAATAATTCACTTAATGCATATATGCAAAATTTTAAATTTGAATCAATAAATTAGTTAACCTATTATTTATAGATAGTAATAGATTACTACTTGTTTTATACATCATAAGAAACATGTTTAAATCATGTTAAAAAGATAATAGCATTTTTAGAATAGACAAAAAATTAACCAACTAATTTTTTAAAAACATTATTAAAAAATAAATTGGAATTATAAATATACTAGAACAAAAATAATGTAGAAGAAAAAAAAATTTATTCATATATAATTAGAATTGGAATATTAACAAATATTGTATTATTTTAATATTAGATATTTTTTTCAAATAAGTTAAAAAATGAGATTAATAAAATATTACATACACACATGCTCTTTCTCTCTCTCTCTCTCTCTCTCTCTCTCTCACACACACACACACACACACACACACATATATATATATATTTAATCAAAAACCAAAGTTTCTTCAACAGAACTGATTACATAATCAAGACTGTTGAGCAAGCCATTGGAGTTAAACCAAATGATGAGAATTTTACTCTCTTTTCTGGCCAAGAAGTAGAAAAGCTTCGAAAGAAGTATAATTATATGCATATTGGCTGTATACAAATAGCTGTCATTTCAACTCTCTGAAAAGGGCTTGATATATATATATATATATATATATATATATTACTTGCCAAAAATTTCATATTTATAATAAGTTTAATTATTTTATTTTAATAATACCATTTATTACAAATATAAGCTTAGCAAATTGTAACATTAGCTACTTGTATTGCAAACATTATTTCATGTAAGCATTTAATAGAGAAAAAGATTGTCATTTAATAAAATTTAATTTTTCTTTCTTCTTATTTCTTTATCCAAGCAAATAAAAGAAGATTATTTTATTTTTCTTTCTTTTCCTTTTGTTTTCTATTTAACCAAGCTACAAAAAGAAAACTTCTTTTCTTCTTTTTTTCTTCCTTCACATTGTTTTTCCTTTATTTTTTGCTACTCAACTAATCAAAGGGTAAGTAATGGGTAAGTGTAATTACTTACTTGTCTTTTTATACATGCATTTAATACTAGGTAATATATGTAATAATGCATTTTTAAAGAAAATAAAAGTATGCGATTTTTCATAAAAAAATTTGTTAAGAAATGAGAAAAATATGGCATCATATATAACTGCTCTAAGTATCCCTAGGGCTTATCTTGGCACTAGAGATTCTAGCGAGCTCACTTCCATTCTACTAATAGTAATTGGATATTTAAGGAAGAAAAGTTCTTGAAGAAAAGAACAAAAAGAAATAGTGTATATGTGGGTGTGTATGTATGAGTTTTTATGAAAACTCAATGAGTAAACAACAATTGAATATGAATTCATGAAAATGTTAACTATGTCAAAATAAAAATTTTACAATTATATCTTTTATGAGAAATCTCAAGACTCTTTGACTTATAGAAAATAACTATATTCTCATACCTCCATCAAGGAAGAGGAGCTTTGGATGACTAATCTATCTATTAAAAGCCATATACGATTATCTGCAACAAAAGATTACAAGCAAGGTCATACCATGCATTATATTGGTAGCGTGGTCACTAAAAAGATTCAATTCTTTGCATTAATATAGTCACATTCAAAAGTCCACAAATTATTCATAACAATATACTAATATTTGATAGGATGCATAAGTTAAAATAAAATAAAATAAAGTATATAAGTCTTATCATCACTCATGATCATTTTTATCCTTTCACAAATTAGCCTAAAAAAGTTCAATTCTTTACATTAATACCATCATAATCAAAAGTTCACAAATCATTTATAACAATGAACTAATATTCGATAGAATGCATTATTTAAAATAAAATAAAGCATGTAAATCTTATTGTAACTTCCACTCATCCTTATCCTTTCACAAATCTAACCTTGATTTTTTAGAACTTGCCTTATCACTTTACAAACAAGATATACGAATTTGGTACAAATAGCTATAAGACATATTATCACCCTTAACATATTATCCTCGCAAACATTTACAAGCCTCACAAACATCTATAAGGGTGTTATCACATAACCTTTATAGGCATTTACATTGTATTTCTCTTCTATCTCAAACTCTTAATCAATACAAATATTTATAATATAGAAATAAAAATAATTGTTTGATAAGAAATTTCAATTCTACTCTAATACCAAAATCTAACCTTTATAAGAAGATAATTTATAATAAAAATAATTACTAATTAATAATAATTTAAATTTGGTTCAAATGACACTTAAAATAACCTAACTATAAAATTTGCTTTCGAATATGACGGCATTTTATAGAACAATTGTTAAGATGGATTGTAACAGATGGCAGAGTCTTCCCCTCGTAAGAAACTTACAGACAGCAATTTCTTTCCCCCAATAATTGTCACAAACATCTATATGTAAGTTGGCAGGAAGAAATAGACATCTAACTGAAAATATGACATTAAAAAGGAACTAATTGACAATTAACTTCACCATTACTGTAATAATATCTATGTTTAGTTTAATGGTGTATTTTATACTTGTTTCTCAACAGGAATTTGTGTCCTAATTAGCATTTTTTTTTTAAAAAAAAAGGTCCAACTAATTATTACAAACAAAAGGAGGAGAAGTTATATAGTTAAGCTTAATGAACTCACAAACTGATTATTGCATAGAAAATAAAAAATTATAAAAAAACTTTCATAATTTTATATACACAAGATAAACTAAATTTAAAAGTGTATTGATCACTCAAATAAAATAGAAAATAATTCACTTTATTCCTATGATTACATCATATAGTTAATAAAATAACCTATTCATCATACGGTGGGATATATATATATATATATATATATATATATATATATATATATATATGGATTCAAAGGGATATATATATAGTTGATATTTTCAAAAAAATCTGAAGAGAAAAAAGTGGAAGATAAATAACGGAGTTATTTTTATCTCCGGTTAGTTGCAACAGTTCATGCTCCTTATTCGTCGCATCACGTTATCTAATTAATTTATTTTTATGAATATGAACGAGTCATCCCGCAGTAATATTTATTTTATTTTATTTTTCAATTAGTTAAAGATAACTCTTACTCAGTACCGTAATTATAGTGTTGACCTTTCGAACAAGTCCCGACCATGCATTTATCATTAACTTTTTTTTTATTTTTCATTTTAAATGACGACATCATAATTACTAAATGTAATCTTTATATTTCTTTTTAAAATACTTCGGGTCCTATTTGGTTGATTTTTCTTTTTCGGGTTACTTTATCAGGAAACTTGCCCCAAATAAAGAATAAGATTGCATGTGCTGAAAACTCACAATTAAGTGCAATAATCGAGTACATTTTACTTCATTCAGTGGTAGCTGGTGCTGGTGCAGTATGTATCTGTAGTAGTCCATTTGTAAGTAGTTCTTCCTGTTGAAATACATTATGTTCGACTAAGAAGACTTGAATAATTATTACACAACCCAACGAAAAACTATATAAACTTAACCACAAAGTATTATTAAATTAAGAACTCCCCATTACTTACTTATTTACCAATAAAAAGACACACACGAGCATGTAAGAGCTATATATGAAACAAAATGAAACCAAGAATCCATATATAATTCATGAACTCCCACCTACAATTTACCGTTAGCCAACAAGCATATTTCACATTTCCCTTTTCAAACTTAGAGATCATTGTTTCACAACAAATTACAATAATACAAATTCTTCAAGTGAGAGATAGATGGATTTTTCTGTTGGCAATTAATCGATAAAAGAAAGGAGAAGACTATTATGTTTTGATGGAAAAGGATAAAATTATTCTAGATGGTGAAATTTATGAATAAAATTATAAGATTTTATAAAAAATTATAATATTTTATAAAAAAAGTTATGAGTTTTATATAAATAATTCTATCTCATAAACCTATGAAAAAAGTTTCATGCAACTATTCATGTAAAATTTATAATTAGAACAAATGTGCTCCCACTTCCACAAAGATATAATAGATTTGGCTAAGAAGAAAATTAAAATTTTTCATAAAGTTACTTACCCACCCTCCATAAATAAGAAGAATTTCTGTAATAACTTTCAATTTCCGTTCTTAATCAAAAAATTTATTGATAATCAAACAAATTTAAACATTTTTTAAGATGCCCATGAAAAAAAATACACTTTTTGCAAAAAGATGCTTCCTTGTGAGAACTAATATTTTATTTCATTAGACATAATGTATATATTATGAATGGCCATTATTTATATGAAATTGTAAATTGTTATTTCACTCGCCAAGGCATTCTCATTTTTCAATCAACTACATGAGGGTGGATATAATTAAATACATTGAATTTAGAAAATATGAGTGAAAATTCATTTATGCGCTCACATATGCCAATACAAAGTTGTTGGTTTGTGATATGAGAATTCAAAGTCATCCTTTGAGCCCTCCATTTTAAACCGATTTTTGTGCATGATATTAAATTCATTCTTAATTATCTCTTAATTAGTTACAACACCGCCTAATTCTCTTGCCCATCATCCGTCGTGTCTTTTATTTTTATTTTTTATTTTTTAAACGACATTACATCCTAATTTCCATTAGATGATAAATATTGATTGCCGCAGCCAGATTCCCATACATAATTTGTTTTCTTTTTTCTCTTTCAACTATTAAAGAGAGCCGTCGGATGATGAAACTAGGAATCTGATCGGCTAGATCCGTCAACGTAATAAGAGTTCAAATGGGCAGGAGCGCATGTGATTCGGCTGCGCCACAACCACCTTGTACTACTGTACCGTACAACTACGCGGGAAAATAGGAAACCCAGGAGAAGAGCGTGAACGACAGAACAAAATCATTATTTTTTTGAGAATTTGAATGGTCGTTTTGCTTCCCAATTTCAATTGTCAAAAGCAAGTTTAACCTAATCCATTTTCTGATTCTCCTATAAGTATCTGTCCCCTTTTCTGTTTTATCCAAAATTGCATCTTTACATTATTCTGTTCCAGTACCCAAATTCCAAACCTTTGCTCACTCAATGAGGAAGCCAGAGGATCAAGATATTATGAGAAAGAGAAAGATCAACCAAAACTGCCAAATTCCCTGTAATTTTCCTCAACCAAAAGAAGAATTAGAAGAAGAAGATGATTTTCTCGCTCTGACTCTCTGCTTGCGACCAATCAAACCTAAACATTCCTCTTCCCCTACTGAACAGCCCAAAGTGCCCCCACCTCTAACTCCTCCATCCCCAATAACGCCACCACCATTGGCTCTGCCACCACAGATATGTTCACCGCCGATCTCGATAAGTCCAGACTTTCCGCCCCTTATGCAAAAACTGATGTGTGAGTCTCCGCCGCCGCAGAAACCTCTTCAGCTGTCGCCATCTCACTCTATTTATGGTTCAATGCAACAATCTCCCTCCCCGAAAATGCAGAAAGTTTCTGTTTTCAACGGTGAGACTGCTCCTGAATCTCCATCGTCGCAGTCTGTGCGTATTCGACGTAAGGCGCCACAGAGCAAAGGGAGCGAAACAATCCCAGCGCCATTTCCCTGGGCAACAAATTATAGAGCAAGAGTTCATAGTCTGAAGTACTTATTGCAACGGCAGATTTTGACGATCACCGGGGAAGTTCAGTGCAAGAGATGCGAGAAACAATACGAAATGGGGTTTGATCTGAGAGAAAAATTCGACCAAGTTGGGACATTTATCGCTGAAAACAGGGGTAACATGTTTGATAGGGCTCCCAATGGATGGAATAATCCGATTCTGCCAACTTGTAAGCATTGCGGCCAGGAAAACAGCGTGAAACCGGTGATTTCGACGAAGAAGAAGTCGATTAATTGGTTGTTTTTGTTGTTGGGACAGATGCTGGGATGCTGTACTCTTGATCAATTAAAGTATTTTTGCAAGCATACGCAGAATCATCGAACGGGTGCCAAAGATCGAGTTTTGTACCTCACTTACCTTGCTCTCTGCAAACAGCTTGATCCGCCAGGGCCATTTGATGTATATGGTTGATCTACTTGTTTAGATTTTAAATGCTTGTTAGTTATTTCTGTTTTATATGTTATTAGGATTAAGATTGTCTCTCTCTTTTTTTTTTTAAGTATTTGATTTAGAAAGCCTTGTTTATGTAACTATTTGATCGTTTAGTAAATTGTGTTTCTATGTTCTGAGCACTGCTCTTTGCTTCAAATTGACAAATTCTTGAAGAGATTGCCATTTGGTCTGACGCATTGAACAGTGACAACTAATTCTTAGTTAAAAATGTTATGGGCAGTGAAAAAGTGTTATAAGTATCCAAATCCCAGATTAAGTTTTGAATTCCAATTTTTTATATTAATAATATTAAATTTTACAATTCTTTTTTTTTTTGGTTGTTTTCATTATTTCTGTGCGGTTATAATCTCACTGTACATGCTTTTAAAAGTATTGCAATGATCATATTTATTAATTCTCGAGTTTCCAAAGAAAAATCTGAAAATACATTGCGAGATTTAACATCTTTGCATGGTTTATGTACATTCAGCCACCCAAAGTTAAAAAGAAGTACAGATTTTTTTAATGATATCTTTTACAAAAATTCATTAACCTCTCAAAAATTAGAAAAAATATATAAATTTTTTTAACGAATTATAATTTTATCCCCTTCAATACTTTTTTTTTCTAACTTTATCTTTATTTGGACGGGCTCGTAATGAAAATTATTGCATAGACATGCAGGGAAGCGAATTTTATTTATAGAAAAATTTTATTTATTTTTATAGAGTTTAAAATGCATTTAATATTAATATAAAATTGTTTACACTACTGATCTAGAATAATTTTTTTAAAATAAAAATTAAGAAGTAATAGTTTAAAATTGCTTTATACAAGTAGTAAATCAAATTTATATCCTTTTATATAAGTAAAAAATTCCATGAAAATATATCTTCTAATAAACAAAATAATAGATAATAATAATGTATGGCCACATAGATCAAAATTAAACTCATAGGATATTTTTATAATTTTAGACTAAAATTGTATTTTAATTGTGACGTATTTAATTTATATTAATTTAATATTTGAAATTTTAAATCAAATAAAATTTTAGTTCTTGTCCTAGATGGTTAAATATTTGTTAAAAGAATAAAATTTTACTTGAATTTAAAATTTCAAAAATTAAATTAATTAAAATCTTACTTTAAAGATGAAATCAATACAAATAGAATATTTTAAAGATTAAAATAGAATTTTAATCTTAATTTTAATATTTTATAATTATAAATCTTATAAATAAATAAAATTATTTCTAAAGGAATAGTTTCATGAAAATTAGAAGATACCTGCAAATCCCATGTGTTGCAGGGACAGTTGCTTTGTTAAGGAAATAATGAACTTGCGTGAGAAGTTGATCGAGTAATCTATAGTTTTCATGCTCTAAAAGATAAAACTTTTTCGGACACCGTATAAATGTATTTTGAAAGATAATTTTCGTAAAAAAATTGTATTTTTTATACATAAATGAATAAATATCATATATTTTTATATCTTACTATAAAAAAAGCTGTATAGAATTATGATAGCAAAAATTATTTTTTTAAAAAATTTTTTTTTATTAAATTTATTATATTTAATATTAAATATATATTTTAATTATTTTTATTATTTTAATAATTTATAATTATATTTTTATATGAAAATTTTTTCATCAAAATAAATAGAGACAAAATTCATCATCGGATGTTTTAATTTCAAGTAATTTAATCAGAATATTTTGGCATATTAAATTAATAATAAAAAATATAAATAAAATAACATTATTCTTTTATTCAGAAGTAAAACATAGCTTAAGGTTCTATTTTTAATTTCATCGTTTTTTTTGCTCTCATTATGTTATAAAAATAAAAAACCTCAATTCTTTATTTAAAAAGCTGGGTGTAAATCCCATTAAAAATTAAACAAAACTCAATTAATAATGTTAAAATTCAGATTTCATGTCCAATGTTAGTTTTTATAGTAAAATATGGTGCTTGAAAATTTTAATAATGAAATTCAATATAACTTGAAAATATAATAAAATCGAAACGACTTAAACATTAAAAAACAAATGATTGCATACTCATATGCCTCATGCAATCTGTCAGAGTTCCTTTCTTTTCATATCTTTTGTCACCATTGAACAATAAATTTGATAATTTTGTTTTGATGGTGATGGTGATGACGTCAGTACAAATAATACAAACGAGTTGGCGGCCATGCATGACCAGCATGGACAGATATCGAAGTTATTTTTGTTTAATCAGAAAATATTTGTTTCAAAAAATTATTTATTCATATATTAATAAATAAATAACATATTATTTTTATATATATTTCTAATAAAAATTTTAAAATTTTAATAAGATAGGAAAATAAACTTCTCTTTTAGATAAAGAATTATTTTATTTTTTAAAAATTTTATATTAAATATTAAATTATAAATAAAATATTTTTCTTTCATTAAAATATTTAGGGCTAAGTATATATTACTCCTTTGAATTATGAGTAAATTAGATTTTATTCTTTTAAATTATAAAAATTTAAATTTTACCCTTTAAAATTATATAAAATTTAAATTTTATTTTCACTGTTATTAAGTTAACGGAATTTGTTAAAAATATTACTATTGTCATATTTCATTTTGATAGTTAAAAATTATTGCCAAATTTCTTTATTTTTAAAATTTTTTTTACTCATCAATAATTATAAATTGCCGTTAGCTTAGTAACGATAGGGTAAAATTTAAATTTTCATAATTTAAGGGATAAAATTCAAATATCCCATAGTTCAAGAAGGTTATTTGCAATTTTTCCAAATATTTATAATTATAATTTATAAAAACTATTTTTTCATCCAAGCAAATGCAGCAATAAATGAAATCCTCCTTTGGCTGAGTTGAGTAGGGAAAGCTTAATATGGATGGGGCGTGGAGATCTAATCTAATGAATCAGGTCGTTTCCCGTTGTCTCTATATACCAATATCATCGAGCCTAAGTCCGCAGTGGTCACAAAGTGAAGAGTAGTTAATGAATCGGGTGGTTGACTAAAGGCCTTTTCCGATAGTCGGGTATATATATTGCAGGAGTCATTCATATGAAAAATAAATTTTTAAGGGAAAGTATATAAAAATCCCTTGAAATTTACGCTAGTATCAGATTTAATACATAAAATTTCAAACCCTAAAAATCATTCCCCAGAAGATTGGGAAAAAATGATAATCGTTTGGTAACGGCACATGTGATGAATACATGCTATTTTTTCTCCTTCTCTAGCGTGTACTTAGTCGTCCCGAAGCTTTAACTTCATTGTGCTGATAGAAATGAAACCACGAATAAAAGGTTTGAGATGAGGCTTGGAACAGGAAAGTGCACTATAAAAGAAACCAAGCCTGACTTTGGTCTCGCTTTGCGCTGTAATAGATCTTACTCTTCTTCTTTGCCATCACAATTGCAAGCTACAGAACACCATCCCTCTTTGGCTCTATCCCTTCCTTACTTCCTGGTTAGATTCTCGCTCTCTTTTTAGCAAAATCCCCACTTTAGCATTTGTCTTCATGCCGATGGCAAGCCAAAGCCTACTCCTCCGCCAACAGTGTTGCTCCTCCAGCTTCAACATCCAAAATCGACATGGTCGAGAACAAGGAAGGTATTTATGCCCTTAAGCAGAAAAGGGTGGTTAGTTTATGGGACCTTGATAACAAGCCAGCTCGTGGAACACCACACCAAGCTGCTATGGCCTTGAAACAGGTTGCACAACGCTTTGGCCACATTGTTGATATACTTGCTCACACTAATCATCACGCATTTATCCATTTACCCAAATGGGTCCTTTAGGAATGCCGTGAAAGGATGTAATTTGACACCCTTGAGTATAAGGGATTGGTCATTTCGTCCAAGGTAGGGCTTGCGGCTGCAAATTAAAACCAAGTTAGACCTAAAGAAGCATTTCAAGCAGTCGCATGAGTGAAAGCATCAGAAGAAGTTGAATCGGATATGGTCAATGAAGGGGAAAAAGCATTCAACACTATAAAAAGAGATTCATATATGGGAATCATTAGTACAACGAAAGAACTTGACATTTGCTGTTAGCTTTAAATGGAAATAAATAATTCATTTTTTTTTTCATAGTTCAAGGGAGTGATTTATAGGGTTTGAAAGTTTATGTATTAAGTCTGATATTAGTGCAAATTTCAAGGGAGTTTTGTGCATTTTTTTAAAATTTTTATAAAAAATTACATTTTTTAAGAGGGAATTTTATATGAATTTTTTTTAAAAAAATTTAAAATTATTTAATTAATATTGAAGAATTAATGATTATCAAAAAATAATTTTTTATATTTTATTTAATTCAATTTTAAAATTTTCAAGAAGTATTAATAAAATATTTTTTATATCTTTAATAATATTTTAATATATATAAATAAATTTTAATTATATTTAATTATTTTTATATTATATTTTAATTTCTTTTTCCATCCTAATTTTTTAAATTAGTAATATTTTATTTTTAATTTCCTATAAAAAGTAAAACAAGTTTATAAAAAAATTAAAATTTATATATATATATATATTTTAAATTATCTTAATATAATTAAAATAAAATATAATTTAAATGAAGAAAAATATTAATTAAATAATTACTTTTATCAAATTCATATAAAATAGATAAAAATATATAATTTTATAATTTTATAATTAAATATTAGAATAATAAATATATTATAATTCAATAATTCTAAATATAATTATATTTAGAATTAAATTTCTATTATAATAATCTTTATTATTATATTTATAATTTATATTTTTGATATAATAAAATTTATTACATATTTTATACAACACTCATTTTATTTATTATATGGCAAATAAAATAATTTTATTTTATTTAATTAATAATTATATTGAAGTAAATACATTTATATTTTATAATTAATAAATTATATTTATTATAATTTTTAAATAATAAATATAAAATATGAAATTAATTATTAATTAAATTAAATTAGGATAAATTTTTATATTTTTATCTATGAAAATATAAAAAATTCTTTTTACCAAAAAAATATCGATAAATAATTTTTTATAGTGCCTAAGAAGTAGAACTTTTTAAAAAAACAATACTCACACAAAAAAGACATCCCATTCCCCCTCCGTAGCATGCCATGCATCCCTTTCTATGTATCTGCTTCCACCGCCTACCGCCACTTCCATCTTGCGTCACCCGTAACAACCTCCACTTGAGGAAGACCTGTGTTGTGGTTTATGGGGACAGTTGTTTCCGTGAAATTTTAAATTTTTTTTAGAGTTGTATAAATATTAATTTATTATTCCCATTAATTATTTTAATTCATTCTTATTATTTTTTTGAAAAAATTAATCGTATTAAAGATATTTAATTGTATGCAATTAGTGTTGTCAAGAATCTCTCTTATTTTTATCTTTTTTAACTTATATTATGATAGGCCACTTCCTTTTTGTTTCTTTTTTTTTTTAAATATCTTTGTCATTTTTTTACATCTTTCTATATCTCTTTTCTTCTTCTTCTCCATTTTTTTATCTTTTACTAATTTTTCTTTTTAGTTTCACATTTTGATATTACATTTTAATTACTTGGAATCCTGTTAGGAGACAAGAAGTGAAATGAAAAAAAAAAAGCTCTTATTCCAATTATATAACCTTTTCTTTGTAATACATAGATGAATCATTTTTAACAATTATTTATTTGTTTGCTATTTTTTTCTTAAAAAATTTATATTCCAATTATTTGTATTTAATAATTGTTTTATAATGCTGCTTCCTTTAAAACTTGTGCTTTTCAAATTATGCATATTTTGTATCTATATTGACCATGTGATTTGTGTCTCGGTTAGACTTTGTTATTGGTATCGAGTAAAAGACATATTATATTTTTATTTTCATTTTAGTACAAGAGAAATAAAACTAAAATGGCATATTATTATATATTGATCCCATAATCTATCTCATCCTTTTGAAACTTGAATCCAAGGACAATTTCTCTAAAATAACACAATTTCTTGTATTAGTTTCATTCATTTAAAAAATAATATTTAATATATATATATAGGGAATTTACGTGTATTTAAGGAATTGATAATTTGTAATATAAAGCCTTTTATGAATAAATTTTTTTAATTGTTCTTAAATTTATTAAGCAATTATTTATGATTATATTATTTTTCATTATTAGAAAAGGATAAATTTTTAAGTTTGTCACTTGACCTCCACTACCACCATCGCTCATTGTCGACGTCCTAACTACTATCACAATCATTAGCATTATATATCATTCAATTTTACTTTGATGGTCACATTGTCCTTCCCGCACCACCACCAACTCTCATCCTTGTCACCATCACTCACTGTAGTCATTATAATCTTCACCATTATCTTTCACCACAATCATTAAAATCACCTACCACCTAAAAAAATAAGTAAGACTTCTCTTAAAAATTTTATTTTAAAGCTTTTCAAGAATTTTTTAAAAATATTTTTATCAAGAGAATGAAATATATAACTAGTTCATATTTTTATAATAAATGCATGACTTATTTTTTAATATATTAATTAAAAATAACTAGTATTTTATATATTAGATAGTTGATAAAATCTTAAACAAAAATATGTTTAAGTTGAAATATAAATTAATATAATTAGATAAATTAATATTTCATAGAGACAAATTTAATAAAAAAATACTTCATAAAAATAAAAGTATATAAAGAGTGACCTTTGTTTGGCACACTTTAAAATTAAAATTTATTTAAAAAATGAAATGAATTCCATTAAAAAATCATATATGTGTTTAAATTTTTTGGATTTCATTTCATTTTAAAATCTTATTTTATTTACATTATTACTATTTTAAAATCTCATGAAATTAGATAGGATTTGGTAGGAATTCATTTCATTTCAAATATAATTTTTCATTAGACAAATTTACCCTTAATCTTTTAAGTTATTAATAGCTATTTCTCTCTTTCTCTAAATTTTCTTACTCTCACTTTCAAGGATAATATTGTAAATATAAATATTTTGAAATGAATTTCATAAGTTTTCATTAAATTTCAAACAAAAGGGTTTATTTCAAAGTGAAATGAAATCACATTTTATATAATTTATCCCAAACAAAATAAATTATTTAAAAATAAAATGAAATCATTTTTACTAAAATGAAATGAAATGAATTCTATTTTTTAGTGTGCCAAACAAATAGTAAATTTTACAAGGATAGAAAATGGTTTACTCAAAGAGAAAAAGGGAAATAGAAATACAGGTGCATGGTGTCAATCAACAGGATAAAAAATGAAAATAAAAAATATTTGAGATTGGATTTTTTATATTTGAGAAAAAACCAATAAAATTAAAATATATGAAATATGATCTCAACTTAGAATATTTTTTGTCAAAAAATGAAATTGATAATTATTTTACATTTTATATTAGTGCTTTTAATATTAAAGTTGTGAGAAATTTCAGTTAATTTATATTTAATTTGAAATATACACTTGAAAATTGATATCAATGAAGTATTGAAAAAAATGAAATTGCTAATCTCCACACCCACATGTAAAAGTTAGCAACTTTTACTTTTTCATTTGAACAAGAAAATCATATTATTAATATAATGGCAATAAAATAATAAAAAATATTTAAATAATTTTGATGGAGAAATATTAATTTAAAATATTTAAATTTACTTCATTTATTTTTTTTTCTCATCTTTACAATAAATGCAATTATTTATTGAAGTGGTTGTTAATAATGTTAAATTGATTATAACTTCTTTTATAATTTTATTGTTATTAAATTGATAGTATGATTTCTTCATTCAATTGAAAGAACGTGTGGAGGTAAAGGTTAGTAATTTTAGTTTAATAAATAATTTTAATCTTGATTTTTAAAATTTTTATTAAAATATATTATATAATTAATTAATTTAATTAATTTAATTAATACTTTCTATACCAAAGCTTTAATTTATTTAAAAATTTTTATAATAAAATTAAAATATATGATGTTATATTATACTATGTAGTTGTATTTGCACTTAAATTATAAATAATAGGAGTGAATGTGAAAAAATACAATGATGTAGTGAAAAGGGAAAGACATAATATATGGATCGTAGAATAATAAAAGTTTAAAAATAGAGAATGCACTAAAAAATAGATATATAAGAATAAATGAGAAGTAAGAGTTTAGATGAAAATAAAGAAGAGGTAGAAATAAGTCAAATTAAGCCTTAATATAAATAAATTAGACCTATAAGTTTAGCTCGTAACCTACTTGTAAACCAAAAGTTTAATTTAGCTTGACTTACTTATAAAATTTAAAAAGTTTAGTTTGACTTATTAACTTATATATGTTCAATTATTGAAATTTAAATAAATTATTAATAAGCTTATAAACTTTGACACATTGCCGTAAACAAGCCTTTTAATAAAAGAAAAATAAAATAATATTGAACAAATAATAAAATTTTACATCTAATTTTATAAAATTCTTAATAATTTAAGCTAACAAACTACAATTATATTTATTTAAAAATAAAAATGTTAAATAACATAACAACATAAATTAATCACGTTTACAAATTTTAAAAATTTAATAAGATTGATGATTAGGTTGAAAAAGGGAAAATGTAGGAAATAATAAATTCTTGAATAATATAATATAAAATAAATAATCATTAAAAAAATAATCAAAGTATATTATCAAATATTATAATAAGAAAATGATATGTGATTCAATACAAAATGACCTTTTAAGTCATAAACTTCTTCTACATGTAGCAAACCTTTTTCTAAAGATATGTACTTAATCCAAGGGTAAAAAATTCTCTTTGGAAATTTGGAATGTTTCTTCCTTAAAGGGAATTGGAGTTTTCAACAAGTGATTAACTTGCTACTTTTATTTAGATAATTTTCATGCCTCACTTGTAAAATTAATTGAGGATATTCATATGCCAGTTTTAAATTCTGTATTTCCAATATATGAATACTACTAGTCACAATAACGTATATTTCACTCATTAATAATTATTTATATTAAAATTTCTCATTCATATTCATAATTATAAATTTCATTAAGGATATTAAAAATGTTATAATGTAAATAGAAAATCATATCCTTTGAAATTTTACCATTAAGAGTATATTTGGTTGGATGGAATGAAATGAAAATGTGAAAAAGAATGACTTAAAATTGTGTTTAGTGAGCACTATAACATGAGAATATTTATTTTCTAGAAAATAATTATTCCTTCAAATAATGCAATATTCATTTTATAGTAAAAATGATGCAATGGATCGATCCATCATTTTTGGATCGAACTTATGAATATTGTTTCATAAAAATTTTCAAAATTCTAAAACTATCATTTTTAATTATAAATCCTATTTGATCTCTTTCTTTCATTATAAACATAAAAATATTTTGAACTTCTCGCCACATATATTGAATTTGATTTTTTTTAATAACATAAGTACTAATAAATATAACATACATATTAAGATTGTTTTTGAATTAAAAGCATATAGTTGAAATCAAATCAATATGAAAAAATGTTATTGTGCATTCATCTATAATATATTTTTTAATCGAATATAGTCTACGGACTCCACTTTCCTTTTTTCCAAAAAACTAAATACAATATGAATTATATATATCTAATAGGGCAAAAGATTATACTGTGAGTTTCACTTACTTTAAATAAAATAAGCATCCACTGAATAAAAAATAATAGGTAATTATTCTATTTAAGTATATAAATTACTTTTGATGATTACTTTGTTATAAAAAATAACTTAAATAGTAATAGAAAATACATAAAATTAATACAATGTTCAAAAAAATAAATTTAACTAGAAGTATAAGAAGTTTGCTTTGAATTTACCTCTTAATTCTAAATCTAAAGATAGAGCGAATTAATACATACAAAATTATTTTTTAAATATTATAATGTTTAGAATTATTTTACATTTATTCTAATAATTTTTAACAAATGATAGATAAAATAGAAAAATAAAATATTTTTAGTTTCTCTAACACTTCGTGCTAAACAATACATAGCAATGCGTGTTCCAATATATTTTCTCATTTAAAAAAATCATATACTTTAATTAAAATATTTTATTTTTTCATTAATTAATAATGAAGGCATGTAGGATTAAACAAATTTTATTGTGCTACTTGTATTATAAATTAAACATATATTTAATTACATATTTACATATAATTTAGAACAATTTTAAGTTAAAATTATAGTTATGTACATTTAAATTATAGTCATGATTTTTTTACCAAAAAAAATTATACATATGATTTCGTACAATACAATTTTTAAAAAAATAAAATATATTTACAATGTTTATAAATATCATTTATGAAAATTAAAGTTATGAAAATGATTACAGTGCAGCAATGGTGTACTGATACACTACCAAACTTAATTGTTAATATATGATTATGCAATGTGTTATATTTGATTTTAAAAAAATTAAAATTTAATATGTAGTTGAATCTATTGATGCAACACAATACATCAAAGGTGTATCATAATATCTTTTTCAAAGTTAGAGATAAATTTCAATAAATCTTATTTATGAAAATTAAAATTAGAGACAAATTATAATATTGAGTGTTTTTATATGAAGGAAGTTAATAAATGACACAAAATCAAAGATAGAGAGAGAAAAATAAAATAAAAAAGGTTACAAAAATTTGTGGTTTGAGAAAGAAATATAATGCAAATATGTTGATTGTGGCTTGAATGATAAAATTATATATATTTTTTAAAATTAAATGAAATAGGCCTCTGAGAATGTGAAGAGGTTAGTATAATCTTAAATTAAATTTATTTTAATTATTTAATATATTTAAGTTAATCAATTTTAATGCAAATTATTTATATGTTTAAATACATAAAAATTTATAAAATAATAAAAATAATAGTATCATATTTCATGTAAAAATGTATTAATTTTTACTTTTTTTAAGAGTATTATTGTAATTATTTTTTTATTCCATTCTAATAAAATTTTGTTATTTCATTTCTTACTATATCAAATATAATTATCAAATAATTATTTATTATCATTCTTATTTCGTCAAACTAAATATATTATAAATAAATTAAAACTCTTTCAAAATAAATAATTAACCTTTTCAAACCATTACAACTCTTTAACAAAAAAGTACGGCGATACAAAGTGACAACTACAATGAAATCACATTAATCAATTTAAAAATATTAAATTATGATAATTTATTAGTTAAATGATCTGGCTCAATAAACTAACAAATCAAATATGGAATTAAATATGTTATTTCCTATTTAATAAATAAATTAATGTATTAATTTAAATTAAAATCCGGTCTCAAGTCAAATCATTAGGGACCCAGAAATGACTTGGCATATTTCCATACCTAGCCGTACGAGAGGGAATAAAAATTGAAAAATTGATGCACGAGGAAGAAAAAAACAAAAAAATGGGAGCACGAGCACACCGTATGAAAATCGTGCGTACGGCACGTTGTAATAAGTAAAATACGTGCCATTTTTTATTTAAAAAAATGTTATTAGCTCTTTGAAAATATTAGAACTAAAAATTTTATTAATACCGTTTTTCATATTTTAACAAGTAAAAATGTCACATCTTAATTTTTATAATATCCTCAGAACATTCCATTTATTAAAACACAAATAAATAAAATAAAAATAGTAATATACCCAGAGAAAGTGATAGTGACTGTGAAACATTGACTATAAGTCTTATTTAAAAATAGACTTTTTGAATTAAAATTTAAGAATTTAAAAAATTGAAGATATATCATTTGAATTAAAATCTCCTTTCTCCCCCTCTTCTCCTTCACACATTACTACAATTACATTAGATTTAGAATTTAGATTAGACAGACAGGTAGATGACTATATAAATGTTTCATGCCTCCAAACAAATTTACTCTTTTAATCCAATCATTTTGCTAAACATACGCTTCGATGGCGTTTCATTTCCACGAGTGCATTGTAGCAATGATTGGCTCCCATAAATGGAAAAAGTAGGATCCGAGAGGCGCGACCTAGAAGAACAAAACAAAAATGGCAACAATGGAACAACAGCGACGTAACGTTATGATACTTTCTGGCCTACCTGAGAATTGAATTGAATGCCATCGACATTGACATTGCCGTGAAGAACAGCTCCTTGCCCCCTCTCTCTACAGCTCGTACTTTCTCTCCCTTCCTGTACGCCATGAACGGCGTAATCCAGCTTCATATACGGAATTCCCCACTGTAGACTATTTTCGCTTATTTTGGTGTATGTATTTTGAGTTTGAGAGATGGAAGCGTTGATCCAACTATGCGACCTGATTGCACAGAACCCACTGCAATTCGCCCAGAAGCTCTCTTGGATGTGCGACAAATGCCCGTCTCCGGACTCCCTCTCGGTGGGATCTCCCAGGGTTTCGCGCTCTCAGCTCAATGCCGTGCTTGCCGTGGCACGCTTTTTGTCCCAGTGCCCCAATACCAGCGATCTCCGAGCCAAGTCCATTGTTGTTGAATTTCTCCGCTCGATTCCCTGTTCATTTACTCAATCATTTTGGCCAAAATCCTTTAAATTTGATTACATTACCTCCTTTTTTATTGATTTCTTGGGTTACGTTTCGAAAGCGGCTGAATTGTCGCCGAGCTTTGCTGAAGAGGTGTCTGGATTCTCAGGGGATGTGGTGGTATCGGCAATTAGTAAGGGTGGTGAACATTCGGGTATTGTGAGGGCATTTTTGTTCGCCTTGTCGCAAAACTTTGTTCCCATTTCGCCTTTGGATGCAGATAGATTGATCACTTGTCTTGTTGATCAGCTCGGTTTCCCGGCAAGTGACGTCAGCAACATGCCAGGTTCCTCTAGCACTGCAGCTTCCGGGTCGATCATGATGAACGGCAGCAGCGATTTGTGGAAAAGTAACGTTGATCACCTGGGGGTGAACTTTTTGAATGATGGCGGTACAAGTGGAGCGTCGTCTGGGCAACATGTAACTTCCTTTGAGGAAGAGTCATCGGAGAGCTTGGAGAAGCAAGAAGTAGCCTTCAAAATGATTGCTCATATATTGGATAAGGGCCAAGTTGATCCCAGACTTGTGGAGCATGTTAGGCTAATTGCAAAGAAGCAGATTCAGTCAATGTCTGTTTTCTTAAGGGTATGTTACTTTCATGTATTTATACATAAAAAGTCATTTAGTTTGTTTAATATACCTGAATTTGGTTTATCCATAGGAAAAACTAGAAGTTTAGTTAACCGGAAGAATGAGGGAGATGGTTGTACTTTTGGCTATCTCTGCAGATGAGGAAGAAGGACTGGAAAGAGCAAGGGTCGCTTCTGAAGGCCAGAATTAACACGAAATTGTCCATCTATCAAGCTGCTGTGAGGCTGATAATCATAACTCTTTCATCACTAGATTCTGATGGAAAATCTATCAAGAGATTGGTTTATGAGGCAGTTGCAATATCAATAGATGCTGCAGAGGCTTGCTTACTCTCTGTATGGAGAAAATTGAGAACTTGTGAAGAGCTCTTCAGTTCCTTGCTTCTGGGAGTAGCACAAATTGCTGTTGCCCGAGGAGGTCAGCCATTGCGTATTTTGCTCATTCGCCTGAAACCAATTGTGCTGACCATTTGTGCGCAGGTGAATATTGTTAGCTTGTAATTTGCATTTTAATTTACCTTCAACATCTTTAAATTTGTTAACTTTATATTTCTTAAAAATGTTACTGTAGCAGGCTGACACCTGGAGCAACAGCAAAGGAGCCCTGTTTGAGAGTGTCATAAATACGACACGTCTCATAATTGAATCTTGCTGGACTAAGGAGCGGCCCCCTGTGGACACATACCTCATGGGATTAACCACAAGCATCCGGGAAAGAAATGATTATGAGGAACAGGTTCGTGTACTGAACAATCAGATATCCATAATAGTGCCTAAACAGATGGTTTATAATGGTAGCTTATATCCGGTTGTGTGTATATTGTACCGTTCATGCATCTAAATAAGAATTTCTGAGAAATTTCTTTATGTTGCTATATTCATAAATATGTGTTTATTTGGTATTTTGTACATTAACATGTAATTCCAAAATCTAATGTTGTATAGTTTTTTGATACTTTAGTTTTTATTCCTTTGATCTGATTTGTTGTACTTGGGGATTTCTGAAATTCTGGTTTGAGACAGTATATAATGTTACCGTGGTTATATCCATTAGTGTGGGCAGTTGCCTGTCAGTTTGAACTGCTTAATCGGTATGTTTTGCTACAAAATTGTGGACACCTTTAAGATCAAGAGCAGAGCTTTATCGTTCCTATGCACTTAATTAATTTGCAAACTTGTAAATTCTTGTTGTTTTCAGGACGACAAAGAAAAACCTACAGTTCCTGCTGTACATCTTAATGTTATACGGCTGCTCGCAGATCTAAATGTGACAGTTAATAAGTGTGAACTGGTAGACATGATCTTACCTCTTTTTATCGCAATCTTAGAAGAGGGTGATGCTTCAACTCCCAGTTTGTTGAGACTCCGAGTATGGAATTTTGTCTTTGGATGATATCCTTTGGAATTGCTTTTCCATTCTGTGGATTTATCACTTAATGCTTTAGCTTTTGTGAGGTGGATCTTACACTATCTTTGCTGTAATCCATGCAGCTTCTTGATGCTGTGTCTCGAATGGCAAGTTTAGGTTTTGAGAAATCTTATCGAGAGACAGTTGTTTTGATGACTAGATGTTACTTGAGTAAACTTTCAATAGTGGGATCAGCAGAAAACAAAACAGAGGCACCTGAAGCCACAACAGAGCGTGTTGAGGTATATGGTATCTCTAAAATATCAATCTTGCATGTTAACAATGAGTTGCTTGGTGCAATACCTTGTAAAATGGATGCTCACTAGTTCAATCGCATTCTAGACTCTTCCTTCAGGATTTCTTCTCATTGCTAGTGGTCTTACTAATAATAAATTGCGTTTGGACTATCGTCATCGAATGCTCTCTTTGTGCTCAGATGTTGGCTTGGCTGCGGAGGCCAAAAGTGGAAGGTATTTCTTTTTCCACTCTGATGGTGTAATAATCTTTTATTGTCATTTTGCATTAAGATTGTAATAATGCTCGGAATTCTGTTGAGAATGTAGTTGGATTTTTACTTGAATTTAGTATTCCTTGTTGATCTGTCTTTGGAAGATTTTATATCTGATGACTATGACACAGTAGCGGGGCAGATTTTTTGGGGCCTCTGCTCCCTGCAGTTGCTGCAATCTGTTCAGATTTTGATCCCACTTTAAACGTGGAACCATCACTTTTGAAGCTGTTTCGAAACCTGTGGTTTTATGTTGCCCTTTTTGGCCTAGCACCGCCAATACAGAAAATTCAGCTACCATCTAAGTCAACTTCCAATGCACTGAATAGTGTGGGAGGCACGGTTGCCATTGCCCTTCAAGCTGTGTCTGGACCATACATGTGGAATGCAGAGTGGTCCTCTGCTGTTCAGCGTATTGCTCAAGGGACTCCTCCACTAGTAAGTTAATCTCCATAAACGTTCCTTGATGCATCTGGTAAACAATCCTTTTGTATATCGTTGCTATCATATTATATACACTAAGCATATTTTGTTGTTTTGCCTTGTTATTCTGGACACCTTTTTTTTTTTTATGGAAAAAGAAACTTTATAGATAGAACATAGATTACAATAGGAGACGATAAGTGATCCTAAAAATTAATACAAAATTGCTTTCCAATTTCAATGCAAATTAGACAAACTCAACCCTTTGAAAAAGCCATTAACTTTCAACCAAATTTGATTGACTTTGATTTCTAAAAATTCTAGCATTTTTTTTCAACTAAATACACCATATAACAATAAATCAGGAACAATCCTAGAGAGTCTTCTTATCCTTATTCCACCCAAAATTCCTGAAATTAGTAGATAAGAAACAACCCAGACTTGAATGGCATGCCCATGTAACATCAAATAAGGAAAATAAATTGGTCCAAAGCTCCCAAACTGTAGCCCAGTGCAAAAATAGATGATTGTTAGTCTCGAAATTCTGATAACACATCACTTATTTTTTTTTTAAAGAAAAAGAAAATTTGCAGAAACAAGAAGAATACAATAGGAGATTATAAGGAATCCTTAAAAATTAATACAAAATTGCTGCCCAATTTTTATGCAAATCTAACGAGCACAACCCTTTAAAGAAACCATTAGCTTTCAACTAAATATATTCCTCCCATAAAAGAACAATTGGTTGAGCTTAAATCTTAAATATTTTAGCATTTCTTTCCAACCAAATGCATTAGATAATTGCTAAATGAGCACAATCCCAAAGGGTCTTCTTTTCTTTATGCCCCCCAAAATTCTTGAAATTAATAGATAAAAAACAACCCAAATTTGAGGAGTGCACCCAAGTGATATCAAATAAGAAAAATAATTAGGTGCAAAGCTCCCAAGCCCTATCACTATGTAGAAACAGATGATTGATGGTCGTCTTTGGGTTTCGGTAACATATCATGCATATATCTAGAGATGGCGCCTTATAAGGCTTGCGCACCTGAAGCATTAGTGTTGATTCTATCTAGAACAGCATCCCAAACGAAGACTTCAATCTTAGAAGGAGCTTTCATCTTCCAATAAGACCTAGATAGAAATTGACTAGAAGGATTTTTGAACAAAAACTTGAAAAAAGACTTGCACGTGTGAGAACCAAACGAAACTAGGGACCATGTACGCCCGTCTGAAAGAGAAGAAAAATTGAAGGAATATAGCAAATTCATCAAGTCAAGCAATTCGGAAGCCTTTCTATTGTTTAAAATCCTTAAAAGGGGAATGTTTCAAGAGACATTAAAACCTTCCCGAACGAGAATCATCCATTACAACGAAGTAAAGGAAAGAAAGGAGAATAAACCTGTGAAATAATTTCCAAGGGCTTTTGTGAGTTGCATTAGAGGCAACCTTAGCATCCTAACTATTAAGCTGAAGATTATACTTGCTCTTCATCACTCGATGCCATAAGGAGTCAGGCTTAAAGGAAAAACGCCACAATCATTTGCCCACCAAAGCAATGTTTTTGGAGACCGTATTCCCAAGACCCAAACCACCTTCTTTAAGCTTGCAACACATCCCCCAATTAACCAATTGATGCCTTCTATTACCATGAGAACCACTCCAAAAGAAAATCTCACATAATTATCTCTAGATTATCAACCACTCCCATTAGAATGTTGAATATCAAAAGATAATAGAGAGGAATGCTTGATAAACAAGATTTAGTTAGAGCAACACAATCCTCCAAAGAAAAGAGGGCGCTTTTCCAATTTTCCACCCATTTTGAGATCTTCCTAATGGTTAGATCCCAAAAAGTAGTTGAATTAGGATTTCCACCCAATGGACCACCTAAATAAGATAAAGGCCATTCCAAAATAGCGTAACCTACCGTGCCAACCAAGTCATCTGGAAATTGATTCTCTACATTAATACCTGCCAAACCACTCTTGCTAAGATTGATCTGTAGCTTGGATGTACTCTAAAAAATTTGAAGCAAAGAAAGCACAATAAGAAAATTGTCCTTATCTTTGTGTAGAAACGGGATGGTTTCGTCTGAATTGCAAGTGAAAAGGTCCACAATTGTCATTTGAAAAAAACATGGCTCGGTAGTGCACAAACCAACAAAAAACTGTCTCACATAAAATAAATCCACCGAAGACATCTAGGTCTTGATTGGAATCAACTAGAAAACTCTCGTTGACCCCAAAACCAAAATCAGCAAAAAGGATTGAATCATTCAAATCTCCATGACACAGCTAAAATATTCCAAAATTGCACTAAAACTTTTGAAAAACTAACAAGAACAGCCCCCAACAAGCATCAAACATCATAAATCAGTAAAAGCGCCCAAACAGCTTAAAAAGGTACCAAAAATGTACTAAAACGGAAAAAATACACTTAACTGGAGCAGAAACCACCACTATTCACCTAGAAATTGTCGCCAATGCTCTCAGCAGCACCAACCAACAACTAGGTAAAGGTTGCTCTAGAAACGTCACAATAGAGAAGTGCAGACTTTTGCCTCTGATCGGAGTTTCATCAAAAACTTTCAGACCTGCAATAAAGTTGCCGGCCACTGGTCACCACCTTCTTTAATCCTTGGAGAGTACTTGTTGAATGATGGTTGTTGTAGCTGAAACCCCTTCATGGCTTAGAAGTGTATCTCCCCTCTTTCCAACTATTGGATAATAAAATAAAAGATACAAAAGATTTTTTATAGCGGCAATGCAACCCTTTTTTAGGTTGTTAGAAGCATGACACCCAATAGGATCAAGGCGGGTGATAATGTTCTAATACCATGTTGAGAAGATAATTAGGATTTAAAGGAGAAAGAAATAATGAGAGGTTAGAGAGAATTAGGGAGAAAACACTGAAGTTATAATTTATTGATAATGGCTAAATACATCATAAGATATAACTCTAGTACTTTATTTATATAGAGTTATTAAGAAATATAAATACACAAGAACTTAAGGCTATAGCATGAGTTAGGTCCATACCACAACCTAATAACTAAATAGTAAAGTAGAATTTAAAGAGAGAGAGCATATGGGAAAATTCAAGTTGTTTTATAATCAACAATTGTACATGTATATATACAAGAAAGATTATGCTAGATTGGCTTTAAACCTAACTATTGTAGAAAGTCTAAGTACAATACAATATATTATTCTAACATTTCCCTTCAAGCTAGAGCATATAGCTTACATGCACCAAGCTTGTTACAAATGAACCCAATACAAGGACTTCTTAGAGATTTAGTAAAAATATCAGTTAGGTGATAATTAGAATTGACATAGCTAATGATAATATATCTGGATAGCACCTTTTCTCGAATACAATGATAGTTAATTTCTATGTGTTTGGTCCTTTCATGAAAGATTAGGTTGGAGGCAATATGAAGAGCAGCTTGATTATTACATAACAACTCCATCTGAGATTTTTTTGCAAGTTTCTAAGCTCACATGTTGCTAGAGCCATAGCATGAAATTTTGTCTCTACATTTGACCTGACTACAACCTTTTGCTTTTTACTTCCAAGGATACAAGATTTCCTTTAATAAGGACATAATACCTTGAAGTTGAATGCTTGTCTGATAGGGACCCAGCTTAGTTAGCACTCGAATAACCAATTACCTCTGTGTGATATTTACTCTCATATAATAATACTTGACTAGGTGACCCCTAAAAAAACCTTAGAATTCAAGTGGTGGCATCCCAATGACTATCACATAGAGATTGAAGAAATTAGCTAACAACAGAGACAACAAAAGAAAAGCTAGATCGAGTAATAGTGAGATAATTCAACTTATCTACTAGTCTCTAGTGTCTACTAGGATCAGTAAGAGGCTCTCCCTATCTTGGAAGAAGCTTGGTTTTAGGGTCCATAGGAGAGTCTATTGGTCTGCAATCTAAGATACCAATTGCTTCTAGGATATTTAAAGTGTGCTAACTATGAGAAACAACAATGCTAGAATGGGATTGAGCAACCTGTATACCAAGAAAGTATTTAAGCAATCCTAAGTCTTTGATCAGAAAATGATTAAATAAATGTTTCTTCAGGTGGTCAATGCCATTATGAGTATTCTCAGTTATGACTATATCATCAACATAAACCACCAGATAAATACATTACCCTTATCAATTATGCCCGTAGAATATAGAATGATCAATTTCACACCTAACCATGCCAAATTCCTAAATAATAGCACTTAAACGTCCAAATCAAGCACGAAGGGACTTTTTTCAAACCATACAAGGCTTTAAAGAGGATGATACCAAGCACAGCACCATCACTGTGCTATTGAAAAAAAATGAAAAATTCTAGAGCTTTTGCAACCTAGCTTTGATATCATGTTGAAAGATTAATTAGGATTTAAAGAAAATGTAAAAGCGAAGAGGCTAGGGAAAATTTTGAATATATTATTGAATAATATATCTTTTGAATACAATAAAAGACCTAATCTAGTGCTCTTTATATATAAAGCTCCTAAGCAATATGAAGACTTCAATAGCCCTAACTTTGGGTGCATGGCAAGTAAGCCCAAATCAATTTTAATATAATTTAGAATAAATTATATCAATAAAGATAGTTTTCTAATATATTCTAACAAGTAATTTCCAACCTTAGAGGGAACCTTAACCTTTCAAAAAGACAAAGAAGAAGGTATTGATTTTGAAGGGTTTTTGCTGAAAAACTCAAATAAAGATTTGCAAGTGAAAGAACTAAGGACCAAGTACATCTGTTTGGAAGAAAATAAAAGGTCCAAGATTCAACCAAATTCATCAAATCAAACAATTTGGAAGCCTCCCTATCATTCAAATTCCTTGGAAGATGAAAGTTCCAAGAAACATTAGAACCTTCTCCTTGAACAAATAAGGAGATGACAGCATTATGAAGAGTGATAAATGATAAAGATGTGAAAAATGATCCCTAAAAAAAAAAGAATCTCCCAACCAAGGATCCTCCCAGAAAAGGAAACAAGAATCGTTCCTTACATTACTCTAAAGTAGACGAAGGGAAGAAGAATAAACCCGTGAAATTAATTTCCAAGGACTTCTGTGAGTTGCATTGGAGGTAGCCTTAGTATCTCAACCATTAAGATGCAGACCATATTTCCCCCTTTATGACCTGACACCATGAAGACTTTGGCTTCTGGGGAAAATGCCACAATCATTTACCTATCAAAGCAATGTTTCTAGAGACCAAATTCCCAAGACCCAAACCACCTTCTTCTTTAGGCTTGTAACACAACCTTTAGTTAACCATCCGATCCCTTCTATTGCAATCAAAACCACTCCATAAAAATTTATGCATGATTCTCTCTAGTTTATTAGCACTCCTATTAGAATCTTGGATAACAGTGCTAAAACATCCAGAGACTCTTGTTGACTCATCTCATGCTTTGGCATCTCCACTTGTCGTGGGCCTATGGCCTATCTTCTAATGATCATTTTCTCATTGCCATTAGAAAAGGTACATGTTTTATTAGTGTTGGGGTGCTTTTACAAGTCTTTTCAACCACAAAAGCTAGTTCAAGAGTTGATGCTTTCCCTCAACTTATAAATCAACATGCAGTCCCTTCCACAATTGATGTGAGATAAGCTAATAATCTCCTTCTCACATATTGGGCCATCGGTTGGAACTCCAACATCAACTGGCTCTCTTGGGGACTGTCAGGAAGAGATATTGTATTTGGACTCCGATACTAGTGTTGGGGTGCTTTTAAGGATTTTCTCAATCACAATTGCTAGCTCAACAATTAAGACTTTCCCTTAACTTATAAATCAACACTCAGGAGCACTTGAAAATTTTTTTGACTTGTATTATTCTGATTAGAACTACAACTATACATACATGTAGGAATGGGCCTTGGATCATCTAGTTTAAGAAACCTAGGTACAGCAACTCTGTATATTGACATTATAATCCAACAGGTTGGTTGGCTACACTTTATTTCATTCTGCATTTCGGTTTTTATTTCATCATCGTAGACTGCCTTGATCTGCATTTCATTGTTTCTTCTTCTAACCTTAATGGAGAAGAAATTGAAATGAAGAAGAGACTTAGGTAGAAAAGCAACTAAATATGTATTCTATCAATTATTTGATAAGCAAGTGATAGTCATGATTTGCTAGCATTCTATAAGGATTTTGGAGGGCTCTATTTTCCCTATCATGTCTTATTGTACTTTTGCTCAGCTATGAGCTTGTCCTAATTGGGTTTTGCTCGAGGTTTTCCGTTTAAATTATAAGTGGTTAAATATTTCAAAATGGTCAGCGTCGGTTTTTCAAATTTCAGACCCGAATGTCATCAGTTGGTTAGGAATTTCGGCGCAAATCGCATTAGCCTGATCCAAGCCTACCCCACCCATACTTTCTCGCATCCTTTTGCCTCTATTATTATTATTATTATTATTATTATTATTATTATTTGTCTACAGAAAAAATAATTTTGAGTTTTTCATATTAGACAGATTTACTGAACAGATTACATCAGCTGTATTTATTACCGGAAGGGACAGAGAAGTTACCAGAAACAATATGAAAGTTCAATTATAGTCATGCCTTTGCATGATATGAAGTTTATTAAAAAAAAATTAAAAATATTTGATTACACATCATGCAATGGACCTTGTTTGCACGGCCTAAATATTCTGCATCAGGGCAGTGCAGATCTTGAAAATGTTGATAAAGGAATTGATCAAGATTATGAATTTCTTTCTTAAGTAACTAAATAAGTTATTTAATAAATTTTTTGAAAAGCCACTTGGGAATTTCCTGTCATATAGCTTGTGTCAAAGGCTGTCATTCTGAATAAAATTCTTAGTTTTTTCCTTCCTTGTTCATGGGAGTTTCAGACTTCCATGTTATTTGTTTTGCAGGAGTTTCTCTATCCTAGGGATTGCTCACCAAGAAATTTGTATAACTTTAAGAATGAACTTAGTGGCATCTATTTCTTCTTCCCCATCCAAAAAATAGTGAAATCAATTAGGTTTCTCTAGCTCAGCCTTCTATTTTCCTCCAATGTCTCTCTGTTTCTGCCCAGGTGGTTAGCTCTGTGAAGTGGCTTGAGGATGAACTGGAACTGAACGCTCTGCACAATCCAGGCAGTCGTCAAGGAACTAACAATGAGAAAGCTGCTGTTGCCCAGCGAGCTGCTCTTGCTGCAGCTTTAGGAGGGCGAGTTGATGTTGCAGCAATGGCCACGATCTCAGGTAAATAGTATTTACTTCTCATTTTTTTTTTTCCAAAATCTACCATGCTCCTGGGGAGGTGTGGCATCTCATCTGGCAATGGGCATGTATGGAATCCTGCATTCATATCACGCTTGAAAGCCCTACTTCCCATGTTTGACACATTGGGTTGAAAAGGTTAAATTTCATTATTCAGGGTAATATTTCTTATGCCTTGGAAGTTGGAACAGTCCTTGAATGTGTCCAGACATTTTGGGCATTTTAGCATGCTACTTTTTTGCCCTAGATCTTTAGACATGTAAGATGCCAAACAATTATTTCCTACATATATGATCACTTACGTGTATATGTTCTGTCTAAGTCCTTGTATTATAGATCTTGTCCATGTTCAATGTTTATGTGCCATGGATAAAGGTACACTTCCTTTGCTTTACAAATGGGCAATTTATAATATATACCTTCAAGATTTTTGCTTGAATTTGCCCCTTCTATAATCTAAATTAATTTTCTTTTCTAATTTTCTCTATCATCACTTCTCTGTTACTTTTCACTTGCTATTTGTTTTGCAGGAGTCAAGGCTACTTATCTCCTTGCAGTTGCTTTTCTGGAGATCATCCGCTTTGCCAGCAATGGTGGAATCCTAAATGGTGGCACTGCTATGACTGCTGCTAGGAGTGCTTTTACTTGTGTCTTTGAATATCTGAAGACTCCTAATCTAATGCCTGCTGTCTTCCAGTGTTTAACAGCAATTGTTCACAGGGCTTTTGAAACAGCTATGTCATGGCAGGTGGGTGTTGGTTTGAAAAAGGTTCATATAATCATATCATGTTTAATATGCTAACACTTCCTTTATAATCTCTTTCATGTGTACCTTACAAGCCCCAAGAAAGACTTGTTCGTAATATACTAGTGATTATTCATGCTTAACTTTCCTTATTTTAATACCTACTCTTTTGACGTTCATGTAATGTAGCCTGTCATCTGGCCAATGAAAGTGAACAATTGACTGGCAAGCAATTATACATCCGGATCTGATTATCCTTTTTATCAAAATGAATCACTACAAAGGAATCTAACATTGTTTTTTTTTGTGTATTTTGATTTTGACAAATACTTTGGTTACATGCCTTTCCAATCTATCATATGATTATCGGGCACAATTTTCTTTGCATCTGAATGTCATTGATAATTTTGATCTGGATCAGGAAGATCAAATAATTGAAACAGGCCATGAAGCTGAGGCCAGGGACTCAACACTCATAGTGCATACCTGTTTTCTAATCAAAAGTCTCTCCCAGAGAGAGGAGCATATTAGAGATATTGCAGTGACCTTGTTAACTCAACTTAGAGATAGATTTCCACAGGTAAAAATCTTAGCAGTGTTTATCTTATTAGTTGTGTATTTATGTAAATTTTCATGCAATTTTTTCTATGCTCATGTCTTGTATATTATGCAGCATATTCGAGTATAACTTTTTCATTCAAATTGTTTTATGCTCACTTACCTTACATTATAAACTGTTTATGAGATTAGATTTATATGTTTGCAGGTTTTATGGGATTCCTCCTCCTTAGATTCACTACTATTTTCTTTCGATAATGACTCTTCTTCTGCCGTGATCAATGATCCTGCTTGGACAGTAACTGTTCGTTCTTTATATCAAAAGATTGTCCGGGAATGGATCATTAGATCACTTTCAAGTGCTCCATGTACCAGCCAGGGCCTTCTTCAGGTGGACAGGATCTCTTTTGTTAATAGATATAGTTAGAGTTTTGCTGTTTACTTTTCCCCTTTCTCTAATCTATGAAAATTTAGGCTGCATTCTGAAGGGGCTGAGGCAGTGTTTCTGTTATAAAACAACAGTTGGCATTACTAATTTAAAAGAGGAGCTTCATTTTTTATTCTCGCACTTCATCAGAGTGTGTTAAATGTTGGATGTCAATTTCTATTCTAGTCCTCGAAACGAGTTTTGTTCTCTGTTAAAAAATTCAATATTATGGAAAATTCTCTGGGGTATAACTTTTTATGCTGTTCTGTGTCCAAACACTGTTGGTTACCCCTTTTCCCCCTTCTGTTTACTTATTTTCCCCCCCCTCATATGAATGGGTCATGGAAGGAAATGCTTACTGATGCTAGTTAACTTGAATAAATCTTCTGAAATTGTCATGAGAACAAGTATGGAGGATTTGTACATTTATTTTGCCTTGATGTGCTGCCATTTCTATTGTTACCCACAAATTCCTTTCCCATTTAAGTTCTATGGTCAATTAAACATTTTGGCCCTGAAAATTTTTCAGAGGTTTTTGTTTATCTCTCTCTTCAGGATAAGCTTTGTAAGGCAAACACATGGCAGAGAGCACAGCCCACAACTGATGTTGTTTCACTTCTATCTGAGATAAAAATTGGGACTGGGAAAAATGACTGGACAGGCATACAAACAGCAAATATTCCAGCAGTCATGGCTGCTGCAGCTGCAGCTTCAGGAGGAAACCTAAAATTATTAGAAGCCTTTAATTTAGAGGTTCTCAGTACCGGTATAGTAAGTGCAACAGTTAAGTGCAACCATGCTGGGGAGATTGCTGGCATGAGAAGGTTGTATAATAGTATTGGTGGATTTCAGTCCAATACTGCACCTACAGGTTTTGGTGTTGGGCTTCAAAGACTAATATCTGGAGCTTTTCCTCAGCAGCCACAGGCTGAGGATGATACCTTCAATGGATTGTTGCTTAACAAGTTTGTGCGTTCACTTCAACAGTTTGTCAATGTAGCAGAAAAAGGTGGGGAAGTTGACAAGTCTCAATTCCGTGAGACGTGTTCTCAGGCTACTGCACTACTTTTGTCAAATTTGGTAAGAACACTTCTCAACACTATCTTTAAATGATAGTCGTTAATGGGCTCAAGCAATAAATGTTCCTTTGTCTGAATTGTGTCATCTCTCTTCTGGACAAGGGTTCTGAAACCAAATCAAATGTGGAGGGCTTCTCACAACTTCTTCGTCTTCTTTGCTGGTGTCCTGCTTATATTTCCACCTCTGATGCAATGGAGACTGGTGTTTTCATTTGGACATGGTTGGTTTCTGCTGCACCCCAACTTGGATCTCTTGTCCTTGCTGAACTTGTGGATGCATGGTTATGGACAATTGATACCAAACGTGGTCTTTTTGCATCTGAAGTAAAATATTCTGGGCCTTGTGCAAAACTGAGGCCTCACCTTTACCCTGCGGAGCCTGAATTATTGCCTGAGATTGATCCTGTGGAGCAGATAATTGCTCATCGACTATGGCTTGGATTTTTGATTGATCGCTTTGAGGTTAGAAGTTCTGAGTTGATTTCTGCAAGTCAACAGGCCACTTTTACACTAGAGTATTTCCTATATGCATTTATTTATTGAAAGTTTGAAACATTAATGCACTGTACTGTTCTTGTCTTTTAAAATATGTGTCTGTGGTCAATTAGATCTTTTGTGAATATTAACTGTCTTTTGCATAGACTTAGTAGTCTATCACTGCTAAATGAAGCTACGTACTATCTTTCGTGAATATGTTCATTGTCAACTGTTTCTGTTTGTATAAACCCAATCCCTAAAATCAGCATGCATTCCCCAATATTTAACAACCATATCCCTTATATTCAACTGTGCAATTTGACGTGTTCAACAGTGAATATATTCTGGTGGATTATTCAAGTTTGTTGATGTTATTATTATTTCCATCTTATTCCTCATGCTAGAGTATCCTTCTATATCTGCTACTGAAAGTTTTTGATATCTCACATGGTCAGCATGCTTGAATAAGGAATTGCATTATTAATTTGGTGTGCTAATATTTGTTATAGTTTTAACTTGTAAAATATCAACATCTATTTGTGAATGCTTTATTTTATTGATTTGTCCACTCCTTATATATATTGAAGCTGCTCACTCCCTGTATTGTTTGTCTTTTAGGTGGTTCGGCACCAAAGTGTGGAGCAACTTTTGCTTCTTGGTCGGATGTTGCAGGGGACAACAAAGCTCCCTTGGAACTTTTCACGCCATCCAGCTGCTACCGGTACCTTTTTCACTCTCATGCTTCTAGGGCTCAAGTTCTGCTCTTGTCAATATCAGGGAAATCTGCAGATATTTCAAAGAGGGTTACAGCTACTGGAGGATCGGATTTACCGGTGAAAACAGATGACTATTACAGTTTATTTTCAGCCTTATTGAAGCATGCATGCTGCTAGTACTTCCATCATAGTTCATAAAATATTATATACTATATTGTTTGATTTTATTTTCCATATGAAGTTTAAGTTGGTGGCTTGAAAGACTTTCCTGGAAACTGTAGAACTTAGGCTTACTATTTTTAGTCAAAATTTATATGTCTGGGAGTATGCTTCTGAGGCTTAGCTTGGATGGGTTGGAGATGGGCAAATCATGTCTGACCGACTCAAACATCTGTCTTGGCATTACTGCAAGAACAACTAGTTTCTCGCAAAGATAGCTAGTGAATTTTGATTCATCATTTTTCAATTTTCTTTACAAAATTGAAAATCTTGTTTGGTGTATGCTACAGGGCCTCTTTGGGTTGGTTTGCATATTTGCCTGAATGGTGCGACACAAACCATAAAAATTTTGCTCAGTGTGAGGCTCAGTCTGTTTCTCTGTTTGTTCACTACCTTTCAAATGAGCGAGGGGATGCTATTCAATCTGGTTCTAAAGGAAATGGACAAGAAAATGAGAACACTTCGGTTGATGTGGTAATAATACTATGTGCAGTACTGGAATCCACAGTTGATGCCTTTAAAGCATTTTCTTCACTTCAGAAATACTTTCCTTTTTGTAATTGATCTTTCTAGTTGATCTCAATATCGATTCTATGGGACTTTAAAAATTTTTTTGGTTGTCTTAATGTTTCATGTTCCAGAATGATCAGTATCATCCTGTTTGGGGTCACATTGAGAACTATGCTGTAGGAAAAGAAAAACGCAGGCAGCTACTTTTAATGCTATCCCAGCATGAGGCTGATAGGCTTGAGGTCTGGGCTCAGCCAACTAACACAAAGTATACATACATTTAAAACAATTGTGGAGTGAAATTACTTTATTTTTAATTTTTGAATTTCTGTT
This sequence comes from Sindora glabra, assembly GCA_020226215.1. NCBI lineage: Eukaryota > Viridiplantae > Streptophyta > Magnoliopsida > Fabales > Fabaceae > Sindora > Sindora glabra. The sequence continues at coordinate 1,675,852 of CM035225.1, forward strand.
TTCCTGAGCTTCCTGCCACTTGCTATATTTTTCCAGGGAATGCAGTACCCGGCCCAAAATTAGTTCAGAAAAATGGACAGAATATGCTAGAACTGCCTTCTCTGTGGATCCTAGGATTGCTTTATGCTTGGCCTCTAGGTTTCCTACCAATCCATCTTTGAAGACTGAAGTTACTCAGCTAGTGCAGGTATTTATTTATTTTTGTAATAGGTTAAGAACTAAGGGTCCTAGTTAGATGAGTTGGTGCAAATACAAAACTTTCATAACCAGAATGTTATTTTCTAGGAACAACTTCTTTGTTGTTTATCTTAATGGAGAGGAAACAAAGAATAGGAAAAAAAGAATGGCTTTTGGAAGTTGGTTGATGGTAATATTTGATTTTCAACAAGAGGAAGTTTTCAGTTTCTTCTCTGGTCTTATTGTTGCAAGCGAAAAGCTTACCTATTATTAATCATCGTGTGGTCATACATTTTGTTGCAAAGGAGTTGTAGAATGTTGAATGCAAGGAATATTAGATCTATAGTTGAATGGAAAAACACGCTGCACGAAGGCATGAAACAGAGAAACGTTTCTTTAATTTTTCCCCTAAACCATATTATCTAAGGTCTTATCTGGGGCAGGCTAGGTGACTCCAAACTTTGCTTTTAGGACACTGGTGTCGAAAGAATGCATCAATCTGAAGCAACTGAATAGGCTGTTCAGAAAATCAATGTTCCAAACATTGTTAGTTCTAGACTAGAACCCCATTTTGGTTTATGTCTAATTTCACTTCTATTAATTTTGCCCCCGCATAGATGTCTTGGACTCTTGTGTCAATTTCGTTCCTCATAGATAATAAATTGATTCCTTCAGTCCCTTCGGCTCCATTAATTGTTTAACAACTATATATACAAAACAATTAAAATAACAAGTAAATAATATGTGAACGATGAAATTGATATAGAAAATTTGTAAGTGACCAAATCAATACAACTTGCGCTTGTAAGGGACTGAAAGTAAAATAAATAAATAAATAAATAAAATGTAAATTAATTTATAATGACTTAAATAGTAGTTTCCAATAAAAACTTAAATATGCATTTTTATGTAATATTACCCCACAAATAAAATTTGATTTTACAACTAGTTGTTAAAAAATTGCATATATGGATATTTAATTCAAGTAATTCAACATGTGCTTAAAGGATTAAGAGGAAAAATAAATTGTTTAAAAGATGTAAAACTTTCACTTTTATCTCATAATAACTTAACTAACAACAATTGTTTATAGAAAACTCTAGCTATTTATTTTTATTTTTTATTTTTGTTTATAATATCTATTTTGGTCCCTCACAAATGCAAGTTATATCATTTTACCTCTCACAAATTTTTAGTATTAATTTCATTTATCACCCAATATTTATCTCATATTTTAGTTCTATCTATCAAGTCATTAACCCATTGATAGAAATATTGATGGAGGGACCAAAATAACTTAAATATTATCTTTGAGGACGAAATTGATACAAGTGAAATTAGTAAGGAACCAAAATGGGGTTTTAGTCTTCATTCTAATGAGACTTTCACATTTTTCTAGTCTTAGTTCAAAACTAATACACTTAGTATTTGAGGATGATATATCGTCGGACTTGGGTATCCTTTCTGTCAGAAAATTGTTGTTAAATCCCAATTCTAGAGAGGAGATCTATTCTTGTATTGTATAATTTGACTTACTGATTTCTGTTTTTCTTTTGTCTGGTCCCACTTCTTCTCCTCCAATTTCAATAGCTTGTAAAATATGGCACAACTCTTTCTTTTGCAGGCACACATACTAGAGGTGCGCAACATACCAGAAGCATTACCTTACTTTGTCACCCCAAAGGCCATTGATGATAATTCAGTGCTTTTGCAACAATTGCCACATTGGGCTGCTTGTTCAATTACACAAGCTTTAGAGTTTCTTAGTCCGGCATACAAGGGCCATCCACGTGTCATGGCATATATTCTAAGGGTTCTAGAGTCATATCCTCCTGATCGAGTAACCTTTTTTATGCCCCAATTAGTGCAATCTTTGCGACATGATGAAGGGGTTAGTTATATACTGAAGTTTCATTTCATGGCTTTTCCTTTAGCATGTGTTTCTCCCTTTACAAAACTCCATCTGACATCCACAACTTATACGAGTCTTGCTTCTCATGTTGTGTAACTGCATTAATGAAATTTAAAGAGATCATTGCTTTATTAAAAAAAAAAAAAAATTAAAGGGGACGGTTGCGGCTAATGAGAGTTGAGTTAATTGGACTGATTTGACGCCATGTGCATCTCAATCCTTTCATTTGGTACGGGGATTTCCTTAATTTGTGAGTCTTGAGGAACTTCTTGATTTTTCCCTTTTTTCCAATGCTGCTTATCTCAATTCCAATGTTTTTACAAATTTACCTAGACAGGCCCTTATCTTTTTTCATTTCATCTCAGTTGAATATTCTAGGTTCTGAGCATTTTATATGAAGGAGCTACTGGAATTGTAATTGGATATCTCTGATGACAGCACATAGTTATGTCCAGTAATCAGGCACCATTTATTCCTTTCTTTTGGATTGAAAAAGAATTAGGCATAATTATTGCTAGACGAGCTGAGAAATTGGATAGCTCTTTTTGTATTATTGTCCTTTTTGATTGCATTTTGTCTAATGGGTTTGTCTTCTGCACTTTTTCTTTGTTCTTCTTTTGCCGATCATAAAATTTCTTCCCGTAGAAAAAATAAAAAATTGACATTCATGTTGCACAGTGCATGCCAATCCTTTTTTTTTTTATTGGCTTAAGTGGCGCATATTTTATTATATGCAGAAACTGGTAGAAGGATACTTGCTTAGAGCCACTAAAAGAAGTGATATATTTGCTCATATTCTTATTTGGCACCTACAGGTATAAGCTGTGATTTTAACTTCCTATGTAATTGTGTTGCTTACAATGATCTAATGCCTCACTGTTTCTCTTTTCTACTTAGAGTCAATTTTTTGTTATTATCTGCCGTCATCATGAAGATCTTTGCTTTCTAATTATTAGGCATGGGTTTTATTCTGGGCAGGGTGAGACTGAAGAATCAGAAAATAATCCTAATGATGGGAAGGTATGTGGACGCTATGTTCTTTGTTTCCAATATATTATTTCAACAATCATGTAATGATGAAAATGACACAAGTTATAATCAATTCCGTGTCAAGTGTCAGGCTTATTATGCCCATCATATATCCTATCATTTAGGCAACACTCAGTGATTTAAATAATATGGTAACATCTAATTTTTACCGAATGAAACCAGATGCATTTATGTGGTGAGTGCTGTTGTGTGTTTATAATTCAAAATTTTGGCATTGCTTGATAGTATGTCTCCATGGATAAATATTTTTGAGCTCCGTATACTGTTGAAGACATACAAGAAAACAATGTAGTCAAATGTTTGGGATCTGTATCAATTTATTGATTAACTGTAACTCCAGATTACTCTTGGTTCCTGAGTATACAGACATTCTTTTTAGTTATATCTGGACTGCTCCATGAACAATCAGCTCTGTAAAACATAAAATATTCAGAAGACAACCTGCAATATTCTGTCATGAATGCCTATATTCATTTATGCATTTATTTCAGAATAATTCATTTCAAGAACTGCTGCCAGCTGTTAGACAACGGATAATTGATGAGTTTAGTCCAAAGGCACTTGACATGTTTAGAAGAGAGTTTGATTTCTTTGATCAAGTTACTTCCATCTCTGGTGTACTATTTCCAATCCCGAAGGAAGAGCGCCGAGCTGGTATCCGGAGGTATAATTTTGTTATGAATTTTTAAAATAACTTTTAGACATTTCTCCATAGAAGTTGATGTTAATTTGCACCTTGTAATAGGGAGTTGGAGAAAATTACACTTTTGGGTGATGACCTTTATTTACCGACTGCTCCTAACAAGCTTGTTACGGGTATTCGAGTAGATAGTGGAATTCCCTTACAGTCAGCCGCAAAAGTGCCCATCATGATCACTTTTAATGTGGTTGATCGGGATGGCAACAAAAATGATGAAAAGCCACAAGCTTGCATTTTCAAGGTTACCTTGTTCTTTTATTTATGACAATACTTTGATAGATAGAATTTTGGAATTTAATGTCTGTAGTTATTTTGTTTCTAGCCAATAAAGCTGCAAATTCTAGATCTTTAGATTCTTCAATTTGTCTTCTTTAAATGCTTGCTCACTTCATAAGACCTTCTCACTTCAAATGTCCTAGTTTTTTGTCGTTTTATGTATGTTCATAGTAAAAATTTTTCATAGATCCGGATAGTTGCAAGTGAAATAGATATTTTGCAGTGTTCCCACTGCATTTAGAAGGTTATGCATAAAAAAATGCCAAGATTACTCAACAGCTAAATCTAGTAAGAAGTGCTAATTGCATAATCCTGCACTGATTTGTCAAAAAAAGGAAAAAGACTGCTTACTAGATTTTTTATATGGATGAAATGTTTGTCTTGGAACTGCCTGTTAGTGACAGTCTGATTTAATATAAAATGTCAACTATAGAGAGAAATGATATGTTTAGATATTATCAGAGAAGCCTAGGTATCCAACTCTAATATAGGTTCTGAGTTTTGATAATTGTGGTCACTTTCTGTTCCAATTGTTCTTGGATATGGACTGATTGAATCCTCATTTTTCAAGGTTGGAGATGACTGTCGACAAGATGTTCTTGCCCTTCAAGTTATAGCACTTCTTAGAGACATATTTGAGGCAGTTGGATTAAGTCTTTATCTTTTTCCTTATGGTGTTTTGCCTACTGGCCCAGAGCGAGGTATAATTGAGGTGAGTTTATCTGCAATTTTTTGAAAAGCTGCATCTTTGTGCCTATCAGCTCTTGTTGCCTCTGCAAGTTGGGTGCATGCTGCTGCCACAATTCTGATAATAAATCAGTCAGTTATTTATTAAGTTCCTTTCATGTGTAAAAAAGGAATCTGGTGTTGTAAATTGATGTTTGAACTCTGTTATATCCAGAAATTTAAGGAAGGAAAAAACGGGTCTATATGCATTCTTTGGCAAGCAAAAGTTCTTGTCCCTGTTTGATGATTTAGAGCAAATATCATAGTGTGCTATGAGAGAGGTTTGTATGGCTGAACTTTGAGGGAAATTGAAATTCACAATTTTGCAGCTGCATTTGCACTTTTGCATCTGTGATGAACTATTGGGACTGATACAAATTGTTGGGAAATATATCCTCCTCTCAAACACAAGTATCAGACGATTAAAACAATCAGAGTAGTTTTGTGACGCAAGCAATTTCATATGGAAAAACCCTAGACCCTCTAGGAAAAAACCACGAATGAAAAGAAATTTATTACAAATTAAGGTTATGGGATGATGTGCGTGGAGGCTTCTAAAAATAGCCCCACAGCTTTCTTACCACTCTCTACATTTCTACTGTTAGAAAGCCATAATTAGTAATTAGGTTATATTATGGGCTTAGGTTATGTTATGAGCTTAGTTTCATATAAATAAAGTATTCTTATATCTTATATACAACGCAGCTGTTATCATTGAATTATAATATCAGTATTCTTTCTCTAATTCTTATTAGCCTATCACTACTCCTTCCCTCTCTAAACCCTAATTATTTTCTCAACTTGTTATTACTTTTTGATCATAACATAACCTGATTACTAATATTACTTTTTAACAAATTGGTACTACCACATAAGATGATGTGTTTTAAGTTGAATTATGTTTGTGCTAGTGTTTTTCTAGTTGCAATGTGCTGTTGATTTCTGGTTCTCTTGCATTGTTTTTGATGAGAAGCCAAATTGGATTTCAGCTTGTGTTCCTCTGTGGAGTTTTAATTTGGAGTCATTCTATTTGTTGCCTATTTTTTGAGCTGTTTTTATTAAAGTTTTGTCTATTATGGTGATGGCTCACAACAAGTGCAATTTGGGAGTTTTTTAGGTGTTAGATATATTCTCATGATGAAGTTTTGTGTTTTTGGCATCTCTTGAGTTGCGAAACAGTGTGTTTTGTTTGTTGGTGTTTGGCTGCAATGAGCACAATTTGGGAGCATTTTGGTTTCTGATTGTTAGTGGTTTGTGTTAGTGTATCGCAGTTTCTTTTGGTGTAAATCCAAACAGGGTTTTTGGTGGCCCTTTGATGTAATCCCAATCAAGGGTGTTGGTGGTTAGAGGACCAACTAGAAGCTGGGAGAGTGGCTCTAGGGAAGTTAGCAAGAGAATTTTCGAATATGTGTTGTGATAAAGAGAACAATTGGAAGATGGTTGAGGGTGCAACTAGGGATGGTTGGCCTAATACTTCTAGGAGTTGTATCTATCAAGGTTTTGGTTTTGTTTCAAGGTTTGTTGATGTTTGCATTTAGGAGAGTTGTTTGTCACTTGTTGCTTGTTGCAAGTCACTCGTGAAATTTTAAGTCTGTCAGGTTTTCTTTATGATTATGTTTAGTTTGTCTTTTGTTTAGTTTTAATTTTGAGGAGTGTTAGAAAATAATATTTTAGTAATTAACTTATATTATGAGTTTGCTTGTAGTGCATCGAAGGTAAAGGATATTAGTTTGATGTGGCTCCACTTTTGTTGGTACTTTATATTTTGGAGTTGAGGGAGAATGGTTGAACCAGTTTGATTTGGCGAAAGATCTGATATGTGCTTGAGGATTGCAATTCAAGAGCCTGTGAATATGTTGGCCCAGATCCCTGCAAATTGGCAACTCAGTTTAGGCCCAATTGTGTGATTTTTAAGACAGTTTTCAATCGTGAGCCAAACCAACCAAAATACTGTTTCCTGATCTGTGTCAAGTGTTAGGAACACTTATCAATTGGTATTGCTTTCATAATAAATTGGCCAACTATTTTTGTGGGTTTGTCAATTCACTTTCATACTCTGCAGGTGGTACCAAATACCCGTAGTAGAAGCCAAATGGGAGAAACTACTGATGGTGGGTTGTACGAGATATTCCAACAGGACTATGGGTCTGTTGGCTCTGCTAGTTTTGAGGCTGCAAGGGAGAATTTTATCATCAGCAGTGCTGGTTATGCTGTTGCCAGTCTTCTGCTTCAGCCAAAGGATAGGCACAATGGGAACCTTCTCTTCGACAAGTATGATATTTTTTCTTTATTCCATAGCTTTGTTAGCACATCTAGTGGGAATTGCTCATAGATTTGAAATTATCTCTGTTGCCTTTAAAAGTTCAAACATCCTCATTGTTTTAGTTTCCTTGATTTGTCTCATTGGCAATCATTTTTTGTTGTAGTATTTTGCTTTCTCCTGATCTTTCATGTCTCCGATTTTGAACGAGATTCTGCTATAAAAGGAAACAATCTGTCACTAATATATGCTGATGCAGTGTTGGGAGGCTTGTTCATATTGACTTTGGTTTCATCCTAGAAACTTCCCCTGGTGGGAATATGCGTTTTGAAAGTGCACATTTTAAGCTGAGCCACGAAATGACCCAATTACTAGATCCATCCGGGGTTATGAAAAGTGAAACATGGAACCATTTTTTAAGGTAGCGAGGGCATTTCTGTCTTTATGGCAATTTATTCTCCTTTTGATCGATCCTTAGTAAACTCATTATCAAAACCTGAATGTTTTCTCCATTTGTTGTATATTTAGTCTCTGCGTGAAAGGGTACCTTGCTGCTCGCCGTCACATGGATGGGATCATCACCACTGTGTTGTTAATGCTAGACAGTGGTCTACCTTGCTTCAGCAGAGGTGATCCTATTGGCAATCTTCGGAAGAGATTTCATCCGGAGATGAGCGAGCGTGAGGCAGCCAATTTTATGATCCATGTGTGTACAGATGCTTACAATAAGTGGACAACTGCTGGCTATGACTTGATACAGTACCTGCAGCAAGGCATTGAGAAGTGAAGGAAGCAATGTAAAATTCATCTAACATGTACATGGTTGCTTGTGATTTTTACAGCCGCCAGTCTTGTAGGTCATTTTTTTTTTTCCGGAGGAATTCCCACGGTTTTAATGCCGAAGAGGTATATTAGAAGCAGCAGATGAAATCAAAATTTTGTAAGTTGGTGCCAGGGTTCCTCGTGATGTACAATATCAGCAATGTAATGATGTTAAATTAAAAGGGTAAACCCCATTTCTTAGTTGATAATTGTAAATATGGTTTTCTTTAGCATTAATGACATTACTGTAGACTGTAATTTATTTTCAGGAAAGTGAAAACATGGGAAGGACCAGGAAATGATCCTGACAGGACCATGTCCCATTCCATGGCATTATACCAGAATGTCCCCAACTCAACTCCCTGTTCCATTGGCTCAGGTTCTTTAAAAGAAATAATAAATAATTAAAAGAAAGAAATGGTTGGTAATGCAGAGGATATCCAACTTGCCATAATGTCGACATCTGCGGATATTAGATGTTGGAGTTTATCTAGTTATGAAAATAAACGTAAGATGTCTCTCTTCTCTGTAACTGCAAATGTGTTACTCGGAATGTAAATATGAATGCCTTCATACATGCTCTGAGACAGACACAATGAGATGATGCATGCACTCTCTTGTCATGCATCTTGTCAAGACAAACGTCACATGCTTGCTTTGCCACTATCAATTTCTTCTCCTGTTTTTCCAATTATTATTGTTTATGGATGGATACTCTACAGCTGTTAAATTGTCCTCCCAATAGACATGTTTTTAATGCTGATCGGTGTCGCAAGTGCAACTTGTGAAAGGGGAACTCTCATTTGTTTGCTTCGTTGTACGAAAGTTCATTGGACCATGGAATACAAACAAGGCCTTCGTTTGGCAAGGTTGGTCGTGATGGTCATACTCTTCGCTAGTTTCGAGGCCTTCAATGACTTGTCGGCAAGTTTGCATGGAAAAAAAAAAACTAATAATTAAAATTATAATAATGATGCGTCGAATTACATGTTTTTAATCAATTACAATTCATTGTATATTTAATTTAAATATAATACAATTGTGTGTTAATGAGAAATTTGACACTCAATTTTGGAAAGTGACTGACCCCCTAACTTCAAGACATAATTAGCATTTTAGATAATGTAGGGTCCTTCTATAATTAAACCGATCTCGCTCGTGCCTACAAACATTTAAATGTACATGCAAAATATATTTATCATTTTCCTATTGATGACTGTTAAGCATAAGGCTGGAATCAGTGACGACCACTTGTTAATATTTTAAACAAATAGATTAAACAATTCCCACGGGTTCTTCAAGTTGGATTACTGAATTGGAAAGACTAGATCTCTAGATTCTTTTGAAAATCCAAATATCCATAAACTACGGGGAAAAACGAAAACAATTTGCTTTCGAACGAAAAGAAAAATGAACCAAGGAATGTAAAAATCAATCTAAATCTGCTTGTAAGTAATCAAATTCCATCAAAACCTCAAGAAAATGGGCAACTTGCTTTTGGACAACCTATATTTACTTCCACAATAAATTTATGAAAAAGGAAAAAGAAAAGTGAGAGGCAAACAACATCCGCAATATCTTCCACCATGTGGCTTATTATTTTTATACCACTTCTTTTCACGAAAATTTCCTCTTGGACCCTCCCTCATTATTGGAATGCTCTCCACTTTCAGCCCCACACCACACAAGTAGTAATTTCGATTTGCCAATTCACAGATTTACATATTGCCACTGTCACCTCTTTACTGTGCATATGGAAAAGGATTTATATTTCATCCGGACACACGCGAAGCACTCTTATATATATTATTTTTTCATTATATATATATAGCATGTGACAATATTCTATATGCTGCTGTTGGTATAAACACAACAATATTATTAATACATGAACTATAAATCTTATCAAAAATTGTGCCAAAAATGATACATTGTATTAATCACCAATGGTAGGAGAAGGAGGAACCCATTGGAATTCCGCTTCCTTTTAAAATTTTAATGTCTTCCTTAATATTGAGGAAAATTACTCCCTTTTTTTTTTCTTCACTAAACTCATCTATGGTTCTAAATATTATAATTTATTTCTTTGTGTTTCTAATTATCAATACTTTATCTATCTAAACTTTTTTTCCAACTAAAATTTAACAAAAATGCTTACGTGCACTGCATGTAATATTCACTTCATTAAATTTTGATTCAATATGATGCTTATCTAGAATTAAATAATCCTTAAAAAATCTTAATTTTATTGAAAATTTATTTTCTACAATTTAGTATAGCAGTTATTGAATAAACAATGTCAAATAAAATTTTTTTGAGATCAATTAGTTATGAGTGCTTGTCATATTGAATCAAAATTTGAAATAATAAAAATCATATACAATATGCATAAATTTTTCATTAAATTTTAGAGAAAAATAATTTAGATAAATAAAATATTAATGATTGAAAATACGTATAAATAAATTACAGCTTTTAAAATCACAAGCTGATTAAATAAAATGAAACTATATCAAATATGAATAAAGTGTAATAATTTTTTCTTATTATATAAAATAATTTTATAGTGATCTTTCAAATACTTAAAAATTGCATATGTTTTACAAAATTTTATATATTAATCCCTCACGTTGAAAATTACGAGTTGGCCATTATTAATCACATCTCCGTTTCGGCTGGATCTAAACTATAACTGACTCTCATAATTATCGCGGGAGATTGCTTTACTATGAAAAATAAAGCTACAAATATATCTTTTGGCTTTTCATTTCATAATAAGAGTGTAAATTTCCACACTCTGCATTGCATAATATAAGCCGAGGAATTCTATGTTACCCATGGGGGTTTGGAACCCATGGGTATGTGGCACAATACAAGCCATGAAATGAGTTGACTTAGTCAATGACTTTCCTCATCTCATGACTTGTATTGTGTCACGTGCCCATGAATTTCAAACCCTCATGGGTAACATAGAAAGCACCATATAAGCCTGGTGACTTCTACACCTTGCGTTCACTATCCTTGGAACCCTAAACACAAGCATCGAAGTTACTATAATAGCCCTCACCAAACACTCAAATCACCTAAGTTCGGTTGTTGGTCCCTAACTGGATTTGCCCGTTATGGTTACCGTTACTGCTGACTCCCTTGATACTGATACCGTCGTCATTGTTCCTTCTTCCAAATTTACCAAAAGATCCTTCCATTTCTTCAAGAGTTTTACCCTGTGTTTCCGGGAGCATTATATAGAAGAAGATCCAGCCAACCGTTGCAATTCCCCCAAACAGAAAGAAGGCGCCACCGATTGTCATTGCCTTAGACAAGGACAGAAAAGTCATCGAAATAACCCCACTCGTCAACCTATTCACCGCGACTCCCGCGGCTGCACCCTGAGCGCGGAGCCTCAACGGGAAGATTTCGGAGCTATATACCCAAGTAATTGGACCCGCCCCGATTGAGAAAGTTGCCACGTAGGATAACACGGTGGCAATGGACAATCCAACGGCCCACATTAACTTAGTGTGTGAATGATCGATAATTGTCAGACTGACGGCCAGTGTGAGGAGAGACAGAATCATACCGCCAACACTGGTCAACAACAACGGGCGTCGCCCGACCCGATCCAACATAAAGGTCGCAACCAAGATGAACATTGTCTTCACAAATCCAACGGCAATGGTGGCGAGTAGCTTATCAGTGTCTGACTTAATTCCGGCTTTTCCGAAAATTTTCGGGCTGTACAAAACGACGGCGTCTATGCCCGATGCTTGTTGGAAGAAGTGGATCCCCAGAGCCGCAATCAAGATGTGACGAACTGATGGTGTTGGATAGAGGAACAGCTCTTTCCACACGCCTTCACCGTGGCTTTTCTTGGTCACCTGAACGACGTCGTCGTTGCAGTGTTCTGGAATGCCGGCGGCTTCTTTGATGTCGGCTAGTCTTAGGCGAGCCTCTTCGACGGAGTCGGAGGTTTTGTCCAAGACTTTCTTGGCTTCACCGAGGCGACCGCGCATGACAAGCCAACGAGGTGATTCTGGCATGGCTAACACTCCTACGGCCAGGAGTATGGATGGAATGGCGCCTATTCCAAGCATGAACCGCCAGGTCAATTGGAGTGACAGCTTAGAAAATGCATAGTTGGAGATGTATCCCAGTAAAATTCCACCATTGATGAAAACCTGACATCAAATCAAATACTTAACTTGAAGGAGGTCTTCTTAGAAATCATAACCATTTGCATATTTTTTTTAACCTTTAGATAAGATCCAAGTATAAGTGACTACTTCTCAGTTTTTTTTAATTAAAAAAGAAAACCATAGAATCACCCAAACAAAATTGATATGTTAACAATTTGGTATGCATTTATTTATACATAATTGTATATAAAAAATAAATTAAAAAGTTAAATAATTTATGCAAATTTTTATATAATTACATAATATTTATATGATTTTAAAAATTTTGCACCAAAAGCTCTTAGAAGCTCCCCCACTAACTTAGCAAAATGTATACTAAATAAGTTGAATATCGTTATGGAAGCTTAAATATCTAAAAGAAATTTCATCAAAAGATAGGATGGGCATGGCAAAATAAAACCAAGACATGTGACTAATATCGTGAATATCGTTGTGTAACAAAGAAAAATCTTTTGTTTATTTTATCCTTGTTTTCTTTTAAGGTAAAAGTTAAAACAAGAGTAGAGACATTCAGAACAGACCTCGGGGAAGGAGGTGAGGAAGCCACGAGACGAAGCCGGCGACACCTCAGCGGTGTAGACAGGGGCGATCATGAGGGCATAACCGATGCCAATGCCGGCCACAAAGCGTCCGAACATGAGGAAGGCATAGTTGGGGGACAATCCCATAAGGATAGCTCCGGCGAAGAAGATAGCACCGGCAAGGACGATGGTGTAACGGCGGCCAATCCAGTCGGAGGTTCTTCCGGCAAGGCAAGAGCCTATGAGAGAGTAGAGGTTGATGATACCAGTGAGTATCTCAATTTGAGCGTCGGAGACTTTAAGGTCCTTTTGTATATAGATGATAGCACCGCTCATCACTCCAATATCTGTATATCAACGTTAATATTCAGTTGTTTGCAGAAGAATCAACTCATCTGGTTTTCATGTATAGTCCTAAAATTTCATGCAAACGTATTGTTTTCTTTCTTTCTGCTAACGGATAAGTTTCCCAATTTTCATCATATATGCAGATACCAAATTTAGTTTGCCTTGGAATCATCATGGTATAATGAAGCTAAGAGAGAGAGAGAAGAGGAGTACTTTCCTGCCCTTTTTTTCATTTATGAAAGGGTCTATACCATTTATCCGGTGTAATCAAAGGAGTTGAAAAGAAGAAAAATACAGCCAATTAAATGCATTATTAGAGAGAGAGAGAGAGAGAGAGAGAGAAGTAACTGACCATAACCGAGCAAGATGGAAGTCATGGAAGCCAAAATGGCACAAGCAAAGGCATACTTGTTCCTTTTAGGTTTCTTGACTGGATCGAAATCTTGAAGAGTTTTTGGAACTGTTGTTTCAGCCATCTCTGGTAATCTGAAGTCCTCTGACAGAAGCAGAGAGCTAGCTAGCAGACAGAAAGAGAAAGAGAAAGGAGTAGTAGCGACCACAAGAACCAGAGGAACTGGAATGTTATGGTGGAGAGGATGTGTGAGCCATGTTGATGCTTAAATAGGCCAAGATGTAATATTACATCAGCTTCGGCCTGGGAGTCCCACATCCATCGAAACTACTCGGCCTCACCGCCCTCTCTCCCCATTAACAAAGTCATTTTCAGTAGTTCTTCCTTAAAAGTTGCTATGTTTAATAATAGAGAAATACTGGTTGTATTAAAAATAAGGTTTGAATTAAATTTTAAATATTTTGTATTTAAATTTTATAAATTTATCCCATTATTATATATTTAATAATAATTCTTAATTTTTTTTGAAAATTTGATTTCGATTTTTATTTTTAATACATCCAGCATACTATTAATAATAAATAAATGTTTTGTTTTCTATACAACCCATTATTTTTTGGACAACGCTGCGGGCATCATTAAATTATTACTCATTCAATATGAGATCTAAATTTATTTTACTATAAATATGAATTGATTTTCGCTATCACTTACTCTACTCTACTCAGAATATTATACCAATAAAAATTAATAAGATAATTTTATTACTGATGAAAATTATTAATTCTTTAATGATACATTATATTCTTATTTAGTGATGATAGTATATTAAATTTAAATTTATATATAAATAATAGTGTAATTAAATAACTTTTTGGAAAATGATTAATAATTTTCTTTGCTAAACTTATTTTATATAATATTAAAATATGTTATTGTTAATAATTATAAATATTAATTATCCCCCGCGAATCAAAGTATGATATAATATTACTTTCTTTAATTTCTATTGTTATAATAATGAAAAGAATGAAGATTTAATCAAGTTAATAAATCCGAGGTAGGCTCGTGTTGAAACAAATAGCCCTCGCGTTACAAAATGACAGAAAGATCGGGCAGAATTAAAAATGCCACTTGCATTGCGTAGCGAGTGAGGGTGGATTTAATTTTTCTTTCAAAAAGTGAGGCTAATTCGGGACTCATCAATTTGACTTGGTCGCTGCCCTCAAATTGCATGGTTCCCATAGATCGAGGGGTGGGCGGAAACAAAATTCTGAGAAGAAAAATACAAGATAATATCTTTCTTTATTTGATTATAGGATATCTAGGAGAAGAATGAAAGATAAATAAATGAAAAGAAGTAGCTTCCAATAAATTTTTTTCTTAATATATATATATATATATATATATATAAGTAGAAAATTGATTTATTATAATTTTATTTTTAACATTAACTTAGTTTGATTTTAAAATTATTTTCTTCTTCTTTTTTTCTTTTTATTTCTTCTGTATTAGAAAAATAACATTATTTTTTCTTATTTTTTCCTCTTGTCTATATTCTTCATTCTTTTTTATCCTTTTCCTTTCTCTCTTTATAATAGCAATGTTTCTATTGTGATGTCGGTTCAGTGGTTGGGAAAGCAACTCTCTAACGGCAACTCGGTACACTGCGTGATACTTTCGCGAAAGTTTAGGTTGGCGTCTTTCTCGTTAGAAAATTTCATTACGCATTTTATTACGACATACTCCCAAATAACACCCAGAAAAATATTCTTCCTCAAAATAAATAAATATCATATAATTAAAATAGTATAACAATATATAAGTAAATTTAATATGAAAATTTTCAAATTTTAAAAAAATAACTACGAATGAAAAAAGATTTATTATATAAATTAAAATTATAAGATAATATATACAAAAAATTTTAATTATAATTTCACAATTTTTTTTACTATTACTCTTATATTTCTTAAAAAATTCTATGAAAATTTTCATATAATACTCATAAATGCTCACATTATTATCTTTTTCATATATCAATTTTTTAATCGTTACAAATATGTATGATTAAAAAATATTTATCAAATAATTTTTTTTAAATTATATTCTAATTCAAAAATATAATTTAAATTAAAAATAACTCACAATAAAAATCAATCAAAAATTAACAAGCATTAAAACTTGCGTGAAGCCCAACACTCACTTGCCCATCCAACTTCCATCTTCGTAGCTCTTTTTGATTCAAGGATTGCTTGGTCTTTCTTCTTATCAACCGTCTAAGAAATACACGTATTCTTGCTGCATCGGGGAAATAAAGACAAATCATTGATTATCAATTATTTGATTATTGATTTTATAATTTTTAATATCTCAAAGATTAAAGCTAATAACATTGACAATTAAATTTTAGTTATGAAAAAAATTATATTGTGTTACTGACACAATAATGTACTTATATAATATCATATTTGATTATTGATATAATATATTTTGAAAAATTGTCGATTTAATATAGGATGTGATATATTCCATATGTTTCTTTTTATTTATTATATTTTAAAGAGATTTTTTTATTCTTTTTTATCTATTACTTTTGAATTCTAATGAAGTATTAAATATTTTTTTTAAATTTATCCTTCTTTTTCATTAATAAATTCTTTATTATTTTATACTGTTAATTAATTTGTATTTGTTCCTTTACATTTTTCTCTCTATTTTTAATTATCTTGAATTTTGTGCATAAAGTATTATTTCGTAAAGATCACTAAAAATAAATAAATAAAACTATTTTCTTATTATCATATTTGATTATTGATATAATATATTTTGAAAAATTGTCAATTTAATATAGGATGTGATATATTCCATCTGTTTCTTTTTAATTGTTGTATTTTAAAGAAATTTTTTTATTTCTTTTTATCTGTTACTTTAGAATTTTAATGAAGTATTAAATGTTCTTTTTTTAAATTTACCTTTCTTTTTCATTAATAAATACTTTATTATTTTACACTGTTAACTAATTTGTATTTATCCCTTTATATTTTTTTCTATTTTTAATTATCTTGAATTTTGTACATAAAGAATTATTTCGTAAAGATCACTAAAAATAAATAAATTAAATTACTTTCTTAATATGTGTGAAATTAATTAATATCGACAGATAAATAAGAACGAAAGGAGTACCGATTTACCATAAATGCTCCTAATACTTATTAAACAAAAATGAAGGTATCTCCATTCGTTTTCAATCAACGAAGAGATCAAGGGAGTCAACTACTAAAACATAAAATGTGCACTGTTTTTTTCTCGTGACAAAATTTGGAATGTTGACTTAAAAATAAAAAATGTTTTCTTTTATTTAAATTCAAATTTATTTGTTTTAACATTTTCATGTAAGCCATATTTGACTCACACATAAGCGGAAATTAACAGAGGCTATTGGATGTAATGAATATTAAAAAATTTCAAAACACTAATATGATGTAATTATATTCTACATAAAGGATAAAATATTGATTACTAACGCTAAACTTAAGAGGAACAAATAACAGAGGGATAGATCCCATCTCGTATCTCACATTGAGTCTAAGTGAGAGAGTAGCAGCATCATTCAAAAATATCAGCTATTTCAGTCGCAGATTTAGACTGGTGTATATTTTGAGTGAATTTTAAAAAAGAATAAAGGTAATTTTGTTTAAATCATGAATTTCAATAAAAATAGTGAATTTTTAAAAAAATATTTTTTATCTCTCTAAAATTAATAAAAAATTTACAAAAAAAAATTAAGAGTACCCGGTTCCTTCAGTTACATATTCTAAATTTTGGCCATTAAACATACATTCATAAGTCAATGGAAACAAAGGATGGGAAGAGAAGTTGCTCCAACAATTTTATCTTTTGATTAGTCTCCAAGGCCCTGTGGCTATGGATATCCTATCTTCAATTTTCTTGGGTCAACAAAGACGGGCCGATCTGTCCAATTAACAACGGGCCCACCTCGACATTTTCGATGTGGGACCCCTCATCCTCCTTGCAATTTGCACTCCCAAGGGCCCTTCCATTCACTTCTTCAATTATTGTCTTCTTGTGTTGATGTATCCACTAATAGCTTGGTTTGGTTTGACTGATGCGCATTTTTTTTTTCTAATCATCAGATGTAGAAAGATTGGTGATTTGATTCAAAGTGACTCCAAACATCTCATGATATATTTAGGCTATTATAAATAATAATTAAGTTTAATTCATCATTGATATAAATTGTTTTATAATATATCAATAAAATTTATTAATTTTTTAATAATATATTATATTCTTATTTATTAATAATGTAAAAAAATTTATACTAATAATAAATAAAATTTAAACTATTGTAAATATATTTTTATTATTTTTTATTCAAAATAGTTTGTGCGATATAAATGAAAATAAGTGCAAGACTCGTGCACTTTTAATAATTTTTTGATGACAAATAGAGGCCCCCTTTGTTCTAACCGGAAATTAATTAATAAACACTTTACATAACCTTAAATCAAGGATGAGAGAATATCATATCTAAGCTTATATCATTTCTCTCATGAAATTGAAGGTCATGATAGCTATTCTAACAAGTAACAACATTACTAATCTAATAAGTCACAACATAACTTCGGAAAATTAAAATGAATTCCTATAAATTTTTTTAATTCTCAATATTCAATAATTATATTAAATCTCGATCAATTTAAAATCGAATTAGGTTAGATCCTTTTTAAGAATAAAGATTCTTCAATATCCTTTTCTCTCAATTTATAAGATTTGAGCTTCGAAATTTTGCTTAAGAAGATTAAATTCCTAATTCATTAAAATTAATAGATGTCGGTAAATTCGGGTTATTCCAACTTTCTTGATTCTTGACCATTTTTCTCTAATTAATTACTACCGGTGGCCCCATGTATTTTAAGATATTTTTATCTTAAATGTTACTCTCCAACATACGTTGGCGAACTGAATTTACTGCCCAAGTCAGCTTAATTAAAGGAATTGAATAATCTACTAATTAATTACCAATCAAACACTAATCTATCTATCATAAAATATAAGATATATTTTAAAAGGTATAGTAAATAACTATAATGGTGAATAGAAAATTAAAGATTTAAAATTCGACAAATAACAAAAAATTAAAAATATTTAATTTACAAGTATTTGTTTCTTTTATTTTTTTTAATAAATAATTATAATGGTTTGCTATACTTTTTAAAGATTTGTCTTGCAATTTAGAGTAACGAATCCTGACACATATAAAAATCCAAGTTCTAACTTTTATACGTAGATAAGAGAATCTCACATCTAAGCTTATGCCACTTCTCGCAAGGCATTGGAAGCCATTAAAATCATTCTAACAAGTAACAAACATAATTTGATAAAAAATGAATGAAATTCGTAAAAGATCGACTTTCTTGGTCTCTGACCATTTCTTTCTCTAATTAATTACTAATTCTACAACAACCATGTGCATCTCAACATATTTTTATCTTAATTGTTATCATCCAACGTACGCTAATTAATAATTTACTGTCAAATCAATTCAATGAATTATTAAGTGAAATGAATAGTTATAATAAATTTTTACCTTTTTAATAAATATTATGTTCCAAATTGAATTCTTACCTATTGACAAATATAATTCACTTAAGATTAATATGCTTTTTGTTAAATCAACACTTTATTGATACTGCCCAAATCAATTTAATTGTAGGACTTGAATAATTTAATTACCGATCAAACGGTATTCGGCGGCATGAATTATTTCACTTTTTAAAAGTGTAAAATATATTTTAAAATATAAAAAAAAATTATATTCGTAAATAAAATTTCAAAATTTAGTAAATAACAAATTATTAAAAATAATTTTTAAATTTATAAATATTCGTTCTCTTAATTATTTTATTAAAGATTAGAATAGTTTACTTTTATCATTTAAAATATGTATATCACAATTTAGATAAACTGATCGGATCTTTGACGAAGCTCAAACTTGGATGCAATTTTTTAAATGTTGTATTGAATCTAGGGCCAGACAGAATGACCAAATTTTCAGCAGCCATGACATCAATGTTTTGGCTTAATTCAAAAAGGAATTATATATATGGATGATGTATTAGTAATTTTAATTAATAACTAAATGAAAAATAGTAAATTCCCATAATATACTTAACTGGCCGATAGTGATTAAGCGTATTCATTTGTATTATAGTTGGAAGCAATTATCCTCCAATTATAGTAAATTCCGATAATGTACGTATCTGCAATTATACTTACTTGTTTGAGTGAGTGATGATATTGTTTATAGCAAGACTAGACTTTTATGATTTGTGTCTTTCAAGATTGGATCACCTATTCTGGTAATCACATCATGGTTGAATATATATATATATATATATATATATATATATATATATATATATATATATATATATATATAAGGATGTAGAGTTTCAAAATACAACCATCAGATTGACTGGTTTCACTTACGTAACCATTCAATACTTACTCATTTTAATTTATAAAGAGATTTGCTCCATTTTTTTTTTCCTTTTTCCTTGTGATTGTTAAAAATGCAGGTGTAAAATAAATTAATTTTCACTACAAAATCACGACATGCCACTAATTGCTTTAAAAATTATTTTAATAATTATAAAATATTTAATTCCTTAAAATACTAACACACTAATATTTAAATGTAAAATATGAGTAATCAAATATAGTAAGAAAATATAGGATTCTTTTCTGTACGTACCACTACTCTGCGAAGAGTTATGATTCCAATTTAATTAGTGTAAATAAAAGACTTAATTATAATTTTAAGAAAATTATAACTCTTTTTTCGAGATACCCGTTTCTTTGACGAAAATTTATCTTGAGAAGAGTCCGCTCTAGTTATAAATAAATTAATGTAAAAGTTATTGGTACTTTAGAAGCAAAGCGAAAAAGCTGTCTAGTTGAAAGAAATTATGGATGCATTTAAAGCAGAAAGCTTTGAAAATGTCAAGTACTGTAGGGCTTCGAATAATATACAACAACACTCCTAGCTAATTATGATAAGGAGGGAAGACTTTGGTGGCACCATATATTCTTGAGTGACAAAGTCTGAACATGTCATCTTCATGCAAGAAAATATGAGTCTGTAATACTCTTTCTTTGACTCACCATTGCCTGCCTGTTGATTAGATTCACGTAACAACTTAACACTCAAAGTAAAACCCTAAAGCAAAATGACGTCATAACTTCATTTAATCATAGTTTACTCTTTTAATTCCTTCCTTTTGATCATTGCTTACTTTGTAATTATACGTATGCGAGTATATATATATATATATATATATATTCATTCCATCAATTTCTATTAGTCTTTCCATGATTTAAAATAAAAATTCGCATTTTGCTTTTAAAAATGGCAGATACTTCCTGACTGACTTGCTGCCTACACTACTAGTGATCATAAATTTCAAGGTTGGTTTGATTTTCTTTTGCGTTAGCTAGTTGCTCATATTAATTAAATATCTCACACATGATTTTAATCGATACATAGTTGGTCCGCTGGGCAACTTGTTCTTCTCACAAAGCCCATATGTAGAGAGAGAGAGAGAGAGAGAGAGAATATTATGTTAAAAAGGGGCCCAAGTGGAAAGAATTGGAAAAGGAAGGCAATAGAGTTGGCACTTGCTATTCTTGAACTAGTGACATGTGGTAATTTTCATATACACAGAGGCCAGATTCAGCTCACTGCCAAAATATAAAAGATAATATTGTAGCTCCCCCCCCCCCCCCCCCCCCAATACCATAATGAAAATGAAGTATCCACTAATATGCGTTAAATTTACAGGTCAACATCTTTCTTTGAATTATACTTTTTGAAGACGCGTATAGATGAAGTGGGTAGCAACAGCGTCCCCCAATAATTTTCAAGGTTTGCATCTACGGAATCTGTTTTAGGAATCTTGGTATAATATTAACCACCCTATCAAATATCTTTGCCCGCCTAGCTGGCTAGAAGGTTTTAATAAAATTAGGGACATGTTATGTTATGATGCACCATTAATAAGTGATGTATCGGTATATTATTAGATCCAGCCACTAATTAATTTTATTTTTTTTTAAATTAAATTTCGTACATTTAATTAACGGTCATATTTAATAGTGTATTGGTACACTATTGTATCAGTAATATATTATATACCATAAAATTTTTCATAGAGTTATCATGTTTAAATTAAAACCACCTGCTTTTGTGTCTACCAATAAGTGCCAACTCTTTTCTTTCTAGTTTCCACTTTGCACTTCAATAATTAGCCCTAAGTTTTCGAACCAAACCCAACAAGCAAGCAATTGTCATCTTGCATGTTTACTCTTAACAGCAGATTTTCATTTTTATAAATTCTTAAATGTCTGATTGGTTTAATAAGAGAATTTGGTTGGACGAACTATTTGCACAAATAAAGAACAAGCAATTAGGCATATTTAATGGGGTTTATTGTGCACATGATTAAGTCAATATCTCAATAGTGAAGTAAAATAATAGTAGGACATATCAATCTTAGTTGAAACTAGATTATAGCCCGTGCATTGCACGGGCAACAATTGTATTCATAAAATTTTTATATTTTATTATCATAATATATATATATATATATATATATATATATATGCATGCAAAAAGAGTTTATAGTATAATGCAATTTATGAAAAGAAAAGATTTAATATTACACTTGCATTAAATTATATATTCTAAAAAATCTCTTTGAATGCAACATTTGTGGTACGCTTTGAAAAACTTCACTTGTAAACTCACCGGAACGTCAATCATATTTAAGATAATGTATTGTTATGAGTCATTTATAATGTTACATTGCTACTAATTAGGATTGATTAGAAAATGACAAATTGTGACTAACCAACTAGTTCAAATTGAATATTATTAGTAAGTCATATATTAATATCGTCAATCGCTCCAAAATGATTGATTATTATTATTGTATTATTATTATTATTATCATCATAAAAATGATATATTATTATTATTATAAAAAAATTTTTAAAAAATTTTATTTTCAATTTGAATCCGGTGAAGAGGTTCTTAACGAAGACAAACCAACTCTGACCAAAAGGTCACCTAAAATGATGTCATTTGTTTTATTTTTCTTATTTTCTCCTTACGCCCCTCGTCCACTCAAGCCCAGTCTTCATTCTTCCTCTTCACAAAAAGTTCCTCCAAACCTTACCAGAGCTAACTCTATGCATGCTATCATCCTTTCTTCATTGCCCCACCAATTACTATAATTGCTGGGAGTGTCTTCTCTGTTGGATAAAGTCAAGAAATACATGCAATTGTCCTACAAATATAGTTTTACATCTCTAATGCTATCCAAATTAAGTTTATATACCAAGATCTCCTCCCAAAGGTTATTCTCTAATGCTAAAAGGACACGCTTCTAATCTACATAATTTATTGATATTTTAGACAATGCTACCAATCTAACATAACTATCATACACTATTCTATTTCTTTCACTTGCTTGCCCTTCAACATTAAATTAAATATTTATCTTCTCACCCTTAACCTGTGTTACAACAACTTTCCTTATCTATATTCCAATCTTAAGATGATTATTTTCAATTTTGTATTTGTGCTCACAAATCATTTTGCAAGACTAAAACTTTGTTATTCTATTACTAAATATATATGGTTCTACACTCTTTGAAAAAATATAAAATATAAATATAAAGATTTGTTTAGTTTTTATATTTGTACTTGCAATTTAGTTTCTAGTTTTATAATCAATCATATTTTGTTGCATATTATTTTAATATAACTTTTATAAGTTTGTACATACAAGAAATTTAATTTCATTTGTCTTCTTTTACATTTAGTGGTATTATCTACTATTTGTAATATTATATATTAATTTTTAATGAATACTCATTGCATTTGAAGGTATTGGAATTAAGAATGCTTTTTTAAAAATTATAAACTTCACATATTAAGTAATAGATATCAAAATAGATTTAGTGAAACACTCATTTTTTATTAGGGTATTAGTTATAATCTTTCATTATTTTCAAAGTTTTTTATTTATTTTTAAAAATTTTAAAAATTAGAATTTTATAATATCTTAAGATCTATTGGTCTTTATTTCAATTATAGTGTCTTATAAAAAGGAATACATGGTTTGCCCAGTTTGCCTATTTATTCTAGAGAGAAACCATATTTTATTCTACTAGTGCTATTGTTAAAAAGGCAGGACTAGACAAGGGCTAAGGTTAGGGAAAACATACTACATGGATTATTTAATGAAATCAAAGTGGTATTTAAGATATTACATCTTATTTTTTTTTATAAAAAAATGTGTAAAAACTTTATTATACAAATGATAAAATAGTCATTCCATCACTTTTGTTATAAAATAGAGATTCTATCATTTAATGGAATGAAAATAATTGTTCTCCTAGAAATGATAATTCCCATTCTATAGTATCTACTAATCAAATTTTTTCCATTTCATTCCTTTCAATTTCATTATTCTAAACATAAAATAAGGGAGATGAGTGAAAGTGCACATGAAGAGAGAAATAGATGAAGATGGATTGTAACTTTAATTATAATTAATTGGATATCATTTTAACTCAAATGTAAGAGTGAGTATAATAATATTAGAGTAAACAAAATATTTAATCCCTTATTTATAAATATAGTAATTATTACATCCCTTTATAACTATTATTATTAGTATTTTATTTTTATTATAATTATTCATCTCTCTTTTTATTTGCAATGTCAAAATAAATAAAAAATATTAAAGTTGATTTTTAAACTTTAGCTTAACAATATTA
This sequence comes from Sindora glabra, assembly GCA_020226215.1. Taxonomy (NCBI): domain Eukaryota; kingdom Viridiplantae; phylum Streptophyta; class Magnoliopsida; order Fabales; family Fabaceae; genus Sindora; species Sindora glabra. The sequence goes on from CM035225.1 coordinate 1,700,064, forward strand.
AAGGTATGTTCACTTTTCTATAATATTCTTTTTTTACTATTTATTTTAGTGTTATAAATGAAGTGGGAGATGGATAGTTAAAACAAATTCAAAAATAGGTGAAATAGTATTAGTTGTGAAATTTAATGATGTAATAATAACCATTTCTATAATTGAATAACCAAATATTTTGTTTACTCACGACTATTTCAACTTTTGTGCAATGTGCAGGATTTTTTTTATCAAAATTAATATATATATGTTTCATATCTTATAAATAAATATTATCAAAAAATTATTATAAGATTAATATAATATGTATAATTGAAAAATTACAATTAGAAATATAAAGATATACACATTTAAATACATAGATTACTCTCATTCTCTAAATTTTTTTATAAAAATTTACTATTTTATGAAGAATTTAATATGCGATACTAAAATCAGCAATTAATTAAAAAAATTAAAGTTTGAGAAATCAAATATTCAATTTAATCAAACCTATATATTTCAAAATTAATTTAAAAGTATAGAAATAACTCCTTTTTATCAATAAACATATGGTGGTTTATTATGTATGAGCGCTATAATAATTTATAATATGTGCATATATAAAATAATTTATTAAGAATATTAAATATATTTAAATAAAAAATTATTTTAGATTATACAAATATTTTATCTATAAATGATTTTAATTTTAATGTGTTTGAAACATTAACTAATAAGAATATTAGTAAAACTATAAAATTAATAATTTAAAGTTTAATATAATTTAAAATATAGTGAGAAATCTATTGTAATAATTATAAATTTAACTAATAGTATGAAAGGATAGTATTGTAAATAAAATGTTTTAAAAATATATTTATAATATAAAATTTAAATATATATTTACCATAAATTAAATTAAATTTAGTAAAATAAATTGATAACAAATATAAAATATATGCTCATATGAGGACTATAATTATAATAATATTAGGTAAATATGTAAGAGTACTATAATAATTTACAATACAATATGGACATATAGAAATAATTCATTAAAAATGTAAGATATATTTGAATAATAAATAAATAAATATAAAATTTTAAGATAAATATTAAATATGATTTATCAATGGATTATGAATTTTTTATTTATTTAAAGTGAAAAAATTAGATAATTATAATATATTAAATTCAAAAAGAAAGTAAATTAATTTAATAGAATATGAAAATGGCAGATATTGCATTAAATGTTCTTTGAGATAATTTTTTTTAGGTTACTCTAGGGGAAAATTTACAAATGAAAAATTGTTAGAGAAAAATAATAATATAGATTATTAAGATTCTTCATATTAGCTTTTTAAGATTCTTAAATGCCCTTAAAAAACTTATTTTTCTTCCATTCATAAATTTTATAAGATTTTTAAGATTCTTGAAATTATACTTCTAGAGAAGTAAAAGTAGTTTGTACAAATATAAAGTGATATATCATGTTACTATTAGGAAAAAAACATATAAGTGATATATCATTGATTCCCTTTTTTTTCATTTTCTATGCATATCCTTTTTTTAAAAATTTTAAGATAAATATTAAAATTATTTTAAAAGTAATTATAATATTTTTGTAATAAATATTAAATATAATTTATTAGTATATTATGAAATTATTTTATTTATTTAAGAGAAGATAGAAAATTAAATAATTGTAATATATTAAATTTAGAAAGAAAGTAAATTAGTGTAATAAAATATGATTTTTCTCATTTTATATTTTATGCATATTATTTTTTAATATTTTAAGATAAATGTTGAAATTAGTTTTTCAAATTATTATAAAATTTTTAAGATAAATATTAAATATAGCTTATAGGTACATTGTAAATTTTTTTATTTATTTAAAAGAGAATTGAAACTCAAATAATTTTAATATATTTAATTTAAAAAAAAGTAAATTAGTGTAATATAATATGACTTTTTCATTTCATTTTCTATTCACATGTCTTTTTAATATATTTAAGATTAATATTAAATACACTTTATTAGTAGATTATAAATTTTTTTCATTTATTTAAAAGAGGATAAAAATTAAATAATTATGATATATTAAATTTAAAAATTAATGTAATAAAATATGAAAATACCAAATATAGCATTAAATATTATAACTATTTTAACTTTTTTAAGATCAAAAAGTGATTTGACATATATTTGATATGAATTTTTTTTAAGGGTGTGTTCAGAGGAAAAATATTTTGTTTTGAGAAGAAAATTTGCAGGTGTAAGAGTTTCAAGAAAAGATGTAGTTTAATAGTTAACATCATATAATTAACATGAATAATATATATAATTTTTCTTAAAAAATTTAACTAATAGATATAAGAGCCTGATATCAATTCTTTATTTGCCACACATTAAAACAATTTGTTTATTTTAATGAAAAACATTTTTAAAAAAAATAATTTTATTTACTTGTGATTAGATATATAGTTCTAAAATACTAATGTAATAAAAATATTTTATTAATTTAATGTTAGATATGAAAATATAATAGAAAGTAACATACTTTATTTCGTATCTTCAATATTATACATTATTTTTCTAAAATACAAGACATATAAATAATATAAATTTTTAACCTTGTTATAAAGAATTTAAATTTAATTTATTATTAATATAAAATATTTTATTTTATCAATAAATAAGATAAAAATATATCATTAAAAAGTAATAATAATTAAATTTTTTATAACAATAAATGAATTTTAATAATTTTTTAATAATGTAAAAATATGTGAATAAATGATAATGTAATGACGATTCATACTTATTAACAATAAATTGAATTTAAAACCTGATATAAAAAGTAGACTTTTTATAAAAAAGATTGTTTCCCAACATAATAAGCGGAGGCTAAAACATACTTATGCTTCACTTGCCGGCAGGAAATGGCTTTAGAATTATATTATTGAAATTATGATATATTGATAAAATATTAAATTTAATTGTATATTAATATATTATTATGTTAATAATATATCATATTCATCTCCATTAATTTTGATTTTTTTTTTGTTTTTATTGCAATGTCTGATTCGAAGAGAGAAGAGAACACTGTGAGTTTCGATCATAAAAAAATAAAATAAAAAATGAAAATAACATCATGGGCATGAACTGCGTAAAGGCCAGTTCAGAATATCTGCAAAATTTACATGATTGACAAGTGGAGTCAGAGAAAGCGGACCCACGTGATTCGGAGGATCGAGAAAAGTCAAAGGTAAGCTGCAATTAAGTCCATCATCCATTCCCACGTGCTTTTGAATTTTGTGCTATAAATTTGGTTACTCTTTTTTTATTTTACTCGTCATGCAGTCCACTCTAACATGTGTGCCATCCCCCAGCATCAAAATTATATAATATTAATAAAATAATTTTTCAATTATATTAAATATCAATTTTATTTATAAATAGTTTCGTCCACAAACTTATATAAATAGTATTATTTTTTAATATACATATGCAAAAATAAAATTATTTGTATAAATTATTATTTATAAATAAAATTAATTATTTAATATAATTTAATAACTATTTTATTAGTACTTCATAGTTTTAGAGATAAAATTGATAATTTTATTTTTAATATTCCTTTCAATATTACCCACATTTTCATGATTTAATAAATAAAAAAATATAAATATTTTCTTTTAGATTTTATTCTCTTGTATTTTAAGAACTTTTCCTTTTAAATTTATAAAACTTAAAATTACCAGCTACCATCAATGTAATTGATTATTTTATCAAATTATATAATTTTTTAAAAATATTTAACCACAAATAATAATATTATAATATATTATTTTATTTCATCATATATAATTTTGTAAATCATTTTTTGTTATTTAATTAAAACTCTAATATATTTAATTTAATTTTTATTAATTATATAATATAAAAATTATTTATGAAAAATAATAAGATAAACAAACATACTACGTGATTTTTGGATAAAAATTATGTAATTTAATAGAATTATTAACAAAGGATTTTATTTTTAAATTTTGTATATTTTAAGAAAATAATTTTTAAATTTTTAAAAAAATAAAAAAGTAAAATTTAATTACGTAAAATTTTGAAGGAAGTATTTTATATTTTTAAAAAAATGTGGAGTGAACTGTCGACATACTCAAGATTAACGTTATGATAATTCAATATTAAATTAATAACATTTGGCTGAGTCGGCCGCATAAAAAAAATTGAAAATTATTCATGTGATATTAAAGTAACACTAACTAAGGGTATATCCATAATTGCAGATCAAGAAATAAAACAACCAAATTAATAATGTATTCCTCGTCTACTCCTCCACGTCTACGTTCCCTCAACTTTCACACTGTATTAAAATATTTTTAAATTATTTTTTAAGCTAATTATATTTAGAGTGTGTATGAATGCATCAAATACGTATATATATTATGACATAATTTAATTTTAGAGAGAGAGAGAGAGAGAGAGATACAAGAATTGTTTATTTCTTAGTAAGATCTTAATCAATAATTTCTTCCAATAAATTTAGAACAATTTGGCGATTACTGAAATTTGTAAAATAAACCTAATTAAGCTACGTATATAAAAATCTTCAAAAGTATAATAATGTGTTGACAAGTACCTGCTTTGACCATTTAATTCATAAATTCATAAATTCATAAACATGAAAAACAATGACACCCCTACTTCACACATCCAAAATAATGACGAATTCAGCTCGTGTAAAGTATAAAATATATTTTCAAAGACAAAGTGAATAATTATAATTATTATTAAGAAAATTAAATACCTGAATAATTATAAATTAAAAATTATTTTTAATAATTTATTATTTATAAAATTTTTAATATTTAATTTTTTATTAATAACTGTAATTAATCATTTTATTTTTTTTAAAAATATATCTCATACTTTAAAGGAGGGAAATTCCGAAAAAAAAGGAAAAAAAAAAACTAGGTATAATAGCTGTGCTGTCTCACCATATTTAACTATTAATGAAACCGCCATATTAACTTATTGTTAAGTAAGTCAACACCACAGCTGCCGAACATTTCTAAATGATCGCTTTGTTTTTAATTAAAAACAAAAATAAGATAGCAGAATGATTAAGGCATACGAGCTTCCTTAAATATTATCAACAAAAAACCCAGCAGTTGAGTACCGAGAAGAGGCTGTCCGGGCGAAGGTCTTCTTTCGACGCATTCTGAACCTGAAGACTGAATGCATCCAGTAGAAGCTCAGGGACGGATTGCCATCTGATTTAAAATATTTAATTTAAGTAATAATTGTTATCTAGAAAACACATTCATATTTTTTTTTTTAGTAGAGCCTTATCGCATTCTTAAAAATTATTCACTGATTTAGAAAATTTTGATTTATGCAAGAAAAATCAAGAAGTGATTTTTCGCAAGAAATTAATTTTTTTAAAAAATAATTTTTTATATAATTTTTTTTAAAAATATTCAAAGTTAGTTGATTGATATTTAACAAAAGAAACTTCATAAAAAAATAAATTTTTTTATTTTATTTATTTTAATTTTAAATATATTAAAATTATATTTTTAATATTATTATAATATAAATTAATAAATTTTATTTATTATTAATTAAATTTAATAAAAATAATTTTATTATTATATTTATAAATAGTATAAAAAATAAAATTTACTTAGGAGAAAGTTAGATAAGCAACTTTAGAGTAAGATTTTTTAAATTTTATTTCTTTCAACTTATTAAATAATAATCAATTAAATAATTTTTTTTTATTTTTGAAACAATAAAACTTCTTATACTATTCAAATGAAGTAGCTGATTGATTTCCATTGCAACAAACCTATATCCTCTGAAATTAAATAAGAATTCGGTATCAACAGATGAAATAGCTAACTGTTCTTAATTTAAAAGCTTTGAAAAGTATCATGATTTCTATCTATATATATATATAATAAAAGCTTTGCCGTATAATAGCACTATAAGAGTCTTTGGAAGCTGTACTACTATTGTAACTACAGCCCCTGACATCATCTCGGTCGTCATCTTGGCTCAACTTAAACAAAGAGCCAATCATATTAAGGTGGGATTTGATTACATTTAATATCTCACATCTTTTTTAAATATATGAACACCTTTTTTAAAATATTTTCATCTTTATAAAATACAATAATATTAAATTTTCAAATTACAATCGTTTCTTTAATACCATCTCTCATTATTAGAAGAATATTCTCTTTTTTATATATAATCATATTATAATATTTATTTGTAAAGATGTAATAATCCTCTAATAATGAGAGATGACATTAAAGAATGAGTTAAATTTAATGCTGTTATACTTTATAATAGTGAAAATTCCTTATAAGAATGTAAGTATATAATTCAAGAAAATAAAAAAAAATTATTGGATAAAAAACCAATAATAAAATAAGCCTATATACTTTGGTGAGGAGTCCTTCTCGAGTTTTTGTTCACCGATCATTCATTGTGGCCAGAAGCTCACACCTGGAGTGGAGGTTGGGGAGAGGGGGGGGGGACCAATGACACCAAAAGATATAAGCATGAGAGCCTCCCCAGAATTTCCCTCGTTTAGGCATATATTGTGACTTGTTTGGCGGTTTCTTAGCAGGTTCGAGTCGGAATATCACAAATGATGGATGTTAATGTAGCCAGATGGCAGGTAACGTACCCAGAAATGATGTGGTGGTGGTGGTGAAGGATATCATTTATATGGACCATTTTCAAAAGCTGATCAGTCCTTTTGCCCATTTACAAAACCAATTTGGGTTAGGGTGTATTGCTCTGCCCAGCCACATGGCAAAATTTGAAGCTTTAACGGAACGAGCGAGAATCATAGAGATATTTGTTCCCTATAGAATGATGAAATGATACATGTACATGCAACTTTACAAAGCAAAATCATGAATGAAGTTCTTACAAAATCAGTAACTGATATATAGGTGGCTATGTGTCCAGTTTTTAGCTCCAGAATGCCAATTTTAAGGTCCCACATCCTGTTGTGGGACGGCCGACTTTTTCCCCTCCGTATATTTACTTTCTTCCGGGCCGCATATTCATTGTCTTGGGGCACGCACGCGATATGCTTTACATGTCATAATCTTTCAGCCTGTCTGAGTACGACATCGTCACTAACCATTCATTTTTATTTTTGGTGACTTGGGCATCAAAATGAGATATCAATTCATCAACAAAAATACATTGCAGCAGCCTAGTGTACAGGCTTTTTTTTTTTAAGGTTTCAATTGATAGCTGATGTATGAGATGAGAATAGATGAGTTATCTCAAGTTAGTTTTTAGAAGGAATTAAATATTAATTTATAAAATAAAAAAGTTTTAATTCTTGAATTAATTTCTCAATAAAACACTTAACAACTATTAGAGTGGAATCAATTCCATAATCTAAGAAAGTAAAAATTTAATTTGATTTTATGCATAAGATAAAGATGATGGGTGAAGTTGATAGTAATAATGATTAGAGTAGATTATGATAATGGGTGAAGTTGATAATAATAATGATTAGAGTGGATTATGATAATTTATAAAAGTATTTGTAGGATTTGATATTCTTACAAACATGAGAAATTCAAAAGGAGTTTGTTATATATAATTGTGCTTGATTAATACGGTTTGAAGAAATTGTAGTGATGGATTACTATCATAATTGACACTTTCTAATTAGTCTTGTTTGATAATAAATAAAGTATGAAAATCGATAAAAATAATGAAATTTCTGTTAAGATGAAAATTGTTAGACTTAACTCAAGTTTTAATTATTATTAATTTATAATTGTTCATTATTGTGAGTTGTCTTCCTATTTAAATTAAGTTTTTTATATTAGAGTTGGATTAAGATTCTTGTTAAACAAATATTTGAGGGTTATAAATATTTTTATTGTCCTTTGAGGTGTGTAAGAGATGTTATGTATAGAATTTATGTAAGAAACCATATAGAAATTTGTTGATAATGGTTAGCAAGTATGGGATTATGATTGACATTTTTTAATCTTTTGATGATTTAGTAAATTTAATCTCATTTGTATTTTCTTTAAGAACGAGGAATTTTTCGTATTGAATTATTAATATAATTTATAATTTAATTCAATTAATATAATTACCTGATGCTGGATTGATTATCTAGAGAAATGAATTTTTTTAATATTTTTATATTATTTTTTACTTTATGGATGAAAAATAAATATAAATTTTTTATATATTTCAATGCATGTACAAAATTGTAAGCTGTACGTAAAATTTTTATATTTATCCTCCTTTATCATGATAAACATATGACAAAAATGAAAAAAAGGGCAAATCCAAATTTGAATGTACCATTTCAACGACCCATCAATCATCAATTATATAAGTAAATATCACTTTCAGACTTTCGTCTCTATGGACATGGCAAGCTACATTCCGAATGTTAGGCTTTGATGCAATTTTTGTCCGTCCATTTTAGTTTCTTTAATTTAAAATATTTAATTTTGATCCTAGCAATACTCCACTCAACTTTATCATAAGAGAAAAATTATGATGATGTAGTATCAATATGTTATTAAATTTAATTATATATCAATTTTTTTTAAAAAAAATTAAATTTTATATATTTTATAATAATATATTAATAATTAAATTTAGTAATATATTATAAAATTATCTTTATTTTGATCTTCCCGTGAGATGGATGTTCTATCACTAAAGAAAATACATATCTAAAATACAATATTTATTCTCACATATAAAGATGATGATGATTACCTCTTTCAAAATTTATAAGTAATACAATTAAATTTTTATTTTTAAATTTATTATAATTATTTGTTATTTCATTTACAAGTAATACTAAAATAAATAGTAAAAAATTATAATTAAAAACAAGTATATATTTAATATTAGTAAGCAGAAATTTATCGATAGATTTTAATATTTTTATTTATTTTAATATGGTAAGTAAAGAAAGGAATAAATAATTATAATAAATATAAAAAATAAGTACTAATAATATTATTTAAGAAATTTAAAAATATAATAATCATCACCTTTATAAATGAGAAATTAAATATTATATTTATTCTTAAATGACATATTTTTATTAATTCTTTATGCATGTTCATTATTGTTTTTTATTTTTTTTCAAATTCATTTTTGCAGTGCATATGTTTAAATAAAAAAGATGACAATTCATTAGTGATTAATGTACACTTCTTTCGCTCTTTTTTCTCTATTGCATTTTGAAAAAAAAGATTATTTCTTTGTATCTATCATTTTAAAATTTTAATGAAATATTAAATATATATTTTTCAATTTTATCCTTTTTTTATTAATAAATACTTCATTTTTCTACACTCTCAACATACTTGTATTTATTCTATTATATTTTTTTCTCTATTTTTAATTATCTTAAACTTTATGTATAAGGGGTAGTCATAAAAAATTTATTAAAATAAATAAATTAAATTAATTTTTTAATATTTATAAAATTGGTTAACTATGATAGATAAAAAAGAATGAATAGGAATATATATTACTTTCTTTCTATTTTCAATTATCTTAAATTTTATTTCTCTTTTTATTTTCAAGTATCTTGAACTTTATGTATAAAGGGTAACTTTAGAAAGTTTATTAAAATAAATAAATCAATTTATTTTCTTAATATATATAAAATTAGTTAATTATGATGGATAAAAAGGAATAGAGAGAATATATATTAATATATTAAGAGGATTGAAATATTGAGATAGTCAAAATATAATATTTCAAATTTAACAATTAAAATTATTTATTTATATTTTATGAGGTCAAAATTATGTTTAAACATAAAAATTGATATTATATATAAAAATTAATATTATATACTTTACTTTTTAACAAAATCGAGAAATAGTGTATTAAATGTATAAAATTTCTAAAGAAAAATTCTACTTGGGATATAACTTTAAAATAACACAATTATAACCTCATACTATATATCCTTTTCAGGATTAAACCACTATGTAAATTCATTTAAACATCAGCAATGACTTGATTGGTAGAAATATATATGATGTGCAACTTTTTAAAAAATATAAAATTTCTTATTCATTTAATTAGTTATTAATTGTAAAAATAGAGAAAGTAAAACTTCCTATAAATTATAAGAAGTTGTTTATCCTTACTCCTTCAATGAGAAAATTTTTTCCTATAATTTATAGATAAAAATATAAAATTACATACCTTTACCCAGTTTAATTAATGATCATTTTAATATTTTATTCTCACTATTTAAAAATTATAATACATTAAGTTATTAATTATAAAATATAAATATAATTATTTTATTAATTATATAATAAATTTAATGAATATCATTTAAAATTATATCAAATAAATATTAAATATTACATAATAAATATAATTATAATAAAAAAAATAATTTTAAGAAGAATTATATTATATTATATTATTTTAATTTATTTATATTTATTATTTATTATTTAAATATATAATTATAAAATAAAAAATTATTTATTTCTAATCTATTTTATATAAATTGATATAATTAATTATTTATTATATTAACTATTTAAATAATATTTTTCTTCATTTAAATTATATTTTAATTTAGTAATATATACATATTAATAAATAAAGACATCCTAATTTTCTATATAAATATATTATATTTATTTATAGTAAAGTAAAAAAAAGTATGAAATTACCAACTTTGAAAAATATTTTATAAAAATCACGATGGAAAGATATATTAGTAGTATGGTTTAAAAAAAATAGAGGCAGTTAAACTTTATCAATATTTCTTATTTTTATACTAAAAATTTGGGAGTATATTAATAATTTTGATAATATTTATTAAAAAATTTAAAATTAAATCAAATAAAATATAAAAAATTAGTTAATTTTTGAGAAATATCAATTCCTTAGGGTTAATCAAACAACTTAAAAAATTCTCATATATTCCAATTATGCCACATGTATTTAGTTATGACTAATAAATGAATAATATGTATCAGTTTTATGGGTTTAAATACATAATTTTTCAATTTTCAAGACATTGAAATTTGTAAAAATTGATAAATATTCTTCATTATTCGTCATGATTAAAGATACATGACATAATTGAAGTATATAAAAATTTCTCATAATTTTAAATACTTCTTACAAAATTTACAAAAAAAATTACTTTTTAAAAAATTCAACTTTCATAAAAACTTACTTTTCCTATATGAAGCAAATAACTTTTTAATTTATTCTTTTATCATTAGCTATGAAATTTGAAGCCTATCTACTCATGAATGTTGTTTATGGAGAATCAAACCAAGGATCTTCACCAAAATGTTAATATCAAAGTATGTCGTGCATGCTCCCATGAGATTTAACTCTTCCCCACCATAAATGTACTCGTTATATTTAAGAAAGAGATTGATTAGTGATTCATTTTTGTGGTGCAGTCTGATATTTTATCAAAGAAAAATAAATAAATAAATAAAAGTAACTAGGCATGCACAAATTGCAGGCAATTTGCAAATGAGATAATCAAAAGTAATATATCCATGAACTGCCCAATGTGCTTTCCAATTAATCAAAGTATGGTAGGCATTCTTAATTTGTATTTTTGCTCAACTTGAAGCTTATTTCCCTACTTATCTGTCATCCTTTGTTTCAGACTCATCATTAATTCATTCATGTTACTCCAAAATCTCGGGCAAGCAATTAATTAAGTGATCAAAATTATTTTGCAACTATTTTAGTCATAGAGATATAGATTCCACTACGTGCTAAGATAAGAAAACCATTGTGTGAATAAAAAGGTATCTCTTTGTACTCTATTTCTCAGGTAACGGCCCTCTAGTAGATAAACATTACAAGCTTGCTTAATTCAAACTAATTGGACAACGCCAGCAAACTTTGACTCTAACCATATCAGATCCATTTTGAAGATTTTACCTTTTTTCATATCATGAATTCTATCTCGAATCTTTATATCTGTGTATTTGGTGGAAGACTTAGTCTTACTTCAAAACAATAAAACTCGTTGGACGGTATTTGGGAATAAAATTACGATGAAATTTACGTAGACACAGGAGAAAGGACATGTTGTGAAGTGATAAACATTACTATAAAAGAGGAGGTTTGCCATGCCAACTAAAGCTAGCTAAGCTAGCTATCGTGGAAGATAACCTGTTTCTGCGGATGGATGATCAATTTGCCAACCCACAAAAAGTCAATTGGTGTTTTAGTATTCATGGCCACAACAACTCAAGATTCGCTATTAAATTCCTTTGATTATGCTAAATTAACTAAGGCCACGCATAGGCTGCTTCCTGCTTAGACTTCATATATAAATCTTGTTGGAATAAAAAATTAATATATATATATAGTGACAGAGGGATCTGAAATTGTTCCCATTTTGCCGGATATTTTTTGTTTTTTTTTTTAATCCCTTTTCTGGTCTTTTGCCGTATCCTTTGTTTTTGCATGTGTGTCTGTGCGGGTGAAGGTATATACTTCATTTTAATTTAAGTGGTCTTTTTTCCACCATTTTTTAACATTTGCTTTTCTTCCGGGTTAGAATGGACTATTCATTCATATTTTTTTGGGTCATTGGCTTCTCCACATAAGTTAACTGATTGGGCTGTTAGCTGAGTGCTGCAGCCCAATTCCTTCGGGCCAACGCTAAAATCCATGTGAGCCTTCCGAGAATTGTTTCAAATGCACTGAAGCAAATATGAGATGCCAAAGTCCAGAACTAGTTACATAGTAGTATAAAGGGCCAGACTTCAGTGTACCATTGTTATGGCGTATTACTTGATTCAGTAGTCTAAATCTACTCATCTGCATAATACTATGCAGATTGAATGAAATTTAATAATTTTTAGATAGTGATACATCCTAAAATGGTATATTATAATCTAGGCCTAATATAAATCTAAAACCACCAAAGAGAGAGCTCCAAACTAAAACTTAGTGTCTGCGATAAGAAAATGCCCTTAGCAAAGACCCCTGAATTTTCATTAAGTTGTTTCACTTCCAATGCCAGACATATACATTTGTTCATTCAAGCAGTCCAATGTTGAATATATTGCATCTGTTTTTGAGTGAGATCGGCAACTAGAAGTAAATACATGAACACCATCTACCGCATATATCCAGCTACAACCAACAAGCTTTTTAGCTTCCTTCCCTCTCATTTTCTTCCTTACCCTTCCCATATCATCCCAGTTTCCTTCAGCAGCATAGACATTAGCCAATTGGACATACCGAGCTCCATTATCGGCCTCTATTTTTAATAAATTCTCCTCTGCCTCTCTTGCAAGCGCTGCATTGCCACTTATTCGAGAAGCATTCAGAAACGCTCCCCAGATTGTGGCATCTGTCTTTATGGGAATCTTTTGCATGAATGCTATTGCTTTGTCTAGTTGTTTAGCCCTTCCATACATATCAACCATACACGCATAGTGGTCAGTATCTGCCAATATATTTTGTTCTTCCATGGAATGAAAAAATTGCTCTCCTAGTTCAACTAATCCTCGGTGACGACATGCTGATATAAGTGCAATAAAGGTGATTGCATCTGGCCTCACATTGTTTTTCAACATTTCCTGAAAAAGCTGAACAGCTTCATGTTCAAAACCATGGTTAGCATAACCACCTATCATGACATTATAAAGGACTGCATCTCTATCGTTTTTATTAACTAGTTGGAAGGTTTTCTCAGCACACATGATATTTCCGCATTTTGAGTACATATCAACCAAAGCAGTCAACAACTTTGCATCCATTTTAAGTCCTATTCTCAGTATGTATGCATGTGTCTGTTTTCCAGGACCAAGGGCAGCTTGCATGGCACAGGCACCAAGTATGCTGATGGTGATCAAAGCATTAGGAAGTGGTGCTACTGTAGTTCTAAAATCTCTCAGAAGTTTGAACACTTCTTCACATTGTTGTGATTTGACATAACCAAAAAAAAGAGCTGTGCAAACAACAGAGTTCTTTTCTGTTAGTGAATCAAAATGGCTTTGGGCTTCTGCCATGTTGCCTTCAGATGCATAGGCAGCAATTAGTGAAGCAACTGCAAAGGGGCTTTCGGTTCTAAGTGATGCATATACTGACTCAGCATATGTCATATTCCCACACTTACAGTAAAGGTCAACAATGCCACTGATAATAAAATGATTTGAACTGAAGTCGTTTTTCAAAACCCACGCATGGGCAGACTTACCTAGTTTCAAACATTTTAGACCACAGCAGGCATTCAAAACACTTGCCAAAGTGTGTTGATTCCACCTAACATCGTTTTCAACCATCTGAACAAACAATGCAAGTGATTTCTCTGGATAGCCATTCTGGGCATAACCTGCAATCAATGTATTCCAAGACACGGTGTCATTTAATTCAGGTTTTCTCCCAAATAGGTTCAAAGCCATATCCATCCTTCCTGCCCTACAACAAGCAGCAACCATTGCATTCTTTGATACCAAATCCACCTTCCCGCCACAACTCATGAACACATTTAATGCTTCATTAAATGACCCACATTTAGAGTACATGTCAATGAGAGAACTCGCTGCAAACTTACTTAAATCATTTGCGGTTTTCACCATATATGAATGTATCTGCCTTCCATAACATGACACACATAACTTGGCAGTCAAGTTAAGCATGGTTGTTAAAGTAAACTCATCAATCCCAATGTCTCGTGCAGATTGCATATTAGTAAATAAATCAAGCGCCTCGGTTTCATACCCATCAGCACCCACGTAACCAGAGAGCATGGAATTATAAGAAACCAAGTCTTTGTGAGAAGCAGAGTCAAAAAGTGATCTTGCTTGTGTCAAGTTCTGAACTTTAATGTACGCCATTATGATTGCGTTCCAGGAAAAGACATTGCGATCAGGCATTTCATCGAACAGTTTCTGGGCCTGTCGAAGAAGGCCATGCTTGGAGTAGAGATGAATGAGTTGATTAGAGGTGAATATGTTTGATATGAAACCAGCTTTAATCGCTTGCGCATGATGTAACAACCCATCTCTGAGAAACCTCATCTACTAAGTTAAGAAAGCAGATTGCCATTCAAATCGTACACTCAGAAATGGCGGCCATCCGTGACTCCTCTCCTACGGAACATGTTCCAAACTTGGCCTGAATTTCTTCTTCCCAGAGGAAAAAAGGCGGACGCAGCCACGCCAGACCACAATACTCCATAAAAAAGTTAAGGAAACAATGGCAAGGAAATCCAAAAATTTAAATTCAAACGCACAAATCGCTTAGGGAAAAGGATCCGATGGAGCCCCACCCGACCCGGCAATTCTTTCTGTATCTTACTCTAGAAAAAGGGAAAAAACGACTCCGTTTTACGAAGGCCCCTCTAACAGGACCAGCGCCACTTGCTGGGCAGTATTACCTCTAGGGATTGGAATCCTCTGAGTCCATGTTGCACTTTAGATAATAAAGTATTAAAATTTTGATTTTGATTCATAATTTTATAAATAAAAATAAATAAAGTAAATTAATTATAGATTTTAACACTTTAACTTTTAAAATACTTTTTGCAGTTTAGAGAATTCCAATTCTAGCGCCCATTAGCTTTCTAGTCCCATGGCACTTGCAAGTGAGGTTGCCCTAGTTCTATACTTCATAATCTGTAATATTTTTGCCGTAGTCGATTTGAGGGAACTTATTCTGAGACAATTGGTGTTTTACATAGTCCAGTCCCTCGTAAGGGCAGAGGATTTTAGTCTAATATCTATATTGGTGTCTAACTTACACAGGTTGGGCTACGACTGCTTCTCTGCCCGGTGTTCCATTATTGTCCGTACAGCTAGCTATGCATCATACTTGGGATTTTTTGTTTATACTATATTTCTTATTTTTTGTTTACTTGGATTAAGATTGAGATTTTTTTCTTTTTTTGGGTAGTAGATGCTTACAAATCAACATGCAGAAGAGCGATAAAGATTTTCTTCTTTTAACATATTCTGTGATCCGGTATCAGCAATAAATTCTGAACCTTTTTGTTGTTTCCGGCATGGTTTTTATAGCTGTTCTGTAGGGCTTGGGCTTCCCATTTACTCTGCATTCAACGCTATCGAGAAGAAGGATCAGAATGAGCAACAAAGGTGGCTTATTTATTGGATAGGTTAATGTTTTGTTCTTCAACTTTCTTGTGCAGTTTTTGGTACATAATATTTCCTTGTCATCATCAAATATTATATGATTTCCCTAATTCTCTGTCTACCGGCGGAAGGATAGCAATCACTTAACAATTACATTGTTTACTTATTACTAGTTTCATTGTTTTACTAATTTGCTGGTACTTGATTGCAGTTGTATATTCTAATGCTTTAGATTGTAGAATTTATATCCTGAAACAAGTTTAAATTCTTTTGTATATGTTTTTAAATTTTACTTCAACAACTCATGAAATTTTAAAAATTCGATTAGCATGTAGCTTTGCCATTGGAAGGTCATATTTCGGTGCTGACTAATGTGATTTGCTTGCTTGTGAATAGGAATGAACATGTTTGGAGGGCTTCTTTTTAGTGGCAAACAGCTATAATTAGTGACATACTCCTCTTTATCATCTTGGTGAAAAATGTCTAGAACTCTTTTGGTTTGGAAAATTGGAATTGCTATACTGCAGTTTAGTGCATTCTTGATTTTTTATGATGACATTTGGAATTGATCCTTATTTATTAAACTTAAAACCAATGTCTCTTTAATTTGCAGCTTATGGATCTTTTAGTGTAGCAGAGATGTTTGCGGACAAAGTACTTTCCTGGTATGATTTGTTGCTCCGTGTTTTTTTTTCTCTCATCTACTTTACATTACCCCACAATACCAGAGATTGATATTCTGATTTGATTTCCCTGAATATTATTTCTCTTCACTCTTTATACGTAATATTGTGATATGAGGAGGCAATGCTCTTTTTAATCAGGTTTCCTCTTTATTACCACATGAAGTATGCATTTCTTGTTTGGTTACAGCTTCCCACTATCGATGCAAGCGAAGAAGGCTTTGTTCTCTGGATTAGTATTTTCATGATATGCTTTCAAATGACTTGTAACGTTCAAAGGATGCATAGAATGTACATAGCTTAATATTGAACAATATCACATGATACTTGCTGCTTAACAGGGAGCCAGACAATTATATATGAATCATTTGCGTCCATTCCTACTGGAGCATCAAGCTCGACTGGATCAGATTGTGGAATTTGTGTACAGTGAAATGGTAGGATCTTGTTTAAATTCATTATGCTGAATAAAATCTTATGGGACTTGGGGTGAGAGGATTCATGTATCTAATCAATGTTCATATAATCATTTCTTTTTGTTATATTAATTGCCTGTGGGACTGTCTTTGGAACGTTGAAGTCCAGTGACATCAACGCATTCCAAGACACATATATGAATCCAAGTTCTATCAAACTTTTTATACAATTATACTTTTTTAATGTTGTATAAGAATAACCAAATTTTTAACAGTGATGACATCAATGTATGGCTTATATTATAGTATAGGTTAAGTTAAAATTCAAGGAATTATGGAGATAATATATATGGATGACGTATTAACTACAATTAAATGACAAATAGTAACGACAGTGATTATGTTCCTATTCATTTGTATTATAGTTCCAAACAACTATCGTCAAAATGTGTGTCTATATATATATATATATACACTTTAACCTAGGACAGCGATTACTTGTTTGACTGATTGAATGAGTGATGTTATTGTTTAGTAGTATACCTTTGAAATCAGAAATTTATGTCCATGAAGAAATGGATCATCAAATTGGATGTATTTCAAAATATAACCATCAGTTACACTTACGTGACCATTTATTACTCAGTCATATTTTTTTCAAGAGATTTATTCCACGTACATATCACTAGTCTCTCAACTGTTATTATTCTTTTAAAAGTAAAACACAGTTATAATTATAATTTCAATAAAATTGTCAACTTTTTTTTTATTTTTTAAAGAATTGCACATTTTATTGATATTATATTTATCTCTAGAAAAGTGCATATGAATTTTTATTAAGGATAAATTAATGATGAAAGATTTAAATAATTTATTAAAATTTTCAAATTTTACCTTTTTTGCCATCAATTAAATAAAAAAAGTGCATCCTAGCCTCAAATTTACCCAAAAAAAATTAATCGTACTCGAGAATGGAAGCGTTGGGTTTTGAATAGTATGATGACTCATTTAATTTACTCAGTACGTACAAGACTCGCCATCCCTAATTTTTGGGGTTCCAAATATGATTAAGGAGGGAAGAGTTTTATGAGTGATAAGTCTAAAATGGCATCATTATGCAAGAAAATACTGTCAACTTGTAAAATACCGTCAACTTGTCCAATGCATTCTTTGCTTCACCATTGCCTGTCAGCTGACGGCATATATATACAAATTGATTGATTATACTCACGTAACAGCTTAACTATTTGCCTTACTGCCTCGTTAGCACTCAAACTAAAACCCTAATGCAGAATGTCATCATAACTTCATTTAATAATAGTTTACTCCTTTCCTTCCTTTTGACCATTACTCGCACCGTAATTTTAGGCACACAAGCATATTCATTCCAGCAATTTCTCTTAGTTTTCAATTGCTTAATTTACATGTATTAAAAAAAAGATTCATATGTATATATATTTTTTAACAACAGATACTTTCTGACTGACTTATTGCCTACCCTGGTCATGAATTTCAAGCTGCAGCAAGGTGGGTTTGATCGTCTATTCAGCTAGTTGGTCATATATTGTAAAAATTGATCTGTACCTTATTGTGTGTATGGTTGGTCCATTAGGAAGCTTGTTCTTTTCATGATTATATAAAAAAGGGAGCAAGTGGGTATACATATATGAAGTTGCTTTTCGTTCTTCTACTACTGACCAAATCGAATAGGAAACTTGAATTTCTTCGCTTTCTCTCGAAAGTGTACGATTTCTCCGTTTGAATTGAAGGTTGAAACCTTCAAAATTCAGTCTTTTGTCTGCAATTCTCCTGGTCTCATGGCTCTTTCAAGTGAGGTTAGTCATAATTCTATACTTCGTAATCTGTAATATTTTTGCCCTAGTCGATTTAAGTGAACTTATTCCTAGACAGTTGGTGTTTTACGACCAGTCCCTTGTAAGCGCAGAGGTTTTTAGTTTAATATCTATAATGGTGTCTGACCTACACAGGTTGGGCTAGAAATGCTCCTCCGCTTTCTTCCTTCCAATATTGCTGGCCGTAGAGCTTAGTATACTATGCATCTTACTTGGGATTTTTGTTTTTACTATAACCATATGATATCTCGTTATTTCTTACTTTTTGTTTACTTGGATTAAGATTGAGTTTTTTTTTTCCTGTTTTTCCTCTCTCTCTCTCTCGGGTAGTAGATATTTACAAGTCAAAACGCAGAAGAGTGATAAAAATTTTCTTCTTTCAAATTTTAACATATTCTGTATTCCAGTATCAGCAATAAGATCTGAACCCTTTCGTTGTTTCCGGCATGGTTTTTATAGCTATTTTGTAGGGCTTGTGCTCCCCACTTACTCTTCATTCAAAGCTATTGAGAAGAAGGAACAGAACGAGCTACAAAGGTGGCTTATTTATTGGATAGGTTAATATTTCGTTCCTCAACTGTCTTGTGTAGTTTTTGGTACATAATATGTCCTTGTCATCACATATTATATGATTGCCCTAATTCCCTGCCTACCGGAGAAAGGATAAAAATCACTCGACGGTTACATTGTTTACTGATTACTAATTTAATTTAGAATAGTAAATTGTTCCAATTTTGCAATGCTTTGTGGGGATCGCTCTAATGAAACTTAAAGATGATATGATTTTTTGCAAGGTAAGGAGTAAGTTTTCACTTCAAATAAAATGGCAAAGTTAGAGCAATAATACTTTTCATTTTATGCATTGATGTACACACACATATATATATATACATACATATATATATATATATATATCTTAGCCATTTTAATAATTTAATTATTTAAAAACTAAAATTGCATTAAGATTTCACTTGAGATGATGAAAATATAAAGGAAAATATTTTGTTACCTTTGTTTCTATGTATTGTAATTTTAAATTTCCAATTGTTTAAATTAATTATACATAACTTTAAATCTATATTATAATATTTTGTTAATTAGTATGATTTATAATACTTAATTATATATTTTTTTATTTTTTATTTATTAATGTCTATTGCTTAATAATTATATATAAATTTTTAATCTTTAATTTTTTAGATTTATATTTTTTAATTTTTTTTATTTATTATCATTTTTCACAAGTTTTCATGTGGTATGAAGATGGTGCGAATTTTATTTCAGAATATAAGGCATAAAAAATAATATTTTATTTTCGAAAATGAAATATGAAACAAAAGAAAACTAATCTAGTCTTACTCGCACCACTGCCATCCCTAGTTTCATTGTTTTACTCAGTTGCCGGCACTTGCAGTTGTATATTCTAATGCTAATGCTGTAGATTTTAGAATCTATATCCTGAAACAAGTTCAAACTCTTTTGTATATATTTTAAATTTTACTTCAACAACTCATGAAATTTTAAAAATTTGATTAGCATGTAGCTATACCATTGGAAGGTCATATTTCCATGAAGATTAATGTGATTTGCTTGCTTGCGGATTCGAATGAACGTGTTGGAGGACTACTTTTTAGTGGCAAACAGCTGCAATTAGTGACATGCTCCTTTTTATCATCTTGGTGAAGAATGTTTAGAACTCATTTGGTTTGGAAAATTGGAATCGCTATGCTGCCAGTTTGGTGTATTTTTTACTTTTGATGATGACATTTGCAATTGACCCTAAATTATTAAACTTAATACCAATGTCTCTTCAATTTGCAGCTCATGTTGTAGCAGAAAATTTTGCGGACGAAGTACTTTTCTGGTATGATTAGTAGCTCCATGTGTTTTTTCATCTACCTTGCCTTACCCACAATACCAGAGATTGATATTCTGATTTGATTTTCCTGAATGTTGTTTCTTTTCACTGTTTATATAAAGCATTGTGATTTGAGGAGGCAACGCTCTTTTTAAACAGGTTTCCACTCTATTACCACATGAAGTTTGCATTTCTCGTTTGGCTCCAGCTTCCCACCATCGATGTAAGCTAAGGTATGCTTTCAAATGACTTGTTGTAACGTTCAAAGGATGCATAGGATATATATAGCTTAATATTGAACAAAATCACATAATACCTGCTGCTCAACAGGGAGCTAGCAAATTATATATGAATCATTTGCGTCCGTTCCATCAAGCTAGACTGGATCCGATTGTGGAACTTGTGTACTGTGCAATTGCAGGATCTTGTTTAAATTCATTATGCTGAATAAAATCTTATGGGACTTAGGGCTAGAGGATTCATGTATCTAATCTGTGTTGATATAATTGATTATTTTTGGAGCGTTGAAATCAAGTGATAGTGAGTTTAGTAGGTGGTTCTGGTTCACCAAATTTTTATCTTAGTAGCACAGTAGCAGGCTTGTCTTCGTAACATTCATCATGCTTTATATTGCTGCGTATATATTAATTGATTTCTAACACTGCAGAGTAAATTTGTCAGTAAGCATGAAGCTGAATTTCAGTTTGCAGGAACATTTCTAGCTAAATTTTTCATAATAGGTATGGATGTGAAGTGTGGACTCTCTTCTCTCTATAAGCATTTTAATTTAAACCTTGATGTATATGGCTCATAAAATTACTGTCTTTATCAGCAAATGTAAACGATTAGGGCTATCATTAGGGATATCATTCAAGCGGCTGAAAGGCAAGCCAATCACACAACTGGAGACCCTAGGAGGCAGACTCAAAATTCAGAATCACACGAGGATTAATGCATTATTCTTCCGTTCTAGTTGAGATGCGTAAGTTGGAAAAACTTTTGCTGCAGTGATTCTGATAGATTTCTTTATTATCTGAGCTAAATTGCAACACAATCGAGGTGTGCATAGTTGATGGAAATATTGACTGATGTAAATAGCAATTTGGACTTCGAACGCTATGAACATGATGATAGGGGAAAACAAATAAATATATATTAAAAAGTAATACTACTCTCACTTAAAAAAATTGGACTTCACTTTGACCTTTATACCTTTCACCCTTTATGGAAGGGTATATAAAACTCACCTTCTTACTCACACTCTCTTGAAAAGTATATGTCAATGTGATAAACTTTTTTTTTTTTTAAATGGTATGTGTTTTATATTATGACAACTTGTTTTTTTAACGTGGAAGAGTTTATCTATTTTTTTTATATTTTATGACCAACTATTTTGAGCAAATAATGAAGCAATTCATCCGTTTTAAACAAGGTTCAAGTGGAATTAATTGTTGAAGGAGCTATATTTAGACTTTAGTTTGAGATAATTCAGTAACTTTGGCTACCCATACTTTTTCTTTCATGTTAACATTTTAAATAGATGATGATTAATAATCTAATTGTAACCATAAATGTTGCATTATTATTTAATTTAAATATAATTAAAAAGCTTACACCGTTTTGCTTCTGCAACAAAAGCAAAAGCAAAACAAGTTCATGAAGAAAAACAAGTCTGAATATATATTTATCTGCTACCCATTACTTCCACTTGTATTATACTTTACAATTTTTCTGAATACACGATTCGTAATGTTTGAACCTGTATAGTGGGTGGGGAGAATCTTATTAGATAGAAATAATAAATACATGATATTAGTATAATTAATTAATTTATTAAATATTCGATAAATAATCTGTTAGAAAAGAAAATGAATGTACATTGCTCTCATGCCCGGGCATTTTATATTTGGGTAAATTTTCTTAACTTCCTAAGATTTGGAGTAATTTATTGATCTCCCTTTTATTTTCAGAAATTAATGTAACCCCCTTGAGAAGGGAGGAAAGTTAACTTCACTTTTATTATTCCAAATTTACCTTTTATGTTATATATAATATTTAAAATCTTTATAAAATCACTATATAAATTAATAAAATTACCTAAAATGATAATTCTTGTAAAATAATTTGTAAAATTATATTTTAATATGTATTTTAGAGATATTTTAAATTTACTTATATATTTTATTAAATTTATTAAAAGTTGTCAAAATATAAAATTTTGTAGTTGCAGATACTTTTCATGTTACATATATAAACTTTATTGATAAAAGTTTTATTGCAAAAGTTTTAACTTTTCTCATAAAAAGTTACTCATTATCTTATAATAAAAAATATAAATGTTTTCATAAGACTTATATTTATATTTTCAATATTTTAGCTTATTCAATTAAGTGATTAACATAGACAACATCAAAATTTATATTTCAATATTTTAAATCATTAAATTATATTGATAACCATGTTAAAAAATAAATAAGCAACTCATTATTGTTTTGAATATTTTAATGCATTGATTAATTTTGCTATTAATTAATTATTTAGTTTAATTTATAATCAAATCTAGATATTTGAATTTTATTAAATGTAGGTAAAACTTATGTAAATAATTGATGCATAAAAATATTCAATGTAGTAATGAGTGATTTATTTATTTTTTAAACTAGTTACTAAAATAATTGTGAGTTAAATTATTGAAAATTTTGGATGTTGTCTTTTTTAATCACGTAATTGAACAAGTTAAAATATTGAAAACATATACATTATTTTTATGAAAATATTTATATATTTTTATTATAAGTAAATTTTTCATTAAAATTTTTTGTGATGTAATTTTTATTGTTAATAATTTTTTTATCCCTAATATGCAATAAAATATGTGAAAATAAAAAGTTATAAAATTTTATATATTTATACCTTTAATAAAATATTTAAGTAAATTTGAAGTATTCTTGAAATAACTATCATTTATAAAGATTTTAAATATTACAGTACATAAAAGGGTAAATTTGATATAATAAAAATAAAGTAAGCTTCCATTACTTTTTAGAGGGTGGTTAAGGAAAATTTTTAAAATAGAGAGTGTGAGAGGTTAAAATGTAAATTATAATTTTAAAAATTGAATTGGCTCACCTGATTGGATCAATGAATTAGTTAATAAATTAATTTAATTAGAAGTGTTAGATCAAAAATATATATGAATAGATATAAATTAGTCAAATCCAATGAATTGGATCAATAAATCAATTCTTTACAAATTATATATTTTTTTAAAAATAAAATTTTATAATTCTACTGAAGTATAATATTTTCATTTTCTGAATTAATTGAATTTATTTTTTAAAATATTTCTAACATATATTATTGATATATTATTTATATTTTATTTATTATTTATTTATATCATTAAATTATATTATATTATTTTTTACTTTTATCATAATTTGTTATTGTTATTATATTATTATAAATATATAATATTAATGTATATACATATAATTAATATTTTTAATATATATATATTTTATATTTTTAATTTAAAATTTGTTCCACTAATGAATTGGTAATTAAATCGGTGAGCCCATTTTTTTCAAACTATTACGCAAACCTTCGGGCGAGGCGAATGAAATTTGTGCTTTATGGTTTTACTGTAACTTTCAGACAGCCATTTCCTGTTTGTTCTCACACTGACACTGCAGCTCTCCTGCTTCATTCATTCACTTTGAATCTTGAGAATCAGACTCAAACGCCTTCAATTACGACCTGATCTCCCATTTCTCACCCCTTATCCTTAAACCCCAAATTTAAACAACAACAAACAAAAAATAAGGATTTTTTCTTCCCACATTTTGGAAGTTGAGGTAGCAGAGACTCCATGATTGGCCGCAGAGACGGACCATTGATGAGGAATAACAGCTCGCGGTCTCTGCGATCATCAAGGATCGTAATCGCTGTGATAATTGGTGTTCTTGTTGGATGCGTCTGCGCTTTCTTGTTCCCCAATGGGTTCTTCGTTTCTGATACTATCCCCAATCGCAAGTATAATCTCGCAGGCAAGACCCAGGTTCGAAAGTCAATCAATTACGGCTGTTTTTTTTCATGTTTAGAACTTTTTGGTGATGTAAATCTTGTGTCTTTATTGAATTGTCGTTTAGGCTTATGCTCTGTAGATCCCTTCAATGACAAGCGAAGCCGTCTTGTGATTTCACTAATAACGGATCTACCTATACTCATCGTTCCTTAGATAAAGTTCCTATTTCTGTGCTCGATTTGTTTGTTACTTCATGATGCTAACTTGCTTAATTTATTCACTCTGCGTTGCAAAGTATATGATATTGTTTGCATTCAATTTGCTGTGTGAAGGCTACGATTTGTGGCTAAATGTATTTCTTTGTCAAGCTGAAAATTCAGTTTATCTGACGAATATAGTTAACTTATTTGCTTATGTATAATTCAGTTTATCATGATTTGCACATGATTTTTATATATGTTTCTGTATTACATGCTTCTATTTTGTTTGATAGGCAAATTCAGCCGAATGTGAATCATCAGATCGGATCAACATGTTGAAATCTGAATTTATAGCAATATCAGATAAAAATGCTGAGCTAAAGAAACAGGTTAGAGAATTGACTGAAAAGCTTCGCTTGGCGGAGCAAGGTAAAGATCAGGCTCAAAAGCAGTTTCTCACATTGGGTAAACAGCCTAAGGCCGGGCCTTTTGGTACTGTCAAGGGATTGAGAACCAACCCTACAGTTGTTGCTGATGTATCTGTGAACCCAAGATTGGCGAAGGTATTAGAGAAAGTTGCAGTTCGGAAAGAGCTTATAGTTGCACTTGCGAACTCTAATGTGAAGGAGATGCTGGTAGTTTGGTTCGGCAACATTAAGAGAGTTGGTATAACCAATTATCTGGTTGTTGCTTTAGACGAAGAAATTGCCAAGTTCTGTGAATCAAATCAAGTTCCTGTATACAAGCGAGACCCAGATGAAGATATTGATTCCATTGGGAGAGATGGAGGGAATCATGTTGTCTCTGGGCTTAAATTTCGTATTCTAAGAGAATTTCTGCAGTTGGGATATAGTGTTCTTCTATCAGATGTTGACATTGTGTATTTGCAGAACCCTTTTGATCATCTGTATAGGGATTCTGATGTGGAGTCCATGAGTGATGGTCATAATAACCAAACAGCTTATGGGTACAATGATGTCTTTGATGAACCTGCTATGGGTTGGGCGCGGTACGCTCATACTATGAGGATATGGGTTTACAACTCGGGTTTCTTCTATATCAGACCAACAATTCCCTCGATTGAGCTTTTGGACCGTGTAGCTACACGACTCTCCAGGGAGAAGGCTTGGGATCAGGCTGTTTTCAATGAGGAACTCTTTTACCCTTCACATCCGGGTTATGATGGTCTTCATGCTGCCCGAAGAACTATGGATATGTATCTCTTCATGAACAGCAAGGTTCTGTTCAAGACTGTGAGGAAGGATGCTAACCTAAGCAAACTTAAACCAGTAATTATTCATGTAAATTATCACCCTGATAAACTTCCACGAATGAAGGCAATTGTGGAATACTATGTTAATGGGAAGCAGGATGCTCTCAAACATTTCCCTGATGGCTCAGATAGGTGGCCTTCTTAATTTGCTTGCTAGATAACTTGTTGAAGAAGATTTTATACCGGGGGCTTACAAAGCATAGGGCATAGGACAAATAAGATCTCACTCTCTCAGTACAACGAGCTATGCCTTTTGCCCCATTCCGACATGGTTGAGTTCTGTATTTTCTTTTGATTCTGTTTTCTTATTTAGAACAGGGGATGCACGAAGTTTACGGTAATATTGATCGTTATCTATAGAAAGCTTTTGTTTTTGTCCCAAATTCCCTACCCCCTATTCAAGAATCATATTGCGAATTGTGCTAAGATGTTTTCCATTTATTGTGGCGTCAAAAGACTCAAAAAATGCTTCTCCAACTTTAGTGGCAAAGTAGGCAGCTTTCCTTTTAATCTTCCCTCTTTCTCAACACCTTATAATATATTCTGTGGCCATTAATTGCATATTCTTAATTGAAATTTGATTATTGGTTTAAATGCAGCTTTGGCTCTCATAAAATACAAGTTATGCAATTTTAATTCCTTAAATATTTAATTAATACAATTTTGATCCTTTTATTTGATTTTCATTAATATTTGTGGACTTCTTCATATTATACAATTATCTTCATTTATTTTTTTAAATATTAATCGGAAACAGTTTCTTTGTAAGCAAGAAAGGATATCCTTGCTTGAATATTGAAAATTTTGAATAAAATTATAAAATTACAAATAAAAGTTAGAATTCTTTTTTTAAGTTTATCTTCTAAATGCTGAAAAAAGGAAACAATGCGGTATTGTTTGCATATGAAGGAGTCCACAAAAATTGATGGAAATCAAATATTGGAATTAAAATTATAATAATTAAATATTTAAGTGATCAAATTAGATTATTTTAAATTAGGGGCATTAAAATTATACAATTTATATTTTATGAAAAATAAAGTTAAAAGAGTGTCGATAATTTTGCATTGGTTTCCAAGCGTCCAAGCAGCAACTTGGATTATGACAACAGTCGCACTTATGGACAACCAACTAATTCATGTTCATTATTAACATATGTAGAATATTGTAGCACAAGAGCAAGAGACCATCCGCACATCTAATGCCTCAAAGCTCTTACGGGGATGCTTTCTTTATGAATTTATAATCCACTAAGGTTTATATAACTCGAAAGCCGCCCAGTAAGTATGAAAACTATTCCCATTCTTTTACATGTCTATAAAAGCTTTTTAAGTCTCAGCATGATCTGAAACTACCTAGGTTGATTCAGAATTAGCTTTGGGTCTCATGGCTTGAAGATTCGCAATTGCTTCTGCCCCGTGTGCCTCTACTAGCTCACCCTGTTCAAATAACATTCACATCCTGAGATTAGCAACTATAAGAAACAATCCAAAACATATTGAAACCCGCAAAATGATCTTCCTTCTTAGCATTTCAAGCCTGGCTTTTTACTGATCATGCAGTATCATATATCCCTGAATTATTAAGTACCAAAGTAGCTGGGATCAATGTTACTAAAAGTGGGTCCCATAATTAGAGCAAATGTATCAATATTATGATTATGATTCACTAGGAAAGTCCCTCTATTGCAACCTGGAAAACTTAAGTATCTAAAATACTAGGTTCGTATTAGGAATACATTTGATGTTTAGATTGCTTCCAAGAAAATATCACAATAGAGATGACAATCTAAGTAGTTAGCAATAAACGGTTGAATGAAGTGAAACAATTTGGGTTGTAGAAGGTAGACCACTAGGGATTGGTTTTCTCAAATGAGTGCCATACATTTCTTGGTAAGGTTGACTAGCTGGGCTGCGTGGGAGGAATTCTCCGTCTTAAGAATATCCAGGGCTTTTTGTAGCTCTATGTCATCTATGATAAGCAAGAAACATGAATCCCAAAACATCATAGAAAAGATCAATATTCAGACAGCGATGAGGATTTTAACAAACATCACCAGTTTCTAATTTTCTACAGAGGATGTTGTCAATAACCCACTCCTCTAATTCCAAAAGCTGCAGCTATTTTTTGAGGTCTAAGAATGATTGAAATCACGACATGCTGCCTCTTATCAGAGCATATTGGGCTTGCAAGATAGTCGCATCAAACAAAATATACAAAATTAATCAGAATAGGGGGTGGCAAGTCTCGAACTGCAATAAATGGTTTATATCGCTAAGCAAGAGAAGTAACAAAAGGAATCTCATAGAAACAAAAGCGGAAGCTGCCCCCGTCTCTGATGGCATCATAGTTGTTTGGCAAATCTGTGCCACATCATTATCTTCCAAAACTTTGCTTAGGCGGTTATCATTTTTTTTTTTTTTTTGGATAGAAAAATGGAGTTATAAAAAATAATGATGTACAAGTGCACCCTGTATGAATTCAATTATTATAAATTTTAAGGCCAACTCCAGCTGTAAAAAAGGGGGCGGGTGAGGGATGCAATTCACTCTTGTGAAAATGTTATTGTTCGACAATGTTGAGAAAAATTTATTGATGGGATCTGCTATTTGATAAGATATTGGGAAAAAGTGAAAATTTTAGATGATCTTCAATAAAGGAAACTTGTAATTTAATGTGCACATTTGATCAAAACACGGCAAAATAAGTCAATGGCTTGAGGACGCACAAAAGCATTATTGTAGAGATGTTAAACTTAAAACTATGGATCAGCAGAAATGCTCCAGAGTCTAGACTACTTGGCGTACAAGCTTAATTGCTTACCTCCTTTTGTATCTTTGATCTCCTAGCTGATTCACTATTTGACTACCTTTTTCTGTCTTTTCTCATTTCATCATGTTCCTGCCAAAACAGGGGATACATCTCAGCAGGAAATAAATGGTCCAATGTGAAAAGCTCAGCAAGAAATAGTAACAATGCTAGGGGAAACTAATTGAGGCAATACTAAAAAGGGTATTGATTTCTGAGAAGTACGCCTGATAATTGGTAGGCATCTCTTTTTCATGAATACAGATTAAATCAGTTGATAATTATTTTAAACACCAGTAATTCCAAATTTTGTATAAAAGCCCATAAGTTCAATGACATCTCATAATGTATACTGCCAGTTTTACTTTCCTGAATTTTAGCTAATTGACAGAAACATCAGGCATCCATGTTATAATCCGAACCAGAAAGCAGTAGACATGGAAGCAACAAAAATGACCAAACATGATATAAAAACTACAAAAAATTGCAACACCAGCTTTGCTTGTTGGGAATTTGCATCAAATTCACTAAGGCCCATTCCCAAAGTAAGATTCAGTTCAGTTGCATCTTGTTGGAAGATTATAACCATCCTGTACTGCACAGCTGAATAAATGAGTGCATTTCTAATGTTGATAATGAATGGCTAGTTTTTATGTTTTTCCTAACCATAACCAGCAAGAGGACATATTACTTTATTTGGAAATATATTCATCACTATACAGAAATTGAATATAGATATATATACCTTATTAATGTCTATGTCCTTAATAAGCCCATGCTTCCACTTGTCGTGCTGTGGACAGGTAAGTTCCAATTAACTTTGAGAAAATGTGATCAAAATGTTGTCCAGAAGAACAAACAGTACCTCCTTAAAGCTCTCTCTTTCATTTTTAAAGATTGAAGATCCATTCCCAGTTTCTCTTGATTCCATGGCTACAAAGCTTCTAAGATAAAAGTAAGAAATATTTACATATGAACTTACAAAGGGAGTTGCCAAAGCCTCAAAATTATAATATGCCTGTTTTTAGAGATTTAGAGCATTAGCTTCGTTCTTTATGTATAATAAGGGGGGAAAAAATTATGTATGACCCAAGCACCAAAGTCAATGATGAACCTCAGACCTGCATAGCCGTGGACAAGCGAGGTTGGTAGAGTTTCCTGTTCTGACAAATATATGAAAAATACCAGAGCATATTAGATATGAGCAGGTTGCTTATAGAGAAATTTTGTTGAAATTGTAAATAGCATGGTCACCAATATTCAGAGCCCTCAAAATATTGTTAGGAGTTCTAGGACTTCTGTTGCGATTGTCTCTTGCCAATCAAGCTTGATATTGTAGAGCCTAATTGACAAATTGCTTGTAGAGTTTGATACCTGGAGAAAGAAAAAGTAAATGTAAATACCAAGGAGAAACCCAATAAAAAACAAGGCCAGCTTCATCTATTGCTTGGTTCTACTAAAGAGAGACACAGACATTAATATATCTATCATAAGTTTGAAGAACAAAGATTTGTGATGGAAACAAATTAAACTGGCAACAATATCAGCCACTCCGGGAAACCCAATAACCCTCTTTTTATTAGCTGAAGCCAACTCCATAAAATTTTAACGTCTAAAGCTCGTAAAGTCCGAACTTAAAAAATGATCAACGGGAAAATTCTTTTAGCAAAATAAAGGGCATTAAAAGACAAAATAAACCAACAGAAAACATTAAAAGACAAAAGAAACCAACATAAACCATCTCCACTAAAAAAAGGAAAATGATAAACGCCCCGATCAATTGTTCCGAAATAATCCCCACGGAGCATTTAATGCTCATTTTGCTTGCTTTTTTTCCTTAATATTATCTTGCTTGCCTAATTTTCAAGCACTGCAGGATGACATGGCATCCCTACAGCCTTCCTCCAAATTGTTTCGGTTCCCTTTCGGGACAATAGTTCCGGATAGTATATTATCACCCCTAGAAAAAAGTATATGATAAATGGCGTGAAAACAACCAACGTACTCAATCTCGCATTATCACAAATCTCCAAAACAGCATCATTAAAAACACTTTTAAATTAAAAGTGTACTCTACGAAGATGAAACCATAATCTTGCATATGAGGGGGGGAAAAGGACTGACTAAACTGGGAAAACCTAGGATGTATGTAATTGAAGGATTAAGACTAGAGAAACCAAGTTCCCAATTCTTGTGAAAAAGTTCAAACCGTACGAAACTGAAGAAGAAAAATGAGGAGGAAAAGATTCGTGTAACTTTTTCAGGGGGAAAAAAAAAAGAATCAGCACGGGGAAAAAATTGAATCTTCATCAAAGAAAGATGAAACCTAGGGATGGAATGAAGAATCTTAAGAAAAATGGAGATGCAGGAAAGGAGTAAGAGGGGAAGTGGGATTAAAAAGCAAACCTGTGAGGCCTGGCGCGAAAGAGAAGTTCAAGATGGTTGGTTGGCTACAGCAGTTTTCCACCACAGAGCTTTTGCAGAAATATTGTCCAGCTAACAATTTATAACACTTTTCCGACCAAAAAAAAAAAAAAACAATTTATAACACTTTATTATATGGAAAATGTACCGGTGATTCTAAATTATTAAATTTTATTTAATTTATATAATGCTATATAAATTAATAAAAATTATTGAATCAAGTGGTAGATGGTAGTTAATGGTATGTCTTAGACATTATAAAGAATTTATTTGTTTAAGAAAATTCTCATGCATTCTATTCATATGAAAGATAAAAACTTAATCTCGCCTTCTTTTTAGGATTTGTTGGCAATTATCTTGCCTTCGGTAAAAGCATTAAAAAATTATTTGGCAATTAATAAATTTATCTTAATTATGTTAAATATTTTATACTTATCAAAATATGAATATACTGTTTGTCATGTGTTCAAATTTGGTTAGAGTTTCTCAAGAAATCAATTCGACCTTATAATGTAAGAACTGAGAAACTAGTCCATTTCCAGTAATTAAAATAACGAAATGTAATTTTAGAAATAATAACAATAATAATAATGATGATGATAATAAACAAAAAAAATTTACAAATATATGCACAATTTTAAATATAATATAACATTTAATTAGTACTATTAATCTCTATTCTTATTTTTATTGTAATTATTTATTTCTCACTTCACTTCCTTCATACTTAATACGAAAAATGAATAGTGAAAAATAAGAATATATCTAAAAAAAGTAAGCATATATATTTGATATTATTAACATAAAATTCAACAATTAACTTTAATAATTTCATTTATTTTAATTGTGCAAATGGATGGACAAAAGAATAATTATAATGAAAACTATACTAGAAAACCTTAATGGAAGAATCATAATATTAGTTATAACCAAGAGAATAATCATAATGAAAATTATACTAGGTAACCTTAACTGGAGGAATCATAATATTAGTTATGAAATTTGAAAGATGTAATAATAATTACCACCTTTAACCAAGAGATTAAACACTGTCTATACTAAAAAAACCCAATGGAAGCTTCACCTGAATCTTAGAAAGGTATGGCATATATGGATTGGATGGTTTTTAGTTTAACTGAGCTTGGGTTACTTTATTGTTGTCCTAACCGGGAGTCTTTCTGTGCTATCACATGTTGGGATCTATGGATTTAGAGAAATGAGGAGTTACACAACAAGGACTTTATTCGTCCATTTCAACCTGTCACTTTTATTAGAAATTATACTGATAAAATGGCAAAGGCTTTTCAATCTAATAAAAAAATCACCTGACTTCAACTTGTTTGGCAAACCCCTCTGGATAAATGGGTGACAGTGAACACAAATGGTGCTACTAAATTGAACTCTGGATTAGGCAGGGTGTGGTGGTGTGATCCAGGATATATGTAGTAGATGGATATATGATTTTGCAAAACCACATTGGATGTTACTCTTCATTCCAGACAGAATAATGTTGGGGAGTTATTTATGGTTAACAAGCAGTGTGGGACTTAGGTTTCAGGAAAGTCTATTTGAAAAGTGATCTGAAAGCTGCTACTCAATGTCCTACTAATTCCAAGATATAAGAGTGTTGGATTGATTCAAATTATTCAAAATTTGTTAGTGCAAACATGGGAAGTGAAAGTAATGTACACATTTAGGGAAGGAAATTATCTGTATAGATTAGATAACTAATTACAATTTTTTTTATCTCTAATTATATGTACTTAATATGATGCCTCTTTGGATATCATATTTATTTTTTACTGAAATTTGATAATTTCTAAGATCCAATTTATTGTATTTTCTTAATTGTTTTTCTTTTCTTTTCTTGACATTAGCCCCTTTGCTTTACCAAAAAAAATGCAATAGTTTTGGAAACATCAACTCTCTCTCAAAACATATATGTATTTTATTTAGTGTCTGTAATTGTAAATATCAAACAAGTTTTGTAAATATATTCATGATGATTATACTCTTCCCTATTACATTCTATGTCCCTCTACATTACAGCATTACATAACATTCAAAGCTGAAGGATCTTGTTCATATGTTGAGGCTACAAGTTGCCTTCTGTCCAGCAAAACTTCCTCGTATTTGTCATGTTTTGCTTGCCATTCTTCGTCATGTCTCTTCACATTTGAAGCAGTATCTCTCTCCTTTCTGCGTCTGTGATGTCCAATGTTGTCATCAACATGCTGCATATTCTTCCTGTGCCCATGCTTGTGCATGTCTTTCTGAACATGGTGGAGATAATAATTATGATCAGAATGTCGATGCTTGTGCTCATTATGATTGCTTCTTCGCCTAGGATGACCACCGTGCTTATGGTGGTACCTATGTTCTTGAATGTGATGTTTGCTTCCAGTCAAGCGGTGATGTTCGTTCATTTTGAAGTTCCTCGTCTCCATCAATCTCTCCTCAGTCGGTGCCAAAAGTATCGTCCCAACAGTCGTAAATAGGATCAAATACTCCTCTCTGGTGCAATAGCCATAATAGCACAAACACTGCAATTCAAAGAACAGAATTTATTTTATGCATTATAATGAATGACATATACATATTATATATTAGTATTTTAAAAGGCTTACCTGTTGGAATAATTGCCAAAAATAGACCAAACATCACTACCCAACTCAAGCACTAGATACTGAATGTGGCACCGGAAGTCGAAAAAACCAGAACATTTTTGTCTGTTCGAATTGGGGGATCGCATAAGTAAATTTTTCCATGATCAAAGTCAACAGTAGCAAGTGTAGATTGATACCTGCAAGTTTTTCCCGTGATGAAATCTACAAAGCTAGGTCCATAGCTTGTTCCATGTGCTTTCAACAGATTCAAAGAAATCATTCGTCGTACTGTTCTCTGGTGATTGGAAAGGCATACCCTGCAAAAATATAGATCATGATTATGATGATCAATAGAAACATATACATTCTGAAAATATACTTGTGTTTTCCATGATACATGGGAGTTGGATTCATTTCACTGCATATTAAAATATTGATATCAGAAAGCCGAAAACCTTTAATTTAAGTGCCAACCAATGTTTTTAAAAGGCTTTGTACCTTTCTTTACATCTAGAATTCAATCTCTTATCCTTGCATATATATCTAATAGTCTAATCACTCTTACTGTTACCAAAACTTTGACACCAGAAAGGTTGTGCAAACCTGTGATCCATTGTCAAGAACAGTTGCTGTAGTTGTAAATTGGCACTCAGCTCTATCGACTTCAATAAAATCAGAGTCCTTTAGAATGGCTTCATGCACAACATTGAAAAAAGACACAATATCTCAGGAAAATGTTTTCTGCTATTTCCTTCCTAGCAGATAAATGGAATATGAGAAAACAACTCTAATCATCAACTTTACCTGCACAGAAATACTTGGCAGCCTGATTGGTGGCCGGGTAGATTTTGAATGACCTGGATGTAACTTCATTTGGCTTCATTATTAAGAATTGCTCCTGCAACGAAGTAAACTTTCAAAAATAGAATCTACAGTAAAAAGATCATTAGATTATTGAGATTGGAAAGATGAAAGAAAATTAGGCCTTTTGTACCTCCAACAGGGTAACACCCTTTGAGCAATTAAACTGCAAGACAACAAAACGTAGAAAAGCTGAAACTACAATTTTATATGTGAAACATCTACTTCGGGTGCAATCTAATAATATGAGGGGAAAAATAAAGAAGCTAAATACCGTCAAACTATATGATGCTTCCAATTCACCAGTATTCTTTGCTGTGACTGTAGCAATTCCAAATTGAGTTAAAGCTTCGAATGCGGGGATGTTGACACTTAAAATTTTTCCAGAGCTCCTAAAAATTGACATATAGACATTATAAAGAATCTTCACTATAAAGACGTGAGTTCAAAGAGGACATTACAAGAATCTTCAGGTTTATAAGGAACATTACATCCTTTTTGACCCTTATGCTAAGAAAGAAAAAAGTATTTACCTTTGGTAAACATATTCAATGTCATTGGCACTTAATTCTATCACGAGATTTGTATTAAGAGCTTCATTGATTCCTATGGAAAAAGAATGAGTCCCAGCA
Source organism: Sindora glabra (assembly GCA_020226215.1). Lineage (NCBI taxonomy): Eukaryota > Viridiplantae > Streptophyta > Magnoliopsida > Fabales > Fabaceae > Sindora > Sindora glabra. The sequence continues at coordinate 1,735,844 of CM035225.1, forward strand.
TTCTGCAGCCAAAGCAAATAGTGAATAATTTCCAACAATATGCACCAACATAAATATACGTATAATTATGGAAACGTAACTGGATGTTGGTTTATCCTTTCAAACCTTCTTTCCACACCGTAGAGTGGCAACTGGTTCCTGCTTATTCGATTAAGGTCAGCCTGTTAAGGACAAGGCAATTTCATTCCAAATTTTCAACAATAATATGAGTATTTGTCAAAGTAAAAAGACTTGTATGAATATGAGGTGGAAATCATTAGTTAGAGGAAGCATAATTCTCTCGAATTTAATTTCACAAACCTCATGATAATTCCACAATTGATTATGCAAGCAACTCGAGAAAGGTGAAGAACAAAAATTTGGTTGTCCATTGAAGGCTTCATAACCGACACCAATTTTGTTACATTCAAGACCATCTAAGGTAAATCTCACTCTCTCAAGCAGCATCCACATGGAAATATTTCTGCCTAAGTCTTGTGTCCTGGTTAGTGCCATCCTGCAGTAAAAATCGCAATCTTATTTGCTGTAGACCATAAGAAATTATATGTTGTAGAGAAGGAAGAATATGCAGAAAGAGTCAAGAGCAGTGTTGTTAGATCGGTGAGACAACATACCTGTCTTGGTACAACAAGAAAGTAATCCTCAAAAGATGGTATCTTTGTGTAGCCAACAAAATCTCCAATAAGATTAACTCTCACAAGACGGTCACTAGATGTCACTGTTCTATTTTCAGGACCCACTACTAGTTCCTGCATACTCAATATATTTTAGATACAGGGAGACCCAAATATAAGCAATGGTAGATTAAAATTTAGTTTTCATGGGCATTCTGAACCTTCCTTTTTTTGGGTTTCTGCATTACCCAATATTTGAGAAAACACAGAAGATTACTTCGAAACAATTAAGATTTAGTTAAGGAATAAATACATACCGAAACTTTATTTCCTGACTTCACCTGTATTCGAACACTGAATCCTAACGTTTGTCGTCCAATACCAAAAACATGAAACCTGAATCAATTAAAAAAATTAATCAGAAGGTTCGATATATTTAATAAAATCATAGCACAAAATAGCACCAGGAACAAATTAATTGGCAAACACCTTCCAAGCTATTCAAAAATGTAATTTAAGATAAGGTATCAATCAGGAGAAGCCGAACATTAACTTAACAATATCGATTAAAAAGTAGAGAGAGCAGCTTACCAGTCCCCTGGAAAGCGCACACAATGTGCAGTATTTCGCTTTCCTTTTGTCAATTTGTCAACTTTATGAACCAACCCATGTCAATGAAGAATGTTAGTTCTGTCTTGCCTGAAAATTACAAAATGCTGACAACGAGAAAAACACTTACAGAAGTTTCCACATGATGAAGGCTGTCGCCGCTGGGGTCCACAAGGGCAACAAGTTGGCTATGTATATAACATAAAGAGATAAAACATTAGAAACAAGAGAGAAGGACATTTTTGCAAACAATTTTGTTGCATAGACATGGGATCATCACCAAGGGGAAGACGGTGTCATTTAAATATGAAATATAACATATGAATCTTTGACACTTTAAGGTACAAATGGCACCTGAGTATGCTCGATTATGTGACCCTCCTCATCTCGCAATCTGTACAACAAATATTAGAAACAATTCAGTCAAATCCACGTTGTGTACAATAATGCTTACTAAAATGTAAGGCTTGCCTCTCACATATCTTCACAACATTTTCGCCAGCATCTGGTTCACATTTGCGCGTAATAACATAATACTCTACTGGCTTATAAGCAACATCCTGCTCAAATTTCATTCTGCTTAATAATTGAGAATAAAATAAAATGACATATTTCAATTATCTTAATAATGATCACATAATCTATTCCAGAGCAAGTACCATATACTCAATTAGTAAACTTCAATAAAAGTTCAAAGAGTAGTCATACACGAATGTACGTCAAGTCATACAGAGCATAAGCAGCAGATTTGTTGACCGTTATCACAGGCGGTATTCGTAAAGTCTGCATTTTGCTGCTCGAGTTTTCTTCCACCTCCACTATTTCTGCAACTATTGAGGCCTCCCCTCCACCCTGTAAGACGATAGCAACGTATCAGAGAAATGATCCAACGACCTTCGAAGAAACAAATATCATCACAGAAGAATAAACCAAACTGTTTGATGAAAGAAAAAAGAGTGAATGAGGAATACCGAACCACTGGGAACAGCCATGTTAACGATGATTCTCTCTGTACAATTGAGATCGCCGGAATTGGAACTTAACTCGCATTTTTCAAGTTTCGATTTTGAAATAATTTGAACACTTAAAACATTTAGTGGACTTGGAGAACTAAGAAAGCAAGTGATTACAAAAATTATCAATTTCGTAAGGACTTCCATTTTAGTGGTCCAAGGAAATTGGCATGTCCGTCTGCTTCCCTCAAAAAACACTGAAGGTGGTTTGATTTTGGCAGTTATAAAACAAAACCGCATAAAACGGTCGCTTCTAACGATATCAAGCCAACCCTTCCGGATGATGGGCCATACCAAACACCTGCTTACATCATACATTCACACACTAGAAGCAAACTCTAGAATTTTTTTTCTTTCTTTTTTTTTTTAAAAAAAAAACTATTATAACTTTTTGCGCGCGCGTAGCGCGAGAAATGGTTTGCGTTGCTTTTAGAGAGGAGAGGTAGACATAAAGAGCGAGATGGATTTGACTTGTTGGTTTTCTGAAGTTACTTAGCTAAGGTTTTCCAGCGGCTACTTAATCTATGCCGTAGGCTGGAAGTCACCTGAGTGAGTGGGAATGGATTTGAATGGTCAGTAAACGTGCCCTCACAGCCCAGGTAGGCATGTAAAACGTGCAAGGGTTTGTACGGACTTGGTCTGAGCGGGCTTTTACCCTCTGCATTAAATGCAGGTTTCATGTGTTAATTCATAATGTACAAATTATATTTTAATATTTTAATTTTTATTAAATTATTTGAATAAAAAAATTAAATTAAAATATAGAAATTAGATTAAATTTATTAGAAAATAATTAGGTTAAATTTTTTTTAATATATATTAGGTCTAAATATAAAAAAAAATTTGTTCGCGGTCAAGCTCACAATCGTGCGGGCATGATCGCATGAGCATTTGCCCGCGCGGGCTTACCCATGTGGACTTCATGTAAAATTGCTCACATTAGTCCGTGATCGCAAGTAATGTGACCACAGGTTGCCTACATTACCCGTGATCATGAGTCCCGTTTTACATGTCTAAGCCCGGGTAAAATTCAGGAAGTGGGGTTTATTAAATTTGGATCACAAGATAATTACCTAATTACAAAATCACCCCATCCCGGTGCTTGAAGTTGAGTAGAAGACCCTCCAAAGTTCTCCTATTGACTCTCACAGTGTTGCGCTGCTAGCAATGTCGAAGCTGGTGATCCTCCTCACTCTCATTCCCCTTCTTCCGTTTCTATGCAGTTCCTTCTCTCTCGAAACTCCTACAGATCGTCGTATCCTTGTGTTACTCAATGACTTCACCTTCAAATCCTCCCACTCATTGTGTTACCCGTGATCACGAGTCCTGTTTTACATGTCTAAGCCCAGGTAAAATTCAGGTAAAATTCAGGAAGTGGGGTTTATTAAATTTGGATCACAAGATAATTACCTAATTACAAAATCACCCCATCCTGGTGCTTGAAGTTGAGTAGAAGGCCCTCCAAAGTTCTCCTATTGACTCTCACAGTGTTGCGCTGCTAGCAATGTCGAAGCTGGTGATCCTCCTCACTCTCATTCCCCTCCTTCAGTTTCTATGCAGTTCCTTCTCTCTCGAAACTCCTACAGATCGTCGTATCCTTGTGTTACTCAATGACTTCGCCTTCAAATCCTCCCACTCATTGTTCTTCAAGTCTCTTCAGTCTAGGGGCTTCGATCTCGACTTTAAACTAGTAGAAGACCCCAAAATTTCTCTTCAAAGATACGGCCAGTATTTGTACGATGGGCTAATTCTGTTTTGCCCGAGGGTCGAGCGTAAGAATTTTTTTTTTTTAATATTAATGCAATGTTTATCGAATTTTATAGTTCTTAATTTCTGTTGTTGAACTTACCAATGAGAGACTTTAAGATGTGAGGCTTTGAGCTTGCTGTTAAAGTTTTTGAATTTTTAATCAAACTAATAGTATTTTATGTTTTTATTTGATCACATATGGATGAACTTCAATACAATTCGTTTAATTGTGTTATATAGTTCAATTATGCTCAGCATATTTTAATCAATTAACAAGATATGAAGTTTAGATGGCCGAAACATAATGTGAATTGCTAACTTGCTTCCCTTCCAACGCTTGCTAATGAGTCATTCATATTGTATGCACATTCTTGCTATGAATTTTGGTGCATTTCAGCTGATTAGAAGATAATTTATTGGTAAATTATTGGGATAATTATGTGCTGATCTTTGATACTTCCTTCCCAATGATACAGGTTTTGGAGGATCCATTAATTCAGCTGCTATATTGGATTTTGTTGACTCTGGTCATGATTTAATCATTGCAGCTGATAGCAATGCATCTGATTCAATCCGAGAAATAGCCACCGAGTGTGGAGTTGACTTTAATGAGGTGCTCACGGTTCCATAAGCTGCATAACTGAACTTTTCTTCTTTCCTTAGTTTTTCTTTTTCCAATTATCGTAAGTTATATTCTCCTATGAGGTTGATGTTTGCCAGTTATGCATATAGTAATATCACATGCGGCAAGTCATTAACCACTAAGGCACACCTTGCACGCTCCTAGGTTTGAACCTATACAACAGGAAGGAAAAAGCCTCGAAGTTTTCTTTAGAAAAACACTGCACTATTAAGGATGCCAACATGTGTGTACGTGTAATATTTCATTAGGTGATTTCACGTGCCTAGCTGCCTGTAATTGCATGTTACCTTGTTTAAAGTGCCAAGGGTATTTAGGCTTTTGACACTCCCTTTCTATCTGTATATCCATGCAGGATCCTACAACAATGGTTATAGACCATTCTGGCTATGCAGTATCAGCCATTGAAGGAGATCATACATTAATTGCTAGTGATGATTTTATTAAATCTAAAGTGATTTTGGGGAGCAAAAAAATTGAGGCAAGTGCTGTTCACTCATTATTTGCATTTTGCACTAATAATGCTCGAGCATAGAGGCTACTGTTTGAGCAATTCACTGATAAAAAATGTACTCGTATTAACTGCTCAAGCAAATGAATTTGTGGTCACTTCTTTCTTCCCATCATTTTTTATAGTGGGGGGTGTGGTCATGGCAGTAATTATGCATGTTATGTGAGGATTTCTATCTTATAGTTTATCAGACGATGATATTGCATATTACTAACAAATGTTTGCCATAAACCTCATCTCTTTCTAATTGTCTTTTGTGAAATGTGCAACAGGCTCCTGTACTTTTCCAGGGCATTGGTCATTCATTAAACCATTCCAATGGCCTGGTAATAATTCTTCATCTAAGTTGCTAAGTTATCCTTGAAATGTTTACAGCATTATTTCATTTGTAAGTTCATTTAACTCTATGTTACTCATCAATGTAGCCAGATATTTAACTTTCATGAAATGTGTTTCATTCAGGTGATGAAAGTTCTCTCTGCATCTCCTTCATCCTATTCTGCTAACTCAACATCTAAGTTAACAACTCCTCCATCACTCACTGGATCTTCTGTCTCTCTAGTTTCAATTATACAAGTATGACAGTATTCCATATCCTTTTTCCTGTCCTTCTTCATCACTTGTTGTCTTTGAACATGGTCCTTGTATTCTATTACCTTTTGAAATTATTTAACTCTTGGATTGATGAATAATGTTTTTTCTTTTTCCTTACTTATCCATCTCTCTACTGTAATTGTGTTAGCTAGTGCTGTAATGAACGAATTGATGTGTTCTGCAATAAATGGTAGAAAATATATAATACTGATCCTTTTTATTTTTGTGTTGTTTCATGAAAATTATGGCTATCAATATTTATTGTTAGTCCTATTTTTTCTTTTTTCCTTACTTATCCATCTTTCTATTGTAATTATGTTAACTAGTGCTGTAATGAAGGAATTGATGTGTTCTACAATAAATGGTAGAAAATATATAATATTGATCCTCTTTATTTTTGTGTTGTTCCATGAAAATTATGGCTATCAATATTTATTGTTGATTAATGATTGCATGATTTTCAAAATATAGATTCTGATCATACATAGTATTGTCTTTTAATTGCAGGCAAGAAACAATGCTCGGATATTGATATCTGGCTCACTAAACATGTTCAGCAACCAGTATGAAGGGTCGCTTATTGAAAAAGTTTTTTTTCTCTCAAACATGTAATTTCATTTCTGATGACACAAAACCCTTTTTTTCTCCCCCTCCAGATTTTTCAGGTCTGCTGTGCAAAAGGCTGGGAGTGTAACAAAGTAAGTACCGCTTTTAAACCTCCCCCCCCTCCGAGTTGTTTCCTGTTTGATTCAAATCTTTGTTGGCTCCTGCAGTTGAATTCTTCTCTTGTCTAAAATTCTTTGTCCCTTTGATAGTATAATACTTCTGTGTCCAATTTCCAGTTGTCATTTATCATTTTACACCAAAAGAAAATTATATCTTTCTTAAGTACATATCCTGCAAATAATTTTTTTTTGTTTGAAAAAGATGATGTTTTGGTTTAACAGACATGACAAGTCAGGTAATGAGCAGTTTTTGACTGAACTGAGCAAATGGATTTTCCATGAAAGAGGCCATCTTAAGGTAAGGCAAATCATTTCTCTACGATTGATATGATATATGACATCATTTAGCATCCTCACTGATAACTAATATAACCGTGTCATGTTTTGATGTTAAAGCGATGAATGTGCAACACCACAAAGTTGGGGAAGCCGATGAACCAGCCATGTATAGGATAAATGATAACTTGGTAATATTTAAATTTTAATTCAATGGTGTGTGTAATGTCTGCCTCAGTTAAAATATTAATTTTGTCTGGGGCTCACATTCTAACTCATATGTTGAAAGAATACTCTGTTGAGATTTACGAGTGGTCTGGGACAAGCTGGGAACCTTACTTAGCTGATGATGTTCAAGTGCAATTTTACATGATGAGTCCCTATGTATTGAAGACTTTATCAACTGACAGCAAGGTTCTTTCAAAAATATTTACAGTTCTTGCCCTTCACTGATGAATTCTTAACTGAAAGTTTCTGTGTTACTTTTTCTTCTAGGGTCGATATTTGACATCATTTAAGGTTCCGGATATCTATGGGGTTTTCCAATTCAAAGTAGGGTACCAAAAACTTGGATATACTAGCCTATCTCTTTCAAAACAGGTAATTACTAATCCTTAAATTGCTTGTCATTGTTTTTAATAATTACATCTTAAATATTGATCCATATTGTATATTTGTACAGTTAGAGGTGTTTTATTTTTAGATTATACTGTCAATCCATCAATAAAAGAAAAAAGAAGTAAAAAACTAATTATTCCAGCAATTCCCATTGTAATACCAGACCCGGTTTATCTCCCAAAAGAACGTGGGGTCTGAATTGTGTAATTTTCTCTTTCAACTTTAGAAATGAGAGTCAATTTCTAATGCTTAATTTGTGGGGTACTTGTTTCTCTGTGATAACTGCTGTTAGCCTGAGTTGATTGTAGCTCCTAACCTCAAGATCTAACTAATTGAGTTGAACTTTCATATTGCAACTCTGTTATCATGATTTCTTCAACCATGTTGCCATAATATATTTTCAACGCTATCAAGTTTGCTAAAAAAATATCATGGATTTGAACCTTCAATGCAGATTCCTGTCCATCCCTTCAGACATAATGAATACGGGAGATTTATACCAGCAGCTTATCCATACTATGGAGCAACATTTTCAATGGTAAGCCTGTGTGTGCTTGTGTCCGCCTATGTATGAATAGGGCAAGGCTCAAGGAAAGAAAATTCTTATGGACTCTAATACAACTCGACAGGCAATAAGATGCATATAATTATTGTATGCTCAACCTAAAATCTAGAAATTGGAAAATGGTCTTGTTTATATTTAAGAATTTGCAGCAACTTCTATGCATGCTCCATGAGCAGACAATCTAGCTTTTCCTATATATTCATTTTGTAGATAAGTTCATCCCATTAATTCAGGCTTTTTATGAGCCGTCTTAGTATGCGTTGGACTGTTCAATCTCTTTTACTTGTTCATCACACAGCTAAACTGAAGCTTGCCTACAAACTTCAAGATTGTTCACTATTCTAGTCCACCTGATCAACTTGATCTATTTTGTAACCAATGATAAATGATAATAACTCTTGTGGATGTGCACTGGAAGTGTTCTGTTAGCTAATATATCTTGCTGAGACTTCTGACTTTTGGGTGATACGACCTTTGATTGATGCAAATGGCAGGTTTCTTCGTCTTCGTTGCAGTCCACCTATATATAGCAAGTAGTTGTAGACTTTTTCATGAAGATACTGCATCATAGGAATTAGATTTCAATTTTTAGACTGCAAATTTTGATTTGACAAATGCTGTAAATAGATGGTTCTAATTATTATATGGATGCGTCATTAATTGTTTATCTTTAGTTGGCATTACTGTCAGAATGATACTATTTTTGCTATACCCCCAGCATCATTGTTAGACAGTTTCTTAGCGCTAGCAACATCAACTCCAAGAGATGTAGTGTGCTGTAGTTGACTCACTGGCTTATTGTTGCTTACTGCCAAAGATAATTTAGCTTCAGTTCTATTAGTCTATTACGAAAATCCTAGTGTTACTCGCTTTTGTTTATTCGGTTCTACTGAACTAGACACAGAATCATTAAATGTTTTAGTATGGCATATATGGTGAATAACTTGCTCATACATCAAAATGGCATGCGCAATTGCCTATGAAATTGCTCATTTATCTAATTAACAAGGCATTGTATACATCGTAAGTGATTTTTTTAAAAGATGATTTGAATTAAAATTTACAATAAAAATATAGAACTTGAATGCTCCAATCTTCGTCTCTGCTTAATTATATTTAGTTTTTAGCTTGTTTCATGATAAAGATAAGAAACAATTTCATTGTAAAGAAAAGAACTACAACAAACTTTCATGCCTCACATAACGCAAGTATTTACTATTTTTTTTACCAAAAATCTTCTGTATGCGTTAAATCACTTGTTACTGTTATTAAAAGAAAGTTAAATAAGGAGAAAATGTAAATATAGTATGTATGATTTTGAAAACAAGGTCCGTCACACCAACGTGGCAATTGAATTCCTTAGTGCTATGACTACATGGCAAGTGTCACAAGCTAGTGGCTCTCCAGCCGAAACCGTGCGGTGCATGCTTGCCACTCTTGATCAACATGCCAGCCTTCCAACATTAAACCCTCGTTTGGCACGCTTGAATAAAGATAGCGGGACATTAAAGACTTATCTCCTATACAACAAGTCCATGTACAAAATATCCGCACGCTAATATCGTATGTCGTCGAAGTATCCGCACATACCGGACCGCAGAATCCTTCTACACATGAAGTTTCCGTGCACTACAAACCGTAAGGGACAAATGAATAAGGAGAGAGACACTCTGTTAACTTAGTTTATGCCTCATTCCATAACTTTGAGTGTGCAGGGGGATGGCCATAAGATAACATACTCCATCCCTAACTCAGTGTTCAGGTGCCCTTGTAGGCCTTTGGAGCACTCCACCCCCTTAAAGAGCATTTTGAGCAAAAGCTCTCCCATGGGAAGATGACATACTTTTTTCGAGTTGTCATAAGCCTTTTTCGCCATGCTCCGAATATTCGATTATCACGAAAACTGGCTGACACAAAGATAAAAATGCGAGGATTCCAAATATGGTCTCATTGAACCCCGCCGGATTCACGAACCTTCTGAAATGATTAAAATACCCCCAAATTTTGGAAAATCGAGAAAAATAGTACGCAAGCCGGATTGATCCTAAATTTCAGTCACAAGACCCTCATAACATGTTAGATTTTTTCGTCAAGTCTCGTCTTAATCCAAGCATATTTGCCTGTCGAACTGTTACAACTACCAGCTTGTTACACAGCTTGTTACATTCTCCCTTACTTCAAATGTCAATGCCCTCATTGACGCCTCAATCTGATACGGCTTCGGTCCTCAGCCTACTCCGTCAAGTTACTCCCTTAACCGTCTCAAAGCCTGTCTCTTTAAGTGTTATGAAATGTTTCCCCCATCTCGGAGTTAGGTTATTTGTTGCCTCCGCAATATAGGTACTTGGCAAAATACATCCTCCGTAAAGTCACTCGAAGGGCTACCTTTGTATTCACCTTACAAGTGTCCTGACACTCTCTCTAGTGTCGTTGTCCCACATAACTCCATCGAACTCATTACCTCGGTAACTTGTTCGACGGATAATTGCCTCTGCAACTAGTGCTCATTGCCTCCGTAGATTGCATAATATGCCATCTCCGCGGCTTAAGTGTATGCCAACTCTATGGCTCATGACAAATGCTTAGTACTTTGAATCACCTACTAATAGGTATCTTGCACTAAGTGTCTCATACACCCGTACAAAAGATAAGACTTATGTTGAATCGACGCAGAGAGGGTGAACCTCGCTCCCCAGCTGCTCGTTTGCATTTCGATCGATTCATTGCACTAGGCAATGCCAATTGCACACCCGATCGGATCCTTTGATCCTCTCTGGATCAATACCCTCTAGCATATCACCGGCCATCACAACCTACTTTCAAAATTTGATGCCTACTAGCATCATAATCCTCACAACCATTCCTTAGCGTGCGTCCTCTGACGACTTTGTTAAGCACATCCACTGATGGCTCCCCCACTTCAACTCATAGAAAGGGGTTGAGCATAGAACACCATCCACTCTAGCTCCCACACGGCATTAATTCCTCCGAATTTTTACCAAACCCTCCAGCTATAATACTCCCCCGAGCAAAAAGAGTGATCCTTCTGGATCATCTTAACACGGTGTGGAATACTCCCACTGGAGCAAACCACTTTGCCCATCGGCGATGCTCCTCTAAGCAACACGGATGATCCCTTCGGACCTCCTTGACATGATTTTGGACCACTCCCTCTGGAACGATCCGCTCATGCCCTCCAATTGTGGTCACGCCCACTGGCACGACCTATTGCTTCACCCTTCGGTTCCATCAATCCCTCTGGTAAGACCAAGGCTTCTCCTACCGGATTAGCCATCAATTCCCTCATCCTTCTAGATGGTAGGGTTGCATCCCTCGATGCCATTACTATGAATGAGCGCATAACTAATGTCCCGCGCACAACCGATAAGCAAAATAGCCCACTTGGCATAAATGCTTGGGCCCTTCGTACAAATCCTCGATTACCAGTATGTACCATTCCCAGGCCTATTGGCTTCTCGAGATGATCCAATCTCTTGCACCCTTTGGTCAAGTCTTTAACAATGACACCACCGAGTTTGAGAGAATGATAGCTTCACACATACCATATATTGAGGGACAAGCCACATCTAAACCAATTGTGCCTACCCAATCTTGGCCCTCTGGCCCAAACCGAGCTCTGATACCATCTATCACGGGCCGACGGCTCTCCTATCGAAATCGTACAGCGCATGCTTGCCACTCTTAGTCAACATGCTAGCCTTTCAATATTAAACCCTCGTTTGGCACACTTGGATAAAGATAGCGAGACATCAAAGACTTATCGCCCATACAACAAATCCATGTACAACATGTTCGCACACCAATATCATATGTCGTCGAAGTGCCCGCGCATACCGGACTGCAGGATCCTTTCACACAGGAAGCCTCCGTGCACTACGAACCGTAAGGGACAAATGAATAAGGAGAGGGATACTCTGTTCACTTAATTTATGCCTCATTTCATAACTTTGAGTGTACAGGGGAATGGCCACAAGCCAACACACTCTGTCCCTACCTCAGTGTCCAGGCACCCCACAGGCCCTTGGAGCACTCTACCCCCTTAAAGAGCATTTTGAGCAAAAGCTCTCCTATAGGAAGATGACAGACTTTTTTCAAGTTGTCATAAGCCCTTTTCGTCATGCTTCGGGTGTCCGATTGTCACAAAAACTAACTGACACGAAGATAAAAATGCGAGGATTCCAAATATGGTCTCGTTGAACCCCGCCGAATTCACGAACCTTTTGAAATGATTAAAATACCCGTAAACTTAAAAAAATAAGAAAAAATAGTACGCAAGCCGGATTAATCCCAAATTTCAACCACAGGACCCTCAAACATGTTGAATTTTTTCGTAAAGTCTCGTCTTAATCCAAGCATGTTTTCCTGTCGAATTGTCATAACTACCAGCTTGTAACATAAGGAAGAGCACCTGTTAAGTTACATCATTTGGCAAATCAATTCTGCTCTCATATAAAAGTTATACTTCTAATAGCGTCTCCAATAATTTGTTGGTGAAAGTTGAACATTGGATACTCTTTTAAAATTTCACTTAATTGTCGAATAAAAATAAAAAATAGATTGGGGGAATGGAATCAGATGAAAATTAGTAGAAGGGACCTCCTATATTTCATTTATTTTTTATTAATGACTTGATCTTATATTCAAAGGCATCATTACATGAGGTATATATCATTAACTATTACTTGAATATATTTTGTGCTCCTTCCAAACAGAAAGTTAGCAAACAAAAATTTAGAGTTTTCTTCTTTAGAAGTGTGAATTATGCTAGAACCCCCCCCCCATAATTAAGTGATGAACTGGGGTTCCAATCAATTGCGGACTAACTGGGAGTGCCACTTCATTATGAATAAGTTTTAAAGAATACATATCAAGAGATAATTAGCAAGGTGCAAGAAAAACATTATCATGGAATGTGAAAGCTCTTGCTTTTCCTGAAAGAATTACTCTTTCTAAAGCAGATTTTTTATCAAGTATTCCCCTCTACTCCATGCAAACAACTCTAATAGTTACATGCAATGATCTAAATCAAATCATCTAAAAATTTTCTATGGGGACGCCATTCGAGAATTTATAAACTACATCCAATGGGTTAGGATCATGTATATTCTCATAAAAAGAAAGGAGGTTTAGGAATAAGAAAAATGAAGATCAACAATAAAGCTTTTTTTAATGAGGGTTGCTTTCAACTTAATGAATGAGAAAAATGCATTCTAGTCTCAGATAATAAGAAATAAATATGGATATGAGTAGGAGATTATTCTAGTTATTACCAAAAAAAAATAATTTATCAAACTTATGAAAAGGTATTCAAAATGTATGGCCAAAAGCATCGGGGAGTAATTTCACTATAGCCATGCAAATACTAATTCAATAAGATGCAATGCCGCTAATAATGGAAAATTTTCAATTACATCAGCTTATAATTTAGGACTGCTTATGACTCAAGATTTTTTGTTTAGCTTATGACTCAAGATAATGAAAATAGAGTAGTTGGAGAGTTATATGAAAATGGAATGGTTTAGAAAGGATCAAGATTTTTTGTTTGACTCGTAACTCAAGATAGATTACTCACACATGGGAATAGGCTAAAGAAAAACATGACTAATTACTTTGTTTCAAAGATGTGGAAGAAATGACAAAAAGACTAGCCTTTATGTTATTAGGGACTGTTCAACTATATCTCATATCTGATACATGATTAAGATTAGTTCATCCAACACAATGATTTTACTTTAAGTATTCATAGAAAGATTGGCGTAGGGAAAATTTTAAAATTAATTTCTATAGGAAGAAAAATGAAAGTTGGAAGCTTATTTTTCATTTTCCAGGATTATCTAGTTCCACCATAATAAATATATCTTTAATATAAATATGAATATAGTGACTTGGTGTAGAAACTAGCAAAAGGGTATAAAAATGTATGAAAGGAGCTAAAATTCTAAGGAATGAAGTGATTAAGCTTTGATGTAGTGGGACTTAGCCAAGAGTGGCAAGCACCAACAAATGGATGGGTTGTGGTTAGACCTGATAATCTTGACCCATATCCATTTATCCATCTATATCCATCCTTATTTTGACCTATCCATTTCCATCCATTTTAGCTTTAGAGTAAATATGGGTTAGGTTATTATTGACCTATTGTAATAAGGGTTATATTGGATAAACTTATGGATAACCATTTATCCATTTATATTCATAGGAAGTAAATTTGTACACTATATAAATAAATATTATAAAATAAAAAATATTATAATAAAATATCTTTAAAAAATTAATATAAATTAAATATCTTTAAAATTAATTTTTTAAAATTAAATATTATAATATTACTATATATGTGATAATATCAATTTTTTATAAAAAGTAAAATCAAGTCCAATCTTTTGTACTAAAATCTATATAATTTATTATTTTTACTTTTAAAACTTAAAAATAATCACAAAATTATCTTTTTTAATTTTTAAATAAAAATCTTATAATGTTACGTGTCATATGTAAAATATTATATAATTATATATTAGATTCTTAGTTATACTTTGTAAACATCAACACACTAATAAGGTCAATTTTTATTTTTAGATAATACTTTATAAATAAAAATCTGATTGTTGATATATATGTAATTTTAAAAGTATAATTTATTATTGTAAAAGAATGCATATAATTTAGAATTTTCAATTTTTTTAATTTTATTATAATGTCTATTTTAAATTAAATAAGTTTTATTTAATGTATATTAAAATTAAATTATTTAATCAACTGCATTCAATATTAAAATAAATTTTAAAAATTAATATTAAGAAAATGAGATAAAAATTTATAATTTTAAAAAGTAAATAAAAATAAAGAATAAAAAATTTAATAGCATAAGTTTATTTTGAAATAATACTAATAAATATAAAATAGTAGTGAAAAATAATATCAATAAAAATGATAAAAATATAAAATAATAATAATTTAATGAATAAATAGATGGGTCAGGTTAATCATATATCCAAAGATCATAGGTTATCCATGACCTATTTAAAATTTTTTATTAGGTTATAAATGGACAAGTGGATCAATAATGACCTATCCACTTTTGACCCAATTCATATTCATCTTAATCCATCTATTTGCCACCTCTAGTTGTGGTGCTTCCTCCCATGGGATAAGGTGACTGATTGTCGAAGGTCAATAAAGTGCCGATTTTTTAAAGTTGATTAGGTCTAGTGAAGTTTTTTAAAGAGTATCTAATGGGTCATTGCCAGCTTGGAAATTGGAATTCAACAAAATATTATTGGAAATTAGTAGTTTATTTGTTTATCATTTTAAAAATATATTTTTAAATTTTTTATTTTTAAAAATAAAAGTTTCTATTTAGCAAATTATATTCAAAATTTATTTTTAAAATCATTTTTGAAATTCTTGTTTTAAAAATAAAAAATTAAGAACAAGTTTTATATATTTTTAAACTTATTTTTTTAATGGTAGTTTTGTAATTAAATAAATTTTTTGCTTATTTATTTCATCAAACATTATCTATTTATTGTTTTTCTTGCATTTGAAAATAGTTAAAAAATAGTTTTTAAAAATTAAATTTAAGAATAATTTTTAAAATTAAAATTAAAAATAAAAATAAAAACATATTCATATATACTCTTAACAATGTTGAAGCATTAACATTGGTGGGACATGGTTTGCTCCATGAATCATCTATGTATGCCTCTCTAGTTATGAAGATCACAAAGCTATTGAATTTGGACTGTGAAATGTAATTTTCATTGGTGTACAGAAAGCAGAATTTAGTGGCGGACTAGTTAGCAAGATTGGTGATGAAACAGAAATGTTATTTCAACAATATTCAAATTCCTCCAACCGGATGTATCATTTGTTAATAGATGATTTAGAGATTATGTAGTTTTCCCTCTCCTTTGGCTTCATTACGTAATTATATTATAGCAACCCACAACAATATATGAGTATTTAATTATACGTGTATTTAATTATCTCTTTCCAAAGTGACAAATATTCTTTTTTTATTGTTTATACATAGAAATTTTTTTAAACCAGGGAGGGGTAATTGGGGGGATTCAAACTCTCCCCCTCTATACTACAGAACCTTGGACATCTAAGAAAGGGTCAGCTGTGCTAACCCTCAATGGCGACAAATATTCTTCTTACAAATTGCAGAATAAGATGTTTTCATAACCTATTTTAAACTATCAAGAATAAATTTATTAGACATGCAAACTTGGCAATTTACCAAATTATAATGAGATTGGCCATATATGCAATATATGAGATCATTTCATGGATGTGCTTATTAGAATTAAAATTCTACTTGAGGCAAAACAATAGATCACAATTACCATATCACAAAACATATAATTTTATGATATTTCTGTATGAAAAATTAGAAATAAAATGATTTTTAGAAAAATTAAGTGTGGTGAACCCATTTTATATTTAGAAAAATCATCAAATTAGGGATGATAGTATAGTAGAATAGGAACAAATTAGCCTTATACTATTCTATCCTCACCACTTTGTCATTTGCCTTGCCCCAACTTGCAAGGCAATTTAGGACATTGTCCTCATAATTTGCCTCACAAGAAAATCTAAAAAGATCGAAAAACTCTAAAAAAGAGTTTTGATAAAAAAAATTTAAAATTTATATATTTAAAATTTACACATAAATAATATGTAATATTTAACACAATGTGATAACATAAATCTAAAAATATACATAATTTATTTAATAATATGAAATTATAATCAACAAAACTTCTTTTCTTTTTTAATACTTTTTTAATTTAGATATAATAATTAAATTAAAAAACTAAAAATAAAATTTTTAAAAAATATTTTTAATAGTTAAATTATTAAAAAGACTACATGTATTAATTACATGGTAAAAATGCAATTTTAAAGATACCAAATTCTGGGGACAAATTAGG
This sequence comes from Sindora glabra, assembly GCA_020226215.1. Taxonomy (NCBI): domain Eukaryota; kingdom Viridiplantae; phylum Streptophyta; class Magnoliopsida; order Fabales; family Fabaceae; genus Sindora; species Sindora glabra. The sequence continues at coordinate 1,752,718 of CM035225.1, forward strand.
TTAATATTATTCCAACCCCAAAAAATACTACAAATTAAAACCTTGCTTTGCATCTTGCCTCATGGGGCAAATTTTCATGGCATATCAGCATTCTCTCAAAGCAAAATTTGCAGTACAAGCCCTGAATTTGAAGTTTTTCCATCCCTATAATAGATAATCAAACTTATTATGATTGTACAATTGACTTAATTTTAAGAATAAAAAATTTTCATAAAAAATTTATATTTCATGAAATTTTTCATGTGACCTCAATTTTAAATACTAAATTGATTTTAAAAAAATTCTAAATCAATTCTACATCTATAAAATTAATTTTAGAGTTTAAACTTGATGCACTATGTTCATGTAAAATATTTTACACTATTAATAAATAAGAAAATAATACATTATTAAAAAATAATAATAATTAAGAATTTTGATTGATAATAAAAAATTAAAAAAATATTCTAAGAACGTCATAATAGATAATACAAGAATATATGATAGTTTGAAATTGATTTACAACTAAATTTAAATACTTAATTTTAAAGTCTTATACCAAGTCAAGCATTTAATAACGGAACAGCATGAGTTAATGAAGTTGACAACCTCCCCGAACTCTTTTTTTCTAGAAATATTAAAAAGGAGACATTATATATATGTTTAATCTCGGAAAAATTTTAGAATATCAAGCCATCAAACCAATAACTTATATATTTTAATCTTCATCTTAATATTTTTATATTATTTTAAAATGTGATCAAAAATATTTTTTATTGTCCTTTTTTTTCCTATTTGCCTCACTATTAATACATTAACCTTAATTTCTTCTCTTCCTTGAATAATTCTCTAAAATTTGTTATATAATATTCCAAAAATAATGATTCATAATGAGAAATTCTTACTTAATGAATCAAATATAAATGAACCAATCACGCTAATCTTGTTGGTGTGGTATAACTAGCTAATAATTAATAACATAATTAGTAATTAATAAGTTAATTGATAGCTATTAGTTAATTATATCGGTAACATTTGACAAATTTAGTTATTAAATCAGTTGAGAAAATATAAAATGACATAAAAGATATGTTAATATAAATAGATATATTAATTAAAGTAATTTATATTTACTTTGATATTAAATTATATTAATATAATTAAAATATTTAAAATAAGAATAAAATTACTTAAAATTTAATTAATTATGTTCATAATATTATATATTTTTTATTTTTATATATTTATTATTCAAATAAATATATAATAAATGAAAATATAATTAATTATATCTTATGATATCATATATTTATTTACTAACTTATTTTTTTATTTATTTATATTTGATTACTAGGATATATTAAATATGTATTTATATAATTAAAATATAGATTATTATTTAATTGAAAGAAGAGAGGTAAATTTATAAAAAAAATGAAAAAATATTAACTTATAAGTTACCTTATAAAACTTATCAAATAAAAGTTCTTGAGTTACTAGCTTTTAGTACAATCAAATATCTTTAAAAATTAATTTTTTTTTTTACTCATTGATTAAGCCAATAAATTATAAATTAATTAATTTATTATGTTAAATAAGTTGATATAAAAAATGCTAACTTAATAAATAGTGGTAGTAGATCTAGATCGGTCAGAACCTTTCATTTTTTGCCCCTTCAATCAAAGTGATTTGCAAATAAATTTTTAAGAAATTTCTTTCATCATTCTGGTTTGTCTAGACATCGCTAGGAACCAAACCCATAAACCGAGACATACGCAAACTTGACTAGGAAAAAGCAAAATCATATGTAATTTCTTTTATTTTTAGTATATTTTTTAAGACGTGGAAGCATGATCATAACATATAGTAGTAGGAGCCCAAATCAAGCCACTTGTGTTATTGGCATAAAAGGTGTTACTATATTTTCACTTTCTGAAAGGAGAAGAGTAAATATATCCTATGCATTTTATACATCAGATGAATTTTAGAAAGAAATAAATATAAATTTTTTATTTAAAATTATGGATCTTAATTGAAAATTTAAAGTAAAAATTACAATTTTATTTCTCTACAAATAATAAAAAATGATTAAAAAAATACAGAGAGGTCTGAATTCAGAAAGGCAAATATTCTTCGGCCTATTTTTATTCGTTCGAAGGCATAGCATGCAATTCCATCCTATGTACATGAAATATCCAATGTCAAACTAGATCTTCGCTGGCCTCAGATGCAAACTGACCTCAAAGCAAGGCCCATAATTTAGTTCATGGGCTCAAGGATGAACCCGCAAGCAAGCCCCCCTTCATAGCCCAATCTAAATCTGATTAAGCTTGGGATATACATGTTGTTTTTTTATTTAATTTGATTTACTGTCATTGTTATTATAAATTAATTTTTTATTATTTATTTATATATTATTATATTAATAAAAATTATTAAAATGTTTTTATTATTAATAAAAAAATTCTAATTACTAATGTTTTTCTTAAATAACATATTTGGTAATTTTTTTATTATACAAAATATTTTATATTAACAATAGATAAATTTTTAAAATATAATCATTTATTAATATTTTAATAATATAATAGCACTTAATATTATTTAACATATTTTACTTTCCATTATCTTTAAAGTTCGAATCAAACCTTATTTGTTTAGTAGATTATCCTTTTTTATCATTAAAAAAAAATACATAACTATTCATTAGTTATTTGTATTTTTGCCTTTATAGGTTAAAATGCAGAGAGTGTGATTAAATTAGAAAGTTGTTCGTTTTCTTTTAACAAAGCATAAAAACTAACTATATTGCGTGTGTTTGTGTTAAAAACTTGTATCCAAGATGCAACGATTCATTTGTTTAAAATAAGACAAATTAGGTAAAATTTACGACATAGTTTTGCTATGTTTGTTAGAACTTGTCGTATGGGAACAGAGACATGGGATGAATGGAAAAACGAAAGAAAACGTGGCCAAAATAGAAGTTGTCAATACTAGATTAGGATGAAGAATTTTGACATAACAAGAAATATTAAGATGAAGATCAAAGAAGAACAACTCGTCCACGACCGCAAGGTCATAATCATACGAGCGCAATTGATATGTTTTTGGACAAATTTTTTTTGCTTCAATTATATTATATATTTTTTAATTATTGTTAATAAACAAAAATGATTATTAATTTTACATTAAATTTTTATTTTTTTAATTTTTAAAATATTAAAAATTAAAAAAAATGAATAACTATTATTCATTTATTATTGACTACGATTTAAAACAAAATAAACAGAAAATATTGGTAGCATAAAGCTGAGCAATGGAACGTACTGGCGGGGAAAGCAACAGCAGCGTCAGCAGGTAACAGTGGTGGTGGACAGCATTCAAACGATTGCAGCCTTACAAATCACGTGATCAATTAAAATCGCATCTATTTCTCGATTCTAACCACTAGCATTCCAACACGTTTCGCTCTCGCCACCTGGCATCTCCTGGACTGCGTAAAAAGTCCCAAAGCTGAGTCGGAGCACGCGGATCTGTCTGTCTTCCCAAACATGACTTTCCCACTTTTCGTAAACTCTGCTTACATTTTCATACTCCCCTCCTGCGTCAGCAGACTCATTGCCCAAATTAACCCCACCTCATATTATTTACTACCATAATTCTTTTTCTTTCCCCAATAATAGTTTAGTTATACAGGCGGGAAAAAAATTATTTTTTTAAATGATAAAAACTTTTGAGTCGCAAATATAATGGCTGTATTTGGAAAATAACTTTTTAGATGATTGTTAGCTGGTTTGATCAAAATCAGTTGATTGACAAGTCAATCAACTAATTTTAGTGTTTGGTAATCAGCTGATTGAATCAGTTGATTACCTCTAAAAAGTTAAAATTGAAAATATTGAGAGGGGCAACATTTTCAATCAGTCTATTGAAAAAAATAACGAAAATATTCCTAATAAATTTTTATATTTTTTATTTTATCCTTTTTAAAAATTCTTAAAAAGTTTAGTAATTATAAAAAGCATATTAATTTAATTTTAAAAAATATTTAATATATAATAATATATTATTTATAATATATATATAATAAATTATAATAATTTTTAAAATTATTTAATAGAATAAATATATAATATTATTTATAAAAACTATTTAATTTTAAAAATATCTAATAATTTAATAATAAATTATAATAATTTTAAAAATTATTTAATTTAAAAATATATAATAATTTAATAATAAATTATAATAATATAATATTTATAAAAAAATTTAATATACTAACTAATATATAAAATTTAAAATATTAAAATAAAAAATATTCAAATAATTCATAAAATATATTCATACCCTTATATGTCATTTTACATGCAAACAGTTAATTATAAACAATTGATTTTACTAAATATTCTCATTCAAACAACTAATACAATCAACTGATCAAATCAGCTAATACAGTCAGCTATCAGCCAATAGCTAATTGAATTAGCTAACTGTTACAGCTATCAGCTGATTGCTAAACAAGGCTTATATCTTAAATGAGAAGAAACAACATTTCATTATTAATGAATAATAAATAATAAATAACCAAGTGGAATTGAAATAAATGTAATAAGTTCTAAAGAAGTTAAATTTTAAATACTTTATATTTATTGAATTTAACATTATAAATTTATTTCATTATTCTATACTTAATAATTATAATTCTTGATTTGTATTCAAAGATTAATTTCAAATTTCATTTTTTTTTTGCACGTAGCATACATGGAATTAGAATTTAATATGAATGCATTTCATCAACTAATTATATAACGTGTTTGTTTTTGTAACTTGAGAAATTATCTGCACAGCACCATATTAATCGTTTGAATGAGGTGCTTGATTAGCAAGTTAGTTCATTATAAAAAGACAAATGCTAAGGTGACCCCATTATATCATTGGCTTATAATTCTTTCAAGCTTCAAGTTCTGCCTTCAGAGAGCAACTAATTAATAGGTAGATATTGTTGTTTCTCTTTTATTATTCTTATTCTTCATAAATAATTATTATATGCTCCTCATATATAAACCTCATTTTATTCTCTGCCATGTTATCTCCATTCCATACAGGGTTTGTTTGGAAACTTCGCAATAGCATTTAGAATAATCTTTTGTTGCTCTGTGATGAAAGCTTGAAATTGGGACAGATTTTAAGTTGCAGTAAGCACACCCAATTGTGCACAGAAGTTAATTAGAAGTGAGATACGTCATTTTATTTCACATTAGTACATTATTTTTCTTTTAGCTGATGATGTGCTTTTTTTAAATTAATTTAATGCACACAACTTAGAGTTTCTCTAAAGCTGGACTCATCAATTAATTAATCATTAATTTTGATTTGTATTTCAATTTCTTTGCTATGAACTTTTGAGAAAAAAAATAATGAAATTTATTTGAGCCTATCTTACTTTTATAAATAAATATAATCTTTCACCACCAAGCATTAGAAAACTGAATAGTATATTGAGCGTTTTGGATCAAGACTCCTTGTATCAATGCATTAAATTAAAAAAAGAAAAGACAACTCTGTACTTAAAGGACGTTTGATTCACGAAATCTTATATTTTCAAAAAAAATGTACATTCTTAAGAAAATAATTTCTAAGTATCTGATTCCTAAGAATGTAAAATTTTTATATTTGATTTAATATATATATTCTTAGGAATATTTTTTCACATTTCTAAACTATATCACATTTCCATATTTGATTTCACATTTTATATTCTCAGGATTCCTATTACTTTTTTCAAAAAATACCCTTATCAATTTTTTATTATAAATTGTAATAAATTACATTTTCATGTTTAGTTCATACTTTATATTCTTAAGAATTTTATTATTCTTTTAAATAATATCCCTTATTCAATTTTTTATTATAAATTATAATAAATTATATATTTAATTAAAAATATATGAATAAATACTTTTGAAGACTAAATAAATTAATAACTTGAAATTATGAAAAATTTATTTTGTTTATAAAACTCGTTTGAACCTTCTATTTATATCAGACATAAAAAATATTACTTAAATTTAAATTTAAATTTTTTATATATAAATTAATAGGATTGAAATTTGAAATTACTTATTTATTTTTTCACATGTTTAGTATAATTATCCTTATTATCATGAAAAAAATTAAAACTAAAAATATAAACTCAAAGTGAAAGATGAAAATGAAAATGAAAAATTTTCAAACTAAATTAGAATTAGATTATAAAAATTATTTTTTTACTTATTTAGTATAATTATACTTGTCATCATAAAAAAAAATTAAAAATGAGAAATATGAGTTAAAATTCAAAATTGAAAATAAAAATTTTTTAAAATAAATTAGGGACATATAAGAATAGAAGTAAAATTATCCTTTTACTTTTATATCAATATTCTCACTATAGTAATATTTAAGAAAAAATTAGGGATTTAAAATATTTTTACAAATGTTATATTTTCATACATATTTCTAAAATTTTGAATCAAATATAAGAATATAATATTCTTATGAAATACTTTTCAAGAATAGTGAAAAATATTTTACGAATCAAACATTACCTTAAATTCTTCTGAAAAATATTTGGTTAAAGTACCGCAGGCCCGTTGGCTGGTAATGTCTGATCTATATTAATATTCTCCTGCTGAACATACCAACTATATATCTTTTTAAACTAATTTTATATTAAGCAATATGTATAGATGATGATATATGGTTCAATTTTTCCTAGAGTCTATCTAATTTACCATCATTTTTTACCATTTTTATCAACAAAAAAAAATCATCTTTAAAATTGATTTCACAAGAGAATGAAGAGATCCTGAGTTTTTTTCTACAGTACTCTTAGATTTTAAATTTTAAAATGATGTAATAGGTTTTAAATTTTTTAAATATAATTATTTATTTTTAGTAAATATAATTAAATAATTTTAATCTAATAATTTATGTAATCTTGAAACTTCTGAAACACAGTAAAATTAAAAAAAAATAATAATAGAAATCCAGAGATTTTGGTCCATTAATTGGTTTGCTTCGGTTTGGTTATACCTAGCTCTACTTCTCTAGGGCAGAATGGGTCCTTTGGTAATTTTAACAGACGTCGCGGCGTGCCGTGTTCGTAGTTTCGCTTGTTCAGGGTGTTTTCTCCTCGGAATCTTAGTGGGCAAATGTTGGATGATGCCATTTAATGTAGCCGCATTAATATCAGTGCAATTGCGGTCTTGAGCTGAAACTTGCTTGTGCTGTGCTTGTTTATATCTTCACTTAGCCGAGCTGAGCTTTGCTTCTCCCTTCTATTGGGCAACCGTTGCTTTGCGCGATAAAACACTGCCGTATATAGATACATCTTATAGAGAGAGAGAGACAATTCTAAAGAGAGAAGTGAATTGCTTCCCGCGTTTTCCCATTTCCAATACAACCTTAGAGTTTCCTCATGCGTGCAAGCCATTCTCAAATTTCAGCCGACCTTTATTTCCTTAACAGTTCTAATTATCTTCCAAGTTTTTGCATTCCTCTTGCACCTCAAGTTTCAACTTCGCTTTCCTCCTTTTAGAGAGCACCAACAGCCGCCAATTTGCTCATACGATTTTCTTCGTCACTAGTCGGGATTCGACATTTTCTCATCAAATATCGCTTTCGAAGGTTTGAAATCTCTATCTGGGTCTGCTTAATTTGATGCTTCTTTGTTGGTTTCATTATTGGGGAGGTCTCGTGCTTGTTTTTGGTGATTGGGTGGTAAAATTTCTAAATTATGATGCAAACAAATCTACATATGATAATGATTAAGTAGCTAGCTTGTTCTTAATTCCATACTTGTAAGATTACTTTGCTGGATTTAGATTTTGTTCATCAAATTCCAATATTACTCATTCTACGAAAATTGCACCCAGAAATCAGATCTGGTTTTCGGACCTTTCATTAATCATACAATAGATTGCATGGTGAAATTCATGGTGTTCTTCATATAAAGGGGTTCTGAATTGAATTTAGTTCTGAATTCTGATATTTGTTTATTGGATTTCAATTGAAGCAATGGGAAACCGTACGAGCAAGAAGATGCCTGAAACTTCATCTGCCATCAAATTCAATCCAGATATGCTATATACCCCCGAATTGGCCTCTTATGTAGCTGCCTGCAAGCATGATATTGATTTGCAATCTTTTGACACCATCCTTCAAGCTCGAACAAACCAGGTTATGAATACTCTCGCAGTTGGTGTTGAAGTTCGAGCACTTTCATTTTATTCTCTTAAACAAGTCACAGAATGCCTCCTCGAGATTAATCAGGAAGTTGTCAAAGTTATCTTGGAGTGCAAGAAAGACATATGGAAGAGCCAAGAACTCTTTGGGCTAGTTGAAGACTATTTTGAGAACAGCTTGCAAACGTTGGATTTCTGCACTGCATTGGAGAAGTGCCTTAAGCGAGCCCGGGATAGCCAGTTGCTTATTCGTGTCGCGATTCAACAATTTGAGGAGGAAACAGAATTAGGGGGAAACCGATTTGTTAAAACGCTGCAGGAATTGAAGAATTTCAAGGCAGCCGGTGACCCCTTCACAGAGGACTTCTTCCAACTCTTCCAGAATGTTTATAAACAACAAATACTTATGCTTGAGAAACTGCAACATAGAAAGAGCAAGCTTGATAAGAAGCTCAAACGCGTTCATGCATGGAGGAAGGTATCAAGTATGATATTTGTGGCTAGCTGTACTGCCGTTTTGATCTGCTCAGTTGTAGCAGCCGCCATTGCTGCTCCACATGTTGCGGCTGCCGTTGCTGCCGCTGCTGCCATCCCAATTGGTTCAATTGGAAAATGGATCGACTCACTTTGGAAGAATTATGAAGATGCATTGAAAGGACAAAAGGAAGTTATCAGTTCAATGCAAGCTGGTACTTATGTTGCAATAAAGGACTTGGATAGTATCCGGGTTCTTGTTGATCGACTGGAGATTGAGATTGAGGGATTATTGCAGAATGTAGATTTCGCCATTGAAGAAGAAGCAGTGAAGTTGGCTATGGAGGAGATCAAGAAGAAGCTGGGAGTGTTTATGAAGAATGTTGAAGATTTGGGAGTTCAGGCTGATGTGTGTAGCCGTGATATTAGGAGGGCAAGGACAGTGGTTTTACAAAGAATCATAAAGAATCCACACAACTGAAGAGAAAGTTCTGCAAAATACATTTGTTGTTTATGCTTGTGAAATTTCTTGTTTTTTTTTTTTTTCTTCTTAGATAAGTTGGATACAGATATCCTTGGGTTCATGTTGAAGATAATAATTTGGACACTCCTTCTGAAATCTATTCATTCTATATATCTGCAGTTGTAATTTGTTTTCTTTACAGAAAAAATGTTTTTATTCTCACATATTGTTATTTTATAAGATTTAGACTTTTAATTTTTCCTTTTTGTAATTGATTCTTGGTTGATGTTGTTGTTCTTAATGTTTTTTTTCTATAATCACAATTAAAATAAAAGCTACATTGAGTAACTTTAGTATGATCCGGATTATTGCTTAAAATTATTTATTCAAGAATTTAAAAAATGCAACAAATCAATTGTTGGATTCATAATTAATTATTGAAAATTCTAATCACCGTAAACAAGCACGTATTCCAACATGCACAATGACTTCAGATGATCTATGCAAATAATCCCATCCCATTTACAATATAACTTTCAGTTGTATGATTAAGATTGATCATTATGGACGTTCCTTTTCGCCATAGGTCAAATTCATTCAAAAAATAAAGCCCGTTCAATATACATCATACACAATTGATAGAAAATGGGAATCGTTCCCAAGTCAATGTGTGGAAGGACTTTGTCATAGAGAGAAGAATAGGCGGCTCCAGTTTATTTTTCATTTTTCTTTTTATAATAATAAAAATAATAATCCACTTAACGAACATATATTTTTAAAATATTATTATATTATTGGATGCCAATACAAATGGTCACATATCATGTTTTCCCTGATTTTATTTTAACAATCCATAACGTAGAAAAATGTCTGTGGCCACGATACGTCAATCGGTTGCCAAAAATATTAAAAAAGAAGCAAACTATGTCAATCTCCCTTGAGTGTACACTTCCAGGAAATAATCCACCTATAATTTTCAATTCTCCATAATTAACAAGACGATATTGAGAAACACATGCACGTGAAGTAAATCATTGGAAAACACTATAACTCTCAACAAAAGGGATCATGTCATCGTGATCCCTTCATTTCTTGCATATGCTAATTTGTGTCAATTTCTAAGACAGACGAAGATGAATTTTATATACACAGGACCTCCCGGATTTTTCGATAGGACCCATAAAGAAATTTACGTTTCTCTCTCTTTATAAATTGACAGCACAGAAATTGAAGGATCAAAATCCACAAGAGAATTAAATACAGAATTGAAGTTTGTCACTGGGCTGACCATTCTATCAAAAATAATCAGATCAACTTCTGGAAAGGGAGGAAATTGCATCTCATAGCAAGTCCCAATGATAATATTAAAACAACAATGTTTAAAAATGGATCTCAAATTGACACTGCCTGTTCATTTTTATGACACATGGTTCTCAATAAGCCTAGAATAGGCTGCGGCCGAACGTTGAAATACGTGGCTGGAACCAAATAGGCACAGACTAGAGATACATAAAGTTTGAACCAGAAAGTGGAAAAAATACAGAACATACACATGCTGGTCAGGATGATAACTGTTGTACAATTTAATATGCTCTTGACAGCAGAGATGTCCCTTTCATTTATTTGCATGGGAAACTGTCCTTCGCGGTAAAAGTTTGAAAGCAACTGGTCCTTGAACTGGAATTTGTCCATCAACCAAGTGGAGATTTCATCTTCAGATTCTGGGATACAATCAAGGGAGAAGCGGCAGACATGGATATGAACTTCGGAAGGATCCACCCCAAAGACATTGTCCAAGAAAGACGGGCAGCGATATTTGTAGCCAATGGTCACATCATAAACTGATAATAAAAGTAGAAAAATTATAAGGTAGGACAATACGAACTCAACAAATAGATGCCCTTCTTGCAGACATTTAATTAGAACTGTGCTGAAAAATACATCTACTTGCAGAAAGCTGCATCATGATAGGTTATTGACATCTTGTTATTTAAAAGGAAGATGAATACTTAAGATTGTTTAGGTTTTTTGAATGCATAAATCTAAAGTGGTTTATTAAGACCACATACATAGAATGAATTTTAAATTCTGAATAAAAATTTAGATGAGAAGTCACTAACAATGGGATAGTACAAGAAGGTCCAAACTCAAACCAGAAGTTCAATGGCTCTCACATGCATATCTAGCCATCAAATATAAGAATTAAATGCATGCAACACATTCCCTTATTAAATAATTATTTCTGGCTTACAATAAGCACCCTTTTTTTTTTTTTTTGGAACAAACAATGAAAATGAAATAGATGGATGTCCAGCTTAGCTCCCATAATTCTGTTTCTAAAGTCAAGCCAATTCAAAATAGGCATACTTTCCACCTCTTTCCATCAAATAGATCCAACTACAGTTAACAAACAGACTATGCAATTTAAGATCCACAGCCTGATAGACACAAAATTTATCAACTTAATACCACAAGTATTTTTCCTCCATAAATGTTAAATTTGGTGAGGCAGATAGAAATGCTTGAGCAAACCTTTCATAAGCATATTGCTAGCATCAGTCCAATGAATATGAAGTAATGAAATTAGAACCAAATACAGTTTAGTATTAATTATGAAGGGAAAATTAAGTAAAGAACGGAAAACCTGCATTCAAAGAGCCTCTCAATTCTTGCAAGCAGGTACAGAAGCCTTTTGTCTTTGGAAGCAAAACATTTTTCAAAATAGGCAGTCCATGTTCAGCGGCAAATTTTTGACTTCGAAGGCACTTCTGCTCACTACACAAAGAAGGAGTTAGGTGGTAAAAAACCCTTAACAAATATGCAAAGAAAAGAGCCAGTGTTGAAATATGATATATTAATTCCAGAAAAGGATGAAAACCCACATTCAGACTCACCTTTTCAAAACAAAACTTTTGGCTGCAAATTTCTTGCTTGTATTAGAAGTTTCAAGAAAATTTTCATATAATTCTCATATACCAAAAACAAAAAATAAATAAATAAATAAAATAAAATACTACTTTGGGTGTGTGTATACAATGCATTGTTGTTTCTGCATCAAGATGAATACAAAAAATGTATACAAAGTCTTATATTATTGCTACAAGGGGAAAAATAAAGAATGATGAACAAGTGACTTACGTAAAATCTGTGCCTTCAGGGAAAAGGGCAAGCCAGAGAGGATCTTGGGGATCTTTGAATGTATTAAGCATATGGCGCATGATTGTTTCATCAGTCTCCCACTTCCTTTGTACTGGGATGAACTCCAGTATGTTAAATGCCCAACCAAATACAGGCAGTCTCATCAAGCTGCTCTTGAGTACATATTTTATGTATCCAAGGCATCCCTTACGCAGTGCAAAATCCCATAAGTACATCCAATCAACCTCAGTTCTATGATTTGCAATCAGCAATATCCGTTCTTTAGAAGAAACCATATCTCCAGAAAACACGACTTTAGTTTTGTTTATCTTCTCGAACAGAAATGGCCACAAAGCCAGCCAAGCACCAAAGAAAAAGGAGGTCGCTTTCCTGCTGTAATGGATGCTAAACAGACGTACTATAACAGCACTAATAAAGCCAAAGAACGCCAGCATTACAAATGCTGTTGAAAACAGAACCAGTAGACACACCAGACCCCGTAACAATCTCAATGGAGTTAGTGCTTGATTCTTTGCTCCAAAAATTGAAATTAGAGAAGCGAGAAGCGCCATCTGCTATCAAAAACAACACAGAGTACAAAAAGGAACTTAGCTGCACTGTAACTTGAAATTCCTCATTCATGCGTAGTTAACATAAATAACCATCTTCAAATGAATCATTACTTGTTACTGCCTCGATTTTTGAAAAAAAAATTTGCATACCAAATATTGGTGGATCTAGTGGCTGCTTTGTCTTCTTAGATGGTTCAATAAGAGAATGACATCTGACAGGTTTCTCAACAGGATAATCGCATGATGAACCTAGGAGAAACGTTCAGGAGACTCCTGCAAAAATTGGCGCGGAAGAATTGATGTCAAGTCTCAAGAAGCATATTTAAGCAGAGTCTGAAAAATGTAATTAAACAAAGAAATGCAGATAAAAAATTAGGTGGAATGAAACTGTACGTATAACCATTTGCATCATCAGCTCCTTCAATTGCCATTTACCGGAATTTAACTATGCCGAAGAGTCGAGACCGTAGATATGCCCAACATCGATCAAATATCATCCAAAAGACAAGGATCATTTCTTCTATTTTGACATTTTAAAGGGAGATTCCCAAACTCGTTTGGTTGCTGAGAAAAACCCAGGAAACCACAGCAATGCAACTTATGAATGCTAAGCTCAACAAGGCTTAATGTTTGGAAACAAAATCATAAAGAAATTGCAATGTTGGAAACTACAAAGCCAATTAAACCATTTGGTAAGGCAATCAGAGAGAAGCAATAAACTGGGCCTCATTTTTCATCTTTCTTCAATTTTCCAGCCTATTCTCAGCCCCTTCCCCAGGCAGATCTTGAGATAAATGAACAAAATGAATCGGAGAAAGCAAGAAGCTGACCTTGGAACTCACAAGGAACTTTATGTTGCGATCAACAGTTGGATTGAAGTAACGTCTGGACTCCGGTGGTTCTGAAATAATAGTTGCACTGTTTGTTTTAAGCTGTACGAATAGTAGATGAAGCTGAAGAAGAGGGGGGAACAATAGAATGGAAAATAGGCTGCAACTTACCCAAAATTACGTATATGCCACGGATTTGTCCAGAGCCTAAAATTCTGCAAAGATCTATCCTAGATTTTTCTTTTGGCTTTAATTATTGTTGAGTATGAAAAATTTTTATATTTCGTTTTAAGTTTAATTTTTTAATAAAAAAGAGAAATTTTTTAAATTTATATTTAGCGATGAAGTCATAACTTTTGCATCATTATTATATTAAAAATTTATACAAGTTTATAATTTTCTGTAAAAAAATTACAAAACCTGATATAAAAAGTATTATTTTTATCTTTTACGTTAAATTTCTAAAAAATTCAGAAAATTTTGCAACTCATATATTTTTCCCAATTATTTTTCAGTTGGGACACTCCTGAAAAAGAGAGTAGAATGAGATAAGGAAGAAGAAAATGTTATTTCTTTTGATTGTTTGGTTCATTTAAAAAATGAGATGAGACTGATTTTCTTATTTATTATTTGATTCATCTGTTACAAAACAGATTGCATTATTAATTATACGTCCTTTTTTATAATAATAATAATAATAATAGTGGTGGTGGTGATAACGGTGAAAGTGAGGATGGTTATGATAAATAATTATTTTTTTTAAACGCCATCTGAAAGTATTTGAAAAAGAAAATTATAATTGCGTTATCTTCGGATTGACACTTACTGAACAAAGAAAAATTAAAAAATTCGTCAACACTTAAATTGTTGAAACAATTATCTATTTTATTTGATGACTAAAAAATTAAAAAAAGAAATAGATCAATAAAAAAAAACACAACTTAACACCCCCCCTCCCCACGAAAAAAATATACGGCTGCAAAGAGCGAGTCCATATTTAATCATTAAAATAATTTTTTTACTTAATGAAATTGTTGAAATAATGAAAATTTAGATAAAATACGCCATTCTCCTATGTAATTTATCAAAATTGCAAGTCTTGCTCGCCTAAATTTTCCTCTTTAAGGACAAAGGTCAAAATGTAAAATTACACATTTACTGCTCTAGAGAGAAAAAAGACTCTTAAAACATTACATAATAAAAAGGAAGCCAAAGCCTCAAGGGATTTCCAAAGGAGGTCAAACCCAAGTTTTGTGCAATACTAAGGCTCTGTATTAATAATTAATAAATTAATTAATAATTAATAATTAATTAATTATTTAATTAATTAATAAATAATTTATAAAATTAATTATTAAATTAATTAAAATTATAAAATAATATAAAAAGATATATTAATAAAAAAAATATGTAAATTAAAATAATTTATATTTATATAGAAAATAAATTATATTAATGTCATTAATATATTTAAAATAAAAATATAATATCTAATATTTAATTGAGAAAAATCAAGTCGATACCAATTATCACAATTTATTACAACGAAATATCCCAAGTGAACTTTCCTTCATTTAAGTACACCCGTCGAGACTAATTTATCAAAATGCCCATAAGTTCAAATGACATGCTTTAATATTAGGAAAAATAAAAGTACAGAAACAAAAACAGATGAGTTGTATTCCATCACCACACATTCCCAATCAAGCAACTCGACAAATCAAACGAAGACATTATAGAAATCATTGTAAAAAAATTTTATTCGATATTTTTATTTTCAAATAAAATAGTAACATCAAGTTTAATGTTATTATTTCATGTGAAAATAGTAATGCGTTATTTTGTCTAGAGTACTATTATTAATCATATTTCATTTTATTTATGATTTTTTATGTTGGTGTTGCTAAAATGTGTTATTTTTTTATCGATTTTTATTGTTAATCATATTTGATTTGTCAGTTTATTTCTAATTTTTGTTTGATGTTACTATTTTCATATATAACAGTAACATCTCGTTTGATGTCACTATTCCTTATAGAAACAGTAACACGTTATCACCACACATTCCCAATCAAGCAACTCGACAAATCAAACAAAGACAATATAGAAATCATTGTAAAAAAATTTTATTCGATATTACTATTTTCAAATAAAATAGTAACAACAAGTTTAATGTTATTATTTCATGTGGAAATAGTAACACGTTATTTTGTCTAGAGTACTATTATTAATCATATTTCATTTTATTTATGATTTTTTTTGTTGGTGTTGCTAAAATGTGTTATTTTTTTATCGATTTTTGTTGTTAATCATATTTGATTTGTCAGTTTATTTATAATTTTTGTTTGATATTACTGTTTTCATATATAACAGTAACATCTCATTTGGTGTTACTATTTCTTATAGAAACAGTAATACATTATTTTATTAAAATTTTATTGTTAATCATACTTTATTTTATTTATTTATGATATTTTTTATTGATATTGTTGTTTCAGATCAAACAAAAATATATCATTAGAAGAAAATAATATGTTACTATTTATTCTAAAAATAATATATCATTTTTTATAGATTTTTGTTGTTAATCATGTTTGATTTGTCAGTTTATTCCAAATTTTTGTTTGATATTATTGTTTCCATATAAAATAATAACACCAAAGGAGATGTTATTATTTTATATGAAAACAGTAACACATTATTTTGTCAAAGTTCTATTATTAATCATACTTCATTTTATCTATTTATGGTATTTTTTTATTAATGTTATTATTTTAGACCAAACAGAAATATATCACTAGAAGAAAATAATATGTTACTATCTATTTTAAAAATATTGACATTTTTTTATCAATTTTTAATTAATTATGTTGATTTGTTAGTTTATTCTAATTTATTATTTGATGTTATTATTTTCATATAAAATAGTAATATTTTCTTTTTTAATAATTTAATTATTAATTAGAGTTAATTTTTTTATTTATTTAAGATTTTTTGTTAGTATTACTATTTTGAAATAAAATAGTAATATGTTACTATCTGCAGAATAAATAGTAATATGCTATTAGTTAATAATTTATTTATTAAATTAGATTTGATTTATCTATTTATTTGAGATTTTTTATTGGTGTTACTGTTTTGAAATAAAACAGTAATTTCTTCTTTAGCAGTTTGATTGTTAATTAGACTTCAATTTATCCATTTATTTAGATTTTTTTGTTAATGTTATTATTTTGAAATGAAATAATAACATATTATTGTCTAGAGAACAAACAGTAACATGATATTATTTAGTAATTTGATTATTAATTAAACTTGATTTATCTATTTATTTGTATTTTTTATTAGGATTACTATTTTGAAACGAAATAATAATATATTCTTCTTTGACAATTTGATTATTAATTAAACTTGATTTATCTATTTATTTGATAATTTATTTAATTAGATTTGATTTATCCATTTATTTAGGATTTTTAGTTGGTATACTATTTTAAAATAATAACATACTATTATTTAGTAATTTAGTTGTTAATTAGACTTGATTTATCTATTTATTTAAAATTTTTAGTTGGTGCTACTGTTTTAAAATGAAATAGTAACATGTTACTATCTATGTTACTATCTAAAGAACAAACAATAACATCATCTTATTTAGTAATTTGATTATTAATTAGACTTAATTTTTATATTTATTTAAAATTTTTTGTTAGTATTATTATTTTAAAACAAAATAGTAACGTTACTATTTGGAGAACAAACAGTAACATCCTCTTCTTTGACAATTTGGTTATTAATTAGACTTGATTTATCTATTTATTTAAAATTTTTAATTAGTATTACTATTTCGAAATGAAATAGTAACATCTTCTTCTTTGACAGTTTAGTTGTTAATTAGACTTGATTTATTCATTTATTTAAAAAAATTTTGTTAGTATTACTGTTTTAAAATAAAATAGTAATATGTTACTGCCTTAAGAATAAATAGTAACATACTGTTATTTGACAATTTGATTATTAATTAAACTTAATTTATCCATTTATTTATAATTTTTTATTGATATTATTATTTTGAAATGAAACAGTAACATCTTCTTCTTTGACACTTTAGTTGTTAATTAGATTTAATTTATCTATTTATTTAAAAAAATTAATTGGTGTCACTATTTTGAAATAAATCAGTAACATGTTACTATCTGGAAAATAAATAATAATATATTATTCTTTAGTAATTTTATTTGTTAAGAAAATTATTATGACACTATTAGATACTAAAAGAGTTAGGGAGTAAAAATTTAATATGGGATTCGAATGAATTTAAATTGATAAAAATAAGATCAAAATTAAAAAAATAACAAGAAAATGAAGAAAAGTTAAGAAAAGTCATAAAAAAGTCTTTTTCCGCCAACTATAAAGAGCATTTTGCAAGCATGTAGATATTGAAAAATTACATGAATTAAAAAAAATCATCCAAAACGGACAATTAAGAACAAATTTATAATCATTCAAAATTTTGAGTTCAACTTACACATTTTTTGCCAAGTGAACCCCATCGACCCTAAATTTTCTTATTTTTTATGGAAAGATCATGAAAAGACAAATGAAAATAAGTGGTCATATGCAAAAATTAGTTAACTAATTGTGAAATTATGCTTTTCCGAAGTTTCTAATTCATAATTGTATTCTAATGCTTAAAAAAGGTATTTTGGAAATATAATAATAATAATTCATAAAACTGACATCTATTTAAAATAAAGATCAGTACTAGTATCTTTTTAAAAAGAAGTTTAGAAAGTGGTATTATGATACAATTTACCGTATTTAATTTAATCAATTATATTTTATAAATTTATATATTTTTATTATATTATTTATAATAAAATTATATTTACCTAATTATATTTTATAATATTATATATTTATTTATATACATATTTTTATATATTTATAATTTAAAATTAGATCATAATTACATTAAAATTTTTAAAAAAATTAGATTTATGGTATGAAAGAAATGAGTAATAAATTAATAAAAAGAATAAAAATAAATTTTAAAAAAATAATAATTATATAAATTATAAATTACTCTGTTAAATTAGAATTTATTTTTTGAATGAAATATTTTTAAAAATTAGCTCATATAATTTATTTGTAATATAAAGCAGAGTATAAGAAAAGTTAGTGGATCAGCATATTTATTCCTCTTTCTCAATAAATGATAAATCAAGATTGAGCGATCATTCTAAACGAGGCTTCTATATTTAAGACATCAAACTCTAATCGATGAGTAAATTGGCTAATTATTTGGAATCTATCTCCAAAATTTTACTTGTGTAACCAAGGAGAATGCACAGAGAAGAACCAACACCCAAATTTCTAATAAAACCACTCAGCCATCTTCCTGGAACATCTCTGATTAAACTGCCACAGATTCTGATTGGATTTAGCAGCACCGTCAATATTGACTTTAAGCCAACCAACTTAGGGAGGATTCCAGCACACTTGTACAATATTTGCGAATAAAGCTACTAGTTTCAGCAGAGCATTGTTATTTTGGAAAATAAAGTTATTGCCCCATCTCCAAAGTCATCATACCGTACAAGTCCAAATTGTACTCCAATCCACCTCCTGCCCACTGCCCAATTAATTCACTAAATTTAAAGACATGCAAAGTGCTTTCTTCACTCTCATGGCCATTCAGGCAGACAGCTGAGCCCAAACCTCACATGTTTCTAGCTTTGCTCAGCATTAAACCATGATGGACACTCTTCCATATGTACAGCCTAATCCGGCCAGGGACTTTCAATTTCCAGATTTTATTACCCCATATAGAGTTTGGGTTCAAATCAGCATTCAAGCAGGGACTTCCATATGTAGATTTGATGCTGAACTCACCAGAAGAAGCACTATGCTTCCATGACGGCATTATCTAATTTTATTTATTTATTATAATTTACTTTAGGAATTAGTTATGAAATGACTATTCTATCCCTTTTTAAGCAAACAATTTTTTTTATTTAATTTATCTCATTCCTTTTTAGGGAAAATATATATCATCTCCAAAAGTTTAGCTGAGCAACAAAAATAATATTTAAATTTTAAAATTCTACATCAAACTCTCTAAACTTTGAAAAAAAATTGAAAATGTTAAATTTATGATTAAAATTAATAGAGAACACATCATCTTCTATCTTCCTCCTTCTTATTTTTCCTCTATATCATGTCTTTTTTTTCTAGAATTTATATAAAATTAATAAGACCAGATTTTAAAATTAATTAATTTATAGATTTTTAAGCAGATAGAAAAAGCTAAATTATTGATTGAATTATTACCCACCTAAATTATAAAGTTTTTTCAAGGAGGATTTAATCGGAATTGTTCCAAAATGCCTCAGCACAAAATTTTATTTAATGAATCTTAAGTAAACTTTAAGATTAGCTTGGATCGTTTTATAGAAGATGAGGTTATTGTTGACAATTACAATCATAAATTTAATAGTTTTACATTTTTTTTTAAACTCAGAAAGGATACCATTTTTATCGCTTATCAAACTTAAAAAGGGTAATGTGTATTTTTTTCCCTTCCTTTTTCTTTCCTCTCTATTATAATTTTGAACGGAAGTTGAAAAGAAGAAGAATAGACAGACGGGACAGAGAAGGTTTATAGGAAGAAGCAGAACAAAATGCATTAACTCAGCCCAAAATAAGGATAAACGCATTACAGTTAAGCTTTTCCCTTTTATGCTCTAACTATCCAATGCAATGCTTCCGAAACAACTAACCAACACCCAATTAGGCCAAGCCCATGTACCACAATTATCAAATAAAGCCCAACATAACGTAATAAGAATAATAGCTAAATTATATTCTCCAACTTCAGTATTTTGGATTATATCAATTGCCTCCTCAAGGATTGAAGTTTGGAAACTTCTTTTGTAGCTCATAAAGCACCTCCCAAGTTGCATCCTCTGGAAATGAATTGCTCCATTGGATAAACACTTCTGTACGGTTCCTTAACAAGGATTCCCTCCAGAGTCCACCAAGGGTAACTGTAGTTAGACAGGGACCTTACCAATGTGTTTTTTAAACTGTGACACATGAAAGGTTGGATGGATTGGAGAAACTTCTAGGAATAGCAGCGTACAGGCAGCTGATCCCACCCTTACCAATACTTTGTATGGTCCAAAGTATTTGACAACAAGCTTGGCACAACTCTTGTGTATCACATGTTGCTATCTATAGGGTTGCAACTTTGAGATATACCTAATCACCCACCATGAACTCTCTTTCACTTCTCTTCCTGTTAGCATAGTGCTTTATTCTATTCGGGGCCCTATTCAAGAAAATTTGAGCAGCTTAATTGCTTCCTCCCTTGCTTGCAAACTCTTGTCAACGGTATCCACAGCGAAATCTCTTGGTAAGGAAAGAATGTGAAATGGAAGGGGTTAACCACAGACAATTTCATCGGGAGTGGTGTGAGTGGTAGAACGGTAGTTGGTGTTATACCACCATTTGGCAGGAAACCATTTAAACCAATCAATAGGTTTCTCATGCGTTATGCAACGCAAGTAAGATTCTAGGAACCTGTTGAGTACCTCTGACTAACCATCGTTCTGCGGGTGCTATGCAGTGGAGAGGTTAAGGGTGCAGCCAAGTTTTTTTAAATAGTTCTTGCCAAAAATGACTCATAAAAACCTTGGCTCGATCAGAAATGATGCTTGAAGGCAAGCCATGCAATTTAAACACTTTGCTCATAGACACCTGAGCAATTGTGAGAGTAGTGAATGGATGGAAAATTGCCACGAAGGGAGAATGCTTGCCCAAATCTTTACCAAATGACTTAGGAAGACCTTCATTAAAAGCCATGGCAATATCTGCCCATACTTTGTTGGGAATGGGCAGAGGTTGTAGGAGTCTGGTGAGGCTGCTTGATTTGCTGGCAAACAGTACATTCTCTCACCCATCTCCGAACATCCTTTTTCAGACCCTCACAGTATATTGGAATTGCCCCCAATCGGACTGTTATGGAACTAGTGGAGTCTACCCTCTCAATGTTGTTTAGAGTTTACCACCACCAGTTTTCCCTTCCTTCTTAGTTGACCCCCCTTGCCATATATGCTTAGATAGAGCCTAAATAGTAGGACCCTGCTGTAATTTAGCAATGAGCTTCTGTATTTAATTATTTCTACTCCAAGAGGCTTGTATCCTGTCTAGTAAGTCAGTGGTGACTGATGAAGTAGCAGTCACCTGCAATAAGGTAGGGCCAAAAGATGGGGGAAACCAAGAGAGAATGCCTGCAACAATGTTAGTTGAACCTTTTTTGTAGTAGACTTCATAGTCGCATCCCATCATTTATTGACCTATACTCGTTAAGCAGATGTGGTTGCTTGTTGATCCAAGAGAAATTTCACGCCGTGGTGGTCTATCTTGATTTTGAAGTGCCTTCCCAAAACGTATGCATTCCAATTTTTAACTGCTAACAGCACTTGGTTCTTAGGTGCCAAAGTTTTGCAAAACTAAGCCAAGGGCCTACTATTGAATAAGCACTACACTAACACCATAGTTGAAGGCATTAGTTTCAAGTACAAATTCCTGAGTGAAATCTGGGAGGGCCAGAACTGGTGCTGTCATCATAGTCTCTTTTGGGTTTTTTTCAAAAACCAATTGTGCTTCTTGGTTCCATCCAAAAGCTCGCTTTTTATAAACCTCCTATAGTATCACAGTCAAGCCTCGGAATCCTGCCATATGATGGGTTTTGTATTGATCCTACTTCGCATTTGTTCCTTCCAGTTATGCGGTGTTGTTGATTGAAATGAAGGATGAAAAAGGTCCATCTCAAGTTCTTTCAGCAGCACTTGAGGTATGTCCTATCCTGTACTTCCCAGTACTTGCAGATGGATACTCAAATTTCTTTTCTAACAGTCCTTTTTTTTTTTTTGGGAGGGGGGGGGGGGGAATATGATTCCAGTAGTAACTTCCTTTTCCCATAACAAAAGAAATAAAAATGGGGAGGCTGGCTGATGACACATCGTATAATTTTTCTCCACATTTTAATTTAAAACATAAGAATTTTTAATCTTAGCTATTATTGTTTTATAATTGGGATGATAAAATATTCTTTTGTGGATAATCAACATTATTTTGTAGATTGCAGAAGATGAAAATATAGATGCTGACTCAAAATTATTTTCTATTTTTAAAAATAATTTCCTTTTTAAAAAAAAAAAACAGAAGAAACTGTTTGGCAAATTGTTTTTAGAATATACTTTTAAAAACTATTATCTAAATGTGTAACTTAAAAACAAGAAAATAGAAATAATTTTTTGTTATTTTTTGAATTTATTTTCTTATTCTAAATGTCAATTTTGTAATTAAATAAAATTTCTTTATTTACAATATTAATCCTACTCTAATCTTAATTTTCTTTAATCCAAAAACAATTTTTAATAATAAGAAAATAATTTTTAGAAACAATTTTTTAGAATAGTTTTTAAAAATATCAAAACAAAAATATATCCTCCAGGCTGCTACTGGATCACTGGTATTAAGTTTGTGTCTTGATCACGTTTTTAAATAGTAACCGTCTTCATATTTTTGTGCTTAAATGAAAATGAATCATTCAACTCAACGTGTCTGATAGAAGGTGGAGATTCATTTTATGTACTTATCTAACTGCACTTTGAAGTTTATCTAGTTTGTCTACCTATGCTTGATTTTCATCCTAACTCGCATGTTTCATTTTCAAATTCTCAACAAACAGATGGTTGAGGGTCTTGTTAAGAACTTTGATGCTTTGAACATTGCAAAAGCAGCAAAACGTTCTGAGGAAGCGGAAGTTGCTGAAGTGGGAGCTGATATTGAGCTTTTAACAAAGCAGAGCTGAATTCAAATATTCTTAACAAAGCAGAGCTGAATTCAAAGATTCTCGACAAGATATCAGCAGGCAATATAGTTGACTATCACTTAATATGCAAACCACATTTTGTCTGGCGATTTCAGTGCATTTTCTTTTTCAGGGCATTCAGAGAGCCATTGCATGCCAAAGGGAATTATATGGACACAGCAAGTTTTTTCATGATTTGGCTCCTTTATTGGTACCTGCATATTGTAGTGGACTTTTCCCCGTCCTTTTCTTTTCCTTTTTGTGCTAACAACTGACGATCATCTTGAACATGTGAACATCTTTTTCAGCCTTTCTATCTGTCGTACTTCGATTTTATTGTATCCATGTGTCCATCACAGTGCAAACTTGATTAAAAGGAAAATTTGAGAAGAAAACAATGCATGAGGAAACATGAAAATCAAACTTTTCTGGCCAAGGCATAAACAATTCTTGTCATGCAACTTATAATCCATGGATTGTTACCCCCAAATAAAAAATATATATAAAGACAATTCCCTTTCGTGTTTGCTTGAAAAAGGGGGGGTAAAATTAGCTCAATCAGGTTGTCAGGTTGATGATCAGAGAGATGATGTTCTATCTGCAAACTTTCTTGCTTGTTTTATGACGGCTAAAAATTTGTCTGAATACATGCCTGAAAATTTTGTTTACTTGTATACGCAAAAATCACCCCCCCCCTTTTTTTTTGGTGTGATTTACATACTTTATTTTTTGCTATGACCGCAGGAATCTTGTTATTCAGCCAAGGCAAGTGTTAATTTAGCCATTCTGCGGCAAGCTTCTGTTTTTTATTATCTATCGCTTGAAGCAAACAAGCCAAGTAGTCTGATGAACAAAGAGTTCATAAATCCTATTCCCCGAACAAACGGTTTATTTTACTACAAAGCATGAACCCACGAATGAATTTAGACTGTCAAACCGAAGATAAACAACTACGAAGTGATTATACATACAAGTTATTCACACATGCTCTATGAACAAGCCTTGATTTATGCTCCATAAATGTTTGTAGGAATTGTAACTTCACTTGATCCAGTTATAACTCTTTCTATGTACTCATTTCACACCATTTTTTTTCAAAAAAAAAAAATTTGCAAATTTTATCTTTCATACTGTTAACCTTGCGAAATTTCCAAATGTCATAGGCTAAATTTTAGAGTACAAGGGGAGTACGGCAAAGACCACAACAGAGTTAAAAATTCAGTCGCTCCAATTGTCCTGATCCTCAGCAACTCCTTCATTCTGCAATACATCTCAACAAGATCAGAATATGATGGCCGAATTTGGCACTTGGTATGTATGCTAAGATTCAAGAGAGGATTCAAAACATGGTACCCCTTCATCATCAAATAATTTAGGCGGTGACCAGACAAGAATTTTTCTATCATTTCCACCAGTATATAATTCCTGCGTCAGTAGAGAAATCAGTAACAAGTTCACGAAATGCATCACATGCAACAAAAAATCCGATAAAAAAGGGACTGAGAATTACACCAAATGTAGCTACACATATACGTTGACTGATAAACTGAGAATTACACCAAATATAGCTAC
This sequence comes from Sindora glabra, assembly GCA_020226215.1. NCBI lineage: Eukaryota > Viridiplantae > Streptophyta > Magnoliopsida > Fabales > Fabaceae > Sindora > Sindora glabra. The sequence goes on from CM035225.1 coordinate 1,777,857, forward strand.
ACATGTACGTTGACTGATAATTCAACCTGTGGCCACGGCTGTTTTTAATGGTTTGCTTATCCTAAGCTTAGATACCAATCCATGTCCTATTATTTCAAAAGAGTCATTTCTCTTTTTGAAGACCCTCACTACAGAAAACAGTTTAGAAATTCCTTTATACAAGTCGATAAGGGTAATTCAATTCTTAAAAAAGAAAGCAAAGTTCTAGCATGGCATAGGCTTGAAGTATCAGTCAAGAATATTTCCACGACAAAGTCAGTGCAATGATACAATTCTTAGGAAGGAAAGCAAAGTTCTAGCTTGGCATATAGTTTCTACATGCTTGTCCTTTCTCCCCCTTTGTTTTGGTTCCCTATCTAAAACCCCGCTCTGAGTTGAAGCCTCCTTTTATCTTTGATTACATTTTTCATTTTTATCTTTTGCAGCAATTTGACAAAATAAGAGTAATATGGAAAAAATGAAAAATGGGAGAAGCTTCCAGTTCACTATGGCTATCCTAACATGATCTAATTTGGTGCTTCAGTTAACAACACGAGAGGATAACCTAATCTCTTCATCCTAACAGATTTCAACACTCCATTGGGCAAAACACAGACTAGGAAGGAACAGGGAAAAAAAATTGAACAGAGACACAACCTACCTGATCTTCTAAACTGAACCAGCAAGCATTCACACATTCGTAATGGCCACGAAATGTTATATAGGTATTCCCAGACCATTTGTTAAATGCCTGAACACAAGAGAGCAATGAGCATTCATTGCTGTATTTGTATGTTTCATTCATCAGAGTTAAAATATACAATAGTTACAGGAAGGACGTACTTTCACACTTCTCATGCATGGAACAAAAACAAAGGCCGAATCTTGGGCAGTGGCCAATTGAATGGGTTTGGAGGTTTGTAGGCGCACTGTTTCAAAGTTCACTAGTGTGTCACAGCCAGATTCAACATCCCACAGCTTCAATCTTGAGTCAGATCCTGTGTTCAACCAAGATAAGGAGTGAGGAAGAGATAATGTTCGTATGAAACTTTGAATCTTTGATGAAGAATTAGATTCTAGTCCCGGAATTTTATGTTGTGCACATGGATAAACTCAAATGCAGTTATGTTATTGCACAATAAATATAAAATCAACATGCACTTAAGAGATACATGCCATATTCCATTGCTTATTGAGGAAGAGAATATGTTTGTATGAAACTTTGAATCTTTCGTGAAGAATAAGAATCCAGTTTTCTAATTTACGCTGTGCATATGGATAACTCAAATGCAGTTATGTTGTTGCAACAAGAAATGTAAAGTCGACCTGCACTCAAGAGATACATGCCATCTTCGGTTACTTTTAACCCTGTTACAGCACCATAATGAGCAGTTGCACGATCCTGAGTAGACAACATCCCTGGATGCAATCTCTTCTTCATAGGGCCCATAGCTGGAATCCTGCCAGCTGGAAACTGTCTGCTACTACTCCCATTAGCACGTTTCTTTTGTGCAGCCTGTGGTTTCATACTTAGACTTTGACCTGAGTTCTGTCCATAAGCCCATGGAAATGGTTAAAAGAGGCCAGCTTCAATGTAAAAAACACTGGAAAGAATTAGATACTTGATGCAATTCCAAGTTCCAACTATATTTTTGAAGTTGTTATGATTTGCAATAAAGGCAATAATGAAAGACAATCACCATTTACATACAAGGAAAGAATTAGAATAAAATAAACCTTGGTTATCATGGACCGCTTAAGTAGAGGTGGGCGTCTTCCAAGCTGAGTATGAGATTGATCTAACACTTGAAAACAGCCAGCACGCCTGATGTCCCAAAATCGAATTGCACCATCACATCCCCCAGTAACCAAGACCCATTCACTTGATGTAGACCATTCCACAGCCATCACTCCATCTGCCATCATTAAAACAATATCATCTTATCATGAACACTAACTAGATAGACATTTAGTCTTCCAAATTTCATGTAAATGCACTGATTTTATCTCAAGAAAATTTAAAACTATTGAGGCAGAGTAGAATGTGAGTCCATGAATTTAGAACTAGAATAATTTGGGGGCTAAATATTTTGACATTTCCTCTAAGAAGAAGCCACAAAGAGACCTCTATCAAATAGATAAATATAAAAAATGTTGGATTATATCACCAAGACACATGAAAGGCATGATATAGCCACACACATTTTCAACCTCAAACTCTTAAAGTGCATTGCCACAAAAGTGTTTACATACCCCGGTGACCAGACAATGTGTGAGCAAATGCCCCCGAGGCAACATCACAAAGCCGAACTTGGACATCCTCAGCTCCAGCAGCAATCAACATGTGAGATGTTGCCAACGAGGACATGGCAGTCCTATAGACCTTTCCAGGCATTTCAAAATTCACTACCACCTAGCCAACAAAAGAAAAAAAAAATGCCTCATTCAATTTAAAAACCAAGCACATTAAAAAAACACAGAATAGAAAGAAATATGGATTTGGCATCTCACCTGGGTAGTATTTGTGTCCCAAACATTTATATGATGATCATATGAACCCGTGATGAACAGACCCGTGTCAACAGGATACCATATAGCCGATGATATGGAATACTTGTGACCAAGTTCATGTTTCTTGTCAACCACAAATATGGACTTGTGTTTAGATATGAGACCACCAGCTTCATAGTCCGTGGCTCGTTGGACATCATAAACAGCTACCGATGCATCTGACGCAGCAGATAACAAATATCTTCCCTCTGTCAAATCAATCTGATTTCATGGTCAAAATGATTGGATTTTGAACAGTACTTTAGATAATCATGCCAGCCAGATGCTATAACAAATTAAAGCTTAGCAGTGTGCATATAACATAAATTACAAGCCAGATATCCCTACAAACCAAACTGTAGACGAAATGAATAAGCTAAAAGGAGGAGTTTTAGCAAGAGTAAACAAGTTATGCATAAGAAGAGCACCTGAAGGGAGTTAATGGCGCCTTTGTGAGGGGAAACGATATCTTTGTAATTTTGAAGCTGAAGTTGAGAAATTCGATTGGACTTAATGCGATTGGCGAATGAATCTGTTCGGAGTTGACCCGCTTCTCTGTCTCTGATCTGCTTCCACATATTCGTTGCATCTTCGACCACGCATGCAGTCTCCGCAACACATGCACAGGTATAACCTTATTTGATTCGATTCCTTCTTCTCTGAATACAGATTTTCAGCTAAAGACAGTTACCTTCCTAACAGTTTTTCTTTCCTTCTTCTTCTTTCGTCCCTGCTTCGCGTTTCTATACCGATCAGGACGAGATCATTTTTTGGTTTTTTTGGGTCACTAGGAGGATCAAAGTCAAAAGCCGTGGTGGACTCCATCATTAGCCCCATATTCTAAGGACTACGAATATCAGCCCCAAAAGCCCATTTAATCCAGCCCAAAAGGTTTGCAGAGGGTGAAAGGGAGGCTGTGAAGAACTGAAGAGGAGGACGGTGATAAAAGGCATGTCGGAAAATCACAAAACAACCACTTCCTTCTGCTGGGGGGACCTTAAATCTACTTCCCGGAACAAAATAATTACTTAGTAGAAAAGTGATTGACGAGCTCTACATTTATCAAACTTCTATTTTTCAAATTAAATTGTATTTATTTCTTTGTTCCTAAAATAGGATACTGATCTTGTTCCAAAAGTAAAATAAAATTTATTCTTCTAATATTGCACAATTTCCAATTCCATCGAACAAGAAAGAGTAATGTGATAAAAAATTTTAATTTCTAAGAGATTAATTGTTTTCATAATTAAATTATCTTTTTCTTAATCTCAAAGTAAGTAAAAATTAAAAATACAAATTTCAATACATCAAATACAATCCAATAATAAAAACACTCAATTTTTTAAGTAACGTTTAGTTTGCAAGTTCTTTTTCACATTCCTGAGAATGTATCAAAGAAATGTGTAATTTTCATATTTTGTTCAAATTTTGAAAAATATATTCATGAGAATGTAAAACTAATAAAAAATGTTTCTAATCCAACATTCCTCTAAAAAAACTCCCATATAAGAGGTAGTATCTTATATTTTAATAACATAAAAATATTTTATTGATATAAAAAAATTTTATTTACTCGCCCTATCATTTACTACAATCAACTACCACCTATTGTTAAATACTATCGGTGACTACCATTCACTACTACTCATTGACCGTAACAACCACTGGTTATCATTCATTTTTAATAGCTATTGTTGACCATGACCCACTATTAAGATCATCATTTATTACCATTTATTATTAATGATCATGTTCAATCACTATTTATTACTGATGACCATTATCAATCATCATCCATTTTTAATGATCATCATTCATCAGTATCCATTACTAATTGCTAACATCTATCATCACCAATTATTATTAACCACTACTCATTATTGGTGACTATAACTAACCATCACCTATTGCTAATGATTATTATCAATTATCATTCATTATCAATAATTATTATTGGCCACTATTCATTATCAACGATTGCTGCTTATTGTCAATAATCATTATCAACCATTGCTCATCATTAGTGGCTATCATTAGCCACTACCCATAATCAATAATTATCATTCACCATTATTACCATTTACCGCTAATGATTATCATTAGTTATCATACTTTATCATTAATCACATTTAATTACTATTTATTATTAATGATCATTATTAATCATCATCCATCCTTAATAACAATCGTTCATCAAAATTCATTATCGATTATTGGTGACCATAACTATTACTAACTGTCATTCATCATCAATAACTATTAGTGACCACTATTTATTATCAATGACCATTGCCTATTGTCTATAATCATTATTGATCATTACTCATCATTAATGGCTATCATTAGCCACTACCCATAATCGATAACTATCATTCACCACTATTACCATCTACCGTTAATGATTATTATTAGTTATCATACTTTATCGTTAACCATTCAATTTTTAATGAAAATATTTTTTATAATTAAATAATATTTTTAAAAATATTAAAAATAATATATTATAACATTCCTAAAAATATATTTTTTAATTGAACTAAATATGGAAATGTTATTTTTTCAAGAATTAGATTCACAAAAATCACATTCTTGTATATTGCCAACACTATTTAATTTTGTGAATCAAACACTACATTAGGAAATAAAGCTTCTCATAACATTACTCAAAAAGAAATACTTCAATATTATAATGTATAGGCACTTGCCTTCAACATAATTTTTTGCGTATTTTAATAGTTTCTAATTAAAATTTTTTATTATATGATAGAATTTAAATTTAACATGAATATAAAACATTTTAAGATAAACAAAGTAGAAAGTTGTTACTTGTTAAAAAAATTTAGGTGCTTAACAACATATGAATATATAATAACACAAAGTTAATTTATGATGATAGTTTTTTTTATTTTTAAACATTTATTATACATAATGTTCATATTAAATATTTTATAAATTAAATTTATAAAAAATTTATAATACTTTTTACCATATTAATAAATCATGTGTCATTAAAAATATAATAATTTTAATTTTTTATTGTTGTTCATAAATTTTAATAATTTTTTATTAATTCGATAATATATGAATTAGCAATAATATAAAATTAACTTATATTAATAATAGAATAAATTTAAATCAATTTTCTGTATTAAAAATTTTATATAAAGTTATAAGAATTAACGAAAACCAAAAATGAATGTATATTCATTGGAGAATTTTAAGTATAAGGTTAAATTTATGCAAAATATTTTCCTAGATGGCAAGGAAGCGAATAGTCTTGATTAATATACATCGGATCGGATGTCCATGACTTTCTATCAAATGTGAATATCCATGTTCATGATTGATTTGTGAGCTAACACCTTGATGCCTTGAGGTTTATAGAGAGAGAACATAATTTTTTAACTGACACCCTGACACCCCGTTGCGTAGATTTTATCAATGAACAAACCTTTGAGAGAGTTTAAATGTTGTAACATTTTTAAATTAGAGTATGACAAAGTGGCAAATATCATGCGGGTTTATTATTTTTATGTGAGTGTAAAAGAAGTAAATTATGATCATTTCATTTAAAATTTAAATTATAGAATTAAAATATAAAATTATATAATCTTTAATTATATTCTAATTTTAATCTTCAATGTAAAATTTAATGGTTATGAGTTCTCTCATCTCCCACTTAAAAACATTTAGACACAACTAGATGATAAACTAGTTGATATTTAAAAGCTAATAGTCAATGAATTAACTAATTGTATTAAAAATATTTGATAAAATTAGTTAAAAATTATAAAATGACATAAAATGAAATGTTAGTATAAATAAATTTATCAATTACATTAATTCATATTTATTTTCGGATTAAATTATATTAATATAATTAAAATATTGAAAATAAGAATATAATTATCTAAAATATAATTAATTATGTCTATGATATTATATATTTTTATTTATTTTTTTATCATTTAAATAACAATATAATAACCTAAAATTTAATTTATTATCATTTATGATAACACATATTTATTCACGTATTTATTTTTTAATTATTTATATTGAATTAATGAAGATATATTAAATACTTATTTATATAATTAGGATATATGTTGTCATTTAATTAAAAGAAAAAGGATGAATTTAAAAAAATTTAAAAAGTTATTAATTTATAAATTATAAGTTATCATATGAAACTTGTAATTTAATAATTCTTAATGTCTCAAATATCTTTAAAAATTAATTTATTAATTAAATTATAAATTATTTATTTGTTCACAATGAGTTTATATCGACTTGGTGTGAGGACTTTTTTGAGCAAAAAGTTAGAAACAGAGAGAAAATATAAAAATATATGGGATAAAAAAATCTTGGTTAGGCGCTTTGATTTGGACAAAATGAATTTGAGTGACACAGTAGCAAGCAGTCAAGCCTTGCTTTTGGTCTCCGCAATTTCGTGCAGCCCACGTACGTCCTTTCCTTTTCCTTATCATTTTTTTAGGAGTGTAAATTTATATCATCAAATCAATGACTATAATTTAATCTATTTTAAGTAAGATTTATTACTATTTTAAAATTAACCTGATCATAACCATTCATTTAGTAGTGTAAATTTATATCACTAAAAAAATAGTGCAAGATTTTTCCTAAACAATAACCCAACAGCACTCAGAAGAGGAACTCAAGCACACGGATTATATAATGTCTGCTTTTGTACTGAGTGAGGTGAGACGATAACGAAAATGGCATTTGCTGGAACATCCCAGAAGTGCATTTCTTATGACAAAACCGTTTATCTGATAAGCTAACAGCCGACAACTGAATCTACTACAAAGTTTGCTTCAGATGCCTCCATTGCAAAGGAACCCTCAAGGTGTGTGTGTTGATATCTGAGATTGGTGCTCAAAATTCTTCTCGCTTATATTGTCTATTTCAGATTCCTATTCTGGGATCTGTTTTCTGCAACCATGCTATTTGTGCTTTTATAGTTAAGAATTTTCATCTAAGGACACTTACTGTCGAACTTTTTATCTGTTCCTCCTGTAATTGTACTTCCTATCTACAGTTCTGGTCGCTCTTGGGTTATATCAGAACTTATAGGGGAACAATTAAACTTGTTGTGGAACAAAAACCATCTTGTACCATATCATGCAGTGATTGAAGTTCATTTATACAGCAGTGTTTGTGATATAAATGTAGATCCAAAGTCCAAACCCCCTCTGTCCTTTCCTGAAAGATTACACGTGTTTCGACTGCGAAAACTGAAGTGGAAACCTTCAGTTTTACTTGATACAGTAGCTAAATGATCTGGTTTAGTAGACATGGGAGAATCCTTTTGCTTGTTTAGACATGGAGGCGTAAGTGGATTGTAATGTTAGGAGGTTTTTTGGCATCTTTCATACGAAGTCCTATTGAATAATGACAGATCAGTTCCTATGTATGCAGCTTGTTTTGTACTGCAGACCTCACTTTGACCAACTTTTCAAAAGAATTGGTAGCCTTGAGAAAAGCTTTGAAGGTAACAAAGGATATAGAATTGAATCATTTGATCCCCTATTCCATCTTTCTCCCCAGTAACTCGAGCCCACTTCTTTGTTGCTTAATCAGGGACACCAAAAATTGCTAAGCCAGAAAAAAATATTGATAATGAGGTAAATTTAGGTGATTAGGTTAATATACAAAGTCAGCCTCGTTTGGTAGCCGTTTTTTTTTTTTTCCCCTTCCTCCCTCAACAACGAGATGCTATAGATGCAACTGTCAGCTATGATGCTTAGATTAACTCTTGTGGATCTTCACTTACAACAAATGCAAAATCTGGAGACTGTAATGGGAGTAAAGAGGCATTACTAGAGTCCAAAGATGATTTTTGCAAGCCGCACAACCAATACTTCCACCCCAGGGTGTCACACTCTTAGCACACAAGTTTATCAACTTCATCAATTGTCATCGTCAATATCTTCATCATCCTTCATGTACTTCTCCTGTACTGCTGCAACTGTAGATTGTGATGTTAAGGAGAAAACAGAATTCAAAATTCACAGCAATGGGATTTTCTCTAGTTACTAATCCTGACTGAGAAAAAAAAAATCATTCAGAGAATATATATTATGAGAAAACAAGGATATCTGTAATAGTCCCAATCTACAGGGCCAACAGCAATCTTGCTAAATTCAACTGCACTTGCTTCTATGCCAGCAAATATGTAACCATTGCTTTTGTCTATCAGCTTTACTAAATTCCCTACGCTCTCTTTGTCCTGAAAAGAAAATCTTAACTATTAACAGCATACTGAACACTGGACATTAAAATATCAATGACCTGGAGACGGATTTGGTGTACCTACCTGAATGTCTAAAGTTGTGAAGTTCACAAGACTGAAGTCCTCTACTACTTCACACAATTCCTTTGTAAGCTTTCTGCAAAGATGATTAATACCAGTTCAGATATAAAAATATCAAGAAAGGCGCCTCATTTATGGCCACAATAAAAAACAGGATATGATCGATTCAACCTGAATCCAACACAATAGGCAAAGGATTAAAAATAAATAAATAAACCAAAGAGAAGAGGCAGCTACATTCTAAACATTTACCAATCTGTTTCTCAACCTAGCCTTAAGGAAATGCAAAAAATCAGTAACTGGTAATGGATATACCATATATGCTGCGTAAATAAATAACTCATAAGGGAATTAAGCCAAGGATAGACAAGCAACAATAAATGCAGAATTACTAAATCTCAAATGCATAAACAATTGGAAGTTATCAACAGAACTCATAAGTACTATTAGAATCAACAGTCACTGGCAAGCAGAGACTCCACACAATTAAGTATTGCAAAATTTTCAAGACATTGCACCTGTACTTCGCAGAGCGAGGGTCCTGATCAAGGTGGTGCTGTAAATATGACAAGTCTTGCACATCCGTGTAGAAATCAAGGTTAAAGGCTGCAACCTCAAAATATAATAATTAACATGGACTGCACACCTATACCCAGCATTTTAATAATCATATTCCCCTCCCGTCCAAACATGTAAAATATAAAATAAGTAGTCACCACACCTGGCCTTCCATAGCTCTCAATCAAATCAATTTTCGACAAAACATTTATGTGGGGGAGTTCCAGATGTAGCATTGTGGATAAGGATAGAAGCAATGCACTAATATACTTCCCAGGATCACTGCAAAGATGTGCATCAACCAAATGAACTGCAGTCAACTGCATAAAGAGAACAGTAGAATAAGTCCTTACAATAATATAAACAATTTGATATCTGCCAACATAAGAGTATCAGAGGAATACCCTTAAGTCCAATTTTTTTATGAGTTTCATGATGACTTTCTTTGCATTCGAATGAAGGAAAAATAATTCCACTTGGCCAGGAAAATCAAAGAGAAGATAATGATCTGAAATGTTAATAATATTGCCAATTACTAAAGCATGTTGACTGAACAAGGGAATAAGAATTAAAATGTGCCCTGTTTAATATAAATATGTTAGAAAGTAAAGTCTAGCAATTAACAATGGACCAACCTTTCAGAAGAGGTTCCAACTTAGCCTGCAACCAGTCAATATTTTTCTCCAGATAATCCATACAGTAAATAAGACCTGCTTGCATAAAAGAAATGAAACTTTAGAAAATGCACAATTGGTGGCACATATATACCACCAAAAGGAGTGTAGAACATTCATGGGCTCTCATGAGAGCCATCAGTTTACAGATTGAGTAACTTTGATTTCATCTTTTATTCCTTCAAAAGCAGTTCGAAAAACCATCAAGGCTCAAGCCATCCAGTCCACAACTATGAAATGGTATTTTAAGCACTTCTATTAGTCCATCAGATAATAGTAATGCATTATTAAAACATACAGCAATTTCAAGGGGGAAAAAAGAAAATCAATAAAGCTCAAAAAAGATAGAAATAATAGGCTCACCCCCATTTGGACCAAGAGAATGTTCTGCCATAACGTCACTAAGTTTCACAAGATCCTCTATGTTTATAGCACATTCATAGCTATACCCATGTTAGGGAAACGATTTGCATCAAACTTTCGAGGATGGCAAGTTTGAAAAAACAGTGATAAGGATACGGCAAAGAATCATTAGCAGGATCTAAATTGATAACAGCAACCTTCCTGCATGTAAAAGTAAACTGCCACTAAATTACAACAGCCAACTTGGAAGAAACCTGAATTTCCGTAGTCAATTTAATAACTAAGCCAATTTCAAGACAAAAAAATCAGCTTCATTCCAGTGAAGCTTTTATCTATATTTCCTACGTTTCCTCAATCACAAGACAAAGATTCTCCCTTACCTTCCAATGAGTTTGAGAAACTGAGACATGCCATTGCAGTAGGTAGTTTTACCAGAACCTGGAGGACCAATCACTACTTGCCCAAACACCATTCTCCTTCCTTCTACTCCATGCAAAATAGATGTAAAACAGGAACTTATTTGAAAATGTGGAGCTAAATAATAATTCATATTAGAAATCTTTATCAACAAATTAGAAGTACAAATTACACAATATATATATATATATCCAAAACAAAGTCTAATGAAAAGAAATCCTGACTTTGCTGACTAACTAAATCACATATAATTCAGTAGACAACAATTCAAAGAAAAAACAAACACTCTAAAGTAAGAAACAGTAAAAATAAGAAGAAAAATGGATCATTCATAGGAATAAGACTTGAAAATTTTCAAAGTTGTTTGAAAGATTGGATATTGAGAGCGGGCAAGTGAGAAGCTTAAACGGCCAACCTGACTAATCACAAAGTTCAGAGTATTAAGGAGCAGATGGCGGCCGTCTCTGCCGGGGCAGGTAACTGTGGGAAGCTGATGCTATACGCACCGAACGGAGTTCGAGAGACGGAAAGAAGGAAGGGGAAAGAAAAATACTAATACAGGCTTCCAGCGGTGAATTCAAACCCCGGGGGGGGGGGGGGGGGGCGTTAAAAAACACAAATCTGACTGGGGATTTTTGTTTTTTTTTTAAGTTTTTCTGGTCTTTTTGTGTCCTAAATCATTTTTTGGAATATCTTCCGCGGCATTTGATACAGATGTTTCCCGTAATACATATTTTAAAATTTTTTTTTGCCAATTATAACCCTTTCGCTTAAGAATTAATAAATATTTACAATTTATTATTATGTTTAACTCTAAAAAAATTCTTGAGGCATAGTATTAATTAAAAAATAAATTTTTAATTATTTTAACTAATACTTTAATGCTTTATATTTTAAATGAGTTGTTTTTAATTTATTTTATTAATAATTAATAATTCTTAATCAATATGGTGTTTCACATATTAACTTATATATCAATTAGTATTTTTTATATTCTATGATATAAAATATTTTTCTTATTTATATTTAATATACAATTTTATTTTATTATCAGATGATTATATTTTCATAAATCTTAGAATTATAAAATATTTTGCATTTTCTTTCACATAATTTTATACGAGTTCATATATTAATTTATTGTAAGAGATAATACATATTTTATTAAAAGTTAAATTTTAATTCATTATTAATTTATGTTATTACATAAATACTAAAATATTATAAATTTATAAATAAAAAATCACTGCCGACATAAAGTAAAAAGATGCAACTAATTAGCAAATCTTAACCCAAAAAACAATATTATCATTATCTATATATAAAGTAAAATATGTATTTAAAAATATTAACAAATTAAAAATATTTTAAAAAAAAAATCATATTGTATATGACTAACAAAAATCATTACCTACACATAAGATATAGATTTTAAATTTAATTCACTATTAGTATAAACTTTTTATATTATTAGTAAATAAAAAGATCTGACTTCATTAAAAAATAATATTAATAATGAAATTTTACTAATAATAAATAAGTTTTACTAAGTTTTTAATTATATGATTAGATAGGTAATAATATAAAATTGATTAATAATAATTGGTTAAATTTGAATCCTAAAGCATATACCGATAGTGTGTTATTTATGACAACCTTTTACGTATTATTACAAATAAAACATTGAACCTTCATTTGTCTTTGATCTGCCCCTGCATAATTGCTATGTATCCAATTAAGAGAGTGACGTAAGGATTTGCATGTAAGAGAAAAATATTAAACAAATGCATGAATGAATTAATGATGATGGAAGTCGAATATTTTGTGCCTTGTATTAATTACACATTAACAAAGGTGGGTGAGGGGCTGAAGATAGCAGAGATCAACAGAAGAGAGCTACTCAATAGTCTACACTTGCAAGTAAGTCAACCACGCGGTTAAAGGTTTCAACCCTCCAAAACTTAAGTAAATGAATTCAGAAAGTAGAAAATAAAGTGAATAAAGTAAGTGAAGAAGTAAATTTAAAAGACTTAATTGAATTAATTATCAATATTTATAGTGATCAACTTACCTAAGATATAATAGATATATTACAATATTAGCGAGAATAATTTAGTCTTTTAGAGAAAGCAATTGGCACACTAGTGGTAGCCATACCCTAGTTATAAGAACTGTTTTTGACACTATCTGATTATTATTGTACAATTTTTTATAGTGTGTCCAATCAAGATTACTTTATAAAACATTGATACATAGGTCGTATAAATTAGCCACATTTTATTTAAATTAGTCAGTTCAAGTATAAAAATGTCTAGTCTAGTTCAATAAAAAAATATTCATCACTTTGTATGGTCTTGTAAACTTTTAAGGTTACTAGAAACATGATAATCAATTATAAGCCAAATAATTGATTATAACATTTTTTTAAATGCTTAGTTGTACTTTTAGAGTCTTTTAGGTAATAATTCCAATTAAACTATAAGTTATTTAGAATAACTTCTATTTTAATCGGAATTATGCAATAAGAAATATTGAGATTTATGGTCATATTAAGCTCACTTTTTTTCTTGGGTCGAAATTGTCCTTGTTCCAACAATAACCGCAAAAACTGTCCATTCTATCTTTATTGCTCTTGTAAGTAATTTAATGCAAAAATGTGATTTTTATATGCATCATCCCAACAAAAATGGTTATGTATAATCAATCAACTATCCCATTGCTATAATAAGCTATAAATCTTTCCAAATTCAGAAAAAAATGAACGAATACTTTCTTAAATCCTTGCTAAGATTTTGACCCCCATATCACAATGTCCTAAAGATGTACAGATCTTACTCAGTGGGATCAATTATACTGATTACAAACTAATTCCAGTTTCAACTCGATAATACTAATGGGTTTATTCTTCAGTAAAATTCTTGGATGAGTTCTTGCACCAATTCATGCAATGTCAGATAAACAGGATGAAATGCCAATATAGATATCATGTTCGTTGATTTTAATTTGCTTTACTGATTTTTATGATTGTTTCAAAATATTACGGGGCTAATGTCATAATTCCCTTGCAAAATCTGCTTGGGATTTAAGTTGTTATTTTGATTTCTATTATAAAGACCAAGTTAAGTGGTGCAAAGTTCCTTTACTCCTCTGATTATGGGTCTTCTTCACTTCTTTTCCCCCTTCGAGTTAGTTTCTTGTAATTTAGTAGCTAATGCCTAGGACTTTTTCTGTTGCCAGAAAGAGATGCTTGTCTTTGATGCAGCTCAGTTTGACAGGATCCTTAAGAAGATCACTAAATTCAATAATGCTCTACTCGCCAACCAGGTAAATACATAATTCTTAGCTTCAATCTGTTCTTATCAATTAATAATAAGGAGAAATACATATTCCCTCAGTGGGATGTTATTTTTAGTTTATTTGTGATAAATTCGGACTTTTATATACTTGATGATTACATCCTCACAATAATAAGATGGATTCACTTTGTAAAACATTTTTGAATGTTTGACTTTGGATCTCCATGTTCTATTATTCTTTGATATTAAATTTACTCTATGAAATTACCAACAATTGGTTGGCTCAATTGTAGCATATTGAGTTCTAAGGTATTTTACCAAAAATTGTGATAAATTCAGACTTTTATATACTTGTTGATGATTCTATCATCACAATAATAAGATGGATTCACTTTGTAAAACATCTTTGAATGTTTGACTTTGGATCTCCATGTCCTATTATTCTTTGATATTAAATTTACTCTAAGAAATTACCAACAATTGGTTGGCTCAATAATAACATATTGAGTTCTAAGGTGCCCTAAGTTCGATCTTTAGAAATATTATTATTGCAAGGGGTTTATTGTTTACTGCTTCTTCCTCAAACAGAGATTAGTCTCGTATTTGTTTACCTGAACAGGGAGGTGCAAACCAATTTTATCTGAACATTTTCATCTTGTAGACATACCTTATGTTTTGGAGGCAACGGTGTGATATGTAAGACTAAAGCTGCTGCATGCTTGAGCATGCATGTTTCAATCTCATTACTTTGCTTTGTTATTGTTGTGGTTCTATTTAAGAGTTTAGATAATGAATTTTCTGAGTAATGTGGTTCTATTGTCGATCTCATATAGAAAAAGCAGAACTTGTCTTTGACTGAGCCCAATGTAACCAGACTGGGTGCCATTGTTAAAATTCTGAAAGATACTTCACGTTATCATTCCAGTAAATTTGCAGACAGATATAGCCTTGAAGCTGAAATTACTTAGGTCATGGCCTGCTGCAATGATATTTCCTGGTTAGCTACAACTGGACAGTGTCTGTGTTTTGGTTTTCTTTCTGTTTGAACCTCATGAAATATGCCTTCTCTTAATGGCCTTCACACAACCTAAGTAACTTGTATCTTTCTGTGGTAACCTCTCCATTTTTTGGTTTCTCTTAAGCTGTGAGACGGTTGTGATTAATTTTTCATATTTTGTACTCTCTGCAGTTATTGATATTTTGAGGACGATGGTTCTTCATACAGATGGTGCTTCTCTACTTCTAAGGCATTTTGAGGCTGAAAATGGTACCTCTACTAAAGACCACTCTTCCATTGTGGGCATAATTTATGTTTCTCATATCTTGTGTGGGGAGTAATTGTACTTCTCCTTCTATTATATCCTGATATACTAATGGAGGAGATTTAAAAAGTGACTTTAAGTTCT
The DNA here is from genome assembly GCA_020226215.1 of Sindora glabra. NCBI lineage: Eukaryota > Viridiplantae > Streptophyta > Magnoliopsida > Fabales > Fabaceae > Sindora > Sindora glabra. Next base: position 1,793,437 of record CM035225.1, read on the forward strand.
ACAATTCCCGCAAATCAGTTGACCAGTATTCGAATCTCTTTAAGAATTCCTGCTATTACAACTAATTGGTTATAGAAAATTTCCTTGGCTTTCAAGTAAGTTGATCAAGTGTAAGATAGTTGTCTGATAGTTATGGAGCTTCTATTGCTATGCTTTAATATTCTTACTGGCATTGTCAAATTTGTAATGTAAACCAGCTAACTTTCACTATTCCTTTCCATTTGCCTTGCTCTGACAGTCAATGTATTGCTGTTCTTACAGTTCATCCCCAAATAAAAATCTGCAGTTTTCTTACCCCACCTTGACATTTAAGTCAGTCTCTTCTTAATTGTAGATGCACATATAATTCTTTGGAAGTGAACAATGAATGATGAGTTACTGATCCTTGGGCACTCTCTTTTGCCTTCATATTCACCCTAGAAGTTCTCTTATATCTTGTTCTATCAGTTTCAAATACTAGATCATGTAGTCTTTGTTAAGTTGCAGTAGTACTTTATTACATGCAGGTTTTATGTTTATTCAAAATTGATTAATTCTTGTTTGAAAAATTCGAAATTGGGAAGGCAATTCTGGGAGGTTGTGTTATAATTTGGATGATGAAATATTCTTTTGCGGATAATCAACCTTTTTGCAGATTACAGAAGATGAAAATATAGAAGCTGACTGAAAATTCTGTGCATTAGTTGCTGTCGGATCTCCGGTATTGAGTTTGTGTCTTGATCAAGTTTCTAATGAGTAATTGTCTTCATAATTTTGTGCTAAAATGAAAATGAATTATTGAACTCAACGTGCCTGACAGAAGGTGGAGATTCATTTTATTTTTCTAACCGTACTTTGAGGTATATCTAGTTGTCCCTCTATGCTTGATCTTCTTCCTCACTCAATATTTCACCGTCAAATTCTCAACAAACAGATGTTTGATGGTCTTGTTAAGAAAATAGCGGTGGACTTCGATGTTTTGAACATTGCAAAGGCAGCAAAACATTCTAAGGAAGTGTGAGCTGCTGAAGTGGGAGCTGATATTAAGCTGTTAACAAAGCAGAGCTAGATTCAAAGATTCTTGACAGGACATCAGTTCTAATTTCCCATCTGTTTCCGTAGAAAAAAGGGGTAAAATTAGCCCAATCAGGTTGTCCGGTTGATGAAGGATAAAAGAAGCAGGATTCAAAAAAAAAACCAGTTTTCGGTAGTCATATGTTCTTAAAAAACTGAAATTTATCTCAATTCCCGTTGTGTGAGTATACTTGCAATTGTTTGCAAAACTAATCCAAAATGGCGTCACAATACAACAAGTTTCAGTAAGAAAACAAGATTAACTAATATATATTGTCATATTTCAAGATAATAAAATGCCCTACTCTTCAGAATTGCACTAATTTTTGCTACTTTTGATGAGAAGGGGCTACAGTAATGAGATAGTTCCTGCCTTTAAAATTTATGATGGATTAAACAGAGTTACTCAAGCCCTGTGCCACCTATCTGTAAGTGAAATATGTATTTTTACGTTGTGTCCTACCAATAATCACAGCAAGAACACAATCCTTCTTTAAAATGGTGAAAACGATTTCGATCTCTGACTACTATCACCCTCCCATATATCTTAGACAGTAACTTGATGGCGGCATGACAATCATCACAAATTCGCAGATTCTTCACTATTCGAATTGGAACACCAGGAGCTGTGTTGATTAGGCCAAATGCCATTGCCAACTTTTCACTGTGATAGTTGAGCGCATTTTCTTTCTCTTCCTCGTCTATGTTCATCAGCACAGCAGATGTATCCGGCTCATATCCTGCATCTTTCAGCTTTTCTATCATCTCAGCTACCATATCATACACCCTTCTGGCTTCTGGGTGTGCCTTATCTCCCATCACAAAGTCATGAATTGAGCCATTTACTTCAATGGAGCTAACACCAGGTTCTTTCCTCATTCCTCCATCTTTCATAGCCCTCCTTATTTCAGCAACATCACCCCATCTGTTGTCTGCTGCATATATGTTTGACATCAGAACGTTATGTCCACAATTATGGGGTTCCATTGAGAAAAATTGTTTTGCAACCCATTCTCCAAGTTCGAGACTTCTGTGAATTTTGCATGCATTAAGCAGAGATCCCCATACAACAGAATTTGGCTTCATTGGCATACTGTTAATTAGTTCCTTAGCTTCATCAAGCAATCCAGACCGACCAAGAAGATCCACCATACATCCATAGTGCTCGATTTTTGGGATTAAACCATAGCAGGAAACCATTTTCTGAAAAAGATTCTTCCCTTCCAAAACCAATCCAGCATGACTACAAGCATGGAGAGCTGCAATGAATGTGATGTCATTAGGGACAACTCCTAGTCTTTCCATCTCTGCCAAAAGTTTCAATGCTGCCTTACCATAGCCATTCATTGCAAAACCTGATACCATAGCATTCCACATTAAAATGTCCCGGTCAGAGGCTTCTGCAAACAGCTTCTGGGCAGCATCTATGTCTCCACACTTGGCGTACATGTCCAGCATAGAAGTTTGCAAAACCATATCAACTTTAATGCCCATTCTGTCTATGTAAGAATGGATCCACTTACCCGTGTTAAGGGCTCCAAGTTTTGCACATAAGGAAAGGATATTGACCATGGTTACCTCATTAGGCCTTATCCCAAAATCAGTCATCTGGACAAACATATCAAAAGCCAGATCTATATTATTGGTATGTGCATAAGCTGAAATCATGGCACTCCACATCATTAAATCTTTGTTCTTACTACTATCAAAAACAAGTGTTGCCCTTGTGGCATCACCACATTTGCCATACATATCGATAAGAGCAGTAGCCAGAACCAAAGAAATGTTAATCCCATTTCTTAAAGTGAAGGAATGTAACTGCTTCCCCAGTTGAAGAGCTCCTGTGGATCCACATTCTTTAATCAGAGTGAGCATTGTAATCTCATTAGGAAACATGCCATTTCCAAGCATTTTGACAAACAATCTTACTCCTTCATCTAGTTCCTTGCAATGAATGTAGCCTGCAATCATAGCAGTCCATGGAACAATATCCGTCCCAGATAACCGGTCAAAGACCCTTCGTGCTGCAGCTAAATTTGTACATTTAACATACATATCTATTAAAGAAGGAGCCAGAGCAACTTCATATTTTCCATAATTCGTTTTCCTCACAACGTAAGCATGCATGGCTTTTCCCAATTTCAAGTCTCCAAGGTCTGCAAAGACAGCAATCATATTTAACATGGCAATATCACTTGGCTTAGCTCCCATAACATGCATTTCTTTTACAAGTTCCAATGCTTCATCAAGCAACCCCCTCCGACCATAGTTCCTTATCATTGTACTCCAAGAAACAACGTCTTTGCTTGCCATCCTATCAAATAAACGGCGTGCAGAGGCCAGGCTCCCACACGCGTTGTACATCTGGATTAACGCATTGCATACATATATGTCTCCATCCAATCCATTTTTCACAACAAAACCGTGTATCTCCTCTCCCAAAATGGTGGAAGAGATTAGGCAGCATGCTTTGAGAACTGATGGTATAATGAAGTTGTCCACTTCGGTGTCTGTTTTACGCATATAGGCATAGATTTGCATTGCATCTCTCGGGCAGTTGTTCTTAATGTAAGAATTTACTAGGAAACTGAAAAGTGCTGCATTGCTAGAGTAAGAATAAAGTGTAGTAAAAGGAATTTGGTAGCAGAAACTGAAATGGTTTTTGAACAAATGGGCATGGATTTGTTGTGTCTCTTTAAAGTTTGGTTGCAGTTCATGGCAGGAGGACGAAACATTTGCGGGGTTTCGGAGATGAATTGTTTGTGTCTCCTTTGTTGGCCACTCAGTAAGTTTTAATATTGACGAAGGAAGGGAGTTACGAAAATTTTGTATTGAGAAACGCGACGGAGCAGAGACGTGAGAAGTGCTCATGACCATCGTTAGGTTGTTGATGATGCTTCACGCGCAAGTTCAACTTCTTCTCTCTTTCGTCTTTGCCCGGACATATGCAAATACCTCGACATTAATATCCTCTTCTCCAAACTAAAGCCGATACTGAGGCAACCCCTTCATCTCTTTCATTGGAAACTCAAGTTTAGGCCACAAATTGGAACTTTAAAGTCTGCAGATTGAAAGCACTAAGAAAGAAGGGGTGACAGAGGAAGAGAGTTGAGAGGCAGTAGGGAGACGGTGGGAAGTGGCTGAGGTTTATGTGGTCGTTAAGGAAAAGCCAATCTTACAAATACAATAGTGGTAGGGAAAAGATTAAAGTCCCACCGAGATTTGAACTCGGGTTACGGGATTCAGAGTCCAATGTTCTGACCTCTAGACCATGGGACCAATAAGCAAATCCTACAATAATGGCTCAGGACGTAGAGAAAAGATTACCGTTCCACCGATATTTGAACTCGGGTTACTGAATTCAGAGTCCAATGTCCTGACCACTAGACCATGGGACGGCTCGCCTTTTGCGTAATAAAAGTATTATATTCACTGATGAAAAGCCGATGTTCGGGTCCCACCCATCGCGTCTATTTGCATGTCGTTGTCTGACTAGCAACAATGGCAACTTGTAATGAATCCTTCAGAAAGCACTACCTAAGTAGCATCAGCATAATTTATGTAGTTAATGAAACCAAACTCGCTAGCAACAATTAGTTTGTTGTTAATCCCGGGGTGACAGTTATGTGGCGAAGAGGCTTCTCCACATCCACGCGCGTTTTGAAGGACCGGAAATGGGACTCGCTTGTCGTTGGTGGCGGACACAATGGCTTGGTAGCTGCCGCTTACTTGGCCCGCGGTGGCCTCTCCGTCGCTGTGCTCGAGCGCCGGCACATGATCGGTGGTGCTGCTGTTACGGAGGAGCTCATTCCTGGCTTCAAGTTCTCTCGTTGCAGTTACCTTCTCAGCCTCCTTCGTCCTTCCATTATCAGGCAGCTTTTACATTTTTCTCACTTCAAATTCCTAGCACAAACAGAAATGTCCCAATTTTATAATAATTTTCATTGAAAAGCTTTTTACTTTCGGCTTGGATATTCAGAATACTCGGGAAATGAATAGCATTCACAGTTGCATTTTTTTCTTTGATTAAAAACTCAAACTTGAAAATTTTTCTGTGCCAAGATTATTAGTCGGGATTAAAATTACCCTTTTTGTGATTTTATTTGTTGGTGGTGAATGGGTATTGAAGGGAGCTAGAGTTGAAGCGACATGGCTTGAAGTTATTGAAGCCAAGAGCTTCATCGTTTACACCTTCTCTTGATGGACGTTACCTTCTGTTGGGGCAAAGTTATGAGCAGGATTATTTGGAGATTTCCAAATTTTCAAAGAGGGATGCTGATGCTTACTTCAGGTATAATACTCTTTTACATAATAAGTTATTTACTGATCTATTCACTTAAATGATGTGTCCAATTTTAATTATCTTATGTTTGCAGGTATGAAGCTCAACTCCAGAAATTCCATAAATTTATGGATTTTCTTTTGGATTCACACACCCCCGAAGCATTGCATGGGAGTTCTACAATTAATTGGTTGAGGGATAAATTATCAAGGTCAAAGTTTTGGACTCATTGTGTGCGGCACGTTCTCTCTCTGGGGCAGAAGGACACGGTGTAAGTTGTACTACTTTTTTTAGTATAGTATCTTCCAAAGGATAGATATTGGGTTGGCTTATATTTCTGATTCTTGACTATATCGCTTGCACAGGAACTTAATGGAACTGTTGTTGTCTCCGACCTCGAAGGTCTTGGATAAATGGTTCGAGGTTGTCATCAATTAATTTACTGCAGTTATACTTCTTAGTGAACTAGTGACGTTCTTATGAGTGTTTTTACTATATATATATATTTACTATTGATGTTTTGCATCTGTGATTTTGGCCTTCAATTCATGTGATGTTTACTGTTAATGTGGGAATGCAGTCAGATATTGTGAAGGCAACACTTGCTGCAGATGCTACAATTGGGACTACGGTAAGAACACTGCTCAATTTCCAAGGTTTTATTTTAACAATTTATTGTACATATTAATTAGATGTTATTTTCGTTTGACAGAGAAGCTTGAAAAACTATGTTCATGATGTTCACATCCAATATGATGCTATACTACAGTATTCTTTCCTTTCCTTCTGGGTTTTTCTTAACAGGTGAACATTAACACATCTGGAAGTGGATACGTACTGTTACATCACGTGATGGGTGAAACAGATGGTGACCGTAATATTTGGTCGTGAGTATCTAATATGAGAAGCTTCAATAATGGTAAATTGATTGGTTGTTTTTAAAACACACAGTGTGGTTACTGTTTTGTGATGCCAATCACATATAGGCATGTTGAAGGTGGGTTGGGTGCTGTATCAATAGCCATAAGTAAAGCTGCTAAGGAAGCTGGAGTTCATATTGAAACAAATGCAGAGGTGTGGTTCCTGTGAACCTTCTTCTTCCACTTAAGCAGTAGCTAGATTAAGTGGTTTTTTTTCTTGGAAGTTTCTTGTTATCATTTAGTTATTTTGATATGACTGATTTATATTTACACTTATACTTTTAAACCACTTTCAGGAGAAATAAATTAAGAGCTAAGATAGTTCTTCATTGCTGACCTTTTTGTCTGCAATGTTGGTTGATTGTTTAAATTTCCAGTCTCTCATTGTTCACAATTATTTTAGGTTTCAGAAGTTATGGTGGAAGACTCTGGCAGAGCAAAGGGAGTGCGTTGGCTTGGTTCCCAATTTGGTTCCACAAATATTGATGCATATATATAAAGATTCTGATTGCTGATAATGTTTTTCTGATAATCTAGGTATTGTTGGCTGATGGAACTAAAGTCCATTCTTCAATTGTTTTGTCAAATGCAACCCCTTACAAGACCTTCATGGTGAGCAGTTTGAGATCAGCAGTTTTATATTATGCTGGGGAAAATTGACTGCTGCAGACTACTCAATATAAAGTGCTGACCATGTATGAATGCCTAAAATTACAGTCTTGTGAATTAAATTGCAGGAATTGGTGCCTCAGGATTGCCTTTCTGATGAGTTTCGTCGTGCAATTAAGTATTCTGACTACAGCTCTGTAAGACACCTTCTGGGGAGCAATATATTGAAATACATGGAATGTCTTTGTTTGGCAGATGTTTGCAACAAACCATTTCTAGAATTATACCACATCTGTTTTTTTTCTCTGTTTCCATTCTTTGCTTTTGAAATCATATAATGATTATATTTCAGAAGTGAATGGAAAATTTAGTTGTTTGGATTATATGGGATATTATCTAACCAAAGAAATGGCATCCTTCCAATCACAAAATTCTTTATGGGGAAATTCACATTGCAAAGAAGAGAAAGAAAGATAACGTCTGAAGAACTTCAGATGAAAGTTTTACCATCAGTTTCATTTACGGCAATTTCATGAGTTGAGCTTAGGTTTATAGACAATTTGCTAACCAAAAGTTAGCTCAACATGAATGAAACTTCCTCTCTCTGTTATGCTAGGAGAAGTTTTATCCTTTTTTTTTTCATCAATTGAATAGGGAACAACGAAAATAAATGTAGCTGTCGATGACCTGCCCCAGTTTAATCATTGCAAGTTAAATCATCCAGAAGCGGGTCCTCAGCATACAGCTACCATACTTCTTGGCTGTGAGAGGTAAACTAGCATATATATGAGCTAAGAATGTATTCCCCCAAAAGAATGCTTCTGCAGTTCCCATAACATAGATGATGCTTTTCTCCATAAGTTCTTCATGCATATATTTATTCATGTTAAAATTAACTCAGCTACCTCTACTTGGTTAGGATATCTTGTATTTATAGTTTCTGGTTAATAGAAATGAAGTTTTGCAACCAAGGACAAGTCACAGCGGAGAGCTTATGTGATATTTGGAAATAGGCTGTGGACATTTGGTTTTATATTTCACTTTCTATTGGTTTCAGTATGGAGAATATTCGATCAGCTTGTCAAGATGCTTGGAATGGCTTTCCATCACGGAGGCCTATCATGGAAATGACGATTCCTTCTTCATTGGACAATACCTTGTCTCCACTTGGTATGAAAAAATCTAGCAAGCTTTCATCTATTTAGATAGAGCAAGTAAACCATCTTCAAGGTTGTCTTTCTTATGAAATTTCTTGGTGTTAATTGAAGTATGAAGACGATTTTCAGTAACAAAATCTCAACTCAATACATGGACTAGCATTTTTCCACTTAAAACTACAACCAGTTTAAAGTATTGACAAGTAAACAAGCTTGTTGATGTTCTAGTTATAAAGACAGACACTTGGAAGGCATGGACCTGAACATGATAAGTGCAGTGACTACTTTTTTAAGTAATAATCTATTTTGTTTATGTTTATTTAGTATTTTAGTCTTGATTTCTTTTTTGTCCTAGGCTTCATATGCATGTAGTTAGTGTTAGAGGATGACTCTAAAATGTTATGATAAAAGGGCCTGAATTTTACTATACGGCTGAAGGTCTCAAACTCTACTTTAACCCACCTCAATTATGCATTTGAAGCTTATCTAAATATAGAACTGCTGTGTTCTCTTTCTATTTCCTTGGATATTTAATGTTACAAACTTGCTAGATATTATGCTGTAATAAGCTGCTGTACTTTCCAAATAGCCAACCAGTGCATCGTCTTGTAGGCAAGCATGTCATCAGCTTATTTACACAATACACACCTTATAAACCCTCAAATGGAAGCTGGGAAGATGCGACGTACAGAGTAAGACTTGCACTCTGCATCAAATGCATTGTGAAAAGATGTTGCTTACCTAAACGATAACCGATTTGTAGTGTGTCACCACGTTTTTATGTATCAACTCGTACATTGGTCCTCTTCTAACCTGTATATTGAACTCTTCTGCATTCTTGAGTGCAAAGTCTATTTTGAAGAGTTGTATAGAACTCCATAAATTCACTACGTTGTCATCTGTAGGAATCATATGTGCAAAGATGTTTTAAGTTGATTGATGAGTATGCACCTGGCTTCAGCTCATCAGTTATAGGTTATGACATGCTGACACCACCAGATCTGGAAAGGGATTTCGGACTGACAGGTAATCATCTTTAGGATTTGGCCAGTACAGTATAAGACTAATATAGGGATTATTGATGCTTTATGTTTATTGACATGTGTGACACAGGAGGGAATATTTTTCATGGTGCTATGGGTTTGGATTCACTTTTCTTGATGCGACCTGTCAAAGGCTGGTAATTCTCATAACATCCTTTTCAATTTAAGATATATATATATATATATATTAGTAGAAACCCTTAAATGAATCAAGATCTGTTTTTTGTTTTTATTTTTTATTTTTTTGGTGTGAATGAAGGTCAAATCATAGGACTCCAATCAGAGGCCTTTATCTGTGTGGGAGTGGATGTCATCCCGGAGGTGGTGTAATGGGGGCACCCGGACGGAATGCTGCACATATTGTTCTGCATGATGTTCTAAGGCATTATCAGTAATCCTTTCTTAATTTCTCCATTTCTGTGTATATATTTGCATGCATATGAACATTCAGCTAGCGAAGATTCTCGGCTAAGAACCTATTGGTGCTCCTTGTTTGTAAAGTGTCGTCTTTCTGTGAGGTACATTCATTATAGGTTGCACACGAGATTCTACCGAGTAATGTCGTTCTCACAATCAACAATACAAGACAAAATATCGTAACCTTATCCAGATTTATGGAACTATCATAGTAACAATTATATGTGAACCATTTCATGACTATGTATAACAAATCAATAGTTCTAAATATTTTTGAGAAGTTCATGTTTTATCTGACGTCTACCTTCCCTTTATTTTTCTAAAGTCATCAACTATGATGATACACTTTAAAGTGCATGTAATTTACTCTTTAAAATGTATTTTGCACTTTAACAGTTTGTTTGGGACCAGCGTAATTAGGAGGGGGTAAAGGGTGGGCGTAAATGGAAGGGGGTGGGACAATTTCGACTGTTTGGAGAAGAGGTGAAATTTGGGAGGTGCAAGTAGAAATAGAAGTGAAAACTGCGGTGGGGTCCACCTGTAATCCCCCCTAATTTGAGGTGAAATGGGGCGTGTGAGGCAGATTTTTTTCTCATTTTCGTCACAGCCCTTTCGTGAGAGCTGCCCTTCCTCAAATCTATTTTTTTCCCTTTAAACAAATTAAAATTATAAAATTATTCTTTATTTAAAAAATTAACAATAATTAAAAATAAAAAAATATGACAATAAATGTGGATGGTTTAAAAATATAAATAATCAAATATTTTTTAACTAGAATAAAATTAGGAAGCATTTTTTATATTTAAATAAAATTCTAAAACATAGAATAAAAATTTATTTATAATATGACATAAAAAATTTTATAGAAATAAAAAATAATTAATTTTCATACATATCGAATTTTGCAAGTTGAAATATAATAAATAAACGTATATCATTAAAGTATCAATATTTGAAAATATTTAAATCCAACAACATATAATATTAATATTAGAGGTAGAAAGAAAAATAAAAAATACTATTATTATTTAATTTATTTAAAAAATTACCTTTTATCAAATGTATAACATTCTATCGTGATATTATAAATATTTTAATTGAATTTTTTGAATTAATACTATTATAAAAATTAATAATACATCATAAAGGTAAAATAGTAATTTGACTCAATCTCATTTCCACCCTCCTCTAATTTCACCAATTCCAAACAAAATAAACTAATTTCACCTCTATTTCCACCCCCTCTCGTTCTCACCCATTTCAAACAATTTAAGTAAAATTACTTCCCCCTCCATTTCCTCCCCTCTCCATTTTCACCTCCACCCAAACAAAGCATAAATTAAGTTCCAGTAAATTTTTCTTCCATTAACATTATCTATGCAGACTGTCCCAAGTGAGCCTATTGTCTATGGTTCCTGGATTTGACCCACTTAGCTATTTGTTTCATTTCACTGACAGTATTTGTCCTCAAGATTATCATAATTAGACTTTAATTTATTCCGCTGACGTTCTATGAGAGTTTATAGACACATATATTAGTGTCGGTTTATAGTAGCCCTTTTTTTTCTCTTTTAATTCCTCCAACAGTGCTCATATTTTTTTTTATTGACCAAATGATAATGACTAAATTTTGTTCCTTGTTTGAATAAAAATGTTGCTGCAGCGGAATGGTATTCAGGATTTCATTTCAAAGAATGAACCGTCGTCTGCATGCAGATTTTAAAAAATGGAGTGTTAATGCGACGCATGCATTCAACAGAATATTTATTCCATAAAATTCATACAGTATGGTTGGAATGAAGAAAAAAAGAAAGCTGGCGATATAAATTTCTTAGTTGGTCTCTTAGTTCACCTTTGATTAATTGCAATTGCAATTAATACTATATTGAAGTATTTATTTTCTTGCTTGGTCAAATAATATGAGCTTCACAAGATGGGACTGTGATTATATATCGTGCTTATTAATAGGGGCGGCTTTACTGGCTAGCTCCTCACTTGTGACTTGTGAGACATCTATTTCTTTGACTTAACAAATAGCTTTTAGACTTCTCCTCTGAACCCTAAACCCCTCAGTCTCTCTGTATTTCCTTGACTTGAATAGAACTTTCAGCCTTCTCCTGTGAATTCTGCATCAGTTGCCGTTCTTGACTGATCAATTAAAAATCACTTGGATGCCTTCAAAGAGTAAATCTACACACGACCTGAAATTGATTTACGGTTCTTTGTCCTGAATTACGTTGGTGTGCTCTTCAGTTCAGTCTCTCGATTAGATGGTTGAATGCAAGACATCTACGCATGCTGTTTTTTAAAGTCATACATAATGCCATAAAATTTTCATTATCAAAGACGAACTGTGTAACAGAAATATAGATGCTATATTTATTTTATTGCCTTGCAACCAGCCAAAAGCTGTAAAATGGAGTGTATGGCCAGTGAGCGGTTTGTAGTTCATATTATTACAGCTACCACCAAACAGTGTCTTTGATGCAGCCCCTGGCAACACCTTATCTAGGAGCCCTCTATACTATACGATATTCAACATTCACGAATTCTAAGGTACATGTGATCCTTCATTTCATTTATGTTACAATTATGTGTCTGTGTGTGCAGACCAACTCTAAGCGACTCGCAATGCTTCTTCACGTTTCAAGTCAAATACCTTGATAAGTGCATCTTCAACAACCTGTTTCAAATCCAGTTAGATGCAAAATTGTATTAAATCAGATTGCACAAGATTTTCTTGGGAAAGAAAAACAAATTAAAAGGGCAACTAAAACCTAACTCCATATGATACAAGCAGTTTGGATCAACTACTGTGAAAATAACTACTAACAACTCAAACATCAGTCTTTACGGAAACAATTGAGGAACTATGAGGAAACATTAAATTAGTCTCAAAAGTTAGCTCAAATCAGAAAATATCAAATGCAAAACGCTACATCAGTGTAATATGATGATATCAAATTCAAAAAAGTATTCAAATTAGTCCTAGTTCAATGTGGTTCTCTTGAATTTGATATTAAATTGATGTAACAATAACCTTCAAGACTAATTTGATGCCAGCTTAACATTTTGAATAAAAATTAGTACTTCACTCCAAGTTTATCATTTTACAAGCAAGAGAAGTTACCTTGTCTGGTGTGGATGCACCAGATGTTACACCGATTGTGATTGGACCCTCAGGTAGCCAGTTTTCTTTCTCCACCAGCTCACCATGCTAATATACCAAAAATATTAGACATGTTAAATACTTAGTAATGAAGAAAAATAATAATTTCAATGATGTCTGAATCTCTATTTTCATGCTTACATTCAACTTATATGCTATTTTATTTCCAGGACCAATTCTTTGCTCACTGTCAATCCAGTAAGAAGGAATTCCACGTTCCTCAGCTATCTCTTGCAGGTGTGATGTATTGCTCGAATTCCACCCACCAACTACCAACATCAGATCCATGTCTTTCTCCACCAACTTGTACATAGCATCTTGCCGCTCCTAAAAACAGAAAATTCAGTTTAGCAGCTGATTAGAGTAAGCTTAAGAAAACATCAAAGACTACAGAATAGAAAATACCTGAGTGGCATCACAAATTGTGTTGAAGCTGATGAAGTGCTCATTGATGTTTTCTACACCAAATTTGCGCATCATTGTCTTCTCCACTAGTTTCCCTGTAAAATGGGCAGTAAAATATCACAGATTTGTGAGCACAAGTATACTTCTTTATGAAGAGATAAAATATGATGATGCAATGGAAGCCAACCTATATCTTCAGTCTCTCCCTTGAGCATCGTTGTCTGATTAGCAATGCCTACTTTTACCAGATCACTGTCTGGATCAAAATCCTTGGAAACAGCAAATTTGAATTTCTGGGAAATAGAATATAATCATCACAATGATGATCATAGAACTCTGAAAACAAAATTCAGGGAAAAAAGGGCAGAATAATGTACCTCTAAGAACGCTTCTTTTGTTGAGCTGGATCCATTAAGTTGACCACCAAGAATATAATCACAAACATATTCAGCCTGGATAAAGTTTAACAAGTAGGTAAAATTTTGTAACATGATAAAGCGCATAGTTCTTCATTTAACATAGAAATTCACACCAGGGAAAATAAGAGAAGAGAATTGGCTGCAACGACAAACCTCAACCATATTCTTGACAATAATGTACTTTCCAGCAAAAGATGCAGTTGCCACCGTTTCCTCATGAGAATATTTACCATGAATTATTGATGTATACTCTCCTTTCTTGTGCTTCTCAACAGTAGTCCAGACCTTGAAGAATTCATTGCACAGAAATAGTCTCAATATCTTTTAAGATTCATGATGAATAGTATATGAATTGAATTTAGCAACTCAGAAACATAAAAAGCCATCTGTTGTGCAAATGACTACCTTTGAAACCCACGGGCAAGTTGTATCAACAATTTGTACGTTTTTATCACTCAAAGTCATCATCTCCTCCACCGCAGCTCCAAAGGCAGGCAAAATCACAACATCACCGTTGTTGACAACCTCAAATTGCTTCTCTCCCTCCGCAATGGGAAGATTCTGCACTTTCATCTCCTCTAGCCGCTGCATTTATAGTTTATCAAGTTTACTGATAATTGAAATTAACTAGAAATGGTGAATCACATCATATATTATATAAGATGGCATCTATGATAATAAAACAAAAATCAAGAAAATCAAACAAACATGAGGAAAGAAGACAGGATTTCAACAAATATGTACCATGAACTATATAGTTTAAGTTTTTAGTACTCATCCAAACCTCGAACCTCTTCTCATCTTAATTACATCAAAAGTCAGTTATGACTTACAACTCACAAGTACCCTCAAATTGGAAAAAGTGTTTTTAACTTTCAAGACAGAACAACTGCCAATTCCCTCTCCAATCCCACCATATTAGCTTCACATAGCCAGCAAATTGACTTATAAAACATCAAACGAGGGGAGACAAATAAAACCCAAGACTACTAATAGAGCTATGAAGTATGAAGAAACCTTATTAACACTCGGATTGTGAATAATTTCATTCGTAAGCCATATTTTCTCGGTAGGAAACTGTTTCCTCGCCTCGTAAGCAATTTGAACAGCCCTCTCAACTCCCCAACAGAAACCATATGCTTCAGCAAGCCTCACTGTGACGTTACCCCATGTATACTCATTTCCATTATCCTTCAAAGTCTTAATAACATCGCCTGAAATTCCCACAACACAAAATCAACACAGACAATACAACATGAGAAATAGTTCGGTCATGTATATTTGGCCCAAAAAATTCATGGAGAAAATTTACAAATCAAAACCGAAGCATACTAAACAAAAGGTAGTAGCTAGTGAATAGCTTATAGCTATATCATGAGCTCAACGCAAATATTCTGCTCGATTTCCACGAAGGAATGAAATTATTTCACAAGAGAAACTGAAATAAAAAACTAGAAACGAAAATTGGTTAATTTGACATGTAAGAATTTTTCATCAAAATTCTCCGAAGCTACCCTGCTAGAAAGTAAGAAACCCCTTTTTCCTGAAAATATTCAAGTAGGAGTAAAACATACTTGTATATTCGCGATTCATAAGCTCGAGGGTCTCCTCTTTGTGACCAAAACCTCTCCGATTATAATTCTTACTCCTGGTCAAGTTCTTCCGAAACACCTTGGCATCGAAATCAGACTCAACAGCGACAGAAGGGGAAGAAGAGTCGCTGGAGCATCTAACGGAGAAAGGTTTACGACAACGGAAAGTTGCAATTTTTGTGACGTTCCCCGGCAAGGTGATGTCGGAGCGAGTGATGGGGACATGGCAGAGGTGAGCAGAGAGGGCCATCGCACGAGGATATTGAGTTGCGCAGGATGGCAGAGTCTGGGAAGAGAGAGAACAGGTGATACGCATTTTATTGCCGCTAGCTAGCCTCCTACGAAGCTCATGTTCAATGATTTTTAAAATTTTATTGAATTTTCATCAGCCACCGATGTTGATTGTCTCCGGTGGGGCGAGTGCAGAAACAACGGTTCCGGTCTTTGTCATTTGGTTGGGATGGTCCGAATTTGACATTGGCTGCTGGCTAAACACATGCATGCACATAATTAATTGATTATATTAATTAATTAAATAAAATTATTTAATAAAATTATTTTTTATGATTAATTATTTTCATATAAAATAATATATAAAAGTATAAGTATATTTTATGAATTATTTAAATATTTTTATTTTAATATTATAAATTTTATATATTATTTAATAAATTAATTTTTTAAAGATAATATATCATTATAAATTATTATATATTAAATTTTTTTAAAAATTAAATTAATATAATTTTTATACTTATTAATTTTTTAAGAAATTAATAATTATAATTATTTAATTTTTATGCAAAAATAATATTATAATTTTTTATAGGAAGAATGAAATTAAAAATATAAAAATTAATTAAAGGTAATATAATCATTTTAAAAAATAATTATTTAATTGTCCCGCCCAATGTTTTGAAATTGACTGATTTAGTGGCAATTAGCAATTAATCAATCAAATTAATTAATTATTAAATATTAAAATTAATTTATTTCAGTAAGTTAATCAATTAATTTAATCAAATCAATCAAAAGTTACTCAACAAATCATTTCTCAAATACCTTCATGATTTGATAAACATACATATGATTGTAACAAAAGGAAAAAAAATGCACTTCATTTACTAAATTTATGTTTATATCTAGTAAAATATATATATCAATTTTAAAATATATACTATGTGAGTTTTTTATTCCATATTCGATATATTTCATTTTAAATGCATTTAACTTATCTTTTATTCATTTTTAGAAAGAAGCAAAAAGATAGCCTTTTAGGTGAAAATAAGATTTTTTTTCCATTTCAACATTGACCGGCTTTTGATACCTTAAAAAGAGAAAAAAAAATTATAATCCATACTGAAATTCTTAAATTATTTTTATTGCCTTTTAAGAAATCAGGAAATTATTCTTTTAATTCTAGAAATCACTTCTTCATTAAAATCAATGATTTATCAAAATATAATAAAAATAATATTAAAATTTTAACATTATTATAAGATTAGAAATTGAATTTAAATTTAATTTACTACAGAAAAAGTAAATTTTATATCATTATTTACTTATATATTATCATATTAATTAAAAATAATTAAAAAAATTTTATTATTAATAAAATTGTTTATTTACTTTTAATATTTTAATGATACAACATTTATTTATTTATTTATTAACAGTGTAAAATACTCTATATTATTGAATTATATTTAAACTCTTAAAAAATTTTCTCCAAAAAGGATGCGAATGGTTATAGTTTCAATTGAGATGTTTGATATAATAATGGTAATAGGTAAAAATTGCAATTTATTTGCTAAATTTTCATTACATTTAGATAATGCGTTCGAAAGAAAAACCGGTATTCTTATTTATTTATTTATTTTTACTTTCAAAGTTTTATAATTTGATGATGGGTTTATTATCAATTAAATCATTTCCATACAACTATATCAGATAAAAAATGTATTAATAAGCGGATATTTGTTGGAAGAGCTTCAGTCCACAATTTTGACAAGAATTTTGAGTCAATGTCAGTACGTTCCTGACTTGGAATTTTATTTAAATTTGTTTGTGCAGTCAGTTTTGTACTTATTATTATTATTATTATTATTATTATTATTATTATTATTATTATTATTATGGTAAGATTTGTACGAATTATTATTACAATATTCAAATGGCAATGGCGTGCGATTCCTAGGAGGATTACCAAATTTCTGGTAGGTCTGTTTGGATAATGGATTCGTGGGGACAAGGGCAGTGCTTTGCAGCTGAATATTTTTTGAGTCTGATTGATTTGTAGTTTTAATAACAGTTTTCAGTTTTAAAAATAAAAAAATAAAAGAATTTATTTATTTAATTATTTTTTTATTTTTAAAAATTATTTTTAAAATATATGTTTTAAAAATAAAAAATAAGAATAATTTTAAATTATTTTTATTTTTCTATTTTTACAACATATTTCATTGATGACATTATTATAATTCAAGATTGTGCTTAAAATAACTTATTAAATACTTTCTTTTTTTATTATTTTCAAAAACTGTTTTTGAAACCTATTTTATAAAATTATTTTAAAAACCAAAAACAGAAAACACAAACAATTGTTCAATTTTAAATTTTATCCTATTTTATAATATTGGGACTGCTTCAGTGGTGAAGACATACGATTATTTTAGATTTTATATGATTTTTCTTATGAAATTTATAATATTTTATTTAAAATTTTGTAACAATTGTTCAAATTTTCATATCGTAGAATCATTATTTCATATTTCAAATTTTATATAAATAATTATATTTTATATAATTTATGTCCTATAAAAAATTTGTAAATTCTTATAAAATTTTTATATAAAATTTATAAAAAGTCATACCGACATAATTTTTTTATATTGTATCAAGGCAAATTCCATATAAAAATTTTATATAATATTTTATATAAAGTTTTGTAAAAAAATTTTAAAAATTATATTATTTACAAATTTTATATAATAAAAACGTAAACTTATAATCTTATAATTCAAAATTATATAAAATTCTTTCAAAAAAATTTCTTTTAGTCAAAGTTATAAGTTCTAATTAAAGAAAATTACAAAAAAAGTACACAATTTTTTCCCAAAACTTTATTCTAACTCTAAGTCAAACTAGTCCTGTGATCGCGTCTCGAGTAAACCATGAGAAAAGTTTTCCGAGAAAAAACCTACATAAATTGCAATGCATAAAAGTGCCACTATGTGAAGAATTATTTTTATAACTTATCACATATTAATTTATTATTTTTAAATAACTATTATATTGTAATAAATCACGTTCACACAATCAATGTAATAAAATAGATTTCTTATTTATATATAATAATTTATATTAAATTAAAAAACTTATCAATTTCTTTCTATCATTTATTATATTTTTATAATTTCTCTAATTTCTTTTCCTAATTTATCAAATTTTCAAATTTTTGTATTATTTTTCTATTTACTGAATTTTCAAATATTTATACATTTTCTTCCTTTCTAATTTTATTTCTTTATTTGTTATATTCTCATAATCATTCTAATTTCTTTTTCTAATTTATTACATTTTTAGTATTGAATATCTCATTTATATATAATAATTTATATTAAATTAAAAAAATTTCTTAATTTTTATCTAATTTATTATATTTTCATAATTTCATAATCTTTCTAATGTTTTTAATTTATTAAAATTTTATTTTCATATATTATCTCTCTTTTTAAAATAACCTCTCTAATTTCTTATCCTTATAAAACATCATTTAGTTTTTATGAGCACCAATTGATCATTTATTTTTCTTTTTTAGAATAATTTTCCTAATTTTTTTCTTGTTGACCAACCCTCTTTTACCTAACCTCTCTCTATATCTCTCATATCTCTCAATCTTAAATACTAAAACTTATAATTAATTGTAACTCCAATAATGCAAGTCATTCAATTTATGATTGATATTATTTTGTTATTAAAAATATTTACCCATAAAATCATTGTAGTGTCATATCAACAAGTGATGGCTACTGCTTTTAGTAATTCCTTCTAATATGTTACTTCACTATAATTGTTAATTGATAAGTATAAATGTATTTAGAAATAGTTCCTTTTTTTATTTTTTCTACCAATATTATTTTCTTCTTTGATTCCTTCTTGCACAGTTATATATGATATGATTGTGTTAGAGAATTTTTTTTAATAATACACAAAAATTTCACTTTTTAATTTTCAGCACACATTCATTCAATTACGTCAAAATATAATGCAAGATCTGGCACTTAGTTTTAGATGGATTATCAGTGCAGATCAATAATGGCCTAAACACATCCCTCTGTTTTGACCGATGGATCGGTAATCAATCTTTCCACTCTTTAATTAGTGACATCCCTAAACATTATCATTCCTCGATAGTCGTAAAATTCACCACGGATGAAGGAGGTTGGGATTTATCAAAATTACAACCATGGCTACCATAACAATACCTTTCAAAAATTGAAGCTATCTCTCACCCTTTATCCAGGTTGGGAAAGGATGAAATCACCTGTGATAAATCACCAAATGGTCAATTTTCCATTAGCTCAACTTATCACAACATAAGCACAAAAGGGAATCATGAATCTGACTCTATCTTGCGTTTGATTTGAAAATTAAAAGTTCCACAAAGAATAAAACTCTTTGTTTGGCAATGTAGCAGATGGAGTTATGACAAATGTTTTTTGAGCCGGAAAAGGAATTGGCAGCCCAGTTTGTGCAATCTGTAAAAATAGATCAAAAGACTTACTCCACATAATAAGAGACTGTCAAAGAGTTAAAAGCATCTAGTTAAAGTTATTACAAACAATAAGAAAAGCCTTCTTTTTCGACATGCAGGGAAGAGATTAGATCTCTATGAATATAGTAGAAAATCTTGGCAGAAATGCTAGTGAGGACTTGTTAATCACTTGGAGTATTGCATTATGGTACATATGGAAATAGAGAAACTCCTATGTATTTTAGAATGTATACGCCCTGCCCAACAATACAGCCCTCTTGATAAAAGATTTTGCATCGATTACTATTGTTGCCTTTGACTCAGCAAAACACAATCGCGTGAACCAGAGGAGATAAGTGCAAGTGAACTAGATTACTCCTCAAGATGACTAGATTAAACTTAATATTGATGGAGCTTCTAAAAATAATCCAACAACTGTTGGATGTGGGGGAATTTTTAGAAATTCGGAAGGAAAATGGATACATAGTTTCACAAGAAATTTGGGAACATACTCTTCATTCACTATTGAACTATGGGATGCATATCATAATTTATCTATAGCTTGGGAGCTAGGATGTAAAAAGTTGATCTTGGAATCAGATTCAAAACTGCTCATAGACCTGCTTAATAAAGACAATATAGACAAATCCAATAATTCCGCCCTTCTTATGAGATGTCGGTCTTTAATCCAACAAATTTGGAGGATTTCTATTCTTCACACTTTCAGAGAAGGGAATAAATGTGCAGATTGGATGGTGAATTTCAGTCTATCAAAGGAAAGAAAATTACACAAAATGGATTACCCTCCGAGTGGTTTAAGTAATTTACTTCTACATGATGCTTTAGGAATCACTACCCCCCACGCAGTATTCCTATGTAATTTTGTTTCTTTTTCGGGCTTAGGTCCCATCGATTCATCAAAAATAAATATAATGCACAATAATATTAAAATTTTAAGACTATGATAAAATTAAATATTACTCTATTTGAAAACATTGCACTTACAATATTTTGTTTAGAATAACTATACAAGTGAGAATAAACTTGGATAATGAGTTTAGATAATAATAATTCCTGACCACAAAACCAAGTAAAGTAAAATTCCATTCTAATAAATAACTTTTTTGAACCCATGAGATCCTCTTCTTGCAAGATTTTTAGTTTGTATCAATTTTTTTATATAAAATAAATTTATTATATATGATTTGCTTCATTATGTAAAGTAAAATATTTTTTTATAATTCTAAATATAGCATGAGGTTTATTTACATTCGTCTTCTCATTGAAAGTTAATAAAATGAAAGAGCTTTATATATCTTGTATTAAGAAGGTATATAATGCAATTTTTTTATCAATGATTAAAGTATATATACTCTTAATTTTTTGTTAAAGGCTAATGTATATTTGTCTTTCTATTTTACGTTGAATTTTAATCTTTGACTGTATTTAGTATATATATATATTTGCATGACAACATGTAACTTTTGAAAAAACTAATGTGTTTGACTAAATAAATATTCTTTATTTGAAAAGATTATTTAATAAATTAAACTATATTTTTCTAATTATATATCATGGTTTACATTTATATAGAATTAAGAATGGATATATATATTTTATTTCATATAAATAAATGTTATTTCTTTATATATATATATATATATATATATATATATATATATATATAAATTTTTTCATTTTAATTTTTTCAATATTTAAATATGTATGTATCCTTCTAATTGTGATAATAATCACTATTAATATAATATTACAATAATATAATAGTTTTTTAATTAATAATGAGTTAAAAAATTATAGTACATCATTTTACTTATTTGGAATATAATTATATAAATTTTGTAGTTATTTAATTGACATAAACATGATAACATATTTTATATTAACCATTTAAATATCTTATAACTTAAAATTTAAATTTATAATTTATATTATAAATTATTATTAATTAAATTCATGTATTACATAGATTACAAACTAGTTAAGACATAATACACAACAAGCCTCCTCCAATAGATATTCGATGACAGTAGGTTAGATTGAATTAAGATTTTTGCAAAAATAGCTCAAATTCATATAAAGATAAAAATATTTGGCATGGTCCAATCAGTAGACCTACAATATGTTTAAAATTTGATCCAACTTGATTATATATTAATTTTTCATAATTTGATTTAATTTGTTAGTTTATATAAATCTCTTGATAATTTAAAAATAATATTAGAAATAGAATAAGATTGAATCGAGTTGATTTTTAATTTTATTAAATATAGCTTGATTAACAGAGAAAATAACTTGAATTTGAAATAATAATAACAATTTAATTTGAATTTGTCTCAATTAAAATTTGTAAAGTTCAAGATTTTGTTTAATTCAAAGTTGATTCAAATTTGATATGATTCAAAATTAATATAATATCACAATAATAATTTAAGTGAATCATTTAAATAGTTATACTATAATATTATAATATAAGTTAAAATTAAGAGAATGATAATAAATTTAGAATTATTTATACACTTTTTAGAAAATATATAAATTTTTATTTTGAATATTATATATATTTATATACTTTATAAATTAATATATAAGAAATACAGATATGATAGGTTAATAAGTTAAGCTTTAAATAATATAATATAATTTGATTTGCAAAATAGATAAAAAAATTACAGTTCAAATTTATTTTATTTTACAAATAGGTTTAGATAAATTAAACCATGATACCCATAAATTGAATGCCCTACTTCTATTACCTTTAATGGTATGTGTATAATCTCATAAAAATGTAAATACAAACTATTTATAGGCATGATCAAGCACTCTTCACTTATACCACCTTGATATTACAAGGTATTTATTTGTTTTCACATTGATGTGTTATCATATTCTCAAGCCAATATATCAAAGTGAACTTATTATTTATGTAGCATTATTTGCTAAGAGGCATAATTTGACCTCATTGGTTGCGTATAGGGTATGTTTCAAGTATTATTGCATCTCATTTGACCTCGTGGTCTATGTACAATGCAATTGTGTCTCGCTTAACATTATGATCAATATATAATACTATTTTTCACAGACAATATTCTATGTTCTATCATAATTAGAAACCCCCTTTTGTCATTTATTTATTTTTTTTCGAGCCAAGAGTTCCATTAAGACCACCTACTAATATTAATAGAGCATGCCTCTTTGGGCCTAACACAAAATCAAACACTGGGCTATATTTGTTTATTTCCAAACATGGCTCAAATGAAGCCCGTATAAAAAGGCAAATATTTGCAGCATTATATTGGGCTGTCTATTTAAGTTCACTTAAACTTTTTGATCCAATAACAGAAGTTGGATTGAAAAAAAAACCTCCGAGAAGCAGAAGCATTATTGTACGATGAGAGCGATGGAGTTTACGTTTGGTTCGTTTTCTCTCTTTACAGTTCCAGCTATAATTTGGTTTTTCACTATTTATTTTTCTATGTCCTGTGAAGCAGCAGGCGGGTCCGAATAATATCAAATTGTTATTTTCTTACGACGAATTACGCCAAGAGTTTCTCATAACATGTAAATACAGCAAATCTAATTTGTTGGTATGTTTATCTATTAATAACTATTAATAAATAAATGAGTGGATTTGAACTCTCTTCTATCATTTTCTCTTCTTTTTTTTTTTTAATTAAGTATTTCTCTGCTAATTTAAGCATTATCATGTAGTGTTATCGAGGCCGCTTCCATCCTTGTTTTTACGGTGAACAAAATTTATACAAATATTTTCAAAAAATTTAAATTTTACTCCTGATTCTAATGAATAATTATGATTTTTTATGCCATTAACAACTTAAAATAGGAAAAATTTAAATTTTACAAAAGTTAATGATGGCCCTTGTTACCATTGCTACATTTATGCTAATTGCAATAGTAATCACTTCCATTTGTCATTGTCTTATTGTTGGTTGTTGGCAATGATAGTTGTTGGCAACATAGGAGGCGACCATTGATAGTAGTCATAGTCATCATCATCTACCCTTACCATATTAGTAATAGATACTGATAGTAGTGGACATATGACTAATGATAATAGTAATAGTGATAGATTGTAATGAATAATAAATGAATTAATATAGTAAAAACATTTATTTTTATTATTTTTAATATATTTTTGCTAATTAAGTCTTTCTTTTCACCTAAATAGTGTATGGGGTCATATGATATTTCATGTATAAAAGAAGGGATTGTCTAAAGCGTTACTATATAATTTATGTGCAAAACATGTAAGATAACATTATTATATAACTTATCTTATATTATCAATCTTATTCAATTTACTAATTGGACCTTATGAAATGTATAATGTTATATAACATTTTATGCATATAAGATAGAAGACCAACATTCTTTATTTTTGAAAATGAGCATGGCCAAGTGTCATAAGCTGACAATTGTAACAATTTGACAAGCAAATATGCTTAAATTGAGATGAGATTTGGTGAAAAAATTTAACATGTTATAATGGTAGGCTAAAACTTAAGACCAATTTAGCTAATGTACTATTTTTCCTAATTTTCTTAAGTTTAAGGTATTTTGATAATTTCGAATAGTTCAAGAATTAGAAAGAATTTAAGAAGCCTATATTTATGATCATCACATTTTTATTTTTATGTTGATTGATTTTCATGTGAATCAGATACTCGGAGTATGGCAAAAAGGGCTTATGATAATTTAGAAAAAATATGTCAACTTCTAGTAAGAGGCCTTTTATTCAAAATATTTTTTAAGGAGGTAAAGTATGCTAAAGTTTTAATGGAGCACTTAGACACGAACTAAGAACATAAATATGTTGACTTATGGTCATCTTCTTGCATACTTAAAATTATGGAATAAGGTATAAATTAAGCGAACAGAGTGTTTATCTCCCTATTCAATTGTCTTTTTCAGCTCGTACTGCTCAAAAGCTTCATGTGTGAAAGGATCTTGCAATCTGATATGTATAGGTGTTTCAATGACATATGATATTAGCTTGCAGACATGTTATACATGAGATTTATTGTATAGGTGATAATTCTTCGATATCCCATTATTTTTATCAATCGTGCTAAAAAAGGGACTTAAGTGGGAAAATTGACATGTTCATCAATAGTAGCTAACATGCATCGCATGGTTTCGACTAGAGAGCTGTTGGTCCCTAACATTAAGCCCTAAAATGATAATGACAAGTCCTAACACCTTATGTTTACAAGAAGTAATTTCTTTTGGGTCACTTTAAACCAACCATCTATTATACTTATGTGTTATAGGTTAAAAATTTTTTATTCAAAATTGTGTAATGTATGAGGCTAACTCTAGTTTAACACACCAAGCTTTCTATAATTCTTTTATGACACACTTGAAAGAGATAGCAAAATATAAAATATTTATTACTCATACAATGAAATGTCATGTACAATATATCCAAAAGCCACATGATTGAGTTATTGAAACACTCGAGCATATTAAGTTACAAGAACATCTTATACTAAAAGCTTTTAGGTACAATAGATAAGGGAGAGGGATAACTTTATTCAATATTATATGCCTTGTTACTTAATTTTGTATATAAGGAATTATCACAAATCAATAAACTTGAGGTCCAAGATTAGTACCAACTGCTCCCTAAGGCTTATTGATATTTTACTTTCTAAAAAGTATTTTGAGGCAAATAGCTTCTAGCAAAAGTAAACATATCTATTACAAATTGATTTAAGGCTTTTTCTCTAACTTTAGGTAAGATATTAGTGTCATCTTATATCAAAATGAAAAAAAAAAGAGAGAATTGAAACTTTGTGTTTTTTGCATTCTATCAAACTTTTGAATGAAGTCAAAATTATCAAAATATTCCTAAAATATTGAAAAAAAAAAAAAAATGGACACATAGATTGGATTGATCTCAAATTTTAGTTGTAAGCCCTACTCATTATATTTGATTTTTCACCAAATTTTATCCAAAACTAAGCATGTTTACTTGACAAATTTGTCACAATTTTCAACTTATAATATTATTCTGCATAACATTCCTAGCTAAAGGAATCAATTACCTTATTTTACCCCTATGTGTAAGTATGAATTCACCTCTGATCAATAGGTTTGTGATTTTCATGATTAGACTACAACAAAGATGCATGATGGAGCAACCATTATTAACCAAAGAAAGGGCTTCAATGCAATCCGATTCAATAATAATTTTGGCAAATCCCATGACATAAACGACCTTTAAGCTGGTGAAAAAGTGCCTTGAAATTCTATAACAAAAACATTACCATGACCCGTAGTATGAGCACAACTAGCCACCAGTTACTCTACAGAGTCCTTTAATATTTCACCATAAGTAATGTGATGTTCCCTAGCAACATAAGCTCCATCTACATTAATTTTGATCCACCAAATTTTGGATTGTTTCATTTCTCTTCTTGATTATCATATCCGACTTACATTAAACTAACCTCTTAGAGCACTACAAGCCCAATAATTATCTTCTATACTATAATTGTGATTTCCATAACTACATCTCCATTCTAATCTCGGGTTTAAAAAATTGTTGCATTTCTTTTATACTAAAGAACTTAACAAGCCACTCCAAATCAAAGCATCGATTACTTTTAATTATATCTTGAAAGGTTGCTGCTAAAATTTAAATCAATCCACCTCAACAATGAATAATAAAAAATTTTGAGTAATTTTATAACTTAGATAAGATTGTGATGCAATTTAAATTCGTGGGCCTAGAGCATATTCACGCCAATTAAAACAAGGGAACGAAAATTTATGTTTAATTTAAAATTATGATGAATAATTATAATTTTTTTTGTGATTAACAAACATTAAAACTTAGAATAATATACAAAATATTCAATGTGCCATAATAAATTAAATATGATTAGTATAATATCTAAATCCTTAGACTCAAATTATTTTCAGTTAGATGACCAAAAAGAAAATACATGCTTTTATTAGCAAAATTGTAAAAAAAAAAAATTCCAATACAAGCCCTTATTAAGAAAAGTATTATTATGCAACTATAACAAGTGAAATTGTTGAAACGATCTTGGATTCACAAATGAGTCTGTGAATTCACCAAAAAAAAAAAAGAAAATTATGATTTGTAATGCAAGTCTGTTTAAATGTATATTTAAAGTGGTTTGATCAGCAATTCATGTAGATTGGATTAAGTGATTTGCGGATACATTTGCATTCTTTTTTTTTAATTTTTACTTTCAAATTAAACTAATATATTACATAAATTATTATTTGATTAATTCAATACTCACACTTCAATTCAATTATTTATCTTTTAATCTAACTCAACCTAAATAAATTATTATAAAGTTAATGATTTTATACGTAAATTTATAATTTCAAAATTAATCAATTTTTATTGTAAACTATTTAGCCTTTAATTGTTAATTTGAATTATAAATGCATTAAATGTTTAATTTTTTAATTTATAATTTTTATTTTAAATTTAAAATTGTTTAAAAAATTTAAATGTACTTAAAAAAAAGAAAAAGAAGAAGAAGAAGAAAAAAAAATTCCATAGATCTGAATTACAAATTCACAATCCAAAAATTTTAAGAGTCAGACTTTTATTTAGGAAGTCCATAAAAATTGCAGACTTACTAAGTTTAAGCTATTTTATGACCGATATGTGCAAATTGAATCATGAAAAGGTCGGACGGATTCATTTAATTAATGTAATAATAAGCAATGATGGATCAAGGGTTTGGGATAACTTTGCTCGGGGGTTAAATATTGTGCTAATCTCTTGTTGGTCCCTTAAATAATTTTTGATAATTTATTATCTATAATTTTTGATAATTATAAAATTTATTAGAAATCTTTTTTTTCTTCAGTGATACGTAACTCAAAAATCATTATATTATTTATACTTGGATTATAAATAAATTTTTTGTTTAAAATTGCTATTTGATAATTTTAGTCTTTTTTTATTTTTATATGTTATTATAATTTTAAGCTTTTTATGTATAATTTTTATCTTCCCGAAATTTTATCATAAGGGTAATATTTTGACAAATACTTGAAAAACTTTGCATTGATTTCATTGTCTTAAAAGTTTAGCAAAAAGTTTTTCATCTTTTTTTATGATTTTTTAAGTATCATTTTTGCGACTTTGCTAAAAAGAGTTATAATTTTTTATATACTAGTTAAACATAAAATCCATCCAAAAGTGTAGCTTTTTATAAAAAAAATTGCATCATTTTGCATGTAAAATTAGGAAAAAAATTTAAGACTTTTGGATAAAATTTTATGTATATATAAACCGTAAAGTTATAATTTTTATAAATAAAATTTTGAATTTTTTTAAATCCAATAGTTTTTTCTTAGATAAAAAGTATGTTTTTCCAAATTTAAGACTTTTGTCTATTGGATAAAATTTTTCAATTTTTATAAATACTTGAAAATTTAAGACTTTTCATAATAAAAAAAGATGTTTTTAGACATATTATTAAATTTTATTCTCATCTAATTATTTATATTTTCTCTCCAACACTTGAATTATTATAAAATTATTTCACAGAGAAATAGAGAAAAATTTTTTAATTCTGCTTTATGCAATTTTTTAAAATTCTATTATATCATGAGAGATTAATTTACTTATTATTTTTGCAAAATAAATTTGATTCAAGGACAAATATTTTCTTAAAGGAAATGATGTTTTCCCACCTCAGAAATTCTCCCGCCAAATCCATCAAAATCCATCCCCACAATCTGTACCAATACATTTTATGTATAATGTATGGAAAATCAACAATTTTATATACTAGTTTCAACACGAGAACTATACAATCTAAATTCTTGGTCTGAAAGAAATTTCTAGCCAATTAAAAATAGGAAATAAGAGAAAAAATATTTATCTTTTATTCTGATTATAACTATAATAAATAATTATGATTTACATGTAACAACGAGTATGAAAACTTAAAATTGGAAAAAAAATTCAATATGTCCGTATAAATTAAATTGGATTGCTATATAATCCAAATTCTTGACCTCAAAATATTTTGAAAAGAAGGAGAAGATGCTTTTATAATTAGTATAGCAATAAAAATTAATTACTAATAAAAACTTTGTTTTTGTGAGATGTCAAGTGGAAAAATCATTTTGTGTTTTTTTTCTGCTATATATCACTTTGAAAATTAAAATATTAATAAATTTTTTTCTTCCAATAAAATTCATTTTCAAAATTCGAATCTCCATCTATTGATGAATGTAATTCATTGGAAGTCAGAATGTTTTCCATCAAACAAATGCCTTGTTGATAGAAAGAAAAATATTATGCAACTATAACAAGTTTATGCAAAATTAAAAACCCAATCTTATTCCGCTCACCATTTCATAGTTTTACCAAAAATATTATGCAACCATAATAAGCTTGTGCAACAAATTTTAACTTGTGCAAAATTAAAAGTTCAATCTTTTCCCATTTGCCATTTTATAGTTTTATCATTATACCTTTTAAATTATCTAACATTTTGAAATTAGATGAAAAAATTTTTTTTTTACTTTTTAATAAAATTTTATTTATCAGTACTTATCGTATTTTAATAATAATAATATTGGTTAATCTATTAAACTCACATGTTCTATTCTTATCCCGTCCCTTAACCACAATGAATTTATAGCAGTATACAGTGTACAAAATTAGATAGATAAAATTGTTAGGCAATTTAAATTCTTGGACCTAGAGTATTTTCGGTCAATTAAAAAAAAGGAAATAGAATAATTATTTTTTTCCTACAAAAATATTTTATTTTTCAATTATAGTGAATAATTATTATTATTTATCTAAAATTAACAAGCAGGGAAATTTTAAAAATAAGAAACAAAAAATTCAATGTGCCCTGCTGAGTTAAATATGATTGCTGTGCAATTTAAATTTCTGAGCTTAAAGTATTTCTAATAAATTAGAAGAAGCATAAGAAAACACATTCTTCAGTGGTATAATGATAAAATAATTAATTATCAGATCAAAATTAGAAATTTTTGTTTAATTATAATAAATTAAAATAAAACAAAATTCAACCAATACAAAATTAATGATCTAATCTATTACAAAAATAAAAAAATATTTTGACATTTCTAGAAATATTAAGAACATACGTAAATCTCTTTTTTATTTTCAAAATTTATACGATCCTTTTTTGAATGACCAATTTTTACTACTCTTCCTTCCAGTTTAGTATTTTTCATCCTGACCCTTAAGTTACCCGTTTGTGCTTGTTGAAAGAGTATTTTTAACTATATAGTTCCAATTTCACCATAATTGCATTGTGTAATTAAATAGTCCATTTCTAAAACTATTTTTGATCTACATTTTTTTATAATTTAATTAGTCAAAAATAAAATATAATTTATCTTAATATGAAATGAAAACTCTTTTTCCATTACCATAAAAAAAATATTTTTCATTAGCCAAGAATAAAATATAATATATTTAATTTGTTGTGGTCATATGAAAATTAAAAGCTATATTCGTTGAATTGAAGTAAATTATATTCAGAGGCATTTTAGTAATCGAAAATATTATCTTTTTAAAATTATAATTTTAAACAACATTCAAAGAAAATATAAGGAAATTTTCATATTTCTTTTACATTTTAAGAGAAGTCAGAATATTTTTCTAAAACGCAATTTAAAGATTCAATTCGATCAAACTTACAATATTATTATAATTTTATTATTCATCCATCTCGCAACGTTATAATTTTATCATTGTTAGAATTAGTATTAGTATTATTCTGTAATAGGATTTGATATTAGATAAAAATGATTATGACTTTTTTATTTGACTAAGATACTCAAATATTTTATATAAAACTAACCATTTTATCGGTTAGATAGGATTGTTATACAATGTGTGTTATTGGAAAGTATTTTTCTATTAGGATAGGAAAAAAAAAAAAGAATGAAATGGAAGCAAAATAATTACCTTCTACTTGAGATTATAATGAGTAATCCCAATTTTTTTATACAATTAACGGACTCAAATACTTAAAATACGATACGAAAATTTTAAGGTGCCGTAATAAATTAAAAATGATTATTTTGCAATCTAAGGTTTTGTCTTTTTAGAGTATTTTCAATAAAATTATAGCAAGAAAAAATATTTCACTGAATAAAAATTAATTATTCAACAAAAATTGTGAAAAAAAAGCTGAAAAATATAAATTTTGCATTTACCATAATTTTTATGATAAATTCGTTATGAACACTGCTGTATCAAACAAACCAATTTATGATTTTCTTTCCCTTCAAGTTTCAATTATAACAGTGTCCTCCTAAATGCAGATACGACGCCGTTTAATGATCTTTTGTTCCGTGATATAGACCTCAACGACCAATGGATTCTGTGTTCACATTGAGGATCTATTGCGAGCTTCTCTGCAGTGTTCGTTGTTTTGAGTAGTGCTATTACTCTCTTCTTCTTCCTTGCTTTCGCATGCTTTTTCAATAAGGTTCCCTCAACCTCATCGCCGGCACCGCTAACCCGTCGGAAGTCACTGTTTTTATTCCCCCGATCACTCTATTCGATCGAATCATTGTCGATTCTTCGTGCCATATTTATTTATTATTCAATCATAAGAGGGTTTTATTGGCTCGCCGTTTAACATTATTACGTTTCTATTGTTTGTTGTTTTCTAAATTGTTTGTGGGTATGGAGGATTACGCCAGCAGCGATGACGGTTTTAATTATTCCGATCAAGAGTCCCTCGACGGCTTTGAACAGGAGGACGCCGATTTTGAGTTGGTCACTAACAAGGGTCCCAAAACTCAGGTATTCTTCATGGTTTTTTGGCCCTTTTCTCGTTGTGGGGGGCGTGGGGAATCAGAATTGTTCCTATTCTTAACCCATGAGCTTCACTTTTGTTTTATTCTTTTCTTTGATGTGAAAAGTAATTTTCTTTTGGTTGGTTTTGAGTCCTTTTGATACATGTGTTTTTGCCTGTTGTTTTTCTTGCAATTACTGATTTTGAGGTTCTAGTCATTGTAATTTGTATCAATTTTTAATTGTTTTGTTATCTTCGTGGTTGACATCATCTCGTTTTTATTTTTTTGAAAATAATATTATTTGAGGCAGGAGCTTGTAAATTGCATTAACTTTTTTTTACTCGCAATGCGGGACTGGGAATGTGTATCACAAACCACATCCGGTTGTTTATGTGGACTACGTAAATGCTGAACTTGGGTGTTATATCATTGTTTTTGTGTTGGGTTCTTATCTAGGTGATAAATTTAGGGTTGGAAAAGGGCACAATGAAATACTTCAGTCTAGTGGGATGCCCTTCTTAAGTAATAAATATACTACTTGTAGGGTGATTGACTAAAGTATAAATATTTATTTGTGACTGTTGTGTTGAGTTGCATCCTTCACATCCTTTTATTCTCCTGACAACTTTTTGCTGGATTACATTGGCTTATGCAGGTGATCACACAGGAATCGCTTCTAGCTGCACAGGTAAGATAAGAAAAATGAAAAAACGAAAACAACTGAATTGCTATTGTATGTAATTATGTATTGTTCAGATGGAATACATATTGACATTTACTGAAATTTTTTTAATATACATTCATGTAGAGGGAGGATTTGCGTAGAGTAATGGACATGCTAAAGGTGAAAGAGCACCATGCACGTACCTTGCTTATTTATCATCGTTGGGATGTGGAGAAGTTGTTTGGGGTGCTTGTGGAGAAGGGGAAGGCTATCTTGTTTGCTGAAGCTGGTGTCAGTGTGGATGAAAGTGACCAATCTTGCTCTCTGCTTCCTTCCATAATAATGTGTGATATTTGCATGGAGGAGGTTCCTCGTGTTGAGGCAACAAAAATGGACTGTGGACATTGGTTTTGCAATTCTTGTGAGTATTTCTTTATTTTCTATCATTCTCAGTCTATGATTCTCTAATCTTTCAGAGCACTTCATGTTAGCTTTGCAACAAAATTATTAGTTGATACAGGGATCAGAAGTTTGAATTGATCCTTACTAACAATGCCGTTAGTTAGGTTCTATATGAGCCTTTTATACACCATGACCAAATATCAGTTGTCAATTGGGTATTTGATTTTTGAAGTTGTTCGAGCTTTTAGATAGTAACAAGAGCCTTATCATTATTTTAAAAAGTTAGTTTCATGATCCTTAATAATATGATTATGAATTTATGATGGAAAATTAGTCAACCATCAATATATATGATATTTATATTATAATTTATGATATTTATATCCATTTTTACAGGTTGGACTGAACATTTTATTGTCAAGATAAATGAGGGTCAGAGTAGACGCATCAGGTGCATGGCACATAAATGCAATGCTATTTGTGATGAAGATGTTGTGAGAACTTTGGTTAATAAGAAGCAACCTGATATGGCTGAAAAATTTGAACGTTTTCTTCTGGAGTCTTATATCGAGGACAATAAAAGAGTCAAATGGTGCCCTAGCACTCCTCATTGTGGGAATGCTATACGTGTTGAGGATGACGGATTATGTGAGGTAGAATGCTCGTGTGGTTTACAATTTTGTTTCAATTGTTTGTCTGAAGCACACTCTCCTTGTTCTTGTTTGATGTGGGAGCTATGGGCTAAGAAGTGTCAAGATGAATCAGAAACTGTTAATTGGATAACTGTGCACACAAAACCTTGTCCTAAGTGCCACAAACCTGTGGAGAAGAATGGTGGCTGTAACTTGGTTAGCTGTGTCTGTGGACAAGCATTTTGGTTAGTATTTTGTTTCTTGGTCAACTTCCTCCTTCCCGCACTATATAGTTTCTTCTAATTTATCTATTCATATATCCATTTTCTTTGTAATTTATCATTTTCCTTTTTCTGTTATAAATGATTGGTTAATGTTAAATATGTCAATAATGTACTCACCTTCTAGGTACCTGTGACTCTCCAAGCTGACATAAATTCATGTTTCTCTTCTGATTTTCCCTTTTGGGCAGTTGGCTGTGTGGTGGAGCTACTGGCAGAGAGCATACTTGGTCCAGTATAGCGGGTCATAGCTGCGGTCGGTACAAGGAGCAAGAGAAAAAATCTGAAAGGGCAAAGCGGGATCTCTATCGTTATATGCACTATCATAACCGATATAAAGCTCACACAGATTCGTTTAA
Organism: Sindora glabra; assembly: GCA_020226215.1. Classification (NCBI taxonomy): domain Eukaryota; kingdom Viridiplantae; phylum Streptophyta; class Magnoliopsida; order Fabales; family Fabaceae; genus Sindora; species Sindora glabra. The sequence goes on from CM035225.1 coordinate 1,827,432, forward strand.
GCTTGAAAGTAAATTGAAAGAGACTATACAAGGGAAGGTGGCTATATCTGAAGAAAGGGATTCTAGACTCAGAGATTACAGCTGGGTAAATAATGGACTCTCCAGGCTTTTCAGGTCCAGGCGTGTCCTATCATATTCATATGCATTTGCATATTATATGTTTGGAGATGAGCTATTCAAGGATGAAATGTCAGAACAACAAAGGGAAATAAGACAGAACTTATTTGAGGATCAACAGCAACAGCTTGAGGCAAATGTTGAAAGACTGTCCAAACATTTGGAGGAGCCGTTTGACCAGTTTTCAGACGATAAGGTTATGGAGATAAGGATGCACGTAATCAATCTGTGTGTTATTACTGACAGTCTCTGTCAAAAGATGTGAGTATCCTATCAAAGAAATTTCTGATTGATGTTATTAGGTATTTGACACTGATTGTTGTGATTTTGTGATGTTAACGAAGGTATGAGTGCATTGAGAATGATTTATTGGATTCTGTCCAGCTTGGTACCCATAGAATTGCTCCATACAAGTCAAAAGGCATAGAGAGGGCATCGGAACTTTCTTCTTGTTGGGCTAATAAAGCTAATAATTCTGGTAAATATCTTCGATGTTATTTTGTTTGAAATTTGAATGGTGAAATGGACTGAACCTTTTCTGTTAGCCAGATTTTATGCTATAGATTAAATCATTTTGGGGAGAAAATATAGCATTTAAGTTAGCAAATCATCATTTAGACTTGTTATTGGACCATTTTAAGGTTTCTATTGAGTAAAATTTTTTGCCTTTTCTCTTGTGAAAAAAATTTATGAGTATTTACCATAATTTTATATCAGTAATAGTCAATACTTTAATTCAAGAAAAATCTTCTGGCCAAAAAAGAGAGGATTTTGCTTTATCTATCCATAGTAATCTAAGCCTATGTCTTTTCTTTGTCAAGTTTGCTTATTAGAAAGTATTTTCATCCCAAGTCACATAACTTCGACAATCATGTGTACAAATCATGATCTTGTGTGTGAGTCCGTAACCTAAATGCAGGGCCGCAGATTCATTGCCCTTTAATTTGGTCACTGCCTGAATCCTTGTGTAGCATATAATATGCCTCACTCAAATGTAATTATGCAGATAATTCAATTTGTCTCACTTTAGCTATCATTAGAAGGCAACTCTAGGTCTCCCAAAAATGAGACCCAGAGACACTCAGTGTACTAAGTACACACTGAGTGAGACACTCAATGTACTTAGTGTCTCACTCGGTTTACCTAGTACACTGGGTGTCTAAATATTTCCTCCACAAAATGGCCAGAATGTTTGTTGCTGAAAATTGATTGTCAGCCGCTAGATGTTATAAGAATAATTTGACCACCATTTCAACTAACTCAATTGACATATATGCTGCTATTTTTATTTACTTCCATCTTTAGTTATTAAATATGTATATTTTATATAGATTATATAACTGTATTGAGGATGCCCCCACAGTAAGTCATGCGCATTCACCCTGAACCTGCTTCTGTACATTGGATTTGTAACATGGTTTTCCACATTGAAAGTAATGACTATGAAGATGAAAAAAGTCTCTGCTTCTAGCACTAATATGAGGTCCAATTTATCAATTTTTTATACTCTTAATTTTTGTTGCTTTGAACCTGTCTAGTTGTAAAGTGTTAAATGCTTCCATGCTTAATAGGTAATTTTTTTGTCGTACATGTCATGAATGCTTTTAATATGTTTTCTTGAATTTGACTTTGTCGATGCTTATTGAAATTGTGACTGAGTGAATGAAGTTTATAGCTGGGAGTGCAGGTGGAACTGCTGATCTTGATCGGCCTTCTGGATCTGGTAGCTCAGAGGAGGAGAGTGGATGCCCTGCACATAAGCGTCCTAGGACAGATGATGGTCTTGGAGGTGGTGGTTTCTTTGACTTGAACTTGCCAGCAGAGATGTAGACAGAAATTGACTCAGAATGAGACCTCATATAAATACAAGTGTACAGTTCTAACATAAATTGTTAGTGTTGTTCGGTGGGTCAATTGTTTTGGATATCACAAGCGAATAGTTTACCCTATTTGCTTCAGATAGTTCTTTTGGGCATCCCTTGCTGAGTTATATTCAGAAACGAAATGTGAAACTCTCATCCCTACTTGGCTTTTGCTTTTCAAGCCCAGGCATTGTATAGTAATTATATTATAGCCTTTGGCGTTTATGGATAATAGATATGCGAGTCTCTTGTTCAGACTTGAGCATCATGAATGTAACTTCCAGGATGCTTTCATTCATATAATGGATTTAGAAGTGAAGGTTACTTGGCTGAATTTTATTACCTACCGCTTTTGTTATGAATCAATTCTTCTTCTGGTGGATCGCTCTGCCATCATTGCCAATCGCTTCTTTCACTTGTCTTTTGGACCAAGTTGATGCCGATGCAAGATCCAGCCCGGTTTCTCTTCAATGAGGGATTGGGAACCTTAGAGCTTGTCACGAAAATTGAGTGTTTTTCCCTTGAAGATTTTGGTTGTCGATGAGCATTTTGTCTTACGTCAAGTGATGTAAATTAGTTTTTGTCTCAAAGATCAATAATAAAAATGGTTTATATTAAATGATTCCGTTGGAAATAGTTTTTGATAAAGTATAATGACGTGTGAGCAACATCTGTTGCCGAAGTCTGAAGGTAGTTATTTATTGTTACGCATGAAAAAGTCTATAATTTTGGAAATCCCACATGATGGTCTCGTTAAAATTGTTGTTTGTTCATATTATTTCCTTATGATTATGTATATCATAGTTTATGTCAGTTTACCCGTACAATGCACCGAGACAAATTATGCTGTGTGAAACTGGGTCGTGCGCGCGCGTGCATATCTAAAGAATGACAAGAAAAAGTCCAAAGTAGCATTTTTTTCTTGGTGAGGTGTTCTAGTTAGCATTGAAGTTAAGATGATGAAGTCAAATGAAATTATACTAAAAACTAGCAAGTTTAAATTTGATTTATTGTTGGTGTAAACTTTTTTACATGATCCATAAAGAAGATTGTGACATTTTTGAAAAACTAAGAATAATTTTTAAAAAATTTCAATCATAGAAAGGATTCATTAGTTAGTCAGTGACGTAATAATATATAAACTAAAGATAATATGAAACTCTTCAATATGTTGGAGCTTCAAAATAAATAAAAACAAAAACTGCAAGAAGCATTAAAAATATTGTACGGAGGGATAGAATTGACTTATTTCTGACATTTCGATGTGCATATTTTTTTTTCAACCAACCCTCTGTGAGATAGCATACAAACTGTTTATTACGAAACTTATAGAAACTGAATAATTGAAATTGAAATGTACATTAAAAAAGAAGTGAGAAGGCAGTGGCTTGCAAAGGAAAGTAAGATCTTGTTTCGCAGAAAAAGCCCAAAAGGTTTTGATCTTATGGCCAATGTCAATGACCCTTACATGCTGTTCTATGCCCCTCTCTCTCTCTCTCTCTCTCATGCAAACTCCAACAGACAATCTCTAATCTCAATGCCAAGATTCTCTTTTGCTTAGTTGAAAGAAACTTCCTTCTGACAATATTGTTATAATATGCATTGGCTACATATGCTATGAAGGGCGAACCTATCAATCTCATATTTGAATCATCAGTATTTCATTTATTTAGTAAATTCAACTCTTGATGTCTGTCACCATACCAAATTTCAATACCCATCAGGCAGCTCTTTCAGTGCTGCTTGTGTCTTCTTGTCTTGCTAAATTTTTTTTATTCTAGAGAGTCATGTGGAGAAGAGCCTAAGCTTGATGTAATATTAGTTATGTTTAGCACCAATTCAGAGGTTTTGGAGTCCGTAGAATCTTTGTTTGGTTTTGGATTAAACAAAACAGCAGTAAGCTGTGGTGTTGTTTCATATTATTAAAGCCACACCAAGTATGTCTGTCAGTTTCCTCCAATCATTCATAACTTCAGTTGCCCCATGACAATGTCAATTTCTTAATTAGAATCATTTCTATCTCTGCTGATCAGAGAAATGGTTAGCATCTTTCTAATATTTGGAATCCTGACATGTCAGAAACAGAAACGCATTGTTTTTCAGGTTGACCCTGAGGTCATGCCAAAGCAGAAACTCCATCCATCAGATTTCAAAATTTTTGTCAACTTGCGAAGCTTATCCCTTGTTGGTCAATAATATCACCAACATAATTTTAAATGTGAATATACACCAGTTCTCAGCTTGATCTATGTCTTCACAAAGACGGTCTCAAATCATCGAGTCAATGTAAAATTTAATAAAAAAAATTGATAATACCGATAACAATATTATTCGATTAATATAACTACATTATTTGTAATACTCAGTGCATGGATGACCTACATCGAAAAGGATAAGGGCTTTTCCTTCGGTAATAGTAAGACAAAGCTTCATTGTTGTTCTTGTTGTAACATGTTGCAGCGTTCGAAGGTAAAAATGTAGCTGTATCTTGCACAATGTAATGTTTGTTTCTATTTTTGTTAATCTGGACCTCTTCTAATCTCTCAGCTCCTTCCCTCTAATGTTTAGAAGCCACTTTTATTTTTAAATATAAAAGCGTCTTTTTCTAAGTGCTTCGTTTGACAGTCACCTTTCAGCCCTTTTGAGGTTGCTAGCTTTTCTCTGAGTGCGTCTCCCTTTTTCTTCCAAGTGACCAATCTCACCGTATTTTCTTCTTCATGGATGAGGAGGGGTCATGCTTTATGAATCTTGTCACCTAATTTCACCAAAAACTAGAATAACTACTGTTTGCTAGAGTCTCAACTTCCTATACGCATCACTTGTTAATAGTAGATGCTACAAAGATAAAAATTTTCCCCTGGCCTTGCATTACTAGATGCTCTAAATAGTTAATGAAATTATAGTTCATATTTTGTGGAAGGAATGTGAAGTTTTGTTCTGCACTAGTTTAAGGACAAAATTTGCTCACTTAAAATGACTGCTTTTGTAGAGTTATTATATCTTATAGTACATAAAAAGAAATAATTACTAATAAGGTATTGTTCAACAGAAAGCATGCTCACCTGAGTGTATTATACTTTGTCTATGGGCAGAAGTTTGAATTCTGGAAATAACATGGGAAGGAAGGAGTCGGTTAATGCTCTAGAGTAGTTATTCGTCCCACCCATTTGGTGAATTACAAAAAAAATAAAAAATAAAAAAATAATTTAGATCTTATTATATGTGAGATTCATATAATTGTAAGTTTAAATACAGGTGTTTATTTATCAAAATAAAAACTTTCGAGAACAGGGAACAATTTTTAATTTTTAGGGGCGGGTACCATAAAAAGAGAAGAAAAAAAAATGTCTTGACCAAATTTCAAAAGACACCGTTGGGTATCAGTTCTTTTAAATAACCAACAGTGAGACTGCTCTCTAAGCATTCAATTATAAATCACAACAATTGACTCTCAAGTTTTATGACATGGGTGGTATTTCAAAAATCACATCTTTGCAGAAATGGAATAACAGAGAAATCAAGTGCACGAGTGAAGGTCTCAATCAGCACAGTTTCCTGTCCCTTTGCTCGATTTCTAAACGGTGAAGTTCTCTGCTTTTGAACGTTGCAATCAAAAGTTCAAAACTTGCTTACTTCTTTTAAGGCAACGCGAAAAGCACAACCAGCACAAAAGGTATGGCTTTATACATGCATATGCTATGTTTGTATCATTGTTGATGGTATTGTCATTTGTCCTGCTATGTACATATCTTGGTCTCCACTTCCTGCATCTTGTCCCTTCCTTCTTTTCTTATCCCAATGTTTTGCTTTCAAATGTCATTTTTCTACAAAAGCTATGACCTGATTTTACGTCTTTTAATGCAATGCAAAAAAGGCTTCAAATTTGTGGGTTAGCCTTCTGAGACAAGTAAAAAGAAAAAAAAAAATCTCACGAGCAGTATAGATTGTTAACAGCAATACAGCACAAACATACCGTCATGTCCTACTCGTGCAGTTCTGGTTTAGAATAGCATCTACTAGAAGCAAATGAAAGGAAAATGCTACTTGTGGTATCATTCATAATTTTCTTCAAAACTACACACACAATATAATTTAAGTCAAACTGATTATATTTATTTAAAAGGCGAACCTAGTTAGACTTAAACGGTATTATGTATATAATGATATGTGGAGTTATGAATTACGATATTACTGCAAGTAATAAAAAGGGACTGTGCAATTCTAGGCTTGAAATGGATATAACTAAGAACTCATTTGATTTTTGAACCACCAAATTTGGTGCACTTTTCAAGGGCTTGTCTATGTGAGGAGTATCATTCGTCAGTGTAGTTTCTGCTGTTTTTAAAGCACAGGTATGCTATAAATTAACATATTTTGGATGTATCTTCCATTATGGCAATTTTACTGTGAGTGAACTTGTCAATTTCTGCTCGTGGTATGTGTAGCTTTGAATGCTGTTCTGGCAAATTCATTTAATTGTCTCGAACCCAATTCTGACACTACCATGCATGAAATATAGCGAGGGGACTCTACTTTCAAGCAATTCAACTTCATGGACTCGACAGTTTCAAGTCACAGGCGCTCCCACAGGTTTGGCTTACGTTAATTTTTCCCGCCTTAAACACGTCTCTGTTCTTTTTTTGTTAATCATAAAAAATTCTCCTGTGTTACACTGGATTGAGAAGATTCAGTTTTCATTCTAGTTTTTCATTGCCACAAAATGGTCCCATGAGAAAATTTTCTGATAGTTTCGCAGAATTGCAGATTAATGGAGATTATGTTTTATGCCTCCGTTAGCAAAGCTAACAATTTGTTGCTGTGAATGGCAGTGATCCAATAAAGAGGAGAGGCCTAAAAGATGAATTAGATAAGAGCACTCCTACGGTCAACATCCTCGAAGGTTCTTGCCGACCTAACATGGTATGTCTTTCTCCCTCTGCCTTTCTTTTCTTGCTGCAGTTTTTATTCCGTGAGCACTATGTATGAGATTTTTTAGCTCCGATTCTACTTATGTAGTAATTATATATTCATGCAAAGGTTGATTCTATTATTTAGTAATTTTTCTCTGTTATTATCATAAATGGAAATGGTGCAACTAAGGGAAAGCAACGAATTCAAGAAAGGGCAATACCATAAATATGGATCCTAAAAATTCATTGACAAAGGAAGTACAAATCTCAACTCATTAGGCTGTCACTATATTAAATAGGTACAAATCCAAGGAAATGGTATTTACTCTGAATTGAATCGCATTCTATTTCTTCTCTGAAGATTCTACAGCTTCAGAAACGGTTACATCAACAATTTGTGGTACGGAGAGCATTAGAGAAAGCATGTTATCTGCCTTTCACACAGGATCCCACCCTCGAAAATTCAACACCAGAGGTATCTATTTATTACTTGCATGGATTTGATTTATTTTTGTTCTATACAATTCAGTTCAAGTTTATGGGTCATGTTTCTTACTGCAATGATCCACCACTTTTGCTTAAATATAGGCTGCCAAGGAACTGATTAAGGAAATCGGAGTATTAGAATTGGAAATTGTGTATTTAGAGCAATATCTTCTCTCCTTGTATCGTAAAAGATTTGATCAACAACTTTCGTCTCTATCAGCCAAGGAAAGGAGTTTGAAATCAGCCATGGACGCCGACAAAGAAACTCATGAAGTGCCCGGGAAGGACAGTGTCTCTGAGAAAGAAATTTCAGTTCCATACTCCTATCATCTCATGTCACCTAGAAATTCAGTTGGCTTAACACTCAAGAAATGCAATAACAATTTTGAGCCAGAGATGATTTTAGACTCTAGCATTCATCGTTCTCACTCCACCCTATCTCAGCGGTCAATTTGCTCAATTGAGCCTTCTCATTTCAAAGTTCAGACTAAAGCTGTAGACTATTACCATTCTCTACCATTGTCAGTGCTTGAGGTAAGTCTGTCAATTTACAGAAGAGCTGTAGTTACTTAATCGCACTTCATATACAAGCTTTGCTAACTTGTGGCTACCGAATTGTATTTTACCAGCAAGCACAGAGATCTAACTCCAATAAGACTTGCCTTGCTGAACATCTTGGGAATTGTTTTTCTGATGATGTTCTGGAGACACCAAACTGGGTTTCTGAGGAGATGATTAAGTGCATGTCAACTATATATTGTGAACTTTCGGACCCACCTTGTCTGGGTCATGACAATGTTTCTTCCCCTATTTCAGTCTCATCATCAGTTGATGAGTATTCTTCACAAGACCAGGGAAATAAGAGAGGTTCGCGGCGCAAAAAGCTTTCATCCTTCAATTTTCGCTTCAATCCTTTCCACATCAATGGGTCAAAAGAATTTACTGGACCTTATTGTTCAATGGTAAAGATTCAGAGATTGTGCAGAGATAGAGACAAATTAAGAGAAGTTGAGTACATGCTAAGAAGATATAGGTGAGCCATTCATTCCTTTTTTGGGTGTCAATGCAGGCAACATTCAGGAATCTTGAACTCTGCTTTTAAAAAACTTTCTTGCAGGTCACTTGTTTCTCTGTTGGAAAAATTTGATCCTAGAAATATGAAGCATGGAGAGAAGCTAGCATTTTGGATTAACGTGCACAATGCACTAGTGATGCATGTAAGATTCTTAAACTTCCAATGTGCTTTATTCAAGGCTTCAAGCTTAGTTTATCTCCAAGTTTGTAATCCAATCCTACCCACTTCCTGCATGCCATCTACAGGCCTTATTAGTTTATGGGATTCCAGCTAATAATCTTAAAAGAATGTCTTTCGTGGTTAAGGTGAGATTTGTTCCTTATGAAACTCTAAGCAGCTATGTGGTCTGAATTCTTACTAATACACGCTTGTAATATGGTTTAGGCTGCATATAACATCGGGGGTCATACTGTTAGTGTAGATGCAATTCAGAACATCATTTTGGGATGCAGATTGCCCCGTCCGGGACAAGTGAGTCTAAATTCCTGAAGCTTTTACTGAGAAATTTATTTCTTTATCAGTCCACATGACAAGCAATCTAGTTTGGCGGGGACTAATGCAATTTTCTCTTCCTCAGTGGCTAAGGTTTCTGTTCCCCTCAAAGACAAAATCAAGTGTCAGAGATGCAAGGAAACGATATGCCTTACATCGTCCAGAACCTCTTGTAATATTTGCACTTTGTTCAGGAGGCCATCATGATCCTGCGGTAAACCTTTGCCATTCCCATACTTCAAAATAAAATAAAATAAATAAGACCCTAGTGGGATGCATGTCACCCTTGATTTCTATCTCATTTTCCTCAAGAAAACAAAGAAATTATAAGATTTATAGGCAGAATTCACTAAGTTGGTTTCAGTTAAAATCATGATTTCCACAAGCCTGAAGAGTAGTTAAACTGAACTTGTCGGTATCTTTTCTAGGAATCTTAGTTGTTGTTAATTCTTCAGGTGCGTTTGTATACGTCCAGGAGAGTTTTCAAGGAGCTTGAATCTGCAAAAGATGAGTATATTCTGTCCAACATATCGGTAACTAAGGAACATAAAATACTTGTTCCAAAGATAGTAGATTTATTTGCAAAGAATTCAGGTCTTGGCCCTGATGGTTTGATGGAGATGATTAAGCCTTATGTATCTGATTACCAGAAGAAGGCCGTTCGGAAGTTCCAACCAAAGGCCAACTGGAAAGGCATAGAATTAATCCCCCATCGTTTCACTTTTCATTACCTGCTTTCCAGGGAACTGACTTGGTGATCTCAGGCCTTGTTATAACCAATAGACACTATTGTGGAAGAAGTGACAGTTGAATCTTATTAAACCGTATCGTTCTGCAATTGGTAAATAATCCAAGTCACTTTAGTATTTAGACATTTCAAAATGACTGTTGTGCGAGTTGAATCCTAGCATGCTTTGTATCAAAAAAATGTAAGGCTACTTTTTTTCATTGACAAAGCTCCTCACAACTGAACACATAATTCAATCTTGGTTAAATTGACATTTGGTGGGACCAACTTTAACTCAAATCGAGCTATAAGTATAATTGTGAGGTGAGTTGTGATGAAACAGAAGTGATGGTTTAGTTGTCATTCCTAATCTATCTAGACAACTAACTGGCAAAATTATAATGTAGCACCCGATATTATGTTTCTCTTGCACTTGCATGCATTAGTCAATTATAGTTGTGGAGAAATGAAAGACTTACGGGGGTTTGTAGATCGCACAAATGTTATATTAAGGGAAAAATTTAGGTGAGATTTTATGGAAAATTCTATGATGCTCCTAAGGATTCCAAAGTCCGGAGAGACGTGGCACATCCTAGACCATTGGATGAAATTATCAAAATTCTTGATAATTTCATTCAAAAGCTTGTGTTGTGCCACGTCACTCTGGGTTTGGAACCCCCAGAATATCATAGCAATGCCTGAGATTTTATAGATGTTTATTGTGAAATTTTCGATAATATATATATATATATATATATATATATATATATATATATATATATATATATATATATATATATATATATATATATTACTTTTTCAACTTACTATTAATAATTATATCTTAATAAATATAATTATTAATTAATTACTTAATAAATTGAAAATTGAATACACATATAAAATTATAATTAAAAACTTCAACTTAACATAAATGAAACTTCATCAAAGTTTTCTCCAGATGAATGCTAAATCCAACAGATGGCAATGACATTTTCCAATTTCTGAATTTACGGTATAGAACCTTAAATGATAGAACTGAAGCTGCACTGCCTTGAGCATTGAGGGCTTCAAATTTTATTGTGGTGAGGGTTTTTGGATTAAGCACATCCATATGTTCTATTCTGCTTGTACTTTCCCGTGAAAAAAAAAATCTTTCTTTGGGTTATATATATATATATAAAGAATTTGAGTGCTTGTGGATGCGCGGGGCTTCAAATCCATATGTCCCGTTCTGCTTATACTTTTCCGTGAAAAAACCAAGGGTCTCTTTGGAATTCAGTTTTCAAAAACAAAATAACAAAAGAATTTGTTTGTTTAATTATTTTTTTTATTTTTAAAAATTATTTTCAAAACATGCGTTTTAAAAATAAGAAAATAAAAAGAATTTTAAATTGTTTCTATTTTTCTGTTTCCAAAATACATTTCATTAATGATATTATTGTAATTCAAGATTATTTTCAGAATAACTTACTAAATACTTTCTTTTTCTAATTATTTTTAAAAATTATTTTATAAAACTAAAAACAAAAAATAGAAAAGACAAACAACCATACCCAAATCTTTCTTTTGGTTATATATAAAAAAAAATGGAATTTGAATGCTAGTGGATGTGGGTGGGGGCTTCAAATTCTACATTGCTCGCTCCAGGTAGTGTGTGTATTTACGTTGCTCATCTGATGTTAATATTCCTTGACTCCTTCTGAATGGGGGGAAAAAAAAAAGGAAGAAGGGGTACCGCACTAACATAATAGCGCATTAATATATGAAAAAAAATGTAAATTATTCCCTCAAATTATTAGATAGTTGAATTTTTCCCTTCAAATTATAAACACAATCAAATTACTTTTTAAAATTATGTAAAATTTAAATTTTACTCGCACCGTTAATAATATAATATTATGAGATAATTATATTTTGCTCCTACTAATATTTAAAATTTACAAATTAATTACTTAATTATATAAAACTTACGATTAACTTCCATTATCTACTTAATTAATTTTTTAGTAAATTACATGAATTTTAAAAAAGTTTTTAAATTTGAATCATAATATTATTATACATTAGATTATCACATTATTTTTTTACATAATTCTTATGTTAAATAATTAATAAAAATTAAATTAAATATATGAAATTTTAATTAAAAACTTAAAAATAAGTTACAAAATTATGTGTAAAAAATAATACAATAAATTATTACAATATTAAATTAATACATAATAATATTGTAATTCATATTATTAGTATTACTCAATATTAATTGTCACTATTTAATTTTTTATTAAATTATGGGTCAAAAATATTAAATAAAAAAGTGAGGTAAATATAAATATTATGTTACATAAAAAATACTAAAAACTTAATATTTTTTATTTCATATAATTATATTCAACTTAATTTTAACACCTTAATAATCACAATAATGATGAACAATAATTTCTATTTTGTTTCTTGAGATTTTTTTTACAATTTATTTTATTTAAAATTTAATAATTATATAATATATGAGTTATCGTTATTTTATTCTTTTAAAATTTATAATCTATTTAATACTTATATTTAGACTAATACATTTATCTTTAGAAAGAGATTATATTAGTTGATGAATTTATTTATTTTATTTATATTTTTTTCAAAAGAAATATAAAACCCTTTTCAAAAATTAAAACAAACATTCATTGAAATTGATTTTCTATCACAAAAAAGCCTAACTAGTATAAAATTTTAGAAAAAATTAAACAAAGTTTTAGAATACCATATTTTACACAAGATTACATATTTGTTTGAAGAAAAATTAGATGTCTCCTCAATCCTTATACTATATTAGTTTGGAGTCAAATTTTATCTGATCATTGCTTAGTGTAAAAATATGTGTTTCCTTCTTTATGAGTTTACTTCTACAAGCTTTTCACTTCTCTTTCAAAGTTTTATTAAAAAATAAAATAAAATAAATTTATTAGCTAATATAATTAATTCATTCGATGTTAATATTCCTTGACTCCTTTTGAACAAAAAGAAAAAGGCACCACTAACATTAGCATTAATATATCGTAAAATTTGATCGTTGGTAAATCATTATAGGCATAAAGAAATTATCGGCTTAATGTATTATTAGATTTAATAATATATTAATATATTATCACATTAATGAATTTTCTTTTAAATAATAGTATGTGAGCTAATATGCCTCCTGATTTTTCTTCTTTAAAAATCTTATGCCCTTTTCTTCAAATTTGTACTTTTGCCATTAAAATACAATATAAAAGTCAGAAATTTGCAAGCCCAAAATTTATGAAATGGCATTTTGGTGAGAAAAATTAGAAGTATACATCAAATAATAGTATAAGATTCACAGAATTGGAAAGAGAATAAAGTACAGGTATGACTAATTCTATTAATTAACAAAAAAAATTGATCTTTGATTAATAGTACACATAAAATAAATCACTTGATTAAAAAATGCATGTTAAAACATCTATTTTTTCTATCACAATAACAAAATCTATGAAAATGTTCCAAATGAATGGCTTCCCCATCTGCCGGGAAAGAGTGAAAAGCACATTTTACTTTGTTTGTTTTGGGGAAAGTCTGGCAAAACCAAGGGATCATTTGGTTCACGTGGAAAATAAGTTCCCATAGGAAATTAAATATCCTAGAAAGTAATTTCCTATACGAACTTCCTGAGAAATCTCAAATGTTGTTTAGTTGACATGAAGTAAGTTACACATCCTAGGATATAAATTCTTATGTTTTGTTTAGTTTAACTTTGAATTTACTGGGAAATAATAATGAAATAACTACAATACCTTCAATAATAACTTAATATATATTAATAAATATTAATTAATTTTAAAGAGGTGATAATGCTGGACTTTTAATTATTTTCATATGATCTCTCAACAGAAAACAAAAAAATATAAGTTTGACGAAATCTACTTGATTAAAAATATGTAAATTGAGCTCAAAACTTTGAACGATAATAACTTTGTGCTCATTGTCCGTTTTAAGTAATTTTTTTTTAATTTCATATAACTTTTCGAGATTTACATGTTGGCAAAAGCCAAAGGCATTTTGCCCACTTTGATTTAGCAAAAAAAGATCTTTTTTCATGATTTTTTAAATTTTTTTATTTTCTTGTTATTTTTTAACTTTGATCTTATTTTTATTAATTCAAATTTATTCAAATCCTATATTAAACTTTTGCTCCTTAACTCTTTTGATGTCTAGTAGTGTTATAATAATTTTCTTGACAAATAAAATTACTAAAGAATAATTTATTACTATCTGAAGATAAAATAGTAACATGTTACTGTTTCAATATAAAGTTTTGAAATAAAATGGTAATACTAATAAAAAATATCAAATAAATGGATAAATTATATTTAATTAATAACTAAATTGTCAAATAATAGTATGTTACTATTTTTTCTCTAGACAGTAACATGTTACTGTTTCGTTCCAAAACAATAACATTAATTAAAAAATTCAAATAAATGGATAAATCAATTCTAATTAATAACTAAATTATTAAATAATAGTATATTACTATTTTTTCTCTACACAATAACATGTTACTATTTCATTCTAAAACTGTAACATCAATTGAAAATCTCAAATAAATAGATAATAATATGTTACTATTTATTCTCTAGACAGTAACATGTTACTATTTCGTTCCAAAACAGTAATATCAATTGAAAACTTGAAATAAATAGATAAATTAAGTTTAATTAACAACCAAATTGTCAAATAATATCATATTACTATTTTTTCTCTAGATAATAACATATTACTGTTTCGTTCCAAAACAATAACATCAATTGAAAATCCTAAATAAATAGATAAATTAAGTCTAATTATCAAATAATAGCATGTTACTATTTTTTCTCTAGATAATAACATATTACTATTTCGTTCTAAAATAGTAACATCAATTGAAAATCTTAAATAAATAGATAATAACATATTACTATTTGTTCTCTAGATAGTAATATATTACTCTTTTGTTCTAAAATAGTAACATTAATTAAAAATCTGAAATAAATGAATAAATTAAGTCTAATTAATAACCAAATTATTAAATAATAGCATATTACTATTTTTTCTCTAAACAGTAATATGTTACTATTTCATTCCAAAATAGTAGCATTAATTGAAAACCTAAATAAATAGATAAATCAAGTCTAATTAATAACTAAATTGTCAAATAATAGCATGTTACTATTTTTTTTTAGACAGTAACATGTTACTGTTTCAAAACAGTAATATCAATTAAAAATCCTAAATAAATGGATAAATCAAATCTAATTAACAACCAAATTATCAAATAATAGCATGTTACTATTTTTTCTTTAGACAATAACATGTTAACATGTTATTGTTTCGTTCCAAAACATTAATATCAATTGAAAATCCCAAATAAATGAATAAATTAAGTCTAATTAATAATCAAATTGTCAAATAATAGCATGTTACTATTTTTTCTCTAGACAGTAGCATGTTACCGTTTCATTTCAAAATAGTAACATCAATTAAAAATCTGAAATAAATAGATAAATCAAGTATAATTAACAAATAAATTGTTAAATAATAGCATGTTACTATTTTTTCTCTACATAGTAACATGTTACTGTTTCATTCCAAAACAGTAACATGTTACTGTTTCAATACAAAATAGTAACATCAATTGAAAACTTCAAATAAATGGATAAATCAAATCTAATTAACAATCAAATTGCTAAATAATAGCATGTTACTATTTTTTCTCTAAATAGTAATATTTTACTGTTTCATTCCAAAACAGTAACATCAATTAAAAATATCAAATAAATAGATAATAACATGTTACTGTTTGTTCTCTAGACAGTAACATGTTACTGTTTCGTTCCAAAACAGTAACATCAATTGAAAACTTAAAATATATGGATAAATTAAATCTAATTAATAATTAAATTATCAAATAATAGCATGTTACTGTTTGTTCTCTAAACAGTAACTAATTAAGAAAATTTTAATTCTAATTGATATGTGTGTATATATAAATATATATTTAATTTGAGTTATAGTGCTTGAAAATTGATATTAAAAAATATTGATAAAATTTAAATAAAATTTGATTTTAATATTCAAATAATTTCAATCAACAAATATAATATATAATTATATAATGCAATTAATATAATATAGATTAAAATTTTAATTTATTCAAAATATTTATATAATCAAATTAAATATATCATATTATATTTATATTATTTAATAATTAGAATCTAACTTTCAAATAATAGCAATAGATAAAATAAAAAAGAAGTAAAAAAAAATTATGTAATAAAATAAATAAAAAATAAAATAATGAGTGGGTTATAAAATAACGTATGAATTAAACAAAAGTATGTTGTTAACTAATTCCATTTAAATTAAATATTTAAAATTTTTCATAAAATAATAATAATAAAATATATCATGTAAGTAAACTGTAAAATAACAGCAATATCAATTAATATATATATATATATATATATATATATATATATATATATATATTAATAAGTAAACTGTAAAATAACAGCAATATCAATTAAAATAGCATTCATGACGTAAAATTTGATAATTAATTAAAAGGATAAAATTGATATTAATTAATTTTAATAAGGACATTTTTATTTATGAATTAGTTAAAAATATAGAAAATAAAACTTACCTAGAGCTATATGGCTAAGTGATTTCTTATATTTTATGAAAAATATAAATTTTCGAAAAGATCTATTTTCTTACATTTATATAATTAATTAATTTTATAATAATTTATATAACGAGAAATACAATTTTTTATGTTTCTACTAAAACCAACCGGCACCCAAAAGTGGGTCTTTCTCCCCCATCTGTTCGCGGAGCACCAGGATCACTTAAAATTCACACTGTGACGAGAGCGACTGGCAGAGGTATTTTGGCGGTTCTCTGAAACTTTTCCCAATTGAAAATTCCTTCGGATCCATACCATCAAAATGCATCCCTGACCCCTCAAATTTTATGGCCTTCTGGATCCAATCCCAGGGCTCAAACAGAAAATGGAAGGCGATGGAATAGAGTTAGTGTTGGCCAGAGCCACAGAGCTCAGGTTGAAGATCAACAATTGTATCCACAGAGCCTCTAATGGCCCGATTGCAGCAGAGCACGTAGAGCCGAATCAGGTGTCCAATCCTCTTTCGCGAATCGAAGCTAATGAGGTGTTGGATGAAGAAACTAAGGAAGAAGATGAAGAAAGGCTTTTGAATATATGTCATGCCCTTGGATCCCTGGAAACCCAGTTGTCTTCTTTGCAGGTTACTCTGAAGAATTTTCCCTCTCAGGAATTTCAATTGGGATATTAAAATTTTGCGATTTTAAAATGCGTGTTTCTTTGTTATGTCTAAGCTCGAAAATGAGTTAAAAATTTTCACTTTCGATTCCTCCTACTGGAAGAAGAATTTCTTAATTTAATCACTTAGAATTAGAACATAGAATTATCCAGGTAACAATCTTCCCTCTGTCATGTTATTGGCAAATTAAACATAAAACTGTTTTCTATTATGTAATTCCCAAGTGTTAATAAGAATTTATCAGTAATACACTGGCAGTCTAGGTTCACTTTGATTGTTAGACTTCGGATATGAAATGATTTGTCAATTTGCTATTATAACTTCGATGCTTGTCCTATTCTCTTCTTAATTGTTGGAAAAATATGATCTTTTGTGCAGGTCCTACGACAACAACAGCTGCGTGAAAGAGAAGTTGCCCTTGCTGAGATTGAAAAGGGTCGTAAAATGCTAATTCATAAGCTCAAGCAGTACAAAGGCATAGAGTTGAAAGTGATTCACGAAGCCTCTATTTTTGCCAGTGAAACGGTGGAGCACAACAACGATCTATTACTTCCTCCATATTCTAGCGGTCCTTCACAAATTGAGACGAAGAGTGCAAGCAAAAAAGAGCAGAATCATGTTCAAGGTGGGGTTAAAAGTAGGAAAAGATTGAGATTTCTTATAACAACTGCAGCCAAAACAATCCTTGTTGTTGGTGGTGTTGTATCAATTTTAAGCTTGTCTGGTATTGGGCCTAATTTCGGGGAGTTACGTTCCCGTGTCCTCAGCGTCCTTCAACAACCAGACAACAAGACCAAGACATCAAGCACTGATTGTCCGCCCGGGAGAATCCTAATGGTGGCAAATGGGGAAGCTCGATGTCTTGTGAAGGAGAGAATTGAAGTTCCATTTTCTGCAGTTGCTGCAAAACCAGATATAAACTATGGATCTGGTTAACTATAGCATCCAATTTTCTGTATTATAATACTACATCTCTCTCTTTCTACTTCTATTTTTTTGTCCCTATTGAAATGTTACTCAAAATTGTTTATTCAATGGCCTTGGATTGTCCTGATTTTGGTAGATTAGGTTAAGCATATAATGCAGTTGATCATGTATTTTGAACATCATCTATATTCTCTGACTTGGCACGTAAATTTTTTGTTTTAGTCAAGAAGATTGCATTTTTCTTTATCAAGGTACTGTCCTTCTAAGGAACTTTGGCTGCATCTAAGCTTTCACCACTAAGCTGTATCTTAAGAGTTGTGGAAAGTTCTTCCACTACTCTGCAAAGCAAACTGAAATTCTGTAAGACCTCGTTTCAGGGAGATGGCATTCCCCTAATCTTATTTAAAGCCTCTAAATCAAGACCAAACTGAAATCCAAGAGCATATAATAAGATAAAGAATGCCACAATCCTGAGCTAATCCGTGTATTTTAGGGCTGAGATTGGTAATGTAACAACACATGCATATAGCTTGCAAGTTAAAAATGTTAACAATTTCAGTTCATATTGTTTTATATATGAAGACTCGGAATTTACTCAGAATTTCATCTTCACTAAATTTTCTTATAAACACTTGCAATCTCCAACATCAACGTTTTATGCATATCTTGCACATTCATAATACTAAAGCATTCTAGAGATCATTATGAACATCTTGGATTGAAGAGTTTTCTCTGAAGTGCAAGAAGCTCTAGTGGTGATGTCATGGGTTGCAATAAAAGAACAATTCTGTTGAGCTAGATCTCAAATTTTTCTTGAGGTAAGACATTCTTGGATTTTGCGTTGGATTTCAGTATCTTAAGCTTGCTAATTAATATTATGCTAAAGAAACATCTTAGGATATTTAAGATAGCTCCATTAGCTCAGAAACTGTTCTCTTTCTTGAGAGATTCAAAAGTCCCCTTGGAGCAAAACTCAAGGCTAAAGCCCGATGCCGTCTCTGTCTTGAAGTGGTAAGCCCCCTTTCTTTCTCACCATTTAAATTACTGATTTTTCCATCACACGACTATGATATTATGTCTTTTGGTGCTGCCTTGTTTATTTGGAATCTGTATATTACTAATGCGGACCTGTGAATCAGCAGTTCAACTGAGGAAAGCTGGCAAAGTCACCATTAGGGAATCAAACTAAGAAAGAATAGGCGACTCGGCGCTGCCCACTTCAAGGGTGAGGTGCTGGATGATATTGACGAAGTATTATTCAAGAGAAAGTTTGAACTTTTATATATCAATAATGACCTCTGTGGAAGATTTGTTCATAATTTGTTCTTCTTCCTTTTCGTGAAGAAGATCACTGAGTTTGCACTTCTGGAAACAATAATAGGACCAGTGCCTGAAATGTGGTCAATGGCCATGAAGAAAAATGCTCAGGGTGAAGCCTGTGATCAGCTGGTTGCTGCCATCAAAGCAAAATGAAAACCTCCACGTTTTTCCAATTATATAATTCCTTCCATTGAATTTGAATATAAATGAAGAAGTGCTCTTATATGTCCAATGTATCTGCATGTATTAGATAGTACTTGGTTCTGTTTTTCCCCTGTATGAATATGCACTTTTTTTTCATTGCTTGCCCCTACAGTATGTTGGAGTAACTATTCTGGAGAAGATTAACTAGCTCTTAACAATCAGTGATGAACAAAGTTCAGTACACATTCGTTTATTCATGCTTATAATCACATCTTATTTGATCACCTATTGGGAAGAATATTTGATATGAGACAATGTGAATCCAGTGTGAAAAAAGGACTAAACAATAGTGTTAAGAGGAACGTCGCTACTCTTCTTGTTGTCAAGTGGTTGATAGTTTATGTTATAATTTATTAATAGTCTTTCCAGGGTCAGAGAGAACCAGGAAAGTTATGCTTGCTAACAGTCTTAATGGATAATCAATAAATTTTCACGCATATGGGATGGTGGAACAATTTCAGGATGACGTGCTAATGATTTTGGGTGGGGATTTAGAACCATATTAATTGTTTTGAACAGAAAATAAAAAATGGTTCAAATGAGTGAACAAAATTTATTGACAACAAACAAGCTGACGAGTCCAAATCCCAATTTTTGTAGTGGCCATTATATAAAGTGGCAAATTATCTTACTCCCCTTTCGACCAATCATAGTCCTTCCTACCTTATCTAACCCCATTTGCCATTGTATTTCAATCAACGACAACAAAAGAAACCTCCTCTAGCTCCACCCATTTAAAGTTTATTGATTTCAAAAATAGCACAAACTACTTTATTTTATTTTTGCCTGCTTTAGTCAGGCCATGCATACTCGTATTGCTTCATGATTGTTAATTTAAAAAATATCACAGGGCTGTGACATCATTAGGCATTGTGGCCACAATATTTCAAGACCATTATTCTGCTTTGGTATGGTTTGGCAGCACGAAAAGCGAAGAGAAAAAAGAAAGAAATAGAAAGGTTGGCTTCCTGTTTTTCTGTTTATTTTAAGGAGGATAGCCCTCCATTTCTATTCTTTCCTCTCATTTCTTTCTCCCAAGTAAATCATTTGGGAAAAATCTCATATTTATAACCTAATATTATGCTTACTCCTAGAGTTAAGACAGCCATTATAGAAATTCAGATCAAAGATAGGCATTATCACAACAACCAAGCCTTTATTCTATTAGATTGGAGGGGGGGGGGGGACAAACCCTAAGGGCTAAAGCCTATGCAGGCCATAACTGCAGAGAGTTTTAAACTTTGCAATAGTTAAGTTGTAATATCATACAGGTTTTACATACAAGTAGGTGATACCGTCGTTTTATGTCTACTAGTTATCCTCATCACGATATCCCAATTCCAATCGATAGATGAATAAAGCGTCTATATCAAGACCAGGCCAACGGCTAGTATAATATACCCCACATTTTATATATTACACGACACAACTTCATGTGTCTTGTATAATCGTGAGACCTTAAAAACGCAGACACTGAGCTTGCACCAACAAACTGTGGTAGACTATAAATTGACCAGCTTCAAACCTTCGGGGATTATAATGGAATCTGCACTTCTACTGCGAAGTCGCTCATATTCAGTCGAGCTGTCTCTAATGGTACATTTTCTAGCCAATTTCAGGCAAACAAGTCCCGCAAATAAAAGAATTGCAGAAAGGATCCAACTAAATTGTAGATTGGCTAAAGCTCTTGCTCTAAAGTCGGCTTCATTAGAGCTACAAGTAACTGCTCCAATCATGTCATCACCACCGGCCTTAGCCAAGTTCATGATGCATCCTTTAGGTACAAATGCCGGAAACCATAGCATGAACCCCATGATTATAAACCAACATCCTTGGAATATGACTGAAATTGAGAGAACGAGACCTGCAGAGAAACTGTTAGGGAAAGAAGTTGCAGCTAGAGCTGATACAAGTGAAAAAAACACTATGAGCTGAAGCAACCAATGGTAATGGCCTTCAAGTCCAACGTGATCCGTGGAGTGAAAATGGAGCAGGAAAAGCTCCTGACCAAACACTGAGGATGCAAGGATTCCTAGAAATCCAGATAAAAGCTCAGAGGAATCAGTGAGCTCTGTGCAAAGGCCGAACCCAGCAAAGAAAGCAAGGTGTATGAACATGGTAGCATGTTCAAAGTTGACAAGCTTGAAAGTGAGGTGGAAAAGGGGGAAGTCTAGAACTTGTGTGAGAATTGTGAGGATGGAGAAAGATAAAATGGAAATGAGCTCCAAGTGTTTGATTCTGGCGTGAGGGGAAGGATCAAATTGGTGCCAGAATCTTACAGTGAAGTTACCAGGGCCTTTCACAAGGTAAGATCTGATGGTGTTGATGGTGTGCCATAGGCCAAGAAGGATGAGTGCCAGGCCAGGCACTATGTGTCCTACAAATGAGCCCATTAGAAGTTTTTTTTTAGTCTTCAGGGGTTAGGGAATCCGAGCTCACTTTCTTCGTCTTAAATACATGAAGCTATTGCGAAAGTCCCCTTTTTTCTAACTTTTACTGAAAAAGAAGTCCAAGTTTAGTGGGCGGAGGAAATGATATTCATAAAGATTCAAATACTCAATCTTGCACGGCATGTCTAGTGTAAATTAAGGTTAGAATTATTTGATCATCATGTTCTATTTTATGATTGGAAAAAGCTTGAGATAAAACAATAAAATACACCCCTATTCACACAAATAATAACTTTTCAAAATTCATATAGTAACTACCCTAAATTTAAGTTATAACAAATTGTAAGATGCGAATTGAACGTATTTTTGTAATATGTGTTCAGTAAAACACTTTATGATTTTAAAATTTTTGAAAAACCTATCAATTATTTCATTACCGAGACAAAACCAACTGCAGTTGATTGATGACAGGTAACAAGGGATCACTAAGCGCCTTCTGGACTAAAGACGTTTTAGTCATCACGGTCTAATCTTACCAATTGCCTTTGACGATAGGACCAGCGATTGTAGTCCTATGAGCCTATGACTAATTCAAATTCATACTAATCATTTGGCTCTTGAAGCATCGTGCATGGGATTCCACATGAACAACATCGCCAAAAAAGGACAACCTATTAAGAGCAACGTCCGTAAAGATGAAAATGAGGGAACCACTTTGTTTGGGGAAATTAAAGCAAAATCAAGCGAAAAGGTTTCAGGGCCGACTGTTTTCGTCAAAGTTCTGTAGACTGAATTGGGAATCCGCATCAGAAATAAGAGATAAGGATAATGAGAAAAACAACTCCACTTTCACTAACGCCAAATCTAATAACAATCAACAAATGCAAAATTTCGCACGGAACCAGTGGTGGTGATAGATAGTGGCAGGTTTATTGCATTGAACCATGCAAGCAGTCCTTGCACTGAACCATAAAAGTATCTCTATCTGCATATAGTGGAGGATGAAATGAATCCAATAAATTCAGTATGGAAAACCAGATGTGTCCACTTATTACAAAAAAATATCTAGTAATCCATCAGATCAAAATCATGAAGGATACAGTAAGATTCTGGGATGTTTACCTTGCCACAAAGTGATTGACATTAATAGTCCAGTTATCGAGGTACACTGGCCACTCAGATAAGTCTATAATTGATAAGTCTATAATTGAATTAATGGCCAAGCCTGACATCAACAATATGATATGATATTGTGAAGTGCTACTTACCATCTAGAAGCACATGGTAGCAGAAAATTTTACAGACATCAAGATGAACATGAAATACAGTTATAACAAAGCAACTTTTTCAAGAGTTCTGACAACGTTTTTCTTCATCTAGGTTACATATTTGCCCAATGATGCAGCTTGAGAGTCAATAATGCCAAGAGGCTAGAGTCCAAAGATTAAAATTTCCAGGCGAGTCCCTTTAAGTCAGTTGAGCACAAAGTGGCTTGTGTCCAAAGATAGATTTCACTCTCAACTCATGAACACATATTTTTCAATGCAACTTCAAATCAATATACAAGAAAATCATTTGTCACCATTCTTCACTGGGTCATCTTCTTTCCCAATTGCCTCAATCAAAGATAGGTAGGTGCTATCATCAGGAGTGATGCCTTTAGTAACCATTTCTTTGAGGAGCTCTTCTGCACGCACCCCTTCTTGGGTTTTGCACAAGCCTTGTATAAGAGCATTGTATGTCAGGAGGGTGGGGTCAAATCCTATTGATAACATTTCATCCCGAACTTTAAAAGCATCCTTCACATTGCCTCTTCTGCTGTAACCACTAATGAGTGTATTGTAACTAATATGATCAGGCTTAATTCCCCTACTCTTCATCTCATCAAGAAGCTGACGAGCTTCTTCCACTTTGCCTTCCCTACAGTACCCTTGCATCAATGTGTTATAAGTTACATCATCAGGAAGAACCTTCATCTTATCCATCTCTTTTAAGAGTGAAAATGCCCGTTGCAAATTACCAGTTGCACAGTGGCCATCAATTAATGCATTAAACATTATGATATCTGGTGATAAACCTCTTTGTTGAACCTTCTGAAACAACTGATCTGCCTCCTTCATTCTATTCCTTTTACGCAAAACATACACAAGAGATGTATATGTTATCAGTGTCGGCTGAATTCCCTTTTTCATCATCTCATCATAAAGGGCGAAGGCTTTCTTTGCATCCCCACATCTACAATACCCATTAATCAATATGTTATATGTAATGGAATCAGGATTCATCCCTTTTTCCCCCATTTCTTTTATCAAATTGTCGGCTTCAGCTATATTTCCTTCCATAAACAATGCATGAATCAACAAATTGTAGGTTGCCACAGATAACATTATACCTCTGCTTCTCATCTCATCTCTGTATGCAAAAGCCTTATCCAGATCCCCTTTATTGCAGTACCCATCAATCAATGCGTTATAAGTTACTGCGTTGGGTACCAACCCAATTTCAAACATATTTTGAAGTAAACCAGATGCTAAGTCAAGTCTTCCACCTTTACACAACCCACTAATTAGCGTATTGTATGTATAGGTATCCGGATCAAGACCTTTAGCTTTCATTGTTATGAAGATCAGGCGAGCCCCTTCAAGTTTCCCTCTTACACAGTGCCCATGTATGATCGTATTATAAGTAACAATATTAGGTTTGATCCCCAGAGTCTCCATAAACCCAATAAACTCCTTTGCTTTCCTTAACTTCCCTTCTTTGCACAAGACATTAATCATAATATTAAAAGTGTACACACTTGATATGATATTCAACCTGAACATTTCAGCATATAGAACCCAAGCCATCTCCGTTTTATTCAATTTCAAAAACAAGCTTAACATACAATTGCAAGTCTCAATCATGGGCATCACACCCTTTTTCTTCATCAGGTAGAAACATTCCAATGCCTCTTTAGATTTCTTCAGTTCACAAAAGCTTCTTACCAAGATATCAAAGACAATACTGCTCTTTAAATGCAACTGATCACGGAGATGTGCCAACTCATCAAAAATCATCCTGTCAGCAGCAATGCCACTATCAATCAATTGCTTTAAGAGCTCTAAAGTGGGTTTTGGGGATGATAGGCGAGATAGGATGGCAGCAGTGAGGCAATAGTTTTTGAAGTCTAGGGAATGAGAATCAATGTGGGACAGGAGCATATGAACAAGTTGAGGATTTCGGTGGAGTTTGGACAGAGTTGAAGAGAGTAGAGATGGAGTGAGGTTTGGTGCAACGTGTTCGATAAAATGCCAACGGGAAGATTGGATACAGTCCAGCAGCGCGGATTCAGAGATTGGTGAAGAGCCAGGCGAAAAGTCGGAAGAAAGTGTTTGTGCATGGGAGAGGGCGCTGGAATCAGGGGTAGCTGAGCAATAAGCACAGAACAGGGAGTAGTGTGCGCGGGGTAAAGTTCTGAGCTTGCGATGCTTCAACAATTTGGAGTTGAAAATTTTCATCTCAGTGAGCTTTATAGTGGGAAGAAGATGATGGTTCCGCCAGGAACATGCGGTTGAGAGAGAGAGAGAGGGTATTCGTTTTGGTTTGGGGGGGGGGGGGGGGGCGCTGCGGGAACGGGGTGCTGGGGAGTGGAGGCCGGCCAAAGAAAGCAAAGCGAGGACCCGTTTTGTCTAACTGGAATTTCATTCTTCGCCGGAATAGAAATTAGCAGACAATTTAGTAGTTTACTTATTAAAAAACTGAGTTGAAAATAACGTTAAAGCAAACATAGTTTTATGTACAAAAGAAGTAATATAATTTTTTAAGTTTAGCCATACACATAAAAAAATATTTCAACAAAAATTGAGAAGAAAACTTTGATCTCTCTTGAATTTTAATGAAATTACGAAAGCCTCCAATTTAATTTCAAAATCTATACATATATCACTTAAAAAATGAAAAAAATTTAATACATTCAAACCTAAATTATAATCTATCATCAATAAAAATGATCAGAAAAGGTAATTATTAATTCAAATTATACAATACAACATATTTTAAATGTTTTTTATTAGCATGTTCAATCGGTTAGAAAGTTATTATATTTACATCAAAGTTTATTTTTTATTAATTATATTTTAATTATTTAATCTTAATCAACATATTTTTTTTAATGTAGAATACCTAGAATATATCATATTATTAGATTTGAATTTTATAATCTTTTTTTTACCATTTTACAATGAAAAATTTTAATGTAATATTTTTTTTTTGTAAAAGGTCTAATAGTTTTAGAACTCAAAGAATGATTTTTGTAATCTCATTAAAACTTAGCAAAGGTATAAGTATTTTTACCTAAAAGATAAATAGCGTTCATTTGAATTGCTGTTAATCGGAGTTCAAATGATGATCGAGTGAGGGAGAATTGGGACTATATAAACGCCAAGGATAATTCTTCCATGTGTATTCGTTGACATGGTTGCAAGCAATAAATTAAAAAAAAATTCATGAATTTAAATTTGTTGCATTATCATTATAAAATATTTTATATTATCAGTAAATAAAAATAATAATTAATTTAAAAAATAATATTAATTAAATATTTTTATCAATAACAAGAGAATGGTTGATTTTCGATGACAGTGAAAAAAAGTAAATTCAAAAACCAATCAAACGATTTTCACTTCTATAAGTCTATTTTAATTTTTGCATAGAAATTTAGCAAATTAAGTCAGTGAATTATAGAATTATAGAAGCTCATTAGAAATGAAATCCGTACATATTTATAAATTTTGAAAAAATAAATATAAAATATCTTCTAAACTTTATGTAGTTTTATTTAATATTTATAATTATTAACTTTTGCAATCGAGCGTTGTCTTGGTTTGACATACAACTATATTAAAAATTAAATATAATGTGGAGGTCTCATGACTCAAGATTTGGTGTAATTTGAGTAGCATATTAATTTTTTCAATTTTTCCCTCTCTAAAGGTGTTTTCTGTTATTTTAAAAAAAGATCACAGTGAAGAAATATATAATTATAATCTTAAATTCTCTTAAAAATACAACTTATTACTAATGAATAAATTTGAAAGTAATTGTAAAAATTAATAGTTATAACTATAAAACATAATTACCATAGTTGAAGGGAATGATTCACATTTTTCTCCTAAATCTTAACCAAAAACTTTATGTAAATAAGAGTTGCAAGTTTTTTAAAAAATCTTTTGAGTGCATACCTAAGAGTGCTTGTCATTAACAAATCTTATAGTATAACATGACACTTAAATTCCTCTAAAAATATAATTTATCACTTATTAATAAATTTGGAAGAAATTGTAAAAACTAATAGTTATGAGTATTAAAAATAACTATCACAGTGGAGAGGGACCATTTGCATTTTTCTTTAAATTCTAACCAAAAATTTCATATAGATAAAAGTTGCAAGTTTTTTAAAATATTTGCAAATTTTTGTTAGTGCATACCTAAAAGTGCTTACTCGAGTATTTTAATAAATCAACTAGTCTAGATCTTTGCCCAACATCTTTTATGTGTAGAAATAAGTTGTTCTGCACAAAATTAGTTGAGGACTAAGTTGACTTCATTTACAGCCATATAGCTTTGGTCGTGCGAAAATCTCAAAAGCATACAAATATGGCCATGAAAATGGCAGGCCATATAATGTTAAGAAAACTAAATAACTGCAACGATTCATTCGGTAACTGTGGAAACCTACATAATATCAGATTAATTAATAGTTTTAAGAAACAATATTGTTCGAAAGTACACAACAAAGCTCCCTTTTATATGCCTAAAGAATAACAATAATTCTCACAGATGTCTGTATTCTCTCTATACCATAATGGCTAGTGTTATTGTCCTTTTTCACACCTCAAACACCACGGCTCCGGTCAAAAATGCCACGAAAAATCATCATTAGTGCTGCCTCCATTTCAGGATTCCTGCAGGATAAAAATATTCAGTCATTTTAGGGATAAAAAATTGGAACTATTGGCAATTCCACAAGCAATACAAATGTGTTCTCAGTATTATTCAAACAAGACCACGTTAGGCCTTGCAATCAATAACAAGTTCTAATTGAAGCAGAAAACACAGTACTCCTGACCCAATTGTACATAGCAATGGAAACTCCCTACTCCTCAAACACAGTCATAACAGAAGTAAAATGAACAACGTGTAAGAGGATCATAGTAAACACAAAAGTAACAAGTCCTGCAAAGCGAGGTCATAAATTAATACATTGAATCGTTGAACAAAATGCATAAGAACCATTAATTTGAAGGAGGGAAAAAAAAATAAAAAAAGATTCCTAGTGAGATCATAATCAAACCTGAAGTCTGAACTCATCATCCATAGACCAATTAATTATTTAGACCTCTATTCTCTGAGTATTGATGATTTGCACAACTCAAATTAGCAAAAATATAGGGGTAGTACATCAAGCCTCAATTAACTTGCATTGATGACCTGACAAGAATATCTAACTGTCAAAATTCCACTCTGCCTATTATCCAGTTGATGTGTCACAATGATCTATTTCAGCCCTTATAATCTCCAACTATGACAAAGGCCTTGATCATGTCATGCCATAGCTCAATTGATGAGGATATAAATTTATAACCCTAACTACGCCCATCCTCTTAAGTTTACTAGTTTCGGAGATACGCTCTCCTTCCACCCACTATATCACAACTTTAACTGATGATAACATAGATTTTTTTAACCAATATACGCATCGTTCTCCCCCTCCCCTCCATGAAGAAACCCAAAAAAAGGGTTTAACATGAAATCGTAGCCCATAAAAATTGTTAGTTTTCCAACATCACCCCAATGGGAATCCTACGCTTCTATACAACTCTATATACATTTGAAATTTATTGATGCATGAACCGATTCTACCTTAGTATAATTGCAATTGTAAAACCACATGTGAACTGCACCTAATATGACAACCCCACTAGCATGGTATTTTCTCCTTTTCATAAGCTGAATAATGAGAGAAAAGAAATCATCGAATCAATTCTTCCACTTGCTGAAAGAAAGGATCGCAGTCCAGAAAGAGAAGCCTTTTAAGGAATATCCAAATTAAACAACAAATTGTTCCCAGGCCTCTGAAACAAAACCTAGTTGGTAAGTGAGTTCATAAGTACGCCATACAAAACACCCTATCATACAATTTTAGCAACGAGCAGCGGATCCTTGTATTCATACAATTCAATTGAAAACTAACGCACCAACAACTAGAGATTGAAGAAAAGCGAGAAACATCCTGACCAGTCAAACGATGGATAATAAAAGGAATATAATTTGGATATAAGATTTTTAAAAACCTGAAATTTAAGCAACGGTGACAGCTTGTTGCTTTGAGGGCTCAATATTCTTCTTTTGATTCTGATTGGAATCGCCGAGAAAATCTTCGATGTTGTAAATAACGGTGATGTAGAGGGAGCAGCTAGGGCACCGAGCAATCTCTTCCCCAAGCTTGAGATCTTCCTTTGTGATTTGAAAGAGGTCCCCGCATGGACACGGGTATGCGTAGGCTTGAAGCTCTTCGTTCCACTCCATGTCTTCAATCTCTACGTCGTCGTACGACATCGTTTTCGTTCTCCTTCTCTACGCCTCCGCTTTACCTCTCCGAATGACCGCAGGACGCAAAGAGGAGGAGTTGAAGCTGAAGACAGCTTGACAGCGCTATTTTAGGTTCTCCCTGTGGAAGAAGGTCGGTTTTACTTCACGGCCGAGAACACGATTCTGTTAATTTGCAATTGAGCCCATGTAATTTAGGATATATGTCCCTCCTCCCCCCTCCTTGGCATCTTCGAATTGGAAATCTATCAAAACTTAAAAGGAACGACAATAATAATAATAATTTCTTCTTCTTTCCCTTTTTTTCTAAGTAGAAAATACCATTGGCCAATTTTTTTCAATGTTTTTGTCTCTTTTATTTGCTATAATTTCCCTAATTTGTATGATGGCTCATCAAATGATTTTAATTTAATTGACATTTAATATTTTTTAAAAATTTTATATTTTTATCATATTTAAAATTCGATCTCTAATATATATATATATGTATATATATGTATATATATGTATATATATGTATATATATGTATATATATGTATGTAATATTTTATCCATTCTTATCATTAATAAAAAAATTATATAATAAACAAATTTTATTGTTCTTGCTGAATGAATGAATTGGACTTAATTTTGTAAAATAGAATGATTATGAATTAAATAGATGCAAGGCATGTCCTACCTTTATAAATGCATATCTTAATACACGTAGTAGAGTAATTAAGAGAAAAACATTATCTTATCCGATGCTTAAAATAGATAAGATGGAATGTATGATTTTATTAAATAATGGAATGAAGTGGTGAGTCCTAAACTACAATCATCACCTGTTTGTGCTGACAAAATTTGTTAGAATCGTTGTCAAGCTTTGCTATAACAGAAGAATTAAATGGGCAAATCGGTAGCAATCTGATCCAGTGATCCCGGCTCTCGGATGCTGATTCCTATTGGTTGCGCCACAGCCCACAGGCTACATCTTACACCCAAAGGGTCCAAGACGCAACTTTTACATATTAGAGCTACTCTGTATCAGACCAAATAAAATAAAAATAAAAATCCTACATATGTTTGTGAAACCAGCGCATGCAGCGGTTTTAGATCCCCTGTTTCTCTGTGTCTGTGTTTGAAGGCACACAGATATTATATAAAGCTGTTTGTTTGTAAAAATATATAGGTTCAAAGCCTGAAGAGACATCGACAAGTGTAATTACGGAGTCTAAGTAAGTCGTCATGTCTGGGGTGGTGGACATGTGGAGAAAGGAGCTGTCCAAGCTTCAGGAAAAAGGTCAGAGCGCCCAACAACAAAAGGAGAACAACAACTCATCGTCAATCTCAATCTCAATCTCAACTTTGTTACAAATTAAGAAGAAGCCTAGCTTTCTATTTTCGGAGGCTTCAGTTTCCATGCTGGTTGAATGGCTTAGCCCTTGAACGCTACGCTCCCTTCTCTTTAATTTCCTATATGTTAATCTAATTTCTAATGTAATTATGTAAAAATATCTGAATTTTATCCGTCAAGTTGTTTATGACTAAAAGCACATACTAAATGCTATATATCCGTGTTGGCGAGTTCTATCATCAATATTGACTAAAACGCAAACGCAATGGATGAATTCGTTTTATTAAAAAAATTGTGAATATTAAACTAAATATTTTTTTACACAAATAATGAAAAATTCAATATAAAACATTAAATTTCATATATATATATATATATATATATGAAATTAGATTTATTGTATAATTCTATAATGCATCGATTACAGCAATTCATCATTAGAAAAAAAATTAAATTTATTAATTAACATAATATTATACAAGTTAATAAATTTAAATTTTAAAATTTTATGATACCTGGATGCGCCGTAGGTAACCAATAACTCCATCCGTACTACATGGCATGCGATCATACCAAGTGACAAGTGAAAGGCCAAATACGAATTTCTGGATTCACATGACAGATTCAGCCTAAGAGTGCTCCCCACGACGACCACTTTAATCTACCTTTTGTGTCTTTTCATTCTCTTTCTCCCTTCCATTGGACATCACTTTCTTTTCTTTTTTTTAATTTATTTCCCAAAATATTCACATCATCTCTAACCTTTCAGATATTTTATAAATTATTACATTTAATTAAAAAAAGTTATAAGACGAACTAGTATTATTTCTCGATTAAATCTAGATTTAACTTCCAAATCAAATCAAATTAAATCTAGATTTACAATATCACGTACAAAATTACAAATATATATATATATAATAAATGTAGGTTTAGATATAATTTTGACTATGGGTCATATTTGGTTAATTTCCTTTAAATCAGATATTGTATTTTGATCCTTTCAACGTGAAAATTAAATTAAACTTGTAATATTTTCTAGGAGAAAATTTGTCACAAAATTCTAATTTAAAATCGGAAAATTAATAAACTTACCTTATTACATTTAAATTTTAAAAAAACTATATATACATCTCATAAGGCTCATATAAGATGAGAAACATTCTTAATTTGCTTATTTGTCATGACCAGTTTTTCTCTCAATCGGTACCAACTTGAGCCCCATTATATTTCTGGGTATTAATTAAAATTATTAATTTAATAAACGTTATTTAATTTTTATATTAAAAAATAAATAAATTATATATTAATAAGTAATTAAATATAATTAATTTATATTTTATAAAATTAAAATTATAATTAAATTTAAATACCGCAAGAGTTGCACTTGAAAATCACACTTTTCAGGAAGGGGGGGGAATAGTCTTGTCCGTTTCTGTATCTATTGTTTTCTTCGCGGAAATGAAGAGCACCGTGTAATGATGTTAATTCCACAGTGTAATGATTAAATTAAAGTTATTTGATCAAAAAGTTTATTATGTGAGATTACCCCTTTAAAATAAACACTTTAGGCTGAGATAAAAGATAAAATTTAAAATTAGATTCTGAAAATATATATATATAAAAAATAAAACTCGAATTTCATTTTTAGTATTTATGACTTCTTTTTCCCTTCAATTATTGAAACTCCGGTCTGATGATCTTATCCTCAGCACCGAATTTGAAGAGAAAGTTCAGCACATTGAATGACAAGTCACGCGTCCACAATTATGATGAAAGTGAACGCTTGCCGGGGGGGGATGCGCAGCCAATGGAAATCTCCCACCGAATATCCCCAAACTGTGAGTATTTCTCATGTGCCAATGCCTTTTGTTTCTGACATTTACACATTCTCCCACCTCACAAAGCCTCACGCGCCTTCTTTCTCAAGCCCTTTATATAACCTACTCAAAGCATCACCCTCCCAGTGCCACTTTCATGTCAAAATTCAATTCAGAGCAAGAGAGAGAAAAAAAAGAAAGTCTTATTTAATTAGTTTGCGAGAGGAATGTCTGCAGTGGTAAGAGTATGGATGGGAGAGCTGTCTAAGCTCAGAGAGAAAGTTCTGCCTCGGAGGCCCTTAATGTCCAGAGTCAAAGAAGAAGTCGAAAAGGCAGTGGAAATGGAAGCTAATAAGAAGGACAGCTCTGCTGTTAGTGCTCAAAATGAGTCTGCAGCTATGTCCGAGGCAACTGTGTGTTTGCTGATGGATCGGTTTGTTCCTTGGTGAAGTTTCTGTTCTTTTTAAGTTTTGATGGAAAGGAGGATATAAGTAGAGAAGCCCAGGTGGGTACTATGATATTTCTTGTATAGTCTGAGTATGTATTTTCAGAGTTGTAATGAACTTATAAAATCTTGTACCAATCTGTTCATCTCCGATGCTTTCTAAATATCCTGGAATCTGGGTGAACAAACAAAAATATAATGAAAAGGCGTGTTATGAATTGATTTTGTCAGCTTCCAGAATATGGAAGAAACACTTCCCTTTTTCTTATGGAAGATGACAAGAATACAAGCTCTACTCCTTTATATGTTGTGTGTACATGTATATACAAAGAATTTTGTAAAAATTATGAGTACAGGAAGAAGAAATAATACAGCTATGTGAATCTAGTAATCTGCTACCAGAATTTACTGAACTGCTCATATGAATTCTCATACCTTATTATAAGACAACTATGGAACCGCATGAAGAAACAGAGAACCCTTAATACAAGTCATATTTTGTAAAAATCAGAAGGTGCTTGGCTCCTCCATGGATGAAGTCTGCTCATGATCAGTTACAAAAGAGGGATCCCATTTTTCCCACAACATAACCTCTCTTGCGTATCTGAGGGCTTCATCAACAGTATCGGATTCCAATCCAGTTACCAGCGAAACAAATAGCTTTCTTCCGGTAATAGAAAAAAACAATCTTTTGAACTTCATGGCAATATATTGAAAAGCACGTTGAGCTAATGAGCTGTTGTTGTTATTGCCTCGGTTGTGATTGTGGCTGATAACTGGATTGAAGTCAGAAAACCATTCGCATCGTATTAGACTTAGAGGCAATAGTTCGATCTTTTCCTCCAGAAGATCGAATTTGTTAAGTATCAGGAGAAATTTCTTCTTGTTGAAGGTAGGATGAGTTATGATATTTTCGAAAAGATGCTTGTTCGCCAACATTTTATTGGTAGAAACTCCATTGCTGTCGACTGTATACTCATCATAGTCAGATAAGGCGACACAGAACAAAACTACATCAATGTCTTCAAACATCTCCGCCCATTTGCAGTTCCTTCCAAGGCTTCTTGGATGAACTCTGATGAGTTGGAATCTGGAGGTGAAACATGTAAAGGTGGGGTAAGAAACCACTGATAATTAAAAGCATGTTTAGAGTCGGTCTCGTTGTATGAATAGCACTACTTTATATTACAGGCGCACTCTTTTAAACACACAATCAAAATGGGAGAGCTAACCTGAGAGAAGGTTCATGTTGATATTCAGCGTCCAAGGTGTGCTCGCGAGCCGACGTGGGAAATAAGAATTCCATGGAAGTGAGGCTTTTGGATAAAGTTATCCCTTCAGCATACATGATGTCCATGTCGGAGGGTTCATAGTCTATCTTGGAAATCTCAACAGCCTGCAGGCAGAGAATTCGTTAGTCATTGATGAATAGCTAGTGTTCTGATTGTGCCAAAATTAATCATAACGAACTCTATCCTTAAACAGAACAAAATAGAAAGAAAAAGTGACAACGAAGCACAAGCAAAACATCCTCAGAAGAACCAACTAAGCTGCATTGCTATCAAGATTTGGAATCAGTTATGCTAATCAGATGATATTGTAGGGATGGACAACCGAGCATTATCTTACCCGATCAAGAAAATAAGTTGCAGCCCTGGGTAGCATTTCCAGTTCATTCCTTCGGTCGTATGTTGCTTGAATTGCTGGATCTTTCCACAACTCCTCTATGAGTGGTGCATATTCGCGAGTGGCTGCTGGAAATATCGCGTCCAAGTTACCTGATACCATATATTCGATGAGCCAATCTGAGAAACGTTTCAGTCTCGGGCCAATGGAATAGCTTGTTGTATCGGTATTTTTGCTTGTATTCCCTGATGCAAACCAAAAGTTAGCGACTTTTCTCCACGACAAGAACAACCAATTAGTGGCAGACTAGTTTTTCTTTCAGGTAGTTTAAAAGGGGCTAGCTAGTATGTCAGAAAGCTGTGAAAAGAATCATCGTGAAATTAAAGCTAAGATGATTTATATTTATAGCCCTTAACAAGCCAATGACAATGAAGAAGAAATCAGAAGCATCACTTGACAAAGAAATGAGGTGTAGGAGTACCAGAATATAACAAAACAGAGTACAAACTGCATATTATAGATCACGGGAGAGTACCACCAGGTTCAATACTAAATAGAGTTCTTTGCCTTTATGAAACCCAATTCAGGGAGGAAAATTACCAGATGATGTTGTAGCCTCGTAAAGCCTTTTTGTCTCCTTCTGCATCAAACTCTCCTGTTCAAATAGTTCACGCCCCTCCAGCAGTATACCAATGTAAGCATACAAATTGCTTTGGATCATCAATTTGATATCTTGGCGTTCTTCGTCAGAGAAAGGGACGTTATACAAAATCTTAGCCTAAAACAAAATACTCAATCTTCAGTGTCCTTCAAAAATCAAATACAAGACAAAAATTGAAAACATAACAGAAATTGATATCCAATAAGCCATTTGTGAGATGGATCAAGCAGTGAAAAGTATCACCGAAGGTCGTGACGATTAGCAAGTGACTCATAAAAACTGACAATCTATGTGCTTATGGGCTTAAAATTGGCATTAAATGCATGTATGAAAACAAAAATCGTCTGTCTTCTAAACATATACGAGAAGCACACAACTGTAAGACAAGAGTTTCCTGCAGCAGCATCCTACCTGTTTAAATATAGTACTTGATCCAGATTTGATGGAACCAACGAGAAGAAGTTTGTGAGGCATTTTTTGTTCAGGGTTGTCTTGTGTACCTTTATTTTCTCCTTCACCCGAATCCCTACTAGCAATCATAGAGCTAGGTGGAGCTGGCAGAGACCGCATCGCATAAATCACCCTCTTCCACCTCTGTGAAAAAGCATAACCACAGCCATTGATGAACATCCACTACAAGTAAGAATCAAACAAGGGAACATTCATCTAGACATTGATTACCTTATCCCATATATGCCCTATGATTTTATTTTGTCCCTCTTCCTGGTACGCTCCGTCTGGGCTCAGCCAAAAGTCAAGCGTTCCTTCACATGAAACTCTCATCAACTGCAAAAAAATCAACAGAATACTTTGATTTAGTATGATTAAAAACACAGATAATTAACATGATCATGAACAGAACAGCAACCTTCAGCACCCCAAGCTCTTTTTTAGTAATCATTCGACCATTTATAGCTACATTTGTACTTCCACAGCTTGCATCTTTCTTCAGGTGACCCCCAACGTCCAGTTGAGGGCTGATAAGTTGACTAGGCTGGCGGCCTTCCTGTTCAACCGAGCACATAACACTTTTTAAGATTTAATTGTCAATAGAATCAATCCAATAGCAAAAAGTTAAGCATTTATGGTTTATTTTCACCTTTCCCCAAAATCCAGATGCTTTATCGTACCAATAAGCCCCTGGTCTAAGCTTTTTCGGTGGATTTGCACATCTCAGCAATAGCATCAACTGTTTCTGATCAAGAGGCTGCTCATTCACTATGACAAGCTTTGCTGGTATCTGATTGGCTTCACAAAACATTTCAGAATGCATTCTTTCCTTCACTTCCTCCTCAGACAGCATTCCTTTGAGCATCCTCGAACATTTACCCAGTCTTCCCCTCCCATCCTCGTTAATTCTGTAACCAATGCAAGTAACACATTTTCTGCCCTCAGGCATTGACCCCATTGCCCTTAGGACACAATTACTGCAATACTTTGCATTACAAACAATGCAAACCTCCTTCTCAGTGAAACGATTTCCTCTATTGCATCGATAGCATGTACCTCTCTTCCCCTTTCTTTCAGCTCTTGGTCTCACAGGACTACTTCCCGCCTGAGAATAATCATACTCTTCCGTGGCTTCCACGTCATTTATTTCGGGTTCACGAAAAGTTACAATTGAAGGCCGTTTTACGTGTCTGGGAGTTTCATCGACACAATCATCTTCTCTGCAATAAAAATTGTTAGAAGAAACAGTGCGAGAGCTTAAACCTGATTCTGTTGTATCACAATTGGTGGGACTAATGTCAATTCCAGAACTTGAGTCTTGTCTATCATCGTCAGGCTTTTCCAACATACCCGAGTTTGCAGAAAGCTCCGGCAAAATTTCACGAGAGACCGAAACTAGAAATGAACCAGAAGTCGGAAGTTTCTGTGATAGATTAGCTGTACAGTCATCAGCCTCCTCAGCGCGGGCTAATGAAGCCAAGTTATGATCTATGCTACATGATGATTCAAGGGCAGAGGCAGAATCTGCGAGTTCAACTGAAGAAAAAGTAGAATCTTTACAGACTTTCAGTTTTTTCTTGGTCTTTACAATCGGTTGGATAATTGGCACCGAAAAGTGATCAGGCTCTGGAGTAGGAGCGACAGCTGCAACTGGGATTTGGTCAATTTTGAAAGGAGCGGCTTCAGGGATGGAGTAACCGATGGGAGGGCCATGATACTCCATGGCAAAGGAATATTCAAAGCTAAAACTATTATCCGTGTCATCATCAGGAACCGAAGGCGCAGCAGGCCTAAATTTTTTCAGGAAAGAAGCCATCTATCTAGTGCAAATTAAATCAAAACCAAAATCTCCGACTCTAATTAGGTAAAATCAGTACTATTTAAAACCCATGATACAAAAACTAGTTTTTAAGAAAACCCATGAAGCACGTTAATTGGCATAAACTATTGAGCAATCCCAGCACGTAAGTTGGAGAAATTTGAGATCTCAGAAACTCTCCTAACATGCAGAGAGAGGGAGAGAGAGGAGTCTCGGGTATTCATGAATGGAAAGAAGCTAATTGGTGAAATTCCAGGAAGAAAGTTAGAAGTGAACAGGAAGTCGTCGTTACTAATAAAAATGGCAAGTAAACGAGGGAGACCGGAGTGAGGTATTGGCTTGGCTTATGAACGCGTTGAACGGGAAATAGATGGGAAATGAAGTTGAAAACATAGGCTGCGTGGAATATTTCACAAAGGCCCGCCATTCTCAAAGAGAATGGAATCCGTTGCACCAATGTCCAGGATAAGATCTTTGTACCTGCGAAGAGTGCGCAAGAACAGGAGCAGAATCTAACGGAGATGCTGCTAAGTTCGGGGATTTTTCTCCGATCAAAGGAAGCGGACTTGGGAGTTGACTTGAGAATGGGCCAATGGGCATTTTACACATTGCTGAGCCAGTGGGAATGCAAAATACTGAGGGTTGGAAAGTCAAAGACTTGCATTCTTGCCAGTGGGAAGAGGTCCACAGGCCAATACTTCCCACACGGCAAACTACATTCATGAATGCCAACTGCTTGTATTCGTTGTTTGTTCAACAAAGCTTATAATGATAATGACTCCTCCATTTCTGTCCAACTCTGTAGGCAGTCCGTCGTAATTTTCTTTTTTTTAACACCTCCAACCCAATTTAATCGCAAACAATTATGCTTCATGTATAAAGCTAATTGTCACATCTTTCATATTTTCTCACATTAATTATTGTCCAATCAATTAATTGTGTTTGTTTTGAGAGAAAATAATTTTTGTGAAATTTAGTTATAAAAATGAAAATATAAAAAATATTTTATTTATTTAATGTTAAATATAAAAAAAATTTTAAAAAAATTCTTTCATTTTAAAAAATTATTTTTTTATTATTATAATTTTAAGTATTATTTTTTTAAATATCAATATAAATAGTTTATCACTTATTTTTTAATATATATAATATTTTTTATAAAAGAAATACTTTCTAATAACTTTTTCTTTAATTTTTATAAAAAACATTTTACTTTATTTCACTTGTTGTTCTGCTCAATTTCACATATATATATTTTTTGTTAAAATTTAGATAAAAATCATTTAAACGAATCAAATGTTATTAACTAAAAATAAAAATGAGTTGGCTGAATTAAGAGAACATGATTTTTTTCCTTCCTTATATAACAAGTTTTATGAATAATGTCAACAGCTTGGAGCTATAAAGAGTAATAGAAATTTAAAAGGGAATGTAAAACTAGTTCAATGGCAATAAACGCTGGCAGATTAACAATTCAACAGCAACCAACAACGGATACTTGTTCCAATACTGAATGCCATATTAATCGCTTTCCATATATATAAACACAGATCGTTCTCGTAAGAAGTTGCATGTTTATTCTTGAAGCCAAAAATGGTCTTTCACCTTGTTTTTTTCTCTCCTTTTTCAACAGAATACGAGAGGAGTAAAAAGTTAAAAAGGCCGACAGAGAATCACATAAAGCCCACTAAAGCAAAAAGTACACGACAGAATCAAGGCTAGAATTCTCAGAAAACCACCTAGAAACAGAATCAAAGGAAAAGCTGAAGTGACGATAACCATTACAAAATCGATCCAAATCAAAGCAAATTAGTGCCAGCATCAGATATCACTTGATATTATTTTAAAAATTTTATTTGTCAATATATTTGAATTCGAATTTAAAATTTTGCATATATATTAAGTGAATTAATATTCTATTATTACAAAAAAAAAAAAAAACTTAGTTCGGCTCTTTATCCGTTCACGAGGGAGGGAGGCAACGAAT
Organism: Sindora glabra; assembly: GCA_020226215.1. Taxonomy (NCBI): domain Eukaryota; kingdom Viridiplantae; phylum Streptophyta; class Magnoliopsida; order Fabales; family Fabaceae; genus Sindora; species Sindora glabra. The sequence goes on from CM035225.1 coordinate 1,867,041, forward strand.
TTCTGTAACAAGCAGTAGCCATCTAGTGGGCAACTTCATTGCAATTGAGAAGATATAACATTAATATTTTGCAAAACCATATGAATAAACTGGATTTAAGATCCCATTACAAGCTGCAATTAACTTCTTAATATCTTATTCTACTGTAATCCAACCCAAAGATCAAGAGGTTGGCCCACTAACAAGACATCTTTTACTGCTATATGTGCTTCAGCCATTAATGGACTTTGACTGTACAAGCAATTCTAAGAGAGAAATTTGTGGCCTGACGATATTTTTCCAAGTCCAAATTGAGTACAAGACCCGGAAGGGAAAAAAGTTATAGGTCCATACGCCATCACTGGATTATGGAATAGGTAAGCGTAGGCTCCGGACTCCCAGATCCATAATCTTGTGTTTGACAAATTAGTTCTCCAAAGTGCTTTTTAATATACAAATCGATTTCTGAATATTTTCTTACTTTAAACAAGTCATTTATACGTTTTTTAATGTAATGAGGTTAATTTTTCTTTCAATGAGAATTGGCTTGAACTTGATTTATGTGTCAATTAGAATTTTTTAAGAAAAAATTATAGTACATTACTAATATAGTAATATATTAATATATTATTAAATCTAATTATTAATATATTATTGCGTAGCATGCCTTGAGAAATTATTAGCTTGATATGTGGTTAAATCTAGTATTGTTTTAGTGCACCCTAAACTCTCTCTTTTTTTAATTGAAATTTGACGAAATTTATCAATTTAAATATCTTCTTAATAATATATTACTTGTGGCATTTCAACTAACCGAATAATAACCTAATTGTCTATTTGTTGGTTGTGCACGATACTCACCCTTATGAAAGATGATGCTTTCTCTTTGTCGATGTTGCGCACCACTCATCCTTGCAAAAGACGATGCCTTACGTTTTCCTTTTCAATAAATTTTTTAAATTTCATTTTTTTCAGCATTTAAATCATGAAAATTTTTCTAATTATAGCTCCATTTGACACTAAAATTAATGAGATGAATATATCACTCGCTCATTCAAAACAAGTGATTGCAATCATTCTTAATTAGGCACACTTTACAATAATTCTTCTGTGTAAATCAATTAATAATTTTTTTTTCACCCCCTTTATTATTATTGTTATTTAGATTTGTTGATTTCTTTTTCTCCTCTAATTTAATATGTATGGATTATTATTGATCTATTTCAAGCCTTTTCCAATTTCTCTTTCTAATGTTTGTTGATTTTTTTGGATTTTAATGAATTGCTATTGATATCTAGATTTTACCTTTACCTTACCGCTACTATTTATTGTATACACCATTGTAAAATAAAAATTTTGATTTTTTTTAGTACATGAAAGGAGTCACATGGCCAACTAGAAACAAAAAGCCTAGAGAAAGAAACACCAATCATATCATTTAATGCTATAGAAGAACAATTGGGAGGAGGAGAAAGAAAATGCTTCTTAATATTATTACTGTTACAAACAAAAAATTCCATATTTGCTAAACAATTTGCTACTTGATTTGCCTCTTATAACAATGAGCAATGTTATAGGGAGCAATTTTGACAAAGAGCTATTGAATGGAAAGCACCAAATTTTTACATGAGTCATGAGTTCCACAACTTGATAGCATTATTTGGACTATAGCTCTTAAATCCATTTAAAAATGAATTTGGTGCTAGCCTTTGGACACTAGCTTTTGATTTTTTTTTTTTTATGTAAGAGGTTTTTCATCTATTTTTAATTTTTATTTGCAGTAGATTTTATTTCTCAAAGTTTTCATTTCTTTTTCATTTTTAACACTTAGATGTATGATTTTTGTTTTTTATTTTCTATTTACATTGATCTATATTTGTCTAGAATTAATTTCTATTACCGAATAGTTCTTGGAATCAAATAAGATTGGCTTTTTTCTTGATGGGTATTTATTATTTGATTTATATTTGTTTGCTCTTTTGTTGGAATCATTGAGATTGTTTCTATATTTACATTGATCTATATTTATTTGTTCTTTTCCCAAATTCATTAAGATAGTTTCTATAGAGGGGGATCTACAAGATGGGGGAAAATCTAAGACTATGTTCTAGGAATTTAAGTTGTTTTATACTAGGAGTTAAAAACAAATCCTCCTCCTTTGGGCTGTATAATTGAATTGTCTTTAAAAACTTCATTAAAGTCTTGCTATTAAACTTATCCTCGACTAAGTTTACTAACTGCCACCTCTTTTTATGCCATTAGAGGACTGCATAATTGAATTGCCTTTAAAAATTTCATTAGAATCTTATTATTTAACTTATCCTCAACTAAATTTACTAACTACTACCTCTTTTTGTTCCATTAGAAATTGAAGCCATTTTTGCAAATCATGGTCATTTCACTAATTTGTTAATAAAGATGAGTATGAAACTTGACTAAATCTTATGCTTTGAATTGTACTTTGTTATAAATATTATTATTAATGAACATGAGGCTTGAAAAAATGAATGAAATGTGTGATGCATCTCTTTTCCTCCTAAATTTAAGATAATTAAAGTGCATTTAAATTTGCACTAATTATTATCTTATGTTAGGTAATAAATAAGTGAAGAATTTCTTAGCATTTTTTATAGTTTAGTTATGGTTGATTACTAAACTTATTGCTGTAAATTCCATGTTACTCATTCGATCATTCATTTTGGAATATCTCAACATTAAGTTTTATTTGGAGTTAATGGAGACTACTTAGGAAAATGAAAAATTGGAGGGGGCAAGGATGTTTACTTGTATGATGGTAACAAAGTTCTAAAGGCTTCTTATGTTCTCCAAATGTGCTATTTCATCTACCATGATTTTGTAATCTCAATGCTTATCTCACATGGGAGTCTTATGGATATTTGGAGTTTTAAATTGTACATTACCTATTTTTTATAGCCTTATCATTTGGATAAATATTGTTTATAATATATATTTTTTTTTGTAAATAAACAAGGTCAAACCCCAAAAGAAAAAAAGAAAATTAAATAGAAATTATTTAAGAGATAAATATCTTAATAACTTCAACAAAAAATAAATTACTCATCCTTGATGGTATGGATTCAAAAATCTTTAGCTCAACCTTATGATTCAGATTAAAAGAAGCGAGTCAAGCTGTACACTTATTTCCTTCACAATAATTATTTTTTGTTTTTATACACATGTTCTTAACTATAACCATTTTTTTACAACTAATTAATTCAAAACATTGTGACGTTTAATAATTATAGAGAACTTAAACTTTCTCATGAATTCAATTCTATCTATCATTTAATAACTCAATTAAATTTTCTATTTTAATAATTATTTTACTCTAAATTTGCAAGCTTTATAGAAAAAATTCTATCACCAACATAATTTTTTGTATTGTCTTAATTTTTTTTTAAAAAAATCTGTTATAATTAATATAGCATTTTTTTCTAAATTCATTAACTTAAATACTATAAATATAAAAACATATTTTCTCACTTTAATTTGTTCTTATGTGACTTGATTATGCATTCTGTTTTTAGTTTCAATATTTGTTAACGGATCTGAATTTACAATTGTTAATTCTCGGATTATGTTTTATTGATTTGTTTACAATAAAATCAACTTAAAATGGAATTCATGGATTATATCTTATTAATATAGGAAATCAGTTGCTAGATACTTATATACATATACTTGCAAGAATTATACGTTTAAAATAACTTTATCATGCTATAATGTTTAATATTCTCACATTTTAATGTTAAAGCAATGTTCTTTAAATCATTTCATATATCTCTTTTCTAATGTATATCTTCGTTGGTTCGAATTGTTATATAAAGACAAGATATACAACAATTATTATAGACAATCAGTGTGACTCAATATTTATAAACTAGAAAAAATAAACTTTAGTATATAGAATATGATGAAAGTGATATAATATGATGCTTTGCTTTCTATTATGATTTTTTTCACATATTTATTTGATATTTATTAGAATTTTAGTTCCAAATTTAGACCTAAATTAAAATTTCATTGTTAATTGCTCACTTAATATAGTAACAGAAATTGGTTAATGTGATCTAAATTAAAATTTCATTGTGGACCACTTAATACGTTAATAGAAATATATTAATGTGAGTTGATTATCCACTTAATACAATAATGAAAATGTGTTAATTTGAATTAATCACCTACCAATGATAATAATGATTGAGTAGAATTTATGATAATAATTTTGGACAATTAAAAAGAGAGAATTTAGTTATAAATTGTTTTTTACCGGCTCCAATAATTTTATAAATATAAGTTCTCTACTTCTATGCTTTAATGACAAATTGTATTTACCCCTCACAAGCACCTACTCATACAAAAGGTAGGAAATCATTTATACAATCAAAGTAAATCTAAGTACTCAGGAGAAGTGAATTCATTCACCTAAAGGTTCACCCAAAACACAAATCAGGAAATTATTTGGGAAATCCTAAGGAAGACTGTGAAAGCGCCCGTAGGAGACACCGTGATTAGAAAAAAAAAATTCTTGCATTACCCCATCTGAATATGGATATAGCAAAAAGTGTATGTAATTATGAATTTGCAATTTATAGAATTTATCTATATATAAATATTGTGCAGATGATTTGGGAATCCAATATTTTTCATAAAAATAATTTTAATAATATTTGCTTACAAATTTCATCATAGTATATGTAATTGATTATTTACTCTTTTTAGTATTATTATATCATTTTGATTTGATAAATAATTTGAAATACTATTGTATTGATGAATTCAAATTAATGTAACATACGGTGAGTACTAAATTTAAATGTACCTAGTTATATTATATTATTATTATATATATTGTAATGAATTTTTTATAATTAACGTAATTCTTTATACTTTTTTATCATTGAGTGTAATTTTTAAAGTCAAAATTTATATTTTATAATGACATACATCATACATCAACCGCATTAAATTTTATTTAATTAGAAATTGCAAAATACTCATTTTAAGAAAGTTTGTATCAAATAATTTTAAAGTGAATAAATGAAATAATTATATTAGATATTAACATATAAAATATAAAAAAAATCTTTATCACTGCAGTGCATGGAAGCTAATAGATTTAGCAATAATGAGTCAAGTCATTGTGAGTAACTCGTAACTGAATTTGAGTTTTGCCTCAAAAAATTGAGTTCATAAGACAAATCAACAATACATAAATTAAATTATCTAGTTCGTATCTTAAATGAATTAAATTTAAATTAATTAAAACTTAACTCATTTACATTATAAAACGGTTTGATGTATAAACATATAACATATATATACATGTTATAATATATTACTATATCTCTAAAACTATTTAATAATATGTTTCAAAATCTAAAATAATATATATTTATTACTAATATAATATTTTAATATTTTTTTAGGAATTTAAAATATTATTTTAAATAAAAATATAAAAATAAATTATCAAAAATTGATAATCTTTAATTTATGAATTTATTAGAAGAGTGAAACTTAAAGAACAAAATTTTAATAAGTAATATATTAATTTCATCTATATAAATTAAATAATTATGTTAATAATTTTTATTTCAAATTTCTTATTTTATGAGTTACATATTTAAGTCAATAGGTTTAATTTCAAGTTTCATTCTTTGAAATAATTTATTAATTTAACTTTTAAGTTAAATAATTATGTATAGTTTACTTTTCATTTGTAATTTTTAAATAAGATTTATGAATGTTTATAAATAAATCAATAAAGTTATAAATAAAATTAGGGGTGAAAATAGAGTAATAATTTCAAGTTTCATTCTTTGAAATAATTTATTAATTTAACTTTTAAGTTAAATAATGAGATATAGTTTACTTCTCACTTGTAATTTTTAAATAAGATTTACGAATGTTTATAAATAAATTAATTAAGTTATAAATAATAATTAAGGGTGAAAATAGAATAAGCCGCCTAAGGAGTTTATAGTTTAACCAATCCAATCCCTTTTTTCTAAACATGTTAGATTAAAATTGATAAATAGCCATCTTTAAATAAATAAATATGATATATTTTTTATAAGTATAGACCTATTTAATAATTTATATATTTATATATAATAATAGTACAATATAATAGCATATATAATATATACATTTATAGAATAATCATACATATAATTTTAATACATACAATTATATATAGACCTAATTTAATTTTGAGTTTATTTTTAACTTTGCCTATTAATTTATTTGAAGTTTTATTTATATAAATAAATTTTTGAATAAGTTAATAGGCTAAATTAAACTTTTTAGACTAAACTTGAATTTTAATTTTATATAGATTAATAAACTAATCTCAAGCTAATAATTTATGATATAAGCTTGACTTATTTAGAATAAAGCCTTACACAACTTAACTTATTTTTACTTATATTTTCAGTGAAAGTATTTAAAAATTCAAACCAATTCAATATTTAGAATTTAATTATAATAATATTGTAACTTTATATTTTATGATAAATTGCCATTTATATTACATTAAATATGATTATAGTATATAGATAACAATATAATAATACTAAATTTAGCCATTTATAATTTTTTATTTTATATTATTAAGTTGTTAAAAATATTTACGTTCACAAATATTTTAAGCTATTAAATTGTAATCAAAATATTCCATAGCATAATTAATTTAAATTGAATTAAAAATATTGAGTTGAATCAAGATTGAGCTAAACAAATCTAAAACGAATCGAAGCTTAGGTTAAAAGCTAAGTTAGTAATATATCAATATAACTAAAATAAAATATTTTATTTGAGAGAAATTAAACGCAATCAATTTATATAGGAAGATTAAAGTTTATGGAGACAAATGTGATGGATCTACCCATGGATCGATTGTGCTAAATTTCCAACCGCATGTGTCATCAAACACTACATGCCTGTATTTAAGGAATTTGCATCCTCCTTTTTTTTTCCTGTTATTTTTGGAAAAATAAATATAAAATTTTATTTTAAAACGCACTTATTTTTATATTAGAATCTACAAATTCAAACAAAAAATTTTATATTTATATATATCTAAAATTCACCATGTTTTTTTTTTTTTTAAAAAAAAAGGGAGAAGATATCACCTTTCGGGACGGTATATATGCTTTTCATGATGCAATACGATGGGTACCATTCATGATTGTAATTTTTTTTAATACAAGCTTCGCGTGTATCTGTTTCATTCATATTCATACATTTAATTTATTCATAAAAAAAATGAAAACCTGCTTGTTCAAAACAAGGGGATTTGAGTTACATCAAGACAATAGCATATATTAATGTAGTCCTATGTCACAGTGGAAGTGATCTAATTCCCCCAAGTGGAGCACAACTTGTCTGTTTCTTCCCCTAAATTAATCTTTCTATAACATATATTATTTGGATGTAACAAAAGCCCTTTTTTTTTTCTTTAAGAAAGTGAAATATATCAAACAAATGAGAAGAAGAACTTCCACAAGTTCCAAGTCGTTCTTTTGTACAGCTTCGGTTTTAGATAACAGGCACACCACCTTACACTACAATAATTATATAATATACAGGCAACAATTATATAAATAATATAATCTCCATTATTTGCATAATTTTTTTAAGATTAAAAAAAATCATATAGATGACAAAAATTGTTTGTATAGGTTTAATGATTTTTTTTAAAAAAAAAGAAAAATCCTATATAAACACAATTATCATCTACATAATTTTTTTGCAATTTATAAAAAAATTAAAACCTGCATAGACAACATTTTGTCATCTCTATAGCTTTTGTAAAATTTTTTTAAAAAATTAAAAAATTCTATACAAACAACTTTAGTCATTTATATAAATTTTTTAATTTTAAAATATTTTTCTCCAAACAAACGATAAAAAGTTATCTGTATAGAATTTAAATTTTTAGAGGGGCAACAAAAATTTGGCAATAAAAATGTCATAGGCAATACAAATAACTTTTTTGCTATATAAATAATTTTTTATCATCTTAATAAACTTCAAGGGCAAAATAACTTGCGTGCCCCACCCTTGGATAAATACAGACGACATATTGAACTATGTAGATGATAAATTGACATCTCAATAGGTTTAAAGGATAAAATAATGCATATACCCCTTATTTTGGACAAATTGAGATGATCAACAAAATTGAAGAGATAACTTTTTTATCATCTATACATATAATTCCTATAAATAGCCATTGTAAGCCATTTCTTTCATTTCATATGCATGTTAGTGGAGCTTTTCCGACTCCCTAGAGTTTTCAAGTATGTTTTCTTCTTTTATCTTTAATATTTAACTATGTTTTTATATTTCTTTATTATTTCTTGTATTTATTTTGTTAAATATTTAGATTATGTTGTTGTATTGTTGTTTGAAATTCCTAATTGTTATTTCACTATTTTATTGAAGTATGTTAAAATAAAAATTCAAATACTAAATTCTTTTAATAGTATTAATATGATATATGAAAATAAATTTTTACCTCATTAATTGTTTAATATAATTATTATTTTATACAATGACATTATATTCATTGCGTCAAACATATAATGAATATAAATTATTATTTTATGTATTTTAATATGATATTTAGTTTGAAAAAATAATAATTATGTACAATTTGATACGATTATTACTTTAAACATTCAATAATATTGATATAATAATTAAATATAAATTTATTTTAAAACTTTATTATGTTGGTTTGTAAAATTAATATTTTATGAAAGTTGATATATTTATTATGTTAAATATCTGGTGAGTTTGGTAGAAAATAGAATAATAAAATTTGTAATAATTTTGACAATTATATTAATTAAATTATTAAACTATATCAAAATAAAAATGTATAAAATGAATAAACATAAATTTTGATAATTACATAAATGAAAGTATAAAATCTTTAATAATATAAAATATTTAGTAATTTAAGCAATAATTTAAGATACTTAAAAAATAAGTAATTTGAACATTTACAAAATCACTTAATAAAATCATTATAAAAAATTACTAAATAATAAGTATTCAAAATTTAATAAAAATATATTATTAAATTTTAATAGAGAATAAAATATGTAATAATTTAATATTAAAAGTAAGTTATATAATTGTTATTAAATTACTAAATTATATAAAAATAAAAGTAATTAAAAAAAGGTAATAGCTAATTTTGATAATTACAATAATGAAAATAGAAAACTTTCTATGATTTGAAATATTCTATAATTTATGTAATAATTTAAAGTACAAAAAATAAAAGTAATAATGAATAATAAAATGTATAATAATTAAATATTATAAGTAAGTTATATAATGATAATTAATTTATTATATTATATAAGAATAAAATTAATAATTTAAAGTATTGAAAATGTAAGGAGTAATAAATAATAAAATGTATAATAATTTAATATTATAAGTAAGTCGTATAATGATAATTAATTTATTATATTGTATAAGAATGAAAGTAATAATTTAAAATACTAAAAATATAAGTAGTAATAGATAATAAAATACATAATAATTTATTTTATAAATGAGTCATATAATGATAATTAATTTATTATGTTATGCAAGAATAAAAGTATTTGAAAAATAATAGTGCAACAATTTCATAATTATATTAATGAAAATAAAAAAAATTATGATGTCAAATATTTTATAATTTAAAATACTAAAAATATAATTAATATTAATAGTAAAATACATAATGATTTAGTAGTTGAAGTAGATCATATAATTTTTATTAATTTGCTAAATTATATAAGAATACAAGTAAATAAAAGATGGTCACACAATATTTTAACAATAATAGTAATCAATACTTAAATTTTCTATGATAACAAATATTTTATTATTTAGGTAATGATTTAAAATACAAAAAATATAAATAATAAGGGATAATAAAAAATTATCATTTAATATTAAGGTTTAGTCATATAATGATAATTAATTATTATATTATGAAAAAATGAAAGTTGTACTTAAAGGATATTAATTTGTAATAAATCTTGATTATTAAATTAGTCAAATGTACACAATATTTTATGATGTGAAATATTTGTATTATTAAGTAATTATTTAAAATAGTTAAAAAGTAAATAATATTGAAGGAGGAATTAAATATTAATATATATATATATATATATATATATATATATATATATATATATATATATATATCATTCAATTATCAACATAATAATATGTAAATTAATGAGTTTAGGATATTGTTAAAATGATTGTAATAAAAAACTATAATATGGTAAATTTAAAATGCATTTATACTATAATCTTATACCAATTCAAGGGTCACTTAGTTTTCTTAGATGAATCAACTCTTGAATTATCTTAAAAATTTGGACAGTGTGAGATATATTCTTTACTTATTATACTTAACTTATTTATTTATTTATCATTTCACTTTATAAATTTTTTTACTCTCTATTATTCTTCAGGTGTGCACTATATTGATATATAGTGTATTACACATTTAGAGAATTATAGGAAAATGTTGCTAAAATTTCTATATGTATGAAACATATTATAGATAAGTTGAGATAATAATTGTAAAAATATTTTGAATAGAATATGACCATATCTATTAAAGTTAAAGTGATAAAGTGGATTTAGAGTATATAATGAATATACATGCATAATTGAATCATACGATGATTTATGATGTTATAGGCCAATTACAATATATCTGTTGATAAAAAGTTGGATAACATAATAGGATCAATTATCTAATGACTATTGGAATGAGGTTACTACATTTATAGAAAGAGTTGGAACCCTTGTCAATGACAGGTGATTGGTAAGATATCCATGTAAAAAATATCTAAATATATTGTACTAAACATTAGAGGTCACGGGAGCATACTTAATAAGCAACGAATTTGACCCAGTGTACACAAATTAGGTCCATTATGATGAAGAATATGTATCTAAAGCTAAGGTTATACATAGAGCACCTTTTAATGATATTGACAAGATGGTTAATATTATATATAATTTTATTGGTCCTTATTGTTGGGATTTGGATTAATATACGCAGCGGAATTTTAAAATTTTTTATCCAATTCTTACCTAGGATCCATGCAAAATAGCATAAATCAGTATTAGGGTTTTACGTTATTTGTACTCGTGTTCGTTCTGAACGAATCCTTAAAAGACCAAGATGAATCAAACGCCGGTCGGAACGTATAGCATCTATACGGTATCCACACGGAGTGAATAACGACTTCTTTCCTCCACAAAACTACTAGGATTCGTCTCTCTTACTAGGATTAGGATTGGACATTTTCTGAGTGATTGAAGATTTTTTTGAAACTTATGTGTATAAATCAAAATGCTGCCTTCAAATCCCTTTTATAAAACTAAAGCATGTCACAATCTTATTCCTACTAGGATAATATTTCAAAAAAAAAATTCTCATCACACTTAACAAATATCACCTTATTCTTATCCTAGAGAAAGTGAAGAAAAATAGGACTTATCTATTAATTATCTAATATTAAATTAGCATATAATTATCTTATATTAGATAATAAATTATCTCATAATATAATTATCTAATATTTAATAACATAATTATCTGATATTATTTTAATATCAAATAATATCATATAATATTATATATATATTACATGAAAAACATATTATTATCTTAATAATAATATATATGCATGAAAAAAAGTCCAATTAATTGAATTTTAGTCCAACTAAAATTCAATTAATTACTGTCTTATTCCTATTCCTTTTGTGCGACTCTGTAGGTTCTTATTACGTTGATAATGACTCATTTTAGGCCATAGATAGTGAGCAGTATCTAGTAATACATTACTGCCACTCAAGTAATAAGAATGTCTGTGATTCGACATTTATCTAATATATGATCAATATTTTGTACATAATCCCTTTTGTAACAATATCGAAATCGAACTAGAGGCATGGAGTGTGTCATCCTCGTCAATGTTCAATTTATATTTCTTGATACTGAGTAGACTTAAAATAAATGATTAATATTATATATTGATTCAATTGAGCATGGCCATACATTTTTAAGTGTCACTTAATCAAAAGGCTCAAGGATATTTTTCTTTTATACAAGAGTAACAAAATTCCATCTACATCACTGACTTCCTTCTGCATGATTTGTGACACACTTAATTAATGCCCTACTCGTCATCCCGATTAAAGGTGATATAAGATGATATCAAAGTGAGTAACTCTTCATATAGGGAACCATATTGACTTCAGGTCAAAGGACTATGTGCATTTGTGGTCATATAAGAATAACTAATGACATATTTATACATGCAGTATTCTCATAATGGGTCAGTCTAGTACATTGTTCACTAACAATGTACTCATGTATTGACTTGATATCAAATATCCATAATTCATAATTATCAGTCACTATACATGGTAGTCTCCATATATTATTACTATTCTTTTCATAATAATACTTGACTAGGGATATTTTAGAAATAGTAAAGCTATTCCAAGGATAATTATTATATTTAAGTTATAATTTACGTAAAATAAAATAAAATAAAATATAATAATTATATTACCAAAATAAAATATAATACATTATATAATATTACAATCATCTCTATGATTGACTGATACGATACACACCAACACTTATACCACTAATCAAGTAGATAACAATAATGGAAATTAGAATAAGAACACCTTAGGAGAGACATACCTTATGAATAAAGCTTTGATGATCTATTTGCAGAAGTTAAAATAAAATTATGCCCCGGTTGTACAACCTTTTTCTTCATTGAACTTTTTGGTTAAGCTTATGTATCTGAAAGTGATACAAAAATAGACTAATAAGTTGTTTAACTTTCTATTGAAGTTATTAAAGGAAGTAATATCGAAGTATAATAAATAGCCTAAATTACATTATGATACAAGAAAATGACTTAATAAGTTAATATTAGAGTAGCAATTGATTTTTTTTTTTTGTAAGTATGATTATGCAATCTTTTGGAAAGAACACACTAAAAATGAGGCCTATACAATCTATAGTGAAAATTGATGGATTGATAAAAATATAAAAAGGAAAAAAGTTCCTTAAAAGGTGTTATAGTATTTTCCATCAACCTTTAAGTTCAAATAGTTATATAAATGAAAACACACAACAAATGATATGATATGACATCATACAAGACACTCTACTAAAGGATATGATATGATATTTATGTTTGTAAGTGTGATTGTGCACTCTTTTGGAAAGAACACATTAAAAATGAGGTATATCCAATCTATAGGAAAAATTGATGGATTGATAAAAATATAAAAGGGAAAATGGTTCCTCAAGAGGTGTTATAGTATTTTCCATTAACCCCTAAGTCCAAACAATTATATAAATGAAGATACAAAACAAAAGATATGATATGACATCATACAAGACATTACATTAAAGATAGGGTTATATGACATGTTGTTAATAAATAAGCTTAGCAAAATTTCAACAAAAATTATTTTTATTTCTCAATGCAACCGAGGAATATACAATAGGTTTAAGTACATATAAATTTAATCCTTTTAGTGATATGACATATGAGCCTATCGCATAGCATATGGCTAGTTATGATAGTCATTTACAATTTGACACCATAACTTTGTATAAGAAAATCATTTTTTATGTTAAATTTGTTAATCCTTAGGGCACAATCTCCAAGAAAAAAGATAGATATTTTCTTAAGACCACTTGTTGAAGAGCTAAAATAATTATTAAAAATAAAAATAAAAACTCACAATGCTACTATAAATCACATGTTTAAGATGTGAGTATCATTATTGTGGATTATGAATAACTTTCTTACACAAAATAGTTTTTCTAGGTGGAGTGGACAAAGGTACAAAGCATGTCCAACTTACAACAAAAATATGCCACTAATGCGAGTTGGAGGAAAAATAACTTATGTTAGTCATCATTGTTTCCTTCTAAAAAGCCATCCTTGGTGAAATAGTAAAGATTTCAATAGAAAAACTGAGAGAAAAGCCTTCCTAAGATAGTTTACTAATGACATAATCATGGAACAATTCAGTAGAATATGTCAAAGACCTTTTGAAAAACACATACAATATGATGGATTTAAACGAATGAAAGGTGTAAACGAACTTAATTAGAGTAATCATTTTTTTAACTTCTGTACTAGTCCACAATGATCTTGAAGTGCACGTTTAGAAGAATGTATATGATAGTATTATAGGTACACTGCTAGACATTAAACATAAATCATAAGACACAAACAATGTAAGATGTGATTTGATCAACATAAATATAAAACCAGAATTACACCTATATGAATAGAAGGGTAGGTGGATGAAACCACATCCTATATATACGCTTAATCAGGACATTTGATTGTTAAGTATGAATAAAATACCTATATACAAATAAAACACCTATATAGATGACAACATTTTATATAGACGACAATTGTCATCTATACAGGTTTTCACCTATCTAGACGAGTTTTACCTTATGCAAATGACTTTGCTATTTATATAGGTAAAAATATATATGAATCTATATAGATGACTCAATATAGACAAAAATGTGATTTGTAACATTTATACAAATGATAAAATTTTATCATCTGTGTAGGCCTCATTTTTTGTAATGTTATTTTACTATATCATGTGCAATTTATGACAAAACTTGTAATATTTTATGATATATTAATAAAAGTTGTAATGATGGAAAAATTAGATCAAGAATTAAAGAGGAAATTACAAGATCACATTCATCATATTACATAATACACGAGTTTAAGTAAATTAGTTTATCAAGAAACATAATAAGAAAAAATTATATCCGATATCAATTTGATATCCTAATAATGAATTTGACATATTTCATAATCATAAATTATCTTTCTTTAATTCATTTAGCTTCCTAAATTGTTAAAAGATAAAAAAAATGTGATAAAAGTTTAGGAGGAAATTAATTAAATCTCCTCTTCTCATTTATATTAAAAGCTTTATATTTTAATAGTGCAACCACACATATAAGGTGAGATTTAAGATCTTTTTTTAGTGGATCAAATTAGATCAACCTATCCATTATAAAAAATTTAATAATAAAAGCTTACAAAATAAAACATCCATATAAATCTAAATGTTCAAATAAGGCCCAATTATAATATAATCACTAACTTGGGTTTAACAGAATGCTTTACATTATTTGCACATTTGTTAATCTAAGTCCACAAATTATCATTGATCATGCTAATCAATAAAATAATTTTAATAACTCCTATTTTGAAAGTATAACTAGAAAAATAAAATTTTAAATTATAATAATAAGGAATGTTAAATAATGAGCATGACATTGTAATAACCATAGGTCTAAAATAAGATTTTAAGCCTTTAATAATAGTATGACATTGTAATAAAATTGGATTAACCTATCCATCATAGAAAATTCAATAATAAAAGCCTATAAAATAAAATATCATATAAACCTAAATGTTCAAATAAGGCCCAATTATAATATAATCACTAACTTAGGTTTAACAAAATGCTTTACGTTATTTGCACATTTGTTAATCTAAGTTCACAAATTATCATTAATTATGCTAATCTATAAAATAATTTTAATAGCTTCTATTTTAAAAGTATAATCAGAAAAATAAAACTTTAACTTATAATAATAAGAAATGCTAAATAATGAGTATGACATTGTAATAGCCATAGGTCTAAAATAAGATTATAAACATTTAACATGAGGATTATTATATCTAGTAAGGATACTAATATTACTTAGATCAACACTTATACTTTAATAATAAAAATAGAGGCAAATATAGAATAATTGACATATATATAAATGATAGATGTGATAAACTATCTATTTTAACTTTATGATCTAAGCAATCACCTAATATGCTAAATAATATTCAATAATCTCAATACAATAAATAAGATATGGTGTAAATATCTCTAAATGTCAAATCATAATGTGTGTTTTTAATAAATACATAATATCAACACATAAAATAAATCATATACATGCATAACAAATATCACATATGTATACTCTCGCTAATCCAATACATCATAAGGCTAAATCAAGGTCATACATTTATTAAGTAGAAGTTTACATGTACATATATACATATATATATATATATATATATATATATATATATATATATATATATATATATATATCCAAAATACATATATAAACCTAAAGTACCTATATAATGACTATACTTAATGTATAACTATACAAATAATATATCTTAACACTCCTACTAATACAATATTATCATAAAGCCTCATTACCTCATTTGAACTAATTAAAGTCCAACTGGTAAAAGTAGTGGAGTTACGTAAACATTAATCAAGTATAAAATTTATTACTTTTCTTTTCAATTACAATTGAGAGAAACAAGGCAATGTAATCTTTTAAATGCCATGTGAGACTTACTTATAATTGTTGTTTGCAAAAAAACAAACATTAACACTACTATTCCAAATTGTTACCTCATATAAAATATTCACTTCATCTATTTTAATTGAAGTATACATCAAATGTCTATATGATATTATTCACAAAGTAATATTTCATACTATCATTACCATATATTCATAATGGGTTATTAATTTATTAATTGACAATTTAAACATAATTTTAATAGAGGTAATTATAAATGTTTATTTGACATTGTCTATAAAACATTACCTTAAATTGTTGTTGTCATGTATCAACGATAGATTATTAATTGAAATTATAAATATAAGTATGAAGGAGTACATCGTATCATTTTGATAAATATGAATGTCTATCTAATTTTAATAACAAAATAGTACATCCCATTGTCACAATCACATATCTAAAAATGATTTTATCAATTGATAATTTCAATAAAATAAGACTTTCTTTTTTTACTTACAAATTCAACCCACTTCATAATGACATATATATATATATAAAATAATTAAATACATTTTCTAATTATATATCACTTATAGTTGGATTTTCAATATTTTTTAACCTAAAAGTCTCTCAATGCAAGTTGCATTCATGCACACTATCGATGCATCTGCTTTCTTTTTCTTTAGGCATGTAACTTCTACTCGCCAAGAATGGCAATACTAAGGCATTCAACTTTGTTTTTATGTATAAAGAAAAGAGTTGTTGATGTTTCTATCTCTACCCCATTTTCTTTTACTAAAGTTATTGAATTCATTTATTATTTCATTTTAATATAAATATAAATTTCTTGATTTCTTAATTATTACTTAATAAGAACATTTATGTTCCATGCAATGCTATCTCAATTTATATAATTATATTTTCATATATAAAAATTATTTAGGAATAACCCCTTAAATTAATACATTTACTTTCTCTAAAAATTTATTGAATGTATTTTATTTATAGTATGTTTTAATCAGGAATCTTTTTTAAAAAATAATTTATTATATATAATTACAATCAATAAAAAATGAAAATTTTAAATTAAATATTTCTTTCATAGCTTGAAATTAATTTTGATAAAATTATGTAATTTTAGTATAAAAATTCAATTTTAATCATTTTAATGTAATTATTTGCTACATAATATAAATAAATATTGAGATGATAATTTTCTAATTATTTAACATATGAGTAAGAATGGAATAAAATTATAATTTTATGTAATATAATATTAAAATTTCTAAAACCTATTAATTAACTTAAAATATGAATAACTTTTAAAGAATTCCTACAATAATCTGCAAGTTACAAAGATTTTATTAAAGATTATATATCAACATTTAGCAAAAAATAAAAAAGATGATATAAGTTTATCATTTATAGAAAACTATTTTTCTTAATATTATTATTTTATTAAGTAAATAATGACATCTCTTATAGTTTTTTATTAATTTCTATATAGGACATAATCTTTGTCATTTGTGATAATATGGATTTTTTAACATCTTCCAAAAAAAAAACACTTGATGATGTTTCTACTTTTATACCAAATGTAAATTTAATTAACCTTCAAATATTTGTAAACAAAATAAAAAAGATTATAAAAAAGGAGATCAATAACTAAATCATATATTTGAAACTTTGTTTAATTTACAACTTTTGTACACTTGAAATAATTTAATTATATTTAATTTATAAAATTGTGCACCCGCAAACAATATCTAAAATTTGGATAGCACAATTTATAATTTAGGAGATTAAAATTAACAAATAATTATGAAGCACAAGTTAGTTTTCTAAAATGAAATCACCTTGTAAAATTAGCATGATGATATTATAAGCAATAAAATCTCTTGCATAACAAGAAATTTTTATACTCAGTTAATTGGAGATCTATTTTAACGTGCATGCCAAAAAAAATGAAAAATTCCACGATACATTATTAATATAGTAATATATAGATATATAATAAGATCTAATTATTAATTTATTATCGTATGATAAGATTTGATATAATAAAATTTGAAATACCAATAATATACCATAATTTCTCCATTTAGTAGCGGCTTTAGATTCAACCAAATAGTTCAGTATGCAAGGCTCCATCATGTTTCCCATCTAAGATTGATTAACACAATATGAAATTTGTACATTTAAATCTTAAAAACCCAGGCATCACGCACAGCTGAAGTTGTGAAATAGGTTGTTTGCGGTGGGTAAAGGCTTATTACAATAAAATAATTACCCAAGCTTGTTGGTATTAGTGATATAACATTTGGTTCATGAATTTTGTATATATTTATTTAAGGAAAAAATATAAATATAAAATATTTCTTTAACTTGAAGTAATTGGATTTTAACCCTTTTTATTTTGGAAACTTGAAAATGATCCCTTTAAAGTCTATAAATTTTGGATTTAACACTCATTATTAATTTAATTAATTATTTTATTAAATTATATAATTTTTTATAAACTTTTTAACAACAATTATAATATTATAGATATTGGTATATTTTGGCATTTTTTCACATATAATTTGCAATCCATTTTTTATTATTTAATTAAAATTTTATATATTTAATTTAATTCCTATTAATTATATAATATAGAAATTGTTTGTAAAAAAATAACAAGGTAAGCCAAAATACTATAGTATTATGATTCTTGTTTAAAAATATTATTAAAAAATTATATAATTTGATAAAATGATAAAATAAGTTAATGATATGTATTAAATCTAAATTTTATATAATTTAAGAAGGTAATTTTCAAGTTTATAAAGTAAGAGAGAATAAAATCTAGGCTCCATTTCACACAAATAATTGCTAAGTTAACTGATAATTAATAAGTTATTTGGTAATTGATAAGTAAGCCGATAACTAATAACTTATAATTAATAGTTAATAGCTGATAAATTAATAAATTAATTAAAGTAGTTCGCAAAATTAGCTATTCAACTTGTTGAAATTATAAAATGATATATTAATATAAATATAAATATAATTAAAATAATTTATATTTATCTAAAAATTAAATTATATTAATGTATTTAAAAAGTTTAAAATAAAAGTATTTTTTCTAATATTTAATTAATTATAATTTATAAACTTATATATTTATTTACTTATATAATTTTTATTTTATTATTTATTATAAAATTATAATTACTTAAAATATAATTAATTATATTTTATGATATTATTTATTTATATATATTTATATATAATTTAAAATTAAGATACAATTATGTTAAAATTAAATTAATTATATTTTATAAAAATTATTTAAATTTATATTACAAAAATTATGGATTGTAAATTAATAAAAAATAAGGATATATTTGAAAAGAATTTAAAGAGGTGGTAATTAATTAGGTAGCTTATAACTAATTAGATAACTTATAAACTAATCCGAAAAATATTTCTAAAAATTAGTTTATAACTCATTAATTTAATTTAAAAATTAATTTATTGATTTGGCTTAAAACTTAACTTATTGATTAGATCAGTAAATTATAAGTTAATTTACTTATTGTGTGAAATGAAGCCTTAATTACCCTGAAGTTAAAGTGGACATTTTGAATTTTTGCCTTCATTTAATATTATAATCATTTCCATCACTATTAAAAAAAATGAACTTTGTCATTTTCTTATCCATTAGCCTCAAATTCGAGTTTTGTGAAGTTTGATAAAAATTGTTTTATAAGTATTCATCATAAATCTAAGACTAATCCAATCAACAATTTGAAGAAAAATCGTAGAAGAAGATCCAATTTCAAGCAAAACAGGGCCGAAAAGGAAAACTTGATAAATTTTATTTTCTTCAAATTTTTTGTTTCCAAATCACTCTGTAACGTGTTTTCTATCAAAGTCGGGTAAAATACCGAATTATGCAAAATTTTAAAATAATTTACCGTTTTACGGTAGTTTAGAAATATTTTACCAAAATACGCAGGGCGCCATTCAAAATGACGTCCTCCCCCTTGGAGGCGCCTTTTGAAGTGGCGCCTTCCATGCGGGAGGCGCCATTCAAACTGGCGCCCTCCGTATGGAAGGCGCAATTTGAAAAGGCGCCCTGGGCGCTAAGTTTGAAATTTGAATTTGGGAGGCGACATTTCATCAGGCGCCTCCCCCCTATTTATACCCCACCCGTCATCCCTCTCACCCAGAAACCATTTTGCAGCCGCCCCTCCTCACTCAAATCCTCTCACTGAGAAACCATTTCGCAGGCGCTCTGCTTCTCTTCCTTGTTTGCAAAACTTGCAGCCGCAGTTCGTTCATAAATCGTCATCCGTTCTTTATTTTGTACATTTTATTCAGAAGCATTTTTTGCTTTGGAGTAAATCTGATCCCAGTCAATTCTTGTTTGGTTAGTATATTTATAATTTTTGTTATTATGTTATATTTTTTTTAAATTAATTATTATGATTTATGACATGAAATGATGATTTAGGAGTTAGAAAGAAATTTCTGTTATAATTTATAAATTTTATTTGCTTAATTTTTGATAATTTTTGTATTTATATTATAATATTTATTTTATGTTAAATATTATGATTTATGATGTGAAATGGTGATCTAGGATTTAGAAAAGATTTATACAAATTTATATGATATGTGATAGTTTATATTTTTTACTGGTTAGTATTTTTATAATTTTTGTATGTATATTATAATTTATATTTCATGTTGATTATTATGATTTATGATGGGAAATGATGATCTAGGATTTAGAAAAAATTTATATAAATATATGTGGTCTGTGATAGTTTGTAATTTTTACTGGTTAGTATTTGTAGATTTTTTACATTTATATTATAATTTTTAATTTATTTTGATTATTATGACTTATAATGTGAAGTGATGATCTAGGATTTAGAAAAAATTGAAACTTTAACATATTTATATTTTTTAGAAAACTAACATGTTATTAACAATATTTTTTTTACAATCATTAATTATATTTTATAATTTATGACAATATTTTAAGTGAATTGAAGCTTTAATATACTTTTTTTAACAAAAATAAATAATTTTATATTATAATCTATAGAAAAAAGTTAGTGATTGAATTAAATATTATTTGTATAAATATCTTTAAATTTTTGTTAATGATAATTTTTAAATAGTATATTTAAAATTTAAAATATACTATTTATGAAATTTATATATACTATTATTTATATAAATATCTTTATTCTTCATTTCATGTATCTTGCAGATGATTTTCTTCTTTATTTCTTCAATCATTGTATTAAAAGTTGAAATGGAATATATTGAATAATATTAATTAAAATAAATATCATATTTTTGACATAAAATTATTTTTAATGATCAAATATATTTTTTTGAAAAATTCATGTTATGGAAAACGTTGATTGAAATAACTAACTATATATTTTAGTTTTAATGAGATGAGTTAAGAGTAAAAATTAATTATCTTTTAAAATTCACTGATATTTTCTTGATATAAAAATTTGAACAATATATTTTAAATTGAATATACATCAATAAATTTTTTTATATATTGTTATTTTTATTCCTTTAATATATTATCTTATAGAATATATTTAATTTAGCGTGATTGTTGCATAATTTTTTAATTGATATAATAATATCTAATAACTTTTACTTAGAGATTGAAGTTATTAAATTATCTAACAAATTTTTCTTTCATGCAGAGGTTTTTTTCTGTTTACTTCTCTGAATACTTACCGGTTAGTATTTTTAGGAATTTTATGCTTATACTATAATTTTTATATAGTTATAGTGAAAATATTTTTTATATCGGTAGAGAAATTTATTTAGAATATTATGATGTTAATAATATAGATTTATTTATTTTATATTGATTGTTATGATTTATGATGTGAAATTATGATTTAAGATGTGAAGTTATGATTTATGAAAATTTCGTAGGACTTTATATGTAATGTGATAGGTTATACTATTAAAAGAATAACAAACGAGATAAAGAAGGATGTCGTAATATAGGTCTTACGACCTGGGTGAAAGCTATATTTAGAGAACTTTTTCATGTGAAATCTTAATATATCATAAGAGAGGTACTAAAAAAGATCCTGGGAAATGTGAATTTAACCAAAAGCCTTAAGAAAGTAGGATATTGTTATTACAAATTTGGACTTTTTTGCATTTAAATAGTAGATATTCTAAATGGAAGAATAGTAAACGTACCTAAAAAAAATATAGGTATCCTTGGTTTATTTAGGAAGAATTTAAATATATATGGAGGTATTGGCAGTAATAATGTGTACATAATTTTGGTTGCTATTTGGTAGTAGGTGTGAACGATGAAAAAAAACCGTAAAAATAAGAAAGATAGTGAATTTGATTGGCTAACTAATTTAATTAGTATAATTTGTGCAAAATCACTAAGAAAAATGCTAATTGAAAGAGATAAACAAAATCATAGATAAAATTATTGAACCTAATTTTATATTAGTTTTGGAAAAGAAATAACATTAGCTTGGTAGAAAAAATAATCCTATTATTACGTAGAATTAACAGAATACCTTGCAAAATAGTAATACATCGCGTTCATTTTTAATTATAGTATTAAATACTAATATACTCATTTACGAGAATAAAATTTGTATATGAGACTATCTGTCAGTTGTGCGGGTACAACGAGTATTGTGCAGCTAAAAGTAAGAAGATGAAGAAAAGTTTAATTACGTTTATATATTCAAATGGTACAATTGTTGAGGGATCAATGGGGATAATGTACGATGGACCTCCCCCAAAGGCATTGAAATTAAGAGGATGCAGCACTATGGATGTCTTGCAGGAGAGAATTCATGCCTGACTGAAGCTTCACGAAGATCAAGCTGTGGGGAAGATTGTTTACAGGTTTCCACAGCATCAAACAGAGGCTCAATACATGGCATACGAATTGGACGACGATGAAGACTTGGCATGTGCGATAGCAAGCTACGAACAACATCCGACGATGACAGTCATGGAATTGTACGTGGACCTGATCACATCCGAATTGCGCGCTGCCAACCTTAGTTTTGATGAAAGAATTCCAGGAACTGCACCACCCGTGGATCCAGCGGCTTATGTCAACACTGGTTGTTCGATGGTGCAGGAAGGCCCTTCTTACACAGGTGGATTTGAGTTTCACATTTCTGATGGTCATACTCTTGCGTTGGACTCATCTGTTGCAAGTGTTTTCCCAGTAAATGCACCACATACCTTGATAGGTTCATCAAGTGCCTTACCGATCGTACAGGAAGAATCTATCAATCCCGTATTAATGGATGCCCACCTAGAGTCTGGCTTTGAAGACGATAAGGTGTCCTGCAGTAGCGGTGACGATCGTGACACTGATGAAGAAGAACGTGCAACTACATATGGAGACAGTGTACCCACGCGGTGTGTGAGGAGTGGTAATGCTGCACAAACATCATATGGTGTCCCCCAAGTTATTGTCTTCTCTCACATTGATTGGGATGCCATACGGAATCCAAATGAATTTTCAGAAATAATGAAACCAACCTATGATTACGACACGGAGGATTTACAACCAATTGCTGCAACCAAGCATTACCACATCAGAAGGCACCACAGTTATTACGTGGAGGAGTCCGATACCAGAAGATTAAGCGTGAAGTGTGATAAATTTGGGGACCAATGCAATTTCCACCTCAGAGCAGTGAAACTGAAGAATTGTAACACTTGGACCATAACTCGATTTTCAGGGTCTCACACATGTGTTAATGCCAGTTTGACACAGGACCACAAGTCTCTGGACTCCGAGTACATCAGTTCCCAGATACTGGAGATGATTAAAATGAAGCAAGATGTTCTAATCTCACTTATACAAGAGAGGGTGGAAGGCATGTACGGGTATAAGATTTCGTACAGGAAAGCATGGAAGGCGAAACAAAAGGCAATTGTCAAGGTGTACGGTGATTGGGATAAATCGTATGAAGTGCTCCCCAAATGGCTGGACATTTTAGGCTACTGTGACCGGGCGCTGTTCAAGTTGGAGTCCCAAGAATTTGTCACAGTTGACAATCATGTCGATCCGCAGAAACATGTTTTCAATCGAGTTTTCTGGGCTTTCAAGCTATGCATTGCCGCATTTCCATACTGCAAGCAATTCATACAAGTTGACGATACGCATCTGTATGACAAGTTCAGGGGCGTGCTACTGATTGCTGCGACCCAGGACGGTAACAAATGCCCCGTTCCTCTTGCCTTTGCCATTGTTGACAGGGAGAACTATGAAAACTGGAGTTGATTTTTGGCATTACTGCGGGTAAATGTCACGAACAAGCAAAGAATATGCTTGATATCAGATTGGCACCGAGCTATAAAAGATGCTGTAGCCACCGAAGGCCTGGGGTAGCAGCCTCCTTATGCTTATCACCGGTATTGTATCAGACATATCGCCATAAGAAGTGCAGGGATGACAATGTGAGGAAAGCTATCCTTAAGATTGGTATGTGTTATAGCATAATTTCTTTGTTGAACCTTTCATCTATAAGTTCGTGCACCTGGTAGTTCAACGCGGTTAACCTATTTGTCTCCTTTTGTTCAGCGTATGAGCCCAGTTAAGAAAAGGCTATGGAGAGATTGGACAATCTTAGCAGAGTTAATGAGGAGATCTACAAGAAGTTGACCGCTATTCCGAACGAGAAGTGGATGCTTGCTTATGACGAAGGCAGAAGATATGGTCATATGACGACTAACATTGTAGAGTGCATCAATGGCCTCTTCAAAGGATTGAGGAAGCTGCCAATCACAGGCCTTGTCCAACAAACATACTATAGATGTGTCAAGTACTTTGTGGAAAGGGCAAAAGAAGCGCACGCTGACCTACAACAAGGTCACAGATACGCAAGCAGATTCAGACAGGAGCTTGCGACTATCTAGTCATGTGCTTCTTCTTACCATGTTCGTGCTTATAATAGACAAGGGACTAGGTTTGAGGTGGTAGAGGGCCCTGATATGGCCAGGGGGTCATGTGGAAAGGTTGTTCAAGTGTTATTAGACAAAGGGCAATGTGAATGTGGATATTTCCAAGCATATAGGTATCCTTGCGTTCATATTATTGCTGCTTGTGCCTCAATCAACATATCTTGGGAACCATATGTCGATGTTGTATACAGACTTGACACACTACTGAATTGCTATAAATCTGAGTGGTGGCCTATCGGGGAGTGGTCGCAATGGAATAACCTACCACCATTTCCTCTGCTAGTTCCAAATTATGGAAGATTACGTGCAAAGGGACGACCAAAGTCGACCCGGATTAGAAATGAGATGGATTGGCCTCAGGAGAGCGGTGTAAAGCAAAAATGCGGTCATTGTAAGGTGGAAGGACACAATCGTAGGCGCTGCCCACTGCTACATGGGGATGAAAGCCCTTCTGCACCTTGATTTTTATTATTTACTTTCGCATGTATGCTTCAAAGTATGTTAACCAATATCATAAGTTTAACGGTCGCACACTGTATTTTTTTTTATGATTGTAAAACTGCATATCATTATGTATATATATGTTACCCCATTACTAGTAATGTGAGCTTTTTTATTATTTACATTTTATGATATTATTTATATACATTGCACCTTAAATTTAAGATATATTATTTGTACTTAAATTGGACAACATCATTAAGTTAATGTGTGTTTAAGTTTCATTCTAATGCAATGCTTGTCGTGTCAAATGGCATCCACATCCCGACGTGTTGATCCTGGACCACGGGATCCTTCGCTGTTGACCGCTCAGGCCTCACACATATTCCAGTCGATTTGGGCAGGCCATGTATGGAAATAGTTATACCTTAATTAATTCGAGTATGAACTATTTTTGAATTGTTAGACGTGATAATTGGTGCTGTTTTTTCTTTTGCAGCCTGACCGTGTGCTTAGGATTCGACAAGCTCATCACTACCATCACCAGCAGCCGCCAGAGTTGATTGTCCCCTCTCTACGAGAGGCAGGCTTTTACGGCTTGGCGATGTGCGAGTTTGTGTCGATCGACCATCAGCTGATCAGTGCTCTTGTAGAGAGGTGGAGGCCGGAGACGCACACCTTTCACATGCCGCAGGGAGAGACGACTATTACCCTACAGGATGTTGCTTTTCAGCTCGGCCTACCCATTAACGGTCGAGTAGTGACGGGGCCTACTGTGTGGGGATGGGGAGCCCTGATAGAGGAGTACTTGGGACTCCAGTTACCGGTGGATGAGAATGTCATCCGAGGGGGGCGACTGAGGATGAGTTGGTTGGAGAGGCATTTCACTCATCTTCCAGATGATGCGGATGAGGTGACAGTGCATAGATTCGCCCGAGCTTACATTTTACGACTCATTGGTGGGACGTTATTTCCAGACCATTCCGGCACATATGTCCACCTCATGCACTTATCCTTGATCAGACACTTACATGAGGCTGGGACGTACAGTTGGGGGTCTGCTTGCCTGGTCTACCTGTACAGAGAGCTCTGCAAGGCCACCGCTCCGGATTACAGGGAGATTGGAGGTTGTTGCCTACTACTGCAGCTCTGGGCTTGGGATAGATTTCCCACTATCGCCCCCGCGATAGCGGTTTTAGACATACCAGAGGGGGATGCAGGGATTGGCCCCTTAGTGCGCAGGTTAGAAAATTTTTCAACTTTAACTTATAATTAAGTTTACTACAAAGTTGATTAACTTTATTATTGAACCTGGCAGGTAGCACTATCAGAAGACGTTCCAGGATAGTCCGGCACGCAGCTTACCCTATTACAGATACGTACTGGACCGTCTTCGACTTGACCAGGTACGTAGGGGATAATGAATTTCTTTATTTTAGGGCTTTGTCCATTCCATTATCGTATTTAAATGACAACCTAAATTTGTAACTGCAGATCACCTGGATCCCGTACACTGAGGAGGTCACCGCATCACTGCCTCAGTACTGCTTTGACGGGAGTGACACGTGGACAGCAGTGGTGCCGCTCATTCACTTTCAGATTGTCGAGTGGCACCAGCCTGATAGGGTTTTGCAGCAGTTTGGACTATGCCAGGCTATTCCAGAGCCATCGAAACAGGTGGCGGAGGTCCACTGCCTTTACTTGTCCGGTCGGCATGACGAGGAGTGGCACATCCGCCATCAGCCATATATTGCACTCTGGGATATCCGGCGAGACTTGTACGTTACCGCCGAGCCGACGACACGCCTAGTTCTGGGACCACGTTCCGATTACATGACATGGTACAAACGGGTTAACAGGCGATGTATTACACTTGTCGGGGGAGCGCTAGACCTTGTGGTAATATTGCGTGCTAGTTTTTTGTATCTGATTTTCTTTAAATGCATTAGTATTATAACTAACTTTAATATCAAAAATTTGCACAGGTAGATGAGGTTTCCTCACTACAAGACTTCACTACCCCTGAGGGGCAGGCTGTGTTCACCTTCGATGCGCTTAGATCAGCGACGGAGTCCATCCTTCATGTGATTCAGCAGGTTGATCATGTGATTATTGACTCACATGTGGAGCCAGCTCCCCAGGCCCATCATATCCCAGACCCTGCGAAGGGCGACCATGATTAGCCTCGCTCTCGCCGACGACGTCGCTCTGCTCCACGGCATATGTCGCAGCTGATGTTCCGTCCGCTTCGACAGTACAGCAGATTCCACCTTCGACTGCCCAGGAGATCATGACGATGATGCCTGATGTTACTGCCCCATCTCATGTGTACCCTATTACACCTGATGATCCTTCATCCTCCACCATGTTCCCGGCCGCACTATATGGGCCGTCGTCATCGCAGATGTACCAGCTCCCTCCTGGTGTTCCATCCTCATTCCAGGCATTTCCACACGTACCAGGAGTTTTATCTGCATTCTATGCCTTTCCTTCTGATGATGCTGGTCCATCGCAACCATATCGTCCTGTATTTGATTGGCATACTCAGGATCAGGGATTAGCACATGGTGGCATGATGACAGATGACTCAGAGCTTGTAGATAGAGGTAGAGGTGGAGGCAGAGCGGGAGCTGGAGGTAGAGCAGACACAGACACCGGGGATGTAACTCCCGAGCCTGCGCAGAGGGTTAGTAGATACGGCCGCCACATTACCGATCCTGGATGTGGGACTGGACATCACTTACGTAGACATTAGCTTTCTTTTCTATATTTTTTTTATATTTATATACATTTTTCTTACTACTTTATTACCAGACATCAACATTTAGGATTATTTTACTACTTTATTGCCAAACATTAACATTTAGGATGATTTTAATTACTACGACATTTTTAATTGCTTGCGTAGGAACAATTACAAATAATAATAAATTTCAAAATCATTGCAATATTTAGTTTTTTTGTAAAAAATGATGACAAGGACATCTCCCAAATATAATAACTAATATTATTAATTATCATACTTTCACAACTGTTATAATTATCTACTCGATTAAAATATCAAAATACGTTTATTTCATAAACTATTTTTTGCTTTACCGCAGTTTCAGAACTATTTACCAAAATACGCAGGGCGCCAGACTGTTTGGCGTCATCGGCCGGGTTGAAGACGCCTTTCAACATGACGCCTTCGCTGCAACAAATTTCACTGCGCGGGTTGGGAGGCGCCATTTCACTTGGCGCCTCCCCAGTAAACTTAAGGGGGCTGGGAGGTGCCAAGCAAAATGGCGCCTCCACAGCCCCATTTTATAAATTAATTATATTTTATAAATTTATATAATTTTTATTTCATTATTATTTATAATAAAATTATATAAATTTTAAAATATATTTGCAAATAAATTTATATAAAAAAATTGTAAGTAAATTTGTATAAAAAAATTTGTAAATAAATTATTATATACAAATTTATTTATATAAATTTTAAAATATATAATTTTTTTATATAAGGATTACTATCTTTTCAAATTATTAATAAAGTAATTTTTTTATATATAAATTTTAAAATATATAAAATTTTTTCAAAATTAAAATTATATAAATATATAAATTTATAAAATTTAATTAATTTATAAAATGGGGTTGCGGATGCGCCATTTCACTTGGCGCCTCCCAACCCCCTAAGTTATAAACTTAAGTTTGCTGGGGAGGTGTCAAGTGAAATGGCGCCTCCCAGCCCGCGTAGTGAAATTCGCTGCAACGAAGGTGCCATGTTGAATGGCGCCTTCAGCGCAGGCGATGACGCCAAACAGTCTGGCGCCCTGCGTATTTTGGTAAATAGTTTCGAAACTGCAGTAAAACGGAAAATAGTTTATGAAATAAACGTATTTTGATATTTTAACCTATCTACTCTTTTTTTATTTACCGTGTAAAAGTAAATAAATAATATTAATTATGATACTTTCACAAAAATACAAGTCTCTTGGGTGCACAGTCGACACAATCATCGGCTAATTAACTTAGAAATGAGGAGCGAGGGTGCCATAGGCCAAAGGTGCCATATCACCTGTCATCCCTTCCCTTCAGCGCGAACGATACCATTTCGTCTAGTGTACCTCTACACGTCATTTGGTGTCTCTCCATCGCTGTGCGTATCTTCTGTGCTTATTTCGATAAAATGTTTCGAAGGAACGATGAAACGAATAATAGTTTCTTAAAAAATAATTAATCGGTACTTTTCCCTCTCATTGCCAAAATATTTTATCATTCTGATGAAATAAAAAATAACTAATTCATGTTACAATTTTGATTTCATTACAAAATGAAAAGATTATTGAAACGAAATAATCACATTTTTTAAAATTTTCAGCTATCTTCAACCTCGTCAGTTCGCATTTACTCTGTTACAAAATAAAATTTTTTTTATTGAGATAAATACAAAGTGATAAGAATATTATTGGAATAAATATAAAATAAAAAAATATATTTATTATATTATATTTCTTTTCATTTTTAACAATCTTCAACTTCGTATATAAAGAATATTATTGAATAATTCAATAAATTTACTTATGTGTAATAACATATTAAATAATTACTTGTAATAATATAATTCCAAGCGTTGGAAGTTTATAATTTCAAGAATTGATAAAAATTAAGTGTTATTACATCAAATTTTGAGAGTCATTAATATAAATTATGTAATTATTCTTTATTGATCCTATATTTTTAAAATAATATTTAATTTTTTACTAAATATTTATTATTTCTATTCATTATATTATTATCATTAACTACTTTCTTATTTAATTCCTATAATAAATTTATGTATTATATTTCAAAGTGGAGTTAACATATTTTTATATGACATCAAATATAATTATAAAATGAGAAATTTATTTTCAAAAATTTATTTTTAGTTACAATTATATATTATTTATTTTTATAATTTTTATTTTCAAATGATATCAAAACTAATTATTTTTAAAAGGGAAATGTGGAAAAAATGGACTGAGGGCGCCACTTTGAATGGCGCCCTCAAAGCCCCCCAAAGGCGCCATTTTGGATGGCGCCTCCGCCCATGTGGCACCATACCAAATGGCGCCTCCCGCCTCCGTGCGTAATTTGGTAATAAGTTTCGAAAAGACGATAAAACGGAAATAAGTTTCATAAAAAATATTAATTTGGTATTTTATCCATCAAAGTCCTGCACGGGTTGTAACGTTTGTCTTGATAAAACATCAGACTAATTTGATCGATTCATTGCGGATTTAATCCAATTTTAAAAATTTCTTTTTGAATACCATAAAATTTGTAATTATAGGACTTCAGCCCAAAAATCAGCAAATTCTAATCAAATCAATTATTGATTTGTGGGAATTACTCAAAATACCTACAGGAAATTATTCAAACAAAAATTTTCATTACTTTAGTACTATGAGATTATAAAATAATTAAATATTTTTCATAGTTTTCTAAATTGAAAAAAAAAATTAAAAATTTTACATAAATCATAACCATGTAATATAATAGAATTGGTTCCGATATCATTGTTGAAAAATTTAAATTAAGAATTAAGAAGTCTTCAATATATTATATAACATATAAATTTGAGCAAATTAATTTATTGAAAAATAGTTAGGATGAAAACTGTTTCTAATTATCAACCTAATATCCTGACAATAAATTTGACATATTTCATAATAATGAATTATCTAGATATTTTCAATCCATTCAATTTTCTTAATTGTCAAAAGACAAAGAAAGTATAATAAAGGGAGTATATATAAAGTAAAACCTAGGATCTTTTCCTAATTGGTCAAATTGAATCAACCACTTTACCATAAAAAATTTAAAAATAAAATCACACAAAATGAAATAGCTTAAATGTCCAAATAGAACATAATCAAAATATGATCGTCAATTTAGACTTAACTAAACACTTTAAATTATTTATATATTTATTAATCTAAATGTAAAAATTATCACCGATGCTGATCTACAAAATAATTCTAATATGTAAGTCATAAGTATGCCTTACGGACATTATCCGTAGTCACACATCCAATTTACAGAAACCCTCCACCTTGCTCGGGGGCTACAATCAATGGTGATTTGAACATCGATGGGAAGCCATGGCATGGGTGCAGAGAAACTTAGGCAACGTTATTGCTACCAAAATGAAGGGCATTCTGCGATTTGCAGAATGAAAAAGATATTTGGGATGAATTTAGTGACAGTAATTCTGTCACTCAAATTAAGTAAAAAGGTGCATGCTAATTAGTAACGAAATTTCATTTGTGATATTTTATTATTCATTGCAGAGAAGAGGAAGGCAATGAACAAAATGAGATGTTTTCATTTGTGGGATTAATTATATATTAGGATAAGATTAATCAGTAACAACATAAGCACAACCAAATTCAGTTCCAAAGTTTTTTTTTTTTTTTTAAATTTGTAAGAATAGTTAAATCATTAAATTTATGTGTAAAGATTAGAAATTGAACTTTAAATATAATAAAAGTTATAAAACTTTTTAGTATTCGAAAGTTTTCATTATTAAGATATTTTTCTTTTAATAGTTGCCAAATTAGTAATGAATACCATTTTCTCTGACGCATGCACTTCTCTGCTGATTTTGCCCTTTCAACTGAAAAATGGAGAATGGTTAATGCCGAATGCGCGAGTTCAAAGCACGCTCTCGTAGATTGAAATAGTATACCTTTTATTTATTTGATCTCATGAAAGCATCAGCTCCAAGATTGATCTCTTCGTTCATAGAAAATATTTCTACACTAGTTTTAAATATTATATACATGCATCAGCCGTCTGATATATCACGTGCTTGTATTTATCATACCGATGCCAGATTGACCTGTGCCCGAAATTAGTATTAAGTATTAACTACAAATTCTTTGAGAAAATCCATATGTTTAACGTTACCCATCGCTGGTTAA
Source organism: Sindora glabra (assembly GCA_020226215.1). Classification (NCBI taxonomy): domain Eukaryota; kingdom Viridiplantae; phylum Streptophyta; class Magnoliopsida; order Fabales; family Fabaceae; genus Sindora; species Sindora glabra. Next base: position 1,899,888 of record CM035225.1, read on the forward strand.
TTTTTACATAAATAAAAAAAAAGGATGTTATTATTCAACAAAAACTTTTAATTTATTATATTTTACCACATCATCCGAATTTTTGAAAAAAGTAATATATTAATGCATCATTAAATAAATAAAGAGGTTGAAATTAAGTCGTACAGCAGATTAACTGATTTTAAGGAAAGGTCATCGGCAAATTTTGCACATTGACCACTTTATTACACAAATTTTGCGCATTCCTTTTCTTCTTCTTCTTTTTCTTTCATTCCTTCACAATCTTCTCTAACAATCAATGATATGGTATGACTGCAAAGTCCGCATAACTAGCACAAATATTGCGCCTAAGTCAATTGCCATGATACTGGAAAATGAAACCCCAACCCATTTTTCTCTTTGACATGATATGGCTGCAAAGTTTGTATAATTACCACAAATAATGTACCCATCACATATACAAGCAATGATAGCTCAAAGGACTTTGCACTTTGCCAACATAGCTTGGATTTGCTTGGCAATGGACGAACCCTCACCATGGTCCGTGATTGGGCTCATGATCACTAACTTAGGCTTTAGGATTTGTCCGCAACAGTGTTGTTCTTTCTTTATACTCACAAACTATAAGATTCATGTATAATATTAACTATCGTACTAAATAATTGCTGTAATGGAACTCACAATAATCTTAAAACAATATTTAATAAAAAAGGAATCTGCTTCGTTTGATCTCCAGTACAGTGATCAAATTTTGCAACAAAAATAGTAAATTATGAGAATTGATGAAATATTGGACCTGGTGAGACCGGATTACACATTCACAATTTATAATTTTTTTAGAGGTCACTTTGTGAATATTTTGCTTCATTTCTCCTTCCCATTTTCATCTTCTCAACATATCTCAGCCATTGATTTGATTTTCTGATGCATAATAGTGCGCTATAATCTAGACCTTAATTATAAAGTTGTCATAAAAATTAAAAAAATATATTTATTTTTTAAATTAGACATATAAAATTATAATTTTTAAAAATAATTTATAAACAACAACTAAATAGTAACATTTGATAAACACAGGCAAAAACATCATGTGCTCTTGTAATTCTCCCTCGCATCATGGTTCTATTTATAAGTGATACCTACTACCTAATCTTTATTTTTACAATCGGCAACATATAACTGGGTCGTAATTGACATCGTTTTCATTTTCCATAATCTTTTTTAAAAACTTAATATATTATGATATTTTCAAAAGATGTTCTGAATTTTATCTTTCATACATCAAATTTATTCATACATTAAACATCTTTCCAAAAAATATTCAATCAAATGATTTATAATATATCAATAAAGTAAATTCATTCATACATTAAATTTTACCCTGCATATTCAATGCATGGTAGAATTGACCATAACTTCGACATGTATTTGTTTATTATAATTAGTTGAAAAGTTAATTAATAACTAATAAATTAATTAAAAATTTATAGTTGATTATATTATAAATAATTGATAAAATTAACTGTTAAAATATAAAATGATATAAAAGAATATATTAATATAAATAGATATATCAATTAAATCAATTTAAAAGCAAATTATATTAAAGTAATCAAAATATTTAAAAAAAGAGTATAATTATCTAAAATTCAATTAAACCTACCTATGACATCACTTATTTTTTATTTATTGATGTTCTATTTACTTATTATTCAAATAATTGTATAATATATAATCTAAAATTTAATTAATTATATATTATGATATTGCATATTTATCTATTTGTTTATTTTTATTTTTTAATATTAAATTAAAGAAGATATATTATATACTTATTTATAAAATTAGGATATAATAATTATTTAATTAAAAGAAAAGGAGTAAATTTGAAAAGTTACTAACTTAAAATTTAAAAATTATTTTATGAAAAAATTATTGAAAAATAACTTATTTTTTGAAAGAAGTTAGTATATTAAATATTTCTCAAAATTAATTTATAATTTATTAATCAACTTAATAATTTATAAATTAATTTAATTGTTAATCCAAATACACATTAAATACTAGTGAATAGCTACGGTTGCTCTATTATTTATTTATTTTTCCTTTTTCACATCCAATTTCGAAGAGACCCTTTTCCTTTCCAGCTCTTAAAATTTTCTAATTTGTTATGATTAATAACACATGAGATCAATGATCAATTTGCCACAATAATTTTAAATTCCTCTCCAGCCTGTCCGTTCGCTCGTCCCCTCCCCACGTCGGACGGCTTAGAATTAAAAAATGATAGTAAGGAGGTATTCAATTGTTAAGATAAATCACAATTTCCATTATTTTTGAGGCATCAGGTTCAATGAGAAGAACGTGGCCAATGTCGTCCATCAAATCCTTTTTGCATCCATATATCTTGTCGTCTTTTGCGTCATTGCGCTGTTCCTCTTTGAACTTTGTCTGCTTTATTATGGCTACATTATTATAAAATTCACCGAAAATTTGAGATTGGGTTTCGATACTAAATGATATGCTTTCTACGTTACCCCCGTGGATTTGGAACTCATGGGGATGTGGCCAAATTTAAAGTATTGGATGAATAAAATCATTGACTTGATCAACTCATCCAATGGCTTAATTTTGACCACATCCCCATGGGTTCCAAACCCATGGAGTAACATAGAATTCCCCTTATCATTAAATACAAGAAATAGTAAATTCATGAAGCTGAATTTAAAAATGTATCTCATGTTTTTATAATTTTGTTTAAAACTTCTGTAAAATATCACATGCAATGCAATGCCCATTTCTTTATCGGACTCCATCACTTCCACCCGAATCAACGTGCAGAGCAGAAGCTCTCACCCCTATATATATCTACGCAGATATCACCATCTCTTCACCACTGCATCCAAATATAAACCAAACGACTTGTCAATTCTCCTCAAGTTTTAATCTTCTTGTTTATAAAGTGCCCAATCCAAAACAATGTCTTCAAACTCAGATTCTTCGAAGCTCCCACTGAAACCGATCCCAGGCAGCTATGGCATCCCATTGTTCGGAGCCATCGGTGACAGATTCGACTATTACTATAACCAAGGCCGCGATAACTTCTTCTCTACCAGAATCAACAAATACAAATCCACCGTTTTCAGAACCAACATGGCTCCCGGTCCCTTCAACGCTTCCGACCCTAGAGTTGTCGCCGTCCTCGACGCCGTCAGCTTCCCCATCCTCTTCGACACCTCCAAGGTCGAGAAACGTAACGTCTTCACCGGAACCTACATGCCCTCCCTCTCCTTCACCGGCGGATACCGCGTCTGCGCTTACCTCGATCCCTCCGAACCCAAGCACACTGCCGTCAAGAGTTTCTTCTTCTCTCTCCTCTCCTCCCGACACGACCAGGCCCTTCCGCTCCTCCGGAGCTACTTGTCGGAGCTCTTCATTAAGCTCGAAGACAAGGTTTCCGACAAAGGCAGCGCCTACTTCAACTCGATAAGCGACCACGAGCTCTTCAACTACGTGTTCCGGTTGTACTGCGGGAAGGACCCCGTCCAAACAAAACTCGGATCATCCGGCCCGACCCTCTTTGAAGCCTGGGTTTACCCTCAGGTTGCTCCGTTGGGATCGTTGGGTCTGCCCTGGTACTTCTTTCCGATCAACGTTGTCGAGGACTTCTTCCTCCACACGCTGCCGTTTCCGGGATGGTTGCTGAAATGGGACCACAAGAAGCTCTACGACGCCGTATATTCATCCGCCACGGAGGCACTGGACGACGCCGCCCGTTTTGGACTCTCTCGGGAAGAAGCCTGCAACAACCTGCTGTTCGTGCTAGGCTTCAACACCTACGGTGGGGTCAAAATAGTCATTCCAAGTCTGATGAAGTGGGTGGGATTAGCTGGGGAGAGTCTGCACAAGAAACTGGCAAATGAAATCAGGACCGTGGTTGAGGAGGAAGGTGGGCTCACATTCGGAGCGTTGGATAAGATGAGTTTGGTTAAATCGGTGGTGTGGGAGGTTTTGAGGATTGACCCGCCGGTTCAGTTCCAGTACGGAAAGGCCAAGGAGGATATCGTGATCAACAGCCACGATGCGAGATTTGAGATCAAGAAGGGCGAAATGATCTTCGGATATCAGCCGTTCGCCACCAAGGATCCAAGGGTGTTTGAGAATCCCGAGGAGTTCGTGGGAGACAGGTTCGTGGGAGAAGGGGAGGAGCTGTTGAAGTATGTGTATTGGTCTAATGGGCGCGAAACAAAGGATCCAACCCTCGAGAACAAGCAGTGCCCGGGGAGGGATCTGGTGGTACTGTTGATGAGGGTGACTTTGGTGGAGTTGTTCTTGAGGTATGACACGTTTACAGTGAAGATTGGGAAGCCGTTGTTGGGTCCCACAGTTACCGTCGAGTCCTTGACCAAGGCTACAAGCTTGTGATTATATTGTATTGTCTGCGAGCGCGATCAATTGTTGTGTTGTTACGCGGGAAATTGTTGCCTTTTGCCCTTTTTTGTACGATGTTCTCTCGTACATGGTTGTTACTTGTTATTAATTGAATAAAACCAAAACACAATGAACGAATGGTTGAGTTTAGTTTTCCATGGTCCATTCAAGCTTGGTACCCAAAAAAGGAAAAGTGAAAATTTACAAGTAATAATAATTCGGAAATAAACATAAATATCTATGAAATGCATATAAAAGTGATTATTATTATTAATGATAAGAAAATAGAAGGAAATAAAATTGTGGGCATTCCAGAATTGCAGAGCAGATGCCGCAGAAGCAAGAGCGTTGGCTGGTTTGATTCAGAAGGAGGATCACTCCGTCCATCAGCCTTAAGCTTTGGAAAGATCTGAACATGGAAAAAACAATATTGAATAAATATAATACACCGGAAAATGGAGATGCAAGAGGGAGTGGAGAGAGGAAAACCTTGTGGATGGTCTTTGCAAGGCATGCTTTGTGTTGATGCATAGAGGCACCCATAAAATCCTTCATGTAGGCTTTGAGAAACTGTGACTTGGATCCTTCTCCCTTCTTCTTTCCACAATAATTAGTACCGATCTCTCTCTCTCTCTCTCTCTCTCAAGAGAGACAATTTAGTGCTAACAACGAATATCGGAGAGAAGCAATGTGTACAATGGCAGGTTACCGACTCAACAAGAAAATGTTACTAATGCCCTCTTCTTCGCTTGGAGAGCAAGCCATGCCCGGCCTCTGGGACAGAACTGCGTAAGAAACGGATTGGGTTAACCCATCGACTTATCTGAGTTGGTTGCTAAATAAATTAGATCGGATTTATCCATATTATATATGGACCTCCATACTGGAGATTCTAATTTGGTCTTCGTAGGCTATTAGTTAGTTGGTGATTTTTTTTATTTTTTAACTTTTAAATAACAAAAAATTAAAATTATTTAAAAATATTGCATATTCATTTATAACTGTTATAATACATTTTAAATCTATATATAATTTTAAAAAATATTATATATAAAATATAAGACATAAAATATTTATAAAATAAAAATATTATTTATAAATTGTTTATTATATAATTAAAAATGAAAAATAAAAATATAATTTTACTTTTAATTTATATAAAATTTAAAAAATATATAAAAAAAAAATCACGAATCGATTCAATCTGTCTATATGCTAGCATGCGTCAGTTACCATCTATAATTTTAGGACTTTTCACAGCTCGCTGACTCTCATAAACTAGCTTCCGAATTTTGATCCATTTCAACTGTTCTAAGGCCAACCAGCAAAATTTGGAGTTTCCTGTTTCGAGCTCAAATATATTGGGCTTTCGCTCAAGTAATTGTTGTTTTATATATAATTATTTGTTTAACCCTAAGGCCCAAATTACCAGAGAATATACATTGCTCATGAAGTCCAAAATGTATTCTTCCGCGATTTGTCGGTGGCTATGCAATCCAATAGTTATATGTTACGTGGCAGGTCCAGCTCAAATTATAATCAAACCAATGAATCAGGAACAACAAGATAGGATGAAATTAGAATATCCCAGAAAGTCGGCTTCAGCCTTTGGATACCCCCTTTTTTTTTTTTATTCAACAAACAAAAAATTCTTTGATAAGTTTGTTTAAATGAAAATTATTATTATTATGAAATATTAAAATAAATTTGTAAAATTTAATTGGATGGATATAAAAATTTAAAATTTAATTTCGAATCCTTATTTAATATTTGTAGAATTTCTATAAAAGAAACATAACTAACAAACCAAAGAGATAATGAAAGGATGCAATTTTTTATTAAGTTAGCTTGCTTGCATGAATTTCTTGGCCGACTTTTTCCATAAAAACATATGGCCCAGCTGTCACAATCACGTGGCATTTCCCGCTGGGAAATTAGATACCCCCACTTTGTCCAATCACCATGCTCTTCTCTAGTTGTCTCGGTCATCGAAATTAAATCCAACCGTAGCTACTGTTCACTTCATCAGACAGTCAGAGGCAGAGAAAGCAAGGGGAACGACGGGGAAGATGAAGAATTACTTGGCAATGAGGACGGATTATCAGGATGACGCAACCAGATTGATCAGCTCCGATTTTAATGATCTCAAAGTTGCTGCTAAGCAGTTGGCCAGGCATGCCATCAAACTTGGTGGCTTGAGCTTGGGCACCTCTTTCCTCGAATGGGTCGCTTCCATCTCTGCTATGTATTCTCTCTTTCTCGTCCACTACACTTTTTGTTTATCCTTTCCAATTAATTAGATTGTCTGGGGATATTATGTTTTTTTATTAATTTTTATTTTGCATTTCCCAGCTGCAATTAATTTATGATTTTGCTGGCCAAGCCTCAAATGAATTACTTAGTAATAAGAACTTCAATTTATCTATTGTTTCTGTTAAATTACATGTGAATCAATCATAAATCTATTATCTAACGCTCTGCTCATCTCATAGCACACTGTAAAATGTCAACTTTTGTACACTTAATTCGTTGTTTCCAGAGTTTGCTTCTTTCAATCTTTTACTTTTATATATTTATTTATTTCATGTGGAAGCTGATTATTCTTGTATGCTGTAGCTATTTGTTAATTTTGGATCGTACGAACTGGAAGACAAACATTCTCACCTCACTGCTCATTCCATACATTTTCTTGAGCCTTCCTTCATTGGTTTTCAACTGGTTCAGGTGACTACCTCATTACTTTATTTTTATGCTCACAACCTTTGTATTTGCTTATCATTCTTACAACTTGTTTGCTTTACTTAGGGGAGAGTTTGGAAAGTGGATAGCTTTCATCGCTGTTGTATTGCGGCTTTTCTTTCCAAGGCACTTCCCTGGTATGCCTCAATTTTCTTCACAATACTAATCCTTATTCTTGTTGGTTCTAATCTAAATCAGTGATATACATTGGAATCATCGTCTCTTGTATCTGAACCCTTTTTTGACATCGTTTGATTGGACTGTAAGTAATTTTCTGCTAGTGATGCTGGTTGCACAATTCCCTTCTTCTTCCTTTTTTTTCTTTTTAATCTAAACATTAGGCATAACCTGTTCACAGAACTCACCACTGCAGTGAGTCCTAAACACATGTGAGTCATTGGTCACGAAAAAGTCGTAGTTCTAATTTAGTATTGAAATTTTCAATGTTACTGTCTTGTTTATTTCCAGAAATCAGAAATTACTTTTAGACATTAGCATGCAAATCAGCCATGACACAAAAATTTCTGATTTGTCCAAATATGAGAGATGGTAGTAATAATGAGACTTTAGTACTAGTGCTAGAAGTTGTTTCAATCAACTATAATTTGATCCGAAACCATTAATTATTGGTTTTGAGTGAAACTGCAGAATGGTTGGAATTGCCCGCTGCTTTGATTCTGCTAATAGTGGTGGCTCCCAGTTTATTTGCAAGCACCTTGAGGAGCAGCTGGGTTGGTGTGGCAATATGTCTTGTCATAGCATGTTATCTGCTGCAAGAACACATTCGGGCGGCTGGTGGTTTCAGGAATTCCTTCACAAAAGCTCACGGCATTTCAAACACAATCGGCATAATCATTCTTTTAGTCTATCCCGTTTGGACACTGGTACTCTACATCGTATAGACACAACTTTAGCAGCATATGGACAGTTTGATGTGCTTCAATTAGTCTCTTGCATCATTCATTTTGTTGAAACTTGGTATCTGTAAATACCTTGCCCTTGTTTTAGGACTCCTGCATCGTCCCCATGCTTTCCATGTGTAAGAGACCTTTCTTGTACTGTTAACGCCCATTGTATGTGGAAAGTTGGCTTTATTAAACAGGCGTGATTATAATACGAAGGTGTTTATGCACTCAAACAACAATTTTCGAATTCAATAATGCTATATCATTGAAGAGGACTGATTTTTCCTCAATACCTGATGTTTGAGAGTGATGTTGTTGAGCTCATCCGGCACTTGTCCTTTCTTCAGTTGGTCAATGCATTTCAACGCTAGTAGCCAATACCTACTCTTCTTCAATCACTTATACATGAAATTTGGAGATCATTTAGTTGCTATAAAGGTATATAGATGGCACGAACTTTTCAAAAAATAAAAGATAATAAATTGTTTGATACAAAATTAAGGAAGTAGAACTTTACATAAGTTTTTCTTTCATTGAAATTTACTTTCTATTATCAATCAAATAATTTTAGATGTTTTTTGAAAAGTTTATAAAGAAATTTACTTCAACTTCCCACCAACATATATTTCTTATATAAACCGAAGGGTTCCTCTAATGTTGTGACTTGTAAATTGTAGAAAAATTAAGATAGAATGTCTTGGAGGAAACCATAGACAAAACCATTATGTGGTGAGAATATTTCTCACACAGACAATTTTGTTAATAAAAGGACACCACTTATTAGGAGAGTAAAATAAAATCTTTCCAATAAAATTTATCACACAGACAAGTCCACATTTTTTAAACTCACTCAAAATGAACGCAATTTTATAAACAAACCAATATCACTTAGATATCATTTTCTTCCATTGCAGCAGCTTGAGAAAGGCGAAGTTTTAAAAAAAAAATCACTCCGTTTTTTATGGAAAATATTTCTTAATAAAATGTAATTATAAAATATTAAAATAAAAAAATATTTTATTAGCATGACTCTAATATCATTTTTTTAACTATAAATATAAATAATATGATATTCCTTTACTAATATATATACAAATGTTAGTTTTTTGTGAAATATATTTTTCAATGAAACAAACTGGGTGCTAAATTAAATATGAATTTAACACACCCTCTAACAAGAGAAATTCCTAATTAAATAATATGTAATATAAGATGTCATTTAAAATAATTTTTTAAATATTAAATTATTTATAGATTTTTATATAATGTAGTAATTGTTGTTGCAAGTGGTTCACTTGACGATTCAAATGAGTGGACTCCTTGTAATTTTAGGAGTTCTATGCTGATTTCAATTTATCATGAATGTTTTAATTTAACTTTTGATTAGTATAGGATTTATGAAAATATAAAAGATTCACTTACTTAAATAATTAAATACACTAATTGTAATTGTAGTTGTTATATTGGATCAAAATTTAAAAATGACATAATATATAAAAAATCATTTTAAATTGTATCATGCGGCTCGTTTCATGTATCTATAAATTTCTCCTCCATCAGAGGGTGTGTAGTTAGAGTGAGACTTTTTTTTTAAGCATTACAGTTTTTGGATCCATTGTTTTGGGTCTTCCAATCCAATGAAATTAGAACAACAGCAAAGGCCCAAACCTAGAAACCGGCTTGATGGGCTCAGCACGCATAACCAAATTTGGCGCTTAAATACAACTGAACCCCGTAACCGTCAGAGAGGGAATCGTTTGTCTCTAGGGTTTAAGCTCTCTCTCTGCATCTGTGCATCGATCGATTCGAAGAAGTAAACTCAGCAACGATGTTCCCCGGAATGTTCATGCGCAAGCCTGACAAGGCTGCAGCTTTGAAGCAGCTAAGGTCTCATGTTGCCATGTTCGGTGCTTGGGTTGTCGTTATTCGAGTCACCCCCTACATTTTTCACTTTTTCTCCGATGAAAAAGAGGAACTTAAGCTTGAGCTCTAGAATTTTGTCCACCCTCCTCTCCTTATCACCCCAGGTAACTAAGAAAATTTAAAGCTTTTGTTTGGAGATTGAATTGTAGAATCGCGAATTTTGTTTTTGTGCATAAAATATCCAACTTTTCTACCATAGAAAAAATCCAACTTTGTGAGTTCTTTGGATATCTATTTTATGGGTAGCATGTGAATGGAAGAGTGAGGTTTTAAGGTCGATTGCGTAGTGACGGGGAAAGTTCTATTGTTAAGCTATTTTTCGATGATTTAATGTAGAGTTTCTGAAGGCGACACTGTTTTTATGGAATTATGCGAAGGTTATATGCTGGTGCTAGTTTGTGCATAGAGAAGTTTATAACTAATATACTAGTTTGGCAAGAGATCAGTAACTTCCATTCAGTGCATCGAATTTGGAATAAACAGATTCCAGGGAGATGTCTTGTGGATTCTAATAATGGTTGCAGTATGTTTGCTTTAGAGATATAGCTTCTAGTTCGTCAACTTTTAGCTCAATAACAGGTTCTTAGTGTACGAAGGGGGAAAAAACGGCGTTTTGTGCACTATTTGATTGTTGGAAGTAAATAGGATGGAGTGGTGGGAACACTTTCTTTGTGTGATAGAAATGAATAGGAGAATGGTTTTCTTTTGCCCCTGAATTAAGTTGGTGAAAGTCATAAAATGTTTCTCTTATTCATGTTGAAAAATTGGACCTGGCATTTGGATATTATGGTGATTTTTTCAATTGTGCTCCTGATTTTGGTAAATTTCAAGGGAAAGCTTGCCAAAAGTTTGGCAAAGTGATGCATCCTCTAATTCATTGCCAAACTTCATATGCTAGTTTCCAATGAACTTAAGAGAAATGCATAATCTGGATCATAAATTTTTTTAGCTTCAATGTAAGTTTTTTGAGTTGAGCTTATAGTACAAAATGCTTTTAAATTTTGTGGTTTTGTTCAAGTTTTTCCCGTTCTGTTTCTGTTTCACTAGTTGGCTAAGGGATGTTCAGATTTTGATAATTTATTTGGTGGCTCAAAGTATGTTACATTCCTCCCTAGGGACAAAGATGAATTTACGAGCATGTACTATTAATCATCAAAATGTAAATTTTTTGGTCTTAGTTGATATAAAATATATGCTAATAGTCGCTTGTTGTTTCTCTTGTATTGTTTCAGCACTTTGTGTTGTCTTGACTCTTGAATGCAGTATGAATATCTGTTTAATTCAATCTGACATGTTCATCTTCAGCAGGGATTAATGATGGTTTATAGCCTGCTTTAGAATATTAACTGTTTATTTATTTATTGCTTTAATGGCAGAGGATTATTCTTTGTGCATTTTTTTATATCTAATTACATTCTGCTTAACTTGTTGCAGTTGGACCCTTGGTCGTGGAGGAAAATGAATTGGGATCTTATAAACTTTCTTCGAGTTGTATCTACAGTCTACTTTGTTTTTATGTAACCTTGAAAATTGTGAGGCCAACTCTTTTGTTTGGATACTTCTTATACATTCAATTTGGTGACTAAATATATCTTATGGCTATTTTGACATTTCTTTAAATGCATGAAGAATGACCTTTTGACTTATGGTGCTCTCAGATCATGTTTTTTTGGGTTCATTTGGGACCATCTTTAATATTTTGCTCAGAACAATGAAATAAACCAAATTGCAACCAACTAGGAAAAAGGGGAACGAATAGAAAAATGAGACTTTCGGCATGAATCTTTGCGGGTGCAGACATAGTGCAGAAGGAGAAGGTTATGCCTCCCAGGATTTCGAGACAGCTAGTTATGTTTATCCGCTTTAGAATGGTTTGGATGATGAGCTTATTTAAGGGTACAACTAGCAGTGGAATGAGAATAAAGGAGCATCATCTCCACCATAAGTATCACATCGCTCCCCTATGAACGTGGGGGTCATCCCTTTGCAACGAGTTCCTTTATCAAAAAGCACCGGTGTATATTACTCTGGGGGTCATCTATCTATTGATTTTTGACTTGGACATGAGCTTGTTTATTTATTTCCTAAGTTGTTTCAACACTTGCCTTAAAGTTACTTGATGGACCCATCCCAGGATGCTTTGATGGCCCCTGCCAAACATGAACCATTCAGACATGGACATGGAGAATACATATTTGGAAGAATAACGTATGGTTTATTGTAAAATCGGTTTTAATTTTAAGATGGGCATTTCCGACATTAAATAATGGGAAGAGATTAACTTATTCTATTATATAAAGGTCCTACAAAAATTGTACGGAAAAATCCGAGCTGGTTTCCTGTTTGTTCGAAAAAATGATTCTGCACAATAATCACTCCCTTGTTCTATACGCCTCGGCTTCTTGTATTTAAAAAAGTTATTATAAAAAATCGTACTAGAAAAATGAAGATAAAAGACCCCGAGCTTAGAAGTTAAAACATGGAACTATAATTTGATCAACCTCAGAGAAGAAAAGGGAACCACTGGAGGACTCCTTTAATTCTTCCTGAGGAGGTGCCACCGAAAAACAAAGCAGCCCCATCAGCATTATTGGTCAATCAGCAGAGTGAGTCCAAACTCCCACCTACAAACTTGCCGCATTACTACCAAAGCAAGTCTCTATGTTATAGACACGTCTTTCACTGCCATCTCTTGCAGCCGAATGCCCTTTCTTCTGCAGACATCAACTTTTTCCTACTCCTTGTTGGTCACTTTCTTTGCACATATCGGAATACAGAAAATAATTTTCTTCTAAATCTCGGGAACTGTGAGATGAGATCTTATCCACTATTGATCTTATGTGTGCATTATTAAAAGATCGCAGAAGAAACAGGAAACGGAGATAGATGTGCCCTTCAATTATCTTCAAGGACAAAAATGAGAAGCAAACCCAGAAATAGCAATAGAATCAGTAAATATCCCATGCAAAATGGCCATGGAAGAAATACCTGGCTCTGTGGGCACCAGTGCTAGTTTCTGTCTCAGATTGGGCCAAGCCTTGTTTTCATCTGCTTCTCTTCTCTTCATGTCTTTGGGTGTTGAATTTTACAGCTATACTGCTTTCTGGTACTTTATTTTTTTTCATTTCCATTATGCAGCATCGATTTTTTCTGCCTTAACTTTCTATATTTCTTCTAATTTTCATCTGTGACTGTTGCAAGAGTTTTAGCTTCTCTTTAATACAGGACATACTTTTTCTGAAATTGCTCCTGAAGTAATGATATGATTATATGTAAGCCAATCATTGATCATCTCTCTTTGAGTCATCAATCTGATTTTAGCTCTTAGCTCTTAGAAAAACTAGAAGGAGAAATCAATAGAATTTGTAGCGGTAAATTTTGTTTTTATGCCAAGTGCAAATGCTAGATTTTTCTTTATTCCCACTAAATTTCAAGGTTAGATTCTTTTGAGACAGAAAGTATAATTCTTCATGAAGCACTGAGATTTCTGAGTGTCTCAACACAACGGGAAGTGAAAAAGAAGTTAACAGCATAGTTCCTAATTGCTCTTTGCTGCTGGCATCATCAAACCAAATTTAGCCTTTAACAAGGATGCTCAAAATCACAACCAACCATCCATACTTCAGGAAAATCTGCTTAAGCGTAGTGACCCTGCTCAATCCAATGACTAGTAAAGAGTGATAAAAAATGACGTGTCTAAGATCAATATGAATGCCCTTTTTCTCTTAGAACTATACCAGCAGCAAAGCCACATAGGTAAGTTTTAAACATCAGACTTTGTAGCGTTGTTGAATCCTAAAACTGTAATCTCTTTAGTTTGGAAATACGTTACTCTTTCTTTGGTCATTTACTATTAAAGATAAAAATGCTGCATGTAATTTTCTCACAACTGCAAATATAACATTGTCTGGGTTAAATAATTCCCTCCTATTTTAAAAATGCAACTTTAGTTTGATTCGAATTATGTTTAGTGTACAAACAGTAACATTCAAAATACTTCTAAGTAATTTCACTCGTCTTCTACTCTTCTAAGTAATATTCACGACGTTTCAGCTTCTGTCTTGGCCTAAAAATGGGTAGAAGCTCAACATACATCCATTACATAAGTAAGTTTGTTGATTCCTTTATTTGACTGATCAATTTCTGCCTTCGTGGTGAATATGCACTTTTGCAGCTATTTGGTGACAATCATGGGATTGGTGATACCTTGGAGTTTCGCTTTAGCAATGGTAGACGGATACTCGGTTCTTGTCAAATGCCCCATTCGTCAACCTGGAATACTGCTGATCATTGTTGTGGGAGATTGGGTATGCATTATATGATATATATGTGCCGTCATTAACTGTTGATATTGGCAACCTTATGTTGGTAACACTGAGTTACTCTGTAAAAGGTTTTATCAGTCCTCACCCTAGCAGCGGCTTGCTCAACAGCTAGTGTTGTGGATCTTCTGCTTCACTCCCGTGGATCTTATTGCCCTCCCAAGTTTTGCAGCAGGTACCAGATTTCTGCAGTTATGGCCTTCCTCTCATGGTTTCTGTCTTTGGCATCCTCTCTCTTCAACCTCTGGCTATTGCCCTCTTTGTGATTCTTGTTTCATTTTTGGCTGCTTGCTGTATGAAGATTTCCACAGTTGATATCAGATCAATCATGATTCCATCATGTAAATTTGTTATTTTGTACGCTAAGTGCAATAATTATCTTGTAAAGTGTTATAATATTATTCAGTGTAATCCTTGGTGCCTGTGGACGTCAAAGATCGATAACAATAATAAAGCAAAACCCTTCTAAAGCCAAAAACGTAGGAATAGATAACTCTTTCCTAATACAAGGAAAATCACTTTGGAGAAGCAGAAAGTAGAGAGAACAGGATGGAATTGTTGCGAGGACGAGTAGAAAAGAAAAAGGAGAATCTATTAATCAAAAACCTTGAAGACAAACATATAACAAAAGAAGCCAATGTCCAGTCCTCTTGTGTTTTGCATTTTTCTTGATGCATCTCTCTTTTCATATAAAATCAAAGATCTATAATTTCACAGAACGTCGGATCTTACATCAGTTACCATGCCACGAAAGGAATTAACAAGTTTCTGTTCTCCTTCCTATGCTTTCCTCTGGTGGAGGAGGAAAAGATCATATTATATTGAATATGAACTTATTTTGCTACTTATAATTTAATGAATCATTATAAATTATAATTGATCTAACAACTCTGTTGAATATTTTATTTATTATTGCATATTTTATTGACTATTGTGAACATACATAAACACCATGGCCAGACTGTCCAGAGAATAAAAAATGTGCACTTAGATTCTGTAACTTCGCAGTGCCTCTCGCTTTTTCTGTTCGGCAACTAAGCTTTAGACGAGGTCGATTATAACTTAGCAAAAAGTGTAAAAATTATACATAAAATTACAGAATCAACTTGGAAACAAAAGAAAAAAGAAAAAAATCAACAAAACAAGATGAATGTAACCGGCGTGTTAGTAAGGATTTAACTGAAAACTAAGAAGCAGCAATGGAACCAGCCGTTTAACTCAATTTCTGATCAGCTAGATTGAACAATCTATTTACAGGACTAGTGCCAGCAAAATAAGGGGAAAAAGGAAAAGTACAAGAGAAAAATAGAAAAAAAAAATGGTTCAAAGTCATTCTGAAATGTCTATGCACATGAAAAGCATCTGTCTGGTATGAAGGAATTGGATGAACAACTGATCACACGAAGAAGAAGCAAGAGCTACTTGATATACAGTCTGCCATCAGGAATAATCCACGGCTAACTATGGATTAGTTTAGTCCGGTTAATATTTTGCTGCAATGGAGTGTTCAACAGTTTGTTTTGATTGAGGTTTTGCTGCAAAGGAGGGCTCAGCAATCCCACATCCTGAACAACACGAAACATTGTAACTTGCAGCACTACTTCTGTCATTCTAAGCAGCTCGAACACACAAACATCACCTTCCCCTAAATAGTTCTCCAGTGAAAATTCAAACCATCCCTGGCTTAACTTTGCCCTACCTCCTCTATAAAGACAGCGAACAGGCCATTGCTTTCCATCATTAGTCTGAAGTTTGATGAATCCTGAAACCTCGTTCAAATGCTTTTCTGCAAAGGAGGATGGCAAATACTGGAAAACAAACGAGTTTATCATAAGATCACATGTTGATGCAGAATAGATATGTATAGCACATGAATTTAATGGCTCACCATTATGCAACCTCTGTATAAATAAGAGGGTCTTAGGACAACCCTACAGAACGGATTAGGTGGCACAAACGCTTTTGCAGCATTGACTGCCCTTTCTCTTTCTTCAGCTGATACGGTTCTTTTTCTGGCAGAAGCACTTTCATAAAATCTAAACCGCATTTCAACCTCCTCTTCATGTTGACCAGAAGAATCCCGGCCATCTGCACTTCCAATAAAGTATCATGATGAGAAGACTTTAATATTAATAGAAAAGATTATATAGGAGTAAAAAAATTATAAGATCTTCATATTAAAAAATGAAAAGGAGAAAAATGAGTAATGAGTTCTTACCAGAATCAGTTTTCTGCCTTTTTCTTACAGATTTTTTAACACCTTGGATTTCATCATTAGAACTGCGCAATCTCAATTCTCCAGTAGACCTTTTAAACTCGATGGGATTAAACATAACACCTATATCTTTAGTGGACAGACTGCCTTGTGAGTTGACACTCTTCAAGGAAAGTATGTTCCCACCATCTGTCCAGTTTATGCAATTTATAGAACCACTAACCAAATTCTGCAATGCTGGAGTAGTATAACTGTTGTTAGGCATTAATTGAGCTGCAGATCCGCTAAAAACCTTCTGGTGTAATGCACCAGGAGTAAGGCCAGAAGATGATGAATCAAAAGCTTCATCTTCATCTATCATTTCATTAAAAATATGATAATGGTTAGCAGAGTAAGGCCTTTCATTGCTGTTTCTTGCAGCTGATTGATAGTTTATCTCAGAAGAAGCCAAGCTGAAGATATGTACATGGAATGATGATTTCCCTTCATATCTGAACACCAAAACATAACCAACATGAATGTTGTAATGCTGAAAAAATTGCTGCCAGCCATCATGGAACCAAAATTTGTTGACTTCTTTTTTCAATCCTACATGCCAAACACTTCCATCAGGAATATTTAGTGTAGCAATTGTAGAAAGATCACCCCCAAATTTCCTCAGAAAATTATCTGGAATCCTCTGCAATTGTACCAATTCATAATTTAAGTTCCAATTTTTGACAAATACTCATGGTATAAGATCATAGATGTGACTCCAATGCCAAATAAATACAGAAGACTCCAAACCTTTGATAATTGCCCACATCATAAAGTTAAAATTAGTTGCCTTGCATTAATATCTTAGGCTTATCTAAAGTATTTCATCCATTCCACTTGTTGTGAAGTGTAATGCCTGAAAATCTCTATATAATATTCAGCATTAAAAGTTAAAACTACTTTTAATGGATAGAGGCAGGAAGAAATACTTGTACTGCAACATATTTGTTCCTTACATCCTAAAACAGTAGCAAGGATGAATCCGAGTTCTTGAAAAATAATGAAATTTTTGTTTGAAGCAATTCAACAAATGCACTCATTTTTTTTAGATCAGTTCCCAGTTATGTCTCCTAAGTATCTGTGTGCACCTCCATCAATTTCAAGAATCTAAATGAGCCATACAATTTCCTTGGAGACTTTCACCTTTCCAATAGAACCGTGGAGCACAAGAAAATCCCAAGGCTTTTTATGTAAAGGTATGCAAGCTAGCAACGCAACTAACACCTAAATCGAGCATTATATTCAGCACAAGCAATTATGAAATCAGTTTCAATTTTTCATTATATCCCAGTAATCACGCCAGGAAAGACCTAAACCCAAGGCTGTAATACTAATAGATTAAGGAATAATCATATCAGAAATCTGGGCACTAGTAACTTTCAGAACATAAAAAAGCTATTCTTTATCACCAATCTACTTAGAAAACCTACACCCTCCCCTCCTAACCTCGGAACAAACCAGAATTGGAATTCAGAGAGCCGAAAAATCCAAACTCCGTGAAAAAAAAGTGACAGAGTTTTAGGTGGAGAAGAATAAAGGCCGAGAAACAATTATCTTAACCAAATCCCTTCAATCTCTACAATTCTTCATAAATTGAAGAACATAAACCCCAACGGTAATCATCACCCCCCCAAAAAAAATAAAAAATGAAACACACACACACACACACACACAAAGAGTGAAAAAATGAGAAGTTTGTGTACCAGTTGCCTGGCTTGGACTGTGGAAGGAACAACGAGCTTATGGAAACAAGGGCGCGGCATTCTCTGATCGAATGACTGGGAAGCCAGAAAAAGCCTCAGAGCATTTGATTCTGCCTTCCCTACTTCGGAGTCAAACAGCGGTTTTTAAACCTTGAAAAAACCTCGGCCTAATTAAAAAACTGACCAGTTGAACCAGTTCATGACTCGGGGACTCGCCTAACTCAGTCTAACGGGCCAATTGTATTGCACAGGCTTCCAACTTTGCTTTTTTTGCTAACGAGTCCCTACTTTTATCTGTAATTCTAGTTTTGCACGTAATAGTAATTTATGGTAACAAATAAAGCCAAGGACATTCCATTTAGAGATCTTCCTACATAGTAAAAAAAGACAATAACTTGCCTTAACTGGCAACCTTATGAAAGCTAACAACATTTTATGGGTCAAGAATTTCGATTCTCAAACACATTATATGAGAAAGAATTTGCTTGATTCCCTTTCAGTTTTCAATTCAGATTGCTCATTTTATAGTGAGCCTCGATAACTTCTCACTGCAAGGTGAAAATTGTCAATCAATCTGTTAACACTAATTCAGAGTCCAAAGCAAAAGAGAAGAAATAGAGTGACAGCAAGAGAAGAGAGGACCCACGTATTTACCAGATATATCTGAAGATCCATAATTATCAAAAGGAAGATGATTTAGGACTGCACCTCATCTTCCATTTGTAACAAAAATCCAAACAGCTAATAAATGCGACTTCTTTGCACATTTCAATGCAAGCCAATAAGTGAAGGGCCGCACAAAAAAAGGGATGAGATCATCAGTTCATTGCTAATCCTTCATCTTTGATGCAGATAGCATGAGAAATCTTTATTGAACGCAAAAACAAAAATCATGTTGCTCGTAAAACTCAAATACATCGTAAGCCATGTATTATCTTTCCCTTCCTAAAATTAGCCATTGGGAGAAAATAAAAAGAAAGGTTAATCCATAGGACCACAATACATTTCAGGCATGTTTGCTGGTTTTGGTGTCTCTTTCACTGTGCATTCTTCACCGCCAAGACAGACAGCTTCAACCTTCATTCTCGTTCAGTTTCCCAGAGACTTAAGATATTCTGCTTCTTTCAGGCGAGTATTTCAATTTCAATTTCAGTTATTTATCTCATGATTGGGTTTAGAAATTCATTAAACAAACAAAAGAAACCCATTAGAACAAAATATCATTTTAAAAATATTTCTCTGTTTTCTTGCATGTCCCAATATCGCAGAAGAAAAAAGAGGAAAATGGCCAGTATCCCCCATTCCCCCCTCTCTTCATATTTTCTTAATTTCATTTGCTGTATTTCAAAAGTTCAAACTATTCTCATTCCTCCATATTTGCATTGATTCTGTAGTGAGAGAAAGTTTCTTTTCTGGCCAAAACATGAGGAAACCCAAAAACCAGACAGAAGACAAAATGACGGAGATGGATGATAAGCAGGACAGGCCTTCCTTCTTCAATATCATTTGGCAAGGCTTAAACACCGAACACCTGGTATTTTTTTATGCTCTTCTCCTCAAACCTCAATGCTAATTATGCTATCATTTTTCCTCTTTTTTTCCTTGTGTGAAATACCTGCGTTTTTCCAAATATTAAGAAACTAGATCATGATCAGCAACCTTAGCATTTTTGTTAGAAATACATTCCCTTAAGGAAAAACTAATTTTTTCGTCAACTTCTTTGCATTCCTTAAAAATTGCTGCTGTTGAGGACTGGAGTTTGAGTTCAAAATGAAAAATGATGATAATAATAATAATAATACTAATTTTGATTCTGTATATCATGTTCTGGGAGTTAGTTTATAAGGGGGTAGTAGACAGTAGAAAATAAACGTAGTTCATTTATCAAGTTGTATCATATGGTAAACTTTCCTAGGAAGAGAAGAAAAAATTACTATTTTGATGCCGGCAAAGAACATTTTAGTCTGCTGGTGGATGTTTGTTAGGATACAGATTATGAGTTGAAATTCTGAATCTATTTGTTAACAAAATGGCATATAAGAGATATGAAAAACAAGCATCTATTTGCTACATAACATGTTGCATATTATTAAGAGAGAATAATTCTTAAAGCCATACTCTCACAAGAGGCTAGCATATCTATTTATAATAAAATATAGGGTTACAAGAGACAGGCCCACGGCCCATACATATCTTAATAAATAAGAAACTAATAACCTAACCCTTAAATCACTAACACTCCCTCTTAAGCGGGAGTATAAATATCAAATATGTCCAACTTGTTGCAAATATCATTAACCTACTTTTCTGGAAGGGCTTTAGTAAACAAATCAGCCAATTGATCCCCAGTTCTAATGTGTCTCAAATCAATAATCCCTTCTTGAAGTTTCTCTCTAACAAAATAACAATCAACTTCTATATGTTTTGTATATTCATGAAAAATTGGATTTGTAACAATATGGGTAGCTGCTCGATTATCACACCATAACTGCATAGTTTTATGAGGCTCAATTCCAAGTTGATGAAGAAGATAGGAAATCCATTTAAGCTCTAATGTGGCATGGGCTATAGCCTAATATTCAGACTCTACACTTGAACGTGATACCACTACTTGTTTCTTACTTTTCCAAGATACAAGATTTTCACCAACAAAGACACAATACCCAGAGGTGGACCTTTTGTTTATAGGACATCTAGTCCAATCTATATCAAAAAAGCCTTCTATTTTGTAATGACCATGATTTTTATACAAAATTTCATGACCAGAGGTCTTCTTGAGATATTTCAGAATATGCATGATTGCATCCCAATAAGAAGTTCTTGGAGAGTTAATAAATTGACTTGCTATACTTACCGGAAAGGCAATATCAGGTCTAGTTATGGTAAAGTAGTTCAATTTACCCACTAGTCATCTATACTGTTCTGGATCTTCTAACAATAATCCATCTTCCAAATTAAGTTTAACATTTAGAATCATAGGAGTATCACAAAGTTTAGCCTTAAGCATCCTTGTTTCTTTCGAAAAATCAAGAACATATTTCCTTTGAGATAAGAAGATTCCTTTCCACCCTTAAGCAATTTCAATCTCTAAAAAATACCGGAGTGTTCCCAAGTTTTTAGTTTAAAACTTGGTTTGAAGAAAAAAAATTAATTTTGAAATATCCAATTGATCACTACTAGTGATCACAATGTCATCCACATAAACAGTTAAAAGAATACAACCAGAATCTGATTGTTTATAAAAAATTGAATGATCATGGTCTCTTTTTTTTATCCTAAATTCTATCACCACATTACTAAATCTTCCAAACCAAGTTTGAGGAGATTGTTTCAAATCATATAAGGATTTTTTTAGTCGACAAACTTTGCCATACTCCCCCTAAGCAATAAACCCAGACAGTTGCTCCATATATACCTCTTCATATAAATCACCATGCAAAAAGGCATTTTTAACATCAAGCTGGTAAAGGGGCTAACTATGGGATGTAGTAAGAGAGATAATCAATCGAACAGATGTAATTTTAGCAATAGGAGAGAAAGTTTCTGAATAATCAATGTCATAAGTTTGCACATACTTTTTAGCCACTAGCCGAGCTTTTAATCGATCAATAGTACCATCAGGATTAACTTTTATAGTATACACCTATTTACACCCAATAGATTGTTTGCCTTCTAGTAAAGAGACAATATCCCATGTTTGATTTGTAGCAAGAGCTTGCATTTCTTCTTCCATAGCAGCACGCCACCCAGAGTAAGATAATGCTTCCAAATCAGACTTAGGAACAGTAATGGAATCAAGCAAAACAAAGGATTGAGAGGATAAGGGCAAGAAAGTGTAGGACACATAATTAGAAATAGAGTAAGGATGATTAGTGTTACCTCGTTGAGTGCAAGTACGTGTACCCTTTCGGTGGGTAATGGGAATATCAAGATCAGATGGCAATGAAGGAGGACCCGATGAGAAAGAAGCCGGTAGAGGGGACGAAGCCAGTGATTCATCAATAATTGGTGCAACTCCAATATTGTTGGCATTGTCAAGTAGGGAAGATGCTGCTGCTGGTATTTGCTTCCTGCGGGAGTAAACATTTTTAATAGGAGGGTGAACCCAATTGTTATCTGGAGGAACCGGAGATGTCTTAGGAGCAGAATACATAAGAAAATGGTCATCAAGAGAATTAGTCTCAATTGGGAAGGATAAAGCCTCAGGGTAGCTAAAAAAGGGAATAAACTTAAAAAATGTAACATCAGACAAAATAATATAACGATGTAGATCAGGAGAGTAACATCGATGCCCTTTTTGTGTACGAGAATAACCAAGGAAAACACACTTCAAAAATTAGGGATCAAGTTTAGATACTTGAGGACGAAGATCTTGAACAAAACAAATATATCCAAAAATACGTGGAGATAAAGGAAACAAAGATCTGGAAGGAAATAAAATGGAGTAAGGTACCTGACCATCAAGAATTGAAGAAATATTCGATTAATTAAGAAATAAGTTATGAAAACTGTATTTGCCCAAAAAATCTTAGGTACTTTCATTTGAAACAATAAAGCACGTGAGACTTCCATTAAGTGTCGATTTTTTCATTCAGTTACCCCATTTTACTGTGAAGTAACTGCACAAGAGGATTGATGAATGATTCCATGCTGAGACAAATAAGATGCAAATGGAGTTGAAAAATATTCTTTAGCATTGTCACTACGAAAATGACGAATAGATGTATTAAATTAATTCAAAATTTCAGCATGAAAAGTACGAAAAATCTCAAATAACTCTGAACGATTCTTCATTAAATATAACCAAGTAACTCTTGAATAGTCATCCACAGAGATAATAAAATACCAAAAATCAGACTTAGAAACTATAGGGCAAGAACCCCAAACATCTGAATGTACTAACTCAAATGCGGATTTAACCCGCTTATTAACTCAAGAAACATATAATCGACGATGTTGTTTACCAAATTGACATGACTCACAATCCAAACTAGACAAAGAAGTAAAACTAGGAAATAATTTTTGTAAAGTGGACAAGGATGGATGACCCAAGCGACAATAAAGCTGGTGTGGAGTGATAGTAGCAGCAACAGCAACAGCAACCAGCCGAGAAACTTTCTCTTCAAGAACATATAAGCTATCAGATTCGTACCCTCTACCAAAAATCTTCTACGTCATAAGATCCTGAAAAACACAATAGTGAAGGAAAAATAAAACACCACAGTTATAGGTACGTGTTATTTAGCTAACTGAAAGCAAATTAAATGGGAAGTTTGAAAGGCATAATACATCAGATAAGGATATATCAGAGGTAACATCCACCACACCACAATCAATAACAGATGCTTTAGATCCATTAGCTAAAGTAATATAAGAAGTGGGTTGAAAAGAAGATATAATACCTGTCTGACTTGTCATATGATCAGTTGCACCGAAATCAATGACTCATCTAGAATTAATATGAGAAAGGCATGCAATGGGATTACCTGCTTGTTCTAATGTAGCAGTGGACTGAGTGGGTGGCTACTATCGGGATGCTTGGAACTGTAAATACTTAGCATACTCACTCTTTGACAAACTAATAGTACTATTATCATCATTATCTTGTGCTTGATTATTTGTAGTAACGTGTGCAAATCGAGTATTTTCTCAAGTAACTTAGGACAGAACTTCTTCATATGTCCAGGCTTTTTGTAGTAGTAGCAAGAAACAATTCCACCTTCACTAAAATCACCTTGCCTACTAGAATTTTGTCCACCAAAATCACCTTATCCTCTACCTCCTTTCCCCCTGCCACCTCGAGCACCACCAGAACCAACTAAAGTAGAAGACTCATTTATATGTGCAAAAGAAGGAGACGAATCACTATATGCTCGTTGAATACGATAAAAGAGAGACGTCATAGTGAGAGAATCAGAACTGGATAAAAATTTTTGACAGGCAGTACTCAATTCTGACGGCAATGCCATAAGAAAACACATCGTTCCAAATTGTTCTCGTTGAGAATGCATTACCTCAACATCAGTACTAATAGGTAAAAGAGAATTACATTGTTAGAAGATGCGGTAAAGATCAGTATAAATTTGAGATGGGGTCTTACCAGTTACATCAGGATAAATCAATGATCGAGTCAAATCATAAATTTGGTGTATATTGTCTTTCCAGAAAAAAGTGAGCCAAAAGTGTCCCATAATTTTTTGACTGTTTCACAATACATAGTATTATCATCAACCTCAGGAGTTAAAGTATTACAAATTAACCGAAGCAATCATCGATCTTCCACAATCCATCTTTCTTTTGTATTGTCTGTGGGTGGATCTTTGATAAGGTGATCAGTCATACGAACTTTATTAAGGTAACATTGAATAACCCTCTTCCACCCTATATATTGTCAACCTTCCAAATCCAATTTCCATTCAGTTATTCGGCCACCAACCGGAAGCAAATCAGAAACTATTCTTTCACCACTATTATTTTTAAGTGGACTGCATGTATTAGAATAAAAAATTTCACCATCCATGAGAGTAAACTTGTAGAAAGAATCAAAAAGAAATATCCAGAAAATCAGAAAAACCACATCCGATTTGCTGGATTGCTTGAAGAATCACACAGATGAATGCAGAAGAAGTCAGAAAGTCGTTGGTCAAAATCCAGTTATCGGAAAACCCCTCATGAACCTGCACGCGCCGAAAAATCCTCTACGCGTGGTGCTCATGCGCCTTCCAGAAAGCCGCACATGTTGCTCACGCGCTGGTCTACGGTGGTCACCGGTCACCAATCTGTCCAACCGTCAACCCAGATTTTCTAGAAACGCCTCGAAGTGCCTCCAACCTCGCCAAATAACAGCACTACGCAGTGCGTAGCCTGATCTGGGTTTTTTTATGGTTTTGGATCCTCCGTGACTTAGGGTTCAATTACGCATAAAAAAACTGAAGGAAAAGAAAAGAAAAAAGAGGGGAGGAAGAAAGTAGGATTCTCTAGCTTCTTGTTTTCTCCTTTTTTTTTTATGTGTGAAAAAGATATCTAAAGAGTGGCTCTGATACCATGTTAAGAGAGAATAATTCTTGAAACCATATTTTTACAAGAGGTTGACATATTTATTTATAATAAAATATAGGATTACAAGAGACAGGCCTACGATCCATACATATCTTAATAAATAAGAAACTAATAACCTAACCCTTAGATCACCAACACATACTTCCATTCATAGAGCTGAGATATATATTGATATAAAAGCATGGACCAGCATGGATGATTTGCAAAATACACTAGTTTATCCTAACAATCCTATAGGTAACTCATCTGTCTTTCACCTAACACAACAATTAAAACTGATTACATTAGACACAACATACTGATATGATTAACTCAGAGTATCTTAGGAAAATCTCAATTATTTAATACTCTTCCTTGAGATTTTCTTGGATACTCTGAGCCTTTGATCTTTGAAATCTGAATTCTAGTCTAGATGTCTAGAACTTACTTGATGAATTTTCATTCCAACAAAGTATGTTTCTCCAAAATTTTTAAATTCCTCCTTCATATTTTTCTTCAATTGCTTCAAATACTTTGGATCATTTCTTGAGACCAGCAAATCCTCATCATTCAAACACACAGCTAGCTCCATTTTACCAGGACAGACCCTGTTTGTTTCTTCCTTATTCAGTTTGTTCACTAGCTGATGAGTTCCATTTTTCTGTGTCTTTTCCTCCTTCTCATGTATAGCAACTCTGCATTCATCTTTACCAGCAGCTTTGTCACAGTTAGAATGTTCAAGTGAAGCAAATTGTTTTTGTAATAAATTTCTTCCATGGACCCTGTGACTTTAACTTGAAATTCCATACTACTAGCTGTCTTCATTTGGGATATCTTGCATAGGTTTTTGCTTCCATTTAACTGGAAAACTTCTACCTTCCAACTTAGCAAACATTAATTTACAATCAGAGGGATCATGGATGATGCATGACATGTCTTTAAATATAAGACAATGCTTTTCAAGCATTTGAGCCACCCTCAGTAGATTTTGATTAATTTTAGGCACATATAACACATTGGTAATGAAATGTATACCTGAGTGAGTTTCCATTGAAATGACTCCTTTTCCTTTGACTTCAATATACTCCTCATTGCCGATCTTTACTCTTGAATCATAAGATTTCTCCAGATTTTTAAAGATACCAACATCATGTGTCATGTGGTTACTGCAACTACTATCAGTTATCCAAACATTTGATTTATGATTTCCTGCATAACAGGTTGCAGCAAATAATGTTTTCCTCTTGTTCTTCTTCCTTTTCAGCTCTTGAGTTTGTTGAGTCTGCTTCTCTTGTTTGTCTGTACGTTACACTCCAGGCATGAACCAACAATTCTTCTCAGAGCGGTTAGTTTTCTTCCAGTGTGAGCATGGGCTGAAGTTTCTTGGCTTTCCATCATCATTTGTCATTCTTTCTAGACTTGCCTGATTATGGCCTTTGTGTTTGGCAACAAAGCCTCCCTTGCTGTTATTTTCTATCCCCAAAGACCTTCTCTGTTCTGTAGCTTTCAGAGCATTTACGAGTTTTAAAAGTAAGATCTGAGTAAGGTCTTTGAAATCTTCAAGAGAGGAGATTTTTTACTCAAACCATGCAGGAAGACTTACCAAGACTTCTTCTACTATTCTTTTTTCTGTGAGTTCTTCTCCCAACAGCCTTATTTGATTCACCACCAGCATAAGCCCATCAGAATACTCTTGGATGGTGTCTGCATCTTTCTTCTTCAAAGCCTTGAATTCTCTTCTAAGTTCAAGATTTGCGTCTGCTTTGTTCTCTCACTGCCTTGGAACTCTTCCTTGAGCTTGTCCCAAGCTGCCTTCGCAGTTTCACAAGAAGAGATTTTTGTAGATACTAGTCCTTCTGTCATGGCAGACAGTGCAGAGCATTGAATTTTTTTTTTTTGGCACATTCTGCCCTGTAATTCTTCACTTGGGCAACAGTTGGATTTGTACCCAAGGGAGGTGGATCACAGTCCGTTTCCACCACTTCCCTTAAGTCATAGGCTCTTAAATAAGCCCTCAACTTAACCATCCAAATCTGATAGTTCTCCCCTGTGAAAATAGGAGGTGAAAGAGCTATATTACTAGATGAGGCCATTCTTGAACTCTCAAGTGTTTTAGGCTTTTGAAGAAGGGAAGCTCACCAGTATTTTCTCCCCATCGCAGCCCCTCAAGATCAGAAGGCTCTTGATACCATGTTAACAAAATGGCATAGGAATGATATGAAAAACAAGCATCTATTTGCTGCATAACATGTTGCTTACTTTCATTCATAGAGCTGAAATATATACTAATACAAGAGCATGGACCAACATGGGAGGTCTGCAAAATATACTAGCTTAAGTTAACACAACCCTCCGAGCAACCTATCTACTTTTCACCTAACACAACAGCCTAAGCTGATTACATTAGACACAACATACTGATAGTATCTTAGGAAAATTTCAATTATCTAACATTATTATTTGCAAAACATTTCAGACTTTATGTCCTTATGTTTGCCTTGGTTTGCAGAAAATCCCACCAGACTTTGTCCGGTTTGTGGGAGAAGATTTGTCTAGTACTGCTATACTCTCAGGACCCTCCGGTCTTGAGAGAGAAGTCAGTATTTGCAAGAATAAAAATGGCATATATCTCCAAGATGGTTGGCCTCAATTTCTTGAAGACAACTTGGTGGGGATCCAGGACTTCTTGCTCTTCACATATGAAAAAGAGACTCGTTTCACAGTGCAGATTTTTGGGAAAAATGGAACTGAGAAGCTATCCCTTAACAAGACAACAGCAGAGGTAAAAACTGACATCCCAAGTTTTAAAAGGAAAAGGGGTAGACCGAGAAAAACATGTGCTGCTTCCATAAACCTCCAACAAAAGGATTGTAAACAAGGTATAAATATACACTGTCTCAAGAACATACATAGATGTTCTCCTTTGTCGTTACCACTCTATGAACTGAAAAAACAAATAGAATGAAAATTTCTTTTTAAATTAAGATGGTACACATATTCTGTTACCGATCTCTATTTTTTTCCCCAAATATCTGAACAGAGCTTCCTAGCAAGACTGAAGGCTCACTTCCTGAGTATTTCATTTCCAAGAATCAGACTTTAGCTGAAATTGGAAGACTGGGGGCTCATGAATTGGTTAACACTTTAATCTCCAGGAAAATTCCTCATTTCCAGCAATTCATGAGTAAATCTAATTGTCAAAACATATTCTTATTGGTAAATATGACATCCTTTTTCATAATGTCCTTGTTAGTGCTATCATGCTTGTTTATCTCATACAGTCTATCAACATTAACAGAGAAACATGCCGCTGCATGTATCACATTCTGCAATTCCACCTAATTAGTTCATTTGATCAAACTTATGTCATGAAGCATTCCACATAATGTTTTTTGCCTGTTTCATTCAACTCAAAACAAAAGAGTAAACACTGGTCAGCTGGTAACTTCCCATCATGCAGAAGTTCTAGGCAGTGCTTTTCTTATAGATTGAAGTACATATTTATATCCTCTGAGTAAACTTTTTGTCATATATCATAATTTTAATGTTATAGTACCTCATAAATTCCTTTTAGACCATATATTTCAGATGCATGATAAACTGATCCAAATTTGTCTTATCATGTATACATATACGCAGCCGATGCCCTTGGACTTTGTCAAGGAGAATCTTCCTCAATCCATAAAAGAGATCATTCTGCAGAATACAGAAGGAAAAATTTGGAAAGTGACTCGCCTTCAAAATCAGAATTGGAATAAGTTATCAAAAGGATGGAAGGAATTTGTGCATGACAATGAGCTCAAGTTAAATGATCACTGCATATTTGAACTTGCAGGCAGAGACAAAATGAGGGTCCATATATTCAGAAATACAAGAAATTAGTTTGAACCCTCCAAGTCTGACAAAGGTTGAACCTTATTGGTCTCGAAGTAGTAGCTCCGCTCTTACAATTTGCACTACAGAATTGTTATTTGTCTCCTACAAAAGCACTCTCAAGACATTATTGTTTATGCTTTGTAATAATTGCTTGCTATTTATATTAAGATCTATTGTAGTCCTACGGACTCAGTTAACCGAGAATGTAATATTTAATGAAGGGTTAATATTTTTTGTAACGTGGGAAGTCAAAAGTAAAAGTTTTTCTAGCATTTTGAAATCCAATAAAAGCAAATACGTATGGGAAAACACCAAATGTGTCTCCCAATTTGTCTGAGTTCCGGAAATTATGATGTCATTTTCTTTCATTGACTCAGTTATAACTTTAAAACATCTGAAGATTATATTTGAGTTGGCGTTTGTTACATCCTTTCGGTTGATATATCACTGTTTGGTGTCAATATCTAACATTCTGATTCCCATTTAATGATTATGACAACTTATTTCGTGAGTTTTACAAATAATTTTAACCAATTCACAAATAATGGCATTTTTTATATCGTGCAACTACAAACAATTTTCATATCCTTTGTGTTAGTTTAACGTATTTGTATACTGGAGTACTTTATTTTAGGAAATATAACTACTAACGAACTTTTGAAGCCTCGGAAAGCCAACTACCACAACCGTTCATGAAACAGATTGCCGCCCCGCCCCCCCCCCCCCCGGGGGGGCATTTGTTTAATATCTTCCTCTCCACACGTATTGGGATCGCAAAGGCGTAAATCTCTGATATCTTTTTGAGATTCATAACCCATTTAAGGCCTTCCTTCCCCAAGTATGTAATTTTTTATTTTTTTTTTGGTGAGTTTTGCTTTCAATCTTCTTTTATATATTCACAATTAATTCCTTGAATTCAACTTCATGTCAATAATGTTTGATCTATTATCTATGATATGACCGTAAAACTTGGATCATGTTGCTAATTCCTATGTTCAAAATCCTCAACGCACGCACGTACGTAGAGGCTTTGCCTTTACTTCTCTGAGGGGTTTTCTGCAAATTTCATTGTGAGTGAAACACAAACGTTAAACCTCACATTGTTAAAATCGCCGGAAACACTCTATTTGTCTGTCCACCATGTAGGTTGACAAAACAAAAGATTATCCATACTTGTAATAACTCTCTCTTCGTATTAATTATTTATCATTACATAATAACAAACTGGTTTTGTGCAGAAAAACAGCAATCCTGCTGAAGAAGATGGGGAAAACATCATTGATGAGGAGGATGATGTTTATGGCTGTAATAGCCACGTTTGTTGCGGATGCGGATGATACAAACAATGTTTTCAGTCCATGTTCTGATGCCAAAGTGCAGAAAGGAGATGGCTTTACATTTGGTATTGCAATTTCAAGCAAGGAAAATCTGAACCCGAGTCAGGGCCCGCAGTTTTCGCCTTGTGACAAACGCCTCAGCCTCTCACAGAAGGATGCACAGCTTGCTATGTTTAGGCCAAAAGTTGATGAGATCTCCTTGCTCACCGTTGATCGGAACAGCTCCAACTCTGTATGTAATTTCCTTATTTGTGTGATTTCATAGATTCACAAAACGAATTCTTGCCTTTATTTTCTTTATCTGAACATGTATATTGCATATCAGCCTATGCAGTTAAGTTTTTGGACTTTGCCATGTTTTTGGCTTAGTTTATAGTCATTTGTTGCTGGAGCATCACAAAAGGTAAGGACATCATAGATCTTCAAATGTTTTTTACTTAATAATTAGCATACTTTTTTAACTATGTATTTAGGTTGTTATGGGCCTGTCTAATTGCCAAGAAAATTCTCACTTGTTTAGTTTATCACATTATAAGGTGCTGAATTAGTTTTTGTCTGTTCTGTATTTAATTGTTAATGAATTTGTATAACGTGCTGGTCGAAAATAAATAATCACAGAACAAATTGAAGGATGTGGGTTTTTGGAAAATTTCAGGTCAATGGTGGTGGATCATATATGGTTGCATTTGCTGGACAAAAATATGCAGCAAGGTCACCACCAATTATGATTACTGACAACAAGCACACCATTACTAGTGTCACTCTGGTAAACCCATTTGGCATACTCAAAATTTTGAGCAATGTAAAATTTGCAGTAGCTTATTCACAAGATCCCTGGCATATACAAACAACATAGTATAATTACAGCTAAACTAACTTTGTCTGTCAGACAAGGTTAATTTAACTCAAATTGTATCCCATAAACATATGTGAGAGGTTTTACAAGTAAACTCAACTGCATGTAACATATTTCCAAAGTTTTGCTGCTTTTTTAAATGTCATTTTCTTTTCTTTTCTCATCTAAAGCTGTAGCCTTGATTCTAGATTGCGATTGATTCTCAGGTTCTAGAATTTCTTGAGGGAACTCTTCAAAATTTGTATTGGAAGAGCTATGGTTGTGGTAGTTGTTCTGGTGGAAATGTTTGCCTCAACAAACAAGACTGTGCGGTGCCAAATTCAAAGTGTAAAGGTGGGAACTGCAACATAGGCATACAGCTGACATTCTCAGGGACAGACAAGAACCTTGATGCTCTCAATTCTTGGTATGAAGTGCGAAACCTACGGCAGTATTCTCTGTTCACTCTTTACAACAATCTTCGTGATTCTATTGTTGGACCTTTTGAAAGCCTTCTCTAAGCCTGTATGCCTCCAGCTCAGAAGGTACGGGAGATTGCATCAATGTGTTGCTTTTTGTGTGAATCAAGAATCTCTGCACTTCCAAGAACAATTCTACAACAAATTTCGCATTTTGTAGTTTAAGTCAATGGTTGTGCGGTAAGTAGTAAAGGCAAACATAAATTTATGTAATTTTATGGCTTCTGCATGAATTACTTCAGGTTCAGCTGTAATTGAACCAAGCTTCGTTGCCTTCAAAGAATTAGTAATTGCAGCTTGATTTTTATAAATTGCAACATTAATTTCAATCCATGCCAAGATACTTACATCAATTTTAATGAATAACCATAAGAAAAATAGTATCAAGACTACCTTAAACCTTTCTTTTCGTTGACTTTGTTGTCATTATGAAACCTATTTTATCATTATCCTTATTTCTATGAACTCATATTCGATGTGTAATAGTACGCCCTAGTAATATTGCTCTCCGGGCATTGTATTTTGATTTACTTCACATCCATTTTAGTTCTGATCTTCTTCTGAGTCTTCATATATCTGAATGGAAACTTGTTCATCTGAAATGGCCTCTTTTGCATCTGCAGAGATCTGTAATTTTTCTGCATTAACAAGATCTTTTGCAGCTGAGCCTTCTGAGCTTGTTCCACAGCGACGAGTTTGAATGAGATAATGAGCTACAGATTTGAAACCTAATCTGGATACCTTTTGAACAAAATTTAAACGGAAAAAAGGAAACATTAGTTTTAGCAGTTAATTTTGTTAAGCAAATATGGCTAGGCACTCACTTATAATTAATGATATATATTGACTTTTATCCAACACAATGAAGGAGATTAAACAGAACATAAGAGAACAAAAATCTGGACAACAATGGGGGGGAAACAAAGAACTATGCACAAATTATGCATAAAGAAGTCAAAAAAATAAAATAAAATAAAATAACCTTCCAGTACAGATGGTCAATGGGCCTCAAACCTTTTGCCCGACGGCAACGATTGCAATTGCAAATTCCTCTGCAAACCGGGCAAATCCAATTGGGATTTTGGTTGGCTTCTATCACATTTTCTCCATACCTTGTTGATGAAAGTAAAGAAAAAGTATAATTAATGAGTATCTAAGTCGAGGTCGCACATTAAAGTTTTTCATGACTAAGGTTTAATAATTCAAACCAACTTATATAGATCTAAATGAAAGCAAGGTTTGTCATGTTTTTAAGTGGCCATTGGTTCATGAATGTTACCTCATGTACAAGCAATCTCCACAAAACTGCCCTTGGACCAATTTGCATTTGCTGCAATGAGTACGAAGACCAAGTGTTTTGCGCCTGACGCTTCGAGAATAAAAAAGAGAAACAAGATATTAATTAATGTACTAAACACAACCAGTCTCTCCATTCAAGACCACCTCAAAATAATCAAAGAATATACAGAGCCATTTGATTGTACCTGCATTGATGGCATGAATGTCCATTCGCTGGATCATAGATACGTAAACCCTCCTTGCCATAGCCATCAATATACAAGCGCCAACTGGTCTTAGAATCCCCTAGAAGCTTCTCATGCTCTTCCGTGTAAATTTCTGATCCTGAGATTCCATATTCTACATCTTTGGAGCTCTCATGCTTCCTTTTATGAGCACAGATGTCCTTATAACTTATCGGGGCCAAGCTCTGTAATCTGCAACCCAATAAATTTAAAAAGAAAAAACATTGAGAAACTTTATCATCTGTAACATTATACAATTAAAAAAAATTGGAGAAATTTTGTTTTTATTATCTTTCTCAGGTTAACTGCCGTGTAATCAAAAATTTGAGAAAAGGGGATTCCAAAAGATAACAACGGGGATTCCGAAAGGCTACAATCATGAAACCAAATTACTGATTATTTTTTCATCTATTTTCGCCAAAATTAAGCAGAAACTCACAAATTGAGAAAAAGTAATTACCTAGAAGAACGCCTAAGCGATTGATTGAGAATCAATCCTTTCCGAGTTTTCTTCTTCCTGAACAGAGTTCGCTTTTTGGGCAGAGTTTGGGAGTTGAGCTGAAGAGCGAGGTTGAACAAGCCTAGCTTGTGCATTCTCTCCATGTTCTCTTCAACCCTCCGGTTCCTAATATGCTCGTATTGTGAAAAAGCTTCTTCAATCCGAAGGCGCTTGGTTCCTCCGTTTGGATCTCCGGTTGCTTCTTCTCGGCGGTCATTCTTCTGCCGGCAAGCCATCCCTTGTTTGAGTTGATGAGGTACCTTGGAAAGCCGGCATACAGAGTAACTTCATATAGTTTGGAAACTGGCGGGAGTCTAAACGAGATATGTATGTCTGTTTTGCCCTGCTCCCATGGGATTGGGATGGCTGTATAAAATAAAAAACAGTTATTTATTGTTTTTTCTTCGTACAAATTTATGTTTCGGTAGCGTATTTTTTTCCCAATTCATTATTTGTATTTTAAATTTTTTAGTATTATACTTAAATTTATAGAAATATTATATACATCAAAAATAAAATTTGAAATTAGATTCCAAATACAAATCAACAATAGTTATTAAATCCATAATGATAGAAAAAATTTGTAAATATCAATTCAATTTAATGGAGATCCACTTATAGCATTTTTATTAAATTTATAATTATATATTAGATATTTACCATTAATGAACACATGTAATGCAAATTCAATTATTTCTTGGAATTTACCGAAATTATAATATTCAAATTGATAGTTTTCTATAACTATATAGATAGATATATAGAACTTAGGACTAACGATTTATATTTATCCCTGAACTTAAAAATTTTTTTATGCCTAGTATAAGACTGCGTAAAGATAAAAGAAAACAAGAAGAAGAAGAAAAAAATAATGATAAAAAAATCAATTTCAAAACATCTTTTTTGAACATAACGTGATCATTCTTTAAAAATTTAACAGACTTAGCACCCTATCAGTTTTTTTCCATTTGGAAAAAATTCAACTTGAAGTTGATTTTTGAATATATTGAATCAATAATATTAAAAATCTTTAAAATTCCTTAAGTATCAAACAAATCAATAACACAGTATTACCATGCGATTTATACTTCTTTGATCCTAACTTGTCTATTTTCCAATAAAAAATTTCTCTTTTTGGAAAAAATTATAATCACATCTCTTCTATGAAATAGATGTTTTCAAAACTTTCATATAAATAATAAAGAAAGGTGACAACTTGTTAGAACTATATCTTACACTATTATTTTCTACGTATAATTGCATAGAAAACCATAATCACATCTTTTTTGTGGAATGGATATTTTTCAGAATCTCCCTATAAATAATAAAGAAAAGTGAAAACTTATTAAAACAATAATTTACATTATTATAGGTAGAATTGTTCATGGATTAGGTTGAGCTTTCTATGTATAATTGCATAAAAAATAATAATTTAGCTCAAGTTTGACCTGTTCAATTTTTTAAAAACTTGATTTGTCCCAATGTAATTAAAATCATACATATGTTGCATTTGAAAATTTGAATACTTTTATTTTATTATTATTTTAAATAAAAATAATTTTTATATAAAAATATATGCTTAATGAATAAAAAGATATTTAAATATATAAAATATTATATTTTTATTAAAAATAATTAAATATAATTATTTTTATAATATATAATTATATTGATAAAAATAAAAATTTATATAATTGAATTGAGCCAGACCACCTTATCTCATATTATTATGATTTGAGCTCGGTTCAAACATTAATTGATATACGACAAAAAATTTAATAAATACTTGGATCATAAAAAAATGCACAAATCCTGTGTTTTTTTAGATTGGACAACCATATACATATATAATTATAGACAAACTCAGCTTGAGTTAGTGTAAAATCTCGTTAATTTATCTCCACTACTGTTATGAGTAAGATTCTCCAAAGTTATATTTATTCGTTTAATTTGTCCACCAAATTGTGAATGAATCGGCATCTAAGTTTAAACTTACATTAAAAAGCATTAAAGCTTTAGTTTGTCGAATGTATAAGTTTTAGAAACACCATAAAATTTGATGATCTTTTAGAAAAACCAATCTTGTGTACGATGTACGCGTTAGAAGCCTTGCCACATGCGATAAAAGGTGCTATATTAAAAAATTCATCTATCACCACAAAAACAGAACTTACGCCCCATTTGATTTGTTGATAAGTCTAACAAAGAATTAATTAACAAATCCTCCCAAATATCATTTGGAGTCAGTTCTGACATGTAGAGTCTTATATTTCGAATATGGCTCTTAAAAACTTGATGAACACAACATTTTTGGACAAGGTTTTCCCCCTATTTCTTTAGGTGAGTCAATATTGCTTTCCAGCATTAGCTATTGTCATTTTCACGAGAAGACACCATGCGCCTTAATATAATATCGGCGATTTCTCTTCTAAATAAATAAATAGATAATAGATTCCTTCTATATATGGCACATCGGATCGTCTCTGGGGCTATGATTTGGTAAACATGAGAAATAGAAGAGGGAAAACTAGACACACAAATATTATAATGATAAAAAGAATAAAGAATAATCACTGCATTTCTGGAGTCTAACCCCCCTGAAATGACTAACAAAATGCATTAGAAA
Source organism: Sindora glabra (assembly GCA_020226215.1). Taxonomy (NCBI): domain Eukaryota; kingdom Viridiplantae; phylum Streptophyta; class Magnoliopsida; order Fabales; family Fabaceae; genus Sindora; species Sindora glabra. The sequence goes on from CM035225.1 coordinate 1,936,354, forward strand.
AGAAAAATGGTTCCTGTACAAGCTCTAAATCTAATTTTGTACACTTGGAATAACATAATACATAGTGAAGTATACCCTCAGCTACTTAAGAATGAAAGCCATCAATCAGAGCTCCTATTTGTCGATAAAAGGAATACCAAACAGGTTCAGTTAGGAAAATCGCTTGCACACCTCATTATGAAACCAAGTGTAAATTTCTCTACACAGGTTGATGAACGTGCAATTGTTGGTGAATATCCAAAACAATATTCCGCATCTCAGGAAATATGGATACCAGTAGAAGTTCGAGTATCGCGTAAGTAAGTTGCTTCACACATATGGTAGACTAAAATTCACGGAGATAATATCCTCGTTAGTCTACAAGAAAATATCAAGACAGACAAGAAAGGGATCTGCATCAACTGAACAGGGCCATCTTTACCTGACTAAAATAGTATATATCTCTGGCACAACGTCTGTACTGCTTATGTCCAACTAAACTGCCCAAAGTTGCTGGAGCTCCGTCTGAAGAGATCATTAGTATGCCAATTTGTCAAAATCTCGGGATGTAAAGTTTAAAGACCATATTTAAAAATAAGACTAGAAACAGCTTCAAATACATGAGAATATCCACTAAAAACTTGTGTCCAATGGAAACTTCACAAGAAAAGGAACTAACCAAAGAGAAATTTCTTGATATCGCTTGCTCGACGAGCTGCCTCCAGCTGTTTCTCAAAAGACCCTGACTCTGATTTAGTCATCCTGCTTTCACCAGATTCGCTTGTCATCTGAGTAGGTTTCTTCTGATCAATTCCGCAACAAATTCCTGTCTGAGAAGTCCCTACTCTTAAGAAAAAGCTGCCACCAGGCCAGAGAATCTGAAAGCATACAGATAGACAAAATGAATTATCTGCACAAGCTGTCCTCAATTACTCCAGACCATGAAAAACCTTGGAGTATGACATCATATTTTGTCAGTCAATAATCATTCCCTTTATCTGCAATCTATGAATCATGCCAGAAGACCACTAGCAAATTGGTCTTTCACTCTTTTGTGAACCCAAATAAACATATAACTTATGGATAGACAATGTAGAAAAGCTAATTTTCATGTGTTGCTAATGCACGAATTTTTCCTTCACCCATGCAAGAATTCCAACAACCAAATCTCTAAATCCTCCAATTAACCCATTATTGTCTATTAGAGTAAGGTACTTAGCAGCAAACACCCAGCCAAAGAATAATTTTGAACAGAATTGTTTTCCAAGTACAAAATGATGTTTATAATTGGTTCAATGCTTACATCTTGAACCCACTGAATTCCTTGCAGAACAGTGTCCTCCCGCCGAAGCCAATTGATCTGCCCAAGAAGCCAATCATCAATGGCATCTTCCATCACTAATTGTAATATCTGTTTTGATATCCAAAAGACCTGTCTTCTGCATGAACAGAAAATGGTGGATTATTACTAACACACGAGTAACAAAAATGGCTATCTTCAGCTAAAGTTCTATTTAACTGTAAAAAGGGTGGGTGCACAAATAAAATTCTGGATACTCGGTCATGAAGGCTCAGATACCATGACAAGCACAATCGCCTAAAAACCTTAAGCTGTTAGGTAAAAGTTCAGGAATGACTCTTTCACAAACAACAACATGCAATATTGCATAACATGTAGGATAAGACAGCAAAGAAAAAGTCTGACGATTATATTAGATGATATCTACACAATATAGACTCACTTCTAGTAGTCATAGACTTTAAGATTACTGAAACATGATACAACCAAGTTAATATACCTTAGCCAGCCTCTTCTGTTAAGCTGAAATACCTTGTCAACCAAATTCAGAATGGGGACGCTCACATTAGGTGGGGCCCACTGCAACAAGATCAAATTAAAAATATCCATGATGTGTCTTCTACACAAAAGTCAGGTTCTATCACATAACAGGACCCAAAAGTATAGCAATCGCCCTAATAATATTGTGCCCTTAATGCAAAAGGTATTGACTACTGATAGTGTTTGATTTCACACGGGCCCAACTTAAAATCACACCCCCTGCCCCATGAGAAAGAGAGAGAGAGAGAGAGAGAGAGACTAAGGACCATCAACTCGACTGCTTTGTTTGAATTTCTTATATATGAAGCAACTCATAATTTGATATGAAATAGAAATATACGTCTGGATTAGTCCCAAGCAAGACTTTAGTTTCCTTCTGGTATGCAAAACCATTGTCTTCCTTAGAAGTCCCAGCACACAACAAACATATTTCCAGAACACTAAATGTTGTCTTGTCCTTAGTTTCCAATTTGTAGAAGATAATACTCTAGGATGCATAATACAGAAGAAAGCAGACTCAGTCAACTACACAGACCTCAGGTGGCACTCCAACTGGATCATCAAAATTAACAGGGACCATAGTGAAATTCATAGATGATGCATCCTTGCCAGCCTTAGCTTCAACCACCAAATCATGTTTTTTATCTCGGTCCAAGTTTCCAAGCTCGTCAGCTGGGTTTATTGCCTGAGGGGGGTAGACCTCTGAACTCATTTCATTGTCTGAATGCCACCCATTAGCTTGCGCTCCTACATCTTCATCTCCAAAATTCCCATTTTTTTCACTTTCCTCATTATCAGAGCTTAATTCGTTTTCTCCAGTATTTTGCCTTAGACCTATTTTATCTGTTTCATCTGTATTCCAAGACCTATTCCATGTGGTAGATGCAGAAGAACCCTCAATAGGAGCAGATGATGACCCCACAACTTTACGCATTAAACCATCAGAAACACCCTTAAATTGGCGCACAATATCATCCACAGCATCATCTACATTGACTGGTATTGCAAAAATTCAAACATCATATTCAAAATTCATAAACAATTAATATGAAGAAGTAAGCTCAGTATGGGAAAATGTCAATGAAAATAAATGGATATCAAATTTCTTCAAAAGTGCCAACTGGATAAATATATATAGCTATTATAGAATGTCCAGTATTAAACTGTATCTATCAATTGGTGTTGGAAATCTCTGACTCCCTTATTTTTGCTGTGTTTTAACTTTTAAGATATTTATTAGCTGGCTATCAGTTAGCTTCCTTTTTTGTATATCTATTAGCTGGCTAACAGTCAGCTTCCTTTTCTTTTATATCTTCTCCATTTTTAGATGTTCAACTCCCTGATTCTAGGAGTTGCTTTTAATTTAGGGATTCCTTTAGTGAGCAATATCTTCCATAATTTTAGGAAATCTTATGTAATCTTCTGTATTTATTTGTTCTATTGTAGAGTAATCAGTAATAGATGAAAATTTCAGAATCTCTCTCAATTGGATATGAATATATTCATTGACAAAAATTTCTACAAGAAAAGCAGTTTCAATTTCAGTGAGACTCCTCCCAGAACAAAGAAGCAGACATGCAGCAGAAAAGGCCATATACAAGTATCAACTGAAAGTGAAAGGTTTTGCCAGACAGATAAATGTCACAATATGCTAGCGCCCTGTCCTGTCCTAGTACACAGCTTGCAACAATGACAGAAAAGGTTTCCATCTCACTACATGGGGCTGAGCTTCCAAGATTTTGAGAAACATGGTTAGGGTTTAGAGGGGAATAGTAGAGAAAAACTGGAGAGAGTTGAGAGAAAACTGATATATATTATTGAATGAATAAGATGGATTAATTGTTTCATAAAACATAACCTCTATACATATTAACCACTAAGAAACATAAAGACTCTAATACCCTTTAACTTTGGATGCAAGACAAGCAAGCCTATAGCATAACATAAGCCCATAATATAACCTAAACATAATTATTAATATTACTCTCTTAGGCTCCCCCTCAAGCTCAAGCTTACAAAGCATAAGCTTGTTACCTTAACTTTAACTCCCAAAAGCCATAAAACATAATAAAGAAAACTTGATAAACATCAAACTTCACAAACAGCTTCCAAACCACCCCCCCCCCAAAAAAAAAAAAAAATGGAAACCTCAGTAGAAACACCACCTGCTTCCAAAAGTCTTTTGCCAATGCTCCCTCAATTTCCAAGCCAAAAACCACCAACAAATTGCACAAGTAACATCTCAACTAGTCCCACAACTGTATCTGGCAGGCATGAACCAATCCAATGCTAGACAGGAAAAACCAGTGGTCCAGACCACAATAAACAAAGGATAACCTCACTAAATCAGACGTGTCCAAACATAAGTCACCAAACAGTGACCTAAATCACATGAAGACACTGAAGCCAAATGTGCCTAGCACCAAATAATACAATTTTGGCCACAACAAAATTACAAGAACCAAAGCTACTCTAACACCTTTCTGTCATTGAAACCATTAGACTGTTTCCATCGACCCATTGCTGGAAAAACTACTCCCCATAGCATCTCGCCAAATCACATCTCCACTAGCCAAAAAAATGAACTCCAGTGGACTAGATAGCAAAATCCAATTCAACACATTGGAAAACACAATATCACAGTACCTTTACATGCCAAATACCCAAAACAAAAGAGTAGAATCCATGAAAACACAAATTGTTAGCTGCTACCCATCACCAAACAAACCACAATACTTCAATCTTTATAGAAATCTGCCAAAAAAAAAAAAGAAAGAAAAAACAAGTCATAATAATCCTAAGCTAGAACATATCCAAGCACATCAAAATCAACCAAATTGCAGCAACTCTCAAGACTTGTAGCAAATTCCATCCAAAAATAGCACCAAATTCTGCCAAATATAAAACGTCCAATTTACCCAAAAAGAACCATACCAAATTGTGCCAAACAGCTGCAAACCCAACATAGAACAATCAAACACCATGAAAATAGTACTAGAAATGACAAACAGTTTAGAAAACACAAGCCTAGATCTCCAATAATGTCAAATCTACCAAACTGAGTCCCAACAGCACCAAATCAACCTAATAGTAAACCAATGCTGTGATAATCCATTCTAGAAAATCAACACAGCAGCAAATAAAAAACAACTTCTGCTGCCCCACACCTGAACTGAATCACAAGTCTGAAATTGAATGCCCTTTGCCGGAGATCCAACCAGAACTACTGCTGCAAACCACTCAGACATCCTCACTGGATCCTCTCAAGGGCTCATGAACAAGGAAGAGCAAGTCTGTGGGAAAGATTTCAGATTTCCATGTTCATAGTAATGCACAAGTCCCACTGAGGCTGAAAATTATCATGACTGCCAGATTCACCAGGTGACATGTTTTTCAATAAGGAATCCTCTGCACTACTCTCCTAAGGATTGCAATCTTCATCAAGCACTTTACAAAAGGCCTAAATATCCATAGAAAGATGATTATCATCAGCCTCCTCTGGCTTCAAGCTTGCAAAACTGAAAAACCACAGACCAAGATCCTCCCAGTCTGATTCTTCTCCTCCAAATTCAGAAACCAATTATCACTGGGATTTTTCCCAACGGGATTCTGTTCATCTCATTCCACTTCCAGTAAGGATCCAATATACCCTGAAGTACTTGTGCAATAGAAATCCTTAGGATTGGCCCAGTAAACCACACAGTAACACCTTGCGAAACCACAAGGATAAACGTTAGGATCGTCAATTTCTTCGCTGCAGCGATATGGGGTTCAGACCAACTGGACAATCTTGTTCGTCTACCTCTTCATTCTTTCTTCGCGTTTGATCGTATGGGTGGCAACGAAAATACATTAACTCATCCGTTGAACAGCAATACACGTAGGTTTTTCTCAGTCCACAATTGTGTTGACTCTTTTTTTTTTTTTCTTTTTCTAATGTTGTTTCCTTCACTACCCTCTTTTTTTTATTCTTTCTCCTCTGGGAAAACTTTATCAACGACAACAACTGTATTAGATAATGATTAGGTTTATAATATTAAACTTAGATTATATATTGAGTTTATTTATTTTGCACTCAAAGTTTAGAGATATTAAAATTTTTATGTTTATTAATAATTTTATATAAATAAAATATTAGGATTTAGTCTAATGTATTAATTAAATTTTTGCATTCGTTTAATAATATAATTATATTTCCCTTAATTCTCTAACTTTTTTTTAACTATTCCTTCTGAATCTTAATTATGTTTGCTATTGGCAACCTTAGAAGTTAAACCGCTGACTAAGTAAAATTTAAATTTATTTATTTCTTAGTAAATTTTTTTAAGTTTTAATTTAAAAAAAGGTTCGGAGTTAATTATTTCAATAGATTTATCAATTTTTTTTAAATTTTGAGTGAAAAAAAAAGAAAGTATACAATTTTGTTCTTGGAATTAGGAAACCCTAAATCATGTAAAGTTACAATTTCATTCTTATATAATTATCCATATAAATAATTTCATTCTTTTGTATAATAATTCATGAATAAAATTATTTGTACTGAGTTATTAGAAAAAATAAAATTACTTATATGAATTATTATGTAAGAATAAAATTATAATTTTATATAATTTAAAAATGAAATTGTTAGTGTATCATAATTTCAAGAATGAAATTGTATATTTTTTCAAAAAAAAGAAAATAATTGAGTTTCAATGGGAAAAAAAAAGAGATTTGTGGGGAAAAAATGGTTTGGTGAAAAAGAGAATTGAAAAAAATTAAAATCCATTGCGCATGCGGTTGCTTGTTTAACCAACTTCCACCTGTAGTTAAGGATGAAATTGTTGTTAGTATATCATAATTTTAGGAATGAAATTGTTGTTTAACCAACTTCCACCTGTAGAATTTTCTTGAAATTGTATATGTTTTGAAAAAAAAAAGAAAATAATTGAGTTTCGATGGAGAAAAAAAAGAGATTTGTGGGGGAAAAAAAGAAAAAAAATAGTTTGGTGAAAATTCCACTGCGCGCGCGCGGTTGCTGGTTTAACCAACTTCCACCAGTGACCTGTTGGGAGAGAGGCATCAACGCCCTCTATCTGGTTTTCTTGGAGCTTCTGAGCAACCCAGAGGAAGTCGACGTGCTGGGTGGAAGGCAGCGAATGGATGATTGGAGTTACGGCAACAAGTTGATCCAAATCAAACTATTTTCACCGATATCTTGGTTGATTCGATTTTCTAGTTCTCTTTGATCTGAGGGCTCTGCGTTGCGATTGCAAGTGTATTTCAATACCGATTTTCTGATTCAATATCTTGCTGTTGTTGGTGTTGGTGTGCTCTCTGGTTATGGCAAGTTGCAGGCGCTAGTGTTTGGAAAGAAATACGGTTCTGGTGGTGCTTGATTTATCTCTGTGTTTTTCTGATTCTGCGTCTCTCTAAGATTTGCGTCTCAGCCACTTGAAGTTCGTCATGCGAAGGTATAAGGAAATCAGGAAACCCACTGTGATCTGAGAGTATCAAGCTTGCATGAATCTGGGCAGAGCTTGATTTTTTGAACCTGGTAGCAGTTTTAAGCAATGAACTGCATGATTTGAGTTTCTGACAATTGCTTGACTATCGCTGTGACAATTGTTGTTATCTTTTTGGCAACTCTGGTATCATGGAGATTTGAATGACTAAGTCATGGGTTGATCCTTTATTTGCTGGCTTTGATTCCAGATTTTTGGCAGTATGTTGTGTGATTTGGGGGGGCAACATTTTTCCGCTTGTGGCAATCGAGGATTGTTGCACGATTGGGTGGTTCACTGCCAATTGTTGGTTTTTCAGTTATGTTTGTGGTTGGCAATGGCGGTAATTTGATGTGATTTGGTAGATTTTGGCTTGAAATCGATGATGTTTCAAGTGGTTGTGTGGTATTTGGCTTGATGAGCTGTGGTTTTGGGTTTTCCAATATTGGAGTTTGATGTGCATTCCACTAGAGTTCACTGTTGGACCTTTAGAGATGGATTTGGTGAGATACTATGAGGAGTAGCATTTTCGGTATTGTTTTGGCAGAAACGGTTTTGACGCTGGGAAGGTTTGTTTGTGCTATGCACTTTTGGTTTTGGTGGTTCAAACCATTGGTTTTGGGTGTCTTCATGTGATTTGAGACACTATTTGGGGACTTATGTTTGCACAAGCCTGATTTGGTGAGGTTATCCTCAGTCTAAGATGGTTTAGACCACTATTTTTGCTAACTTAACATTGGATTGGTTCGTGCAAAGTGTTGGTATATTTGACTAGAAAGTTGAAGGGATTTGTAGAAGTTATGTCCAACCATAGGCATTGGTGAGAAGACTTTTGAAAGCTATGAACTAAGGGATTTTTGGCTTGGAAGTTGAGGGAGTAGCTCATGGGAAGCTAGCAATAAGACTTTTGGAAGTTGTTAGTAATTCTACCAAGAATTTGGGATTTATGAATGTTTCCAGGGGTAGTGTTCAAAAGCTATTTGTAAAATTTATCAAGTTTTATTTAGTTACGTTTTATTACATACTGTTTTTAGGAGTTCAAGTTTACATAATAAGCTTAAACTTAGCAAGCTTCAGCGTGTTAGAAAGTAATTAGGTTTAGGTTATATTTTCGGCTTGCTTGCCTTGAATTCGAAGTTAGAGATATTAAAATTTTTATGTTTATTAGTAGTTTTATATAAATAGAATATTATTACGGTTAAGTCTAATGTATCAATTTAGTCTTCTCATTCATTCAATAATATAATTCTTTTCTCTTTAATTTTCTAACTTTTTTCTACTCCTCCTTTCAAATCCTAATCATGTTTCTCAACAAACTAAAAACATCTACTAGAGTTACAACTCAACTAATTATTTTATTCTTTTTCTTTTTCTTTTTTTTTTTATAACCTAAAGCTTTACTACCAGATAGCCAATAAAAATTAGAATAAAAAAACTAAAATAATTTACAAAAATAAAACAACCTTATTTTTTAGGTTGCCGAAAGCATGGCACTCGAGGTCTCAAGGCGAATAATATTGCTTTAAGACCATTTTGAGAAACATGGTTAGTCTAGAGGGAAAGAGTAAAGACAAGGACTATAAAGAGTTGAGGGAAAATTGATATAAATTGTTTCATAACCTTAATGCTCTATTTATATAAGGCTACTAAGAAATATAAAGACTTTAATATCCTTTAACTTTATGTAGAAGATAAGCAAACTCATAACATAACATAAGTCATAGTATAACCTAAACCTAAATATTAATATTCCTCCCTAACACAAGCCTCTTTCTCACTTCTGTTCTTTCTGCTGTTTTTTTCCCCTCATAGTAATGGTGAGTTTGGAATACGCCAGAAGACCAGAGTTTTAAGGGCATCATAGAGTTTTCAAAATGGAAAGGCCATTTAAAATTTCACAACCTTGTATAGCAGATTAACCGGTAACAATAGCATCCTAACATGTAGGCCATCATACAAAGAATAGCTACAACTGAGCACAAAAACAAGTATAATATCAAACTAAAATGTTAAAAAAATACCTGCCAGAGTCCTCATCATTGAAGAAGATTTGCCAAAAGAGTAATTCTTCAAGGGGAAAAATAGGAGAGTTAAATTGTCATTTTTCTCATCCAAAAAATACCGAGAGAAATTATATAAAAGTCTACCAACATAAATAATAATAAAAAACAGTGGATGCACACCTTTGAGGATACACTCAAAAAATCCCACACTTCATGTTGTTCAGCAACATTAGCAATCAACAGGAGGTCCTGAGGAAAGACAGAAAAATGCATAGGGTCGAAGGCATATCTATTAAGAAGCATGCAAGGAAACTGTGAACAGAAAGAGCAGCAGACAAGGACTAAAAATACCTGGAGATATTTATCAAGCTGAATGCACCGCTGATGGACAAAGGCATCCTCTGTGCTTGAGGAAAATATCCTTTTGGGAGGCAGCTGTAATGTGTAATTGGGAATATCTTTAAGATGCCGATGCAATCGCTCAAAATTTCTGTATCTGAACATTACCAAATGAAAGCATGAAGAAGTCAGCACAAAATATACAAGAATTGGGGAATAGAAATTAGAACAAAAATTATGTTTGAAACTCTATCATATTTATTCATTTATTATGAAGGATAAGAATTTTAAATTTTAAAAAAGAGAAACAATAGGCTACCTTAAACATTATAACTCAGTGATCCTGTTATTATCTATAGCTGGACTTCTTAAGTCAGAACAATGTAATATTCAATAAACCTAATAGAGATGCCATTAAAAGTTTATGGTTCATATAAACATAAATACTACCACTACTATAATGTTGTAAGTAAGAAGAAAACCTTCTTTTGACAAACCAAGTTCTATTTTCTGCATCCGTCACTAAAATTGAATAGACAGCAAAAGATTTGGACCCAAGTTTCTCAAAATATGCTCCCATAACCTGCAGTGTACAAGTAGATAACGAAAAGAATCAACTTAAGTAGAAGCAAGTACCCAAAGCAACATATTCCATGATTCAGTACTCAAGAATTCATTATAAGTTAATAGTATGTATTATATTACTTATATTCTAATTCAATTTACTTTCCAGAATAGTATACATCCAAGAATTCATACCCGACACCTAAGCTTGGGAACTAGTTGTCCCTCTCTCCTAGTAATCATGGCAGAAGCACCCTTTCCCTGAAACCCGTCCCTACGTCTCTGAAAATTAGGGCTGTAGAACTCTGAAATTATGGGGGCCTCTTCTTTACTGGGTTGGAATCCCAAATCTGAAGCACTGTTGGATCTTCTGAGCCGAATTTTATATACAGCAGAAGCAAGAATATTGGTACTTTTCACTTCATTAATCTGATGCTCTCCCTCGAAAGATGATTCCTTGACAGGATCTTGAGAAGACTCTGATTCACTTCTGCTCCCAACATTTAGTAAGGGATCTGAACCCAAACCATGCACTGGCTGCAGTGTTGGCTTCCCTTCTTGAACTGCATGCTTACTTGTTAACGTTTCCTTAGCCAAATTTTTGTCAGGTGGTGAACTGTCTGTTACTGTTATCTTTGCAGGAAAATCCTGAAAACCTGCTTTAATATCTTTTTTCTCCCTCTTTTTGTAATTTCTTCCTTTTGTCCACATGTTCTCAAGATTCTCAGGCATAAGAACTTCAGTTCTTCTCTGAGTGGCAACCTCCAACATATGAGCCCAATCAGCAGGCTTGGCATGCAAATGCTCTTGCTGGGGTGTTTTATATTGCAAAGATGTCTCTCCCTGATTGTGCATATTAGCCAATGTCATCTCAGTAACATGATTTATAGATGGATTCTTGTTTGAGTTAGTATGATCCTCATGTCCACCACCTGCAGCCACTGAATGACTATGATGACGACTTGTTGCATTAGTTGACTGATCACCACCCAGCCCTTTTATCCACTCATTATTTATTAAAAGTATAATGCTTTCAATCAGCTCATTAATATACCTGATCATAAAGTTAACCGTCTTCTTATAAACAGAAATCACAATATAATATAGTTAAAATCTGGATCCAATTCTTTCTGTGTCATAGTCAGATAACCAATATGATGGGTTAATGGATTGAAGTGTTATCAGTAATACCAATTAGGCACTATGTTTTAAGCAAGAACTCAGCCATTACCTTACTCTTTTTTTTTTTTAATAGAAAGATATTACTTTACATATTCTGACAACCATGGTAGAAACCTGAAATATGAAACTCAAACATTTTCTTTAACAACCTCCAAACTCACCCACCCAAGACCAAATAAATAAAATAAGTCATATACACAAAAGAAGACTATTATAACTTTTAAGTAGTTTATAACTCATCAGTCCAGTAAGGTAGATAGAATCATCATTCAGATTTTGATGACAACAGAGCTGGATGTGATTAATTGTTTATGAATGATGGGTAACACCCAACCCTAATATCTGAGAAAAAACTGACAATTATTAGGCTTTGTAGCAGGAACTCCCTAGACATCATCTTAGTACTGAAAGCCCCACACATCTTTTTCATTTTTCCTTGCGCATCCTAATGCCTATCCCTTTGCCCACTAGTAACCTAAGTCCCCGTCACATATCCCCCACCCTTTGATTAGCTATTCAGATTTCCTAACTTTCTGTAGCCCAGAAGTTCCAGCAACACACATTATATATCCATCATCTCTCCAGCTTCAAGGTTAAGGACCACAATCTCATGCCCTGAATCCCAGCCTACACCTGAAACTAGGTTATACTTTCAATCCTACAATTTTAGAAGCCTAAAGCCGTAAAAAAGAAAAGCTATGGCAGGAAGGTTCTCTAAATTTGTCCTACATCAACACCAATTCAAGGGTGCCCACCACCGCTAACCCAAAAATTAGTGTAAAAACGATGTAAATATAGATTAAATGTTTTAATCTCTATGAGTTTTATTGCTGCTGAAAACCCTTCCCATTAATAAAAGCTGTTAAGGAGGTCCCCCATCCCCTCTCATCATTACAAAAGAAAAAAAAAGGAAAAAGTAAAAGAAAGACTTGAAATTGTAAAATGAATTATTGAGAAAAAAAATATTATAAGAACATACCCAGGGTTTAACAAATTCATAATTGGTTGCATTACTAAACAAGTTAAAAGTTCCCGAGCTATAGATCGAACTACAGGTACTTGAGCTTCTCGTTGTCTTAATACTGTTCCTATTATTCCACCCATTAGTCGTTGAAGAACCTACAAAAAGGAGAAAGCATCAGATAATATACAAGAAAAAAAACCTTTTAATGCAAAATATAGTATCATCAGAACACTCCACTCACACCTTGTACTCACTCTCAGGAGATATTAGCGCAGGGTGAAGCTCCTTAGTAGTTAATAGATGATATTTCAATCTTTCATCTCTCTCCTCTGAAGATAATGTAACCATAACATCAACACCTATAGCAGCTTGATTCCTTCTGAAAAGGTCTATGTGATCACCAATTAAATCAACTATATCCCTGGAATGTAAAAGAAATATAATACAATCAGTAATTCTTTACAGTACCAAGTTGTTATCACACTGAAAAGTCTAATCAACAGTTCTCAAATTCTTTTCTAATTGCAAAAACAAAATAGAGGAATATGGGATACCTTGTCAGAAGGTCGACAAGGTTTATCTCTTTAACCCTTCGTGAGACTTCACCCAGAGCCTCCATAATTAGCGCACGTATCTGCTCGGGAAATTGCTTATCTGGAGTAATGTCTGAATACCACAAATCCACCACAAAATCTTTCAGTATCTTATCAATAAATTCATTCAATGCTTCCTCCACAATAGGAGAATCAATTTTCCTATTCCATTTTGCTGGGGGAGGTGTAGTAGACAGGTGCGGATCATTCACAGATAACTGTTTCTTCTCCAAGTGAGATAAATATGGCCGTGGCCTAGATTGTTGAACCTTCCACCGAAACTCCACTGTATTGAAAAGAATGCGCAGCAAAGAAACAAATAGAATTGACATGGGTATATTCATCCACATTGATTTACTCGTATCTGCAACGGACAATAAAATATGTCGATAAAAAATAGTACAACCACTAATTAAGAGTCATACGCCCAATCATGAACGCGCCAGGAGCTTGACCAAGGACAAAAGACTCCTCAGCAGAACCAAGGTGGCAAGGTGCACAATGTAACAATTATAGCATGTTTACCCATGAAAATTCGTTCTCATATTTATTAGCATTCAGAGGGGTGATAATAGCGAGCCACAATGAGCAATTAACTAAACTGATCAAGCAACGCGGCTAAGAAGCAGAATTTACTCATTTTTCAAATTGTTCAGCAATTAACAGGTAGCTGAAGATCATAATTGCTATGTCAAAAGCGATTTGGGCCCACCCGAATAGCGGAATCAACCACAATTCGTTGTGTCAACATTAGAATAAACGTAATCCCATCCAAAACGGGTCCTGGGAATATATGAAAAATGATAATTGAATTGAAAATGCAATCACTTACGAGTTAAGAAATAGGAAATGGCGAATATACAGAGAGCCCACCACACAGTTCGGAGCTTGGCGTCTTCAATCAAATCATGTACAGTCTCCATAGGGTTCATTGTCAAGAACCCTCGATTATTCCTCTATGATTCACCGCCAGCTGAATCAAATTCCGACCTTCCACAAGTAACAGGACGAGATCCGAGGCAAATCTGAAATTTAGAACTGGAATTCGGGGATAGCGACGACAATAATCATGCGCATTTTGTTGGATTTGAGATTTAGAATTGGTTCTTTGTTGGATTTGATTCTTTTTAGTTTCAATTTTGCAGAACTGAGAAAAGACACCTGTAATGTGTTTCCTCCACGTCCCACTTGTAGTAATATTAACGATTGACAATAATAATAAATAAATAAATTATACGTCCCTCAGAGGATCAGAGTGTAAAATTATAGTTAGCTGCATGCCCTTCCCTCCTGCATTATTTATTTGGTCGCATAAATCTAATTATGGGGATTGCTCACTTGATACGGCTAATCTCAAGTCTTTCATTTATATAAAAAAAATTGTAATGTTAAGTTAATAGTAGTAAAATAATAAGAAGCATTTAAATAATTTTAATAAAAAATATTAATTTAAAATATTTAAATAGATTTTATTTATTCTCATTCATTAATAAAAATACTTAGTGGTAATAATAAATTAACTATAATATTTTTTATTTTTATTATTAAATTAATAATACAATTTTTAATTCAAATAAAAAAGTGGGGTTAATGTAAAGGTTAGTAACCCCTTTAATTATTTATATAAAAAATATCATTAAAAAATAAAAATAAACATGGACATAGATATATAAATAATAAATAAGTTTATGTATTTAGTAATAATATATGAATTATATTATATTATATTATAGACATACACATGTATCTAAGTACATATTCAACTTCACTTAATTGAACATGATATAACAAAAAATTATAAGAATTATAGCTTAACTCGGGATAAAATTTATTAAAAAAATAATGTCTAGTAAAAAAAATTCATTGTTAATTTTAAAAGATTTGTCACTAAAATATTTAGCAATAGATCTCAAGTCATTAGTAAACAATGCATCAATAGTAAAAATAGCGATTAAATTTTAGATTCATTACTAAATTTTATTGCTAAATTCATCATAAAAATTGACACATATGATGAATTAAAAGAAAGGAAAAAAGGAATGATGACTAAATATTGTTGACAACAAATTCCATCTTCAAATAACCCTTTATCGATAAAATTCTCATCATTAAATATTGTAATTTTCAATTTTGTTGATAAAGCAGAATTCATTGCTAAATCTATTGCTAATCTAGAAAAATACATTTGAATTATTCATAATTAGTAATAAATTTTTTTTGCTAAATCTATCATTAAATTGAAATTTTTCAAAAAAAATAGTTGTCGTTCTTCATAAATTTGTTACTAAATTGTAAAAATTTTCCAATTTTATAATTGTTTTAGGATAACCTAGAAAACAAAACCTTTGATAATAAATTCAAACAAAACTCAAAGGTATTCAACAAATAGATTTGCAAAATAGAAATTCATAATATTAAATATCAATCATTTATTTATATATTCTAAAAATTATAATATAAAATAAAGAATCTTATACATGTCTAAAAAATTAAATTCAATATTTTTAACAAATAACAAAAATTGATAACTTGTGATTGACCACTGCATACTCAACTAAGTTGTCCTCTCTTAAAGTAATTGTTATGGGATATAATCAATTAAAGAGGTCTAAGAGCACATTTTAATATGATAGTAGACTATGCTTGCCTATAAGCTGATCCTTAGGCATGTAGTCAACTATACTCCCTTGTTTTTTACAAAACCATCACAAAATTCACTATTTATATGCCATAAATTCTATCCAAACTCATTTATTACACCACCAGTCTTCACCAAGCCATCAATATGCATTTATTTATAACACTTCATTCATACCAATCTCATCATCAAAATTAAACTAAACATTACACATCAACATATTTCACACACACACACACACACACATATATATATATTCAATAAAAACTTAAAAATCTCAACTTAATCCAATTATTTCAATTAAAACTCTAAATTAAGGTAAGGAAGTTCACTCATATTGTACGGAGGAAATACTTAAAGGCTAAGATTGGAAATTTGATAATTTTTAATCATTTAAAATCATAAAATTTAAGGTTAAGGTTTATATTTCTCTTTTGAACTCAATCCTTAAGTTGTATTAATCCCAAAAGGAAAATTAAAGAAAAATTTTGCATTAATGATGATCTAAGTGACCTTACATTGATTGTATAAAAATTTGAAGAAAATTAACTCTTTTATGGCTTGATTTCAGAAAGAAAATAAATGGGAGGAAGGACAAAAAGTTAAAGAAGGGAAATGAGTTAGGGTTGAGGGGGTTTTATAGTTTAGGGAAATAAGGATGAAATTATGGTGTATTGGTGCAACATAAAATCAAAGGCTAAGGTGTAATCCAATGGTAAGTTTGAAGAGGTTACATATGGGGTTTTAGGCAAAAATATTTAATTACAATATGACACCTCAATTAATGGTAATTGTGTATGAGGCCAGGAAATGTTTGGGCTGTAACCCATTATGAACTAAATAAAGGACCCTATTTCTAGGCATTTTTAAGAAAAATCAAATTGAATATGAATTATATTATAGCAATTACAATTTGAACATAAATAGCAAACTGACTAATCACTAGCAAAATCTAAACAATAACTAAATGCCACTTACAATTCAAGAGAAAAAGACTCCATACAACTAAATGAATAACAAAAAGAAAAGAAAATTAACTCCAAATCTCTAAGTGGTAAATTTGAAATAAACAACTACTAAATTGTTGCTTAACCACTAAAATCCACAATCTAATCACTAATATAATTGTAGGACATAATATCAAATGTATAACATTCAATAGAATACTAGCTGACAATACTAAAATAATTCAACAAATTTTGCATTTAAGTTTAACAATTGACGACAAACATAAATCTTTACTGCAATTTCACCTTCAATACTTTAATGCCTCAGTCAACTTTTGATTTTACTCGATCCTTGTTCACGTCCACTTTGCCCCGGTTACCAACGTTCTTAAAATCTATGGCTTCCTATGATTCCTCTCCCTTTAGTCAGGATTCCTAATTCTTTAGTGTGACCCTTTGACTTCTTTCTTTTAGGTCAGATCTAAAGGCTTAAATTAAAAGTTATATTTAATCATTTTTATTAAGGACAAAATGTAATTTCATAATATTAAATTGCCCATTACATAAGAGGGAAATCTACAAATCTTGACCTTTGGTTAAGTATTGCATCAAAGTCTATATCAGGAAATAAAAGTGACTAATTATTTAGGTAAAAAAAGGAAATTTGGGGTAAGGGAACTTTTGAAAAGACACCCTAAATTTTATTCAAACTCTCGTACTTTCTTTTAAATACTTATAATTTTTAAATATTTTATTTTATTCATCTTTCTTTAATTTAATCATATAAATTCCTTATCCAAAACCCATTCAATACATTAATTATTATTTACCTAAAATTTTTATTCCACATTCCCTTATGTAAATGTATTATTTTTCACCTAAAAATTGTCAAAAAATATTTTAAATATTAAAGGATTATAACAATTTCCCATTCATCCATTATTGTTTATTCCCAACGCCATTATTATCTATCATCAATGATTACTATTAAGTATCAACCACTAGTGATAATCACTATTTTCTATTAATCAATGTCAATAACTACAATCTATTACCATTCATTGTCATTGATTTTTACCAACTACTATTAACCATTTAATTTTCTATAAGAACATATTTAATAATCTAATGATATTTTAAAAATATATGAATTAATTAAAATATACTATTATAATATTTCTGAGAATATTTCTTATTGAACTTAATATAGTAAGGTCACATTTTTTATAATTAAAATTTTGAAAATTACATTTTCGTGAATAAAACTCTTAAAAAGTATAATTCCATGGACTAAATGCCACATAAGATTTAAATTTAATTTATTATTAGTGTTAACACATTCCCATTGATATCTTATCTTCTCATTTATTAATTGTATAAAGAGTAATACACGTGTACTAAGTTAAATATAAACTATAATTTTAATAATTAATAAATAATTTTTTAATTATGTTTATTAAAATTTGCATTATATCTTTTAATAAACAACTTTCATCTAAAAATAAAAATTATCAAATACTATATTCTATTAAGATTGAAATTTAAATAATTATTTATTAATATTCATTGATAAATATAATATTTATTTATTTAAATTTATTTATAATTATTTATTATTTATTATAGTAGTATAAGTAATTATAAAATTATGATTTAAATAATGAGTTATGCTAATCACATTAAATTAGTGAATAAAATAATTATTGAGGTGGTTGATCTAGTGATTATAAATTATGATCTCATTTAAAAGGTTGTGGATTTAATCTAAGAAAATATAATTTTTTCATTTTTATTAAAATTTTACAAATATAATTATTGTCCTCCTCTAAACAATGGAATAACCATTTCATCTAGCCTAGTTTAAAATTAGCATCATTTGAATATTTGATTCTCAACTAGGTGACACATGGCACAAATGGTAGAGGTTAGACAAATTCTAGTTTTGTATATTAATAGATAGAGTACAGATAATTACTGATATTTTATGCTTTGAACTAATTCAATTCCTAAAAAAGTTAAAAATTTTAGTAAACCAATAAATTAAACGATCAAATTTTATTGACATATTGTTCAAATAATGATAAATTTTTATCTTGCAATTGACATTCATTTTTATATTCTCATATCAGGTATAAATATCTATATTTACGATGAGAAAAAGGTTAATCCAAACATATACAATATAATAATTTAATATTAGTATTTATAATTATATGTTTTCTTAAACTTTGCAGTATATTAATTGATTCTTAAGGGAACGAGTTCCACACTTGCTAGCAGGCTTAATTTGAGGTAATCATGTTACAGTAAGCTTGTGGCCTAAATCAAAATAACAAGTAGATTAATATATAAAGACTACGAAGTACTTCACAATCCCAACAATATTTGTGGTTATTAAGAAATAATAACTTATTATAATGTCACAAAGTGAGTTGCCAAACGAAGACATAGGAGAAAGTTAAGAAGGTTAAAGCTTTGATACAGGTTGTTTGAAATATTTAATTTACGTGGCACTATAAATATGCAAGAGCTAAAGGAAATTAGAGTAAAGGAACATAATGATTAAATATGTTAATTATATCAAAGCAATTTCACTTTTGTAAATGAATTGCAATTTAGAATCTTAGAATGTTTGTTCTTCTCTATAGAATTTATTCTTGTTTTTTGTCATGCCATTTGCCCTTTTCTATAATTAACCAAAAAAGTGATATAATTATAATAGCAAAATTATCGATTTCATTTTTAAAATTGTATGATACAAATAAAATAATTTTCAAATTAGAAGAATAATCAATTTCACCCTTAAATAATAATTCATACAGATATGTAGAGATGAATTTATCTATATAAATTTATATAAAAAGACAAAATTATTTGTCCGAATTATTAAATATTTAGAAACGAAATTAGTTATTCAATATAACTTAAATGTCATTTTATCAATGCCATATAATTTCAAGGATGGAATTACCAATTTTGTCTATTTATAATTTATCTTGATTAACCCAAACAAGTATCTTCCTTTTTTTTAAAAAAAATTAATATTTTTTTAAATATTTTATGGCAAACCACTAATAATATGCTATTAAATTTGTATATCGAATTGATAATTTCTCAAAGTACATTATATAGTGATATATTAATAATTAAATTTAAGAGCCTATTGATGTATTATTATATTAATAATGCACTGTAACTTTTTTTACCATTTTTGTCGGATATAAAAGTATTAATCCATGACAACAACTTACTAGTTGCCCATTATTAGTTGAAGGTTCA
This sequence comes from Sindora glabra, assembly GCA_020226215.1. NCBI lineage: Eukaryota > Viridiplantae > Streptophyta > Magnoliopsida > Fabales > Fabaceae > Sindora > Sindora glabra. Next base: position 1,956,165 of record CM035225.1, read on the forward strand.
TCATTTCATGACTTTAGCTTTACTTAATTTAACATCAAAACTTGACGCATGTTAAAAATATGTCAGGCTAAGAAAAAAATCATGATTTTAAATGTTAAAAATAGAAACTAGTTTATGCAACGATGCAATGGCTATCAAGCAACAACCTTAATCTCTCCCTCAATATAAGACCTTGCCATTGGTCCATATCCCTCAACTTGCCTATTAACAACGATGGGCCCATCGAAAGTGGTCAAGTTAGCCATAGCTAACCATCCTAACTAGGCCTTAATTTGTTTTCTCCTAAGCTCCTTCATTGTTTCTTCTCTTACAATTTCTTCTTTTGTTTTCTCTAATGCCAAGGCCATGAATATAATTAAAAGCTAACTATTAACCTTCAAAGAAGAAGATGATGATTTTTAGAAGGATTTGAACATACAATTCAAGTTAATTTAACTTTCTCTAATGAAAAGCTGAAATATGCCTATTTTGCTTTTCAAGCATGGAAAGATGTCATCTACTCTAATCCTTTTAACATCACCAAGAATTGGGTTGGCACTAATGTTTATTCCTACAACGGTATTTTTTGTGCTAAAGCTCTTGATGACCCAAATTAAATGCAGTATTGATCTTAATGGTGTAGATATTGTTAGACACTTCTTGGTAGAGCTAGGTCTCATGACAGATCTTGCTCTTTTCCACATTAACTCGAATAGGTTTTGTGGAATTGTACCTAAGAGCTTTAGGAGACTTACGCTTATGTATGAATTTGATATTAGCAACAACCGATTTGTGGGTTCTTTCTTTTGGATGGTTCTCACATGGATAAGCTTAAAGTACTTGGATCTTAGATACAATAATTTCGAAATAGCATCGCCTTTGGAACTTTTCAAGGAAGATCATGATGCCATATTTTTGAATAACAATCATTCTAATTCTATAATCCTAGAAACAATAGGAAAATCTATGTATTGATTTTGACGTTTGCAAACAACATGTTCGAAAGGTGTATTCCAAAAACTATTAGGAATATAAAAAACTTGAATGAGATTATATTTTTTAGTAATAACCTTAGAGGTTATTTCCCCTAAGAGCTTGGATTGTTGGAAAATATGATAATCTTAGATGGTAGTCATAATAGTTTTGTTAGGACATTGCTTGATTTGGCATGCTTAAAGAATGCGAAGGTTATAGACATTTTAGGTAACCAATTATATAGGACTTTAGTTGAATCTATTTGTAAATTACCTAGATTGACTAACTTTATGTTCTTTGATAATTACTTCTCAATTTGTTTATTGAGAAAAAAATAGGTTGTCTACAATGATAATAACAACTTTTTAATAGGGAGGCCAAAGCAAAAATCTTTGAAGGAATGTATTTAGGTGATGAATCACCTTATGGATTGTAGCAAAGATGCATGTAGATATAATGGTTTGACACGTGCCTTAGATGCTAATCCACTAAAGGTTTAGCTATTAATTTCATCGATTAAGCGTATTGCACCATGAACAATGCCGATAGCATCACTTTTTCCATTATTTCACTTTCCTATTGTACCTATATTAATGCTAGAGCCACTAAAAGCACAACTACTAATTTCACCAATTAAACATATTACATTGCAAGTAGTGCTAATAGCATCACTTTTAACTGTCAATTTCACTAATTGAGCATATTACCCTACAAGCAATATCAATAGCATCACCTTTTCCATCAATTCACTCCCCTACTTACACTTATGCTTATGCCAGAATCACTAGAAGCTGAGTTACCAATTTCACTCGTTGAGTATATTACACCACAAGCAATGCTAGTAGCATTACCTTTTCCACCAATTCACTTTACTCTTATACTTACACTAGTGTTAGAGCCACCAAAGGGTTAACTATAAATATCATCAGTTGATTATGTTACACTACAAGCAACACTAGTAGCCTCTCCTTATCCATTAGCTCACTTTCTTTTAGCACCAACATTGATAACAAAGCCACCTAATGCTTAACTACGAATTCCACCAATTAAGCATATTACACCACAAGTAGCACTAGTAGCATCATCTGACCCACTAATTTAGTTTCTTTCTAAACCTACATTAGTAATAGAGAAATTAAAGGCTCAGTTGCTACTAGTTAAGCATATTACACCATTGAATTCTCTTTCACTACGATCCCTACCATCACTAGTTTATTCTCCTCCACCACCATCGTTGCCACCACTAGTTTATTCTCCATTACCACCAGTTAACTCTCTTTTAGTTCCATTGCCACCTCCCCCAACTCCATCCCTTTCACCACCATTTTCATTTCCACCACCAACGTCTCCTCCTCCACTAGTCTATTCCCCACCACTACCAATTTTTCCTTTTTTTCCTATCTAGTCTCCATTACCACCAATAGAGGAAGATGTTATTCTTCTTCCAACTTTTTGGTCTCTATATATCGTACCACCTTTACTAGTAGTTATCAAATACTAAAACAAAAAACAAAAAACATAGTATCATTATAATCAATGGCCATTTACATTTTTAATTTTAATATAACAAAATGTTAAACTTGTCATTTATGAAATTTAATAATATATTCTTTTGTAAAATGATATTTTATCCCATAATGCTTACAAAAATGTTATACATACAAAAAATAGAATTTGAAAATGAGTTTTAAATTTTTATATTTATTAAATTAAATTTTACAAATTTATCCTATTATTCTATATTTAATAATAGCTTATTTGCATTCATTACCAAATTTTGAATTTTAATTTCAATATTTATAACATTATTATTGTTCTTGTTAGTGAGCAGTAAAATTTGTAATGGTTTGTCCATTTTTTAATCTTATAATTAGTTAATATACCAAAGAACTTATGGTTAAAATTTAATCCTTTAAAAATAAATATTTAAGCTTATAGTTTATTTATTGGAATTTCTTAAATAAGTGCATTTAAAATAGTATATCTTATTTGCTTTATCAACAATATTATGTCTTTTATTCATTAATACAATTGAAGTTAAAACAAAGATTCACTAAGAATTTGTAATAATGGTAAAGTTTGTTTTTATTAAAAGTCTACAAAAAATATTTCTTAAATAAAACTCTAAGACTAAAGTGGATAATCCACCTTTTAGATTGTTCAAAGAAAAGGTTAACAATATTGTTTAATATGAAATAAGAACACTCCTTGTTGTTAAACCTAAGAAAAACAAGTTGTTGCATTATATAGTAAATTTTCATTGCAAGCTCGTAATTAATTAGGAAGTGAAAAAAATTAAGATATGAAATATTTATATTTTGCATGCTTTGTCAAAAAATATATTATATAGAAATAACTTCATTTGCTTATATTTATAGCTAAAAACAAAAGAAAATACACTTTACTCATTTATAGCATGATCTTATATACAACTTGTTCACTTATAATTTTAAGTGTAAAAAAAGAAGTAACATGTGATTTGTGTCACTAATATTTTATTCATTAATGTTAAGTTTCCGTCCAAACAAAAATTATTATATACAAGTCATGTAATCCCCTACTAACCATAATTTGACCTGATTTTACTTAATTTTGTCTATAATTTCATTTCATTCCCAATTTCCTCCCCTATGGAAAACATAAATTCTAAATAGATTTGAATAAGTTTTGAAAATGTGGTAGAAACAATGGAAGGGATGAGACAAATAAATTTTTTTGCAGCTCCATTTCAATAACATGGAGGAGAAAGAAGAGTACATGAGAGATGTGTCAAATTATTCTACATTTGGTTTGAAAACATGAGAGTATTAATAATATAAATTATAAATTGCTTCTTTTTGACGATTTAAATTATATTGTAGATAAAATCATATTATAGATAAGTAAAATATATTTTTTCTAAAAAATAAAATTAAAATAAATATTCTATGCATACGATATTACGTAAAAAAATGTAACAAAAAAATCAGAGATTTTTTTTAACACTATCATACGCATCATTTCATTAACGAGAAGGTATTGTACAAACAAACAAAAATTTCTTACCAAGAATGTTTCAGCAAAACAAATAAAGCATTAGTTCGCGATAGTTCGAATTCGAATTAGTAATATTTACTTTTGCTATTGGTATAATTTCATCCGAGTAATATTAAGTACGTATATTTTGTTACATAAAAATTGTCATTTAATTACACATATTTATTAAATTAATTTTAACATTATTTATTTATTCTATCTATTTAAATTGTGCAACTTATAGAAAATGTAATTATAATTTTTCTATTCATTTAGAATGTACCTAAAATTGATAGCCCAACAATCAACTTCCATGCTTAGTTCCTTCCGAGAAAATCCTTCCTGCTTCAACATTTTTCTTTTCATTTAGATTGTACGTAATTGTCACAATATTCTTTCTTGCATTTATCCATTCGACATTTTCTACATTTTATTCTTTTTCATGTATGTGTATGAATTCAGTATTGTAATTGTAACTGGATTCACTGCATTTATCCGTATATTTTTAATAAAACTCCCGGATGATACTAGTTGACAGCAATTGGCGACGTCGTTTTATTGCGTTGCCTTCATCCTTACGCTGAGTTGCCGAGAGGGATTTTGACCCAAATGAAACAAACATAACATGGACAAACCAGATCGGAATTCTGTATTTTTGGAAAAGGCAAAACAAGTTTGAGAACAAACCAATCTCGTTTTCCCAAAACTGGTTATAGTCTCGAGGCTTGAACCTGAAGCTTATCGAAATTCGTGTTGCGTGGTGTCCGAGAATGGACGAGAAAAAAAAGCCGGCGAAGAAGGAGGAGGGGGAAGTTGTAGAAGAGCAACAAGTACAAGCTACAGAGGCCACCACACCGTCAACGGAGACCGGAAGCGGTGGTGGTTGGGGTGGTTGGGGATTTTCTCCTCTTGCCGTGCTCTCAGATCTTCAAAAAGCCGCGGCTGTTGCTGCTGAGGAGATCTCCCGCAATGTGTGTTGGAAATGCCTTTCCTTTAATGCGTTCATTCGTAGCGAAGTTTCTATTTTGAGAGAATGTTACGTCTTGAGAAAACCGAGCCTTATATCTTGCCGTAATTGAAGTATCGATTTTTACCTTTTTTTTTTTGCTCATTTTGGATATCGGGCTTTTGTAATATGCCGCTTTCGTTAATTGAACTAAATCAGGGCCTATTTTTAATTCTTCTGCGTAAATTTGCTGCTTTATCTACCTCATTTCTGAGTGGCGTAGAGTAAATCTCAATTCAGGGTTTTCATGGCAAGCAGCCGTGGTATACTCAGTGTTTTGGCTTTGAGTAAGGGGAACTCGAGAAATAAGAATTTCTACTGTTGTTTTGGTCCACTAGACTGAATTATTTACGATCCCTTTAAAGCTGTTTAGATTATTTAAGTATAGGATATACTGACGAGGGCTGTTTTCGGTTTTCTGTGCAAGCTAAAGACAAATAAGCACGGAAGGGTGGATTTTGGTTTTCCTCTAGGATAGCTTCCAGTAATTTTCAACATCATTCGAGTATATATTTGAGAGTTGTGCTCACTAGTGCTCTTGAAATTCAGGCAGCTGCAGTTGCGCAGACAGCGTCCAAGAGCATTGCCGACTTGCAAAGTGCCGCTGATGATTCAGAATCTTCGAAAGAGGAGGAAGGGGATGAAGGACCTCCAACTGGAAAGGAAAGCGAGGATGAGAATGACAAACTTCGAAAAGCCGCTCTGGATAAATTGGAGAAAGCTAGTGAGGGTACAATACTTAGCCAGGCAAGGCATAAGTGGACACTTTGTGCTTACTTATGAGTTATAATTTAGCTAGCAGATCTTGAACATATACCATTTTTTTACAATTTATGCGGGCATTGTTATAGCTGGATTATCTTTCATCTTTCTCTGTAAAATTCAGATTAGTAAACATGCGCTTGCATCTTCCAATATCTCTTGCTTATCATTTACATTTATATATTTTCAGTGAACTCAACTTGAAACTGTTGCTTAATTGAGCTTGTTTAGATTGGTCTTTGATTTTATACATCTTTGATCCCTCCTGCTGTTCATTTGTCATGAATTCCTCTCTCTCTCTCTCTCTCTCTCTCTCTCTCTTTGGGCCATAAACTTGTTTTGAAAAAATATAGGCCATATTATCTTGAAAGGGGAAGTGATGTGATTTAGGTTCAGAATTGTACCAGGAAAAACAAAAATAAATCTTCTGTTAGTGCATGTGCATTTAAATGAATGTTTTCTCTATTATGCGTTAAGTCCTAACATTTGAAGTCTCTCTGCAGGGTCTGAAGGTTTTTGATAATTCTGTGGAGAATTTTGCATCAGGGGCATGGAATGCCTTAGGAAGTGCATGGAGAGGGGGCACAGATTTGGTTCACAAGTATGAATCATTGCTTTTTAAATTTTGTGGACTTTTAGGTACAGGGGAGCAAGTGTTAGCCTGTAATCACGGATAATGCTCCTTTCATAGAAGTAATTATTTTTTCTGGCAAAAAAGAGATTTTATTAGAAGGTAATTAATGAATATAATTATGTACACATTAATTTTACTAAAAAATTAATTTTGTATATATTCCAGACTTCAACTATCCAAGGAAACTTTAGAACTTAAAAGAAATAATCTTTCAATATTATTTGATATCTAGCCTATGAAGATCAAGTTCAAGCTTACTTGAAGAACCTGTATCTGCATCATAGTAGGACTTATATAAAATAAAAGGCTAAAATGTAATTTTAGACCCTTTAGAATACAAGTGCAATTTTGGTCCTCTTAATTTAAAATAATCTAGTTTAGTCCCCCTGAAAATTTAAATAGTGCAATTTTGGTCCTCTTATTTGATTTTTGTCAATTTTTGTCATCTTTTTTCAATTCCTATTTGATCTGCAAGCACTCACTGCATAATTCTTAGACAAATCACAGTTTTTAGAATTTAGAAAGCAGTGAACTCTAAGAAAAAGGAAAATTCAAATTTTCATATGTAATCCTTTGATTTTCTTCAAAATTTTCAATACCTATACAAAGGTTTCCTTTCATGCTTACATACAACCCATTTTAGATTAATATGGAGAAAGCATTGGGTGGAAATAGTCTTGTAAGGTCAAGAAGTTGATGAAAATTAAATAGGAGGATCAAAATTGTGCCAATTAAATATTTAGGGATCAAAATAAATTATTTTAAATTAGGGGAAACAAAATCTCACAATTTATATTTTAATAGGACCAAAATTGCATTTAAATAAAAATAAAAAAGTATACTCTTAGCTGCGTATGGATGCTCATATTGTGATATTTTTGCCTTTGTGCATTTGTCTAATTTTGCCTTTCTTATTATTTAGCTTATGGTTCCGGAACATATTCTGTTGACAAAGGGAGGGCTTTCTATTGTTTATTTAAATTCATTATGTTTCTCCACTCCCTTCCATTTTGTTCCGAGCATCTCCTGATATTCGAAAGAATCATGGGTTGCTTTCTTTTGTACATATCACTGATATCATTTAGATGTGAGAATGCTCAATAGATGTTGAACAGAAGACACTACATCGCTATTGTACAGCAGGTTCTTTTGTTTCATTTTCTGTTAAACTGAATCTTCCTTATCAATGTCCTTCAGGCTTGAGAATTCAGCTGCAATCCTTGCAGGATCTGTTCAGCAGGGTGGGCCAGGATCAGCTGGTTCGGTCACTCCTTCCCTATTAGAGGTCCGGAAGTATTTCATTATTCCTCATGTTATATTCACCATCATTTATTGCAACTTATTTCTAGCCATCCTGTCACAGACTGGAAAGGCTTTTACTGCAAAGGGAATGCAAGTGCTTGAATTTGTCAGTAAGGAGACGGTGGACCTATTAATCACTGAAACTGGAATTGAGTTTGAGAAGACCACTAAAGATACTGAAGAACAAACGGATGGGGATCAATTGTTAGAGGAAATGACATTTGACCGATGCTTCTATATTTATGGAGGTCCAGAGCAGCTGGAGGTGACCTAATTTTATTAGATGTTAAATTATAATACTTAAGAGGATCTATCTAACAAAACATATAATGTGGAATACTGTCAGGAACTCGAGGCATTGTCTAGTCATTATGCCCTGTTATTTAATAGAAGGAAAGTAAAGTTGTCATCTGAACAAAAATCTGTTTGTGATGGAAAGCTCAAAGAGGTCCAACAGATTTTCAGTTTTAATACGGAATTTGATGAGAGCAGTGTTGAGAACAAAGGAAAGACAGTAGGAATAGGAAATGAGGGAAGCAGTGATGAGTTGAAGAATTTACATGACTCAAGTGTTAGCAAGGCGGCTGAAATGGCAGGAGGGTAATTTCACTAGTCCCATATTTGGTGCTTTTTTCCCCCTTAATGGCTTTATTCAGCGCATAAAATTAGAAGTTGAATCTGTTTTATTTGTCATGTGTTTAAGATTGAAGTTTTAAGTTTATGGATGTGAAAATGAGTTTGAATGAACTAAAAAAATGTAGCTAATATATACGAATGCAAGATAGCATATGCAGAATTATGTTCAGGACTCAGTCACAGGGCAATTAGAAGCTAGTCTAAGGAATAATCATAACTTTGTGGAAAAATTTAAATTTTGATTGTTTATGCATCTGTTTACTTGAAAGGTTACGTTCTACCTTCCTTCTACCATTTTGTTAGTCTGGTCTTTTGCGGTTCTGATCACAATACAAGTATATATACTTAGTTTTTACTCCTGTAGTTTGAGGAAATAATTTATACTGCATACCCTATTTGATGCTTCCTATCTCCTATTGTAGGTTTACAAGTACATTGGCTGGACTAGCTGTTAGTGATATTATTCAGCGAACCACCGGAAGATTAGAGTCTGTTCATTCAGAGGGGGTTCATGTAAGAGAAAATATTCTGTCATTGTGAAATTTGCAGGAAACATATAAACCTGTTGTTATTTATTTGATAAAATTCAATGCTTTCTATTATTTGAGGTTTATTGAATGAACTATCCTAATTTCTTTCACGACTTTGCAGAGACTGTCTGAGATATGTTGCCTTGCGATGTCACAATTGCTGATGTTTGGCAAATCCATCATTTCTAATGCCAGCGAAACCAAGGATGAAGATGCTGATGCAGAGAAGGTGAACATAGAATGGCCTGATGATGTTGTTGCAAAAGCTAAGATCATCAGAATAAATGCGCAAACAATGATAGGTTATGTGGAAGCAGTTTCTAACAGTTTTATTACAGGTTGGTTCTTTAGCAATGACATCTCTGATTGTAATTATTTTGCTAGTTTTCCATCATACATGTATAGCAGGTTGGATGAAATTGACCTACCTTCTGTTATTCATTTACTTGGAACTGCACTTCCTTTTACCCTAATTTTTCTGCCAATTAGATAATAAATTTTGTTTCTCGTTTTGCCCGGATGCATTCGTCAGGCATATCTGACGTAACTGAGGCATATCAAGTTGCCATTAAAAGCGTCGAGTCTCGTCCAGCTCATCCACGGACATCAGTTCAAGACAAGGCTAAATTCTTCTCTGAACAACTTCGGGTGGATCAGACCACAGCAGTGGGCAAAATCCAGGATGGGCTGCAATTCCTACCCCATGTTGTATTGTCAACTTCTATGAATGCTGCTTGATCACTAATGCCAAAATTTTCTGATTTTTATTCTCATATTCTTTCAGATTTAAGTTCTGTTTGTAAATAGTAACAAATTTAGAATGGATTTAATATCTCAATTCATTTGACACGCGATAGTTTACGAAGACAAGTTTTTTTATGGTTGAACGCTGCTGGTTTAGCCTTTGAGATGAAAGGCAAAAAAAAAAAAAAGATGTAATTAAACTCTGTCCCAAGTCTCTCTCTCCTTTTCTTTAGAGTCGTTATGTAGAAGCGAACTTGTCTTTCGTCTCTTAATTTTCCTTGCTCCTTACCTCATGCATGGCATCACTGCAGAACTTTAAGAGACTCAGCTGCTCCTTACCTCATGCATGAAATCACTACAAAACTTATATTGGGTAGGATGCGACCGATGCTAGTTAAACTGAGAGACATGGAAAAAGTACATTAAAGAAAGGAAAATGCTATTTTTAACAATCATCGTACGAATAACTTAACTCGCATTAAAATTTAAGTGATATCACAGAGAAGAAATAGACAGATTCAAATTGTGTAATGGTTAGTTAAGAAAGGTAATGCTACCTATAAAGTTAAAAAAAATGTATTTAGACGAGCATTATAATTCAAAGGATTCCTTATTATTATTTTGAAATAAACTAGGCACAATGAACTACCAGAATTTGCTAACTGACAATGCTTCTTGTCGTCATGTACACGTTTTTCCATCTTACTACGAAGTGCTCCATCTGATTAATCCTTGGTAACATCACACAAGAAACCGTCTTGGTTCATGGTAGATTTCCACAGATCTTATCCTAATAACCATCAAACCCCATAGCTGTCAATATAATCCCCCGCTTCCAATCCCAATGTCCAAGTGAGACAGCAACCAAAACCTTGTTAACAAACATGGGAGACTTGGGAGAGTTTGGTTCAGCCTTCATTCAAGCTCCAGAACACAGGCCAAATCCTCATCCCTCAGAAGCCGAAGGCATCCCCGTGATCGATCTCTCACCCATCAGTTCACAAGATGTCCAAACCCTATCAATTCAGAATCCTTCTGCCATTGAAGACCTTGTCAAACGAGTAACGTTATCTTCACATACTTTCGCAAAATCTGATTCACTAAACTTATTTTTTCAAACTATGCATTCAACAAGTGTAAATGAGAGCAATAACATAACTAGTTATATGATTTTACCATCAAACAGGTTGGGAATGCGTGCAGAGAGTGGGGTTTCTTTCAGGTGATCAATCATGGGGTGCCCCTGGATAAGCGGCAGAAAATCGAATCAACTGCAAGGAAGTTTTTTGCTCTGAGTCTGGAGGAGAAGAGGAAGGTGAGGAGGGATGACGTGAAGATAATGGGATATTATGATAAAGAGCACACAAAGAATGTTAGAGATTGGAAGGAAGTCTTTGATTTTAGTGTGGAGGACCCAACTTTAGTTGCAGCCTCGTCTGACCCTGATGATAATAGAATCGCTCATTGGAACAACCAGTGGCCTGAAAATCCTCCTGAATTCAGGTACATGATTCACTACTTTGCTTTTGCACCAAAATCAAATTAGTGGCTTTAACTTGAGTTGAGTACTTCCAATCAATCATTTTTCTTGTTATAAACTGTCAACTCATTGCACACCTGACAGGTTCTTATTAGAACTGGCCTCACATGATTGCACAAAGTTGAAGACATCTCTTTTTTGTATTCAGGTTTTGTTAGAATGAAAAAAATTTTGTCTGCTACTTTCGCTGATGATTTGTGCCTTGGACAAATACTGCAGGGAAGTGTGCCAAGAATATAGCGAGGACGTGGTGAAACTGGCTTTGAAATTGATGGAACTTATAGCCCTGAGCTTAGGCTTACTGGCCAAGCGATTTCATGAGTACTTCAAAGATCAAAGCAGCAATTTTAGACTGAATTACTATCCACCTTGTCCTTCTCCTGAACTTGCTCTCGGAGTTGGTCGCCACAGAGACAGCGGAGCCTTGACTGTTCTTGCTCAAGATGAGGTGGGAGGACTCGAAGTTAAACGTAGAACAGATGGGGAATGGGTTGGCGTCAAACCTACCCCAGATGCCTATATCATCAATGTTGGTGACATAATCCAGGTACCGATGTTTTCTCGAAACAGTAATCCACTGCATGTTTGTCATAATCTGATTGAAATTTGTCTTCTCAAGTAACTGTTCATATACTTGTAAAGTATTAGACGGTTGGATTAGACGAGATTGGATAGAATCCATCAGGAACTGTGTTTGCCGGCTTTACTTCCCATCACATTTGGGTTTCAATCTAATATTTTGCATGTATATTAAGTGGATTATTACTTCTATCATTAAAAAATAAAAAATAAAAAAATGCTATGATCAACCCACCAATGAGTAAGGACTTCAGTTATTTTTGCAAGAGAAGTTGGAATTTGAATAGTATACAGGGTAAGATTTTGGGAGTTGGTTGCAGGTTTGGACAAATGAGGCTTATAAAAGTGCAGAGCACAGAGTTGTGGTAAATTCGATGAAGGAGAGGCTTTCCATCCCATTCTTCCTTTCGCCTTCGCATCAAGCGATAGTGAAGCCCTTGGAGGAGTTGACAAACGAAAGAGAGCCTCCAAAATACAGGGCTTACAGTTGGGGCAAATTTCAAGTCACCAGGAAGGCCAGCAACTTCCAGAAACTCAGTGTCGCTAACATCCAAATCGACGATTTCAGGATATCAGACCAACAGCAAGTATAATATTGGTTGCAATCAATCAATTTCTATATGATTTGTAAAATTTGGGTCTCGTATATTTGAAAATAAATGTTTGTATAATCAAAATCAAGAAACATGTTTTACATCGTCCGCTTTCTCATGAGACTAGTGTTCATGTTCATCTGTTTATAATGGAATAATAATAAAAAGTTATCTTTATTGTTATATGATGGCAGCATTGAAGTCAGATTAGGTAATTTAGTTATGTCGTACATTCACTTAACAGTATAAGAAAGCTAAGGTTTTATTGCAGCCGAATGACTTGATTACAGGACAATATCAGCCAAGCTGCAATAATGGTGCCATCAATCGTTTACGAATTCAGCCTTTTAGTTTTTTTTTTTTTTTTGGGGGGGGGGGGGGTGGAATACGATTTATCTATCCGTAATATTTTTCAATTCCCGTTAGGCTCTTGTTTCGTTTGAAAATAATTTTTTCTTGAAAAATATCATCTATATTTATATATATTGATGAATTAATGATATATTATATTTATTATGATTGAAAAAATAATACTTAAACTTATAATAATAGATAAAAATAAATTTCTCTTTGAAAAAAAGAAAAATTTACTTTCTTTATATTCTTTATATTTAATTTAAAATAAATAAAATATTTTTATTTAATTTTAATATTTTATAATTATATTTTATTAAAAAATGGAGCCTTAATCTATCTACTCATATTCTGAAGTAACGAAACTAGTTTACATGTAATTTTAATTATTAATACTCTATTTATTTATAATTTTTTCTATCTATTTTTCTTTTTCACAGACGAAAAATGTGCGGTGCATGTGAAAGTAAAATCGCATTTAACCTTAGGAGTTGTTTTGTTCATATGAAAAATAAGTTTTTGCGAAAAGTTAAATTTCATAGGAAATTATTTTTTATGTGAATTTTTCTGAAAGTTCTTAATGTTGTTTGATTGACAAAAAGGAAGTTATATTTCCTAAGAAATAGAAGTTACCTAGGGGGAGTAGATAAATGAGTAGGTAAATAATTTCTCATATTTTGTAAGAAATACAATTTTTTAGGAAGTAATTTTTCATATTTTGTGAGCAACCAAACAACTCACAATTTTTCATTTATTGGGAAATACAACTTTCTACATTTTTACTGCGAATCAAACGATCTTTTAATTTTCAAAATGGAACCCAATTTTAAAAAGCATTTTAAAAAAAATTGACCCTAAAGCCTAATTTCATTTCTGATTTTACAGACAACTCCTTTGAGATATTTGGGGGGGGGGGGGAGGGGAAGAGTTATGCTTGGGGATTTGATTCAAAATTGATGAGCTTAATTTTAATAAAGAATTTTTTTTTCATGCTTAAATCTGTTGAAGGATGGTCGTTTTTTGAATTCATTAACCAAACACTTGAGGAACATTACAAATACTTGAACACATCGGGACCTGGAACCGCAACATATGGTGAAGAAACGCAATAATTTTGAAAGAATTTCGATGTCTTACGTTGTGCATAAATAGGATGAAGGAAAAGATTGAGTTGAAAATATAAGTGGATTATGTGAAATGGGGAAATAAAAGGGTTAGGCAAAGTGTGCTTATGTTTGGAAGCTGGAAGTGAAGGATCCATAATGGAACTGCTGAGTCTGAAACCACAAAAATAGCAGATAATGCAGACACCTGCAGTGTTTTGTGATTCATTTCACACCAATGACACATAAATGACACTATTTGGTCGAAAGCACTGTCTGCCGTATGCCAATAGGCACACTCCTCAACTAGGCATTCTTTTTAGAGCATAAATATTCCTTTTTATGTAGGTTGGACGGATTTTGTATTTTATTAAAAAATAATGTTACTTGTATTCTTCCTCCGTTACTTTCTTCTCATTTTCCTACTTCTATCAGAAAAGAAGTAATTTTTTAGCTTGTCAAAATATAGGCTTTCTCGGCTTACATTTTATGATATGGGAAATAGAGTGAAGGGAGAGTAAGATAGAGAAAGTATAAATAATATTACTCTTTACTTAAATTTATTTTATATGAGAGAAAATGTCACCATTAGAATCATTTTGCTTTATTTTTCTTCTTTCTACATGAATGGAAAATAGATACATCTAAAATAATTAATTTATATAATTCTATCTCTATCTCTCATTTTAGAGCAAAAAGATTAAAATTAAAAGTAAGATAAGGGTTTTAGTCTTCAACTCTTCAATCAAAGTGTTCAAAATTTCCATTTTTTAAATTTACATGTGAGAAGAAATTCTTAAGAAACTTTTGAACGTGACATGTATTCTTATTCTTACTAAGTAAATAAAGTTCATTGTCAACTTTTAATTTACACATTAAAATTTTATTTTTTTAATTTTTAAAATATTAAAATTACAAAAGTTAACATGAATAAATGAAACAAAGATATATGTTATATCTAGAACATTAAAGTGTCAAAATTATTACTTTGGCCTATTTTTACTTGCCACAAATCAATATCAATGCAATTTTAAAAGACTAAAACAAAAATTTAGTTCTTCTTATTTTATTATTTTCTTATGATAATGTGTCAATTGCTTAGACATCCAAAATTTGTGTTCCTGCCTAAATGCTCCCTAATATAAATATATATTTTTTTTTACAATTGCTCAATTTATTTTGCTACAATAGGTCTCTTTGTTGGCTTTTGTTTTCCTTTTTTTTTTTAGTGCTACAATAGCCTAGTTCTCCATTGATTTGCTTCCATTTCTACACTATCACCTTTAACTACTTCTAAGCATGATTTTGAGTGTTCTAACACCTTATCAAGAAGAACCCTGAACTATTGATAATGGTTAGGGAGCTTCAACTTGTATATTTATAAAATATTTAAATTAAAAAAAATGAGATTTTATTTTGATAAATAGATAATTTATTTAATTAAACAAACTCATAAATTATACAATTCCAAAATCAAATAATATCACAATCAAGTAACATTCATATTTATGCCATAGTCATACTATTCGACATAATTCAATTTCATACATAAGAACAATAAATAAATCACATTGTGCCTTTCAATCAATCTTACTTGATCATAAATTGAACCTTATCCCTCTGAACACTTTATTCATTTACAAACAATTTTCATTTTTAATTCAATATTGTTTCACCTTATTTCCATAATCATCTTTCCATTTCATATTTGCATACAAAACAAACCCTCTAATGGGATTTCAATAACAATAACACCATTCATATGCTTGCACATTTAGGCAAAAAATGTTTGCTTTCACAAATCATATTAACTCAATACATTAACATGTATAACAAAACTAAACAATTTCACTATATGTGTATATGTATTTTTTCATATAGATTCTTCATTATTCCATAATTTTTACAAAATTGTACATTTGTATTTATAAATTAATATTTCAATCATCAATGGGTACATTCACAAACAAATTTACTATTAAAAAACAACCCACAAAATTTATTAATAGCATGATATATCACTCTACATTTAAACAAAAGGTTTAATAAGAATAATTGGCTACAAAAGTTGAATGTGTAACTTCAAGAAGCTCATATTCGACTATTATAGTCGAATATTTGAATCTAAAGAGCACTTGATTACTTATATTCCCCATCCAAAGGCAAATCCTTTTTGAAACATTAATTTGAGTATAATACTTAAATATAGTTCATTTCAAATTGGTGTTCGAGTACCACACTTAAAATATAATATCAAAATGTTTTAGTTTCTTGCAAATTTCAAACCTAAATGCTAAGTTTTAACCCTTAACCTTTCAAATGCAAACTCTATCTTAATAATCATCATAAAATCAACATTCACCATCATTTCCTATTTCTAGTAGCATATAATCTATTCCATTAATAAGATTATAAGCTCAAAACATTAAATTCTTATAACAAACCATTTATAACTTGATTAATCAAATAAATCTTTATAAATCAACAAATTAAGTAGATTATTTACTTACAATTCCATAAAGGAGATGAGATGGATTGCATAAATTCTTAAGCTCTCCTTGACATCATTAATTTAATCAAAATTAGAGAAAATAATGTTTAAAACCTTAATCCCTCACTAAGAAATACTCCTTAAAGTATGATCTAACTAAAGGTTATCTTAATTTGCTCTAAGAGTTATAAGAAAGTGATAATAATTAGAGCTTGATCTTGGCAATTGGGGAGAAAGATGGACATGAAGAAGAATAAGGGGAGAGGAAGTTGATGGAAGTGTTTGGAAAAATGGAAGAAAAAAAGGGGTTGAGAGGTTCTTAATACATTAAGGGTATTTTTTATAATTTTAAGGTTGAAAAAGGCCATTTTGGAAAATATAGTTCTTAAAAATCCTTTGCACACATTTACTTAAATCTAATTTCACATAATTCTTTAATTACTTTAATTTTTTTTATATTATAATATTTCATTTTTCTTAAGTAATTTTTTATCCTGAACTTACTCATAATTTAACAAAATTCCATGTACACATAGTTACTAAGCAATTAATTAAAATAAAAATGTAAAATATTTGGAATGTGACATACACTCCTCCTTCAAGCAAATTAAGTGTTTTTATTGATGGCATTTATTGTGATTTTCATTATATTTTGATTAGTTTTTAAAATTACACATCATTTTTCCTTTACTCTTACTACTAAAAATGGGATTTCTTTCTTTTATACAACTTTTGCTGCTTTGTTACATTTTAGTTTCCCACTTACCTGCAAGTATTTGGTTTTACTTTTTATAAATAAACTCATATACATATTTATTTTTCATTTAGATAATTTTCTTTTTTTAAAACTATATATTATTTTCTTTTTACATACTTTTATTATTTTTTATATTCCCTTCTATTATTTACAGCTTAAGCATTAATATATCACTAAATAATATATAGATATAATACAATATATTTTTTATTGTAAAAATATACTAAAATTAAAATTTTAATTTAATTACATTACTTAACTATGTATTTTATTTTTATCTCATATATTATTTTAAAAAGCACTTCCCTTCCCTTTCCTTTTTATTTATTCTATCACAAGATTTTTTTTTCATTTTTACTCTTATTATTCATAAAACAAATGCAATATTATTAAGAAATATATACTTTAATTTTGTTGTAAAAATACTTTAAATAAGCCAAAAGATTTAATTTAATTAAATTATTTAATTACATATTTTATTTATAATTATTACATTATTTTACAACTTACTCATTATTTTTTCTTTTATTTGTTCAATTACTTTTTTTTGCATTATTCATGTCCAATACTTTAGCAACTTAAATGCTAATATCATACAGTAATATATAAATAATATGATATATTTAATTTTATTATAAATATATAAATAATTTAAAATTTTAATATAAAAGTGTTAATAAAATTAATTGATTATATATTAAATTTTTAATAATAATATTTAAAATTTTATTTCAAATTTTAGCTATTTAATTTTCTTAATTTATTTTAATATCAATTTTTGAATATTACATGTCAAATTAAATATAAATTATTTGAAATTTCATCAAGATTGTATAATTTATGCATAATTTTACTTCTTTTTATCCACTTTATTATATTTTTTAATGTCAATTCCTTTTATTTACAACTTATATAACAACATAATAAATAATATATATAATATGATATATTTTATTTTTATTATAAAAATATTTTAAATAAGTTAAAATTTTAATTTAATTAAATTATTAAATTACATATTTTATTTTTAACTTTTATATTACTTTACATTTCACCCATTATTTTTATTTTATTTGCTCCCTCACATATTTTTCTTTTTATGTTCATTGATACACATATTTGTTTTCTTTTACACACTTTCTCTTCATTTTTATTTATTCTATTGCTTCATTACATTATATTCATAATTAGTATTCTTTATTATCTATTATATTGCATTTTTTTAATATTCATTCTTATTATTTATAACTCAAAAACCAATAATAGTAAATAGTATGGATATAAAATAATATATTTTATCTTTTATAAAATATTTTAAATGAGTTAAAATTTTATTTCAATTGAATTTGTTAAATACATATTATAATTTTACCTTTTTTATTACTTTTTACAAATTACATATTGTTTATTTTCTTTTTATTTACTCCATTATATATTTTTACTTTTCATTTTTTATGTTTATTCTTTCTATATAGGGATTAAACACAGATATTCATTAGCAAGCAAATATTTTATTTTAGATAGAAAATATATTCAATAAATTAAAATATTTAATTTAATTAAATTATTTAATTACATATTCTATTTTAACCTTTATAGAATTTTACATAATTCACTCATCGTTTCATTTTTTTATTTGTTCTATTGCATATTTTCCTTTTTTTTTTATATACCCACAACTTTTGCAATTTAGGTGTTAATATCACAAGTATGCATACAACATGATATATTTCATTATATTATAAATATAATTTAAATATGTTATAAATTTAATATATAAATCATTAATTTAATGAAATAAAAATATATATTGTATTATTTAATTTAATAATTTTTTTTGAAAATTTAATTTAATTTATTTTATTTAAAATTTGTCAATAGTATTGATATAAAATGATATATGTTATTTCATTTTAAAAATATTTTAAATAAATTAAAATCTTAATTTTATTGAATTATTTAATTAAATATTATTTTTTAATTTTAATATTATTTTAGAGCTTGGCCATTACTTTTTACTTATTTAATTACATTTTTTTCTCATATTCACTCCTATTTTTATTATAATTATATTTTAAATGAGTTAAATATTTAATTTATTTTATTTTTCCAAACTATATATATATATATATATATATATATATATATATATATATATATATATATATTTAACTCTTATATTATTTTATATCTAGTCATTGTTGCTTTTTTTATTTATCTTATTACATATTTTTTCTTTTAATTTTTTTTTATTCATTTTTGTTATTTACAATTCAATGTTGATATTACTGAAAAGTATATGTACAGAATGAATAATTTTATTTTTCATAAGTATTTGAAATAATTTAAAATATTTAATTTAATTTAATTATTTAATTTATTTTTGAATATTACATTATTTTATAATTTAATATTTATTTCTTTGTTTTATTCCTTTGCAAAAATTTTTTATGTTTGTCTTTTCCTCTCCATTACAATTTTTTAATATCAATTTTTGAGTATTATATTTTGAATAAATATATGTTAATTAGAATTTTACCAAGACTTTACAATTAGACTTGATAATCTTAACCCATATCCATTTATCCATCTATATCCATTCATTTTAACTTTAGGGTAAATATGAGTTAGGTAATTATTAACCATTAAAATAAGAGTCATATTGAGTTAACTCATGGATAACCATTTATCTATTTATATTCATAGGAGGTAAATTTGTATACTATATAAATAAATATTATAAAATAAAAAAATATTATAATAAAATAATTTTAAAATTTTAATACAAAATAAATATATTTAAAATTAATTATTTGAAATAAAATATTATAATATTATTATATATATGACAATATTAATTTTTTTATAAAAAAGTAAAATCAAGTCCAATCTTTTATACTAAAATCTATATAATTTATTATTTTTACTTTTAAAACTTAAAAATAATCCCAAAATTATCTTTTTTAATTTTCAAATAAAAAATTTTATAATGTTACGTATTACATATAATATACCGTATAACTATATGTTAGATTGTTGATTATATTTTGTAAATATCAATATACCAACAAGGTTAATTTTTATTTTTCAGGTAATACTTTACAAATTAAAATCTGATTGTTGATATATATACAATTTTAAAAGTATAATTTATTATTGTAAAAGAATACATATAATTTAAAATTTTAATTTTTTTTTAATTTTATTGTAATGTCTATTTTAAATTAAATAAGTTTTATTTAATGTATATTAAAATTAAATTATTTAATAAACTATATTTAATATTAAAACAATTTTTAAAAATTAATATTAAGAAAATGAGATAAAAAACTATAAATTTAAAAAGTAAATAAAAATAAAGAATAAAAATTTTGATAGCATAAATTTATTTTAAAATAATATCAATAAATATAAAATAGTGGTAAAAAATAATGTCAATAAAAATGATAAAATATAAAATAATAATAATTTGATATTCAAATGAATGAGTCAGGTTAACCATATATCCAAGGGTTATGGATGCCCTAAGTCCTAAATCCTAAACCCTATATCCAAGGGTCATGGGTCATCTATGACCCATTTAAATTTTTATATTAGGTCATAAATGGATAAGTGAATCAATAATGACCCATCCACTTTTTACCCAATTCATATTCATCTTAACCTATCCATTTACCACCTTTATTTACAATTCACATACTATTCCTATTTTTTTTAATCTATTCCATTGTATCTTTTTCTTTTTTTTATGTGTGTGTGTTAAATTCACTCATTCTATTTATTATTTAGACACCAATACTGCCAAGTAGCATAAATATAACACTCAATATATTTTATTATAAAAATATTTTGAATAAATTAAAAATGTAATCTAATTGAATTGCATAATTAAATAATTTTTTATTTTTGAATTTAATTATATAATTATAAAATAAGTATGACAAATTAGATGTCAATATTTTGATAATTTTTTTAATTATATACAGATTATTCTTATGTTACGCGGATAATAATAAAAGAAAAATAGACACCCATTCAACGTACAACCCAAGGCCTAAAATGCTATTATGAAATTGTAGGAGGGAGCAATGCGCAGAAGCCGGCCACCAAGCCGTATAAGAACAAAAAGAGCGGTGACACACCAGGCCCAGCACCAACCCAGACAAAAACGCGTCCTGGTTCAATGAACTCAAACCCACATCCCATTATATCATCTCCGGACCAACAAAAGCAAACCAAAACGAAGTGCCAAACACCATGGGAGGAGTAGACCCAGCTTTCGTTCAAGCCCCTGAACACAGGCCAAAATCCTCAGTAATCATAGCAGAAGGTATCCCCTTGATCGATCTCTCTCCTATAAACTATCATGATGAAAATGACGCCGTTGTGGACACAGCTGCCATGGAAGGCCTGGTTAAGGAAATAGGCAGTGCCTGTAAGGAGTGGGGTTTCTTTCAGGTTATCAATCATAAAGTGCCTCTGGAAAAACGGCAGCGGATTGAGGAAACAGCCAGGAAGTTTTTTGCACTGAATTTGGAGGAGAAGATGAAGGTGAGAAGGGACGAAGTTAATGTTTTGGGGTATTTCGAAGCAGAGCATACTAAGAACGTCAGGGACTGGAAGGAGATTTATGATTTCAATGTTCAAGAGCCTACCTTTATACCACTCTCTGATGACAAAGCCACTCAATTTCAATGGGATAATCGGTGGCCCCAAAATCCTCCTGATTTTAGGTAATTTAATCAATATGCAGTTCTTGAATACTTCATGTTAATTTCTGTTTTCTGTGCTTTTCTCTCTATTTTCCATGGCTGAATTGATTATGCAACTTGCCAGAGAGGCATGCAAAGAATATGCAGCAGAAGTGGAGAAACTAGCTTACAAGCTAATGGAACTTGTTGCTCTGAGCTTAGGCTTGGCACCGAACAGATTTCGTGGCTTCTTTGAACATAACACCAGCAATATCCGATTGAACCACTATCCACCTTGCCCTTACCCAAACCTGGCTCTGGGTCTTGGACGACATAAGGATACTGGGGTTTTAACTGTTCTGGCTCAAGATGATGTTGGTGGCCTAGAAGTCCGACGAAAATCCGACGGAGAATGGATTCGAGTCAAGCCCATTTCTAATTCTCATATCATCAATGTTGGTGATATGATTCAGGTACCACTAAATGCAATTACAAATAGTAGAATAATATTTTGACAGGAAATGAATAACAAAGATGTTATAAATACAAATAACTGACATGCGAATTTGAATTTTGTAAATTTTATAATTATTAAATTAAATTTTATAAATTTATTCTATCATTCCGTATATAATGACAACCTTGATTTGCATTTGAAATCAACTTCGAATTCCATCGAATAATGCTATAGGTATTCTAAGGACATAGTAAAACTTAATAGAGTGGATTTTTTGAATGGATTGGTTTGTGAAGGTTTGGAGTAATGATGCATATGAGAGCGTGGAACACAGGGTTATGGTGAATGCAGAGAAGGATAGGTTTTCTATTCCATTCTTTCTAAAGCCGGCACTCTACACTGATGTCAAGCCATTCGAAGAACTGACAGATGAAGCACACCCTCCAAAATATGGACCTATTAATTGGGGCAAGTTCCGGACTGCCAGACTGCGTGGTAATTTTGTTAAATCTCACGTGGAAAACCTCCAAATTTATAATTTTAAGCTTATGGCTAATTAATGTAGTAACTTTTGATCAAACCAGCTTCTGTATATATAAAAATGGAAGATTGAACTACAGTCTGTACTTCAGCTGGCCATTTCAGATAGTAAATAAAATCAATTTATTTTAGTTCGATATTTCTTATTGATTGAGTTCATGAGTTCATATTCGATATAGTTTCTGGTTCTGTGAATGTGCCAAACTAGAAGACAAATAAAAATACAACTGCAGGGGGGAAGTTTTTGGAACAAGTAGGATAGTATGATGTGGGATCTGGCTCGCATCACATACCAAAAATCCCAAAATCAAAGGCTCAATCACAATCTAATATTAGTCACAATTCTATTTTTTTTATGGGAAATCAATTGCCTCTTACTCATTTTAATATTTTTAAATTTAAAATTATTTAAAATTAATAGGAGGAATGTTATAAAACCAGAAAAACATAAATGGAACAGATCAGCAAAAGGATGTTCTGCTTTCATTCATAAAAGACTTTTATACAAAGTTGAACAAGAGTGGTTAGCATCACTGTTACATCAAAATTTTCACCTAACAAATAACAATACACATTTGTAGACCAAACCATACCAACTAAAGCTACTATTACATCCCAAAAAGTACCCATTACTAACAAAGCAGATCTACTATGATTACTTGGAGAATTCAGTAAAAAAATGTCAATTTCTAACACTCCGTTTTGAGAATTTCTTGAATACTTTGAGATTTGTTCTAAGAAAAATGAATTTAATTTATCTATGATATGATTCTTTAAATTACAATACACTAGGTTGACTTTTCGATATTTCTCTACTTCTCAAATTGCATGATATTTCAAATTATTATATTTAGTTCTACCATGTTGGACTAGATCCTTTGATATATAACGGTGGATTTGTTATTCACTAAAATTACAATAACTTCCTCTTATTTTTGTCAGTTTGATGGAAATTTTCTTAGTTAAGAGGCTTTGTTTGACATATTTACAATAGAAATGCACTCAACTTCAAGTGAGGATTGTATAACACTTATTATTTCTTATAATTCCAAGAGAAAATATTGTTGCCAAATAAAAAAAAAGTTCTAAAATGCTCTTGGAGTCATCTACACTCTTTACCCAATTACCATTTATAAATTTGATGAGTTGTCCACCTTTTTCTTTCACATATCAAATTTCATAATGAGTTGTACTTCGAGCATATTTCAAAGTCCTCTTGGCCGCATCTAGATAAGTAATACTACGAGATTACATAAACCTTAAGAGAAGGCTAACTTAAAACATAATATTAGGTCTTGATACGAATAAATAAAAAAGACAACCTATTATTTTTTTTTATATATAAATTTTGGATTCACCTTGGTATCACTGTTATCCTTTGATAGCTTTTGATCTACAATCTATAGGGTGTCAACTAGTTTGGCCTTTTCTAGACAGCATTTTTTCTTTTATGGAGTGAAGATACTAACTCTCTTTAATAAATCTCTATTTTGAAAAAGTATTTCATTTCTCCCAAATTAGTCATTTCAACCTCCTTTTTCATACTTAATTTTCTTAATTGAGTTGGAAACGACCTTGATAACTACGAAGATGATCTACATATTAACAAAAAATGAGCTAGAACTCATTCCTAACTTTTTTTCCCAGTATGAATGGTTATCTAATTCAGATTTAATTAAAGTTACTTTTTTTCTTTTGAGCATTAGTATAGAGTAACGAGATCAAGGAAAGGGAAGGATAAGGGGTAGGGGGAATCGAAATCCCTTCCACTAAGGTGCCACGCTTTTAGAAGGCAACGAAGTTGCCATTGGGATTAGGCCCTTCGTGCTAATTTCAGGTACAAATGGGTAAATGATTATAGGTATGTTGATTTCATTTGATAGGATCAATAATTGATCCAATTTATTTGTTTACAATATTTAGAAGTGGTCAAATTTTCTCAAATCATCTTTAACTAATCCATCAAATTTAAAGTTAGTTAGTTAAAAGCAAATAACATAGTACTGTAAATTTAGAATGGTCAAAAAAATTATAAATTCTGGTTGCTTGATTCGACACTAGTGAGAAATCCTTAACTAAAACAAATTGATACTTAGCGGAAAGTAAGTAAAAAAAAGACAAAACAACGTTATTTTTTTAATGTGGCAGGAGTGAAATTGATCTAATGAACTCATTGGTCAGCCACTGAAATACCTTTTCCTTTCAATTTTTAGTTCAACATAAACTTGACTGATCAAAATTGAATTCCTTGATTAAATTTTATTAAGATTAGAAAATTGAATAATTTTGATTAAAAAAATAATGATAATTAAATGCAATTATTTATAAGCATAATTTTAATTGTCTTTAATTGATCATTGAACACCTCCAATACTTACGTATAAATAAATATAGATAGATTAAAATAAAGAAGAATATGAGTTAAAATTTTGATATTCTTATTAAAATAATCAAATGTACGGATAAAATTTTGATATTTAATTGAACTGGTTTGGCTAAGAGAGCAACCTTTTTATTACTAAAAATTCTTGCTAAAAGGGTCAAACTTATAATCCCACTTGTTTTCCCTTTTTTATGCGCTAAACCGGTCGATTCATCTGGCCTATACTTTGGTTCAGTTTCTGCTTTAAACTTGAAGCAATGGGCCAGTCCATTTTGAACCAACCGGGATTGTTATAACCGATCCGAATTTAGTAAAACCGGTTTGGCTTCAGACGCAATTTAATTTATTGAGAAAATGCACGCACTAGGGTCAAACTTGGCACCCTATGGTCAACGAAGTGCCAAGCAAGCACTAAACCGAGGCACCACTGTTGTTTCTTAAGTACGACAATTATATATATTATGTCATTATTTTGCAAATAATAAGGATTAATATATCTTTTTATTTCAAAAATTCAAAAAATAGTTAATATTTTAACATAAAATTTATATAGGCAAAATTATAAATTTTGTTCATAAAATTATAAAACATTAATAAAATATTCCCCATATTATATTAAATGATTAATTTTGTTTCTAAATAATAATTTGTATAAATAATTTTAATTTTCAATATTTATTCAAAAGAATGAATTTATTTATTCAAAAGAATGAATTTATTTATTCAAACTATTATTTAAAATAATTTTAATTATTTAATATAATTTAAAATTATTTTATTAATACTTTATAATTTCAAAGATGAAATTGATAATTTTATTGTTTTATATAATAGCTATAACTGATATTGATATAAATTTTTGGAGGAGTTAAATGAATTATTTAAAATTTTAATAAAATTATGTTGTACTAATACAAGGTCTTGAAAATTTTTGGAGATCAAAGCTCCTCTTAATTCCTATAAAGCTCCGCCGTTGTATTATAGTTTATTAAATAATTTTCTTTTGTGACATAATCATTTTTAGGGATAAAAAGGGAACGTAAATTTAAAATATCTTCTGTTCTAAATGTAGAATTTAATAAAATTATATACACACCGATTTAATCAAACGATTGGAAGTTGAAACCATGACATAATAGGTTTTTTGGTTTAATATTTAATTTGATTTTGAAAATATTGCAAGCAGCCTATCACTTCATCGGCTAATAAAGATAACTTTTGTTGGTGTCATAAACTAATTCTTCCCTTTTTATCATTTTGGTGCTAAGTGTCACACACACCTTTTAAGTTCTTAGTTTAATGAAAATAATTTAAAGATTGGTTATCACTATCAGATTGCATTGTGTTATTTCTTTTCTTTCTTTTTTTTTTTGGGATAAAAGATTGCATTGCGTTTTCATATCTCAAGCAATCGACTTTCGTGACGGTATCAGAAAAAAAATACTATATTTACTAGATGATACATATGTCAAAGTGTTGGAATTGACTTGTCAGAGATTCCTTAATCAGTTTAGTTGGCATCCAATATATTAATTAAGCTTTCACCAAAACACTAAAAAAAATTGATGCAATGTTTTCAAAAGGACTATTTTGCAAGCTGTAAGTCCACGTATCCCCATTCCCGATACTACATTAATCGAATTGATGCAATGTATTTTAATGACTCTTATGGTATTTTAAAAAAAATTTAAATTTAAAGTAATATGACAAATGTAAAAATTATTAGATTAAATTATTTAATTGCAATCCATTTTTTAATTAAATATGATTAATAATTGTAATTTAATGATTTTTAAATCTATCATATTACTTCGAGTTTCAAAATTTTAAGAGCAGCAGCATAGAATTCACCCTTTTTCTATGGTTATTTTGCTTTGTGTTATTTATTGATTCCCAGAGAATTTTTATAATATATTTTTTAAATCATATAGTTTAGACTCTTTGCAATCGCCAAATTTATTCATCTAGATTAAGCTAATAATTCTATATAACATTTGTGTTCCTTTTATAATTGTTGCTCAAATTGGATTTGTAATCTCTGGTTATATGTCGATGATTCTCCGATGCTACTTCAATTTAGGATTGTTAGTATATATTCTCTGGTGAATTTTATGAGATTTCTATAAAATTTATAATTTTCATAAAATTATAAGTTAAGAAATATTATTTTTCACATAAATTTTATCATTTTTTCATAAATTTTACAATATGAATATTAACAATTGTGATACAAATTTTTTAAAAAATCTATGAAAATATAGCAAACTTTATAAAATAAGCTACAACATTTTATGAGAAAAAAATTTGCAGATGCGGAAGAAAGACCTTATATATTCAATTTCGTTATTTAAAAGGCTTTCTTAATTTGTTTTAGCAAGCTACAAGCCTCTTAACTTACTTAATACCCATCCTTGCTCTTATCCCATTCCATATTATATATTATTTTTGTCTATGCACAGATGGAATCACAATTATGGGGCAAATATTATTCTTTTTCATGTTGCCTGATGCCAACGTTTTTTTTTTTTTTTTTGAAATTATTTAACCATCAATAATAGCAACAATTACATCACACCAAATAACCAATAGCTTGTCTTTACTTTCCTTAAAAGGGATGTCAGGAGCAGATGATTAATTTAATTGAGAAATATTAATTAGAAGAGATAATATTGAGGTCAATTGATAATAATATAAGTAAAACTAACGAGGTGTATATAGCATCTTGTTTATTGGCTACTACATACCTGACAGGCAACATTTTTTATGCCACAACTGAGGGGCGAAACAAAATAAAAAATGTCGGGTCTTTAGATTTTCCATTATAAGTCAGTGTCACAGTATCTAATAAAGAGTAACAATGTGACATAAAATAGTGACTTTAAACGAATCATATTGATTTATTCTACATAAAAATCAAGTATTTTTTTAAAAAATATTATACATACATACATATATATATATATATATATATATATATATATATATATATATATATATATATATATATATATATTAATAAAGGAATAGTGTAAAATTTATATTGATAGTAAAAAAAAATATTTAGAGATATAATAGTGGCAAAAAATAACTTTAAATTTTTTATATTTATTCATTATTAAATAAATAAAATATATTTATTCATTTTTAACATTGTTTGTTATTAAAAATATGCAAAAAAAAAAAAATTGTACGCCACCACGTGCAATGAGATTGATATAATTCTATGTTTGCCTCTCTTAATTATTCCCTCTGCTTCACTTCTCTCTGATTCCTGACCAAAAGTTGTTCCTATAATTTTTTTTCCTTCAATTAATTTGGTTTAGTTCTTGTTCTTGAGAGGTTTTCCATCATTTGCAGACGAAATCTGACTTTTTATATTTTTATTTTAATTTTGTTTTTGCTCTCTCTTTGGGCGGTCTTTTTCTTTCCTTCAGATGGAGTTTATGAAAATATTCTATATGTTATCTATCGGGATCCTTGTTAAATTTTCTTATGAAAAGTCCTACCAAAGAGATTATAATCCTTTAAGATGATTTTTTTTTAAAATTTTACTTCATTTGTAAAATTTTAAATCGGTCAATTAATAAATATAATATCTGTTCAGCTGAAGAGGTATTTTTCAATGATACGTGATGAAACAGTTAAAATTTTTAATTTATGTATGCTTTTAATGTCTATTAGAGAAATATAACCCTTGTTTATATTACTTTTATTATTTGATGATGATTTTGTTTTCTTGACAAAAGAATGTTTGTCTCTCTCCACTGTCTTCGCAAGCTTGCTTTAGTTAGGGACGGTAATGTGGTACGACTGGGACAAACCAAGAACTCTGCACTTTCTCTCCCAGCCTCCAGAGCTACTTGGCACCCCATCCTCGCGATCCACGGTCCTTCATTGTCCCACTTAGAAAACTGAAAAAGCAACAAAGATTTAATTAAAAAAATTTTAAATTATATACTACAAATCTACGTAAAATTCTAAAATCACACAAAATACCATGTTTTAAATTAGCTTTAATTGGCTTTTTTTTTACTCTTTTTTTTTTTTACTTTCAAGTATAATATTTAAATTGAAAATGAGATAATAAAAAAAATTATAATTTTTCAACATATCTCTAATAGTTAAATTACTAAAAAAATCAAATATACTATACACATATATAATAGTTTACAGGATAAAAATGTGGAGTTTTGCTGGGCAAGGAAAGATAATATCGCTTCATCTTGTAATGGCACATTATAACCTCCATAGAAATAGAGATATTCTACATGAGTTCAGATTATATGAATTTAAATTGTAAATTAATTATCATGTTCAACATAAATAATAAATAAATTGAGTTAAAATTAGCTTAAAATTAAGTGAGTTGATACATTAATTTATTTAAAAATAATATTTAAAAAATAATTAATAACTAAGTTATATATAATTATATATAAAGAAAAGATAAAATTCATGTTTTAAGGAAATGACAATACTTTCGGTAAAAATAATAAGTATTTAAATTTGATGAATCATTTTATAATATAATTTTTTATTTCAAATTATTAAATGAATTTTATGATTTAATCTAACATAACATGATTATATTTACGATAAGTTTGAATTAAACTTATTTGATTCGTACTCTAGTATGTAAACATAAGTTATCATCTCAAATTCCATCCTCAAAATCTGCCTGGAATTAAATGCCCACCTTATACTTTATTTTGCGAAACAAAAATTTATACTTTATATGCTCTGTGAATGGGTTTTGCTATGATTTCTCTATAGTTTTAAAATTTGAAAATAGCATAACGATTTTTAAAATTATTTAATTATAGGCATTAAAAAATAAATAATTATAATTTTAAAATTTATCTTATAATTCTAAATTTTAAAATATTAATATCAACGCAACAAGCATTCATTCATGGAGCAGGTTTAGAAGCTGAAATTTTGGCATCCTATGTCAAGTCAAGGGAGGTACTTTATTTAACTAACAGTTTTAGGTACATTAGGATTTCCAACGTAGGAGGCGGTTAGGTAATGGCTTCCCAGCAAATCAGGATCCTTGTCCCAACCCTGGCTTCACTTTTTTGGCCTACGCTGGGAGCGACAAGAGAAGCTTAAATAAATCAGCGAAAAATATCTTTGCATCATCTCCGTTGTTTGCATTGAATAAGAAACGGTCAGAATAATGTTTGACGACGGAGACAACGGAGAGGGCCTCGGCATTTTCACTGTCTTTAAAACGTTCCGTGCATTAACAAAATTGTATAAAACGAGATATTTCTGTAAATATTGGACTCTATCGGGGGCTAAAATTACTAGCCATTCCTTATATCATTGAGATTTGCTATCTGATTTTATAGAACTTGTCTATGGTCGAAACTTACATGGTTTTAACTTTGGCTTTAAATCATAATATTATATTTATATTATATTATATAGAACATTTGTTATTGTGAATTATACGACAGCTATAAAAAATTTGTAATTTTACATTATGATAATTATTGTTTTCTATTTATTTGTAATTTTAGTAATCACGTCCTAATTTTAATTTGTTTGTATATAATAAGGAAATGATAAATAATTTTTTATAAAAAAGATATATTTTATCATACTTTTATATCTAAGATTAATATTAAATAAATAGTATATTTTAATATTTTATAATTATATTTTTCGGAAAAAAAATGTTGTTAAAACAAATGGATTCCATAATTTACGTTTGTTTTAAAGGACCCTGTATTATTTCTGTTGATTCCTCTGCAAAGATTTAATGAAAGGAGATATTTTTGAAAGTTCATTGTTACTAATTCACTGCCCTAAATAAATAAATAATCACGTTCCAAATAAATGAAATGCAATTGTTCTTTCTGATCTCAATCATGATCCAAGCCAATTATCAGAAAACTCAACCTTATTTCTCAGGCAGAGAAATTACGAGAGGATTTAAGCGTCCTCTGCTCGTATCATATGTAGGAATAGAAGGATGAAGAAATTTCAAAACATGGGATGATTAACAAATGAACAAAAACACAGAAAATCGAACAGCAGAATCAAATTCAGCAGTCATAAAAATAAAAAAAAATAAAAAAAAAGCCACAGCCGAATTATGAACTATACATGAATATGGAAGGAGCATCTCTTTTTCTCCACACAGATTGATATGTACAAACCGAGAAATCCCTAGAAAGAGAAGGAAATTAAGGAAGAAAACCAGCAAAAGGGAGAGGCGTATTTGCGCGATTGAGATTGGTGAGAGGCTCCGACGTCCTCTCTTGAATGATGATTACTGTTTCGGCAACCACCATGACGAAGTGTATGGCCATTCTCACCAAATTTATGCAGAATCCTATTCTTTGGATCACCATGGCCGATCTGTGCTGTTTGCTCAGATATCAGATGCTATGGTTTATGTAGGCTAATCTGTTTTTGCTGCGAGGAGTAAAGTCGAAATTTCCGGAGTCAGCTCATACAAAATGGTGGGCTTTCTGGCTGGTTTTGGTATTTTCTCTTTCTGTCTTGCTTATCTCTTTTTCAAGCAGCAGTGATAATAATATTATTATAATAATAAAAGGATGGGGGATCATGGATCAAAAGGTAGAGATGGCTGAGCACGATGCAGGAACCTCCTGTACACCTCAGATTTAATTCGGCTGCTCCATGCACCAAGGGCCATGGGTTCTCCAACACTCTCAAATTATTGGACATGGATCCTTTACTTGAAATTTCAAAAGAGCGATGAATATAACTTTTTTAAATTGTAATTTTTAATAAAAAAATTAGTAAACTTTAATATAAAAGTTATATTTTTTAAATAATAAAAAAGAGGGGAAATTTAAATTTCAAATTATTAATAAAGTACACAGTTCTCCTGACTGTTCGTCCCAAGGGATCGCGCCCATACATACATGTTTGGTTTTAATTTTCATAAATTTATACAATAATTTTTTAAAATTTAATTAGTAATTTTATGATAAATTTTTTTAAAAATGTTATCTAAATTTATAAAAATTACTATCGAACATAATCTCATATACGTGTCTTTTAACTCTTTTTCTAAAGTAAATACTTCTTTTCTTGGTACATAATAACAATAGTGATAAGTAAAAATAAAAGTAGCTATGATACCAATTTTAATGATTTTTAGGCTTAGTTCGAAGATATATTTAGAAAAATAATTTCAGTTCATTTTGTTAAAAGTAATTCAATTCAATCAATTCAGTTGAAAATAAGTTCTAACTTTCTAAATAAAGAAAAAATTATACTTTAACCATGTGTAATTTCATCATTTTTTAACTTAATTTATTTATAATTTTAAATATCATAATTCACTTATTTATACTTTTAACCACTAATACTTCTCCCAACTTAGTTTATACTTTTAATTGCTAACACTTTTCTCATCTTAGCTATTTTCTATCCAAATTTTAACTATATATATTTATATTATTTGCAATTTTTACTTTCCAAATTTTGATCTAATTTAATATTCACTTAGAATTAATTTATTCTCAAAAAAAATCTTATCCAAAACTTTTTATTTAGCAACTGTAAATTAAATTATAGAAAATATATTTATAATAAAATTAAAATTTTTAAAGTAATTTGATTCTCTATGAAAATCAAACTAATTGAAATTTTGGAGAAGTAAATATCATATACAATATACGTGAATTTTCTCTTAAATTTTAAATAAAAAATAATTTAGATGGGTAAAGTATTAATAATTAAAAACATAAGTGAATGAATTATAATATTTAAAATTATGGGTAAATTAAGTGAAAATAGGAAATTACAAATAAATGAAGTGAAATTTTTCCTAAAAATAATTTTAAAAAAACTAAATATTTCATTGTAAACATATCAAAAATGAATGAAACTCACTTAAAATATGTATTTTAAGATTAGCACAATATGTAAAAAAATAATTCCAAGATAAAGCTTTGGATACATTGTCTGTATTGTATTTAATGAAAATGATTTCGTTGAAATCCCATCAAATTTGGATGGATTTCAAAATAAAAAAAAATTATATCAAATAAATTTTAAATGGATTGAATTGTTAAGTTGCTTAAATCCAATAATAACACTTGACATGATAGGTTTTTTAAAATATGGTAGTTTATGCCTTTTTTATTATCGATAAATGTTAAAAAAATCTGATAATTAATTTACACAGCATGGATGAATAGATAATATTAAGATATATATGGGTGGTGTATACAATAAATACGGTCATCGTCATCATCATCTATACTCATAGGAATGGAATAGGGGCGAGTCCATTCTTCTATAACTTTTTAAATAGTTTATGTTTATATCTTTCAAAATTTTAAAAAAATAAGGATAATTTTGAAATTCTAAATTCAATTATTAAATTAAAATTTTCTAATATAATTTTTTAAAATTACCAACAAACTTATTTATATACACTTTCTTTTTCTCTCTCTTTCATATTTTTTTTATCAAATTTTAAAGATAATTTCTCTCTTTTTTATGTTTGTACAAAATCTTAATTCATATATCACAAGCTTAAAGGAAAATTGATTGTATAAAGTTTTAATCACTTAAAAAAATAGTTCAATCATTATTCACATACCAAATTTTTTATGCAAGCATAAGTTCTATATCCATTAATATTTGGAGACATTAATTGATAAGATAAATTTTAAAATCATTTGTACCCTAATAGATATATTTTCATTTTTAATTTTTATAAATAAAAAGAAAAGCTTCTGAAGACATGTAAGAATGAGTGCGAAGCTGTTAGTGTTAAGAATGGCATCATCATCACAATTAATTACTTTTTCACAATTAATTACTTACATTTTAATTTTAATTTATTTTTTAAAAAAAACTGTAGTGTTGCTCAATTTTTAATATATATAATGAAAATAATTGCAAGGAACGCCGTCCCCGTGAAATATGGCCCATGCTGTTGGGGAGTCACATAGTTATCCAATCGAAGCAGGCGACGGTTTCCAGCTTTGCTTAGTTTCTTTCGATTGCTTGCTTCTTCAGCTTTCAGCGACTCTGTTTGTTGACAGCAATATATGGGTTTAGAAGAGCAATCATATGGATATATTTTTTATTTTATATTGTTTTCTGTATATTATCACTAAAAACTTAAATTTATATATTATATCGATATTGCTCATTTATTAGTCACATTTGTTTAAATTTTTATGCTCATTAATCAAATATTTAAAATAATTATTTAATTCAATCAATCAATTAAATATCTCCAAATTAACTAAAAACGGGTCAAATAACTAATTCTCAAATACCTTCTCGATCCACTAAATGATAAATGTCGTATAATATTCAAAAAAGTAATATTTTTTATTAGAAATAATAAATAAGACAATAACTCCGGTCGGTGCCATCGATAGAATAGCACATAATAATGCATCCAAGCGATCTGTCTATTTCCTTACGCCAATAATATTTGCAACAAATTATATTCATTTTTTTGAAATAGTTTCATTAAACTTGCATTTTTTAAAAATATATATTAACTTTTTCCTTTTTTTTTTAATTTAGATCAACTCTCTTTTCATATTAAAATAAAGAGGCTGAATATATATATTCTTAAAAAAATGTATTAGTATTATAAGATTAAAAAGATACTAAAACCTTAAGGAATGTGGGTAAAATTAGAGTAAATTTAGAAAAATGAGTATAATTTGTCCTTTTAATAATGGTAAGAGTAAATAAATTATTAAGTGTACACAAATAAAGATTAGAAATATCACTTCAACTAAAAATTTTTAATTTATCTTTTTTTGTGTGTTAGTAATACGTTATTGCTTAAAATGTCCTTGATATATATATATATATATATATATATATATATATATATATATATATATATATATATATATATATATATATATATATATATATATATATATATATATGTAATAATGTTATGGTAAGTTTCATCTCTTCAAAAATGAGTATTTCTACTATTGAATTATATTTTATGCATTAAGAATTGTATTTTAAATTTTTGTTAATTTGAGATTTTAAAAAAGAAATTTAATGATAAAATACTCAACCTTTTAAAAGATGAAACTTTGTGTATCAATTGATACATCATCCTTTTTAACTTAATCTAATAGCTAAAATATTTGCATATTAATTATTAAGACTAACCTTAATGATGAGAAAGAACTAATGTTTAACTCCTTTATTTCATATCTCTCTTATCATTTTTTTTTATTTCCAATTTTGAAAATTTTAATTTATTTGTGTACACAAAATTATTGTAAACTATTTTTTTATAAATTATGATTCATTTTTTTAAATTTATTTTTGCTCTATTTTCTATATATTTTGTTACAAAAAATTATTTAAGTTATAATATTTACGATTAGAATCAATATAACTCATTACTAGTTAATAAATATTTATAATTTATTATAAATATAAATACAATATAATAATTTAATTATTATTTTAGGAAGGGAAGAGTCACATTTGTGTGTCGTGAAAATGGAACAATAACAATGATTCTAATAAAATTATAGTTGCAACACCAAATGAAATATGTGTAAGATTTCATTTGTTTTATATTCATATTAAGAAAAAAATCATTATGACTTTTTTTTCAATTTTGAGTAATTAAAATTATAATGATTATTTGTTGCATGTTAAAAATTTAATTTAGATCTTCAATTTGAAAAAAAATTAACATTTGCACAATTAAAATTATAATTTGTGAAAAAAAGTTTACAATAATTTTGTATTTAAAAAATACCCACTGAAAATTACATTAAAAATGAAAATGTTAGGTGAGAGAAACAAAAATTAAATTTTATCTTTGTTTCTTTATAAAATTTTAAGATTTTTTTATTAAAGTCAATCTTAATAATTAATATGCATATATTGTAATCATTAGATTAAGTTAAAATGATTGATGAAGATTTGACATGAATCTTTTAAATTTTTTAAAAAACAAGATATTTGCACCGTATTTAATCATTAATTTTTTAGATTTGATTTGTTTCAATATTTAATCCTCTTTGCATCTCTCCACTTATGTTAATTATCACTATTAATATAATATTATAATAATATAATTATTTTATCAGTTGGTAACGAGTTAAAAGAAATAATGTTGTCTTACTTAACATGAATATACTTATGATAATACATAGTCATCTAGTAGGTAAAAGCACGAGAACAAAACCTACCTTTGCTTGAATGTCTTACAAAGTGAAATCAAAATTTATATTATAAATTACTATTAAATAAAATTAATGAAACCCATTCATCGCATGAATTGTAAACTAATGATAAATATATGAATGAAATGAAAATTGTAGCTAACCATCTAAAATATATGAGATTCTATATTTACTCTATTATAAAATTAATTTATGCAAATTGTATAAATACACTTGATTCGATCCTTTATCTTGCATTGATTATTTAGTTGTAAATAAAGTTACAGCAATGCCGATTTATTGTTTTAGCAAAGTTTAGGTCAATCAAAGGTAAGGAAAACTACTTCTAAGGGAGCATTAATACTGAGCAAATAAATTTTATTCACTATCAATATACAAAAAATTCTTAATTAATTAGAGGATAAATAATTTAGGTGCCAATTACAGATAAGAATTAAAATAAATATAGAAAGAGGTTGTTAAAAAAATAATTATTAGAAATTTCTTATATTTATCTTCATTCTTATTTGATAGTGAACACATAAATTAAATGTCAATTAATTAACTGAGAATCATATGGAACAATTATATTGTGCTACTTCATTAAATTGCTTAATTTTTTATATCACTATTAATAGTACAATATAATTGGTCAATATAAATCCCTTTAAACTAACAGTTGATTGAATATATTTCCTAATATTATAATTATAATATTATAACAAAATAATGATAGAAATTGAAAAGCATTGTATTTATTATTTTTCCAAACAAATTACCTATTAACTTTTGTAACTCTATGGGACTATAATTTGAGGAAAATAAATAAAAAATAAGACAAATGATAATGGTTCTTTCAAATAACATTAAAAAGTATTTAATATAATCAAACGTCATTTTTTTAAAATTACATTTACTAATTTTCTATCCAATTTCTCATTTCCTAAAATTGTGAACTTAATCTAAATATTATACTTAATAGCATAAATTTGCATAAACTAAATATATTATTAATAGTGAAGCTAATTTGAATGTTAAACACTCTTGTAGCAATGTGGCTGAAGCTGAAAATGGGCATGCGAAATGAGGGTTAGAGAATACTTTTGAGAGGGATATATCTATTCAAAAAATTAAGGCAGGGGATGGATTTGCATGTGTTAGTTTAGAGTTTGACATTGGAAAAGATGAGGAAGGTGTTCCTTTTGTTAACCTTAGCCCCTATTTCCTTCCTAACTACTGTTTCAGAAGTTATTCTGATGATAACAAACCATCTTAGCACTGCTAGACTTTATGCAAAAGTGATGAAAGTCTTATCATTCAAATTAGGAATATAATTTCTTTCTAAAGAGGAATTATTCATTAAAAAAGTTGAGGGTTCTCATAAAAAGAAAACATCATTTGTTGTGTCTTTTTAGTTAGAAAATATTTTTTATTTATGCATTTGAAAAAGTTTGGTATTCTTTATCAAAATCACATGCAAAAGTCTTTTTTTTCTATGCATGAAAGCATTTCTAGATACATGAATCGATTCACTAATTGATTCCAAGCATTCAGAGAGCAATCTAAAATGCATGAACCGATTCAAGTATCGAGCAAATTGAATATATGAGTTAATTCACTAATCGACTCTAGTCATCTAGAATCTAAATGGGGATGAGTGAATCAATTAGC
Source organism: Sindora glabra (assembly GCA_020226215.1). Taxonomy (NCBI): domain Eukaryota; kingdom Viridiplantae; phylum Streptophyta; class Magnoliopsida; order Fabales; family Fabaceae; genus Sindora; species Sindora glabra. Next base: position 1,994,072 of record CM035225.1, read on the forward strand.
TAATCAATTCATCACATAATTTTTTTAACATGAATCAATTCACCAATTGATTCATCAAGTCTTTTTCAAATTTTTTAAGTGTGCCTGAATCGATTCACAAGGTGTCAACTGCTCTATAACGGCTATTGTCTCTGAGTAACGAATTTTTAGCCTTCCCAAACTCTATATAAAGGTTTCATTTCAATTCAAAAATAAAAGGAAGAACATATATTGTTACATAGGCACAACAAACATCTTTTCTCTTCTTCATATCTTGAGAATCTCTAAGCTTATCTGATTGAATCATTCCTCTCTTAGTACTCTCTTGTGTAATCCATCTTTTAAGAGACTGAAAACTTGTCAACTGTACTAGTTGTTCTCACTTGTTGAAAACTAGGGTAAGGCATCCCTAAAAACTTCAAGAGTGCTGAATCTCTTGAGATATTCAAAGCTTTAAGAAAGGTTTCTCAAAGGGCTTATTGAAAGAAAAATAGAGACTATATTGAGGCTTTTTTAAGTGCCCAAAACTTGAAGGGATAGTGATCAAGAGTTGAAATCTAAGTCAAAAAGGCTTGGTAGTGGATGTACACCTTGAAGTGCTGGATCTGCAAGGCTGGAACCACTATAAATAGCAGTGTTTGATCTCTCTTTCTCTTATCTCTTTATTTATCTGAAATTGCTTTATTTTTTCTACTTTACTCTGTGAAAAACCCCTAAACGTGCTTATCTTACTAATCTATTTTCATATTATTTTTTATATATAAGTTGTTCGCTTTAAACTTTTAAAAACTTAATTCACCTTCCTTTTTTGGTAAAATTAAGGTTAACAATTGGTATCTGAGCTTGGCTCTTAGTATAAGATTTAACAATCTCAAGAGAATCCTATGGACTTGTCTAGTGCTAGTATTTTACTTAAGTATTCTTCACTGAATAAACCACCAAGCTTTAATGGATAAAATTATACATATTGGAAACAAAAAATGAGGGACTTCATAGAAGTTACTGATATTAATATGTGGGACTTGATTGAAAGTGGTTATAATTTACCAATGAAAAGAGAAGATAATGTAGAAATATTGAAACTAAGATCTGAATGGACTGATGAAGAGAAAAGAAAACATCAACTTCATTCTAAAGTTAAATGGACTTTGTCAAATGCTTTATGGCCTAATGAATATGAAAGAGTATCAAATTGTATGACTGCTAAAGAAATGTAGGATGTACTTGAAATAGCTCATGTAGGCACCACACAAGTTAAAGAAAGCAAAATGCACACACTAGTTTATCAATATGAATTATTTAGAATGAATGATGGAGAATTCATTAAAGAAATAATGCAAAGATTTACTACTCTTGTTAATCAATTAAGTCTTCTTGGTAGGCATCTTATAGATGGTGAATTAGTCCACAAAGTGCTGAGATAATTAATTATAGAGTGGCAACCAAAAATAACTGCTGCCAAGGAAGCAATGAAGATAAAAATGTCATCCCTACAAGATTTATTTAAAAATTTGGAAGAATATAAGCTGGAATTAAAGAGATATGCAAATGATAATGAAAGAAAGAAGAAATCCTTGGCTCTGAAAGCAGATACAAATGCAGATGAAGACAATGGTGATGAGAATTGTCAAGAAAAAATATTTGATGCATCATTAGAAGATGATTTGGCTCTCCTTACCAAAAAATACTAGAAAGCTCTTAGAAGAATAGGGGGAAAAGGGAAAATGTCACAAGGAAACAGAAATGCAAACAAAAGGGAAGCTAGCAAGTAAGCAATCCTAACTTGCTATGAGTGCAAGAAATAAGGACATATCAAATTTGACTACCTTGTCTACTTGAAAAAGTAGTTGGAACTTGAGAAAAAGAAAAATAAGAGCTCTTACAAGAAAGCACACTTAACAGTTTGAGGAGACGATGATGAGATCGATTCATGTGATGAAAATGATAAAGATGAAAAAGCCTTACTATGCTTGATGGCTCTTGGAGAAAAAGATAGAGATGAGGTATCTATTTCTAGCCTTGGTGAAGAACCAGAATACATTTTTTCTGATTTAAATATAAAATTGATTAAGGCTAAAAGAAATATTGAAGTCTTCTCAAAAGTGTTCCTCTTATAAAACTTTCAAGCAAAAACTTAATGATTTAACTAAAACACTTAAAAAATTTACAAAGGGCAGAGATTCTTTAGACACTTTCCTTGGTCAAAAGTCTAGCTTTAATAAATAAAGCCTTAACTATATACCAAATAAGAAAAATTATTTTTATAAAAACTTCTTTGTTAAAGAGACCATGAGAAGCCAACCAAAAATAACCTGCCACTACTGTGGACAAAAAGGATATAGAGTTCATTCTTGTATGTATAAGAGAAATATAAATGTCAAAACCAAAAAAATTTAGGTTCCTAAAGGCTCATACATACCAGCTAACACATATGGACCCAAAGTTGTTTGGGTACCAAAGGTAAAAAATTATTGTTCTTCTTGTAGGTGTGTTTAAGAACTCAAAGTGACATGTGGTACCTGGATAGTGGCTGTTCAAGACACATGATAGGAGATAAATTAAAATTCCTCACCTTAACACTAAAAGAAGGAGGAAATGTCATTTTTGGAGACAACTCAAAAGGAAGAGTCATGGGAAAAGATAAAGTGGGTAAGAATTTTGATTTATGTATAGATAATGTCTTGTATGTCAAAGGACTTAAGCATAATTTTCTTAGTATCAGTCAATTCTATGACAAAGGAAACAAAGTCATATTTGATTCCTCTTATTGCATTGTTGAAAATCATGATGATAAGCAAGTTAAGCTGGTTGGCAAAAGGTATGGAAACATTTATATGAGAGATATTGATAATGAACCTTCTTTAGAAATAAAATGCCTAGTTAGTTTAGATGATAATTCTTTGATTTGGCATAAAAGACTTGCTAATGCAAGTATGGATCTTATAGGAAAACTTTCCAAAAATAATTTAGTGAATGGTTTGCCAAAATTAAAATTTATTAAAAATAGAGTTTGTGATACTTGTCAAAAGGGAAAACAAACTAAAACTTCCTTTAAATCAAAAAATCATGTTTCCTCTACTAGACCACTTCAGCTATTACATATGGATCTGATTGGTCCATTAAGAATTAAAAGTAGAGGAGGAAACCTCTATGTGCTTGTAATTGTTGATGACTACTTAAAATTTACATGGACATTATTCCTTCCTTCTAAAAGTAAATCTTTTAAAGCTTTCAAGAAACTTGCAAAATCTTTACAAAATGAAAAGGGAATGTTCATAGTAAATATTAGAAATGATCATGGAGGAGAATTTGAGAACTTTGCTTTTACTGATTTTTGTGATGAAAATGAAATTAAGCATAACTTCTCATCTCCTAGAACACCTCAGCAAAAAGGAGTTGTTGAAAGGAAAAATAGGTGTCTAGAAGAGATGGCAAAAACTATACTTAGTAAAAGCTCTCTTCCAAAATCTTTCTGGGCTGAAACAGTAAACATAGCTTATTATGTTAAGAATAGAGCTCTCATAAGACCAATTTTAAAGAAAACTCTTTATGAACTTTACAGAGGAAGAAAACCAAATATCTCACATCTACGTGTGTTTAGTTGTAAATGTTTTGTTCATAATAATGGAAAAGATGATCTTGGAAAGTTTGATGCCAAATCTGATAAAGCCATTTTTACTGAATACTCTTCTAGTAGCAAAGCATACAAAGTATATAATAAAAGAACTTTGCTAGTAGAAGAATCTATACATATTGTATTTGATGAGTCTTCTAGTATGAAAAAGGAATCAAATGAAGATGAGCAACAAGAAGGAGTAAGTTATAAAAATGGAGAAAGAAAGCGAAGTTATTGATCTCAAAGAAGCATCTCATACTAAGGATGCTGAAACAAAACTAACTCATGGACATGAAAAGGAATGGAAGATGATGAAAAATCACCTTATTGATTAAGTGATTGGTGATATCACACAAAAGGCAACTAGAAGCTCACTAAAAAATATCTGTGATCATCTAGCTTTTCTTTCTCAAATTAAGCCTAAAAATATAGATAAAGCAATAAATGATGAACATTGGATCTTGGCAATGCAAGAAAAGTTAAACTAGTTTGAAAGAAATGAAGTTTGGGAACTAGTGCCAAGACTAAATGATCATCCAGTTATTAGCACTAAATGGGTATTTAGAAATAAGTTAGATGAAAATAGGATCATAATTAGAAATAAAGCTAAATTAGTTGCAAAATGATACAATCAAGAGGAAGGGATTGATTATGATGAAACTTATGCACCAGTGGCTAGACTAAAAGCTATTAGAATGTTATTAGCTTATGCATGCATGAGGAACTTCAAACTTTATCAAATGGATGTCAAAAGTACTTTCTTAAATGGTATTATCATGGAAGAGGTATATGTAGAACAACCTCCAGGTTTTGAAAACCATTTTTTTTCCAAATCATGTATTTAAACTAAAAAGAGCTTTATATGATATGAAAAAAGCTCCTATAGCTTGGTATGAAAGATTAAGCAAATTTCTTATGGAAAAAAATTTTTCGAGAGGAAAAATTGATACTACTCTATTCATAAAACATTTTGCTAATAACATTTTACTTGTTTAAATATATATTAATGATATCATTTTCGGTGCCACTAATGAATTTATGTGTAAAAATTTTGCTAAGATAATGCAGAATGAATTTGAAATGTCCCTGATGGGTGAGTTAAATTTCTTCCTTGGACTGTAAATCAAGTAATTAAGTGATGGGATATTCATCAGCCAATCCAGTTACACAAAGAAGTTATTAAAGAAATTCAAGATGAATGAAGCAAAACCAGCTTCAACTCCCATGAGTACAATGACTGAACTAAATCTTGATGAAGAAGGTAAAAAGTTGAGGTAACTATGTATAGAGGGATGATAGGATCTTTGCTTTATCTGATTGTAAGTAGACCTGATATTATGTTCAGTGTATGCATGTGTGCAAGATTTCAAGTTAATCCAAAAGAATCTCACTTAATTGCTATAAAAAGAATTCTTAGATATCTTAGAGGTACACCTAACCTTGGTTTATATTTTCCCAAAGAAAAGTCAGAATTCTTAATAGGATACTTAGATACTAATTTTGCTGGTAGTAAAATTGATAAAAAAAAATACTAGTGAAGCATGTCATTTCCTAGGTCATTCACTAGTTTCTTGGCATAGCAAAAAATAAAATAGTGTGGTACTTTCCACTACTGAGGCAGAATACATAGCTACAGGTAGTTATTGTGCATAACTTTTATGGATCAATCAATAACTATCTGATTATGGACTCAGCTTTACAAATATTCCCATAAAATATGATAACACTAGTGCCATAAATCTCAGCAAAAATCCAGTCATGCATTCAAGGTCTAAGCATATAGAAATAAGATATCATTTCATTCGTGACTATGTTCAAAAAGGAACCATCTCTTTAAAATTTGTACAAACAAACTTTCAATTTGCAGACATCTTCACTAAACCCTTTAGTTAACACCGTTTCATCTTTATTAGAAGAGAATTGGGTATGATGAATCTTTACTGAACAATGTCATATGCATTTTTTATACTAACTTAAGTATCAAAGATATCCCGAAAGATTGCTTTGTAGGAATGTTCACCAATCCTCAGAACAATGCCATGAATTAATCTTCATTTATGTCAAAAAGGGGTTTAATGAAGTGTTCTCATGATAAATGAAGTAAAAAATTGTTCTTCAGCACAAAATGAATCAAGTGGTCAATCGACTCAGAAATTCAATATTTTGACAAATGAATCGAGTGATCAATCGATTGTAGCAAGGCAAAACATGAAATCAATCAATTCAGACCTCAACATGTTAGGAAGTGAATCGAGTGGTGAATCAATTCCAAAACCTGAGCTACTCTTTAGAAGGATCAAAGTGATTCACCAAACGATTGTTCGCATGTGGAGGGAATTCCAAAATTAAAATTTTAAGTGATGAATCAAGTGACAAATCGATTCATCGGCCTCTATTTAAACCTTGTCGTGTTTCAGCTGTACAGTTCCCACCCTTTCATATCTCTGTCCTTCAAAAATCGTCCTTACGCCTGTTCATATTCTTCTATCACACAACTTTAAAAATCGCCTTCCATAACTTTCTTTTTCATTCCAATTACTTTAAAACACTTCTCCATCACCACATTCAATCCTTATTTTCTTCTAACCATTCTTCTTACCCAAAATCTAGTTTTGCAAAAACCCTTTCTATCCTTGTTTAACCGCTTTGATCATTATGGGAAAGAAATCCATAGCCACAAAACGTCCACGCATTGATTCAGGCAAAGGGAAAGGGAAAGCTTCAGGATCATCCTTTCATCCATTACCCTCTGCTGATTAAATCCCAGAGCAAGTTTACTACTCATAAGTAACAGCCTTCAAAAATTTTCTTCAAAGTATGACTAAGGAAATAAAACCTAGAAACTGCTGGGACATCAATTTTCTGAAAAATGAAAATCTAGAGATTTATCACATTTTGGAAAATTTAGGAATCCTAAAATTCATCGGTTATGCTACTGATGTTTATCCAAGCTTAGTATATCAATTTTATGCCAATCTCAAAAAGAGTGGAGAAAACATACTACTTGAATTATACTCCACTGTTAAGGGTGAATACTTCTCACTTGGTCTTAGAGAATTGGGTGCAGTTTTTAACACGAATGCTAACTAACCATTTATCACTGCTGAGTCATTTGAAGCCTACTCTAAGGGAGCTGCCATAAGGATGTTTTAGCCTTAGTCCCAACCAAAGGTTATAAGGCACAAACTATAGATTACGGGACTTTCAATAGAGAACAGAATTCTGCATTACACCATGGCTAAGCTAATCCTTTTAAAGAGGCATAATTTCACTTAAATCGATGATCCTGAACTATTTCTTATGTGGGTAATTAGGAACAACATACCAGTGAACTTTCCTCACCAAATCATGCTTCACATGTTATCTCATGCAAATAGAGAATTCCTTCCCTATGGCATGATCCTGACTGAATTATTTAAAGCTTCTAGCATTCAAGTACATCAGGAGGCCAAGGTTAATAAGTTTAAGCAATCAAGAATGTTAACAGCCAAACACCTAAAGAAAATGTCCTTTCAGAAGATTAATGAGGTTTGGTGTTCCATTAAAAGAGGAGAAACTACAGAGGAATTTTATTTATGGAGCTTACAAGAGCACATTACAAAGCTTCATCAAGAAATCAGGAAAGAACTCAAGCTTTATATAAAGCGCCAATTCAGAAACTTAGAAGCTAACTGAATATTATTGAAAAAGGTGATGAAAGCTCTCTAGACGAAGATTTTACCTTCTCCCCTTCAGCAGAAAGACGAACCAAAGGGAAGTAAGAAGCCTTTCCCACTAAAGAAGGAAACGAAGAAAAAGCAACTGCTTCGGATAATAAGGAAGAAGGGAATAACTCAAATAACATGGTGTATGACTAAAGATATTGTTCCCTTGGCCCCATTTATCCTTCCTAGGATTTTATCTCTGCTAACTTTTGTTGCATGGTTTCTACTGTTACATCTTTTGAATGTTGTTGAGTAAACATTATTAGCTATTCTGACTGTTTTGAATGCTAGATATTTTACTTTTCAATTAATTTTTTGATTGATGCCAAAAGGGGGGAGAGAAATATGTATTATATTTTCTTATTTAGCATGGCATAATTTGAGGGAGAGTATAATACCAAGAGGAACATTATCAAGGAATCATTCTTAGTCTCAAAGTGTTTATCATCATCAAAAAGGGGGAGATTGTTAGCCTTAGCCTTTATTTCCTTCCTAACCACTGTTTCAGAAGTCATTTTGATGATAACAAACCATGTTAGCACTATTGGACTTAATGCAAAAGTGATGAAAGTTTTATCATTCAAATTAGGATTATAATTTTTTTATAAAGAGGAATTATTCATTAAAAGAGTTCAGGGTTCTCATAAAAAGAAAACATCATTTGTTGTGTCTTTTTGGTTAGAAAATGTTTTTAATTTATGCATTTGAAAAGTTTGTTATTCTTCATCAAAATCACTTGCAAAAGTTTTTTTCTCTGTGCATGAAAGCATTTCTAAATACATGAATCAATTCACCAATCGATTGCAGGCATCCAAAGAGCAATTTGGAATGCATGAATCGATTCACCAATCGATTTTAAGCATCCAGAGAGCAATATGAAATGCATGAATCGATTTACTAATTGATTCAGGTATCAAGCAAATTGAATATATGAGTCGATTCACCTATCGACTCCAGTCATCCAGAATCTAAATGGGGATGAGTGAATCGATTAGCCAATCAGCTAATTAATTCATCATATAATTTTTTTAACACTAATCGATTAATCAAGTCTTTTTCAAAATTTTCAAGTGTGCCTAAATCGATTCACCAATCAATTCACAGGGTGAATTGATTCACAGGGTGTCAACTACTCTATAATGACTATTTTCTCTAAGTAACAAATTTTTAGCCTTCCCAAACTCTATATAAAGGTTTCATTTCAATTCAAAAATAGAAAGGAGAGCATATACTGTTACATAGGCACAATAAACATCTTTTCTCTTCTTCATATCTTTAGAATCTCTAAGCTTATTTGATTGAATCATTCCTCTCTTAGTACTCTCTTGTGTAATCCATCTTTTAAGAGACTGAAAGCTTGTTAACTGTACTAGTTGTTCTCACTTGTTGAAAAATAGGGTAAGGCATCCCTAGAAACTTTAAGAGTGATGAATCTCTTAAGATATTCAAAACTTTAAAAGAGGTTTCTTTAAGTGCCCAAAACTTGAAGGGATAGTGATCAAGAGTTGAAATCCAAGTCAAAGAGGCTTGATAGTGGATGTACACGTTAAAGTGCTGGATCTTCAAGGTTGGAACCACTATAAATAGCAGTGTTTGATCTTTTTTTCTTTTATCTCCTTATTTATCTGAAATTGCTCTATTTTTTCTGCTTCACTTTGTGAAAAACCTCTAAACGTGCTTATCTTACTAATTTATTTTCATATTATTTTTTATATATAAGTTGTTTGCTTTAAACTTTTAAAAATCTAATTCACCCCCTTCTTGGGTAAAATCAAGGTCAACACCTCCAAGATGATCGTCCAAGTGGAGATGAAGAAAAAGAACTTCAGTTGTGAAGGGCATTTCACCACCTACACCTAAGAAGATAAGACTAATCATACCTCCACAAAAGCCATGAAAACTTTAAGCCTAGAACTATTGAGGCATTAACTCTATCTTGATAGTAAAAGCCTTCTAGGCTTTTCAAAGGATGCATAAACTAGATATTATCTTTTTAAGTGAAAAAAAGGCTAATGCAAGCAGAGTAGAAAAAATGGCTCAAGCTATTGGAGAGCAAGGGGAAAAGAGGTAGGATGGCCTCTTTCTGGATTGATAATAGTAATGTACAAATGGAAGCTATGTCAAATCATTTTATTCATTACAAGGTGTTTGATTCTATGGATAATTCATCTTGGTTTCTTACAAGTGTCTATAAGTCTTCATACAGTCAAAGCAAGCATCAATTATGGAATCAATTATATGAATTGCAAAATAAAATGTGAAGCCTTTAGCTAATCTAGGTGGTTTCAATGTAACACTGCACAAGCATGACAAAGTTGGAAGCAAGCAAGTAGGGAGCTTCAATGATGCTACTTTTATTAGTTTCATGAAAATTCTGGGAAGGCCAGAATTTGATTTTACAGGAAACCCTTTCACTTGATATAATAGAAGAATAGATGGGAGTTTAATTAAAAAAAATGTTGGATCGAGTTATCTATAACATGGAGTGGCATTTAAAATACCCAAAAACCATAGTGAAGCATCTAATTAGCTCAACTCCATATCACTTTCCAATCATGTTAAACCTTTTCAGTGAGAAGGACACTAATCCAAGCCCATTCAAATTTATGGCTGCCTAGCTACAAAATGCATCTCATAAAATGGTAATTTTAAATGGCTAGCACAAAAATTGCTGTGGATCTCCTACATCTTAACTTGTTCAAAAAATTAAGAAGTCTAACAAGGCCTACAAAAATGGAACATAAACCATTTTAGGTTTTGCCAAACAAAGCTTAAAAAGCTTCATAATGCCCTTGAGGAAGTGCTAAATTAGGAATCATCATAGGAATCATGAGAATTAGTTAAATTTATTAGATGGAACATTCATGAACAATCAACTAGGCAAATAAGCATTCAACACCAAAAATCTAGGGAAAGATGGGTTAGTGAAGGAGATGCTAACTCCAAATTTTATCACATTTCAACCATTATTGGAAGAAAGAAGAATAATAGAATTGTTCCAAAGTAAAGGAATAAATTATCCGAATGATTTATAGAATCATTTAGTTTAGTTAAAAACTAAACCTTAATCCAGACTAAGTGATGATTGAAACCCAATCTAATGGTTAAATTGGTTCAAACTAGTTTGAATAAGTGTTAACTCAATAAACTCGTTGAACTAGAGTAACCTGACTTGAACAATTCATTAGCCATGTATTTAATAAAATAATAAAAAAGAGAGGTGCTCAAAAGGACTCGAACACATATTCTTACACCATCCTTTCACATTGCCAACCATTAATGCAAGGAATACATTTAATGTAAGATATCGTTTCATATTACATATGAAGTTTCTCATTTTTATTTTTTCACTACTTTTACTTGATACTTTTTATAGATAATTTGTATTAAATTGTAGTTTATGTAACAAATAAATTATTTAAAAGGTCAATAATCATAATTTTTCTTTTTAAATTTTCTTGTAAAAATGGATTAATAAAGTTTTAAAATTCTTAAATTAAACTAAAAATTTTTAAAAGAAAAAAAAATCTTTCTTACTTCTTGGTAAACTGTAAGAACTAAGATGAATAATTTTTGTTATAAATCAATATTTTTGTTATTTACAATAACTACTAAATGAAAAGAATTAAGACTTATATGAAAGTAATTTGAATTAAAAAAAATATGTATTTGCTTTTTATTTGAACTAGAATTATGTTAGATAATTATTATAATTGTAGAAAGATCGATATTTTTTATTATTTTAGAAATATAGTAATAAAATATATACATATATAATATAATTTGTTATATATAAAAACATGATAGTTAGTTTAACCAGTTGAATCAATTTGATTTTGACTCCCTCATATTATCGAGTTGATGGTTGGATCGAGAATTAAAACACTAATTCCATCTCCAAAGGAAATTTACAAGGTTTTAATGAGCATATCAAATCTTAAAGCCCTAAGTTCAAAATGAATCATGGCTCTTTTTTAGAAAAAGTGTTGGAATATAATGGGGAATAGGTGGTTAGAATGGTATAACAATTCTTCATAGTAGGCTATATACACTTTGAATTAAACAAAACTTACATTGTCCTAATTCTAAAAAAAAAGGAGCTAATAATTTCAATGAATTTCAACCTATTACCTTATGCAACCTCATGAACAAATTAATCTAAAAAATTATGGTAAATAGGTTGAAAGAGTTCCTAAACAAACTTATTGCTCTAATTTAGTCTACTTTCATCTTAGGTTGTTGGATTTTGGAAAACTAAATTCTTACTTAATAAATAATATATTAATTATCAAAAAAGAAAGGTCAAGATGGATGAATGAGGTTAAAGCTGGATATACAAAAAGTATATGACTGAGTGCAGTGGAAATTTGTAGTTAAAATCTTGGAATTATTTGGTTTTCATCCTAAGTTTGTGTAATAAGTATATCAATGTATATCCACCATCTCATTCCAATTACTATTGAATGAGAATCTTATAGAACATTTTTTATTGTTGATAAAGTAACCCTTATCCCTTTATCTTTTTATATTGGTCTTAAAAGCACTATTAAAATTAGTTTTTAAAGTTAAATCAAACAAGAAAATTCATGGTATTACACTATCAAGAGGACAACATGTAACATTTCATCTTATGTTCATTGATGATTTCATTATCTTCATTAAGGCAAATGTTCTTGAATTGATGAATTTATGTTCCATATTAGAAAGCTATGAACTATGGTCAAGATAGAAAGTTAACAAGGCAAAATTAGGGCTGCTATTTACAAAAAATATTAAACAAGAAAGGAGACATAGGCTTCGTTCATACATGGGCACAGGCCAAATTATTGTGTTAGTAAAATATCTCAGAATTCTATTATTTCTCTCAAAGTGTAAAGTGTAGTATTTCCAATATCTTATCAACCAGGTTCAAGCTAGACTTAAGGGGTAGAGGAAAAATGCTTTCTCTTCAACTTGAAGGACTATTACAATTCAAGTTGTAATACAACAATTACTAATTTATATTATGTCCATTCCTAGAGTTCCCAAAATAGTATGTCAAAAACTTGATTCCATATGCTATAGATTTTGGTAAGGGGTTGAACTAAAAAAATAACATTTCTATTATTCTAAAGGTGTGACTTATACTTCCCAAAAGGTTTGGTAGATTAGGCTTTAAACTCTTTTATAATTTGAATAGTTCCTTTTTAGTTAAGCTTACTTGGAAATTGAAAATTTACTTTGAGAAAAATTGGTAGATGCTTCTACAATAAATATATTAAATTAAATAACTTGCTACATCAACCAAACACTAAAGGATCATGGGCTTGGCTTGGGATCTGGGAGGGCAAAGAACTAATAACTAAAGGAAGATGCTTTCTAATTGAAGATTGGAAATTACTAATGGTGTTTAGTGATTCTCAATCCATAATTGAATCAAGCATTGAGCCTTTAGTCTCAGATTTAATGTTGGGGTAAAGACAATGGAATTATGACTTAGTTTTAGAATTATTTTGCATTAATGATGCTTTAAAAATATTAAGAGTGTAGGCTAGGCAAAGCTATAATGATTAACAAGTTTAGGGCTTAAGTACTACTAGCCAAGTTATAATCAAGTCAATGTATCTATTGAAAGCTCAGAATCACATTTCTAAACCACTAAGAAAAATGTGGACATATTTATGGAATTATTTGCTATAAAATCTATACAAAACCCTATTATGGAGGTTTTTGAGTGGGGTTTTTCCATTGTTCACACAAATTACGATGTTTACTACTTCAGGAAACTTATTTTGCTTTTTATCTTCAATAACTTTCAAGATTGAGCTACATTTGTTAGAAAATTGTAACCTTACTTACTTTGTTTAGCTTCAGCTATGGAATATGCCTATTAAGGAGCTTCGATTGATAATCGTATTGGAATTTATGAGAGCTATTTATTAAGGTTCAACAGGATTGGGGATAGTTAGAGATGAATGCTTGCACTGAAACATAACTATTTTTGTTATTGCTACTATTAAACATATTTGAGAGGCTTGGAACACCATTGTGCATGATAGGGCTTTGGTGGATGTTAATGTTTTTCTTTTTGGTGTTAAGAGAGAATGTGTAGAAAAGAAGAAATGCATTAACAAACTGGAGCAAGATGAAGTTATGACAGATCTGGAGGCCTTCATGGATTTAGGTGAGAGAGATTTGGTGGTTTAGGCCATATTGATTTAGGCCAAAAAAGAAGAGTAAGCCTAATTTGGAAGCTACCCTTTTAATAATATTAAGCCGAAGGTTTATGGATATACTTCTATGGTAGTTGTTGCTAGAAATATTGAAAGGTGCACTCTTAGTGCTTAGTATGACAATTATGTGTGTACATTGCTATTTGCTATGGAATTGATAACAAGACACAAAGGCATTCTGATCATTTTCAAGTTTCTCAACATGACCATCCAAATTAAAAGTGATTGTAAAATAGTTGTTGAGGCATTAAGATGAAGGATTAAATGCCTTTGAAAAGTTAAACTAGTCTTTGAGATTGTCACAAATTTATTTATGGTATCTCAAAATTTAGAATTATTATAGTACCCTGTGCTTGTAATGTAATGGCATATAAGATTGTTAAATGGTAATTGCACTCATTCTGTTAGAAGCAATATTGGGCAAATGTCCTAACCCCCAAGTTAGAATCCTTTATCCTTTAGGACATCTCACCTTATACGGTTTGATATGCATGTTCATAAATAATTTGCAACAAAATGCATATTTTAAAATAATATATATTATTAATAGTAATTATTATTATTGCTTTTATTAATAGTGATTATTATTAATAGTGAACGTCTCAGAAGAATAATAAGATATAATGCTGAAAGAAGTTTTAGTGCAGTCATAATCGGAAATAGTTATTACAGATTTTGTTAGTTTTCTCAAAATCTCTCTGTCTATTTAAATTGACGTGAGTGTTTTAGTTCTCCGATATAATTCGATGCCATTTATTTAAATTTTTTACGTGAATATGTATTCTATAAAATTAAAATTGCAAAGTTATATGTAAAAAGAATTAGCACAACATTAATATAATCTTGCTCAATTAAGAATACCCAGATAAGTATTTAGAATTTGTTTACTATTTTCTAAAATAATTTTCTTATTTTTAAATATAAAAAATCTTGTTTGAGAATCTATTTTTATATTCTATTTTTTAAAATTATAACTTTAAATGTATAATTTAAAAATAAAAAAAAAATTTAAAAATATTTTCTTAACTTATTTTTTATTCTTGATATTAATATTATGATTAAATAAAGTATTATTTATTTATTATACTAGTCATTTTTCATTCTTTATTTTTCTTTAATTTAAAAATAATTTTTCAAACTATTTGATTCAATCCAATTAATTCAATGACTCGATCGGACCCTGGGCTATACGACGAGTTAGAAGGCACAATGTTATAGTAAGAGTTGAATCCAAATATAATAATGAGTCTATAATACTATGGCTTCATTTCGCGTAATAAATGAGTTAACTTATAACTTATTAACTTGGTCAGTAAGTTATGAGTTAACCTTTAGAAGTGTTTCTTACACTAGCTAATAAGCTATTTAGAGTAGCTTATAAGTTCTAATCTAATAAGTTATCTAAAGTAACTTATAATATATAAATTACTATTTTTTTAAATTTTTTTTCTAAATTTATCTTTATTTTTTTATTAGTTTATAACCCATACCCTTTATAATATAAATCTAAATAATTTTTATAAAATATAATTAATTATACTTTAAGTAATTATAATTTTATAATAAATAATAAAATAAAATTATATAAGTAAATAAATATATAAATTTATAAAATATAATTAATTAAATATTAAATATTATACTTTTATTTTAAAATTTTTAATTACGTTAATATAATTTAATTTTTAGATAAATATAAATTATTTTAATTATATCTTTATTTCTATTAATATGACCTTTTATGTTATTTTTATAATTTCAACTATTTTAACAGTTAATTTTATGAAATACGTCACCTAATTTATCAGCTTATTAGTTATTAACTAATTTATCAGCTAATAACTAGTTTATCAGTTACTTGTATGAAACGGAATCTATGTGTAACTACTAAATCAATGGATCACTTTCATCATTATTTTCTTTCTATTTAAAAATAATTTTTAAAATAAAAAATAAATTTTCAAAATATTTTATTTAATTTGATATGTTCAACCGATAAACCAGACCCTGGGCTATATAATGAATCAAAATGGCGCAGTGTTGTAATGGGAGTTTAATCCAAATAATGAGTCTATAATACCATGACTAACTACTAAATCACTGGACCAACAACGCTTCTTACTATTTGATGACTAAACTTTATATATAACATAATATCATTATGTGCAAGTTTATTACCTATTTATTATTTATAAATAATATATTCTTATTCATACATCTTTCATAGAATATATTTATAATTTTATAAATACATATTCAAATAAAAAAATTACATGATACAAGTTGATACTTAATTAAAATTAAAAAATGTGAATGCTTAATTTGCTTTTTGAAAGAACCAAACTCAAATAAAATAATTATATAATTACGATTGGAATTAATTAAAATTTTTAAATTAAATTTTATCAACTATGATTCATAATTTTCATATTCTTTATCATAACATCTTTTTTAATTTTTCATATAATGTTTACAATAATATGTATAAACATGTAATAATTGATTAAATCACTAATTTGATTGATTGAACTGGTTTGACCTTCATTTGATCATTTGATTTTTATAAATAAATATTATTAAATTTTTTTTATAGGATTGACATAACTTGTATAGTTAAAAAATTACAATTAAAAATATAAAGAAATATACATGTTTATATATATATATATATATATATATTACTCTTACTCTCTTAATTTTCTATAAAATTCTTATATTTTATGAAAAATTTAATCTAAAATACTAAAATTAATAACCAAATTAAAAAAATTAAAGTTTAAGATATCAGATGTCAATTTCATCAAACTTATATATTTCAAAATTAGTTTAAAAGTATAATATTCACTTTCTTTTTATCAATAAACATATTGTAACTTATTATACATAAACACTTTAATAATTTACAATATAAGCATATTTAAATAAATTATTAAAAATATAAAATATAGTTAAGATTAGTTATTTTACATTACATAAATATTCTACCTAAAAATGATTTTAGATATGGTGTGTTTGAAACATCAACTAATAAGAATATTAATAAAACTATAAAATTAATAATTTAAAATTTAATATAATTTAAAAAATAAAATATAGTGAAAAATTTATTGTAATATTTATTACATTTAACTAATAGTATTAAAGGATAGCATTGTAAATAAAATATTTTTAAAATATATTAATAATATAAGTTAAAAATATGTTTATTATAAATTAAATTAATTTTAATAAAATAAAGTGGTAATAAATATAAATATATGCTTATTTAAGCATTATGATTATAATAATATTAGGTAAATATGTAAGAGTATTATGATGATTTACAATATGAGTATATATAAATAATTTATTAAGAATACAAAATATATTTAAATAAAAAATAAATAAATATAAGATTTTAAAAATAAATATTAAATATGATTTATTATTAGATTGTGAAATTTTTTCATTTACTAAAAGAAGATGGAAAATTAAATGATTACAATATTTTGAATTTTAAAAATATTAAATTACTATAATAAAAAAATTAAAAATGATAGACATTTCATTAAATGCTCTTTAACATGATTTTTCTAAAGGTTATTTTGGAAAGAAAATTTTTTTATTTTTGAAGGAAAATTTACAAGTGGAAGAGTTTTAGAATTTGTTTGGCACAGTTAGTTAATAGTTAATAAGTTAGTTGATAATTGATAAGTTAATTGATAATAGATAAGCTAATTAATTATATTAGAAGTATTTGGTAAAATTAATTATTGAAGTAGATAAAAATGAAAAATAAAATATGGTAACATAAATAGATATATCAATAAATTAATTTATATTTATTTTGAGAATAAAATTTATTAATGTAATTAAAATATCTAAAATAAAAATATAATAAAATAAAATTTAAATATCTATGTTCATGACATTAAATATTTATTTATTTATTTATTACTTTAATTAATTATATTTTATTACATCATATATTTATTTACTTATTTTTATTTATATATATTTAATTAATAAAAATATTAAATATTTATTTACGTAACTAAAATATAGGTTGTCATTTAATTAAAAGGAGATGGGTAAATTTGAAATTTTTTTTAAAATTTAATAATTTAAGTTATAAACTATCTTAAAAAACTTATTAAATAAGAATTTACAAGTTATTAATTTTTAGTACACTAAATACCTTTAGAAATTAACATCAAGTCAAATAAATTATAAGTTAGTTGTACTAAACACACACTTAAAGGAATATATAGATTATCCATATTACAATGACGGATACATTACTTAGGCCATCGGTTCAAGACTACATAAATTATTTGTTTATATTTGTACGGATGCATGAATTTACATTTGTTTATAATTTGAACTGGAATTTCTGAACTGTAGCCTTTGCAGCAAGGATAAATACATGAACATGTATATATATAATATAGATTAAATTAAATTTTTACATCTTATAATTTATTTCAATTCATAATTTTCCTTTTCTTTTCCTTTATAATTATGTCTAACTGTTTATTTTCAAAGTGAATAAATTTTTTTATTGTCATCATCATTGATTGGAAAATACAGTTTAACCTAACAAAAATATAGAAAAAAGGTACGAAAATTTAATGTTTTAATCCATTGTTGATAGTCTTAAAATTTAAACAATTATTTATAATCATACGCCTGATGAAAATTAATATAAGTCCATGCGGGCTAATGCCTACTGATAGTAATGGACAGAACCCACGGTAAGCATTCAAAAGACGCACATTAGGATCTAGCCCTCAGGCCTCAGCCCATATCCTGCCCTTCTCGATTTAAAAAAAGGTCATCTACACGTTGGATTTAAACTAATGTCGCAATTATGTGGGCCCTTAAATTTTTCACTAGATGCACCCCCGTCCAGAAACAGCTATTATATTATTTAGAATTTAAATTTAAATTTAATTTATTATATGTATAAATTAATTTTATATTATTATTTATCTATATATTATTACATTAATAAAAATTATTAGTTTTTTTTATAATTATTAAAAATTTATAATTATTATTATTTTTTAATAATAAATTTAATTTCTATTTGAAATATTTTATCCGAATATAATTTAAACTCTATTTTTTATTACATCTACATGTTTGAATTTTAGATCAAATTGCATTACATGTTTGAAATTTAGAGCCGTTCGCTGGGCATTCATTTTATCTTCCTTCCAATAGTTCAAAAATTCAAACTGAAATTGCCAAGCCGAGTCTGAATTTATTGGATCCATGTTGCAGTTCAGTCTAAAATTCCTAACCAAAACCAGCTCCGATCGGTATTAAGTTATTAACGCAGCTAAAGCAACTTCCACATTCCAAAAATTCATCCTTTTAGACTATTTTTCTTTCACTTTCAGCTACAGGGGCACATTCTAGATCATCAATGCAACTTGGAACTTTCTCAGTTAGCATTTTTTTCTTTTATTGTTTTTTTCCCTGAATCTCTGATTCTAGGATGTCGAGAGACTTCAAATTCTTTGGCCGTAATTCAGGCATGAACGAGGAAATTGAAAATGTGCCTGTGAATCCCAAGGATTCATCTTCAACTCAGAGTAACCTGGATCCTTCTAGGGCTCCATTCAGAACAATTCAAGATTCTTCTCATAATCTTAGACCTGAACAAGAGGCGTCTTTTCAAAATAAAACCAATAGGACTCCTTCTAAGACCAAAGGCAAAATTTCAGAGTCTACGTTGCCAATTCGCACGCCAGTTAAGCATGGAGGTGGATTATTGGCAAAACCCCGATTTGGCGGGGCTCAGAAGAATGAACCTGGTGGTACCAGCTATCACTCTGCTCAACTAGTTCGAAATGAAGGTTTTCCATGTGTGACTCCTCGCACCACTGGAGCTGGGGAAAGGGCAAGCAAGACTTGTTTCGAGAGCAATTCAATGCAAAGCACTCCAATTAAGAGTGTGACTAAGCCTCCAATACCAAGTGTTCGAAGCAAGGCTGATGGAAGCTTAAATGCTCGCTTAGGAAGTTACACTGCATTGTGTAAAGGGATTCCAGTTTCAAGTGGTTCTTCAACTGTAGTTAACACGGTCAAAGTGCCCCATTTTGATCTAAGGGAAGATCCATCCTTTTGGATCAATCACAATGTACAGGTAAGATTAGTTTAGCCAATCTGTTATCCTTCTCTTGCTAATTATATCATAATTCAGCAACCCGACAGCTGGTTGGAATTGTTCATGAAATTCTTGCAACTTCTGTCTCACGCGGTACAAGGAATTCTGTTGCCTTAACTGATATCCGCATATGCTCAGGTCATAATACGTGTCCGTCCTCTCAATAGTATGGAGCGGAATACACAAGGCTATAACAGGTGCTTAAAACAAGAAAGCGCTCAGAGTCTTACTTGGATTGGGCAGCCGGAAACTCAATTCACTTTTGATCATGTCGCATGTGAAACAGTTGATCAGGTATGTTATCATTGCGGAATAAGTTTAATCTCCAATGTTTAGTATGTGATTGCTAATTTATATCTCAAATTTATGGTTTTGTAGGAAATGCTTTTTCGAATGGCTGGTCTTCCGATGGTGGAGAACTGCCTCTCGGGATATAATAGCTGCATGTTTGCGTATGGACAGGTAAAATTTTGATTTTAGGCAGTTATTTATCTAGAGATTTTCTCGTGTTGCTGTTAATTATGAGATGCCTAGAGGCCGACTGTGTTATAAGAAATATAACTACAGCTAGTGTTTTTTACAACATAATTAGAAATGGACATTGACATGTTTTGTTCTATTTTCTTGGTACAGAAACTCCCTATTATGGTGAATGACAATGTTTCTTTGTGCAGACAGGAAGTGGCAAGACGTACACGATGCTCGGTGAAATTGAAGATTTAGGAGTGATGCCCAGTCCTCATCGTGGAATGACTCCACGTTTGTTTGAGTTCTTATTTGCTAGAATTCAAGCTGTAAACTCATACTCCTTGCTATTTCAGCTTTGATATATGAATAGCTGGCTTCCATAATCAGCATATATTTTAATCATCTCTTCATTTATTTCCACCTTTCCTCTCTCACTGCAAAATATCTAGGAAGAAGAAAGTAGAAGGGATGAAAACTTAATATACAAGTGCAAGTGTTCTTTCTTGGAGATTTACAATGAGCAAATTACAGATCTCCTTGATCCCTCATCTAACAATCTGCTAGTAAGCATAATTCTTTACTGACCATAACATTTTCAGTTATTTGAATAATTCCTCACCATCCCTTATTCTTAAAAGCTACGGGAGGATGTCAAGAAGGGTGTTTATGTTGAGAATCTTTCAGAGTTTGAGGTTCAAAGTGTGAGCGATATCATTAGGCTTCTAACTGAGGTACTAGTGTTTGGTGACTATCTTGTTCACCTTCTCTATTTTAAATATTTTGCTGAAATAAAAATGAACTCTAGGATCCTTCCATTAAGTTGCAGTTTCTGACATGCAGGGCTCTGCTAATAGAAGAGTTGCAGCAACAAATATGAATAGAGAGAGCAGTAGGTCCCACAGTGTTTTTACATGTGTTATTGAGAGCAGGTGGGAAAAAGATTCTACAACTAACTTCCGTTTTGCAAGGTTAAACTTGGTTGATTTAGCTGGTTCTGAAAGGTAAGACATTGCTCATTGCTTCTAGATTGACTGTAGCTCACACATCATTTGGCATTTTATGTAACCGTACTAACCAAACTTCCATTTATGACAGACAAAAAACTTCTGGTGCTGAGGGTGAGCGCCTAAAAGAAGCTGCTAACATTAATAAATCACTATCTACCCTGGGGTATTTATATTATTTCCTCGCAACATAAAGAACTTTAATTTTGTGGGTTTGATTACCTCATTAGTGCTTTATAACTTCGTAACAAGTATTCTAAAAACATGCTCACAGTCATGTAATAATGATACTAATGGATGTGGCACGTGGAAAACTGAGGCATGTTCCATACAGGGATTCCAAGCTCACGTTTCTTCTTCAGGTTAAATTATCCATAGGTTTCCTTTGACATCATTACTATTAGGATTCATAATCATTACATTTTGGAATAAAATATAATGCAGGATTCTCTTGGTGGAAACTCGAAAACAATGATCATTGCCAATGTCAGCCCTTCCATCTGGTTTGTCCATTTGCATGTAACTTTTTTTTTTCCATTAGTTGAACATTTGAAACTGAAGAAATTGTCACAAATGTGTGATAGAACTTCAATCATTTCATTTTTGCAGTGCTGCTTTTGAGACACTGAACACACTCAAGTTTGCTCAGAGAGCAAAACTTATTCAGAATAATGTGGGTGCTTTCCTATAAAGAATGGTCCATATATAAATTTCTTTGGCAATAGAAAATACATGAATCTGATTCAGAGATATACCTTCTTCTTTGAAGGCTGTGGTGAATGAAGATTCTATGGGGGATGTCCTTGCTCTACAGAATCAGATACAGCTTTTAAAGGTGGTATCGGTTCATTTTGTGGTACAATACAAGTCCTCATGTGCGAGGGTTTCTCATTTAGACTCAATGGTGGAATCTGTTGCAGGAAGAGCTTTCGGCTCTTAAACATCAGAATGTCTCCAAGTCTCGGTCATTTTGTACGGCATCTGTTGGAGACATAAAACAATCAATCAACCCTGAAAATAATTTTGATATGGTTCAACAACAACAAGATTATCTGCTTGACTGTGAATGCAAGGATGTAAGAATCTCCAACAAACAGGTAAACTTGGTTTCGTAGGATTTGTCATGGTGCAAAGGGATGGTATAATACTATAATACATACTTGAATATTAGATTATTAGTTGTTACTCTTATTCTTCCCTGCCTTGTCTTCCATGTTTTAACGAGTAGGAGACTACTTAGAGGTAATTTGTCATTTGCATAGTGTAGTATACTATGGCCATGGCTCGTAGCATTTAAAATGGGACCACCTTTTTGCCTCTGTGGAGTGCAGGATTACTGCTGCAAGCAAGTTTTATCATTGGCAGCATTTTCCATAAAATTGAAAATATAATTTTATATTCTTTACATCTCTCTTTTTATCCAATGGCACTTAACTTTGGTGGCTTAGATAAAATCATTGGAGGCAACTCTTGTTGGTGCTTTGAGACGGGAGCAGACGGCAGTAACTTCTATCAAGCAACTAGAAGCGGAAATTGAACAGTTAAACTGTTTGGTATTTCCCTGTCTTCTTGCTTTTAGAATTTTACATATCATGATTCAAGCATGTCTTACCTCTTCCCTAAATGAATCCATGGTTTCCCAGGTTCGTCAAAGAGAGAAGGATGCTAGGAGTTGCAAAATGATGCTTAGGTTTCGGGAAGACAAAATTAGACGAATGGAAACTCAAGTTTTTGGTTCTATTCCTGTAGATACATATTTGAAGGAAGACAATAAAGCACTATTTGATGAGATTCAGCTACTTCAAGCTAAACTTGATCGAAATCCTGAAGTTACTCGGTTTGCATCAGAGAATATTAGGCTTTTAGACCAACTTAGAAGGTTGCATATCTTTCTTTTTCCTAGACGATGAACTCTGTCTCGTAGCAATTTCTCATGACTACTATCACAGATATGAGGAGTTTTATGAAGAAGGAGAGAGAGAGATTCTTTTGGATGAAGTGTCCACTTTGCGTGAACAGGTGGAGACATTTGAAGATTTTAAATATAAAAATTACTTTTCCTTATGGGTTCCTTGCTTTTATAACTGAAAAAACCTTTGCTTGCAGTTGCTTCAATTTCTTGAGAGAAACTACACTGAAAGTAATCCAAACTACTGCATGCAACCTCAGGCTAGTCTATAACTACCTTATGCAATATTTCTTACTTTTCATTCTCCAACATCTCATTCTATTTCAGAATTGATGGTACAGTTTGCCTCTTCGTTTCTATGTGTTTCTTTATACGATCATCAAATTTAGACTTGTATTATTGCTTTAGTTCTTGAAAGTATGATGTGTTCTGAGTTTCTTTCTCTTTTCAATCTATCTGTCTTTATTAACTTTGCCATTCATGCAGGAAACTCCGTGCAGCAGGAAAGAAGATGATCCTCTCAATATGGAGGTGCGTTTCTGCCTGTACAAGAAAAATAATGTCTGTTCTACTCGAGGTTTGGAGATTTGAGTGACATCCTCATTTTACGTGTTGCAGCTACAAAACGCTCTTAATGAGTTAGAGGAATGTAGGCGTGACTTAAATATTTGCTTAGAGGAAAATGCAAAACTCAATAGGTATGGTTTTAATTCTCCTGTTGAAGTTCATTTGGTTATGTGCTTGAATATTAGAACTCTATTAAGGCTATAACACTCTTAATCTTTGTTAATTGGTTTGCATTGCATATTTCTACAGGGAAATAGATTCTCTAAATGCCTTGTTGAGCAATTCTAAGTCTTCTAATCACAAACAAAATGGGTGGACAAGTACCATGAAGGTAGGTTTTTCTTATTTAGATATAACTTCTCTGGGTTTTGCTTTTGTTCATATAGAATACTTGTTGTTAATTCACTCGTGATTTTATTGAACGATATGAATCTTGATGTATAAGTTTCCAAGTGATGAGATTCATATCCATGTTGTTCTCTATTGTATAAATATGCCATGAGTTCAGTGTTGCAGTAAAATGTTTATTGTTATTTCCAGGGTCCAATTAAAGCTGAGGCTCACACAATTCCACATATGATGATGGATTTGAAGCAAGAACCTATAACAGTAAGACACACAGAAGAAATCTTGAACTTGCACCTGGAAGTAGATATACTCAAGATCATTCTGAAGGAGGAAAGGTCTTTGCGTGGTGTAATGGAAGAGAAAATAACATGCTTAAATCAGGATCTTCAGATGACAAAAGACAGACTTTTACTGACTAGGGAAAAATTGGAAGATACAAATGATGAGCTAACAGAGACAAAATCTGTTATTGAAGCACTTGAATTGCAGCAAATTTTATCAATCAATGAAATGGAGGAGATGAGGAACAATAATTTGGAGTTTATGAGGAAACAGGAGCTTGAAATTATGACCCTGAAGAACCAACTTTCTTGTAAAGACTTAAGAGAAAGTTTGAGGTTCAATCATTTAGAGACTGATAACCATGCCTTACAGGGGAAATTGAATAGGATGTACGAGTCTCTTGAAAAGGCCAAAAAACTGAACGTGTCATACCTAAGTGACTGTGCATGTAAGATATCCAATGAAGAAGAGATGGATGAAGTTCGTCAGCAGGTGGAGGCTGAAACTGCTGAGGTGATTGTCTGCATGCAGGAGGAACTTGCTCTACTGCAACAAGTAGTACATGATAGTCATATGAAAGAAATTGAGATGAAAGAAACTAATCAGCATTTGGAAAATGAATTGAAGGAGCTGCAGGAAAAATTACATGCTACAGTTGATGAGAAAAGGAGGTTAAGTGGAGAGCTTGAGGAGAAAGACTGGGAAATAAGATCACTGGCTGGAGAATGGGAATTCCTAATCTCTGAGATTGAAGAGATTCTTGCCAATGGGTGTGAGGCAGTTATTGATGCCTCTGATCAGCTTAACCATATAAGCAATTCATTTCCACATAAAACGATTTGGATTTCTGAACAAGTTGGCATGGTGGCAAGAAAAATCTCTGAAAAGGATTTATTGATAGAACAACTCAGCAGATGTCTAGAAGATGCAAGCAACAAAAGAAATGATGTGGAATGTATGTTTAGATCTCTGAGAAGTGCAGCACTGGTGATTAGTGAAGCGCATCAGCAGGAGTGCACTGAAAAAGATAATGAAATTCTACTACTGAAATCACTACTGAGTGAAAAGACCTCTGCTTTGACAAAGCTGGAGGAGGAGTTCAAAATGGCATCAAAGAGTGCAGTGGTGGCTTTTGTAATTGTGAACAGATTGTCAGAAGTGAATCTTGGTTACCTTGATGATCTGAATTGCAAGAATATTCTACTTGGAGAATTGGCTGAGGATAACAAGAGGAAGGATACTCTTCTCATGAAACTGTCTGTTGACATAAAAGACAATCTTGATTGCATTTCTAGGAAGGAAGAAGAAACAGATGAGATCAGCATCAAGCTGACTACTTTAGAGAAAAAGATATCGGACCTATGGCTACAGGAGGAAACTTCGTTGCAAAGGTTCAATGATTTGGGATCTCAACTGGCTGTGTTGATGAAGGAATTGGACTTGAGTAATACACAGGCTGTGACATCCCTTTTAAATCAAGAGAAAATGCTTGAAGGAAAAATAAAGGCCTATGAGCATCAAATTGATTCTTTCATTGCAGATTTGTGCTCAAAAGACTTTGAGTCAATCATCTTTGCATCCGAATTAGAAATTCTGGCTTGTCGAATGTCTGATATGGAGAAAGACTTCATCAAGTATTCTACTTTTATTGAGAATTTGAAAAAAGAATTAGTCTTTTCTCAGGTAGAAGCAGTGTTAGCAGACCAATTTTTGAGGGACAAGGAAGATGAGGTTTCCTTTCTACAAGGAGGGGTTCAACAGGCAGAAATGGAGAGGCTGGACCTATTGTTGATGCTGGACCAGAATTTTTGGAGGATTAAGGAGATGGATGTAGAGAAAAAGGCCTTTGAGCAAAATGTTGAGCTTCTTAAAGATGTTTCTTGTTCAAATGATGCATTGAAGGTTGAACTTAGTACAACTAAGGATACAAAAGAAAGACTGCTGGATAAGGTTCAAGCTCTTGAATCTGAGTATGACAAAGTAATTGGGGATGTCATAGAGAAGGATGTCGCTTTTGAATTTTCCCTCAATTGGATATCTGTTATTGAGGATCAAAACACAGAGTTACAGAAAATAAACCGGAAATTGGAAAATTCATTCTGCAGACTTCCGAATGAGCTGAACCTGAGGGATGGAGAGAGAATTGGCATGCAGAGTTTAAAAATTGAGAACGAGTCACTGAAAAATGAGGTGAAAAAATTAAAGACAGAAAACAGCTTAATTCTCCAAACTTCTGATAAAGAAAATTACATGTTGCAAGATTTTACGCATTCTCTAGAGACTAGC
This sequence comes from Sindora glabra, assembly GCA_020226215.1. Lineage (NCBI taxonomy): Eukaryota > Viridiplantae > Streptophyta > Magnoliopsida > Fabales > Fabaceae > Sindora > Sindora glabra. The sequence goes on from CM035225.1 coordinate 2,020,601, forward strand.
ATTGGCAGTTTGCAAATGGATTTGGAGACAGAAACGACTAAACTGAGTAGTATCTTAGATTCTCAATCAGTCACAATTGAAGAATTAAGCTTCAAATGCCGGGATCTGCAAAACTATGTTGACTCTGCTAACAAATTGGAGGAAGAAAATGCTTTCTTGCAGAACAGGATGCAGCAGTACGAGAACATCATGTTGAGTTTTGAAAATGTTAGATCAGTTGATCAGTCAAAAACTACAGAGATGATGGTCACCAGACTGTTTGGTGCACTGAAAGAAGAAAGTCTTAAAGTAGCAGAGAGCATGTTTCAAGACATTTGTGAAAATGTCGAGAGGACATCAAAATTCATAGAGCAGCTTGAATTTTTGGAAAGCCATTCCAAAGAACTGGTTGCGGACAATTTGACTCTCCAGGCAGAGTTGTCAAGAAAGGATGATGTTATAAGAGGCTTATTATATGATCTGAGCTTATTGCAGGAACCTGCATCTAGCGGTAAGGATCAAAATGATGAAATAGAGAAAATGATGGCTACTCTGGATGCATTAGAAGATGAGCTTGCTGTTAAATCAAGTAAGCTCTCTACTGCTGTTTCAAACCATAAAATACTTGAAGTTCAGTTGCAGGATAAATCAGATATAATTGAAGCTCTTGAATTGAGTCTGTCAAAAGAGAGTGAATCTTTGAAGTTACTAGTCAGTGAAAATCAAGAACTGAGAGCTCATATGGAAGTTACCTTGGCAGAAGAATGTCTGGCTGAAGATGAGCCAACAGAAAGAAGGAAAACCACTGAGAGCTTAGAAAATAGAATAACAAAAATGAGCAGTGCTCTTAGCCAAATGAATAATTCAATTACCACTCTAAAGACTGATTTGAATGTGCTTGCAAATGAGAGGGATCAACTTCAGGCACAGATATTTTGCCTTCAAGAAAGGCTTGAAAACGTTGAAACACATGCTGAAGAACGTGAAGTAACAGCTCAAGAAGCTCAGCAGGTAATGCTTTTATAGGCAAATGATGCAACACATCTCCCATAGATGAATATTAGATTAGATTGGAAGTAATAATTAATGAGTAATGAAGAAACACTTATTTCTGTATTATCATATCTGAAGGACTTCTTAAACATATGAATTCTCTGTGGCTCTAACGTCTCAGTATGACTTGGCATTTGTGTGTTAATATATGCCAACTTAAAGATGCATGTTGAAATTTTTTGAGTTTGACCCAAATTCTAATTGCTATCAATTTATAATTGTTTCTTATTGTGAGTTGTTTTCCTATTTGAGTTAGGCTTTTGTCTTAGAGTTGGAATGGGATTCTTTGTCAAATAAGTATTGTTGGATTATAAATATTTGCATTGGCCAAAGGTTTAAGGTATGAGATGGTTATGTGAGAATCCTCATAAAGGTTAATGAGAGATATAGGGATAGTGTTTAGGAAGTTGTAAGCTTATGATTGAAAACCTTTATATACATTATCTTGTAATCTTTGATGATACAGTGGATTTCTTCTCGTCCGTAATTTTTTCCCTAGAGTTTGGGGATTTTTTACTTGTCTTGCATTGTTGTGATACTTTGATTAATTTAATTTCTTGATGCTTGTGTATTTGGAGAGGTGATATTTTTCCCAACAAAATATTTTGTCAGATAATCTTTCTTTAGAAACAATAGTATGCAGTTATTTTACTTACCTATGGCATTTAGATTTGTATTTGCCTATTCATCTTACCATTTTTTTCTGCTAATGTGGTCAATGTTGGATAAGCAGCAAATGCAAATGATAGCAGAACAAATTCAACTTCATACTCTAGAATCTAGAGAGAAGGTAATAATCCTTAAACTATGTTCAAATTTTACTTCGGAAACTTTGCTACCTGAACTGCTTGCCTTGTTCAGGAACAAGAGGTTATCAAACTGAACAAGCAGCTAAATGAATTTATGGAAGAGAAGCAGAGGTAAGCGGATTCAAATTAATTTTGAACTTATGAGCTATTTTAAAAAAATTTATGGACGTATAATACATGATATTTTCTCCTTATCTATCAGATGGCTACAAGAAATGGATTGGAAACAAGCTGAAATAGTAGCTGCACAAAGTGCATTGGAACAACTGAGACAGCGAGACCAGTTACTTGGAGCTGAAAATGAAATGTTAAAGGTATGACATGAAAGCCATCTTGCCCTGTTTTCCTTTCTTTGTCCTTCATTGCGGTTGTTGAGCATTATTGCCACCACCATTTGCAGATGGAGTGTGTGAATAATAAGAATAAAGTATTGGAATTGGAAGAAGAAAACAAGAAGCTGTCTAGCCTGCAAAACATTCAGCAACGTATACATCATCATGCTAATATAAAGGTGGTACCTTACATTTTTCTGACCCCAAGTTGATGTTATTACACTTAATGATTATTGCAGCAGCAACTGTTTTTGCGACGCTAAGTTCTATACACTAATCATGTGATAATGAAACAGGAGGAAAACAACAAGCTAAAGATACAAAATGAAAAACTCAGTAAAAAGTTACGGAAATCAGAAGAATTCCTTTCATGTGTGAAGGAAGAACTTGCAGGCCTTCGTGCTTCTGTTGGGGGTAAACCATGTATTGATTTTGACGAGGAACAGCACCTGATGATCAAAGTGAAGGTCAGTGCCCAAGAGAAATGTGTGCATTTGTTACTAAATACGATTGAAGTGTTAACATTTGAGTGAATAACGCTGCAGGAAATTGAGGAAGAGAAAGCGCAATTGGCGCAACAATTACTGGAGTTGTGTACAAATGTCCTAAAGGTAAAGAAGTAATAATGCTTTGTTCTTCATTAGGCCTTCCTCTTCCCCCTTGCTCCCGAACTTTTGCAATGCAAAAACCATGAATGTAATCCTCACTTGCACTTTGATTATTAGGCTGCTGGAATTGCAAAACCAATAACTGATGTAAGCCCCTCTCTTGCTGAGGATGCCCTGGAAAAACTCAAGAATAGGATTACTTCTCTGGAGATTAAATAGCAAGATTTAAAGTTTAAGGTATGCACTGCATGCATAGTTTAAGGTATATTAAAGTACGAATGATTTTATATCTATTATGACATTGCAAAGTTTAAGAATGCCAATTGTTTGACAGAATAAGATTGCCAATGAGAGGATTTGGTTATGGGACTCGTGCTACAAACTTCACCACTGATCTGGAGACTTGATGAGAACTGAATAACCTCATCCCCAATTTTTTTCCAGATTTGATCAATAATCAATAATGAAGATGTATTGCTTCCAGATAGTTATTATTTGCTGTTGTACTAATCAATTTTTTTTTGAGTTGTAACTGAATGTATGTATATGATATAAATGAGTTTAGTTACTCATGAATAATTTTAAATCAATTTGCAAAAAGCTTAATTTAAATTTGATTTTAAACTATTTGAACGCAAATAAATTGAGCCCGATTAATGCATGAGTTGGGTTTAAGTTTCTTATCACTTGGTGTGAATTTTTTACGAGTTTAAACAAATTTAATTATAAAATATGTTTTAATATTTTATATTATATTTAAATAGTATAAATATATGTTAATACTATAATATATAAATTTTATGCTATTAAAGTGTAAATAAATATAAATAATATATAATATACATTAAATAAAAAGTTAAATTTAATTAAGTTCATTTAAGTTTATTTGAGTTTAATCAAAATTTTTTGTAATTTGAATTGGAGCTCAAGCTCAAATATTTTAAATTTGATTAAAATTTTAAATTAAATAATATGTCGCTCATTTCAAATTCAACTAATATTATGAGGGGCAGTGCCATAAAAAGTTTTATGTTTTAAGAAATTAAATATTTTTATTATTAAATTATATTTTTTAAATTTTAAAGTAAAAATTTTAAATTTTAATGCAATAAAAATAACAATAACGCTAGATGACCGATGAATAATGCCGAAAAAGTGTTCCGAAGAAACAACAATTCTTGGATTTATTTCACACATTAATATCTATTATATCAACTGCAATCAAGCGGTTTTGTCTCTTTCGGGTCTCGATTCGGGACCTTTTTCTCAGGACATCCAGCATTTTTGTAAAAAATAATAAAAATATTTAATTTTTTAAAAAACGGAGCACCCCACAGCACAATCTTTAGGTTACTTTATGTTATGCGAGTAGAATGAATCTATGAATAGTTCATGGGGAATGATCCTCACCTGCTGTCACCGCGTAGATATTTTGGTTCCAGTTAGGCCCCTGGTCAGACCGGAGAGTTAAGAGTAATGCCATAAATGCAAGGTCATTTTTGGTACAACACCTTTTTCGTCCACGGTGCTACATGGATAAATAGATGCGGCCTGAAATTTTAAAATAAAATACTTTGATACGTTAAACTATTTAAACATTAAAAATAAATCAAGTAATTTTAAATTTTTAGTGGTTTCTGGTTTGCCTCTCGAAATGAAGCAAACACTAGCATTGACATTTCTCATATTTATCCGCATCAATATTAATGAAAATTCCCATTTTTTGTAATTGAATGAAAGAGTTCTTATTTAAATTTAGTAATATAATATGATTAATATAATATTTTACTTTTTTTCGTGATGATAGGCCTATAAGATAAACATGTAATTTTTTAGGATTAAATTTTGTTTGCATTTCTTATAATTTGTTTCAATTTATAATTATAATCTTGTCTTTATACTTTTTTTTTGGGTAATTGAGTCTCTAGAATTTATTTGTATTTATAATTAAGTCCTTGCTATAGCCTATAATTGACTTTGAGATTTTCTTGTTCAGTTGTCTAATATGATAAATGTTTATTAATTTATATAATTAGATCATGATATAAAAATGAATAAAATAAAACATTAGTCACAAAAATTACTAAGAAGATAAAGAATTATATAAATCATGATCATGATTCTAATGGATTTAGTTTCATCGTGTCTATTTGTATTACTTCAAACAGCAACAAATTTTCCATTGCAACAGATGACTCGTCCTTATTATGTCACTATATAACTGTATAAATACACAAATGATAGTTATATTAGATAATTGTAAATGAAGGTAATTATAATAATTATAGATAGTTAATTACTAAAAAATAAATTTTAATAACGCAATTATAAAAAACATAAAGACAATTAAAAATTGAAATAAGGACCAAAAGTTTAATTAACTTTTTTATTGCTATAAATGTTTCGATTTTGATTTTAATTTTTCTAATAATTTATTTAAGAATATTAAATATTTTTCAACTGTGGCATAGGCTGGTTTTGAAAAAAAAATTCTAATAACCTAATTACAAAAAATATATAAAGAAAATTATAACTTAAAATATGGACTATAAGTTTAATTGACCTTTTTTATCATTATAATTTGTTTTAATTTTTTAATATTTTGAAACACTGTCTGCCACTAGACTAAAAATTATCAGATTTTATAATTCTAATTACAAGAGTTAGCAATAGCAACATGCAAATTTTAGTTTTTTTACATAAAAATTTATAAATAGTTATAAATTTGTTCTTCAAAATGGTAATAATGTATAAATATAAATTTTTCTGAATTTGGAGGCATAACCTATTTGGTCTAAATAACCTATTTTACCTTCCTGCTCCTCCAGTTTATCATTGTGTTATGGTAGATTGGGCTCCGCTAATTGCAAACTCGTCTGGAAAGAAGGGTTTCGACTTTGAGTTTCAAGCGTTTCTTTAGCAGTATCGAATTGAAGCATGGCCTCTTGGAGAGACACCTTTGTGTAGATAGCTATCTTCGTACCAAAAGGGCTTCTATGTTATCCAAAATGGCCACCGGATATTCATCGTGCCTCGTATCTACTTCTGTTTGTTTCCAACCTTCGGGTGAGAACAACTCTGTCAGAATTCAATCTCCCTTTGTTCAAGGGTTCAAGGTATTCAACCTACTCTCTAGTGCTCTAGTTTAGGAAAATTGTGGGGGATAAGATTTTACTGTTTGAGGGTATTAAGATTTTCCAAAAATTGAACTCTGATTACATTAATTTAAAATTTAAAAATGTTGATATGCCTTTTGGTTCAGTTTTGCAATTCATTTTGTGGCCGAAATCTATTTCATGGGTGTTAGTTGTTGTCTATATCTAGGATACTCAGATACTTAATATATCCTAGTTAAAGCATAAAATTAAGTTAGAAATGCGGAAGCCTACCTCCAGTCATTGCCACGTCTGAAATTGCGCACTGATGTTCTGTAATCTCCTCTTGAATTTTTCCAAACAGTCACACGAATTATCACACTCGGGTACTTCCAAGTTCTGGTTTGTGCTTCTTTGATGGTGTAAATTGTTCAGAAATATAATTGAGCATTAACCGAACCCGGGGACCCTTGTTCCGTTTATATATATTCACGTTGCCAATTTCTCCCATCAAGAAGCCGTGCAATCCGGTGGACGTTGAGCAGGAAAACTGCTCTCCTATTTTTACGGAGCATTTTCATCCACACGTTGATCTGTTACCAACGTTCGGGAAAGAAGAGAAAAAACTGCTACATTCTCCCACTTGTTCCGTAAAAATCAAAAGTATTCAAAAGTAGAGAAAACTCAATGCATGGATCATAGTGATAGGTCCTCTATCTATGAGTATTACCTCCCATGTATCACGATACATTTTGCTTTCTCAACCCACCATAACTTAATGAATAAGTCTAATACTTATTCTGGGTCCTCTTAATGCTATTTTTCTTTAAACATAAATGTATACTCAAAAATGAGAAAAATAACTTAAACTGAATAAGAGCTTTATTACAAATATGCATATATACATCAAAGACTTAATGGTACCAAGTCCCATCCTTAATACATGATTCTTAAATACTGACGGTGGCATGCCTTTCGTCAAAGGATCTGCTATCATCAACTCAGTGCTAATGTGTACAATGGTAACTTTATTTTCCTTGACATGTTCCCGAATGGCTAAGTACTTGATGTCGATGTGTTTACTTCGACTTCCACTTTTGTCATTCTTAGCCAGAAAAACTACAGCTGAGTTGTCACAATAAATTTTTAATGGCCTAGAAATTGAATCCACAACTCTAAGCCCAGAAATAAAGCTCTTCAGCCATACACCATGTAAAGTTGCCTCAAAACAAGATACGAACTCAGCTTCTGTGGTAGAAGTAGCAACTAAGGTTTGCTTTGCGCTCCTCCAAGACACGGCTCCACCAGCAAACATAAAAATATATCTTGATGTTGATTTCCGTGAATCAACGCATCCAGCAAAATCCGAGTCTGAATAGTCAACTACTTCAAGATTTTCAGTTCGTTTGTACATCAGCATGTAATGTTTGGTACCTTTGAGATACCTCATCACTTTCTTTGCAGCTCTCCAATGATCCATTCCTGGATTACTTTGATATCTCACTAACATTCCAACTGCGAATGCAATGTCAGGTCTTGTACAAACCTGAGCATACATAAGGCTTCCAACAGCTGAAGCATATGGAATGTTTCGCATTTGTTCCCTTTCTAGATCATTCTTCGGGCATTGATCCAAATTGAACCTGTCACCCTTCACAATAGGTGCTACATTTGGTGAACAGTCTTTCATCCGAAATCTCTCTAAGACCTTATTGATATAGGTTTCTTGTGATAGACCCAAAATACCTTGAGTTCTATCCCTATGGATCTTAATACCAATTACATAAGATGCCTCATCCATATCCTTCATATCAAAATTTTTAGAGAGAAACTATTTCACCTCATATAGCAATCCCCTATCATTGGTTGCAAGCAGTATATCATCCACATATAGCATAAGGAAACAGATTTTACTCCCACTAACCTTGTGGTATATACACTGATCCATGACGTTTTCCACAAATCCGAATGAGGAAATAACATCATGAAACTTAAGATACCATTGGCGAGAGGCCTGTTTCAATCCATATATGGATTTCTTAAGCTTGCATACTGAATGCTCACTAGCACTAGAGGAGAATCCTTTAGGTTGTTTCATATATACCTCTTCCTCTAGATCCCCATTGAGGAATGCCGTCTTCACATCCATCTGATGCAATTCCAGGTCAAATTGGGCAACCAATGCCATTATTACACGGAGGGAATCTTTCTTAGACACAGGAGAAAATGTCTCTGTGTAGTCGATTCCTTCCTTCTGAGTGAATCCCTTAGCCACGAGTCTTGCCTTATATCTTTCAATGTTGCCTAATGAGTCATTTTTCATCTTATAGACCCATTTACACCCTATGGCCTTTGAACCACTAGGCAACTCGACAAGATCCCAGACTCCATTAGACGCCATGGAATCCATCTCTTCCTTCATAGCATTGTACCATAATCCGGATTCTCTGCAGTTAATAACTTGTGAAAACGTCTCAGGGTCATTTTCAGCTCCTATATTGTAGTCATACTCTTGTAGATACACAGCATAATCACTAGGAATTGCTGACCTCCTTTCCCTAGTTGATCTTCTTAATGTTGGGTTAGCATCTTCTTGCGAAGCATGCTCCTCAATTGGTTGTTCAACAATTTCTGGTAATTGTTCAACAACTGGATCAACTTGGTTATGGCCAAGTGGTTGTGGATTTTCAATGATTGGTTGTTCAATACCCAATGGTACTTGAGGGGCATGGATTACAACTAATCTATCACTTGATGTGGAAGCTTGAGAACCAAAATGATCAAGCTCAGTATTTGGATGCTGAAATTGATCACTCCCATTAATCAAGTCATTTTCAAGAAATTTTGCATTTCTTGATTCCACAATCCTAGTGCTATGAGATGGACAATAGAATCTATATCCTTTGGACTTTTCAGCATACCCAATGAAGTAGCCACTTATAGTCCTAGGATCCAGCTTCTTTTCTTGTGGATTGTAAACCTTAACCTCAGACGGACATCCCCAAACGCGCATATGTCTTAAACTCGGTTTCCAACCCTTAAACAACTCAAATGGTGTCTTTTCAACAGCCTTAGTTGGGACCCGGTTAAGGATATACACTGCCGTCTTAAGGCCTTCAATCCATAAGGACTTAGGAAGCTTAGAGCTGCTAAGCATGCTCCTTACCATGTCTAATAGTGTTCGATTTCTTCTTTCAGCTACACCGTTTTGGTCCGGAGACCCAGGCATGGTGTATTGGGCAACAATCTCATGTTCTTGAAGAAATCTAGCAAATGGACCTAATGCTTGTCCATTTTCAGTGTATCTACCATAATACTCACCACCTCTATCTGATCTCACTATCTTAATTTGTTTATCACATTGTTTCTCTACTTCTGCTTTAAACACCTTAAAGGCATCAAGTGCCTCATTCTTATTATTTAACAGATAGAGATACATATATCGTGAGTAATCATCAATAAAGGGATAAAGTATTTTGGACTACTAGAGTCCAAATCTGGACTACAAATGTCTGTATGTATGATTTCTAAAATGGTAGTATTCCTCTTGGCACCTTTCTTGGTCTTATTAGTCTGCTCTCCCTTTATGCAGTCTATACAAGTTTCAAAGTCAGTAAAATCTAGCGTAGTAAGTATTCCATCTTTTACTAACCTTTTAACCCTCTCTATTGAGATATGACCTAGTCTACGGTGCCACAACATAGAGGAATCTTTATTAGTAACACATCTCTTAATACCTATGCTACTAGAAACATGCATTGAATCATTAGGTATATTGTCTTGTAATTGAATTCGGAAAAGACCATCAGAAATTGTACCATTGCCAACAAGATTAAATTTATAAAATAACTTAAACATATTATTTGAAAATTCAAAAGAATATCCAAAAGGCAAAAGTTTCGAAATAGAAATTAAGTTTCTAGAGAAACTTGGTACATAAAAAGTCCTTTCCAATATCAAACTAAAGCCAGTATCTAAAACTAGTCTGCAAGTTCCTATAGCTTCAACTAGTGAGCCCATCTTGTTGCCTGAATAGATGTATTGCTCACTGCCCACTGGCTTCCTTTGGTTTAGAAAGCCCTGCAAGGTATTAGAGATATGGATTGTAAAATCAGAATCAATCCACCATGTGTTACTACTAACATCTACCATATTAGATTCATAACAAAAGTGTGAGATTGAGATACCTTTCTTTTCAAGCCAACTCTTAAATTTGTTGCGGTTCTTCTTTATGTGTCCTTTCTTCTGCAACTTCTTGCAGAAGAAACACTTGGATTCTTTCTATATACTGCCTTGAATGGGTGCATTTCCCTTTCCTTTTAAGTTAGCTTGCTTGTTGTTTTTCCCTTGTGTTGCCATATGTGCGCTTTCTCCCATTTCTGCAATAAGCCTCCCTTCTTCCTGCACACACATGGACAGAAGTTCATTGATTGTCCATTTCTCCTTATATGTGTTGTAGGAAATCTTGAAAGGTCCATACTGAGGCGGCAGAGAGTTCAGGATGTAGTGCACAAGGAAAGACTCAGACATCTCGACCTCAAGCATTTTTAATTGAGCTGCAATGTCCCTCATCTGCATGATATGCTCTCGCACACCCGTTATGCTAGTAAGTTTCATTGATGATAACCTTGTCATCAAGGTGCTTGCCAAAGCCTTGTCTGAAGTTTTAAATTGTTCATCAATGGCCTTGAGCAAACTTCGAACGTTCTGATGCTCTCCGATAGACCCACGAACGCTAGCAGATATCTTAGTTTTGATATACATCATACTAAGGCGATTTGATCGCTCCTAATGCTCATAAAGTGCTATTTCAGCTGCACTACTACTATCAGTGGGTTTAGGAGGTTCATCCTTTCTTATTGCATCATCCACGTCCATCCACCCCAATTGAAGAAGAATTTTCTCCTTCCATATCTTATAATTATCACCATTCAATTCAGGAACTTGAAAATCAGAGATATTCAAATGTTGAAAAGCTGTATAATATTACACGCTATGTTAATAATTTGAGGCAATTAAATAATATTTCATATGACATGTCTTACCAATGCAAGCATATCCAACAAACATAATCCTAGTAGCAAACAAAACTGCCTGTGGGCTTAGTTTTATTTAATTAGGCTTATGTATAAAGTTAGTGAAACTAGCAAATTATATCCCCTATCTTAATTCCTGTGGGTAGATTAAGGTAAAGGAAAATTTACTATTCCACCCTAATTAATCATATTAAATATAATAATATTCCTGTGGGATAATGATTATCATATTAAATATGATTAATTACAATTAATGTCAAATTTTCTTTATGTGATCCTAGATTTTAACCTAATGCTTCATGTATAATTTTAGAATAATCAAAAGTGCTGTGGCTAAGTTTTAATTAAACTAAAATTATACGGATCACTTGACATTTCAAAACATACTCCAACAAAATGTACAAATAGGCATTTTTTTTTTTATGAAAATTTAAAAAATATTAATTAATCACTTGAATAAATGTGACAAATTAATTTTCTCCATAAAAACATATATTGCCTATGATTAATAAAATAATCATGAAATTTTATCATAATGAGAAATAAATAATTAATTAATCAACTAAACCAAATATGATTAATTAATTTAGAATCTCCTAATTAATTTTAATTTAATTGTGGTAAATTAATGCCTAAAATAATTTCTCGATATTAGGCATAAAAAAAAATGTATGATATTAACATTATTGTTATGACTCAATAATATTCAAAAATTAAAAAATATAAATAAACAGAACGCTATTAAAGTCCTTATATATTAGTCTGAGCAAACATAAGGCAAGGAATTCTTGCAGACAAACTGGTTAGGTCGCTTGGTGCAGCTACATGATGGAGGTTTGAATCTCAGCGGACGCACTCCATATATATAATGTGTTTTTCTCAATCAGTAAAGGCCCAGAACCAAGGAACAACAGAAAGCCCAAAGGACTCAAAACTATTTAATGAAACGACGTCGTTTTAGCGCTGCAGAGGTTGTCTTCAACCTCTAGCAGGTTTACCCGACCCGATTTCAACCCATTTCAAAACCCGAAAACAGAACACCAGACCCGAGAGTTTTATGCAGTTTTCAGCATGTTTTTCATCGTTTTTCGAGTCTAAAACTATCAAAATTTCATGGGCTATCAATTCCTAGTCATAAAAACATGGAAAAACAGCATCTAAACAGGATTCAAATTCAAATCTATCCTCTGTTTTCTACCACACATAAGTAAGGCAGAGGAAATTTTTTTATGCTCTGATACCAAATGTTGTCTATATTTAGGATACTCAGATACTTAATATATCCTAGTTAAAGCATAAAATTAAGTTAGAAATGCGGAAGCCTACCTCCAGCCATTGCCACGTCTGAAATTGCGCACTGATGTTCTGTAATCTCCTCTTGAATTTTTCCAAACAGTCACACGAATTATCACACTCGGGTACTTCCAGGTTCTGGTTTGTGCTTCTTTGATGGTGTAAATTGTTCAGAAATATAATTGAGCATTAACCGAACCCGGGGACCCTTGTTCCGTTTATATATATTCACGTTGCCAACTTCTCCCATCAAGAAGCCGTGCAATCCGGTGGACGTTGAGCAGGAAAATTGCTCTCCTATTTTTACGGAGCATTTTCATCCGCACGTTGATCTGTTACCAACGTTCGGGAAAGAAGAGAAAAAACTGCTACATTAGTTACTCGGAAAGGGAAGGTATATTCTCGAGATGTATAGTGGCGTCAACTGTATTAAGTTAATGAGTGGTGAACAAGTTTCAGGGTTATGGACCTGCCGTTTGCAGTATAGTGTTCAAGGCTACTGTAAAATGAAAGTTGGCACGTAGCATCACTTCCTTCCAGCATTCTGATCATTGACAATTTTACTTTCTGTTCAAAGAAGCTCATGCAGTTCGTGGCCATACTTTTTTTAATTGGGTTTTTTTTCTGTATTGGGTTGTTATCAAATTTATTTTTTGCAATTCTTGTGTTTCAGGGTACCTCATGCCTAGCTGAAAAGAACAGTCATGGTTTGAGTTTCATGTCCCAGAGTGCAAGGCCCAAGATTACCTGTGCAATGAATATGTCTACACAACAGTCAGATGATGATGGAAAAATGAAACTGGACCATCTAATTATCAAAGCACGAAAACTTTGGGACAGTTCTCCTCAGCCGGTCAAGAATTTCCCATGGGACAAAGCATTGGAGAATTTCGTTCAGCTTATTCTTGATCTTACCTTGGCTGTTGTGAAATACTTATCTGTACCTGTATTGGCAGTGTCCTCCCTTAGTGAGTTGTCCTACTGTGCACATGAGAAGAGGCTATTTCTTGTTCCTATTCCATTTCTCTTTGGATTTGCTGTTGCTGGGGTCTTAAAAGAGAGTGTGTTAGATTCATCTCCACGTCTAAAGGTAAAATCATGGTCAGGATCAATTTGTGATATAGTTGTCTAAGAGGATAATTGGATGAAACAGTAAAGTCTCTTTTGTGTTTTTCTTCTGATGCTTTGCCACTCTAGATTTATTCCCTTTCTTCCTTTAACGTTGAGAAAGATTGGATTCATTTGAACAATCTCACTGCCATGGCATTTTGAGTTGCAAACAGTAGAGCTTTTTTTTTTTTTTTAAAATGTTTTACCACCTCACGCCTCTTGGTAGATTTCAATTTTGAGATATTTGACAATGAATGACACATGGATCTTCTGTAGTGCCATTCCTGTATTTCCATCTATTCCTTTGGCTTACATTAATGGCACTAAATATTAAGGTGGCATTTGTTGATGGATCTGTGTATTTAGATGACTCCTTACTCTAAGGGGAGGATGCCTGTTAGGGACTCAGCTGGCATTGTTGAGTTTTCAGATCAATTTTATTGTTTATGTTCTCAATATAAGAGATGAAAATTTCAGTTTGATGCTTTCCCGCCTCTTTTCTTGTTTATGACTGGTTTCATTTTCAGGATGCAGTTGTTCCTTGGCATTTGATAGCCATTGCAATTTTCTTCACATTGATCAAATTGCCTGGGCCATATTACCCCTACTGGGGACGCATACTCATTCCACACTTTGCAAATGGGGTCCTGCTGAGGAGTCTATGGTCAGGAATTTCGTGGTATAGAAGATGTCAAAAAGCTTTAAAGATGTCTCATTCTGTGGAGGATAGTCTCCGACCCCACTGAGCTCTGACTCCGGCTATTATTGTTTCAAAAAGGTGGGTAATTTTGCACTGATAATAAAATCTGTGTACATCCAATGATGACCCTGTTGTGTCACATTTTGGGATTTTCCTCCCCTTTGATTCCAGTTTTTGTTTGTCTCGGATCTTTTACAATATTTGGCTCAAGAGTTTCAACTCAGGGAGCATCTGCTATAAATAATTCAATTTCTAAAGACACACCAATGTTGTTAGATTAAAAAATGCTATTCAGTTGTATATTTTATTGATAGATGAATCATGAATCTCATATTTGATTTGATACAGGAATCCGTACAGGTGTTTCTGCTAGTTAGTGAAGACTTGAGTGGATATTTAAGCATTCCAACGAGGTTTAATTAAAGTTAGAAAAATGTTGAGGAAAACCTTAGACTCCTTCGGTACTCCAGATTGGCAGACCGAATGACCGAAGGTGAACAGGCCTTGCTCTGCTTTGTTGCATTCGAGATAGTAATACTAATAGATGTCAATGGTGATTCTGTGTAAAACAGGATTTTTTCTAGCGGTGGAGATGCATCTTTTATATCATATAGCGAGTCTAGTTTTGCTTCTTTCTTTTTGGTTAATGCTAGACATGGGACAAATTACACATGAATATTAGCTTACTTACACTAGCACCATTTTATTTTCAGAAATATACACCTACATTCCTTATTTCTTTGTTTGAAATCTACACACAATAAAGTAGGTGAATGGTTCTGAAAATATAATAATCATGTTGGTTCCTCGTGTACACAGTATTGTGACGACATGACTAGAATGATTTGCTAATCAACTTTGGAATGTTGTTCTTATGGTCAATTTTATTGTCTTTCTATACATGCAATGCGGTGATTAAAATAAAAAAGCGAGAATATGCAACAAGACATGATAGATTATGCTTAGTATAATTCGGCAAGAGACCTCTTGTATGACCCAACTGAGCATCAGTAGAAAAGGCAAAAACTGCCAAATCTT
Organism: Sindora glabra; assembly: GCA_020226215.1. Taxonomy (NCBI): domain Eukaryota; kingdom Viridiplantae; phylum Streptophyta; class Magnoliopsida; order Fabales; family Fabaceae; genus Sindora; species Sindora glabra. The sequence goes on from CM035225.1 coordinate 2,035,654, forward strand.
TAACCAGACTGAATGGGAACATCAATTCGTATAATATAATACAATTCAACAGGTAACAATATGCAAAGCACAAAATCAGGAAAGATGATCCATATACTGAATGAAGGGTATTTGGGATGGATTTTCTTGGGTTTTCTCACGACCCCACAATTCCCTATGTATAACAATACTTCCCCGGAACTCCAAACTTGAATGTGTCCTATCATATCATATAAGTATGTAAAGCAGCGTGAAAATTGTACATTTAAGTATCATGTTTTTGCGTGGACATCTTAATGGTGAGGTGGCATGATGTGGCACTTGATGTTATTTTAAAGATTTCATTTTGTGTCATGTTTGAAGTTCGAATTTAGAATTTTATATGTATATTAATTAAATAATTACTTCAAGACTCAAATTCACGAATGAACCCGTCAGCGCACCGCGATTCATTTGGCAGGTTAAGCTGGAGTGAGGCAGGCAAGCACTATCCCATGAGATATCACAACAAGGTGTACGGTTTCGTCCTTGGGCCTAGTTTCTTTTTTTTCTGAGTGATCCATATGTATGGGCCTAGGGCCCAAAAGTCAAGTCGCGGCATTGTCGTCGTCGATATCTTCTTTCGAGTTTTGCTTCTGAGACAGCGGACGGAAGTGAAGCAGCAATAGGGATGGTGCTCAGCCTACCTCAAGGGCTTCCACCTTCTTCTATTCACTCCTTCTCTTTCTACTCCACCTTTTCCTCAAAGCCTAATCCTAACTTCAATTTCTCCTTTATACCTACCTCTGCTTTCTCTCTCCTTCGTTCCCTTCCTCGCTCTCTCTCCACTACCCACCATCATAGCCGCTGCCTTCCTCTCTTCACTTTTTCGCCTCCCTCTCTCGCCAAACCCCCCCACTTAAGCCGTTTATCTGCAAGCATTGAGCAGTTGGTGAGTGAAACGATGGCGCCTGAAGAGTCCCCTGCTCCTTCTATTAGCGTTGACGATGAGGGATTCAGCTTTGACAAGTCTTCTGCTGCTGCCGATTTGAAGCACTTGAAAGCCCCTGAGCTGGAGGTCAAGGATTTGGATGAGCTGCCTGAGCAGTGGCGGAGAGCGAGGCTGGCTTGGCTGTGTAAGGAATTGCCGGCGTACAAGGCAGGGACGTTGGTGAGAATACTGAATGCGCAGAAGAAATGGATGAGGCAGGAAGATGCCACTTATGTTGCTGTGCATTGTATGCGGATCCGTGAGAATGAGGCTGGGTTTAAGGTGAGCCTTCCATGGGAGCATAACGTGCTGCTGGGAATCCATTTATTTGTGTCCTTAATATTTTCCTTTAAAAAAATCCTAGGGAATCTCGTGATTCTTATCCACTTATAACGCGCAGAAGTTGTTTAACATATGTTTCTATTTTGTTTTTTAAGGTATACAAATGGATGATGCAACAGCATTGGTATCGATTTGATTATGCTCTTGCTACCAAGCTAGCTGATTACATGGGTAAGGAGCGAAAGTTTTCAAAATGTCGTGAGATATTTGACGATATAATTAATCAAGGTTGTGTGCCCAGTGAATCAACTTTCCATATATTAATTGTTGCTTATCTTAGTGCACCCGTTCAAGGTTGTTTGGAGGAAGCATGCAGCATATACAATCGTATGATTCAGTTGGGAGGCTACCGGCCTCGACTTAGTTTGCATAACTCCCTCTTCAAAGCTCTTGTAAGTAAACCAGGGTACGCATCAAAGCAGTATCTTAATCAAGCTGAGTTCATATATCATAATTTGTTTACAACTGAACTTGATATTCATAAAGATATTTATGGTGGCCTAATCTGGCTACATAGCTATCAGGATACCATAGATAAAGAAAGGATAACAGAATTGAGAGAAGAGATGTTACAGGCTGGATTTGAAGAGGGCAAAGAAGTACTTCTATCTATGTTGAGGGCTTGTGCAAAGGATGGGGATGTGGAGGAAGCAGAAAAAACTTGGCTCAAGCTTCTCCGGTCCAAAAGTGATCTTCCACCACAGGCTTTTGTGTATAAAATGGAAGTCTACTCAAAGGTTGGACAACATATGACATCTTTTAAGATTTTCAAGGAGATGCAAGAGCATCTAGGGAACACAAGTGTTGCAGCGTATAATAAGATGATAGAGATACTATGCAAGTCTCAAGAAACAGAACTTGCAGAGTCAATCATGGCGGATTTCATCGAGAGTGGTCTGAAGCCCCTAACACCTTCCTATGTTTATTTGCTAAACATGTACTACGATCTAAACTTGCATGATAAATTGGAGCTAGCATATTCTCAGTGCCTAGAGAAATGTCGACCCAATCGTACCATATACAGTATATATCTGGATTCATTGGTGAAAGTTGGCAATCTTGACAAGGCCGAACATATCTTTAAGGAAATGAACAGTGACCAGGCCATTGGTATTAATGGTCGATCATGTAACATCATCTTAAGTGGCTACCTGTCTTCTGGAAATTACTTAAAAGCAGAGAAAATTTACAATTTGATGTGCCAGAAAGGGTATGATATTCAGGCTCCATTGAAGGAAAAGCTAGAAAATGTCCTGAGCAGCAGGAAAAATGTGAAAAAAACAGTAAGGCCAAAGCTAAGCCAAGAGCAGAGGGAAATTTTGATTGGACTGCTTTTAGGTGGTTTGCAGATAGATTCTGATGAACGGAGAAAGAAGCATATCATTCGGTTTGAATTCAATGGTAATTCAGATTGCCATAATGTCTTGAAGAGTCACATACATGGTCAATTTCATGAATGGTTGCATCCTTCATCTAAGCTAAGTGATGACGGTGAGAGTATACCAGATAGGTTTTGTAGCATTGAAAGCTCTCATTTTGGCTTCTACGCAGATCAATTTTGGTCAAAGGGTCAACCTACAGTCCCAAAGCTAATCCATAGGTGGTTGTCGCCCCGTGTTCTTGCATGCTGGTACATGTATGGGGGCCATAGAAGTTCAACCGGGGATATTTTGCTAAAGATTAAGGGAAGTCGTGAGGGTGTTGTGATCATTATCAAAAAATTTAAAGCTATGTCCATAGACTGCAGAGTGAGGAGGAAAGGGAGGACATTTTGGATTGGTATTCTAGGTGCCGATTCATCTTGCTTCTGGAAACTAGTAGAACCTCATATTTTAGAAGACGTGAAAGACTACCTCAGAGCAGGTGATCTGACTTTGGAGAATGATTCAGTGGGTGTGCAAAATTTTTACTTCGATAGTGGTTCAGATTCGGATAAGACAAGTTGAGACAATGGCAATGATATTTTGGAATTTGACAAGAGTGTAATTCAGGAGTTTGCCAGCGCTCCAGAAGATGGTTAATTTCTTCCCTTCCAGTGATTCTTTCGATTGACTGCTGTTGTTGTAAAATGAAGTCTTCTCGACAATGTAGTGTATATAATTCAAGGCATAGAGAGTGAAGAAACTGTATTATCATCAGATTAATCTATAAATATTACAGAATTATTGTCTTGATATAGTTGCGTTAATTAAGGCGACCTATTCTTCTAATTTTGTATAGCATTGCTTGAGCTGCTCGTGATTCTTCCGCTTCTTGCCAGCTTTTATACTTAAAATATATATTGTGAAAAAATTTCTGCAGCCAGCAATGACGAAATAGGAGGCAGCTAGCAATGCACCTTTGAGTGTCGTGTTTAAGGTAATTTATTTGTGTCTATGATTTTATATTCTATAGTTCTTTTAATCAAAGTGGACATGAGTGATATCATGCTAAATTATATGACATTTTTTGTCAATATGTTGATATTGAGAGTTTGATAACAAGCGATTGGTTATATCACCGTTCAATAACATGTAATAAAATATATACTTAGTAGTCTATACCAAGTTTTGCAATCTACTGTATACCCTTGAGCGTTAATTTTTTATTGGTAAGTATGAGCACCAAGCTAACAACTTATGAAAGCAGATTTGTTAGAAGGTTCTGCTTTGTGGTTGTAGGGCGTGCCCCTTATTAGGAATAACAACGAGGCGTGGCAATAACATATTAGTAATATACTACCCACTTTATAGTCGTGATAACCTATCCCGTCCCCGATCGCAAGTTGGTGCTTTGTCTCCATAATTCATGAGGCATTGGTATTTTGTGGTGAAATTAAAAAAAAAATTTATAAATTTTAAATGTACATATAATTAATATTTAATATAATATAATAATATTAATTTAAATCATATATAGTTTATTTGATTAATTTTCAATTTAAAAGAAAATAATTAAGATAAATATTAATTAAAAGAAAATGATTTATATAAATATTTTTAATCATAAAATTATTAAAAAATGAGTTTATAATAATATAAATTTTTAAGTATAATATAAATAATAAAACATAATTTATTATATCGAAGTAAATTAGAATATCACAAGGCAATATTATTTTATTCGGTGTAATTGTTTCATATAAAAAACTTGCCTCCATATAATAAAAATTTATATTAAATCCGTGTTCTGCAAATTTTGCTAATTCGTGCTCCGCAAAGGAAAATCCATGGGGCAAATTCTGAGATTCGTTTTTTTGCCATCCCTACCCTTGATTTAATCTTCTAGCATGGTTATTGTAAAATAGAATCTATTTGGTTGGTGTTTTTAAAAATAAAAAATTTTGTTTGTTTAAGTATTTTTTCATTTTATTTGTAAAAATTATTTCCGAAACATGTGTTTTAAAAATAAGAAAATAAGAACAATTTTGAGTTGTTTTTATTTTTCTATTTTCAAAACACATTTTATTTATAATATGATTATAATTCAAGACTATTTTCAAAATAATTTACCAAGCACTTTCTTTTTCTCGTACAGACCCATAGATTCGTTGTTTTCTTTTCTCTGTCTTTTCTCATGGGCCAAATCTCAAAATTCATTTTTTTGCGATTCCTACCCCTTACTTCTTCTAGAATCACTGCTGATTATTGTAAAATTGATTCATTGTTTTCTTTTTTTCGTTGAAGTACGTTTATGAAGAGGCGTTATGATTTCAAGAAAAAGGAAATCCGTTTTGGGGAGCTATAAAACAGTTTAAGCATATGAAGGGGGTGTACTGATTTTAAGAATCTCTGCAGAGGTTATAGAAGAAAGTATTTGGCATGCGAACTTGCAAGAAATGGATAAATAAATAAATAAAAATAGTAGATTATGCTGCCCCTTTGAGCTCTCCAATCCCCCTTTCCTCTCCTGGCTTGCTTGATTAGGCTGAGATTTGAATGAAATCTAGCTAGGCTGTCTTGGAATTCTGACCGAAGTTGTAGATGGAAACTTCAGACATTCAATTCCACTGATAAGATGGGGCTACTTCATCGGTTGACCCTCAGTGGCTTCAATCTCAACTCTTATCTTCTCATTTTTAATCAAGATAGAGCAATGGCTTGGTGTGCATCTGGTTGAAAAAATATAAAGGCATTCATGCCCCACTTTCATCATAGCTGCCGTATTGAAGTTGGTAAAATAGAGGAAAAACAAGTAATTGCAGCTGTGACTATAGAAAAATAGAAAATATTCTCATATTCCAAACACATCCTTATCTTTCTTTCATTATCCCTTTTCCAAACAATTCATAGTAATTTTCAGGAAATATCTAATTTTCACTGTTTCTTTTTCCATGCATCCTTTTCCCACAGCCTGCTTCTTCTAACTACTTGAATCCTACATGCAAGTATAATTTGTCTAAGTATTGCAATGTTATCAGAAATTTGTAAGATAATTGCCATAAGAAACAAATTTACGAATCATTGTCATATCGGTTCATCACTTGGGTTAAAGTCTTCATGCCAAATTGATCATTTTCCAACAGAATCCTTTTCTCCTTCGCATATGGTTTGCATTATCAGATTTTAATTCATTGAGTCCTTGGTACGACAAAACCCTATTTCAAGCTGTGGAAACAAATTTTAGGTGGGCCTTATCATCATGCATTGGATCATTTATTCAGCTTCCTGCTTCACATTACAAAATTAGGTTTAAGTACTTCCATAATTATTTATCAAATGGAGATCTTTCTAGTGGAGAGTGGTACCCACCGTTGCCAAAAAAGCACCGCCGTTTCATAGGCGGCGAACTAATTCTCCTCCTTTCTTTCTCTATCAATCTTCATTTGCCACTCTTCCTTTCCTTTTGTATCAAGACACAAGCAATGGCCAAGAGTATTATTAACGTTTCAAAAGCTATTATCAAACATATAATAGGATTGCCACTGAGTCAGCTCAACTGGCCCATTCAATGTGTTTTCAGGCTCTGTGGTGCAAAAGGAAGAGTTATTCTTCAGACACCTCCCCCTTTCCCCTTCCTCCTTCCCTAAATACCCCACACCATTGTAATGCATTAAAAAAAAAATAAAAAAATCATACAATCGAATTGTTCATGATCTTTTTCAAAACAGGTTAGAATTAACGTGTGTTTAGTAAATGATTCTCAAAGTGGGTTGCTTAATAGAAAGTTAAGCCAAGAAATTAGGTGGATTGTTTAATTGGTTACTAATTTATAAAATGGAGAGTAGGATTTACTTCTCATAAAAGGTAGAAAGTTGTTTATCTACTTTCCTTAATTAAAAAAAAAAAACTTTCTGTAAGTATTTTTAATTCCCATTATTAATCAAACAATATTAAATTTTGAAAGATTCACAAAAAATAAAAAGTTCAACGTTTAACAAAAACTTATTTCTTGTATGAATAAAAAACCACTAAAGTCATTACTCGATGGCAAAACACTTGAGTTCTGTTGCCTTTGTGATATGAGTGTGTCAACGCATGCACCTTTGCAATTGATTTACTATTGTCTTTGAATGGATGTTTTGATTTTGTAGATCATAAATGTTGAACTTGTCCTAAAGCAATCACACTTGATATGAGAGTCTGGTATACTCTTGCTGCAAAAGCAATAATGCAAGTTCGTGAACTGGAAAGTGAACTTTTTGTTCTCTCAACCCACCTTGTTTCTGGTTCTCAATTGCCCCAATAAGAAGACTGATCATTACACTGGTGGTTTTGCGCATGATCAGGAGAAGATTTCATTTCTCATAATTATACACAAAAATTTTCTTTGCAATCAATATTTTTTTTCTTTAGTAATAAGGAAAAGTGATAATCCACTTAACATACACATGTGTAATATTTTAGATATAAATTTTAAATATAATAGGAAGTGAAGTCCTTAAAATAACATCAAGTATCATTACATTATTAAGATACTAACTTTGCAATCAATTTTTTTTTGGACTATATAAAATGTTGGCACATGCTAATTTTTTCTTATAAAAATGTTGGCACGCTTCAGGTTAGAGACAAGATGATAAATTTCAACTCATCATTCTGGGAATTAGTCTACACCCTTGTTGGAACAAAGGGATATTTCATCTTTAATAGCTTTTTTCTGATGCATTGACATCACAATTGTACTTATAAGTACTCTCCTTTTATAAAGAAAAGATACAATTAATTAGTTTTGTTTGTGTAAAACCACTCTTTAAGTTTTCTTTCAAAAGGAAAAAGAGTAACCCAGAGGAAAGTAGCCTTCATGTCATGTAGACAAGTGTCTCACTGAAGAATTGAACTTTGAAGGAAAAATGTAAGAAAAGGAAGAGAAAAAGAGAGAGAATAATCATAATGTATTGAGTGTGTTTGTGACAGAAGAATAAGTGGATTTCTTGAAGGGAGAAGTTCATTTCTTCTATATTGTACATGAATTATAATTTAATTATAACATAATTTGCAAGATAAGACAGACATCAACATTATTCCTCTAGAAAAACAGACAAACACACCAAACTCTAAAATCCAAAAACAGCCTGAGAAAGTTGTGAAAACACAGTAAGATGTAAGGGCCATTATATGAAAAGATTCCATCCCCAGAATTCAGAAATGGGGAAAAAAACGCAGGCCATAGTTAATATGATGAGATTGGTTGGAGACAAATAGATGCCTTCAAGAGGCTATGAAGATGAGCTTGTCATCACGTGAAAGATGCTCTTTGCTTTTTGGTGGTTGGATGCACAGAATTTTCCAATGTCTTCTTCTCGAGTCTTAAATAAAAGGTATCTTATGTACTCCGGATTCAACCCAAGTTGGGGAATACTGTAGCTTTCTCGAAAGTGAAAGGAAATTGGCCTCTTCGCCGAATCTGGTTTAAAATTTAAGCAATTCACTTTCTCTTCAAAGGTGAGGTTAACAATGAATCCTAAGCTGGATTCAGCAATGGTATTAAATTTGCCACTACTCACGTTCACCATTAACAACCATATCCTGAACGAACATATTATATTTAAGTGGACATTTTGGGCTCCAACCAGACAACTACACCAATAAGGGCTTGCCATCAAAGCCACATTTAACTTAATTACGGGGCAGCCTAATTAGCCTGATCTGTTCGGATAAATTTGATCAACCAGTTTGGATATACCACATGCATTTAAAAATTATTGGTCCACGTAAATAAATTGCATCCACATGAAATAAAAAGTCACACCTCTGAGAATTAATAACTTGGAACACACCTGACATTCTATTATTGGCCAAGTGTTGCATCGAAATTGTGATTTCTCAAAGCCCATAACAAAGGGTCTACAATCACACTTTCATGCATCTTGCGTGCAAATCTTAACTTATAAATAGGACTCGCCCATCATCTGGTTAGGCTATAGGCTATTGACACTGTACACTCTTAATGCACTAGTCTATACTTCACTGTTACGCTTTATTGCTTATTGCATGACAGCAGGAGAGCAAAGCAGATTTACTTCAATTAAGCTGTGAAATTTTGAGTTTAATCCTAGTTGCTATTTAAAAAATCAGTGAGTCTTTGGTTATTGGGTTAGTTGGTCTGGTTGTTGTCGTCTAGTTAGTGATAATGATGATGGGATAAGAATGAAAACTGGGGGACTACTGGAGATACCATTTCTTTTCTTGGATTCCTGTTTGGGAGAATCTGATTGAATTAGATAATGGCAGAATGCTTTGGATCTGGGCATCAAATTTTTGGTTGGCTGGCAAATAGCTGAGCCCACACAAAGCACAGGCTCAAGCTACCACACCCTTCCTCCCACCACCTCTTTTGTCTTTCTCACACAAAGAGTTAAAATTCCATATCTCCCACTTCCTTCTTTTTAAAATTTTGAATTTTGATTTGTTGAATTGACATAATCAAATGTTTTGAAGCTTGAAATTGAAAGATCGTCCGATCCTCCCTCACAAGTCATGAAGCATGCCATCATTGCTTCCATTGGAAGCAGTATTAAGAGAATCTTATGCCCTTTGACTGCTTTTTCGGGGAATCACATTATAGGACACCAACCAAGCAAGATAAGCATTCCAACTCCCCAAATTACCATTATGCCTTTTGTTATTATAATTATTTAACTTGACATGTGGAATACGGTTAACTTATTTTATGGGCTGAACATAAATAAAGTGCTTATGAGTTGGAAGGCCACATTTAGACTCAAATTTCACCCTCAAATTAATCAATTTATTTTTCCATTTTCAGGTTGTTGGAAGTCAATTTTGACAATTTCATTTGTATTCCTATCCTGACCATATTTTGCTGTATTGATTTGATTTGATTTGATAATTAGCAATATTATATATTGTGAAGGTGAATTTTAAAATTAAATTTTAAATATAAATTAAAAACTGTCACTTAAATATAGAATAATAAGATAATTTTATAAAATTTAATTCAATAAATTTTAAAATTTTAATTTGAATTTATTTTTTATGTATATAATATTTTTATTTGGTAATTATTTGTTCAATCTAATTTACAAATTTACAGATAACATCTAGTCAAGTCATAATTTTATCATATAACATTAGAAAGCACTAAAGTAAATAGAAGTGTCAAAATTAGGAAAAAAGAACAGAGCAAGGTCGCTGATTTAATTGAAAAAATTACAAAAGCTGGCAGATGAAGACAGCGAGGGTATAATTGTAAATGAAAGGATAGTGGAGGTGTATTTGGGAAATTTACATGACCTGTGAGTGAAGATTCTTTGATTGGAAGCATCCGACAAAATCAGTGGAGATGCGGGAAACCGGGGCAATGAATCCAATTAAAACTGCATTTTTAAGATAAGAACGAAGCATTAAATTAAATTATAAATAAAATATAAACAGATGAATCTGAATACTAATTTAATGAATTAAAATAGAGAAAAAGCAGAATTTGGTGTCGCCACAGCCAGACAGATTCACAATTCAAATGTAGAAAAACGGAATCTAAGCGTTGTAAAAGCTTGCCCTTTTTGCTTACATCAACTTTTAAATAAATAAATGTTTATCAAAAAATGTGAAAAAAGGCACCTTTTCTTCTCTATGAACAGTGTATATAATTTTTTATTCATTAAATTTTAAAAAATATAAAATATCTCTTTTAATTTTAAGATGATAGAATTTTAACTTTTTTAATTTTGAAAATTTTTTAAATCATCCTATTATACTATACAAAATTTAAAATTAACACCTATCATTATTATTTTTTATTAAATTACATAATTTTTATAATAATTTTAAATAAAAATTATAATATTATAATATATTAACTTATTTTATTATTTTTTAAATAATTTTCATACTATATAATCAATAAAAAATCGATTAAATATATAAATTTTAATAAAATAAAAAATTATGAAATTATATATAAATAAATAATGAAATAAATTAAAATGTTATAATATTGTACCTTTCTTTTAAAAAGTTATGCAATATAAAAAATAATCAATATTAATTTATATTTTATGAAGTTCAAGAAAATAATCTTCAAATTTTTAAACAACTGCATTAACATTCTCCATGTATCTTACATTTTTCGCAAATTAATAACAGAAAGTACAATGCCAAAGTTGAAACTTAATGCGAGGCAACATCACAAGTGGGTCCCACATGACTAGTAGATTCCTTATCTACACAACTGGGAGTTGAGCGAACTAAATATGCTTGATGGCGACATGCCCACGCGCTTTTTTGCGGGTGCTTTTAACTGTCCTATAGTCTCTTGCCGCGCGTTTCTCCTTAAATTTGGGTAAGATTCTGCATTTTGCAAAAATGTACACGAGAAAAGCACAATTCTACGGGGGAAATATTTCATCACTCGATTCACAACACATTACTTTATTATTTCCTAATAGGGAGTAATTAATTGTTAGTTTTATTCTCTATATTTAATTTTTTAAAATATATATTAATTTTAAAAAAAAAATTTAATATATTAAAATTGATAATTATTTTCCAAATTCTAGGTTACAAATTTACATTTTTGTTTTATTTTAAACAACCAAAATCTAGAGTATTAATTTAGTTGTCTTTTTAACATCTTGGTAAAAAAAAATTAGCCACTATACTTTTTTCAATTATTTATCAGCAGTTGTAATGTCTAAATAGAAATAAAATAAAAAATTTTCCATGCAACTGTAATAAGTTGCAAGTTTTTTTTATATAAAATATGTAATTTTTCAATAAAAAATAAAAAAAATGCATTTTATGCGTAACAAATATTTAAAGAGCTACAATGCCATCATAAAAGCACGAAGTAAATTTTTTTTATACAAATTTGAATGATAAAATTACCATTTTTTATCTTTTTCGCATATTTGTTGCAAGCAAAATGTACATATGCTCATAATTTTATTTTTTGAAAAATCACAAGATTTTATATAAAACATAACATTCAAATTTTTATGAAAAATATTACAATTTTTCACAAAAAAAAATTACCAATTATAAGTCATCATTGTGTAATAAGTACATAAAAAGATGTAACTTCATTTTTTATTTTAATTTGCATTCAAATAATTTGAAGGAAAAAATTACAACTATTGTTTTAATAATAATAATAATAATCTTTTCATCAAATAAATTAAGAAAAATCTATGGTAAACCATTTTTTATAAATTTATATTACTAACTAATAATTATGATTTAATCCATTTTAAAATAATAATAGTGGTTAGCACATAAAATTGATAAATTCAAAATTACTAATTTCATGGTATAAATTTAAAATATTAAAAAAAGTAATATTATATACATGAAAATAAAATTTAAAATTAAATTTTAAATATAAATTAAATAATTATTATATACAGAATAATGAGATGAATTTGTAAAATTTAATTTAATAAAAATAAAATATTTAAAAATTAATTTCAAGTATTGTTATCGATATTTATAACATTTTTTAATAAAAAATACGGTATATAGTAGACCATCCCATTATTTAATCCGCTAGATTTATGCTGCAGAACATACTACGAAATGAAGACAGTTGTAAATTGACTCCACAAAATTCTCCATATGGAAAAAGTATGCCCCTAATCTCTCTATCATATATTGTACTAAAAAAAATGGAACAAAAATACTTAAAATAACTACGATTGTACATCACCAAATTTGTTAAATTTTTCCTGGAAAGATTCATGAACTACCCTTTTCTTATGAAGAGATTCTTCTGGAAATTTCAAGTTATATGGGATGTTGACTTCTAAAATTTTACTTACACGTAAATTGTATCTATACTTATTCTTAATCAATCAATTTTATGAAAGCTAAGAGTATTATAAGTTTTTTCTTGCATATAAATTGATAAATAAGTTTTTAAAATTTTGTAAATCATAGTGGACAAATTTATATAGCAAGTATTTTTTTTCCCTCTAGTTTAACAATTAAGTGATATTTAAATTAATTTGCTCACATCTCAATTAATTTAACTCAAATAAATTAATAGTAACTTTTTCATTCATCTTTGTTTGGTAGGAGAGAGAAAATAAGAGAGAAAAGAAATTTTATATTTTTTTCTTTTTTCTTATTTGGTAGAAGAGAAAAGAGGAAAAAAAATAAAAAAATAAAATAAATAATTATTATTTTCTTAAATTTCAGAATTTTTTTTTTATTTTTTTCTCAATTCCTCTCCAATTCAAATTTTAAAAATTTTTCTTCTTTCCTCTTCTCTTCTTCCAGCTTTTCACTCCAACCAAACAAAGTGTTAGTCAGCTAATTGATGGGAAGTAGCTTGTGGATGCTATCTTTATGGTGATTGACTGTCTCTGGGCATATTTGAGACAAGTTGGTGCAGCCACGTTTGAGAAAGAATCAATCTTTCCAAGAACGATGACAAAATAGCATAGAAAAAGTACTATGTGTAAATACATTAAGGATTTCTTCAACTATTTTATTTATGGGCGTCATGCAATATTTTCATAAAATTTTATAATTTTTATAATAATTCGTATAATTTTCATAAATTTCTTAAATATTTTTATATTACAAATATGGCAGCTTATATTACAAAATTTTATTAAGGAGCTTTATTTTTACATCAACAGTACTATATGTAGTAAAAATAAAATTTAAAATTAAATTTTAAATACAAATTAAGAATTATCATTAAATACAAAATATTTTGATAAAGATAAGTATATAAAGTTTAATTTAATAGATATAAAAAATTTAAAACTCAATTTTAAATTTTATTTTTACTATATATTATGTTTTTATTTTTATATTTTAGATATTTGTAAAATTTTAAAAAAATTACAAATATTTTCTAAAATTATATAATGTTTTCAAAATTGTGTTGAAGTAAAACCTTACGTGTTGAGAACTGTTTAAAGATTAAAGAATTCACGTGCTTGAATCCCTATCAACATATATTCTTGGTGGCCTTCTATTTTATTGCCGAAAAACAGTTGGATTCTTGACTTATCAAAAGAAACATCATACGTGGTGCTCTTAACTATTAAACAAAAACAAATTATTTTTCATTATTTTTGGCAGTTAAAACAAAGTGTGACATATAAGATAAAATATACTAACAAGTTTTTTCCATATTTATTTTTGAATAAATCGGTCCTATAAAATATATGTTATATTTTTTAAAGATTATTTTATATCAATTATCTAAAATTGTGAGATATCTATCTTTCAATGGTGAATTTAATTTAAAAATTAGATGTTAATATACTTATATAATAAAAAATAAATTTTTAAGTTTAAAAATAATTGATATAACCTATATCTTTTAAATATTAGATGATTTACTCTTTTATTTTATTTTTTATTAGTAAAAATTGACTAAAGTTAAGCAAGCATTAAATCAAAATAAAATTAAGATGCAAGAAAAATGTAGAGCCTCCAAAGAGAGAGAGAGAGTTCAATTTTCAATTAAGTGAAAAATTCTTGACTAGATTCAAAGATAAATAAAAGGTGATCATTCACAAAAACAGCAAATTTTTTTTTTTAATTTTGATTGTTTTTAGAATGTCATACATAATATAGTTATTTTTAAATTTAATGAACAACTCAGGATTACTTTTTGCGATTTTTGCTTGCAGCTGTTGGAAGTTTCCCGCTCTTGCTCGTGGACTTTGATATTTATCAAATTATGTTTAATTAATAAAAATTAGATAAATAAAAAACTTGTTAAAGAATTATGCGATAATTTAAATTTTACAAATTAAATACTCGATGTTTGTTCGGATTAAAACTAATTATAGCTTAAAAATATTTTTAATAATATAGTTGCACATGGCTATTAAATCTTTCCTGCAGGACTCCCATTACTGGTAGGTTGAGATTAACGACAAGAGCTTGATAAAACGAAATTGACACTTGAATTTTTATCTATACTTGTATGGGTGAATAAGATTATTTTTTGAAAAATATTTTACGTTAAAATAAATGTAACCTAACCTGTCCTATTTTTTTCTTTTAAGTTATCCTTTTGATTCACAGAAAGCAATCAAACAATTTTTTGAGAAAGTAATAGATTAGTGTATTATTTGATTGACCGTAAAATAATAAAATAAGGAGAGTGGAATTTTTTAAAAAGTAACTTATTTATTTTTCTCTTGGTAAGAAGAATCACCATTTTGTGGATTTGGATTAACAAATGTACAAAGAATGTAGAGCACTTTCATTATGTTTAAATTGGTGATCATATTACAATTAAATTCAGACAGTTAAGTATGTGAATATTTTATTTTGTAAATTTTTGTTATAAATTCTTATACGATAGGTAAATTATTACAAACCAATCCATCAAAGAGATGCTTTAAGTTTCATTATATATCGTTGTGGTTGTCCCATTAAAACACAAAAATTATGATGTACATATGTTGGAAAAAAATCAATGAATAAAATTAATACACAATTTGTGTGGAAAAACCCTTACACTCTAAGGGAAAAATTATGGATCAATCAACAAAAAATTTATCATTAAGTTACAAAAAATTATGAATTCTAACTTTTCCACAAACTCAAATCCCAATTATATCTAATTCTCTCTCAAACAATTTTTGTACCAAGTTCCTCTCATGTATCAAACCATTGATTAATAGAAATATTTATAACTCAATAATACTTACTTGGCAAGTCTAAAACAAAATTTTTAATTTAAATCGGAAGAAAACTCTTAATAAAAAAAATCACAAATAGATAATAATCCTAATTTGAATTAGAGAATATTTCAAAAATAAGAAATAATCATAAAATAACAATTATTACAATATAAGTCAAATTTTAACAATCTCCACCTTAATGCAAATTAAATCTCTTCACTTAAAAACTCAAGCAAGAACTAGTTTTCTCAACACCTCAATAAAAGGTCACTTTTTTTTATAGGAACTCTCACTAGTTCCATCTTCTTGGCTTCATTATATATTTTACCATTTAAATTTGTCATAATTATAATTCCCACTAACTTACATAAATTTCCATTAGTCTTCTTACCTTTCCTAATCATCAATGCACTTTAGTAAATTTCATCTCTAATGAAACATCTATATCCTAAAATATCCAATTTACTTAAAGAAATTAAATTATTTTTCAATGTTACCACAAATGTCACATCCTTCAAAGTCTTTACATTACTATCATGCAATTTAAATTTTACATTACTAATGCTTTTCACATTTATAGTATCACCATTAGTTATCTTTATAATTTCAAGCTGACAATTATTATACGTATCAAATATCTTCTTATTGACACAAATATGATTAGAGCAAGCATAATCAAGTAGTCAACAATCACTAGGATCATTTTGACATTCATCATTTATTAATGTCACATGATCTTCATCATCTCAAGCATATGTAATATGAATAATATTTGATTCAATTTTCTTTTTCTCTTTAATTCTCTTAAACTCCTTTATATCATCATCTAACTTTTCATACATCTATTTGAGATGCTATTTCTTGTAATAATAAACACACTCTTTATCATTATAATCTCTTGTTAACCCCTTTGAATTAAACTTATGAGTTTTTTTTTTAATTTGGGCTACCATCAAGATATGTGTTTTAGCCCTAACTACCATTGGCTACATAAATAATTTTCTTGAATTTAATGGTAGGCTTTCTCAACTTTTCATTCTCTAACATAATAGAAATTGCATCTTTCATATTTTAATTCATTGTCAATGTAAATTAACTTCACATTATTATCTACTTATATATTATCATATCAATAAAAATTTATTAAATTTTTTTTATTAAAGTTAAAAATTCTTAATTACTTATACTTTTTTAGTAACATATCTTTTTTTCATTCACTAATAAGATAAAATATTTTATACTGATAGTAAATTAAATTTAAACTTATTTTTTATTTCATTTGATTTTTTGAAAAAAGAATAACCAATAATATTAGAAAAGATACCAATACATATTATTATTGTATGATAAACATGTAAATCAACTAAATTTAAAATAAAAAATGTTAAAAGTCATCCTTCAAAAAAGTTATTATAAAAAGAAAAGGAATAGAGTTTTTATAGCCATTATCAATTAATTAGAACATTGGCAAATTGAAAAAAATTTTGAATGCTTTCTTTTTTAAAAAAATTATAAGTTACTCCACAAAACTTTTTTAAAATATAATATATGAAAGAACTTATAAGTTCACAAAACATTCTTACAATATAAAAAATAATTATTTGATTAAATCAATAGCATTTTTCAGTATTCTAAGCGCACATATAGTCTTGAAATCTCATTTAGCTTACTCATGTGTGACTTGATTGTACTGATGACTAATTCAAACAACTTCTAGATCCATGCCTAATTAACAAATTCTAAATATCTTCAATAAAATTAACAATACATAATAATACAATTTTATGATTCGTCACAGAATCAATCACAACTGTACAATTCGATTGAATTATCATCTTTGCACATCTAATATAACTTTAGAATAATATGTTGGGTATTTTTAAAGCCGAATTAATCCATTCGATTCACTCAACCCAATCAAAAATCAATTCTTAATCTAATTTAGCGATGCCTCTAATTCATTTAAGCAATTTAACCACTTTATCTCCCTTTGAGCCATTAATTATCTAATATATCCATTGAATCGGCGTAAATTAGCTCGGATGAGTTTATGATCACATGCTGTACTTAATTGACAAGACATGTCTTTTAACATTTAAACGTGTTTAAATAAGAGAAAAACAGAAATATTATGTATTTCATTTAAAAATAATATAGATATATGCATGTAATGGTTAAATTACAAAATGGGGTTCAAAATTTTAACCGGTTAGAAAATAAAACAGAAAGTCCCAAATGTTCTCATACGATATTTGCGTTAGGGGTATTCTAGACAGTTCAAGTATTAATCTGAGCTGAGCCGATTGGTGGCGTAGGATTAAATACGCGACGACGCGAAAGAGACTGAAATTGGTAAAGCACTATTCATTTGCGCGGAATCTTGGTGTTTCCGAATTTCCTTTCTTGTCCCTATAGACGTTTTCTTTTTTATTTTCTTTATTTCCGAACAAACAAAACTCTTCCACGCACTCCGTTTATTCCCTCTACCTATAAATTCCTTAAATTGTTGCATCTCCCCACTATTTCGCATTCTCCCTCAGTTTTCCATAGAATCTCTCCGCGACCAACAACAAGGAGGAAAATTCAATCGAACCAAAAGATCTGATTTTCCGTTTTGGGAAGAAAGGATCTGAAATGGGTTCGGTTCCTCCAGAACTGAGCTTGGATTTAAGACCAACCTTTGTTCCCAAAACTATCAGTGATTTCCTCTGCGAAGTCTCCACGATCGCCAATGCCCAAGAGAAGTTGTCGAGGCTTGATGATTTTGCAAACAGACTTGAAGAGGAAATGAAGAAGATCAGTGCATTCAAGCGCGAACTTCCTTACTCTATGCGCCTCTTGAACGATGGTACGTTTTCGTTGATTTCAACTTTTGATATCAAAGGTTTCATGCATTGGATAGGAATTTAATAGATTCCAATATTAGACCCGTTTACAAGTCTAACTGAGCTACGGGAATTGACCTTTTCAGTTCTGTTATTGTTGTTTTTACAATGGATGTTCATGGTTTGAATTGAAACAAAATTGCTTTTCCACTCTGGGTAGGTTTAGGAATTTGAAATTATACTTTTATGACATTTTGATATAAATGAGTTAATACTTTTGTTGGTGTATGTCTCTGCAGCAATTTTAGTTTTAAAGGAGGAATCTAAAAAATGCATGCTACCTAATCCTCAACCAATATTGGAAGAATTTATTCCATTGAAGAAAGAATGTGATCAGAAAGAGGAAATTAAAAAGGAAGAAGAGTGCAGAGATAAGAAGAATTGGTTGAGTTCTGTTCAGCTCTGGAGCACTCCTAATTATCCAACTACTAACAATAATTATGAGCAAAAACAACATTTGAAAGTACAAAACAAGGTAAGGTAATTTAAGAAACAATATTTATGGATTCCATCCTCGGACTTTTATTATGCAAAAAAAGGGCTATAATAATAAGTTGGTGGTTGTTTTCTTTGATCGTGGCAGAAAACTGACGAAGAAGAAAAATCTGTAGCAGGCCCGTTCCAATCTTCTAGGAATAGAAATGGAGGTAGGGGATTTATGCCGTTCACAGCATATTCTGCTGTCCCTGTGACAGCAGTGGCCACAAATGAGGAGAAGGAAGAATCTGTCATTGATGGGCTTTCTCTTCTTACCCCTTGTATGAAAATTTTGAAGGACGGATCCAGAAGCAGCTCTGGCAGAGGAGTTTCTTCCTCTCCACCCAATGTTCAGCCTAATTTGCGCAGTGCACAACAGCAGAGTGCCCGGAAACAGAGGAGATGCTGGTCGCCAGAGTTGCATCGTCGATTTGTTAATGCACTGCAGCAACTTGGAGGTTCCCAAGGTTAGATATTGAAACTTGTATTAATCATTTTCAGATGAATTTCAACTGAAGAAAGTGCTTCTCTTCTGCTCCTCTTGTTAAGGAAAGAATCTAGATTTCACTTGGTTGAGTTAGATGTGGAGTTCGATAACATTCTCAATTTCAACTGATGTGAAATTATGGGTCAATGAGCTGGTGAATGAATTAAAATGCATATCAGTCTGAAATTTTTTTGGGATTTTTAAGGTGGAATTGGGTGGGATTAAAATTTAATGGCGTTTGTTCTATTTAATTCTCAAGTCAAGATGTGAATTGGGTACTGTTTAGGATCGGGCAAGAGACAACTATTGAAGTGTTACACCTTGCATCGTATCTGCTGAATTGAAAGCCTATCACTGCAAATCATTCATCTTCGCCAGTTACTACACCCTTTGTTATACTTCCATGCATCTAACTTACGTTTTTGGGTTCTTTCTTTTGCAGCAGCAACTCCAAAGCAAATTAGAGAACTCATGCAGGTTGATGGCCTGACCAACGATGAAGTGAAGAGTCACTTACAAGTGAGTTCTGGGTGTTCAAATCCTCTTCATTGCCTATCTAGCTCCTGAAGGATATATGGTTTTCATGGGAAATAAACCAATACTATTTTAATAATCTAGCAAATTCTGAGAATCACACGTCTTACAAAGTTTGAATCGGAAATTATTAATTTAATATGATTCCTTTTTATTGCAGAAATACCGACTTCATACCAGGAGACTTCCTCCTTCTACGGCTTCACCTGCTAATCAGTCTGTTGTAGTTCTTGGAGGTTTGTGGATGGATCAGTATAATGACTCCTCAAAGGCTAGCAGTTCATCTGGTTCTCCACAAGGTCCCTTACAGTTAGCAGCATCTGGTATAGGATCATCCCCAATGGAGGGTGAAAGCATGGAAGATGATGAAGATGAAAAATCTGAGAGCTATGGCTGGAAAAGTCGCATCCACAAACATGGAAAAGATGATGTATAGAAACTCTCCACCATGAATTTTGCAGATAAAAAGTATACATGGAAGGGGCTTTACAACTACTAAAGAATAATATAGCATAGGTTAAAAAAAAAAAAACAAAGAGAGGATCTTTGGAGATAGGCTATTGAAATTTTGCAGTATTAGGTTTCGTACTATCCAAGTTGAGTTTTTTTATGAGAACTCCAAATTAAGATCCAGAATCTGCACATTAAGAAACAGGCCAAAACCCCGTGTCATAAAATTGCATCATTTCTCTCGGTGATGGAAACTTACTATGTCATAACTCACAAGAAATCAGTCCAATGTTTTGGTGAATATTGGCGTTTAATGATTTCATAATTGAATTTAGTCGGTTGGATGATTTCTTGTTAAACTGTAGCACTGGTTTGAGTGAAGTCAAATCAGTGCCTTGGATATACTATTACATTACATAATTTTGCCTATCTCCCTGCTGTCTCATGCATGAAATATTTGGCGAAGAATTTGGTTGACTTCCATGAGGAAACCCATGATTTATGCTCTATTGGCTATTGCTTTGACTTTAATTATGGTTTTCACTGCAGTGGCCAGAGTTTCCTTATCCATTGCAAATGCTATTGAAAACTCTCTTACGTATACTGTTTCACTTTCCTCCGAGTTTTGGTAAAACGGGTTTCCCTGTGGATTCAAAAGCTGCTTTGCTCTGCAGCGGGCAAGCTCTTTATAAGGTCTTAGGTCTGTGAGAAAAAACTGGAAGAGGTATATTAACATTAAAAATATAACATTAGTTCTATATAAATATTATTAATTATATTATTTTTTAATTTAATAATATGATCTAACAGAAACCATCTATTTGTGATAGGGAATTAGTTATTTTTAATGAAATTAGATTGTTGAGTTAAAAAATATATTTAATAATATTTATACGAAAGTAACACTAAAATTTTAATAATAATATATAACTATAATTTTTTTCTGTCTACGAGATTGTTAATAGAATTGGGAAATAAGAAAGGACATGAGAAGTTTATTCATGTTTGGATGTGTTATAATTTAGGCTAATTCATACATTCATTAAATTGATTTTATTAGTAAGTTCTGAGTTATTAAATTAATTTTTTATTAAAAAATATAAAATTTAATATGAGTTATTAAATTTTATACATTGAATAAGACTCAATGCATGAAATGGAAGAACGCACTGTAATTTATTCTATAAATCCTTTGTACTTAAAAAACATACCTTTCATGGGTATACGACGTGTATTTAAAAATTTTGTCAGTTATATTCAACTTTTTATATAAAATTTTGTAATATTTCCGTGAGAATTATGTGCATGTATGTATTTTACATGTAATAAGCATGAAGATATGTTATTCCATCCTCAAAGTTGCATGAAAAATATCTCTAAGTCTTTTTTTATTTCCATAAACAAATCAAAACTTTTAATGAAAATTATTACAAGTTTTTTTTTTTTTACTGACTTTATAAAGATACATATCAATATAAATTTTTGTAAATAGGTATTGAAATATAACCTTAGCTTTATATGACTGTTTAAAAATGACTTTGTCAATGTTAACGCAGCCGGCTTTAAATAATTTGTTTTAAATGTGCAGAAGGTAACAGATTATAGAAGAATGACCGGACACGTAGCAGTTTACTTGGAGGAATCATGAGCAAATGCAGCAACCTTATCATTTATTTGATTGGCAAAATGTGCCTTTCAACATTGTGATTTAATGTCTGTTTTCTATGTACGAATACAACGTATGATGTAACGAGACAATGTCGTCCCTTCGTTGTTAGCGTCCTATCTAGATTCTCTTCCAATCCTCATTGAACACGCTCGTCGCAGTCCATTTATAGAACGAGGGAGCACAAATCAAGAAAAAAGGGGAAAAAAATAATTTATGTATCCACTATTAAATATAATAAATTTAAAAAAATAATTTATTTTAAAAAAAATATTTTTATTTATTACTATAATTTTAAAAATTAAAATTTTTAATCATAAAATATAGAGATACATAATATTTTATTATTTATGAACTTGTTTGGTGGATAATTATTTGCATAGCCTTTAACTGGTTGACTCCTAAAATCAGCTATTTTTATTTTTGGTAAACAATTTTTTCAAATAGTTTATTATCTCAAATCAGCTATTTTCTAAAACGCTGATAGTTCTAACGTTTTGTTTGAGCTATTAGGTGATGGATTTTTGAAAAGATTGAATTACCTCAATAATTTTTTCCATTTTCTAGTTCGTCCTGTAGCTTCAACGTTTTTGGATTTGTTATCTGCATGTTTCCGGATTTGTTTTAAACTGAGAGCTTCAACGTTTTGTATCCTATGCCCATAGGTTCTATTTTTTCTCTTTTTCATGATCCATTGCCGTGGGAAACAAATAAAATTAAATAATTATAATTATTAATTTCTTTAAAAATTATAAAATTATAAAAATTATATTAATTTAATTTTAAAAAATATAATATATAATAACTTATAATAATATATTATTTTAAAAAATTTAATCTATTAAATAATTTAAAATATTAAAATATTATTAAAATAAAAAAATATTCAAATAACTCATAAAATATAATTATGTCTTTATTTGTTATTTTATATACAAATAGTTAATTATAAACAGTTAATTTTATCAAACATTCTTATTCAAATAGTTAATACAATCGACTGATACAATCAACTAATACAATCAACTATCAGTTAATAACTAATTAAATTAACTAACGATTATAATTATTAACTAATTGTCAAACAAGATCTATATATAGAAAAATAATTTATTTTTTTTTTGGAAAACGAACGGAGGCTAAGTTTTAATAGCAATCCAACACAACTTGCATTTTACAGTTTTACCTTTTATTTTTATTCCCACATTCCTTGATTAGAAAAAAAAAAATTGAATGTCACCTTCCACCAAAGGGGTGATTTTTCCAGGTTCATTTTTAGACGTGTGGCAAGTAATTGGGGAATATGATATCATTTACTTCTCTTAATACAAATTAAAATTAAAATACATTTTTTTGAAATTAGAGTATTAATAATTTTCTTTTCCTTCTAATATAAGTTATCTCTAAAATTTAAACTTATGTAATAGATAAAGTCCGCTATTATTAAGCTAAAATACAATCAAATAATCTATATGGTTATGAAGCAGGTGATCTAATAATGTGGCCTCTAAGCAAAGGCCCTTAAGTATTTGATTAGTCAAAAGGGGGAAGCGATGAAAGATTTTATGGTTTCACCAAACACAGTGACATCCCATTTAGAACAACATAATGAGTTCTCGATGTTTATATGGGTGGATGACAAAAGAGTCACTCTCAAAAGCAAAATAATTGAGCAGAATCTTGCAGACAAGATATAATGAAGGAGCCCACCTCATGTCCCATTTTAATCATGTAATCTATATATTTTCATGTCCCTTTGGTTAAATTCCTCGGTGAAAATGATACAAATTATTCCTCTGCTTATCTTTACTTTCTAAATCTGGTTGTCTCCAACAATAATTTAAGTAACCGATCACATTTTAATATATTATATAAATATTCTCTCACTCTTATTGCTATTATTCATTGAGAATATTTAATAATTACGCATACATCGATCATTGACGCTCATTTGGCAAATCACATGCAGATATATTTTTTAAAAAAGAAATCAGCGTACGGTCCCGCAAGAGAAAATAATTCTACAAAAAAGATTCTTTTCAAGACCATCCAGCCAATAGTTATCAATCTTAGCATGTATGGCATAAATTAGAGAGCAATATGGCATTGCTTTTAAGATTGGGGAAAAAATTATAATTTTCTCATAAAGAGTTATTACTGTTTGAGATATAAATTGTAATTTTTCACAAAATGTTGCAATTACAACAATCATGAAAAACATCTCAAGTTCTATGCAAAAAGGTTGTAAATTTTTATTAAAAAATTATAATTTTTAAGAAAATTACATTTCATTTATTTTACTTTATTCATTTGCGTTTTCAAACTTCACAATTTACTCACCTGTATTTTAATGCTAATACTTTTTTCACCTAAACTTTTCTCTTCCAATTTTTAAAGGAATATTTCATAATAAATAAGTTAAGTAAATTCAAAAGAAATTACTTGAAAGTAAATTATAATTTTTTTTATATTTACATAAATTGGTATTCGATATTTTTAATTGGGGATTAAAAAATATATTAACTCTATCTCTTTAATTTAAATTTATAAACTATTTGTTATTATCATATACTTTACAAAACTAATATATTTGAATCCTTATTGAAAATTCTTAATATTAATTTATATAAATATTAAAAGATTATACTTTATTCGCATGTCATTTCATTTCGACTTCACTTAATTTACCCATTGTGAAGTTTTTTGTAAAAAAATAGATTAAAAAATTTATATGAATAAAATGTTAACAATAGAAAGTGTAAATTGATAAATTGTAATGTTTGAAAATATATTTAAATTAAGTAAAAATTGGTGAAATTATATATAAGTAAAATATAATTTTTTTAGTAAGAAAAATGATATTTTATTTAATATATATATAAAACATCCTATGTTTGAATCTTTAGCGGAGAATAAACTCTGAAGTAATATCGATATTACTACACTAATAAAAAATTATAATTTTTGATAAGATAGAGTTACAACTTACAAGCAATATTTGTTGTAACTTTTTCAAATTAGTACCCGAGCAAATCCCTCCATACATGGAGAAGACGGAAATGCCCCCAAAGTGGCCAAAGGAGCTGGCCAACTACCACTCATTAGTATTCAAAATTTGCCTCTTGACCTAACTTGTAGTTATCTTTGGTTGCCATCCAAAATCTATGAGAAAATTTTGATTGCTTGCTTGTGTTTCCATGTGATATTTGAGAATCTTTTGATGGATGGAATGGGGTTCTGTTTTAGGGTCAATCCATTTAATTCGTTTTCGACTGACAAGATTATTAAATCAATTGTTAGTGCTGACTCGATATTTCTTAGATTTAAAGGTTATGTTATATTGACCGACTTCCTTGTCCCTTTGCTCTTTTTAAGGTTGTGGAAGAAAATTCATTACATTCAATTCACATAGCCATAAGCATAATTCTTCGTTAGGTTGTTTCAGCATAAACAAAACGAAATAGGTGTCTCTTAAAATATCACTTAATACATTTTGATTAAGAGCATAAAATTTACCGTTCTCAATTTTAAATGATACAAGTAATAACCACCTTTGAATTACAACTTCTCAAGTACTCTAAGCTTATAGTAAATGATACAGATAATAACCCCCTTTCAATTTCGTAATTTTTTATATTTAAAATTGGATTCATAATTTTCGTATTTATGTATAGTTGTTTATCCACTCCTATGGTTAAAAAAAAAAAAAGAGTAAAAAAAAAAAGAGAAATAGATATTAATTCCTCCTTTATTGCATTGAGAAATCAAGTTTTGTTCTCCAGTTGCTGCTCATAATACGAGAGAAACCTCAAGTTAAAAGCTAAATTAGTATGTCTGAAAATAAGCCTGGTCAAATTCAGATAAAATCAACTTAAACTCAACTAGTTAGATTTTAGCAATTCGTGAATTATAAATAAGTTAAGAGGACAAGCTAAGAAAACTTAATAATATTGAAACTTGTTTATTTTTTAATATAATTTATATAAATTTAATAATATCACTAAAACATTGTACAACACCAAATGCACACATTTAGTGTGTGTTCTATCCGGGATGGATTCAGAAAATTTTTATTGTTGGGGGGGGGTTGTTTGAAGGGTAATATATATGTATATAATATTTAAATCATTTTAAAAAATAAATATTTAAATAGAAATAAAATATTATATTTATTGTTAATCTCTGTTTTTATGTGTGTCAGCATATATAATAAATAAAATTTTAAGCATTTTAATTTTTATATAAAAGAAATTTTAATTTTCTCTTTTGACTGCATTTTATATGAAATATGGGGACAGTATGTATAATTAATATACATGTGTTTTTTTTTTTAACGGAGCAATTGCCCCCATTCTTAAGGTCTTAAGCAATGGATTTACCGCTGAGATAATAAATAAATTAATTTATAATTTATTAACTTAATTAATAAATTATAAATTAGTTTTTTCTTTTTTTTTGGTAGAATATAAATTAGCTTTTTCTTATATTAGATCTCCCCATAATGCTGGCATACATCTCACGCGTCACATTCAGGTTTTGCCACCTTCCTTATCCACATTCTAATTTTCTATCTTTCTCGCTCTTCCTTTTTGGGCCGTCTGGGTTCTAATCTTTTATCTCTCCAATTTTCGGTTTGAAATCAAAATCCCAATTTGAACCGATGCTGGTCCAGTTTAGCAGGCCGAACAAACCCAATTATTATTAGGGCAATTGCTAAACCAATATCCGATTCAGTTTGTCACAAATTCACAATCCCATTTTCTATATATATATATCTCGAGGGATTGGATTTTCTTATCACAGAACTATTTGAGTTTTTCGCCGCTGAGAATCACGATAGATGATTCAGTGGAGGGATTTAAAATATAAAATAAAAAATTGATTTATTTTAATAAATAATATCTTTCTAAAAATAAATAACTTCATAAATTATTTATATTTATAATTATAAATTTTAAGATAATATAAATATTTAATTTTATTAATGTTAAAGGTAAGGAATATATTAAAAAATAAACTCCTCAATTTTAAAGATAAAGTTGTTTTTTTTATGGTATCAAAATATTATATAATATGCTTCAATCATTAGATAATATATATAGTAGGATGAATCTCTTTTACTTATATACAAGCATAAAGAGTTAATATAGATAGAAATAAATTTTAAAGGGTTAATTAACATTCACATCTTTACATGGATATTGATTAATAACATTCTAGTAGTTAGACTAAAAAACCTTTTTAATATTTAAATAATTTTTAGAGATAAATATAAATTTAAAATATTTAAGTTAATATTATTCATTTTCTCCCATATCTACATTAAATATATTGATTAATTTAAAAAAATTATGATGATAAAATTAATTTTCTCTCATCTCTACTGCATTAATTGATTTTTTTTTTTTGGTCTAAGTAGAAGGGAGTAAGTTCCAAACTTTCAAACTTTAAATGGTTAATTAAAAAATAATAAGATAAAATTATAATTAAAGCAAACTATTAAAAAGGACCGTTTAATTTAATCAAATTTCATAGCATTTCTCTTAATGTACTATTCACATAATTATACACGCTCACACCTCACACATACATGAATCCTCCTACTATTTCAAGGTGCGAGTGAAGCATCAGTTTTAGAATTGTACGTTACAAATCTCTCTAGTTGTGAGGATTAAATTGTGTGCTCATCGCTTTTCTGTTCATCTCAATTACTAATTGGGTGCCACCGTTTCCTGTAATTTATGGGACCGTAGTACAAACTGAAATTAAACAACAAAAAAAAATGATTATAAGAAACCTATCAAAATAATGAATTTTACATTCATTTCAATATAATCAGCCCTTTTTTTCCGTCCTTTCAAATTAATCATGTAATTATCGATTTATTTATTTATTTAACCCTATGCACTGACTTGAGAAAATGGCATAAACTCAAGTCCAGTTTAATTCCATATATCTATTACTATTAGAAAAAAAAATCCAAAAATATGTTTCCTAATAAGTCTAACAAGATATGAAGTTTTTTTTTTAATTTCTTATAAAGTTGATAGCATTAATTATAGTGAAATACTCAATTTTTTGAAATTTTCTTTTACATAACCCACTGCTTTGTATAAAAAAGCAACTATAAATATTTTTTTTCCAAAATTAATGATGTCAAATGATGAAACTATAAATAAAAAAAATCGCTTTTGACAAAATTGGGCTTTTAGCACGATTTAAATAAATTTTAGGATTCAGTTAAAGCCACAAGTGGCGGTTTGTGTTACAAGGCAGCAGGTGCCATTCTTCGGGCGCGAAACGTGGATTCAATATCCAAATACAGTTACTAAACTTCAGGGGAAAAAGAAAGAGAAGAGAGGTCACTACAATTTCACAACACAACCTTCAAAGAAGCAAAGAGAGAATTCAAGGAGAGATCAACAACAAAAATGGCACAGGCACAACCAGAAGAGAGGATCCAAGAGACCTCAGAAAATGACTTAAAAGAAACAGCCAATGATGCTGCTAGCTTCAAATTCAATGCACAAGCACCTGAATTTGTGCCCCGATCGCATTCCCAGATGCCCATTTCTGGTTTTTTCTATCCCTGCTTTCAGATTCTCGGTGGGGCCGGTAGTTCTGATTGGTTTTACGTAGGGGATCAAGATTCCACCTCCTATTTGATCCCCAGTACCAATTTGGCGCTGCCCAATTGTTCGAAGAATATCGTCACTCACGATCTTCAGCTAAAGATCACCAAGCAGGTGCCTTTCTTTTGCTATCATATTCTGTTGGGTTTGCTTTTCTAAATCTTTGTGTTTGCAAGTCATTCTGGTTGGTTTTCGCACTTTTGTTTGTCGGATAGTTTGATCAATGTGCATCATCTTTTGGCTTGAGAGGTTTGGAAAATGGCAGGTTGGTATTAAGTTTTGTTGTCAAGTTGTTGTCTTTACAAATGCATTCCTAGTTCTTAACCTGCTTGAGCATTTATTTCTCAGAGTCTCTGTTATGAAATATTCTCTGGTGTCCCCAGAATTACAGACTGGCACTGCCATATCGGATTTTATTGTATTAGATTAACATCATAATGACAGTGACAGATATATGCATGAAATTCCAATGATGAGATCTTGCACTCCAAAATCAGCCAAGAAGATCGTTTCTTACAAAATTTGTCCTAGCAACTAGTGAAATTTGCATTTTTCTCTGAGCAGCTTATTAAATCTCAAGATCTTATGGATGAAATAGGTGGAGTATCAGTTCAGCGACATGAGTTTGCTAGCAAATGAATCTTTCCTGAAACAGATAAATAAAGATCCTGAAGGTTATGGTAAGGACTTAAAACTGGTATTTGACAAACCTTTGCCCTCACCTTCCTCACTTCTGAAATTGGTATATAATCTCATTAATGGGTGTTGCTAATTCTGTGACAGTTCCACTAACCCTTGTTGCTTCCACCAAAAAGATCAAGGCCCTCACTAATAACGTTCACTTGCTTACTCAGGCACTTCGTTCATCTTCCAAACTTGTAAGTATTTTGGATAAACAATGCATCTTATTAAAGATGATTTTCATCAGTCCTCATTTTCTGTTTGCTCTATATCCACACATTTTTTATTTGAGGTTTTAAGCGTTGATGGTAAGAAGGTGAAACGTAAACAGCCTTTCACTGATAAGGAGAAAGAGGAACTTCAGGTAAAAGACGCAAAATCCTTTTTAAAATTCAGTTGGCACATCTCAAAGTGTTTTTCTAGTCGTGGCATAATGCAAAGTGAGTTTTTCTGTCTTTTCTAGACTCGCACTGTTGTTGCTGAGAATTTACCTGAAGATCACTCCCATCAAAATCTTCAGAAGATATTCAATGTAGTTGGAAGGTAGATTTCTTTTGTTCACCATTCATTTAGTTATATCTATTTACACTCTTGAAGATTATTTCATTTTGGAAAGATATTCATTAATGCTTGATCTGTAACAGTGTAAAAACAATCAGAATATGCCATCCCCAGGAATCTAACTCTTCACGCCCAAAAAGCGATCTCTTGATCAGTAACAAGGTATCAGAAACATAGCATACTATGGTCGGTAAAATTAGAGTATTTGTTGAAACATTTCACTTACCTCTTCTCACTTTTGCCTCTTCTTAAGCTCCACGCATTTGTCGAGTATGAGACACCAGAAATAGCTGAGAAAGCAGTGAGTTTACCAGTCTAGAATCTTAGTGCTAAGGGATATATTATGCAATTCTTTCACCAGTACGGGAATTTCTTGTTTGATTAGGTTGAGAAGTTAAATGATGAAGGGAATTGGAGGAAAGGGATGCGAGTGAGACAGCTACTCAGACGCTCTGTATGTGTAGTGGATGCATTGTTATTTTCTTATATATCTCTTGAATTTCATATCATTCTTCTTTATGGTTTTTCATGCAAAATCTGCAGCCAAGATCTGTTCTGAAGAGTAGAAAGCCAGATTTCGATGGTATTCTGGATGAAGAGATTCTAAATTCTGAATCTGCAGAGGATTCTCCTCTTAGCACAGATTTGAATGTTGAGGCTAATGTACGTGTCATTGCATTTATATGTTGTCCCAATTGATATGATACTCCTTTGCCAGAAGTCTTACCTCAGATATCTGATATTATCTATTGATTGCAAATAAATCTATGATATTTGTACAAATCATACATTCTGGAAAGTAAGTTGTAGAAAACAAACTTGGTGGAAGAACAGGGATATTTGTATGCCATTCCCTTTTCCATTGAATTTAAGCTTCTATTTTGTTGTGTCCATCTCACCATATATACACAGATATGATTTTGGGTCATTTTGCTACACTTGACCATAGTCTGCATTTCTCAATCCATGTGATAGATCCTGAAAAGATATTAATATCATATATGATGATTTGGTAGATGGAAGACAGTTCAGTAGGATCAAAGAAGGGATGGGCTAGAGGACGTGGTAGAGGCAGAGGACGCATTCAAAGCCATGGCGGACGTGGCTTGCTTACTGCACCTTCTCAACCTAGCAGCATTGTCCTGTGCGAAGCATTTGCCAAACACAACAGTAAGGGCCCAAGAATGCCAGATGGGACAAGAGGGTTTACCATGGGACGGGGAAAGCCAATTACTTCACCTGCTTTAGCCAGTTCACCCACCGCAGTAATGGGCGCATGCTAAATTTTGTCATCTGCTTCGCAGGAAAGTTTAGGAAATGGCTTTGTTCCTCACTACAGTGTTCAAAAGCATCAAACTGGTTCAGAAGCCAATTATGTGGGTAGGTCTTAGTATTTTAGAAGTTACCAATCTAGTAATAATTCAAGATGTATGATGCTGCATGGTATGGCGGATGCAGATGATAGTATTCATAAGGATACCAATTGCTTTCTTAGCAAGCAAATTTTATGGGGGCGTTTTGTCTTTAGTATTAGAATTCAGTTCCTTCTGTTATTGTACAATAATAACTTTTGAGTCTTAATAAGAGTCTCAGGACCTCCCTCTATTTTAAGATTCTTATCATAAACTACTAAGGATATGGCTTCAACTGTTTGGACTCTACGAAATAATGGTCGTTTTATTAATTTTTTTCTCACAAACTTTCGCTTACACTTGATAACGTCTAATTTAAACTGAGTTCACTTACCCTATGCGTTCTAATTTTACTGATTGTATGTACCAAATCAAGCACATTTGCCATTTTCCATAGCTGCATAGAGCTGGATCTTGATTCTCAAAGCAACGAATCGTACAAAGCTGTTAAAATATTGGTGAACAAGATGGAAATGAAAAATAGGGGTTAACAGGAGAAGCAGAAACCAGTAATGCATCTAAAATGATGCTTCTTTCTTTCTTTTTTTTATTTTCCTCTCTCATGACATTAACTTGGACTGCTATCAAATAAACTCTTCAGGAATATTCTGCTATAAAGGGATATTATTTTTTTTCCCCCTAATAAACAGAAGGCTAAAGCACTAAAGATAGCGGAGAAGAAACTCCAGCCAACTCTTGAAGTAATAAATCCATGCATTCCACTGGTAGGGAGAGGATTTCCGGCATAATTATGTGCCAAATGTGCAAGGTTTGCCAGCAGTCCGTCTCGTGATTCGCCTCTGCAACAAATGTGAAATTTGGATGTTCCAATCCTTTTTCATTAAACTCTGCATTGCCTTCAACAAAGGCACGCAAGGATGAGATGGGCTGCAGCCCTTGAGAACAAGTTCCAATTGCACCTCTCTCCATCCATACCTGATAGCAGTCCCCGGAGTTCAGCACCCAGAGCCTCAGCAACTCCAAGAAAACGATTGTACCCCATGATTTTTATAATTCCGTCCATTAACCTTATTCTCGTTCTAATTAACTCTTCAAAAACTATCTTTAAGAAAACCCTGCTAATTTTCTTGGGCCTGGGTGAAACTGTCATGGTTGAAGAGCTA
The DNA here is from genome assembly GCA_020226215.1 of Sindora glabra. NCBI lineage: Eukaryota > Viridiplantae > Streptophyta > Magnoliopsida > Fabales > Fabaceae > Sindora > Sindora glabra. The sequence goes on from CM035225.1 coordinate 2,067,889, forward strand.
TTCTACTTTTCTGAGTTGATTTATGATTACCAAAAGTATTTATTGTCCGGGCACCTAGCATCTGGCCTATTAGCTCAGCTGGTTAGAGCGTCGTGCTAATAACGCGAAGGTCGCAGGTTCGAGACCTGCATGGGCCATGCAACATGTTATTATAATATTCCTTAAGTTGTATTTTCTGCTATTTATGTTAGCCAGAAACTAACCCTTTCCTTTTCGTTTCTTTTTCCTGACAGAAACAAGACTATAAAATGGCTTTAAGGAAGGATCGGAAGGCTCTTCGCTACCTGGATATTTGCAGGGAGGAAGAAGGGATTGATGAAGGTAATTCTAAAAATTGCTAGCATTTATTTCGCCTGATTCTATCTTGTTGTGCTCGAGTGTAAAGATGCCCTCTATCTCACGAGCATTGAATAATATGTGTGTTTGCCTTCGCAGAGAAGAGCTCAACTTCAAGAAAAACAAAGTCTCCGATCTTTACAAACAGCTCTCAAGTTAAAAAGTTACAAACTCGGATATTATCAACTGATTCATGACTGAAAATTTTTTATCAGATGTTTTGTTTTCCTCATTGCTTGTGCATATAATTCTTCTACTCCATACTCTGATAAGTATGCTGCTTCCCATTTACCAGGCATACATGGCTCTCAATGACATTGATGCTGCCGTTGAGAGCTTTAAGAAGGCACTAGTCTTGGAGCCAAATGATGGTAATTTATGGAATGATTTTTAATATCCTTAACAATTTGGTTTGAGAGAAAGAAGGGTAGGGAGGGGGCAAAGTAGAGAAAAAGGAGAAGCTTCGTATGAAATAGGTGAATAAGGTGCGTCATGTATGCAGCCACATTTACTGGTAGTTGGTTGAAATTTGAATCGATTAACATGGATCCTTTGAGATCAGGGGCGGAGGGGGAGAGTTGTTTCAAGGGGCCAAAATCATTGCTTAAAAATTTTGTACTTACACAAGTTATGTAATAGAGAAATTGAGTCAAACTAACTATCTACTTATTTAATTTCAAGTTCAATAAAAATAAATAAGTTTGAACTCAAATTTACTGAACTTACAAAATTTAAGATCAATCTTAATATTATATGAGCTTAATCCACATCTAATATATTTATTGAGTTTTTAGTGAGTAACAATAAAAAAATGGTAGTAAATTCTTTTTCATATTACATCTCTCTTCTCTATTTCTTATCTACTCTTTTTCCTTTTTTCTCTCAAAAGAAGAAAATAACGTAATACTAATTAGGATGTGTCCAATGATACTAAAATATTTGATACTGACTTTTAGTGTTAAATTTATTGTATTTAAATAGTTTTTTTATTTTTTATATCGAATTTAGTTAATAATTAGAAAATTTATTGCAAAATATTAAAATTTTAACAAATTTGAAAATTATCCTTGGTTATGATTTTAAATATTCTGAATTTAAAAATTCTCTACACTAAATGCTTAAATAATGTGAATGGATTATATATTGAATTATTATCCCAAAAATAAAGATAATGTTGAATATATTGGTCTAACAAATTAAATTTCATTAAAATAAAAATAGTTAGATGTATTCAATCAATAAATAAACTCAAAAAATTTTCACTTAATTTAATAATTAATTTTAACAAATCAAACAAATATCATATAATTTTAAATTTAAATCCATTTAATGAAGTATTGAACAAATGTTTTAGTAACACTTTTTGTCGTGTGATACAGAAAACCCAATATTGTCTCTGTAACAGTGATTTGGAAACAGTTTCCATGGTTTATGGTGATTTTAATGGTTTTCATTCAAGTAGTGTTGATGATGGATCGCCAATGAGTGCGCTAGGGTCCGATTTTCATATTTTTTTTAATAGCAGAAGTAGTAAAATTAATTATACACGCCAAAAATTATGGCCTTAAATTTAAAATATAGAGGAAGATAAGATTTTTAAATAATATTGAGCCAAAAACTAAGTGTCTCTGATTTTCATATTTATTTTTGCTCTTTTTACACCGACTTCTGCAATCAGTTTGGAAATGGCAATGGGCACATCACATAGCAGGTCTGGTCCTATAAGCGGCGTCGGAATCTTTATGTTCAGTTTCGATGGTTTGGCCGATAATTACATGTTTCATAAACTTTCTCTGCCTTAAATTTATTTTGAAAGATAAATAACATAAATTTTCTTTAACTGTTTATGACGTACGCACAAGTTTTTTTTTTTTATTATTATTATTATAAAAGCGTGCAGACTATCTTAGACTTCATAGATTATGCGCTTTGTACACTTTCGTATCTTAAGTTCAGTGAACCCAATGAAAAAGGTTTTTTAGAAAACTAACATTATATTTAAAGAATACTCTTAATAAATTTGTTAAAACAGAGTAATGCGTAAATTTTGAAAAAACGGGAAAAAAAATCCATCTAATTAAACAGTCCACAAACGAGATCAACATAATTTACTCTATATTATATAATATGTTATAGAAATGGTTCAATAATATAATTCTCTCATCCATATTCATAATAAAATCCTTACAAGATTTTTTTCACTCTTATCCATTTCTTTTTTTCCCCTCATACCCGTACCGGTGAAATTGGAAGCTTATGCTTACACACTGTTCTTTCTAACGTGTAATAAACACTAATGGAAGCCGTGTGCACATGTGAAAAAGAATGAGCGAGAGACGGGGTCTTTACTCCACAAAAGACGTGTAATAAGCTTATGCTTACATCTATAGCTGCACTATTTTCATGTCAGTGAGGCTCTCTTCAAAAATAAAAATCTGCAAACTGGAAAAAAAGTGCTTCCTTGGCTTAAAAAGTATTTTGCTTTGTTTACATATTGTTCATCAATCATATGCGGAAACATGTTGAAGCGAACACCAAATAGACAATAAAATGCAGAGAATTAAAACCTGAGTGTTGGATCCAAGGAAGACACCTATTTGATGACAAGTCGACCAGTGAGCAAGCACGACCGACAAAAAGCTTCATCTAAAAGAATTGCAGAACTTAAAACCATCGCCAATTTAGCGGCCATTTTGCCAAATAGGAGCAAACGATATGCTTCATCAAGTATAATCTTAATACAACAAAAGCGACAAAAAGCTTCATCTACAAGTTGTAGTCATGAAGCCCCAAATCCCGTAGGGCATCTGTAGCAGCATCTTTACAGTTGTCATGGTTTTGCTTCGCCTTGCGTATGTATTTCTCAATTCCATTATTTAGTAGAATAATTCTGTCCAATGGCATGCGTTAGCTAGGGCACGAAAGACTTGGGAGAGTGACTAGCAAAAGTAGTGCTACTTGCACACAGTATAACAGCGAAATTTGCAATACTCTCAAGATCTACACTTGGACAGTATGATGCGGTAAAGGAATGGAAAGCCTTATGCTATTTTTTTTTTAAATAAATGATAAGACTATGGATTGGAATAACAAATTGCAGAGGATAAGGCACGCTAAATACTTGCCTGTTTTCTGGATTTCTCACTACAAGGTTTCTGATCATAAGACAGGAGTTTCTCTGCATTTGTTGTGCTGCAGGAAACTTTTGCATGGCTTGAATAGCAAGGTCACCAGCCCCAGCTTCAATGGCACGGGCTGCATTTTCCGGGGATCTCAATGAAAGGACAGAAATAATAGAAATTACCTGTGCCGCAATAAAGTTAAAGATCAACAGTGTAAAAGAAAACGGGCAATAGGATGCATGGATACAACTAAAAGGTAGGCAAGGGCTATATAAAATGAGGATGCAGTTTTTTTGGTTGGTTGGCGTCCATCGTATAAACAGATACAGCACAACACAAATTTTCAAAGAAATAAAACCAATCTATAGAAATTTTCGCTTTTAAAAAACAATTATGACATCAAATTTATTCTTTGCAGCAGAATTACTAAAGAAAAAGAACCATGTTATAAAGGAGGATTCACACCAAAAACCAATAGCAATAAATATATAATTAGTCATTAAATTTAGCCAGTTGGTGATAACTCACACTATCACAAAAAGGAGCAAGATATAGGATTAAGGAATTGCAATCTCTCACCTCTTGCAAGACAGGAGGATCATCAGCAAATCTGGCTGAAAGTCTGATTAGCCTATCCATACCCCCCTTCTCAACAATCGCACTCTTGTTTGTGTCACTCCCTGCCAACTGAGCAATCGAGTATATGAACCATGTCATTAGCTACAAAAGCCAGTCCTGAGATTGACAGTGATAAAGATGCCACACAGGCAGAAAGTAAAATGACTTTATGAGGATCTTTTGTCGCATAAAGATGGAAAATATTGAGTATGCTTTGGATTGTTTGCCACATAAAGATGGGAAAACGAAAGACAGTAATATCGAAGGTGTCCAGTGATTCAACCAGTAAAGCCTCTTATGGCAGAAGCAAAGACATGCGATCGAATCCTGCTTGGGAAAGCAGGATTTCATGACGGGAGAGGGATACATCTTATTGTGCAACAACTCCAACCCAAAGAAAAGTAAGTATTATTTCCAGCCAAGTTGTACAAGTTGCAAGAGAAGCAAGGGCTCATTGCTTAGAGAAGCCGTTATGGAAGCCAAGGAATTATGCATCAAATTTCATGTGTACTGAAAAACAGTTGTTGGATTTTGAGCAATGGCAGTGCTACATGTATTCCAGTGGAGGTGTGTGCCCCCACTGACTTTCTTAAAATCCTATATAAAATTATGTATATCATTTAAAATACCCCTACTTATTTATAAATTTTATCCCCACAGACATATTAAAACACATTTACCCCCATTGATCCTCATTGATCCCGGGGACTCGGCTTTGCCACTGCTTTTGAGTGAAGTACCACTTGTTTCTACTGGTAAAATTTAATTATGGTTGAGATATAATCTTGAAAAATTGATAAATTGCTATAAGAATTATGCCTAAAAAATAAAGGCCAGACATGAAAAAACAACAACAACAACCGCCGGGATGTTAAAAACAAACAGCATAATCCCTAGAAGAAATCACATTGACTGACTGGTAAATCCCAGTATTAGTTAGTCTACCAAGAGCATTTTCTTTTCTCCCTTTTTGAAGATGATGTGCTAGACTTGTACCTTTGAGAGCAGTGAGCAGCAAACTCTGGCAACAATTTTGTTGCGTTGTTCACCACTGTCATCTATACATCTGAGTAAAGCATCAATACCACCTTTTTCAGCAATGGATTTACATATTTCATCCTGCAACATACAACCTAAAATATTCAACATATACTATGCAAGACAATACATTCTTCTTTTGCTTCACATTTGATTATGTTAACAAGTCTGAATCATAGCACAACAATCATAAACATAAAAAATCTTCATTAAGTAAAAGAAAGAAGCTCGATCGGACATATTCTCAAAGACAAATAGTCTCCACTTAAATGTCATTTCCTTATTGGAAATATTGATATGTACAAATGTATGTATCTATCATCCAACAGAAGTTCTATGGCTAATCATGTCCAGTTGCATTTCCTTTTATTCAACAGTTGGATCAGACCATCTATTCATCTCATTTACTCTCACCCAGCCATGTAAATACTAATACATACTTTAACATCTGATTCTCCCCTTTAAATTCGTTTCCAACTTACATATCTCTCACAATTTCAATCAACACAATCCTCATATAGAATTTAAATTTTGGCTTTACAAACTAAAAGCAGTCCCAAAAGCTTGGACTTTTGCAATGCAACTTCAGCTTCATGTCTAACGGAAGAGTAATGGAGAATAATAATGACTCATCAAATGCCACATATTTAATACTAAATAAGCATTCTATAATCAGACTTTCTTTCACTTACATTAACAGCAATGGCCTTTAGAGCAATACTTGCAGAAACTAGAACCGATGAATTAAGTCCTTCGTGCAGTGAGTCCACAAGGGCTTCTGCAATTCCAATCTTTGCAAGTTTACGTGCATAACCATATACCTGAAGTTTGAAGACATCAAATACCTCACGTCAACATGCATGCATAACTGAAAAGTCAGTGATTTAGAATAACCAGAATTACAGAAATAATTTTCACAATTGATAGGAGGAGTTTTGTCTCTTTCTTCACACTGTGTGTGAGTATATTTGTGGCATGCACTTTAATTCAACCATGTGTAAAAATATGCATCTTCAAGAATCCTTGACTTACTTGAGAAGCTACAACTCGCTTATCATCAGGAGTCAAGAGCACACGAATAGCATCATATAAACTTTGGATGCTGCTTTTCTTATGCATAGACATTATCTCCACAATTAACTCATCAATTTTCAACTCCATGAATGACTCCTTAAGAACTTCATTGCAAGTTGCAGCTGAAGCCACGACAGCAAAACCATTATTTAGGATGTCCAAGCTATTCTTGTTTTCATTTAGGATACCAATTACAATCCTTGGTCCGTTACTAGAGTGAAATGTTCCTGTAGTTTGAACATCTGGAGCAACAAAGATAAAGAAACAAGTAGAGAGGATAACAAATTACACCAAATACAGACAGAGACGTGTATTAATTATTACTGTTAACTCAATACCTTAACAAACACAACCATATATAAGAAACGCACACATGTTGCACGATCAGCTTAAAGAATGATATCTGCTACAGACAGGTAAAGAACCATCCGGTGATCAAACGAACTTAAAAGAATATCTCACCATGAAGCAATAATGGGATAATCTTCAAAGCTGAAACAAGAACTCCCTCACTTCCATTGGGTATTTTTGAACACATAGCACAAACCAATTCCACCGCGCCATTCCTCGTTGCAATTGCCGCATTCCCAGATCCTTCAGCAGCACACAACTCGGAAAGCTTATTAAACAACTCCACCACCTCGTCACAAACCTTATCGCAGATTTGGTCCTCCAATCCAGAGTCCAGTTGCATCAACCTATCCAAACACCGCATGACTGGGTTATCTTTCACGTTGCTTTCTCCTGGAACACACGTTATAATACCTGCAATATTAAAAAATTGATGATATTGGATACACTCTAACCACGAGAATATTGGACATGATTGATTGCGGATAAACCGAGAACTACAAAGATTAATTCAATTTAAGAGATTTTTCGGAATCACGGAGAACGGGCAATAAGATTCGAAGCTAAAAGCTCAGATGAGCTAAAGCAGTAGTCAGGCAGTGTGTTCACAGCACATTTTCTCGACAACCAAATGGATCTTAGGTTTTCTTGTTGGGCAACGGAGAGAGACAGAGAAAGTAATGTGTGATACCAGAGAGATCAACGCCTTGAAGACTAAGAGTTTGAATAGCGTCTTCGAGAGCCTCGGTAGGATCCATTCCGAGGTCGTCGATGTTCTCCTTCACCAACTCATCGAATGCGTCCTGCGAGATCGAACGACCTGATGTCGTTTTAGGTGGGACCATGGCTCTGGTACGAAGGATTTTGCGGACAGACGAAGAGAGAGAGCAGAGTTGAGTATCGAGCAAGGAGAGTGAACTGCGAAGAGAGCGGATGCCAGCTCTGTTTCGTTTCAAATTTTGAACAGTTTTCAGAGAAGCTGCCATTCACTGATGCCGTTACGTGTGTACACGACGGCTAAGTTTTGGTCGTTTGATCTGAAGGAGAAATTGACACCATTGTCGCCCCCTCATTGTTAAAATTAAAATTTATGATAAATTACACTCATTTCCTATAAAAACTAATGTAATTATATTTATATTTATACTTCCCTCATTTTTTAATATATATATATATATCAAACTTTCTTTTCATATATACTCACATGACTCCACTTTATTTTAAACACGACTTTTTTTACTTTTAAAAAAGAAGGAAAATAAGTATATATTTCTTAAAAAATATAAGAAACATGAGTGTAATTAAATTTAATGTATGAGAAAGTAAAGATAATTTTATGAGGAAATACACTTTATATTTTATGCACTTCGAGTTTCATTAAGTATGAAATTACTTCCTAAACTTTAAAAACTTGTTCATTACATTTTTAAATGTTAATAAAACTATAAATTATTCCCTTGAATTTAAATAAATAATAAAAAAACTAATTAATCATTAATTTTCTGTGAATAATTAATCTTAATTTTAATTTTAAACTAATAAATGCCATTGATCTGTTGCAAATAATTATTTTTCTTGTTAGGTATAAAGTTATCTTTAATCCTTTAATTTTTCACTAAAATTTTTAATCTTATCTTTAAATTTTATTTAAAATTAATTTATCCTCTAACTTTTTAAAAATACATAATATTATTCAACAGTCTAATTCTGTTAAGTTTTCTTTAATGAGAATACTTATTTGTCATTTAACTTGGCACAAAATTATTCAATGGTCTAACAACGTTAAGTTTTCTAACAAAAATGTTTACATGTCATTAAATTTAGCATCCCACATGAATCACATAAATTATATTTTTATATTTTTTTATTAAAAAATGCTATTGAACTCTTAACTTTCATTAAAGTTTTAATCTTGTATCTTAAGATTTATTTAAACAAATTTTATTATTTAAATTAAACCTCTTCATATAACAATATGTGAAGAGAATTTGTTGAATTATAACTTTCTTTGATATGCATAATTATATAGAACAAATATTCCTAGTTCAAGGCTGTTGAACTTATTGTTTTGAAACTTAAATAGGAGTAGTAGACACATAATAAATCTACTAGTAGCAATGAAAATTGAATCAATACAGTTTCAAAGTTTAAAAATATATTTTTGCAACATCACATATTTATTATGATTCTTAGCAACTATTCTTATAAGTAAGACACTTTGGAATATAAATGTAATTTATCTTTGAAGTTCTTTAAATCATTATTTGGATTTGTTTAGTATTTGCATTAATTAATTATAATGAAAATTATCACATACTATAACATTTTGTGTATTTTTAGAAAATTAAAGAGTGAATTTCATTTAAATAAAATTGAGATTTAAGGAAAAAATTAAAGGACTAAAAGTATTTTTTTATTATAAGAATATGAAAATTTAACTTATATACACAATATAGGTGTTACACCTTCCTTAGTTATAAATAAATTAAAAATTATGATGTGAGAAAGAATGATTAAGATAACCGATAATTTTGGGTGAATTAAGAATATTGTGTGTAAATTATAAAATAAAGTAGAGTTGATGAAAATAAGAGTGTGGGAATATGATTCAGGTGAATCTATTAGTGAAAAGTTTGTTAGAATTTTGAAATGTAAAGTCATACATTAATATAAGTGAATATATGAGTATAGAAGTGGTATAGGAACATTTTTTGAAAAATACCCCCTGACGCCCTATTTTTTTCTTTTTTTCAACCCTAAAGACCCTCACTCCTCTCATTTCTCCATTTTCTTCCATTCTCTCTACATCATCAACCAAGCAAGGGAGACTTCAAATCTTTTGGATTTCTTTATTTAATTGAGGTAAAAATAATGTTTTCATTAAGAATCCTTTCTATTTCTTCTTGGTTGATAAAGGATTTGAAGTTTATTTGATTTTATTGAGCATTTTAAACCCTAAATCATAAACCCTAACTTTAGAAACTATGGATTTTGATATGGTTAGGGTTAAAAGATCTTCAAATTAGTATTCTAACATCCTCTTCCATACAAGGTGAGTGAATAATTTAGCTAAATTTATAGATTTTGAGGTTATATGAAAATATATATGAAATATGGGTTAGTTTGTGACTTTACTTGATTTTAATTTATTTTGATATTTTAGAAGTATTAAATGATGGAAAGAAGTGATATGAGATGCTAGATAAGTGTATTGATGATCATACTTGGGTTTGATGTATATTATATATGATTATGAAGTATTTTGGATCGGTTGTACAATGAAAATTTTGTAGAAAATTGAATTTTTCATGTGTGAATCGAGTAGCCAAGCAATTATAGGCTTCCAAGGGTTGATGAATCAATTCACCAACGATTGTAAGGGTCCAGAGACAAAAATTGGGTTGGTGAATCGATTCACCAATTGATTCATCGACTGCAAATTTTCATACCAACTTTGAAGGGGCATAACTCCTTCATCTTATGTCCGTTTTAAACAAACCACTTATTGTTTTAAAGGCAATTGAGTTTACTTTCAAATGGATTTTGTTTCAAATAAAAATCATATATATATTTTGAGATATTATTAAAATAGTGAGAAAATGTCATGAATTCTGAATTTCAGAAATGAGCACTTTTATGTCTGACTTAAAAAAGACATAACTCTTTCAAAACTTAGTTAATTTAGGCAAATAAGAATAATATGGAAAGGTAATTGAACTTACTTTCATTTGAAAAGATTTTCATACATAATATCGATAGTTTGAGTTATTCCTAAGGCATCACTCATAAGTCAGAATTATGGTCATCATATAACTCATTTTCAATCTATTTCATGTTTCCATACCTCATAATGGTCTATCATGGATATTTAACCTCTAAGTACTAAAAGTGTATTGGTTATAGCACGAGAGTTATGATATATGTAATTGCTTGTAGCTATACAAAAGAGTATGATGATGTTAATAGATATTATGAGATACATTGAATTGAATTGTGATTATATTGATTGGAGCTTGAGCTTTAATATTTAAATTGCATTGAGAACCATATTGTAAGAGGCATTAAAGGCGAGAAATATGATGTGGGTAATTTATGAACATTGGATAGGAAATTCCTAATAATAAGATGGATAGGATATAAAGTTAGCTTGAGAGTCAAAAGGAGGATGAATATATTTTATTCACTGTTTGTCCATTCAATGAAATATGATGTTAAGTACAATAATCATAAGTATTGTTATATGATACATTGAACATGAGATAAGCATGTGATAATCTTGGTGTTGATGGCACTTACTTACCAATATGTTTGATCACGATATAATTTTATTGAGGGAGGATAGTTCGGTGGGTAAACTATTGTACATTATTGTTATTCTTATAGATTATTTACTCACTGAATCCTAGAGTCACTCCTTCGTGTTTTATTTCACAGATTAGCAGGTTGAGCCTCCACCTCCACCTCCACCTCCACCTCTTCAGAGTTAGAGTTCATGGGAACTCGTTAATAGTATTTTGGTAGCACAATTCATGTATATAAAATGTTTTGAGCCTTTTGTCTGTCATACTGTTAGATTAATAAAATGTTGAACCGACTCTTTAAAAGTTAGTTAGGCTTATTTATCCTTATTCTGGGGAGGTTATGAGCATTCTTATTTTTCATATCTATTGTAAATTTTTTTGGTAAAAACTACCTTTGAAATACTATTTTCTTCTATGAATGTCTCACTTGTGATAGATTAGCTTTAAGTTAAGTACATATACGTAAGCCAGTGGAAACCAGTAAGGGAGTTCTATGCCGATCACGATCGAGTTTGGGTCATGACAATAGGATACCAAATAAGATGTCATAAAAATAAATCTATTAAAAAACTTGATAGTGTTAGAAAAATGATTAATATTGCATATTTTTTAAAAAGTTAGATGGTAAATTTGTTTTAAATAATAAAATTGAAATTTTAGTAAAAAATTAAAAATTAAAAATTCATTTTTGCCTTTTTGTTATAAATAGGATAGCAGAAAGACCAATTTATATAAGCTCAGATTAAAAAGGAACCAAATTTTAACTAGTCCAATTCATGGTTTAATCCACAAATCTACAAGCTTTGATTATAAAGTTTGTAGAATGATTCATCTGATCTTTAATTTGCACAAATTAATTTGTATAAATTTATGATTAAAATAAATTAAATTATTTAAAATTTAATTTATTCAAATACAAGAATTGGCCTATGGACCTTAGTTCATTTAACGGCTAGTTATATAGAGTGAGAAAAATTAGAAATTTTAGTTTAAGTTTAAATATAATTTTGATCTCTTTAAAATATAAATTATATAATTTCAAATCTCTTAATTTAAAATAATTAATTTTAATTCCTTAAATATTAAATTATATGATTTTGGTCACCTATTTGATTCTTGTCTTATCAATTTTTGTTAACTCTTGTTTGATTCCTTAGCATTTACTACATTATTTATCAAATAAATCATGCTTTTTAAAAATTTTATAAATAAGTAACTCTCAAAATGATTTACATTTTCATGTATAATCCATTGATTGTATTTAAAATTTAGTTAAATTTTTTCATTCATACTTACATAGAAGTCATTTCAAATTAATATGAAAAAAATATTAAGTGAAAACTATCTTTTAAGACCAAGAAATTGATAAAAATTAAATAAGAGAATCATAACTGCACCAATTAATTGGTTAAATTATAAAATTTTAAAATTGAAAGGGTAATTTATCAATTAGCTACCAAAATTTTAAGGGTGCAAACTTGCTTTCTTTTTTTTAAAAAAAAAATATAAGGCTTAAAAACATCTTTCTCCCACTAATTTTCAGTTTATAACTAATTTGTATCTAGTATTTGGAATAGTCAAATGTAAAAATCATTTTAATCAAGACAATTTGTCAATATAGACTTGCTGATATATATATTATTTATATTTATTTACACATTAATAATATAAAATTTATATCTTATATTATTTACATATTAAATTTGTATTATTTAAATATAATGTAAAAATAAAAATGTATTTTATAATTTATTTAGACTTATGAATAATTTGATTTTAATCATAAGAAGCTTAATCTTGATTTGCATATTAATTGTGTGAACTCTTTCATATTTGATTTGTTTAAAATCGGATTTGAATTAAACTTCTTGAAAATCGGTGTTAAATTACTTACGTGTAACTCAATTTGAATGCATCCTAATTTTAGCCATGGCAAAAGCTTTCATGCTCTTTTTAGCTTTTGTAAAATTTCATGCTATTTTCTTCTACAAAGTTTCTTTGACAAAAAATAATATATAATTAAAAGACTTGCCCCTTCTCCTTCTTTAATTTTAAAAAACAAAAGCACATGAATTTCGTATAAAAATAATTATTTAAATTCTGAATCTCCTCCATCTTTCAAATAACCTATCACTTCAATATAAAACCAATAAAGTTCTATGTATATATATAGAGGGAGAGAGAGTGAGAGAGAGAGATCCACACACATCTGTCCTAAATTCACACAGAAAAAGCTTGGAACCCTAATGCCTATGTAAAATGTGAGATGCTACCCTTGATGGAATGATCCACTTTCTCACAAATCACAATATTAAAGGAAACTTGTAAATGTTTATGTTATTACGTGAATAATTTAATAAGTTAATGTTATTACATGAATAATTTAATAAGTATAGTTAAAAAAATTATTAATTACTATTAAATGGATAATACGCCATTAAATCGTCATCTGCACATCATATGTACTGGTCTTGATCTGTGCATGCCACGCCTGTTCGAAGTCCGTCAACCGTACTCATAGACCTAATTTCCGATCCACTCATTTCGGTTAATCTGCAACTTTGGTCCATGTCGTCAAAAAACGGCTGCTACGCTCCACCAACCCAATTATTAATTTCAAACCTCCTTCTGATAAGTCCCAATAATTTTTTTTATGAGGATTTTTTATGTCCAACAATTGTACTAGATTTCAATAAATTTAAAATCGAATTGGATTGAGTTTAATATAAGAAGTAAAGCTCTTTCAATAATTTAACATTTTATTTAAAAAAATTAAACTCTTAATTACTTAAACTAATTGACATTTATAAATATCGAAAAGGTAAATTTATGTGAAGAATAAAATAATATTAAAAATGTGCTACTTTTAATAGCATAATAACATTTAATGTCACCTTAAAAGCCTTATTCTCCTTGTGTATTTAAATTCATATTTAAATATCAGTAATTGATTTTCCTGAGCTGTGATCCAACAAAGTTCATACATGCTTATTTCCCAAGCTTACGAGAAATTACACCATGCTTCTGTTACCATATTAAACCCACTGTCCAAGAGATAAAGGTACACAATTTTCATAATCGGCACCCTTAAAATCTCTTAATAGAAATTATATATATATATATATATATATGCACACACATACATCCTTATTTTTTCTTTTCGAAAAACTCATTTCCACTTACTCTGGGAAAAGCAATCGAAGTAGTGTGGGACTTTTAACAAATCGAAGTTTTACACATTCTATGTATCTCCAATCCCCACCGACCCATATCAGACCAAACCAAAATAACAAAAAAAAAAAAGAAAGAAAAAAAAGGGGGAAAAACGCTTATTATGGTTTGGCCGTTTTCCACCACCCCCACCATATTTCATGTCTCACGTTCTTCTCTCTTAAGGGCTCTACGTACCTATATAAACATTCATCAACCCCACCACACACCAAGCAAATCGGATTAACTTCACCAACTGAATCTCAGTCCCTTGCTTACCCCCATGGCTGCCAAGTTTGCACTGCTTGTAATGGCTTCTTCATTGTTTGCAGTTAGCGTGGCCAACAAGGACTGGTACTTCGGCTCTAACTACACTGATTGGTGGTCCAGATTTGGGCGTCATCCCAAGAACCCTCCTCAACCACGGTCCATCATCAATGTGGGTGGCTCTCAGAATTGGCACTTCGGCTTTAACTACACCGATTGGGCCATTAAAACTGGCCCTTTTTACCTCAATGACACTCTAGGTCTGCTTCCTCACTTAACCATCAACTGCTCGTTATTACTTGCAACGGTTTCGTTTCCATGCATCTCTACTACATTCCTAAATATATTCACAACTTTGATGAGTAATGCTACTCTTATTAACATCACGTGTAAAATATTTCATGTATCATTTAAATTGTTTCTATTTTTCATTGATTTTCAAGTTTTTTTTCATTGAAATATTAAAATACATTTACCCCACGCCGCTGAATCCACTGTAACTCAAACTCTTTCATTCATGTAATTGTGAAAGAAAGTTGTGACTGATCATTACGTGACAGTATTATCCTTAATTACTTTGACACTAATGTATGTGCATATATTTTGGCGGACGTAGTTTTCAAGTATGATCCCCCAAGCAACGGCACATTTCCACACACTGTGTACATGTTCTCAAACTATTCGAGCTTCTTGAATTGTGATCTGGAGAGGGCACAGAGAGTGGCCAACTGGACGGAAGGCGCCGGAGAGGGATTTCAGTTTGTGCTCAAGGCGTGGCAGCCTCACTACTTCGCTTGCGGCGAGCGAAACGGCATCCATTGCAGGGATGGACTCATGAAGTTTGCTGTATTGCCAGCCATTCGCCCGTACTGATGCAAATTATCCATTAATATATAAAGCCAGTTTCGGTTTCTTGATTTTATTTTATTTATGCTTGTCAAACATATAGTGTGATGAATCTCAAATATTATTGTCAAATATCGGTCAATAAATGTAGCATATACGCAGTTGCTGCTTGTTTGTGCTTCTGGTATCAACAAAATGTTTATTGAATATTATTATTTGAAAAACTTGCACCTTTTTTTTGGGGGACTCTGTGTTGATGATTTTCCAACCTTGTCAAGCCCCATCAAGCATTATGGAAGTATATCCTGCAGTTTTGCTAAATGGGCCTGCTCTTGTTTTTAAATTTTAGGAAAAGGTTAACAATGACTTTGTTTTTACCTTTTTTTTGTTTTTATCGTACTGTTTTTTTTTTTCTCCTTTTGATCGAGAAACGTACGACCATTTCCCATGATTTGTTTTGAATTATTGTCCTAAACATCAAACATAATCTTGAATCTCTGTGCATGTTGATTGATACTCTCTCTCCCTCTCTCACACACACACACACATTCATACACACACATATATATACATATACACATTTATACATATTCATACACCCATTGCCGATACTAATAATTAGAATTCTATATGGATTATTGTCCTAAGGATCAAACATAATCGTGAATCTACGTGCATGTTGATTGATACTCACACACACATATATACATACATTCACACATTTATACACATTCATACACATATTGTTGATACTAATAGTTAGAATTCTACATGGATTAGGCGGAAGTAATTTGATTATAAAAATTTATTTTTAATATAAATATATTTAATGTAATATAATTAAATATTTTATTATTTTTAAATATATTTTTATATGAAAATTATTTTTTACCTAATAATAATAAAAATAGAAGTATTTAAATTGTTAAATCTTGAACTATATATAAATTAGACTAAATTGAGTCAATTTTTTTTAAAAAATTAAATAAATTGGATTTAAATTTGAATCATTATATTTCATATAATTATATATGAAATATTTGATCCAAAATTTATAATAATTCGGCCATGTTGATCTCTACCTGTAGTTCTATTTCTTATAAGGGGTTACTTGCAGAGCTAAAGTTAAAGACATTGTAACTCATCGTAAGCACATTTCATGGATGTAAATAGGCCACTTAATTTGCAAATATAACATAAATTTTGTCATGGGGTGTGATATGATGTATTGATAAACTTCAATCCCTCCTTTGTAATCACATATTCCCTAATTGGCATTTGGCATTCATCTCCGAGAGGATGAAACTTATCCTTCCGATATGAATTGGAAAAAAGAAATGAAAAATTTGTGAAAACTCTGTAAAAGAAATTATTTTATGTATGAATGAAGGATATATAGCATGAAACTCGAAAAGGCAGTAAATGAACAAATAAAAGGATCCAAAATTTCAAAGTGGACCTCAACAACTTTTTAGTTTTGGAGCTTTACTCGGTTGAGAGAGCAGAAACAAAATTAACTAACAGCACGCATGCACTTGATTACGACATGTCCTTGAGTGATTTTTCTGGCTGAAAGTGAAAGAAAAGGAACCTTTTGGGCATTCTTGGATTATCAATAGGGACGATATAACATCGAAATTAAAGATAAGCCTATGATCCCATCTATCCTGAAATATACTATGTAATCTTTTTTATGGACCATTATATTTGTGATTTCTTTTTTATTAAGTATATATCCTTACAATTAATTCATAATTCCTCTCATAATCTAATTACTTGTGCTATTTTTGCAATTCTTTTTGTTATATTATTAAAAGAGTAAATCATTAAATCAGTCTCTAGAAAATATAGGTTACACCAAATTTTTCTTAAAAAATTTATTTTACATCAATTAACTATAATTTTAAAAGAAATTTGATATAACATCTATTTTTTAATGATGAATTTAATGTATTTATATGATGTAAAATAAACTTTTAAAGGGAATTTGATATAGATGAGGATCAATTTAATAATTTACTCTTCATAAAAAAAAGTTTGAATCTAACTCTTTTAATATATTAATTATTAAAATCTCTCATTGTTAACCTACCATCTATTAATTACGTGTTGCTCCCGTGATTACCATGTTTAATTTGTATTCTTTATTCATGCAGAGGGGTCCTATGTATCATGAGAATTCTATGAACTAAGGCAGAAACATGTCTATGTTACCAAAGCAATGTGCATCACACGTATGCTCATCAGTTTGGGGACTGGGATTCCGCCAAAACAATTTGGGAACGCTAATTAATTATCACTGTCTTTAGCGGTGACAATTATGATTCTTTGATGTTTTGCCAGAGAAGCAATAGAAACTCTCTATTCAAGTTTGGATTTTGACCTTTTTTCTGTTTCTTAGCCAACAATTTGACATTCGTCCTCATATAAGTAATTTGGTGATAGTGTATACAATAAAATAATGACGTTCTTAAGCAGTCAATTATTAATTTTTAAAGAAAATAGAAAATAAAGTCAGAAAGTGGGGTCCATAATTATTTTTACCATGATGAGAGCATTGATTAAATATCGTGTCTCATGCAAGGAGATAATTGTGGTACATTAATAATGTAATACCAATATTAGTAATATACTCAAATCTCCCCTTTCAGGCAGAGGCCATCATTCTTGAGGAAAAGGAGAGAGGGAAAGTATGGCAGCTTATTATTATTCTTCCACAGTCTACAATGGCATTTGAGTGGAGAACCCACTTACGATGGCATATTATGATGAGACGAGGAGGAAAGAAATTCCCAAAGTGATGTTAACTTGTTGGCGAGAATAATTATGCAGAGTCTTTAAGAAGCCAAAAAGAGAAAAATAGTGTCCTCTGCCTCTGCCAATCTGAGAATCACAGAGAAAACACCATCCGCAGAGCCTAATGAGACATCATTGTTTTCTACTGTTGGTGCTCTCTGTCTCATGTGCCGTTTTCTTGCCAGAAGAATCAAATGAACTTTTATTCTCGTTTGTTTTCATAAACAAGAGTACCATGGTTGATGAATGCCCTTCTGGCTTTTTCACAGTCGACAATCCAGTTTACACTTGGTTGACGATGCGAAGGAGTTACACTACTGGATATTTAAATTATCCGAATTCTAATTATTATTAATTTTTACTTGCACTACTGGTTTTTTCACAGTCGATAATCCAGTTTATCTAAATTTTAATTGTTATTTCTTAATATAAATACCCTTTCTATTAAAATTAAGTTTTTATATTAGAATGAAATTAAAATTTTTTAGTAAATAAGTATTTTAAAGCCATAAACATTTATATTAATTAAGGGTTAAGAGTATGAGAGAGATAAGATATAAATGTTTATGAAATTATGTGAGAATTCTAGTAAAAATTTGAGAGAGATATAAACTAATAATTAAAAAAATTATGAAATTATAAATGAGAACCTTCACGCGTATTATGATGAAGCTTTTCTCATTTATGCTCCTGAAGTTTGGAATTTTTGTTATTAAATAGGTTTGTATATTATTGTATTACTCTTAATACTTATATATTTCAAGAGAAAATATTCTTCCGCAACAAATTCCTACTCGGCCAAAAACCATACAACTAGAAAAATAAAAATACAAACAAAATACTAAAAAATGTAAGATTTTTGATCGGTAGACTAAGAACTGTGCATTCAATTTTTTCTAATGATATAATTTTTTGATTAATGAGTTTGAATATATCTTAAAATTAAAATAAATGTTTGAAAAATAATATAGTTTTTGATTAAGAATTAATTATTTGAGTAAAAAATTAAATTAAATTAAAATATCATGGCATTATTAAAAATTAAAATGATATTCATTGAAAATTTCTCATTCTCATTCAAAATTTCTATTCTAATATTACATTTAGTTAAAGGGAATGAAAATAGAAATGAAAATAAAAATGGAATGATCATTCCATAATTATATTTATTGGTATGGTATGGAGTAGAATAAATATTTCATTCCATTTTTATGTTTGATATAATAAAATTTTAATGGAATGAAAAAGAAAAAAGTTATCAATGATAATAATATTCTTATATTAAAAATAAAAAAGTATAAAAATCATTACATTTTTATATAAAAATGATGATATTATTTTTATTTGTTTATTATTTTTTATGTTGAAACATATATGATAATTTATGTTAAATTGATTAATATATATTAAGTTATTAAAATAAATCTAATTAAAGATAATATCATATTTAATTAAAAAATATTAATAGATACTGTTATATTTATTTATACTATAATTGTAATATTGTTAAAAAATTATATATTATTAAAAGAAAATATAAATGACTTGATGTTTATTTTTTATATTAACTAATATCATATATCATTAAAAATTAAATATAATATATTTGACAAGAATTTTAAATGTTTTAAATTAAATATTTTCAGCCCTCATAATAAAAATAGTAAAAAATTTAAAAAAATATGTAAAACTTCAAATACATTATTATATAAAAGAAATAATTTTAAAAATTTAATGAAAATCATTATTAAAAGTCCAACCAATGAATTAAAAAATAAATTATTTTACCATTTTTATTATGAAATATATATTTGATTATTTAATAAAATAATTATTTTTAAAAATAAAAATTTTTATTTTATAATATCTATCAAATATATTTTTAGATTATTTCTTCTCAGCTCATTCCATTCAATCAATTCCCCGCTAAGTGAAAAGAATTGCTAGCATGTTGACATTCGTTGTTGGAGTTTGTGCAAATATTGCACTGAGTTTCCATGGTGAGGCCATAGAATTTAAAATCATTTGAAAGTACTATAATATAGCTCTCGTCTTGGCAGTATTTGCATTCCCCGGAACCTCGGGATCTGTTTTAATTTGCCATCCACTCAGTTGAGGGTTCTAATCATCCGAGCTTCCTTTTTTTCTTTTTTATTTTTTATTTTTTGGGTACATTGAACAAATTCACGCGTCCTTGTTCCCCGTGCCTCTTAGTTGTGGTGCCTTTCTATAAAATAATTCCATGTATAAGTCCATACGATCTTACTTTTTAAGTTAATTTTATGATACCCTAAAATTTTATAATTTAAAATATTATGATAAATTTAAAAATTATTAAAAAATAAATGATTAAAATTTAAAATCTATTACGTTACTTCAATTTTAAGATTATGAGATACCATAACATGCAAGCATCCGCTATCCATAGCGATGCGTCTTTATACAATGTTTCAACCAAATTGCCTTCGAGAGCTGTTCGGATAACAATAATATATTTGATCCATTGACTATATGGCCGTCTTCTTCTTCTTCTTCTTCTTCTTCTTCTTCTTCTTCTTCTTTATTTATTTGAGATGAAAATATGAAATCCATACGAGATTGCTCCTCAATTACTCTGCATGCACATGGCTTTATTTATAAAAATTTCATAGGTGCATGTTATTTTAGATAATTTGAATTGGATTGCTTGCAAGTGAAAGACCAACAATCCGGTACTCGCAAATCCGGTTACCTTCTTGTTATCATAATCCAAACAAGTACATTCAAAGCCTTACAGATTCCTCAACTATAATTTCCAATATTAACATATTGTGTTTCAAGATATTGCAGACCCAAAAGGGAGAGCTAGAGGGTGAAGGGTTGTGTATAACACAACGTTAGAACCGGTTGCCTTTGTGATTGCATAAAAAAAAGTGTTATATAATTATTGTAATTATTACATATTAAGATTGTGGTTATATCCTCTAATTAAATCATATTAATATGTGATCAAATTTTATTAATTATTATTTATTAAATAATTATAATTATAAATGCATAATTTCCAAATAGAGTCTCTTAATTAAATGAGAAAAGTTAGAAAGTTATGACATTTTGATAAATTGAATCATTTCAAATTTTATATAAAAGATTTTTAATCTGGCTCCCACTCACCTTATATCAAATAATAATCAGCACAGCACTAATAAAGGAGAGGGAAAAGCAATATACTATTGAACTTGATAAAATATACAAGTATTTACTTATTTTAATATTTTTTAATTATCACATGTTTAAAATCCTTTTGTATATTCATAAAATTTTTCTAATAGACAAAATTTCTATCTAGCAAAATTATTTTCCAGTGAATCAACATAATAATATTTTTATTTTTATAAAGAAATTTCAAATTTAGGAGAGCCATGGCTTCCTACGCTGAATGGGGCGCCCCTGCTTGCGATTCATCCTGATTTACAAGCTTTTTAAATTGAAAATTTTTTATATGCTTTAATTATATTATCTATTTTTAGTTATCAATAAATTTGATTTTTTATTTTTAAGATGTTAAAATTATAAAAAAATAATAATTATTTTTATTTATTAATTATGATTAAAATATATAATATAATTAATTATATTTAAAATTAAGAATATGTGACATAATTAAACATATAAAAATTCCTCTTTCAAAGTGTACGAGGCCATATGATCTATCTAGTCTAGTATCTGCTAGAACTAGAAGTATACTAAAACATCTGCGCAAATATTTTTAAATTCTCTTTGCAACGAATGTATAATTTTAAGAACAAAAATAAAATTGAATAATCCAATAATAAATTTATAGTGGAGAGAACTGTTAGTCTGTTAAATACACGCTCTTCAGAAATAAAAAATCTATCAATTAAAAATATATAATGGAGAGAGTTGTTATACGCTCGTCCAATTAAAACATGCGTTATAAATGTTTAAATTCTGTGTGTATAATTCAACATAAAAAAAAAAAATTCAATGTGTGTATAATTGAGGCAAGATTTAAGTAAATTTGACATAAAATTGAAACTTAAGTTGATTACGCGAACAAGCCATAATCTTTTTGTTGGTTCATTGATGTAAAAATTGAATTGAATTCCTTTCGATTTTCCATGTTGAGAGCTTAAGAAAATAATTACAATTTAGATTTAGATGAGGAAATACATCATTCTAATTTTTTTTTTTGGACAAGCTCCCTCTGTTCATCACTGCCATTTTCTCTTACTTCTTCTGTAAATATTCTATTTTTCATGTTACGGCATGGTTGGTGATCAGTCAAAAAGGGCAGAGAATATGTAGCTGAACCCGTGCCCACCAAAGCAATTAATCCACTCTGCAATCTTCCCGGCTTCTGTCCTCACTGTTCTCAGTAGACTTTCTGAAACTCAGAGCCCTTACCTTCTCTTTTTCGTTTTTCTCCTTCTTCCAGCTTCATTTCCTCACTTCTCCCAAATCAATGAACAGCCGAATTCCACAACTCATGTGCATATTGCATGGCCTGCCATATTTGTATCCCTCCTTCATCTTCCTCCATTCTCCAACAAATCCCACATTTTCTCAAGCATACTAGAAACAACTGAAAACTATTCTGAATATTCTCTCAGTTTCTTTTTTCCCCTGTTTCTGTGAAATTTGAATCTTTAGCCCCAGAAATTTTCTTCTGTCACAAATCCTGGAGCTTTTACACAATGCCATGATCAATGATTAAGTAATTAAGCTTGTTTCATTGAACAACAATGGGTGTTTGTACCTCCAAGCCACCAAAGCCAAACCCATGTGCGGTTCGAGAACCAGAAGAAGGGAACGACCATCATGGCCCTTCACAAGTCCCAAAATCCCCACTTTCTCCCTTCACCAATATCCACCATGACCACCTGAAAGACGAGGTTTTTGCGACAAAGCAGTCACCTTTCTTCCCCTTGTACAGTCCCAATCCAGCTCGCTTTTTCAAGAAATCGCCGGTGCCCACGGGAGGGAGCAAGAGTGCAAGCTCGACGCCGAAAAGGTTTTTCCGGCGACCATTTCCTCCACCATCACCAGCCAAACACATAAAGGCTGTATTGGCGAGGAGACAAGGGAAGAAGACTGCAACGGCAATACCGGAAGAGGGAGAGGAGAAAGCGAGAGGTGGGGTGGATTTGGACAAGAGGTTTGGGTTCTCAAAGGAGTTCACCAGTAGACTTGAGGTTGGGGAAGAAGTGGGCAGAGGGCATTTTGGGTATACTTGTTCCGCTAGGTTCAAGAAAGGTGAGCGTAAGGGTCAGCAAGTTGCAGTAAAGGTCATACCAAAAGCTAAGGTAAATCCCAAACCCTCTTTTCTCCTTCCCGCCTCACTGTCTTAGTGCATTTTAGATCCTTTTGAAACTTGCTTGATAATGGGGAAATTTAAGTTGTGCGTAATCCCTTTTAAAGACTTGGGTTGTGTGACTCAGAAAGTGATCAACTTTTATTCGTTTATATACCATTTGGCCAATGATATAATATACACCTCATCATATAATGTTATTAATAGTTCTGCCTTTCGAGGTTGTTATCCACTCCACAATTTTGCTAATCATCTTTGCGAATTGCGAACTTACTGGAATATTGTGTTTAATATTTTCTGCAATAGTATTATCAGGATCACATTGTCATATTAACAAATGGTTTGGCTACAAGCAAAGTCCAGATATCAGAAATCAGAGTGGAATCATTATTTTTGTTATAAACTTGTTTGCATGTGCTTTAGTGATTCCTTAGATGTGACAAACTTGATTGTGTTTCCATTTTTTTTATAGGAAGACCTAATTGAAAGGAATCATTGTCTTGAGTGGGCTTTCCAGATGAGATTATAACTAAATTCTGCAGGTCCAATGGTACTTAGCTACGAGTATGGCCTAGTAATGTTCGTTGTTAATTACAGAAACAGAGTTGAATTGCAAAAAGAATTAGATGTGTCATGAAAGTTAACCAACATCTTTAAACCTTAAATGAAATTAAAATTGCTAGGCAGAACATTTGTGCGTTTATGAATAATGTATCTGTTAAGTTTGAATTCTCAGGTCTGGTGCTCTTTTGTTTTACTTGCACCTGCAACCTAAATAAGGCATTCTACAGAGATTAAGTTCTGTTTTAATTTTCTCCCTTTTTTAATTGCCAGATGACAACAGCAATTGCAATTGAAGATGTAAGGAGAGAGGTGAAAATATTGCGAGCTCTGACAGGACATGACAATCTGGTACAATTTCATGAAGCTTTTGAAGACCAAGAAAATGTCTACATTGTAATGGAGTAAGTTTGGTACATATTTTGCGAATTAGATTATATCACGTTAGTATTACAGCATCGGCATAGTCATTCTTGTACGAATTCATTTTCTTGGGTACTTTGTTGGCAATTGATGTTAACTTTGTCTATAATCTCCAATTTTTGTTCCATTACAATGATTCTGAAATATTTTAGTGACTTGAATTGTTATCATGTCCATTATTTATGTTTTTAAAAGTTACTGGAAATTGACTGGATATTATTGATATTCAGGTTATGTGAAGGAGGGGAACTTTTAGATAGGATATTATCAAGGTGATTCCTAGAATAGCATCACAACTGATTGTATAAAAGGTTTTGGCCTTTGGACTTGTCCTCTTCAACTAACTAACTACATGGCCCTTTTTAGAGGTGGGAAATACTCGGAAGATGATGCAAAGGCTGTGCTGGTACAGATACTAAATGTTGTTGCATTTTGTCATCTTCAGGGTGTAGTACACAGAGATCTTAAGCCAGAGGTAGAGCATATTCTTTTACTTTTCTTTTAATTAAAGAATCCGAGTATGATGCTGGATGGTCACAGTTGATGCAACAGCTGGGCGTTGATGGGTTCAAATTCCCTTCTCTTTTAAAAATATTTTTTCCTGGCCTATGTCAAAGATCATTTAGCAACAGTATAAAACCCTACCGTTCTGTAGTTCCATTTAGTGCACAGCATTTCAGGATGTGGCTTTGGTGGTAATCTGTGCTTATTAGATGTGTTTGATGGGGGATGAGATCTTTAAAAGCAAATAATAAAAAAGGATATTGCATGAATAAAACTGTTTTAACAGAAATGCTCCTTTCTTTTACAACTAATATTCCAATGTTTAAAACGAATAATTCATTGTATAACCCCTTGTCTTTTTCTCTCAGAATTTTTTGTATAATTCAAAGGATGAAAATTCCGAGTTAAAAGCTATAGACTTTGGGTTATCAGACTTTGTCAAACCAGGTTTGCCGTCTTGAGTCCCTACTTTGTATGATCTTCTAACCTGTTGGAGATTGGGGGCGGTTCTTGATTCTGTATAATGGCTTGCAGATGAAAGACTCAATGACATTGTTGGAAGTGCATACTATGTGGCTCCTGAAGTTCTGCATAGATCTTACAGCACAGAGGCTGATGTGTGGAGTATAGGTGTGATAGCATATATTCTTTTGTGTGGCAGTCGTCCATTTTGGGCTCGAACAGAGTCTGGTATTTTTAGAACAGTTTTGAAAGCTGACCCAAGCTTTGATGAAGCTCCCTGGCCTTCTTTATCTTTAGAAGCAAAAGATTTTGTCCAGCGCCTATTAATTAAGGACCCACGGAAGCGAATAACAGCTGCTCAGGCTCTAAGTAAATTTGTTGTCACCTCTTGAATCATTAAGGTTCTGTCAAGATAGTCATTTAAGTTTGTGCCAATAATATTGCATTTGCAGGTCATCCTTGGATCCGGAATTACAATAACATAAAAGTTCCTCTTGATATTGTAATATTCAGGCTCATGAAGGCTTATATGCGGTCATCATCCCTGCGTAAAGCGGCCTTAAGGGTGCGTAATGGTGTATAACTTACTACTGCAAGAGAAGTAACACTTGCTAAGGTTGCTTCCTTTGGAATTTACAAATTTTATCTTTGATTGCAAGTCTCATGATTTGTAAAGGAAATATGTCTCCACAGCAATAGTTCATTCAGTTTTGCTTCGTTTTCTGCACTAGACTTGTAGTTTGTGGGTCCCTATTTTTTTAATTTTGGAACAAACAGTGGTGGTTTATCTTGAAGCTGTATGCCTATCTCCAATTTTTCAGCTAACAGCATACATAGGGGGATGTAAAAACCAGCTAATTGTTTTTTATCTTAGGATTTAAGTCATTCTATACTATGTGTTATACATGCAATGAATCAAACTGAAAGTTGTTATACCAAGTAAGTACTTCACTTGTCCTAGACAGGAACATAATTCATAGTTATCTTTCTTTCTATCTTACCAGTCCGTTTGCTTTCATCTCACTGGTAGGCCTTGTCAAGGACGTTAACTGCTGATGAACTCTATTACTTGAAGGAGCAATTTGCTCTGTTGGAGCCGAGCAAAACTGGCACCATAACCTTAGAGAATATTAGGATGGTTGGTTCCTTGTTCGCTCTCTTTGATCCAACATATAGGAAAATTTAAGTTTTGGATTTAATTTTTCTCATTCATATTTCTCTGGACAGGCCCTGATGAGAAATGCAACAGATGCCATGAAAGAGTCTCACATCCCTGATTTTCTTGCCTCAGTAATAACATGTTCTATCTGTAGTGTGTAATTGTCCAATTCACTGATTACCAGCTCCAGCTTATTTGTCCCTTCTATGAATTCCCTTCTATCACAGCTGAATGCATTACAATACAGAAGGATGGATTTTGAAGAATTTTGTGCAGCTGCACTCAGCGTGCATCAGCTTGAGGCTCTTGATCGTTGGGAACAACGTGCCCGTTGTGGATATGAACTTTTCGAGAAAGACGGAAACAGGGCCATTGTCATTGAAGAACTTGCTTCAGTAAGATTAATTAAACACTAGTTTCTAGAATTCTTTTCTTCTCTGAATTTGACTAATTACTGTAATTGTGCCTTTAAAAATGGTGTTTTTCAGGAGCTTGGACTTGGTCCTTCCATCCCAATACATGTTGTTATGCATGACTGGGTAAGGCACACCGATGGGAAGCTAAGCTTTCATGGGTTTGTCAAATTGTTGCACGGCGTATCAAGCCGAACCCTTGCGAAGGTGCAATGAAGATATAAAGCAATGCCTTCTGGATATACTGAATTTTCTGTTTTTTGTGGCGAAATCATGCATTAAATGTGTAGCAGAACTTTGAGCTTTCATTGGTGCCCGGTGCTCTAGCAAGTGCACCTTCTTACAAGTATGGTTTCATAAGGATTTGCAAACCATACTGATTCTTTCCAAGGAGCTTGAATTGTGAAAAAAAAAATATAATATATATTTTGGGGTCAGTGGTTTAAGACATGAATTGCAGAGTTAGTGAAAGCTTTTCTATACATGTTAGTTACATTTATGAGTGTTGTAGCCTCTACCCTTTTTTTTAATTATTATTATTTGATAATAACATGAGTTGCAAATCATTTAAAGCATATATGTAAAATTCTAAATTTAAATTCAGGATGCAACTAGAGACAATTTTAAAAATAACACCAAAATATCATTGCACTGTTAAAGTGCCAGTAACCCCTACTCTTATTTCTGTTTATATGCAAATTTAAATTAAATTTTACCTTCGCCGAACCAACTCCTTTCAGCCTTTGGTATGAAATGGATGCTTATCATCCCACTGTCTAAAGGTAAAGTTTAAGCATATGGGATTAGATTTCTTCCCTCTCTTTTTTGTTTTTTCAGTATTGGTATGCTTGAGAAGTGATTAATTAATATGGTAACCAAACTGTTTGTAATATTTGTGCATAAACCTGCTGTGCTCTCAAACTTGAGGGTGTAATATCTCACTGTTTGTGTGTTCATCATCTCTCATTTAGAAATCGGTCGCCGCGGTGAACTTCGTGTGCACAAACTTATTTCAACATAATTTTCTGTTGAAGCAGAAAGAAAATAAAGAAAAAACTACTTAGGAAATGAGGCAACCTGATATTTTTCATAATCATATTCTTAATAGTTCCTGGTTTTATTAACTCACGATCTTTGCAACTTTCATTTTCTCTAGTTTTTCCAGGCATCGTAGAGTAAACATTTTTCTTTACTTTTTTTTCTATGGTCAAGAACATTCTTGAATCAAATTCTTCTGACTTTTATTAGAGTAAAAGATTTATAAACTTTATCAATTGTGATTATTTTTCTAACTGAATTAGTTCAAGCATATAAATTTATGAGTTTAATGAATTTACAACAAGAGCAACGAATTTGAATTAAGATTCCATTTATCTTATTGAAAAGTATTTTTTATAAAATAATATTATTTATATATGTATTAATTAAGAAATAATGTCACTTGTATCAATGATTTAAAAAAATGATATATAAAGATATAATAGTAAAGAAAAGTAAATTTTCTTTTTGAAATAAAAAATTATGTTTTTTCACATATTTCATATTTAATAGTAAATAAATAAAATATTTTTACTCATTTTAATATTTTATTATTATATTTTACGAAAAAAATATTTTCCAAACAAACAGAATTGTCTAGTAAATTTCCAAAAAGAATAACGAGGAAACAAACTCCGCTATCATTTGAATCAATTTCCATTAACTGACGTTATAGTTAGTACCATGGTTTTTATAAGTAAGAAAGAAAGATATGTGGTTCAACAATCAATATTCATCTTACCTCAAATCATTTTTATAAGCAATGATAAGATAAATTTAAGAATTCTTTTAATTTTTTTTACCATAAATCTTTTAATTCACAGCAAATAAGTTAAATTTTCTTAACAATAAAAACTTTTGTAAACTTTTTAAAACGCGCGCAAAATTATTTAGTTGGCCGTTGACGGTTAAAACTAGAAATTTCTATCTATCTCGTACTTTTAAAAAAAGGCCATACACCCTATATGATTTTATGTCAAAAAAAGAAGTCATAATATACCTCAGCGATACAGTTAATAACGAGAGTTTATGATTAATTCTTCAAAGAATTCATTCGTTTAGATTGGGGATTTTGGAGGATTATTTGCTTAATTTATGATTTAAGTTTGTTTTATTTTTCACTTATATTTATATTTTCAGCATTTCATTATTGTTTATATTTAAATAAAATATGTTATTTGCATTAGCATGTGAAAAATATATATTATAGTTACAAAAATTTATAAAATAATATAAAACTATTTTTTATAGATAATAATTAGACCTAATAATTATATCCTATATTTATTTATACATATATATTCATCTTTATTTTGATATATTTATATTAGTTTTAAGGTAAATGTTGATTGGATCATTATTAATTTTGTTAATGAAGAGTTAAATTTAAATTAGGCTAATTAATGATAATTTTTTCATAAATATTTTAGGCGAGAAAACATTGGATTGGATTGGACGGTTGGACCAGTGTAATTGTCAACCAACGAATAAAGCAACTCAAATGGACCCTTGAAACCATTTTGGTGATTGAACTGCTTCGAACTAAATAAAATTGGCAAAAACTAGATCAAATAAAAAAATCAATCCAATTATTGAAAATTACTTTTATCTTTTTCTTTTATTGAATTTTTTTTTACAAAAATTAGGTCAATACTCTCAAAAGTCCAAACCATATATATATACATATATATATATATATATATATATATATTTAAATTATTAGTAAACTATTAAAAAGCCTTAAGAGTAGATATTTGATTTATTTATAAAATTTTGTATAATATATATTTTTTAATTGTAATATTATCTGATTTAACCATTAACTAGATATGTAAAATGGACGAGGCGGACTTATATAGACTTTGCTCGCATAAGCCCGTATTAAATGCGGGCTTCTCACACTAAGGTACCCGCGAGTAGCTCGTATTTTTTAAAATATTTTTATTAATTATTTTACTTTATAATGTATAAATTATATTTTAATATTTATTGAATTATTTGGGTAAAGAAATTGAATTAGAGTATAGAACTTGGATTAAATTTGTTAGGAAATAATTAGGTCGAATTTATTTTAATATATATTAGACTTAAATATAAAGAAAAAAATAATTAAAAAATAATTTTTTATTCTCGGTCAAGCCCGTGCGATCACCGGCATAACCGCGCAAGCAATGCCCATACGGGCTTGCCTGCATAAGCCCACATTAAATGTGAGTTTCATGTAAGGGTGCCCATATTAGCCCGTGATCGTGGGTTGCCCGCATTGCTCGCGGTCACGAGCCCCGCTTTATATCTCTATCATTAACTTAATGGACTAAACCATTTAGATCATGAATCGAAAGCTTTTTGGATTCAATATTCAAGGTGATTTTTAAAATATTGATGCTAATTTGATATGTTATTTTTTAGGGAAAATTTAGGACAAATCATGGGTTAATCTTCCATTTTTCTTCCCTTCCTTCTTCTCTATTTTTTTCTGTAGTCTTTTAACTCCAAAATTTATTATCTATATATTTAGCACAATAAATAAATTAACTTATATTTTATTAATTTAATTAATACATTATAAATTAATCTCTAAAGATATTTGATGCAGTAAGTTATTTTTTAAAAAAAAATTATTTTATAAGTTTTGTAGGGTAACTTATAGCTTATAAATTAATAATTTTTTAAAATTTTTATAAATTTATCTGTCTTAATTTAATTAAATAACAACCTATATTCTAATTATATAAATAAATATTTAATATATTATTATTAATATATATAAATAAATTTGAAGTTATAATATACTTATTTTCAATAATAAATAAATATTCAATATCATAAATAAAATTACAAAATTTTAAGTAATTATATTCTCCTTTTAAATATTTTAATTTTATTTATATATCTATTTATATTAATATATTATTTTATATTATATTATTTTTTAATTAGTTTAATAATTATTTATTTTTGATGGGATAGTTTAATAATTATTTCACCAAACACTTTTAATGCAGATAATTATTTCTTTTTGATCGAATAATTTATTAATTATAATTTTTTAATTATCAATTAACTTATCATTAGTTATTTGCACTAAATAGGGCTCATACCATTAGAAATAATTAAATTATCATTTTTATTATAAAAATTATAATAAAAAAATAAATAAGGTTTAAAAAAAAGGCAAAAAAGAAAAATGAAATGCTTATGTGTCAACGAAGATCAAAGCCTCCAGGTCTTGTTTGGTCTTCCCCCGTGTCCCCCTTTGATGAGCTCTATTTTCAGTGTTTACGGAATGCGTTTCCTGAAACCTCATGATCGGCGTTCACTTTCATCCCTCTGTTCTCCCGCCGATACGCACATCGCAGAAAAAGCAATTGCATACCTCAAACGCCATCCTCAGGGGCTCAATTCTCTGTGTTCTCAGTTTACTCCTGAAGCAGCCTCCTTTGTACTCTTGAAATCCCAATTTGATCAATCCATTACCCTAAAGTTCCTCAATTGGGCTCAAAGCCACCATTTTTTCACGTCCCAATGCAAGTGTCTCGCTCTCCATATTCTCACCCGATTCAAGCTCTACAAGTCAGCCCAAAAACTCGCTGAGGATGTTGCTCTAAATGCGAAAGACGACACTGGGACTCTGGTTTTTCAATACCTGAAAGACTCATATCATTCGGCCAATTCCAGCTCGGCGGTTTTCGATCTAGTGGTAAAGTCTTACTCTCGTGTAAACTTGACTGATAAGGCCATGAATATTATTAATTTAGCAAAAGGTCATGGCTTTATGCCTGGTGTGTTATCATATAATGCGATTCTAGATGCAGTTTTAAGGTCGAAACGATCTCTTAAAGTTGCCGAGGATGTTTTCCGGGAGATGGGAAGAAATGGGGTGTCGCCAAATGTCTATACTTATAATGTTCTGATTCGCGGCTTCTGCGCTGAAGGGAACTTAGGGATGGGTTTTAATCTTATACATGAAATGGAGAGAAAAGGGTGTTTGCCAAATGCAGTTACTTATAATACTTTACTTGATGCATATTGTAAGGTAAGGAGGGTGAATGAAGCATTTGAGTTGTTGAGATCAATGACATTAAAGGGTTTGGAGGCAAATTTGATTTCGTATAATGTGGTTATCAACGGATTGTGTCGAGAAGGGAGGATGAAGGAGACTCAGCAGGTACTTGAGGAAATGATCAGAAAGGGTTTTGCTCCAGATGAGGTGACTTATAATACGCTTGTCAACGGGCATTGTAAAGAAGGAAATTTCCACCAGGCACTTGTTTTGCATGCGGAGATGGTGAGGAAGGGTTTATCTCCAAATGTTGTTACTTATACCACCTTGATCAATAGTATGTGTAAGGCTAAGAATTTAAATCGGGCGATGGAGTTTTTAGATCAAATGCATGTTAGAGGACTCTGTCCAAATGAGCGAACATACACGACATTAATTGATGGATTCTGCCAGCAGGGATTAGTCAATGAAGCTTATAAAGTTCTCAACGAAATGACTACAAGCGGATTCTCACCTTCAGTTATAACTTACAATGCATTTATCAATGGCCATTGCATTCTGGGGAGGACAGAAGAGGCCATAGCAGTTTTAAGGGATATGGCTGGAAGGGGGTTCTCCCCTGATGTTGTGAGTTATAGTACTATTATATCAGGATTTTGCCGAAATCAAGAGTTAGAAAAGGCATTCAAAATGAAGTTGGATATGGTTGAGAGGGGTATCTCCCCTGATGCCGTTACCTATTCAACACTCATGCGGGGTCTCTGTCAGCAGAGAAGACTAACGGAAGCTTGTGATCTCTTGCAAGAGATGTTGCGCATGGCTCTTCCTCCTGACGAATTTACTTATACTACTTTGATCAATGCTTACTGCATAGAAGGTGAATTAAGCAAGGCTCTTCATCTGCATGATGAAATGATACAGAAGGGATTTCTTCCTGATGATGTTACCTACAGTGTACTTATTAATGGACTTAACAAGCAGGCTAGGACAAAAGAAGCGAAGAAACTTCTTCTTAAGTTGTTTTATGATGAGTCTATACCAAATCATGTGACATACAACACTCTGATAGAGAACTGCAGTAATATTGAATTTAGGAGTGTTGTAGCTCTTGTCAAGGGATTCTGCATGAAAGGATTGATGAGTGAAGCAGACCGAGTATTGGAGATGATGCTTCAGAAAGATCATAAGCCTAATGAAGCAGTTTATAATGTAATTATACATGGACATTGTAGATCTGGAAATGTTTGGAAGGCATACAATCTGTACAAGGAGATGGTGCACTCTGGTTTTGTTCCTCATACGGTGACTGTAATTGCTCTTGTTAAAGTTCTTTTCAGGGAAGGGATGAACGATGAGTTAAGTCAAGTGATGCAAAACATATTGAAGAGTTGTAGACTCGCTGATGCTGAGATAGCTAGAATGATGGTTGAAATCAACTATAAAGAAGGGAATATGGATGCTGTTTTAAACGCACTAACTGAAATGGCTAAAGATGGCCTGCTACCCAACGGGGGCAAGTATGAATGAATGTGGATCCCTTTAATTCCCTAAAGAAATTGAGGGGTGAATCTAAAAGGAAGATAGATATAATTTTTTTTTCTGTGTTCAAATAGTAGATTTCATTTATTAAAAAAAAATACTCTTGGTCCCAAAATAGAAAATTGTCTTTTATTTTTCCAATATTGAAAAGTATTGACAATATCAGAAATTGAGGAGAATCAAATCCCCATTCTGAAGTGATTAAAAACTTATTCCATGCCAAGAGCTAGCAGGATTATGCTTGTACACTCAATGTGGAACTGAGGGCGCTCCTTGCAAACGACATTCTGTTGAAGGTAAATTACCCTAGTCAACTTTACTTTACGAACTCCTCTAATCAAAAGAAGAAAGGTAAAAAGGGGACATTTTATTTTTCTTCCGTGCATTTATAAGATTATTTATTTATTTATTTATTTTTGGTTCTCCAGAATATGATGAGAAGAGAAAACTGCGGTGGTGGAGACAGAACTAGCGTAAACTCGTGGATGGCTGTACAAGAGCTCTGGTCCATTAGATGCCAGAATAGATATCGTAACATCACTTATTATAGAATATAGATGTATGTATACTTGACTAAAATGCGAATAAGCTGCGCTACGAAAATAATCTTAAATCATCAATCAGAAGCAAGACAGAAATTTAAACAATGATAAAGTGCGCCCTTGCTATTGATATTCGGTCAAGGTCAATTTCTCAAGTGTTTCACTTATGTCAAATCCTCCTATTATTGCTCACAAATCAGAAACTCAGAAAAATTTTATTGAGCATATAAGCATTTCGCGAGTTCTGCAAGCAAACATTAAAGGTCTTCAGGAATTCCGGATCATAATTTTTCCAGCACTTCTATCTTGAAGAAAGCCTCTGGTGCAAGTCATCAGCCAGCGCTTGCCTCAAGCTCTCCCCAAAGAAATAAAGTGATTTCTCATTATCAAGCACCCTCGGTTGGGGCCCACTCTCATCGGGCTCCTTCCATAGCTCAGGCTCCGGCTCCCTTGCAATTTGACACAAATTATGCAATACACAACAAGCAACGATTGTCTGAGGCGCGTGACTAAGACCCACATTCAAATCCTGAAGAATCTTCCACCTTCCCTTTAGCAACCCAATTGCTTCAACAACCACAGACCTCCCCTTCATTAGCATTCCATCAAACAGGTTCTGTGCAGGTGTGCCCATGCCGCTGGGTGAGAAGGGTGTGAGCAAAAATGGCAAGAGAGGATAACACCAGTCTCCAATAATGTAAGGTCGAACAGGGTGGCCTCGGATATTGGTAACCTTATCCCAAACGACGTCACCAGAAGTAAGCCGATTGTACAAAAGACTGTCCCTGAAATGGGTGGCATCATCAATACCACCAGCTGCTTTCACACAAACATCCCAGAAGATCTTCCTGTGATCAGCAACAACCTGAACGAGAACAGAGGGATACCCGTATCTGCATCTGTAAGTTGCAGGGATTTTCCGGTCATTAGGAAGGCTCTGAATCTTAACGGGGCTCGTATCAATTGCTCCACACATATTGGGAAGTGAAGTAAGCTCTTCGAAAGCTTGGGTAGTCTCCACCAAGCGATGGCGACTCACTGGAATCTTAATGAATTCCGGGTATAGCTTCGTCGCCAGAAGCCGAGTGACCATGTTTGTGATCTTGGCGACGAGGTAAGGCTCAAGAGAATAACGGGTAGCGACAGTTTTCGCTGACAAGCCATGGGCAAGGCGAGAGAGGACCATGGCAACGGCATAATCAGAAGGAAGGGAAAGATTGGAAATTGCGATGTGGGGTTTGAGCTTGTCGACGACGGTGGTGAAGACAGGGTAAGAGAGACCATAAAGGGAACGCCAATGGGCATCGCCAAGAGGGGCTTCAAGGGACCAGATATGTTCGCTGGAGAGTGCTCGGAAGGCCGAGACAGAGTAATCGGGAGCGTTGGCGGCCGAAGAGGGCGGAGGGGTTGCGTTAGAGGTAGGGGCGGAGGAAGTAGAGGAAGAGGGACGGGAGGATGCCGCATAGGAAAGGACGGAGGCTATGGTGAAGAAGAGAAGAGGAGCAATGGAGGAAGAGTAGAGGAGGGAAGTGGGTGAGGTTGCAGTAGCAGAGGATGAAGATGATGAAGGAGGGGAGGAAGAAAGGGTGTCCGATAGAAGAGATGTTGTGGGATCCAGGGCATTGTGAAGGTGAACCAGATTTGAGAGCATTATTAAGAATGATTGATCCATTTTCTAGGTTGAATTGGCAGCGGAAAAGGATTTCACTTTTTCTTTCTGTAAAAGTTAGGGCTAGGTGATACGAAAGTTGTCGAAGATGATGAAGTGGCGATTTCTTCCTTAAGTTCTCTGTAAATGAAACCACCTGCAACAAAAATGGCGAAAAATAGCCAGAATTAATCTGGGTTTGTGTTTGTGGGAGAAATTCGAGGGTTGCAATCCCAGAAAGAGCGAGTTGCGTTGTGTGGGATGCTGCGTTTCGTTTGCAGGAGACCGCGAGCGAGTTGAGCTCAGGTGCCATGCCAGTGTGCCACTACAAGTGTACGTGATCGCCCGACCCCGTGAGCTTGGGCCGAAAAAATTAGAGTACTTGATTCTTTTTTTTGTCTGATAGATTTGATAAAAAAAATTTTTATGACCCGATTAATAATTGGATCGGGACAAGATAAAAAAATTTCGATAGGTCTGGCCCGATCCGATTCGATTATAATAATTTATTTTTAATAATATAATTATATATTAAAAAATATAATTATATCTCATTATTTTTAATATAAAAAATATTAATTTAACGTATTAAATATTTTATATATTTAAATATCATATTATTTCTTTAAAAATATATATTTTTTATTTTAAAAATTTATTTTTATTAAAAATAAAAAATTATATTTTTCGAACTTTCGAGTCGAATTTCAAATTTTTTAATTTAAAAGTCGGGCCGAACCGGATTAAATTTTTTTAAAATTTAATCGGGACGGATTGGGTTCGAATTTTTAATTTTATATAATTTGACTCGATGGTCCGGCCTGAAATTCGCCCGGTCCAGCCCGGCACATGTACACCTTTACGTGCCACTATAGTGAGAAACAGCTGTACGGCATGTCATTTTGGGCTTGGAGCTGTGAGTAGGGTTAGTAGTATTGACCCATCAGAAATGGACTTTGTTTCAGTGTGTCTGTCTCTGATCCTATTTCTCAAGGGCTTTCCAACTATACCTGCAAGCCTGCGGTTTTTTAGTCGTCTTCTACAACTTTTCATAATTATAGTTTTATCTACATGTTTTTGTATTATTCTTGAAATTTCTTACAAAAACAAATTTTGCATTTTTTTTATTATGATATATCAGTTGTCATCACAATTAAAAGCCAAATTGATAGAAATATTAGGCTGGAAATAATGAAGAAGATAGCTTTAGCGAACTAGAGGTAAGGAGGAGAATGATTGGAAATTTCAGTTCCTCTTATTTCATTGGAAACTATTTTTTGTAAAAAAAATTATATATATATATATGTGATTTATATTTATAATTAAAAAATGGTATATAAAGTCATAATGAAGAAAAGTAATTTCTTTTTTAAAAATAAAAAATTTACATTTTTTAAACTAATCATATTTAGGAATAAAAAAATAATTTTCAACATTTTAATATTTTCTAATTATATTTTGCAAAAAATATATTCTATCGAAGCCAAGTAATTGCACTATTCAATAATTGTGTCCATCTCATTTTATGAACAAATTAATATATAGATTATCCAAACTATGCTGTATAGAAAAAGATTTGAAACAGAAAGGGAACATTACTCTACATCCATATTTGATTTCGTTTATTTTTACTTAACTCATCTAAGATTTTTAAAATATTACAAGTCATCTATCCCTGCTTTTAATCGTTAATATTTTACTTATCAAAACTATTTTTTGTCCAAAATTTAGTAAAAAACTAACATGCATTATACTTAATTTCTACTTTCTCAAATTTAAACTCAATTTGATATTCATTTAAAATTAAATTATCCCAAAAAATCTAATTTTATTAAAGATTTATCTTCGACAATTTAGTTTTCAATTTTTAAATAGAATGTGTTAAATTAAAATTTTTTAAGAGTAAATTAATTTTGAATGAACATTAAATTGAGTTAAAAATTAAAAAAAGTAAAAATCACATTTAATGTACATAATTTTTTATTAAAATTTGGATAACAAATAATTTAGATGAATAAAATATTAATAATTAAAAGTACAAGGGAATGGATTATAACATTTAAAATTATAAATAAATTAAATAAAAAAGATAAATTATAAGAAGCTTAAATGAATTGAATTAACTACAACATTTAAAATAGGTTAATTACAACATTTAAAAAAATAAAAAAATATAAATTATCCTCATTAATTATAGAATTGTTAGATTTTACCCTCACGAGCTGTAAAAATAGGTAAATTATTTCATAAAATTATACAACACTTAAATTCTATCCTAACTATTACTCAATAAATGAAAAATGTTAAAAAAATTACAAATTATCCCACCAATTATGGGACGGTTGCATTTTAATTCCACTAACTTTGAAAACTTACAAATCAAATTCTTAATTATATAAAATTTGTAATTAATATTTATTATCTACTTAATTAGCACTTTTGTTAAATTAGATGATTTTTTAGAAAAAAAATTTTATGCATGAATCAAAATATTATTGTATGTTTATTTTTTGCATAATTTTTATATTATATAATTAATAAAAATTAAATTAAATATATAAAATTTTATTTAAATAATTAAAAATAATTTACAAAAATATGTGCTAAACGATGTAATAAATTAACGCATAATAATATTATAATTCATGTTTATTATTACTACTCAATATTAATTATTATTGTTCATTTTTCCTTTTAAAATAGTCACTCATTCCATGAAATATAAATAAAAAATGTCAAGTGAAAAAGTGAAATAAATACAAATATTATGTTATATAAAAAAAAGACTAAGAATTTATCATTTTTCATTTATATAATCATATTTAATTTAATTTAAATATCATAACAATTTTGGTAGTGATGAGTAATAATTTCTATTTTGCCTTTGAGAGTTTGCTTTACAATTTTTTTAAAATTTGATAATTGTATAGTTTATGAGTTTATTTATTTTATTTCTTTAAATTTTATAATTCATGGTAATATTCATATTAAAAAAATACATCTATTCTTAGAAAAAGATTTTATTAGTGAGCAAATTTTCTTTATTTGCTAGATATGTATTTTTTATAAATTTATTACAATTTAATTTTTTTACATATAATATTTTATTTCAAACAAAATTTTACTTTATTTATATCATTAAAATAATAAGTATTATTTTATTAAATAGTAACAACAAAGAGCACAAAAAAGAAGATAAATAGTATATAACTTATAAAATAATGTAAGAGTTAAAAATATAATATATAATTAAATAACTAAATTAAATTAAATTAATAACTTATTTATAATATTTTATGATAAAATAAAATATATAATTGTTAGTGTAAATAATGATTATTATTGAAAATTTAATAGAAAATAATTATTCTTATTTTATTATGTAATGACGAAAATAAATATGAAAAGAAAATAATAGTATGTAATTTATAAAATAATATAAAAATTAAAAATATAATATATAAATATATAATTATTTTAAATTAAATGAATAACATATTTATATTATCATAAAATAAAATATTTGGTTATTAACGTAAATATAACAGTAAATAATAATAATTATTTTATTAAATAATAACAAAAATTAGTTCATGAAAGAAGAGGATTAGTATATAACTTATAAAATAATATAAGAGTTAAAAATGCAACACTTGATTATATAAGAGGAATAAATTTTAATTTATTTATATTATTAAAAAATTTTGTGATAAAATATTATATATAAAAATATTAAAATTATAATAAATTTATAAAAAAAAATATGTTTAGTAAATAAAGCAATCTTATTAACTAATATAATCTCTTTCTAAAAATAGATGTATTAGTCTAAATATAAGAATTACAATGAATTATAAATTTTAAAAGAATAAAATAAATATAAATTACAAATTGCATAATGATTAAATTTTAAATAAAGAAAATTATAAAAAAATCTTTCAAGGCAAAATTGAAATTACTGTTAATCATCACCATAATTACTATAGTGTTAAAATGAAATTGAATATGATCATATAAAATGAATATAATAATTTTTTTATCTTTTTAATGTAATATAATATATTTGCTTCACTTATTTATTGAATATTTTTTTATCTATGTTTTATGGATTGAATGACTAATTTAAAGAAAAAAAATTGAATTACAACAATCATACAATTAATAAATATGAATTATAATAATATTATGTATTAATTTGTTATGTTAGTTTTTGCACATTATTTCATAATTCATTTTTAATTTTTTAATTAAAAATTTATGTATTTAATTTAATTTTTATTAATTATATAATATAAAAATCATAAAAAAATATTTGATAATTTAATAAATAATATTATTATGATTCATGTTGAAATTTTTTTAAAAATTATATGATTTAATAAAAGGAGTAACTAAATAGGTAATATTTATTAATTACAAATTTTAAATAATTAATAATTTAATTTGTAGGCTTTTAAAAATTAGTAAAAGTAAAATATAATCATCCTATAATTAATGAAGATAATTTATAATTTTCCTTAATATTTTTCATTAATTTGATAATAATGAAGGCAAAATTCAAATTTTACATTGTTTTAAAAAATAATTTATATATTTTTATAATTGATAAGGTGAGATTTAACCACCTTATAATTAATGAATAATTTGCATTTAAAAAAAAATGAAAAGCACGTTGTCTGATTTTTATGTTGGGGAGATTGATAAGTTGAGAGCACGTGGACTGACTTGGTCAAAGATTTTGGACGTCCGTCTGCTGAGTAGAACATGGTATTACGATCTTGTCTTGGACACATACGCACTCCGAAAGGGGATTCACAGAGCCTATTTGACAATTTCTCTTGTAATAAAAATGACATGGGTAGCTGGGATTCGAAATTAGGATTGGAAATCCAATTTTAAATTATGTATATATATATATATATATACACACAAGGTTATGTTTTTCTTTCATTTTCAGAATATATAATACTACTGTCTATCTTAAAGAATTATAAACATTTTCTTGTTTTGTAATTGAGTTTTATTTATTGTGCAACTAATTGCATTATTGAAGATGTGTAAAATCCACGTAACAAATGGCGCGAGTTCATTTTTTTCTAATTATATTATACTCAATAAATCGAATAACATTATTGTTGCTCACTCATTTATAAATTATTGTCCTTTAGTATTAACAAGATTTCATTTACAAAGATACTATATTCGTATAAAATTTATTGCGTGATTGAAGTGACATATACAACAATATCGAAGTAGCTTTATGAAAAAAGGAAGTTACAAGAAAATAGCATAGATTTTGATGACTGTGGTCACCGATGGACAAGAATTTGTTTTGTGTTTCGATTAATGTTGCTTTTGTTGTTTCAATAGAATCGCTTTTGAATTGGCATTTTTTTACTTGTGCCAGATGCATGATGTCTGTCTTTGTTAATGCTACCCACACCGGACACAAATCAGATTCATCATAATGGATCTTCCTTCAAAAGTCACAAAGTCCAGAGCTTCAAATTCAAGCTCATACTGTTAATTCGGAGTTCAAATTTTGAGTCATATACGTTACAGGGAAAGATTTCAAGTGATTGTTAAGGTGCGTTTAGAAATTTAGTGTTAAAAATAATATTATTAAATAAAATTATAAATTTTTTTAATAATAATTTAATTCAGCAGTTTATATTTTATCACAATAATACAAATATCAAATTTTTAGGAGCATCTTAAAATTTATTAAGATTTCAATAGCACGTATTTGTATAATACATATAATAGTGCACTAATATATTTAAGCATTTAAATTTATTGATTTATATAATATTATATAAATTAAATAAAATTTAATAATTTCAAACGACTAATGTATTGTATGGTGCTGCGTTTTAGTCTACATTTATATTATATGTATTATTAGCTTTATTACTCTAATCCAACAAAAAAATAATTATAGTATATTATTGAAATAATAATATATTAATGCGTTATCAAAATTTGATCATTTACATATTATAATATAAGATTTAACCTTTTAAAAATATAAACTTAATATATAATTAAATGTAATAATATATTATTACATCAATAATATATCACCATTTTTTTCCATCAAACAAACAATAATAATAACCCCCTACGTTACTGCCACTTGCCACTGCTTCACCCCTAAAGAATTTATTCTTGCCTTACTACGAAGTGATGTATTCTCGTGAGCAGAGGAAAAAATTACTAAGAAACACGGAT
Organism: Sindora glabra; assembly: GCA_020226215.1. Classification (NCBI taxonomy): domain Eukaryota; kingdom Viridiplantae; phylum Streptophyta; class Magnoliopsida; order Fabales; family Fabaceae; genus Sindora; species Sindora glabra. The sequence continues at coordinate 2,109,685 of CM035225.1, forward strand.
ATCTAAACAAATTAAGTGATTTGGCAATGAAAAAATTGACCCATCGAAAGTTTAAACCTTTAATAAAAATATTAATAACATCATTTTACATTAAAAGTTATTATTAAATTACTTTAGCACATAACTAAGATAGGTTTGACTCGAACCCGAAAGAATAAAAATTGATCTATGGGATAGAATGTAAAAATAAAAAGGTGTGATTCAATTTAAATGAATTAAGTAAGAATAAAATTAAAAATAACAATACTAAAATATGAGAGTTCAATTTAAGAATATTAAATTTTAATTTTTAATTTTATCATAGGCACTCAACAAATTTTATAATTGATTCAACTACTTAATCAAAAATTATCTTGATATGAATAGTAATCATGCAAAATTTTTAATGATAATTAATTTAGAATAAGTGTATAAGTTAACCTTCAACCACTAATTTCAATTCAAGACAAATGTCTAAATCTAATAAACAGTAGCATTAAACATTAAAAATAAGATTAAGATCAAATCAACAAATTTACACACAAAAATTATTAATTTATCTTCTATTTTTCTTAAAAAACTAATAATTCACTTACATATAAATTCATCAAAATTTAATTGATACTGATTGCAAACAATTACAATTAATCTATACTTGAAAATTAATTATAATTAATTAATTAGTTATAAATTATAATAGATAATCAAGTAACCAATTATATTTAGTAGATTGTCTAAGTAATTATTTATAATAAAAATAAAAAAATATAATATAATCAGATTAAAAGTAAAGTTTAGAGTAAAGTCTCAAAATTAAACTAAATTTAAGTACTAATCCCTTAAACTTTTAAAAGAAATCAACCACGGATGATAGTTTAAAAAATTTTTGGAGAAGAGAAAAATTGCCTAATGTGTTGTGGGTGGCTAAGAATCTTTTATATATATAAATATTTTTATATTATATATTATATAAATAATATATATATTTTATAAGACTCCAAAAACGGTAATTTATTAAAGCAAGTTTGAAAATATATCAGACTAAATTTTAGGTAACTTTAGGTGTTTGTTTGACATTATTTAAACTTGTAAAACTTTATTTATTTTCAAATTAGTGAGATTAAATCAATTAGATAATACCATTAGATTTTCTTTTTAATCCAATGTGAACATCATGCAAATTAGGCTTTAATTAAAATATAAAAATTATGGAACTTTCTTTTAATTTTTTAATAACATAAAAACTATTCCAATTGAATCTTTGGAACTCAAATTATAATTAAAAATTTGAAAATAATATCAAATTTTCACCTTAACTGATTAAATATAATGACATCTTAAATCTTAATTTAATTACAAAACAAGAACAATTCCAATATGTTTAGCATATATAACATTCTAAAAAGTAAAATATATAAAAATATTAGGTAGACCAAATATCGCAGTAAATTTTTCACAGCATACCATCGAGAGTCGTCTAAGGTAAAGGGAAAAAAAACTGGAAAAGGACAAAAAGAAGTTCGAATACGTGTAGCCACCCAATTAACGCCGACATCATCGTCGAGGAGTGTGATTCTCATGAATCATGATTATATATCCTCGACCACACATTTTCCTAGGTGTACGATGCCGGTATATAATGTGAACATAGATAAAAAGTATATCGTATAAATATAGATAAATGGGACAAGTTGGTTGCCAAAATTAGAAAGTGTGGATAAAATAATTATTGAATTATATAAAATTATAATTTTATTTTTAAGTATTTATTTGAATTTATGAAGATAAGGTGGAAAAAATGAAAATAAAAAGTATTAAAAATATATTTTTAATATTTTGATATTATAAAAAATTTAATATAAAAATATTGAAAAAATACTTCGAAAATCATCAAAATATTTCCTTACCATACAAGTGCAGAAAAAAGATAAAAAATTTTAAAATTACAAAATTATTCTTTAGTAAAGATTATTTAATAAATTATTTTTTATTTTTAAAATTGAATTAAATAAAATATAAAATTAATATTTTTATTATTTTATTTATAAATATTTTCTATTCATCCAAACAATAAGTAAAAAATATTTTTTCACATATTTTCTTTTCACCTTTTTTTTGTCCTTTAACTATTTACTTTTCATACTTTTTCTTATTACATCCAAATATAAAATAAATATTAATTCTTATAGATAATTTTTTATATACGTATAGATTTATATAGGTATTTTATTTTTAAATTAATGTGTAATAGGACTAAATTAAATATATAAACTATTATTTAAGGATAAAATTATAATTTTATATAATTTAGGAATAATTTTATCAATACTTTATAATTTTAGAGATAAATTATTAATTTTTTTACAAATAATATAAGGATTTAAATATCCCTCAATCACATATTATAATGTCAATAAAAATTATTAAATTTTTAATAATATATGTATTTTTTATTTATAAATAATATAAAATATTTTATATTAATAATAAATTAAATTTAAATTTATAATTTAATTCATTAAAAATTAAAATTGTAAATAATTTTACAAACAACTTTAATTTTCAATGAATTAATTTTTTTTATAAGTTGAACTCAAAGTCAAATTTGATTTGTATAAATCAATTTATTCAAATAAAAAATAGCAATACATTCATTCTTAAATGAATGCAAAGCTTGTGTAATTATAGTTATATCTTTTTTATTTTTGAAAATATATATTAACTTTCTCTTTTGTATATTTATATTTCATTTATATTATTTTAAGTATAAATTTATCTATCATGTTTTAAAAAATAAAAATAAATATATATTTTTAAAAGTTGAAAGAATATAAATATAATTAAATTACATTGCGAAGAAAGTGATCGTAGAAAAAGGGGAAAGAAAGGGTAGTAGCATCATTAGAGGCTTCAAAGGGGTCTCCTCTGCAACGGACAGGAGTAGACTTCTGCATAAAAGGACAGCTTTGCATTTGCATTGCATGCACGGCTCACCACCCCGGCCTTCCCAATTTCTTTTCCATTCAACAAGAGCATTTATTTTATTTTATTTCCAAAATAACATAATGCTTATTTGATCGGGTGTAAAATGTTTAATTGTAAATTTAGAATCTTTCAACAAATAATAATAATACTAAATAAATTCGATTAAACTAAAAGTTACTTAAAATAATTATATTTTGATTAGAATTATAGACAAAGGAATACTAAAACTCATTTTTTTAAATAATTTTGAAGTAAAATTTTCTTTCCCGAGAAGAAAAGTACTTTTAGTTTATTTAAAAAATGATATATTTTAACAGCCACGATCCTCCTATCTTGGTTTCTCGTAGACATTTCTTGTGATCAAATTTACTGGTTATTATTATTTTTAATAGTAATAATAGTTAAATTTTTAAAATTAGAGATTATATAGTAGGAGTAGAAAAAGATATCAAATCTTTAAAAAAATCAAATATCATTTAAATTAAAATTTTTCAATAAATTTACTGTTTAATTTTGATGTTAACATTGAGAATTTATTTTTAATAGGATGTAAAATGAATTGAAGTTTGTAAATTTTGTAGGCTTTAACAGATTTAAATTACTTAAAATTTAATTCTTTTTTATGAATAATATAAATTGATAAATATAAATTAATTCGTAAATTTATAATTAAAGCATTAAATCCATCCATGGATTCATAGATAGAGATTAAATCTGAATTTTTTTTAAATTTAACTTCTCTTTTGAACAATATAAATTAATTCATATTGACGGTGATTCGTCCGCTTTACTTCCTTGCCGCCAGAGAATTCTTGAATTGTATACTTAAATGCAAGAGCATGGTTAGCGTGGAAATATGATGAAATTAGCACAGGAAGCAATTATGAAATGGCAGCCACCTACGATTCCAACCTCTTTAATTGTAATGAGATCATATTTAAGAAAATTGGACGACCATGATGGGTGGAAAAATGCATGTGCTAAGTGGTCCCATAGTCCCCAAATTCAGCTGCATGACTCTGTGCTCGTATGGTTATTAAGCTTGGGGGCTCACCCTCTCAGCAAATAGTCAGAAACCTTGTGCGTCCTCCCTGCCTTAATTTCTCAGAATTTTTTTATCAGCATCGTATTATCAAATTTCACTGTTTGTTACTTTTATTTATTTATTTATTTATTTTGCTCATTTATTAAATATGATTATAAAAATTAAAATAATCTCATTCATTCATTGAGACTGTACTATACCAAAACTCTGATTACCTTAAAATTTTCCTTACATCTAACCTTATATTAGTCGAGATAAAATAATACAACCGAAGTCCCAACAAAATATTTTTAATGATTATACATACCACCAACCAAGCAACTTTTGTTACAAAGGGAGGAGAG